>OX387186.1:3229387-5629387 GCA_947561395.2 Buxus sempervirens
ATGAGCTACAAGAGCGCATCATATGCTTATATCCCACAAATAATGTGCTTGTGTCCCAAGTAGGTTATGCTTGTATCCCACATAGCTACAATAAAGTTATCCTATAATTCAAATTTTTTTTTTAAAGTGACCCTTCTGTGAAAAGAAGTTTCTTGATGAAATATTTTTAAATATACCTGCCAAACATAACCCATTTTCATAATTTTTTCCTTTTTTATAAAAGTAATTTTTTAAAACATGCATTTGAATGTTAATATAGTTGAATTTATTTTGACTTATTATTTGTCCCTTCTAAGCTATTTTTTAGGCTTAGCCCTTAGTTTTAATAGTCCTAACTCTACCTCTTCCTTCCCTTCTAAGCTATTTTTTAGGCTTAGCCCTTAGTTTTAATAGTCCTAACTCTACCTCTTCCTTCAAAACGAGGCAAATCATTCTACGTGCAGCACCATAAGTGCACCCCTGCTACTATACATAACGTGGGGCGTCCCTTGGGAATTGTGCCAACCAAAATCTGCAAGTTATCAAAACAACCCTAACACATCATTGTAACATCATTGTGAAGATTTATCCAAAACAACCCTTACAGATCGTTGTTAAGATTTATTAATAAAAAGGTACATTAGCCAAAACATTCTTAATTTTCTAAAAACTTAATAATCAGTTCATACCTTCTAGATCTTTCTTCATATGCACGTGCACCCGGCTAGGGGATCGTTTGAGTCCTTCATTTTCTTCGTTCTCCAAACAACGAATCTACCGACTCGCAGAAATCGCTCTGCCATCAGAAATTCCACTTTCTCATTTTGTTGTTGCTGCAAGTGGTTTTGCATCGAGGAAAGGAACACCCTAATAGGGTTTAGGAAGGCTTAGGGTTTTCTTTAAAGATGGCAAATCGGACGGACCCCACGGCGAAGAGCATTCGAGGGACGAACCCTCAAAATCTGGTGGAAAAGATTTTGAGGTCGAAGATCTATCAGAACACTTACTGGAAGGAGCAATGCTTTGGCCTTACGGCGGAGACGCTTGTTGACAAAGCGATGGAGCTCGATCACCTCGGTGGAACCCACGGTGGCAACCGCAAGCCAACCCCCTTCATGTGCCTCGTCTTAAAAATGCTCCAGATTCAGCCTGAGAAGGATATCGTTGTCGAGTTCATTAAGAACGAGGATTACAAGTAAGTTAGGAGCTCTTTTCTTTCTTTGTAATTTTTGTAGTTGATCCTTGTTTAGATCGATTAGGGTTTTGAAAGATTTTCACTATGTGTGGACATCATCCAGTGCTCGTAGGATTCTTATGGTGTTATTTATTCTTTTTCCTTTTTCCTTGAGGAACCTGTTGTGCATTTTGTGTTGTATTGAAGCGAATGGATTGCGTTACTTCCTGCGCTTTCATTTAAAGAATGAATTGAAATTATTTTACTTCGATAAAAGATGAATAATGTCGTTACTAACTGAGATGGTAAATGCAAATGGCATAACTGCATGGTGAACATAACAAACTAAAAGTAAAACAGGAGCAAATTACTGACCCTACCATTATCTATTGAAGAGAGCTATAATGACTATATTAATTTTTTTTCCCTTTTTCCTACCAATAGAACTGTTGTAACTTGTAAGTTTTGCTCCTAAAAAATAAAGATCAGGGAGTTTTTCTCTTGGAAGTTACCTGAAATCTTGGAAGATATTGTAGCAGCATATTATAAGAGCTTTGTTAGAATTTGGAAAACCTGCCCATTTAACTTCAATGGTGGGCTAACTTGCAGTGGCAAGGTAATTGTTCCTATGGCTTGTGGTAGTCTTTGGGTAATATCTTTTATTACATGGAAGTTATTTGATCAACTTAGGATGACAGGCTACTACTACTACTAGTACGATTACTATTGTGATTTTTTTTCCCCGAATATATTTTGTAAAGAGTATGATAATGGTATTGCAATTGTGGATAAGTTGGAATGATGTTTGATGAAGGAAAGCCGAAGCGATGAATGTCGATGGTTATGTGGAAATAGAGGTTTCAGAAAGCAATCATAGTCATGGTTTTGCCAAAGTGTGAGCGCAAAGATGCATTTGATAACAAAAGGCTCAAACACAATCATGGAGACAGAGTGGACGGTTGTTTTGTCAGTGGATGTTTATCAAGAGAAAAATTTTCTGGTTTGAAAGGATTGAGTGCTTAAAAGGACTTTCAGCAAGGATCACCGGAAAGACTGGGTGCTTCATTAAGTGGTTCTCACTTCATGGAGATGCCATAAGCTGGTTTTTTGGTTCTGTCTAGAAGGTACTGAAGAAGGGAGGTAAGGGAGGGTGTGATGAGCAGCTTCAGATAGAATGATGGTGTTTTATTGGTGGAGGTTTGGTCTGATAGGCATGGAGAATATGTCCAGCCCTCCTTATCATCAAAACATTAATGAAGACATGGAACTATTTCAGTGAGAAAGGACAGAACAGTAGTAAGGAGGATGGTGTGCCTCTAATTCCAGTACGATTATTATTATTATTATTTTGATCAGTAAATAAGAGATAGTACTAGAATAGAGTAGAAAATTCAGAGGTACAAGTACTCAAACTGTGTACTAGGATAATACAGAAAAACCCTCACTCAAAAGAAAATTCCAGGATGATTATTACAACAGCTCAATATGGGTGTGGCCAAGGTGCTAAGCAATAAGAAATAGGGCATTTTTGCTAAGTTGTGCAACTCCAATTTTATGCATCGATCGATATTGAGAGAAGGAATTGATTCAACTTTGTCCATTATCCTAGTGGGTCGTATGGAGGAGGCTTGCTGTAGGTGTCTGGAATTGTAAGGGTATTGTTGTTGGTAGACTAGATGAAAAAGACATTCATTTGGGGAGTGGATGTCGATATCTACATACTGGAGTGTCGAATTCTGTTTCTTTGCTGCAAGTCAGCATGCTTTCCATTTCTAGGGAGGAATCCAGAGGTTTACAGGATGGAGAAATCATATCAGAGGTCAGTATGCTTTACATTTCTAGGGAGGAACCATATTGGTTCAGAATGGCAACCTGCTAAAGAAAGGACCACAAAAGTGAATTTTGATGGGGAGTTATGTAGAGTAGAGCTATCGTCCCTTGTAATTGGTTTGGATATAATTGAAAAGGAAGTTTTAATGGGACAGTGGTAATAGGGGATGCTAGTATGGTAATTTGTTGGATGGAGGGTAAGGATCTTGGCCCTTGACTTCTTAGGCGTTTGATTGGAAGGTAAGGTCATTGCTCTTATTGAACGTGTCGTTTAATCGTGTGGTAAGAGTGCCAACGATGTGGCTGTTAGACTAGCCAAATCTGGGGTTACTAAACAGGAGCCCTTTGTAGAAGATATTGCAATCTGTTTGAGTAGTTCTTGGAACATTTAATTGGGGTTGGCACTGGCTATAGGTGTCTCTGACCTAGATTCCTTATGGAATTTTCAGCTGATCAGGTCGCTCACCTGATCGGCCTTTGTATTTTCTTCCTATTTTCTTGATCAATAAAGCTTTCATTAAGGGGAAAAAAACGAGTATGATAATTCTTTCATTCACTGAAAAAACTTCAACATGGCAATCTGACTGTTTTTTTTTTCTTGATAGGTAATGATAGATATATATAGATACGAGAAAAAAAGGTAGGAGTACAAAGGACCTTGTTCTTTATAAGTACAGGGATTGAATTTCAATTTTGAGGGAAATTTCGCCTGTGTAGAAGAGGAGAACTTGTAGGAAAAATCAGTCATTGGCATTGTTTCTTGGAATAAGATGTGATAAAAATTTAAAGATAAGTGAAATACCATTTCAAGAAAAATTTTAGAGCCTTTCAAAACTGAAAATTTCAAGGGTAATTCAAAATCAATGGCTATGATATAATAAACATATAGATAAATTTATTTACCAACATTAATAACAAAAACAAAAGAGAAAGAACATAAATAAAGTAAAAATCTATTTATGAATATTCCTTGATCCTTGTCAAGCTTTGAAATTTTAGCTACTATATAATTTTTCATGTTAAGGAATTGTGTATGTATACATAAAAAAGGTAAAATTGAGGGATTTCTTTTGGCTATTTTTGCTAATATTACTTAGGCATTCTTAAAATTGTGGTTTTGATCTTTTAATTTGAAATATAGCCTCAAGAAGGTTAGAAACATGAAAAATATCAAGCTCAATATATGATAGCATTCAGAAAAAAAAGAATGCTTAATATACTTAGTATAAGGTTAAGACACATATAAATGATTTTGATCTCCATCTCCACTATATTGAAAGATCTACATTATTACTACTTAATGAGATTCAAGCCTCAAACATAAAGCGAACCTCAAGGCATGAGCTTCATATTTTAATTTGTAAGCATAATGGAAGTTTGAGCATCAAGGAATGCTTCTTAAGCCTTTCCTTGAGCCCCACATGTCTTTGGGGTTGACATCTCATAGTGTTCCTCTAGTTTTTGTTACTTTTATTTGTGTGGATGCTATCCCTTCCTTTCATCTATCATCCTTATGCATTTGTTGGCTTGCAGATATGTTCGTATACTTGGTGCTTTCTACTTGCGCCTTACTGGCACGGATACTGATGTGTATCAATACCTGGAGCCTCTGTACAATGATTATCGAAAACTGCGACAAAAGTTGTCAGATGGACGTAAGATTGTTATCTGGTTTTGGATCTCTTCTTGATAATTTCCGTCTGACAATTTAATGGAATTCCATTGCCATTTATATCTGTTTTATTTTTGTTAGCCCTGGAATAATTTTGCTAGTTCACTTTGGAACATAATAATTTTTAATCCTCTCAGGCTTTTCTTTGACCCATGTGGATGAGGTTATTGATGAACTCCTAACAAAAGATTATTCCTGTGATGTTGCCTTGCCTCGTATCAAGAAAAGGTGACTTTCTAGACCTGATATGGGCTCGTGCATTTTAATAAATTCTTTCCTGTTTGTGTTACTTCTCTTACATAAAGTATATTCTGGTTTATAGACTTTATTCTGCTAACCTAAAGAATGTTGTTAGTTTTATATGCACTGTTGCTTCTCTACAATTTCCCACTGGACTTGGCCGCTGAAGGATGCTTAATGCAGCATATGTGTTTTTGTGTATCTATACATTTTTATTCATGATAGAAACTATACTTTTTTGTGTTGTCTGGTAAAAGTACTAATATCAAATGCATGATACTGCCTTGTAACTACGGGGTTCCTGCATTATTCTTTGTTGGTTTTATTAAAGCTTATTTTACCTGATAGACGTGGTATATTGTTCATCTCCATGATTGTATAAACTCCCTTGCTAATTAATGCATCAATAGGATTTGAACTGCCAATGTAATTGGTTCTTTTATTGTTTGTTGTGTATTGCTTCTCATGAATTGATTTTGAACGCTACTTCTGATTCAATACCAACAGATGGACACTTGAGTCAATCGGAACACTGGAACTTAGAAGAAGTGCTCTGGAGGATGATTTTGAGGAGGAAGAAAAAGAAGAGGATGATCAAATTATGGCTGAATTAGAAGCTGCGGACCATGATAAGGTTGGGATTTGCTTTCTTTTATTCCAATATGGACCTAGTTTTGTTTAGCTGTGTTTCATGTCACATCTTTTCTATTTCTTATGCATAACAGGATTATTATCGTGGAAGAAGTCCTACCAGGGAAAGAGACAGGGATAGGAAACGTGACAGTCATAGATACAGGTATTATTCTCTTCAAGAATATGTTGTTGTGTTTCCTATGTAAAGATTTCTTCTTATGAGTGGTAAAAGTGTCCAACTCTTTAATTTTGACTCTTTTTGACAGAGGGAGAGAAAAAAAAAACTGAAAGTAGGTGTTTTTTATTGGATGTTGAGATTGGTCATTGTGCTATCAGTTAACAAATCATAGTGAAAGTCCTGAATCTTATTTAGCCTGTCCTCAGCTTCATTCATATATTACATTTTTTGTTGAACTGATGATGCATGTATTGCGATTTCATGTATCATGCCATAGATAGATTTTTCATGTACTGTTTTACGAAGAATTAAATATATATTATTGTCAAAGCCAGTTGCCTTTGTATTTGCTTTTAGTTGATGTGTTCTTTTTTTTTTCTGGAAGGCTTATTGTACAAAAGAATTTGACACTTTTGTACATTCATGGGATTTACATTGCATTTAATGGCCTGTTCACAAAAGACAAAAATCATCTTCTTTTTTTCCCCCTGTGGTGGATTAAAACAGTTGAAGCTGGTGTGTCTGATTTACAATTTGTCCAAGGTTACTATGACAGCACTAAACCTCTTGGTATATGAAATTCTTCCGACGGCAATATGGATGATCCTGTCAGGTTTCTCTATATATAGGGCTCAGTAAGAAGTGTGAATGGTATGGCTAGTCATGCAACTTTACATGTTATGGCTGTTTCTGGTTTCCATCCTAGCGAGTTTTTTGCATTTATTTCCTATTCCTAAGTTCTATAGAGTTCTTAAGTAATTCTCCTTGAAGGAACATAATGTTCTTGTCATTGAATCATTGATAAGTTTCAGCGTCATAAAGGCAGGCAAAATTGTTTGATTCAAAATGGCATAATACTTTTTCTTGTTCATTTTGTTAAATGTAGATGCTTTCAATTGAAGCAATCTTCTGACTTCTACTTATTTTGTGTGAAAAATGTTGGTTTTGTTTATTAGTTTTGAGCCTATAGCTGAAGTTGCTTTTCCAGGGACAGGGATTATGACAGGGAACGTGGAAGAGGGCGTGAAAGAGATAGGGATGTGGACAGGGAAAGGGACAGGGACAGAGACAGGGACCGTTACCGATTAAGGGAAGATAGGGACTATGGTCGTGACAGGGAGAGGGAAAGGGAGAGGGAGGGTAGGGAACGGGAGAGAAGAGACAAAGATCGGGGAAGGCGAAGGAGTCGTTCTAGGAGCCGCAGCAGGAGTAGGGATCGCAAAGAACGTGGTGGGGATCGTGATGGCAGGGACCATCGTAGGAGGCATGCTCACAATGCAGATGAACCAGAGGATGGGCATATGCGAGATGAATTGAAGAAGAAAAAGACAAAGAAGGAAAAGAAGGATGATGGGACAGACCACCCAGATCCAGAAATTGCAGAACAGAACAGGATCCGGGCTTCCCTTGGGCTGAAACCATTGAGGGTGTGAAATTAGATACAACCTGTTTCTATTGATCTTCAGGTATCATCAGTCACTGCTTGTTTCTTTTTTTTCACAAACCCCTTTTCAATTACACCTAGAAAAAAATCCATGAAACATGGGATGTAGAAAAAACAGAAGGGTAAGTTGGGTTGGCCTGGGAAAGGGGAAACAGTGCTGACAAACGTGTGATACTAGGAAAGTAAATATAAGTTCACCCATCCATAGCAAAGACCACAAATCCCATTATTTGAGATAAATCTGTCATCTAGTTGCATTTTGGAAACTCTTTAAAAACTTTATTTATTTATTTTTTTCCTGTTTTTCGCAATAGATGACTGAATTTATTTTTTGCAAGGACAGTTTCCAAATTGACTTCAGGAAAAGAAAATTTTTTTGAAACAGAAGCTGATGATTTTGGATTTTAAAAGCAGCAAATTGCCTTCCCAGTTTGTCAGTGGCATCTTTTTTTAATTTCTTTTTAATTAATCTGATTATTAAAAGCTTCATTTACCACAATAACCACCACGACCACTGTTACCATTACTACCTAGTAATGTCACTGTTACTACCACTATCAAACCCATTATAACAACCACCACCACTATGATTGCCATCATTTCTATTACCATTGCAACTGCCACCATCACTACACTATTTCCTCTACCCACAACTAGTGTTTAGTTTATGATCATACAAAAAAATTTAAGAGTTTTTGGTTTTCAGATCCTTAGTGGCAAAAACATTAATGGTGAAAACTTTTCCAGAAAGCCGTTAAAAAACCTAATACAAAATTTATACCCAGTGTCAACATGATCTACCTTTGAAGATGGAGCCAAACTTTTTAATTCAAAAACTATAAAAATAACACAAAACCTTCTACTTTAGAGGCAGCCAAGAACATATGTGAAAAATCCTTTTTGTCATATTTTGTTGAAGAAAAATCTATAAATAAAACGCTGTCAGTCTGCAGAATGGATGTAAACCAGAATGGTTCTTTTCCATTAATCACTAAATTTAGGTACTTAAGCCTGATACTCGGCCTTGATATACCAGATATTATCCCAAATGATATAATTTATCATTGTAATCATAGATGTCTCTACCAACTAAAGTAAGCTGAAGGGAGAAAATGCAAAAGCTAAACCAGTAAGAGTTAACTACCCTAATTGAAACTATTAAGCAGAAAAATTGTTTTAAATATTCCTCAATGATCCTTAAGGTTGTCAGCCTATCAATAAAACCTTCGGATACTTAAAGAAAAATTATATAGATTTACATATTTATGTTTTCTATTTGAAATCCACTCTATAATCTGAAAAGGAAAGGAATTGTCCCAAACGATAGAATGGCACAAGGGAAATGTGAATTAATACTTACAAAGTCCTAAAATTATTATTTTTTCCTTAAAAAATGCACGTGGGATATTATCTGATGGCTCATCTTTTAGAAGATCCCTTTTATTGGTGAATAATAAACCAAGGAAACAAAATCTCAATTAGGTTGTATTGTATTAATTGGTTACTTTATGATCGTCTTGTGAAAATGGTCAAGGAATTTCTTCTGATGTCAAAAAATAAGAAATGACAAACATAATGAGTAAATCAGAGATAATCATTTGGGTTCATTTGCAGGTGGATTATTATTTTCCATGTCTGGAGAATGGATGAGATTGTGACAGAACCTAAGGAGATGAAACATTGCATGTTTCTTGATTTTGAGAGGTGTGAAATAGAGGGGAAATTATGGGATATTATTAGTTTGTTGGACAGGTCCATGGTGGGAACTCAAATTGCAGCAGTAAGAAAACAAGATGAACTACATGGCGAACCATGCAGGGCCTGACGTCATGATTATCATATATGTCCACGTGGTTTTGCCCCATTGGTCACACACGATTTATGGTCATGTACTATTTATGTTGATGCCAAGTCTAAAATCTTCACCAAGTGAATGTATGAAAGTGCCCCAAATTGTATAAAATGGAATTATGAACCATGTGCAGGAGAGGCAGGTAGATGAAAGATCAATGCTGTATTTATGTGAGTCATCTGAATTGCCTCTTATTTTGCTCTCTCTAGCACAAGGTTTACATAGTTATTTCAAACGACATTTCTTTAGGTCTTACTAGCAAAATGTTGCCAAAATGAGAGAAAAATCGCTAGAATTGAAAAAAAAGCTAAAAAAATGTAAATTCCTGATATTTTGCTAAATGTTGTTGATATTTCATCGCCATCAGGAAAAAATTTGATGATTTTTACTTGATGTAATTGAAATGCCAACGACGTCAAAATTTTGCTTGACATCAAGGAATCTTTGAAATTTTGTTTTTCAAGTTGGTTTTGTGTCGACATCTTGAAAAATAGTTAAATCTCTAGCATGTACTGAGAGCATTTCGTCTGGTGTCATTCAGTGGAACCAGCGTGAAATGCACGGATGTACGGATGGATGCCCATGTTAGTAATGGGTTCTACACATCCGTATTCCATCTCAACCACTGGATTCTGGCTCTAGAGGAAATGTATTTGCATATGTACTAGCTAAGAGGAAGGAGCCCACGACGGAGAGAGCCCGGCCGATTGTCACATCATCTAACTGTGCTATTATAGACTACCGATTTTTACAGCAAATATCACTGGGTATATGTACGTAACATCCGATGCATACCGGTAGAGGCTATGACAAAAAATCCAAAATTTAAAAACGTTATCAAATGAGCCGTCTTGGAATGGCAATTTGTACATCTATCAGTTTCAAGATAGAAAATTTGTGATTTGTACATCAATCAGTTTCAAAGTTAGAAAATTTGTGAGGAGTGTGATAAAAGCTGGCATAGAATATAAAAAAAACCAATCTAGAATCACAATCAAGAAACCGATTGTCAACCTTAAATCATAAATAAATAAATTTGTTTATGATTCAGTTACAGATTCCATCAAATTGAGGATAATGATTACTCAAATAAAATAACAGGATTTTAATCATAAAACACCTAACTCTTTTAAAACGCATTGCTCATGAAAAAGGTGGCTAATTTGTTACTAATTTGGTCTATTCATGGCAGTTCATCTTTGACTTTCATTGCCATGAATGGACCAAATTAGTAACAAAATAGCCCAAACCAATTTACATTATTTTATTCTTTATCCCAAACCAAATATCGCCTCTGGAATCAGCTATCTTGTTTTGTTAGACTGCGTACAACACGGGCAAAAGTCCAATGGCGGTTGTCGCTTTGTTAGCCCACTTGTGGTCTAGTGGCAGCCCTGATCCGAATCGGCTGGCATACACTAATCACATTTCCATGGGTCCCATGTGTCTCTGTATGATGAGTTGTCCATACAACATGTTGGATGATAAAACGTGATGAAGAGAATCACTAAGCCCTTCGGTTTCATTAACTGTGGTAACAATAATCCAAAGCCTGACGTAACTTTGTTGCTGGTGAGCAGACTGACCAGGCTGTTGAGTCACTTTCCAGTTCAATAAGGTTCTAATTTATCTTCTTGGGTTAGATTGAAAGGAGTCGCATCTTTCCGGTACGTTCTTTGGTAGTTTTACGTAAGATCATAAAATAACGAGAAAGGACAAAGAATCGTCCATGAGATACCTTTAAAGTTAAAGATATCTCGAATTGATTAGCTCAGAAGGTCATCATTTCACAAGACCTTTTAGCCTAACTGTTGCTTTCTTAGAATTTAGAATGAAAAAAGTACGGATAGTTAAAGGAAAAAAGATCAGTAGTTATCCTTTTCTTTTTCTTTTTTTCTTGTCATAAGTTATCTTTTAAAAATCCGAATGTTTAACCTAAAACCATCCAAAAAAATATCAAAGGTGAATTATCTTCTACTTGAAGTAATGCACGTGCCAATTGTAATTTAATTAAAGGAAAAAAAATCAGTAGTTATCCCTTTTTTTTCTGTCACAAATTATCATTTAAAAATCCGAATGTTTATTTCTTAAAAACCTAAAACCTCCAAAAAAAAAAAAAAAATCTAAGGTGAATTATCCTCTACTTGCAGTAATGTACGTGCCAACTGTAGCATTATATTAGATAAAATAATTATATATATATACAAGAGAAAGATAATGATCTTGATGTGGGGTCCACCAAGAATTTATTTTGTGGGTCTCACATCAATGATTTTTCTATATATTTGAAAGGTAATGATCTTGATGTGGGGTCCACCAAGAATTCACTTGGTGGGCCTCACATCGTGTCATCCTTGCTGTACATGTGCTGCATCGTTTGCGCTGACGAGGATCCACGGTGCTATATGAGCCCACCAGTCGTACGCGTGCTCTCTCTTGCGGGCATGTCATCATCGGCAGAGATATATAAATAAATAACTTTCTATTTACAAGATAGAGCTTTAGCATCAAATTAAGACAGGCTCCTGAAACTAAGGATGCCACGGGCGATTTCGGAATCCGGCCATGACGAGCTCAGTGCGCCGCTGCTCTCTCGGCCGGAAAGATCGGTATCGCCTAAAGCGTACAAGAAGATGGGCATCGATGAGATGCTACAGATACACTGCGGTGAGTTTGGGATATGGCAGCTGAGGCACTTCCTTCTCACGACCCTGGCTTGGGCGCTCGAGGCCTTCCACACCATGGTCATGATTTTCGCCGACCGCCAGCCCGATTGGCGTTGCAAGGCGGCGGGATCCGGATGTTCGCCCGAGTTGGGTATGTGTGGGATGGATCCTGGGTCGTGGGAGTGGGTCGGAGGTGCGGGAAGCTCCACCATGTCGGAGTGGGGACTGGTGTGTGACGAGAGGTATAAGGTTGGCTTGGTTCAGGCGCTTTTCTTCGCCGGTTGTATGGTCGGTAAGTTCTTATCTCTCTCTCTCTCTCTCGCTGTTCTTTTATTACTCTTCATAGCCGTTGTTATATTTCTTCTCTGCTTTAATTTTTTTTTCCTCGAGTGCTTAAGTTGTGCCAAAACATGCAAAATAAACATTAGTTGAAGGGTCTCGTGCACCAGAGAAACGCTTTCGATCTGTTTACCTGAGCACAATTAAATTAAGCTCAAATCATTTAGAGTTGAATTTTTTTTTTGGGGGGTCTTTTTTCCATTGATAACTACTCGATGGCTGGAGGGAATTGCCAATCGGCAATGGTGTTGTGTAGTCTCGATACTTTTGTGTGTGGTGCCAACTTCTCTTTTAGGGGTTTGATATATTGGCTTCTTTTTTTCATTTTCTTTTTCTTTGGATATCTTTCTGGAAGTCTATATTCAAATATATGAATATATATGTAATTTTATTTTAACTTAAGTTTTTTTACACAAATGTCTAATCTGATCCGGCTAAAAAATTTTCAAATGCTTCTATCTTGAATTTTATGTATAGAAAGCTGCATTGTTAGTATAAGACACTCCAAACAAAGCCAAAAAAAAAAAAGTGGGCAAAATCTTTCTAGATAGTTTCACCTTTTAGAAAGAGACAATAATGGCGGTCTGGAAATCGTGGCCTGTGGATGGAGAAAGAGAGGATAATGCAGAGGAGGAAATTCCGGGTGACTTTATAAAGAGGATAGAGGTATGTGTGACAGAATACATACCAATTTTGACATGAAACCACACGCAAGGCCTATGGATCATTAAGTGCAACACCAAGAGTAGTTTTGAACCCAGGATGTCCGGGTTTATGGTTCATCCCAGTTTCTCCCTTTACCAACCCAAGCTGGTTATGTATTACTGACTCATAAAAAGTGGATAGCCTGCTTATACACACACACAAATTTACATCCTTCCTTGAACATCAACTTCTAGATTAATTTCCTTCCTTTTGTCTGTCATTAATCACTTCCTTGATTTAAAAACCCAAGTTAAGGCTTCATAGCATTGCTTCATAAATACTACTTTAGATGTATAGTATCTATAGATAATGTTTAGTCACTGTTTATTCAAGAAGTGATGTTAAAGCGACAGTATTAACTAGCTATTATATAGAAATATCAAGATAAGATAATCTAAACAAAAACTTCATGTAACTGAGTAGACTAAATCAATTCCTCCAAAAGCAATTTAGAGAGAAAGAGGAACTTAACTCATGATTCTATAGAACCAAACATTATTTTTGAGTTAAAGATGACCCAAATGACATAACATTCAATTAATATCGGGACAAATGCATAAAAAAATGTAGCTTTAATCATAGGATTCGTTGTCTCTATCTGCTATTTGAAATAAGTAGCTGTAAAAATTAAAAGCTACTTCTTTGATGCGAAAGGAAGGTTTCTGTATTGAATCGCAGTGAAGTAACTTTGTTAGCTGATACTACATTGGATCAAGACAACCGCTTCAGTAGTGACAAGTAGTTTTTTTAATGTTAGAGCAGGTGCAGGAGTCTTCGGCCATCTCTCAGATTCCTTCCTCGGAAGGAAAGGATCTCTAATGGTCGTTTGCATTCTGAACGCTGTTTTCGGTTGCTTAACGGCGTTCTCACCAAGCTACGAGATCTACGCCCTCCTCCGTTTTCTCACTGGTTTCAGCTCCGGTGGTGTCGGCCTCTGTGCCTTCGTCCTCGCCACCGAACCCATTGGCCCCACAAAGCGTGGGGCCGCTGGAATGTCAACTTTCTACTTCTTCTCCGGCGGAATTGCGGTACTTTCCGGCATTGCTTACGTTTCCCGGACATGGCGCACGCTCTATATTGCATCTTCCATCCCCTCTATCCTCTTTGTCCTTGTCATCATTCCTTTCCTTTCAGAATCACCACGGTGGTATCTCGTCCGCGGCAAGATCGATGATGCTATGAAACTCATGCGTAAAATTGCTCAGCGTAACGGAAAGAACCTCCCCAGTGAAATTCTCCTCGCCCTTGACGACGAAAACAATGAAAACGACTTGGAAATTAATAACAAAGGAGGAGGAGCAGTCGCTAAAGCGGGCGAGGCTGTTTCAGGTTCTCTCATGGTCGTTTGCAAGTCCCCCCTTACTCGAACTCGTCTTTTCTTGACGGTTGTCATCAACTTCTGCTGCGCCGTCGTGTATTACGGCCTGAGCTTGAACGTTGTGAACCTAGGTACAAATCTCTACCTCAGTGTGCTTCTGAATGCCGTAGCGGAAATGCCGGCGTTCCTGTTAACGGCACTGTTTCTGGACAAGTTCGGAAGGAAGCCATTGACCGTCGCGACCATGTGGTTTAGTGGGGTGTTTTGCTTGATAGGGAGCTTGATTAAGCTGGAGGGAGCTTCGGTGGTGGCAAGCACGGTTTGTGGAGTTCTGGGAATATTCGGGATGGCGGGAACTTACAATCTGCTGTTTATTTATACGGTGGAGCTGTTTCCGACAGTGGTGAGGAATGCAGCACTTGGTTGTACAACGCAGGCTGCACAGATGGGGGCGCTATTGGCACCGTTAGTGGTGGTTTTGGGTGGAGGGATCCCATTTGCAGTGTTCGGGGCCTGTGGGGTGATTGGGGGAATGACGGGATTTTATCTGCCGGAGACTCTAAACCAGCCACTCTATGACACCATGGCCGGAATAGAGGATGGCGAAAATGCCCAGAAGGGAACGTAAATATGTTGCTATGCTTGAATTTTTTGGCTTTTGAGGTTGCTGCATGTTTGATTTTCCTCGTATCTCACCTTGTATGAGGATTCGAGAAAGTCATGTTTCCGTTGCTGCACTGATGGAATAATCATGATGATTTGTTGTGGAATATAATCATGATTTGTCGTGAAATGCTCATTGCTGCACCTGACCTGATGGAATAATCATGATTTGTCGTGGATGCTAAAAAATCTTGATAAAGTAATCTTGATCATCAACCCCAAAAGGAATGAGATGTTACACAATGAGCATAAAAAAAATGACTTAAAAAGTGACACTGGAGAAAGAATGACAGTAACACCTCTAAACACTTTTTCCTTCTTTTTTCCTTTCCATCTTTCCTTGAAATTAAAGAAAATAACAATGACTTACTCACCAATAATGAATTTAGATTACACGAGATAGAGGGAGGGAGGGAGGGAGAGAGAGAGAGAGAGCTGTACACAGGAGGAATGGAGGGCAAAGAGAGCAAAAGCACAAGGGATCGATGTTTTGAAATGATTACCAACTCCCACAGAGGATGGGTAGCTGTGAACTAAAAATGAAATAATCATTCCAAAACAAAAAATGGTGTGGTTAATAATCCCCATGCTGCCCCACAACCAGAGGTTACCGGTCCCACATTGCCTGATAAATGGGGGGTCTGTTCTTCAACCAATTCACCATCTCCCTATCCAATGAAGACTCATTCAAGACCGCATCCAGCATCGGAGTGCCAAAGACTCGCGGGTCGCTCTTAAATGACCATATACGGTCCCTGGGCCATGGTCTCTGGGGCTGTTTCTCCTGTTAGATAATACAAATGGTCCTCACAAGTCAACAAGCGTATAGTAGCAAGGAGGGGGGAAAAACCCTATAGTAGCAAGAAAATTTTAGTTCGTTCACATTTGCATGATGTAAATTCAAGATATCATACCACAAAAAAACTGACACCGATTAAATGAAAGCAAATAGAAAAGGGTGCATAAGAAGTCTCTGTGTTGGGCGGGCACGGTATGAGAGGTATGGAAGTAAATAATATAAGATGATTCAGATGATAGAGAAGGATCATTTTACAGAAAGCGAGAGTACCTCTTCCTTTTTTACCAATGGCACACACAAGATGAGACAAGGTTTTAACCAAGTGCATCCCCATACACAAAAAGTTCATAGAAGAAATAAAACAAAAGCAGGAGGAGAGAAGAACCAGAAAAAGGCACACTTACCATTCTTGCCAACATGAATCTGAGGGTTCTTGGGCCATAAACACGATGTCGTGATGGCTTCTGAACCTTTGCATAGAAAGAGGCAATGTCCGGCAATGAGAGGCAACCCCTCTGTGCCCTTGCGAGGCTACAGTCAGGTTCGGCATTATCCTGGTTATGCCAAAAAATGAGCTTCCCCAAACAATAGTTCTCACCATAGGTCTTGCAGTATTCCTGGAAGCCTGATCCCAACTTATGACTGTACTTGGGACCCAAGTCAAGAGGGGTGATGTACACAGGCGGTGAAGTTACAGTGTCATATTCCTGTATATAAAGGAAAGACTATCTTTAATCAAACCAAGAACAAACTCAGTTTCTCAGATGCCAGATCACTTCAGGAAAATTGGACTCACCCGGACCCTGAAGAAGCATCTTGTATAAGCGTAAATGTGGATCAAGTCAGCAGCTGCATCATGCCGACATTTATATGTACAAGGAAGATTCCGAACCTCATCCCTCAACCTAATAAGGTAAGAACAAATAGTGACTGAGAATTATAGCATATAATATGTAGATATATAACACACACAAACACAAATATGATGACAAAAAAGGGCTCAGGCCTGCATACCATAATAAAGATTTCCGAAGTTTTCTCTGGATATCATCAGAACCAGATGGGTCGTGGGCAAGAATTTTGAATCTGAGTTCATTTAGCATGTCCTCCTCTAAATGAGGAGCCATATACTGAAGAAGTTCCTCAACAAGTGATCCCTCTCCTTTCCAGACAACAGAAACTACTGCTTCAGGACCTAACTTCTCTAGTGGTGGTGGAGCTTTCTTTGGGTCACCAAATACACGTCTCATTACATACCTCACCTGTAACATGGACAGAATTAAATATATGCCGAGTTACTTTTAAGACTCAACCAAACAATGAAATCAAAGGTCAAATGATATCCCACGGCTAACAGATTTACATCCTCATTAGAAGAAACAGGAATATAAAAATCAAGAAGACAATATACTTTATAAAAGGAAAATACAACCACCTTATCAAGTGTAACAGCCAAATTCTGAAGCCTTTGGTTGTAGACACCCTCAGCCTGTCTCAAGCAAGAAGAGATTGACTGAATATCCATAAAACATAAAAAACACCCAACACTATAGAGTTCCTGGCATAATCACATCCACCCATGCATATGTGAATTGTGAACCACACACATGAACATGTGCACATAGCCACATACACAGTCATGAGTCATACAGATTATGAACCAAAAAATTAAAAAAACACTCACCTGAACCTCAGCATCATTCTTCTCATCCTCTACAGAAATATCAGAGAAGAATTTCCTTTTCTCTTCTATATTGTGTCTTAGAATCTCCTCAGGAAGTTTTGTTCTTTCAAAATTTATAAATCTCACCTTAACCCAAAATAAGCAATGAAACTTTCAGAAACAAATTGACATAATGGATCCCAAAACTCAGCTGAGGAGGCCAGAATGACACGTACCAGACGAGCTGAATATGCAATAAGCCAATCGGGCAAACCTCCAAGCAAACACGTACCCAAACCAGCCCTTGCCAAGTCAATATAATCTTCCTCAGAGACACAATTCAGCTCACAAGCCTCAAGCATCAACTTATGTCGGTCCAGAATCCCGTGGCACTCCAGGAGGACCTAATGAACATGGAACTCCAGTTAATAAAATAAGTATAATAATATGGAATATAACTTATAAGAGAAGAATAGATGGACCGAGGTGAAGTTTATGAACACTTGGGAGAGTAAAATCTCCAAGACAGATGTGAAACAGGCATCCAGTCTCAACAAACCCAAGCAAACCCACCAAAATGGATTCAGTATAATTCACACATTCAAAGGAATTCAGCAAACACAAAAAGAAATTTATCCCTTATTTGAACCTTTTGAAATGCCCCTTCGCCGGTAAGGTTTAAATAGCTGCCCCTACAAACTTTGCTGCCGCACAAGCAAATAGATGCTTCATATTCCTCCTTACTCTGCAGAAAAATAAATGGCATAAATCATTTAGAAATAATCATGGTAAGACAAAATGAGGTCGTGGCAGAATATGCATACCTCTGTCACAGAGTTGTAGTCAAATGTGATCTCCTCGCCATGTCCAATTGGGCGGACAGTGTAAATTCCAATCTGATAATTACCATCTACGGCAGTAACCCTTTCTCAAGGGAAAAAAGTAGGTAAGTAGGAAATTCTTGACATATGATTAAAGAAAAATTCTCAAAAAATAGATAAGTCGGATGATTCTTATACGCCTTAAGATGATCAGAAAATGAGAAGTAAAACCATGCCACAAGATTTCTCTTCCAAGCAATTAAACATACAAATAGAAACACTTCCATCCTCATATTCAACTCTGCCAATGAAACATTAATTTATCCTGAACTACAGAAATGGACCATTAATGATGACTGCTCTCCAAGGAACAACTGTAGTTTTCCTTGCGACTTGCTAGTGCAACCTGGTAGATATAAGTAAGATTTCAAGCCACTGGTTGACTGTGAACTTATGAAAGAACATCTAAATCATGGTGTAAGACTTGTATGTGGAATACAGGGCAGAAGGAAAAGCCATTAATAACGTTTTTCCAAACATTTGTGACTAGGTTAATAAAGCTGCAACTTTGCAGTGATTCAGGTAATGGAACTTGGCCCAGAGGGAACTGAAGACAACATTTCTAACAATTTTTCTCTTTTTGAAGACAAGCATCAGGAGATAGCATTATGCTGCCTGGCTATTTGTATAAGACTCCTTTATTTGGATATAAATGTGAGGGTTGATAAAAATATTCTGGTAGTCCATTTGTATTCTACTCCTATATTTGAATTTGCATGTCAGATGAGGATAATGGTTGCACGCTGGGCTCACTAAACCCCCAAGTAAATACAGGGATCAAGCAATAAAGAGAATTCTCCAGTTTCAACTAATTTAATATACCATGCATTCTGTGTATTCATTCACCAATCAAATATGTGTGTGTGTGTGTGTGTGTGTCTCTCTCTCTCTCTGTATACATTCTTATATTCTCTATTTTATGTAATACCTATCAGATTAATGTTATACCATAGTTGAAACATTATCTAACATAGTTTATCCCAATATGGGCATGATACAGTTTAAAGGATGTGATTACATAGCTTTAAAACAATATGGACTCCATGATAGAAGACAGCAAACTTACTTTGCTTCACAGTTAGGACGACAGGAGTGACAAATTCGGCTTGCAAAGTTTGCCTTGTGCATTGCATCAACAACAACCAAATCATACCCATCACCATCACCCTGCAAAATAAGAACGTCAGATAGAATTTCTCTTTTTTGGTTTTGGTAGATAAGAGATAAAGTTGTTCAATGACAAAACAGGCCCAAGTGAAAAAAAAATGATAAAAAGGAATACAGAGAGAAAAAAACACTTTGGTTTTAAGGGATGGGGTGGTGTTCGGGTTAACCTTTGGCCTCTCCAGATAAATGTTATAGAACTCTGGAGCTGGATCTTTATTGTTTTTTTGCAAAGATCGAATCCCGTCTTGCTTCTCAAACCATTTCCAAACTGGATAAACCTGAATGTATTAAAAAAATATATGCAACAGAAGTTCAGCTTCATAAAATGTTAAACCATTTCCAAACTGGATAAACATATTAAAAAAATATGCAATTGAAGTTCAGCATCATAAAATGGCATTCTAAGGAACTTCCTTACTATGCATGAAGCTGTGAAGTGGCATAGAAAAACTGACATACAAATCTATAAGAACTGAAAAAAAATCAAAATTAAAAAAAAGGGCTTCACTAGATCACAATCAAATCTTTTTCTAATTTAGAAAAGTTCAATTCAGGAAACAAGTAAATTGCACCATGCACAATACTTATAAAGATAAAAGTAGAAAAAAGAATCCAATAAAAGCCCTGATGTTGAAATACATAGGTAAGCCTGATTGTATGACCTGGCTAATCAAGTAGATACTTGGTTCATGAACCAAGGAAAACTAGATCAAAATCATAAGCAAAACCGTAATTTCCAAATACAAGTTATTTGTGGATTTAGCATGCGCATATTATACTTATGATGTACAATTGTAGATAAGATGCTGATAGCAAATAGATTGAATACTAAATACTGTTGTCGTGGCACTTGGCATAGAAATGCACAATCAATGAATCCATTAGTTGCAATTCAAGCAAGTATTACTGCAAATTAAAAAAACGTAACATGTTCATATAAATAAGGGAGTAATATTACTAGTCTCTTTGTGTATGCATGCATGTGTGTGTGGAGCGTGTCTTGATTCAAAATTGTCATGAAGTGCTTAAGTGAGATTGAAGTATGGAAGAAAGCACAGATTCAAGAACTTTCTAGAAATATTTTTTGGTTGTTACAAAAGGCAATCAGAACAAAAGCAGGTTCAGTGCTGCAATATACAAGAATTTACCTTTATGGTCATAATTTGTTTTAGTTTAGAAATGCACATTTGTAGACACAAAGACAGAGCACCAAAAAAGAAAAAAAAATTCAGGCATGTGCTTCAGACCGAGTCCATTTCCCATTCCTCTCAAAAACAACCAACTGAAAATCACGACTAGGAATGTGCCCAGTTAAATAAGCAAAATTCTTGAAAACCAGGGGATCTCATATTATGGATTTAACAAGAAATCATCATGAAAACAGAAGAAACTAAAAGATATGAGAAAAATGGGAAAAAAATCTCAATGATCCATGAACTTCCATTAGTAAACTGAAAATCGCTATATTTGACGATAGACTAGTTTTAGAAACAAATATACATGATAGGAACATTAAGTAGATGAAACATACATTAAACTGGAATTCAATCCTCAACATAGCTATTCTATTCATACCTCTCCCAGAAACTCCACAACAAAATCATCTTCATCAAAGCCACCTTCCTTATTGCAAACAACTCCCAACCCCTGACCACAAATCCACAGCAAAGAAATGAAAAAAGAAGGAAAGAATGAATGTCCATAAAGGTGAGGAAAAATAAAACAGAGGCTAAAAAAAAGAGACCCAAGGCAGCTAGTAATGATATTTAGCTCAAACAAGAAATGGCCAATGAAACACACCTTCCTGTAAGCAACATAACTGTCATCACGACGACTCTCCATTGCCTTCAAGATGCCCTGGCACATTTTCAAGATGTTTGTATCACCACTTTTTTCTGCCTTCTCGTGGACATCTTCAACAACAGGCTTCAAAGGATAAATCATTGGAGTATTTCCTGTACCAGTAAAGTTCCTGACTTGCTTATTAAGAACACGCAGGAGCACATCTTCAATAAACGCATGCTTCTTCAATAAGGGCCAATCCAATTCCTCTGGCATGGAATCTAAAAGAAGATTATGTGTATAAGGGTCTATACCATAGACTTCTTGTTCTAGAACCTCATCTCCAAGCATTTTTCTAGGCTTGTAATCCTTAACTTCAGGGATTTCCATATCAGACTCCTCGCTGCCATTCTTTTGTGCTTTGAGCTTCTCAGCATAATCCTCAGGTAGAGAAACCCGCATCTTCTGCTGCACTTCCTCCTCATCTGCTACTATGACATATTTATCAATGACTTCATACTTGCGAGTAACAGGAGGAACAAGGCTTGCTTTTGTCATGCGAGCACCCCATTCACGGTCTTCAGTCTCATCTGCAGTGGAATAACCATCCCTTGAATCCCCAATTCCACTATCAAACCGGAAATCCAAGTCATTTTCAGTATCAGAGACAGTACTCTCACTATCACCACTACCATCATCAGAAGACCGCTCAGGATCATCAGACGTTTCACTTCCTGAATCTAAAGATCTCTTATTCAATTTGATTAAGCGCTTTCTGATCTCCCGATCAGATGCATACTCTCCACAATCCATTCCACCATTGATGGATGCACCATTAGTCCTATTGAAGCATTTCCTTTCACTTGTCATTCTATTGTGCTTCTTATATTTTGAAGTTGCAGAATAAAAGCCAGCAGGTGGACTATCTTTCAATGTCTTCATCATGTCATTTCTTTCATCAGGAGACTTGTGGTTTTCCTCTAAACTTCGAGCAAGTCGGAGAAATAACTTGATAATGTGATTAATATCTCCAGCGTCACCCCGAGTTTTTGCTCTGGATAAAAGCAATATGTGAAATTATTATTTTTTTTTTAAAAAAAAAATACAAACAAAAAAGTAAAGGATAATGAAGTAAACTGGGAAAGCTATACCTGAAATCACAAAAATTAGAGTAGTTTCATATCAATTTAAGGGCAATAGGTAAAGCTAGTTGATAAAGACATGTATCAACTAACTCACACATATCCATAAAGCGACAAAATTCCCTGAAGAAGTTATAAATTTGAAGAAAGGACAAGAAGGAAAATTTAGTGACATTTTTACAAGAGAGTTTATCACACTAATTTTAAGTTTGGGGGCAAAACAGGCTGAATCTCAGGTGAATCATGCATGATCTAAGCCTATATCTGTCTATCGCATGGTGATTTTTTGTCCAGATCCAACTTGAATCCAAGTCCATATTATAGTAAGTTGAGCCAGATCCAATCCGCTATCGATGTTGTGATACAACAGGTTGCAAACAGACTCGACTGCAGTATATACCTATCAAATATATACTAATTTATAATAATGTGTAATTAAAGCTTACAGTAAATTTGAAAGAAAAAAAAACCAACACCTTAGATAAAAGCTATCAATCAGTAAATATTATAATTTAAACACTGAAATACATAATAATAAGGTCTGTTTGGGTTCTTGGAATAGATCAGAGTCCTATTTGAAATTTGGATAATAGCATCCAAACCCAAATCCAACTGATCTTTATTTCAGATGAATTATAGTTTATCCAGATCTAATAAAATGGGAGGCTTATTGGTTCAAATCTCAGTCAAAGCCCCACCAGTTATGACATATAAAAAATGTAATATTGAACTTCCAAATGTTGCAACCAAGCTTACTTTAATGCATCCCGACACATTCGACCAATATCATCCTTGACAGAGCTCAAGCCATGACCAATATAGTATCCATTCTTCATCCTATCTTCAATTTCTGCAACCTGGAACATCAATGAAAAATTTTAAAGACAAATTGCATAATTTCAAACAACAGTAGCACACTGCATCTCTATAATTATTAAAAAGGAAGACAGGTGGCTCAAAATACCTTGGGCACAAAAAAATCAATGGTATTATCCTTCATTATATCCTTCAGACTGTTAGCAAGAAAATCTTCCACCCTTCTATAACCATTTTCAGATTTCCCACGGAGCCAACGCCGCATGCGGGCATCCCTGGATAATATATAAGAGGATTTTCCAGCATCACAGAGCTTTCTACGTTTGTAAAGATTCTGTCGGAATGACCTACTCACTAAATCTTTCCTATCAAAAGTAGAAACCCGATCATAGGAATATCCATGTTCGCTGGGATCATCCAAATGACTGCTGAAGCCCTTGGAAGCCTTTGAAACTGGAAAGCTTCTCTCAGTTATCTGTTTAAGGCTCCTGGTTTTAGAATGTGATTCCTCTGAGACATGCAAACTGCTGCTCTTAATCCACTTAATATTCTGAAACTTGCTCATCAACTCCTTAAACTGGATGCAACCTCTAATATTGACGAGAGATATACAAGGGAATGAATGGAGAATATCTTCTAGTGTACTGGAACTAATATTTGTACAACCAAGTAGACTAACAGAAGTTATCTTTTCCTTATTATAACCATTCTGCAAGAAAAAATGAACAGATGTTAAAGTTTTAGAAACTGAAAATTTGTTGACATAAACTGCAAGACAAAAACCAAAAAAGAAAAAAAATACCATTATATCACGGAACATGGAGTCAGTACAGTTGGGGCCTGCAAAAGACAAGTCAACGTGTCTACAAACATCCCTATAAAACTTGACTGCAGCATTCCACAGGGTACAAGTAGCGGCAGAGAAAGCAAGGGATCTAATATCTGCTTTCAGGAAATGGAAAACTCGTGCCAGAATAGGACCATTCAGCGTACACCAACTATAAGCCTGAGCTGCAGGAATTTCAAAATTTTCTGGGCCAAAATTAGATCCATCAAACAAATCTTCAAAATGGCACTCATCCTTCTGTCCTGTGGCTAGGTATTCTTCCATTTCAGAATCATCTTCACTTCCATCACCAAGAAGCCGTGCTCTTTTACCATAACGGATGTAATCTTTATGATTCCCTGACGCACCATCCTCTGTTTCATGGAAAATAAGACTAAGAAGAAGAAAAGAAGAAGAAAAAGAGAACAAAATAAAGAAGAAAAAAAATGCTATAAGAGTAAAATGTCAAAGATGTTCAAACAGACATATGAGGTTATAAAGAAGAGGATTTCTCATCATAGGATAAAAGACAGGTTTAAGGTCTGTATGCAGTAAAATTACACAGTGAGGGACCCACACCACAAGTGTTTCAAAAGTGAATTTCCAGATTAGTCGCCTTGATAGCACCACCTAATCTAATGATGTTTTGACTGGAACATCATCCAGTCAAACAACTGCATGAAAGAACCTATTAGGTTTAGGCTGAACAGGGAGAAAAAAAGCTATAGAAAGTATTTTACCCAGTTTGGTTGGAGAGAGAAAGGATTAGGGTAGGCTGTCAAAAAAATTTTGCTGGAAAATTCCTCTTTTGGGACCAAAACCTTTCTCCAAAAAAAGGTCAAGTATTAGAAGGAAAGATGGGAAAATTCCATCTTGTACTTCAATCTAACTCACAATCTATCCCAGCAGAGCATACAACTCAGCACGAAGCCACCAGAAACAACCTTCCCACTCTCCATGTTGCAGAAATTCATTGAACACTTGAAAAAAAAAGGTATCACATTTATTTTGTTTTCCTCTGCTTTTCTGTTTTCAGTTCTTTCCTCCCCACATCGAAGGATCAAAAAACAACCTCAATAATTAGAATTTAATATATAATATCGTTTTCTTTTCCTGACATACTCCTAGGCAAGATATTTAAATCACATGATTAGACCTACTCAGCATGTATCCCATCTTCCATCACGAGTTACATATTCCTCTTCAGAAAATACAAAAAGAATTACATCAATTCTAAAGAACTTCATCATACCTGATTTCCGGAATTTGTACATGACTGGGTCATGCAAGAGAGAGCTCCTATTTGTAGCAGAAGTGAACGAGTGCCTGTCCAACTCTTTCTTTGGCTGCTTTGCACTCATCCAAGGATCTAAAACCTCATTGATAGCTGCAGCAAATTCCCGGCTTTTGTATGATTTCATAACCAATTCGTGAAGCCTCCCACGGGTATAACCTACGAATTGTGGATGCAAGCTGTGAAAAGAACTGTGTGCTGTGTTGCTTCCCCAAGGTACAGGTACCTGTGACTCTGAAAGAGATCCTCTAGAAGCATCCACTAGTAGTGCCTTTTTCTCTTCTTCAACATCAGCAACATCGTTAGAAACCTGTCCTGTAGAGACAATTGGAACCCAAACATTATCAAACTTTCTGAAAATGCTGCTATAGTTCTCAATGGTACCTTTATCAACCAACACCTGCAGCCCTGAGAAGGATAAAGGCCCATGTTCACGACCAGCACCATCAAGGTAGTACCAATCACCCAACTGTAATTGTAGTTCATCTACTGTGCAGACACGATCTTTTGGTGTGTTAATGGGTGCAATAAATTTCTGGGATTCATGTAAATCATGTTCGTCAACCCTTTTTGATCGAGAAGAACTTTTTCCATCATCGCATGCAGAGGAATGAGAAGCAGACCTCAAATAATGTCGCTCATTTCTTCTAGATTTCATGTGGGGTTCAGAGACAAATGAACCATGATCCTTAACAACACACGCATTTATTCTGATAACTGGTAGCATTGTTCCTTTCACTCCCCTCACCACCACTTGCTGCTTGCTCTGATTTGGCCTGCTTAAACCATTGCAATCATGCCTCTCCTCTGGCCAGGAGAAAGCCCAAGTCGGTAAGTCAAGCCTCCTGCTGCGAGAAGGATAGTATAACTCATCCTTTTTTTGCCACCTAGGGTCCTCATAACCAGACTTCGGCATCTGGCAAAGTGGATAACCATCATTAAGAACAAGTTTCCTTTTAAAAGATCTGTCTTGGGTAGCCCCATCATTCCTCTTCCAATCACCACCCTTGCACGACCATCTTCCAGAAAACCAATCACTAGAGTCAGCACAGGCAAAGGTACAATCCTTGTCAGAGTGCCCAATCAACCTGGAATCTTCAGCTTCTTTTAATGTGATTTCAGAAAATTTCCTAAATTCCTCTTCTTTTTGATGTCTATGTTGGTACACAATGCCAGGTTGGTACTTCATGAAACCTAAATGCCCTGCAACAAGCTTCTCATTATGACAGCTAGAATTCAATAAAAACACAGACTTGAGGACAGCATGCATCATATTTGTCTAAAATTTCATGGAAAAGGTTAATCCAAAAGCCTATAACTTTATTCATGAAAGAAATGAAATTTAGAAAAGAAAATACACCATTTTCTGTTGAATACCCTTTTTATGGGTCCATATAATTTTTAATAAGAACCCAAGACATTTCTAAGATTTTATTATTTCTGCATTTAAAGAATGGTGCTTTAGACTTCAAACCACCAAAATACTGATTAAATCTGAAGTTTTCTTTGGTGCCTTTTCACAAGGATTAAGTTGAGATATACTAAAGCAAAAGAGAAGAAAAACAGATTGAGTAAAAAACCAACTTCTTAACACTCGCATACTTCAGACTCGGAAAATAAGTCTTTCATAGGCTTGGCCTGAACAAGGAACGCCATCCTGACTCAGAAATATATTTGCTATATCTTGTTATGTGATAACAGAAAATTTGCAATAAGCAGCATGAAATTTCAAAGTTCCTACCTCCATCAATTAAAAATTAAAGCAGCTGTAGTAGACATTTAACTACAAGATTTCCCAGTCAGGACCACTAAATTAAAACTTATGCACAAAAACCTCATGAACAGAACATCAGATGGACCACAAAGCATCACATCTTACGAAGCAACATCTGTATAATACATAATACTGTATACATATTTTACAACACTATGTTATCAATCAGTAAACCAGACACTATAACATACTTATATTACATCATAAAACAAAAGTGCAATGTTCACATTTGCTGACATATATCCAATAAATTATTCGAAATGTGGTTTTGGTTAAATGAGTGTCTATGAAATTGCTTGTCCTTGTGTCAGTGTGCAAGGTGGAACCAATTACCAGTCAGTGAACTTCAATACAATTGGAACATCACTGGCTTCACAGCAAAAAGCTTGCAAGTAACAATGCATTGTACAAATCAATAAAATATAGTCAACACTAGGCATTCTCTTGACATCTTTTATGTCCCATAATATTCCAGATCAATTAATTTATATAGTAGCCAATGCCAACAAATAATTACCTTCAGAGCCACCCCATTTCTCCCACTCTGCATGCTCAAATGTCATCTGCAGAGCTTCTGCAAAACAAATTTCAGAAAACACCTAGACACTTAGAAAAATATAAAAACACAAAGCAAGAATAACAAAAAAAATGTAAGGCAGAAAAAAGACAAAAATTGAAATTACAGAGAAAAAGGTTTGGGGAACAAGGAGGAGGGAAGGAGTGAGGGGCTGGGGCATTGAGGGGAAGCAGAACAGAGATTACCTCCAATTGTTTCGAGTTCCCTGCCTGGAACAATGGTATAACCCTTTAACAGAGATCCCACTCTTTCATCAATGCCGAGATCTTCTAAAGGCTCATATGCAACTGAACTGTCATCCAGGTCAGCCTGTGAATTTACAGGTGGTTCCTGGCCATGCTGGCTAACAGATTGTCCATAATCACCAACATCTGTCAATAGATTTCCGGGAGCCTCAGGAGGGCTCACCAGCTGAGTTATAGCATCTGAAACAATGGGCATAAAATCCATAGTCACCAACGGAGAAGCCGCATTTTCAACAGTTACCCACCTGTCGGTATCCAAGTGCTTGATCAAGTGATCCGACATGAGAACTCCTTCGTCCACAAGCCTCTTAAGATCACACAGTTTAGAAGGGCCTTGCTCAATGCCAACATGATCGAGATAATACCATTTTCCTGATGTTGAATCAGCCATCACTGAAACATGCGGTGGTGTGTCACTTATATCCATGTCTTCTTCCATAGAGAGCAGCTCTTCAGAAGCTCCATTATTCTGAGAAAGAGGTTCCTTGCACTCCATACCCAAATTTTGTGATCCCTCTTCCTCATGGGACTTCTCGTTGGCAACTTTCTCGCCGGCGACACTGCAACCACGTGTGCTGCTGCTGTCTTGGGGTTTTCCAGTTGATTCAATCATGTCTCTCACACTGGAGTCTCTCTGACTAAGCTTCTCCTCATGCCCTTGATTTTCACACCTATTGTGTTGCATTTTGCCTGCTATGCTCTTTTGACTTGTTTCCCGGTGATTATGGGATCGTCCCCGATCAACTGGGGAAGGTTCAGAGTTACCAGGTGTCCGGTCTCTACGATCACGGTGGCGAGCTCGATCATGTGGGGAGCGCTCAACATGAACAGGACTTCGGTTCCTATGATCATAACAACGAGAACGATCTCGCGGGGACCGCCCAGAATATCCAGGGCTTCTATCACGGTGATCCTGATACCGGGGCCGGTCGTGCGGAGACCGCTCAGGATGAGCAGGGCTTCGACCATGCCTGTCATGCATTGTTCTAGAAGACAAAGAAGAATCACACTGCCTAGAAGAATGCCTGCTTGAGGATGACACCCTTGAAGAAGAAGAATTTTTGTGAGCCCTCTCCATAGAAGAGCGTGAATAGTGCTTCTCCAAGTAGCTGGAGCGGTTGCTGTCACTTGAAAGCCTTCGGCCTTTCGAACCAGCATAATCACCAAACTCCCCATGGTATTTACGGCCACTGCTCTCTGACTCCGTACCATGACGTTTCAGCCTTGCACCAGTGTTCTCTCTGCTATGACCCTTCCCATCACTGTATCCATGCTTGTAGGAACCCAGCTCTTCATTTGTAGTTCTCGAGCTGATCCTCGTGTCCTTTTCATTTCCATATTCCCACTTGGAGGACCTTTTTCTCCGCTCACTCTCACTTCTACTGCATTCTTTTCTATGAAAAGCATCGTCCTCAGCAAACCTCGTTGAAGGTGGCGTGCGCTCTTGCTCACATTTCCATCCCTTAGTACGATCATCTTTATCTGCTTCCCATTTACGTAGTTTCGTGGACCCATATTCATCCTTTGTAACATCAGCTTTCCGCCATTTTTCTGGGATAAACTCTCCTTTCTCTACTTCTCCTTTATGCCCTCTCCACAACTCTGACCTCTCTACCTCCTCCTTTCGCCACTTCTCCGGAATGGACTCTACCTTCTCTACCTCACTTTTCCGTATTCTTCCTGTATATTCACCCCTTTCTACTTCCCCTCTGCGCGACCTCCCCGGAGCAAATTCTCCTCTATCGTATCCCCCTTTCCTCAATTTTGCAGGAAGAAACTCACCCTTCTCTAATTCCTTTTTTCTCAATTTCTCCGGAACAAATTCTCCGTTCTCCAGCTCAACTTTTGATCCTTTATAGAAACCCAATTCACCCTCCTCTATTTCTTCTTTTTGCAGTTTCTCTGCAACAATCTCGCCCTTCTCCACTTCCCCGCTCTTCCCACTACCCAACAACCCCTTCTCCGACTCTCCCCTGCACCCTCTTCTCGAACCAATTTCTTCTTTCTCTACTTCCATCTTCTTCTCATGCTTTCGCTGAAGCTTTGATTCAACGTATTGGAGAGACTTTGAATTGAAGCCACCATTGCCTCCACAGAACGCGTCTGAAATCGGAAATCTTTCCATAACATGCTGTGAAGGCACGCAGGCGACTCCTCCATCGCCCATGGAAATACAAAAACTGCACCAAAAGAAACCTAATTCTCCCCAGCCCTGGGGCTATCGATGCTCATGCTGCAATTTCTTCCCCCCAATCAGTTCCAGCAAACGGACTTGATACCCTAATTTCCACCAAAAACAAAATCACAAACCATATCAGCAACAAAATATCTCGTCAACGAAATGTAGGGTTTCAAAACCCCAACTGAAAGAAACTCGTAACAACGAATTATAAAGAACGAAGGAAGAAGCTCCAAAATCGAAACCCTATCCTCCGCCTCCAAAACGAACAAAGACTGATACAAATCAACAATAAGAAAACTAATAATGGACAAACTCACAGAACAGATTCAAGAGCTAAAGCGCCGGATCCGAGAAGAAACAGCAAGAACTTCAATCGAAATAACATAAAGAGGTAAGCTCACGCATGTGCGCAACAATATACGCCATTAAAGACCAGTAGACTCTGCTCTCTGTATCTCTCAGTTATCGTCCTTTCTCTCCTCCCCTCGCTCCCTTCTCTCCCTTTTTTTTTTTTTAGTTCTGGGTCGAGAAACGGAACTCCCCTCCTTTTTTCCTCTATTTCGTTTTTATTTTATTTTCTTTTCTTTTTCGCCCTTTTATTTCTAGCGGTTCTTACGTTCGGAATTTATTTGCCGGAAGTTGATATACGACGTATATCGTATGCAATATCGTATATCGGTAGAACACGCGGACAGGTCGGCGGGCAGGCGTTAGAAATATCGGCGTTAAGGGTTTTACTTAATTTTCCTGGCAACCACACGCGGTCTGGCGTTTACGGTCAGAGCTGCCCGGATCTTTGGTTATTTTGTTGACACGAGGAAATTAAGGTTGGGCTACGGCCAACAACACGGTACATCAAAATATATTGGTTGGGGGACTGGGCTAATGCAGCTTTGAGCAAAATTATAACAATCTCCAGGATCTATGGATTTTAACTGTAGAGTTGGGAGGGTGTTTTCGTCGTTTTCTACTGCTTTCAATTCGATCCAATTCGTTTACTAAATAGAGGGATAATGGTGATATAAATAAGGATGTTTGAGTTGTTTCGGTAATTTCAGCGTATGAAAAATGCTGCTTGTACTTTTTGGCGCTCAACTTGCCAAATAAATTAGTAGTTGAATAGAAGAGGGGCAGTTTCATGTTTTTTAATCGGGTGTTAGCTTCCCAATATTTTATTATTAATGATAAGATCCCGAAGGCTTGATTGTGATTTCTTGATCTCTTATTATAAAAACAATCATTATGATTTCTGATTTAGGATCTTAATATCGTTTCGAGCTCTGTTTTTTAGGGCTCATCATCTAAACATGTCCATTAAGGAATTAGGGTTTATGCGTTTCTTCAACATCACCTCCTCCTCCTGACTACCAAAAAAAACATCACCTCCTCCTCCTCCTCTAAACACATTTGTTGTGTACTATCTCTCCGTTCTCTTCTATTTCTCTGCCAACATATATTTTGAATAATGTCTTTTTTTTTGGTAGTGATTTTGAATAATGTCTAGTTTTTACTTTCTATTTGTCAAATATTTATTGAACTGCATGAGCACGTTTTTTTCTTTTTTGTTTCTTTTTTTTTTTTTTTTGTTTGGGTTTTTGCTTTAATATCAAAGCATACATTCATTCATCAGAAATCACACAAAACCTCATGTATTCTAATCCCAAAGGGTTGGCCTGAGGGTCAATGCTTGGGGCCTAGAGGTATGCTCCCTCCAAGATCTCAAGTTAGCACTCTCTTAGGTTCAACTTCTTGGGGCCACGCCTAGAACCATTGGCTTGGTAATTATTCGGTTTGTGTGGGACGAGGGGACTACACAAGCCTCAAGGATTAGCCAGTGCGTGCAAGCTGACCCCGAGTTACAAAAAAAAAGAAGAAGAAAGAGATTCCCCACCATACATAAGTGACATGAAATTCAATAGCAAAATTCAGAAGTTTGCTACTTGATTCACTTGATAGTAAATATGGCAAAATTTCGTTATGGGAATTTGTATCAAATGTTGTCTTGCTTCCTTGACAAGGCCTTCAATTTGCCATGGGATAACTCTTTTGTTACCTTCAAGTAGTGACATGGCTTGCTCAAAGTCTCCTTCGATTTAGACATATGGGAGAACACTAGTGACATCGCTACTTTTAGGCGTATTCATGGTTGTCAAACTTCACAGCCATTGGGCACATGTAAGAGTTGAATTTTTGCAATCCCATAAGTAGGGGTGCTAAACGGGCCGGCCCCTGCCCGTTTAGCGCGTGCCTGGCAACCCATTAGCCAAAACCCCCGACATGGCCCAGCCTGTGGCATGCCTAGGGCTGTGCCGTGTCGGACATAGCGGGTCTGGGTATTTTTTTTTTTCAAAAAAAACAAAGGAAAATGGGGAAAATAATAAAAAATCATAAAAAACAATTCTGAAAAATATGTTTATTATTCAAAAAATTGTCTTACACATACTGAGATAGATTTTGCTCAAATAAATGTAAATTAATTAATTATTACAAGTATAAATACAACTTTGCAAATACAACAATACATAATATACTTGTACAAATAATACTGCATCACTATAGTATGAGCACATCCCAACTAGATTAGCACCCACTCATCTATCTTTCATTTGCAGTTTAAAAAAAAAAAGTAAAGTTCCTAAACTTTGATTACAAAAAGACTAAATTCATCAAGATTCAAATCATCGAAGTCTCCAGCAAGTTGATCATCCGCATATTCCTGATCTCTCAGTTCCGCCCTTAACCAATCTGTCAGACAGACACATACTTACATCATCTCTGGCGTTAATCTGCTTCTATAGTCGTCTACCATTCGTCTACCTGCACTAAAAGCTAATTCCGATGCAACTGTGGACACCGGAATCGTTAGTAGATCACGTGTTATAGTGGAAAGTACAAGATAACTAACCTGATTTTGCTTCCACCATGTTAAAATATTAAAAGAACTATGCTCATCCATAGTATGTAAAAGTAGCGGAGGGCTTTCTAAATAAATCCTTAACTCAGATGATCCCCCACTACCAAATGCTGGTTGTTTTCCCCTTTTTCTCTCACTTAAAAATTCCAGGGGGAATTATCTAATAGTGTTTCTTGGGTCTAAATCTGACCACTTCTGCTACTGCTAGTATCATATTCAGAAAAAGTCTTTCTAATAGGTTTGTTATTTAATGTATATCTATTTTAAAAGAAGATCTCATATTTTCATTTATTCTTTCTATTAAATCTTTCACTCCTAATTTAATCCTAGGATTCATTGTACTAGTTAAACAATATAAATGGGGCATTTCTTGCCAATATTTTAAAATTTTAGATTCCATTGCAGGGCAAATATCTTTAGCAATGGGTGTTTCTCTATATTGTTTAAAACAAATGCTTATTTGATATAGTATATTTAAAATATTTGGGGATGTTGGGTAATAAACCCCTGATAAAAATCTTGTTGCATCAAAAAAGACTTCTAAAAAATCTCTTAAAATTTCTGCTATTTGCTAGTCATGTTCTTCTAGTTCACTTGTATACACTTTTGTTTTATAAAATAGTGTAAATTTTTGTTTCAATTCTAATGCATCATCTAACATTAAATGTGTTGAATTCCATCTATGTTTAACATCTAGGGTTATTTTTTTAAGTTGTTTTTCCAAACTTGCACAATAATTTTTAAATTCTTTAGCAGTTGTGCTAGATTGTTTTAAAAATCTTACTGCGTCTATAATATTCGTTAAATGATATTGCACAATTTTCAAACCATCTTGTACAACTAAATTTAGGATGTGACAAGCACATCTAATATGAAATAAACATCCATCCACATTTAAGTTTAAGTGTTGCTTTAGTATGTCTATTGTAACATTATTAGCACTTGCATTATCAAGTGCTAAAACCATTGTTTTATTTTGTATTTTATACTTTCTTATATTATGTGCTATATTATTTGTTATAGCTAATCCAGAATGTCTAACATCTAGTGACGTAAAAGTTAGTATTCTTTTTTCCCATACTCCAATTCTCATCTATATAATGTACAGTTATAGCTAAATAATCTATGTTTTGTCTACTTGTCTAGATATCTGAGGTTAAAACCACCTTAAAGCTATTGTTTGAAATATTTTCTATTAATGCTATTTTCATTTTTTGATATAATGTTAAAGTATCCTTTCTTAAAGTGTGGCATGAGAAGGGTCTATATCTTGGTGCTAGATATTTGGTTATTAGACAGTTAAATCTTTTAGATTCTATTAATCTAAAGGGTAATTCTTCTTGTATTACCCACTTTATAATTTCAAGCCTAGTTTCTTCTTGATTAAAAACAAAATTGCCCAAATTAACACTACTGTTGGAAATTTGGGCTTGTTTAGGGTCTATTTGGCCATGTTTTGGAAGACATTTTTGCAAATGCCGTTGCAAGTGACCTATACCACTTTTTCCTTTGCAACTAAAATTCTTTTTCAGTGGTTACAAACTGCCCTCTCTTCACTCCCTATAGTTTCAATTGTAAAATTTAGCTAGACACTGGAGGTTCTACTCCTCTTGGTGCTCCTGGGTGGTAGGGAAGATGATCCCATCTCTTGGGAAGGCAACTCAGGTTCATGATCTTAGATGAAAGGGTCACATCATCAAAAAAAGTTGGGTCAGAATAGGGTATAAGAAATTCCATTTCCTCAGTGTTAAAGTACATAGATTGCCTGGGGTCCATTATCAAATTTCTTAAAAAATTTTCTTAATAAATAATATAATAATAAATTTTTTGTGATACACTACTTATAGTAAAGTGAGAAATAATGTACGCAAAAATGCACAAGGAAAATTCCCAGGTAATTGAAGGGGTCACAAACGGTCCTACTTAAAACCCAGTTTCCTTAAGCAATTATCTCATCCTTTGTGACAGAACTTTCCTAGAAATGTACTTAGTTGCACAGTAGTCACCCACTATACTAGGCTTTAAAATAATAAGAAAGGTAGAAGGAGAGACTTACTTATATATATAATATTTATATTAATTTTAAAATTAGAAAATTAAATAGAAGAATACCTCTTTAGAATGAAGCTTGAACTTTGCAATTGAAGCTTTCAACCTCCAGAGTCCAACTTCCCACTTTTGATACTTGAACAATTTAAAAAATTTAACTATTTCTTGATGGCTACAGAGATAAAGAGAATAAAGGAGATTGTAAAAGAGAGTAAGAGATTGTAGAAGAAGTGTGGTTTGGAGTGGGAAGGGTTGAACTTATTTATAGAAAACCAAAAGTGGATTTTTACCACCTCTACCCTCAAATATGGCTGTTATTTGGCAGTTGGAAGGGTGGAAATGGTCATTTACAGTCAATTACAAGCATACCCCCCTCATATGGCTGTTATATAGCTGTTGGGGGTAAAATAGTAAAAAAAAAGTGGTAAAAACCATTTCAAGAGGAAAAAAAAAACGGCTAGCTGTTTCGTGCCTGGCGGATCGGCCCAGTTGGGCCCAACGGCAGACACACGTGCCTGCCATTGTGATGGCCTGCATCAAGCACGGGCCGTGCCGGCCATGGCCCGTGTCTGGTGGGTTGTACCCTAACGGGCCGCGGGCCCTAATATCAAGGCCCGGCATGGCACGACTAGGGGGGCAAGCCGTGCTGTGCCGGCCCACTAGCGTGCCTAATAAGCAACCCTACCCATATGTGGATTGTGAACTAAAACATGTTCATCTAGCCAAAGTATAGTCACAAACCAGGTGTATGGAAGTCTCATCCTCTTCTTTGCATAAGCTGCACTTAGCAATCAACAGGCTTTACAGTTGACAACGAGAAAACTTGATAATTGCAAGTAAAGGGCATGGGATAGGCGAACAAGGGCCGCTCTGTCCTCAAGATGTTTCAAAACCACAACTAAAAGAATTAAGCTCGTAACAACGATGGTTGGCAAATAAGGTCAAAATGTAGGCTATCAAAGTTTAAACAATGTAATTTGAGGAGAAGATATCTAGTGGGAGATTTCGTTTCCTTTCTTTGTATGAGAATAGAATTGGCAACATATTTTTCTATAACAATTCTTATAATGGCTATAGAATTGATTCGTTCAATTAAAAATGATATTTTATAAGGAATCATAAATTTTATTTAAGTAAATCAAGAGATAACTATGGTCACTATATGAACGGGTATAGGATTGGTAGTAGATGATATCAAGTGACTAGCATTACGCAAAAAGGTGGAGTTTTTTTTTTTTTTTTTTAAACTCAGGGTATCCGGGCCCGCTTACGCTCAACTGAATAATCCCTGAGGGCCCATGTAAGACCTTGCAACCCACATGGTCCGGTTAAGACTAAGGCCCATAGATCTTATGCAGGTAACCCCAAAGAATTGATAACACCTAAGAGGTTTTGAACCTAAGACCTTGGAGGAAGCACACCTCAGGGCCCAAGCCTTGACCACTAGGCAAAAAGGTGGAGTTTGAATTGTAGAATGTTGATTACATTGTGAGCTATCATTTCCTAACATGATCTTAAATTGTTTGTATTTACCTTTTGTAAAGTAATGCATGGATCACGAGAAGCAAGTTAAAGGTTCGCACTTTGGATGGAGAAGGGGCTTTCTATGTTGCACAACAATTGGAGGTGATGTTATTTAGTAATCTTTCTAAGAGTAACATATTAGTTATGATTCTTCTGGACTAATTCAATGTTATAATATGTTCATCTATACTTTATATAACGTGAGGAGTCTCCTGAGGGAATCATGCCAATGAAAATGTACGATTTTCTATAGCAGCCCTCACACATCATTATGGAGATTTATTAATAAAAGGGCACAATAGTCAAAACTGCCTTAATTTTTTTTTAAATTTAATAATTAGTTGTAGTTCCCTCTCCGACCTCTTTCTTCATATGTACAGTATTGCACGTGCACCCAGTTAGTTACTTATAAACAAGCAGGTTTATCATTTACTTGACTGTTTCCATTGGATAGGGAGGTAAGCTTGTCAGCAATTTTTGCTCCACTCCTTTCTTAACTGAGGCAATGTACCTTAGAGATTCAACTTCATTAGAATAAACAATTGATATAATATAATGCTTTAATTTCATATAGACGTATATAAATGCATATATATTTATATACATGTATATACGTACAATTGATATAATATAACTAATTATTTTATTCTTTGAAATTTTTTAGGATAATTACAATTTGCCCTCTTGAGGTTTCAAACAATCACATTTTCTCCCTTGAGGTTTTTGAAATATTAGTTTACCACCTTAAGATTTGCTATAATAGTTTCCCCTTCTAAGGTAAGGGTTTGACCAACAAGGTAGCAAGAGAAAATTACATATATTAACAACTTTAGTCATTTATTGTAGTGCAAATTGGTTTTTAGTGACACTTTTTTATACTAATCCAGATTTAGTCAACCTAATTCTTGGTAGTTGAAAAGTAGTGATACTATTAGAAAATAATTACATTTTACTATTCAAAAATATTTCTTGTGAAAACGCCCTCAAAAGACTTGTAAACAATTTTCTTGTCATCAACTTTTAACGAAGCTACGAATTATTTTAAGGCCATTTTCAGAAAAATCCGCAGCGAACATTGTCAATTATTTTTAAAAAGCATTCGTAATATCCAATTATCAAGAATTAGGTGATTAAATTTGGATTATGTTTAGAAATCATCACTATTGACCAATTTATATGTTAAACTGGTATTTTAAAAACCTTAAAGGGTAAAATGAGATTATTTCAAACCTGAAAGGGTAATCACCGTTAATCTGACTTGTTTATGACGTGCTAAAAGATGCAGTTAAAAAATAAACCGCAAAAGGTAAGAATTTTTCTAAAATGCCTATATATAGAGTAGAACAGGATCGTCCGAGCGCAGGAAACCCCTGATTAGTTCTGTCTTGCCACTTCCTCTTTGAATTGGGGGCTTGCCTCGTCCGTGATTTCTCTCTCTCGGATCTCACCGAGTCGTTCCCACGCCTGCAACTAACACAGGAAGGAGAGAAGAAATAAGCAAAAGAGAATGTCGAAGAAGAAGGCTAATACCATGACGCTGAAAGACTTCCATGGCGGCTCAATTCCCTCTGATCTTCCTCTACCTTCTGCTCCTGGAGTGTTAGTTACTTTGCCTACTTTTACCCTTCTTTTATTTTTTGTTTTTGTTTTTGGTTGTTTGTAGTTCGATTTGAGTTCTTGGGATATCTTCCTCGCTCACATTCTGATCAATTCCGTCTTCTTTACTCCTCTTAAATTTTGTTGTCACTTTCTCTTGTTTGTTTTGATGATTGAAACCTTAGATATGCGCTTCGATTTCATCGTATCGATGTTATTCACTAAATGGTTTTGTGTTTTTTTTTCCCGTATTCGATGGCTTGTTGTAATGGATCGGCGGATGGAACCCTAGTTTAAATTTTACCCGCTTTTCTGGTTGCAGCGTCGTCAGGCCTTCAGATCGCTCTTTTGATCGCCAGACGCCGACAGCTTGGGGAAACCCTATAGGCAGATCTGATCATCGTCTACGGCCCGGTTCCTCTGGTGCAACTCGTAGTATTGATGATAAAGCTTCTCTTCTCTCGCATCCTGCCCGCATAGGCCGCAATTTCGACGAGGATGAGCGTAAACCTTTAGACGGTGTCTCTATTCCGCGTCGAACTGTTAGTGACGAAAGCATTCGCCTCCTGCCAAGTCGTCCAGAGCTGAAGACGGTTCCGGTTTCCACTGCAAGGTTATCTGATCGACAGGTTTCGAGTCCGATTTCTAACTTTTCAAGCGCCTCAACCACTCTAGACTCGGTTAGACATGCGGGGGTGAATTCACAGGTCACGAGTGGCACCGATAGCCTTTCTGCTTCTGCCCCGAGCCCGAGTTCTTATCCAAACGCATGGGGGACGAGGAAGGAGGTGTTAGCCGCCAGTGAGCCGCGGCCTTCTTCTGCATGGTTTGGTCCAGACGCTGCCTCAAGGTTTGCTCAAGCAAGTGCAGTTGAAGTGGTTTCTTCTGGTAGATGGCAACCAAAGCATCTGGTCCATCATCAGCCAGATGCCGAAGTTGCAACATTTTACGGATCCCAAGCTGATATACGGCCAAAGGACAACTGTACGTATAGTTGTATGGATCTAGTAAATGAGAGACGTGACTATAATGGAATGCAGGAAAAGCATGCTCGTCATGTTGCTGAAGATGGAATCTTGGGTGGTGTGCGGCAGTTATCAGAGCAGGAGAGGCCCAGTACTTTGGCTCATTTGGATGCAAAAGAGAGGAACCCTCCTCCGTGTTATGTGGATGGGGTTCAGCAAGGCTCTGCTGATAGTACATTTGGTGGGCCTCATATGCAATCATCAGTTCCGTCTGAAGCATCAGAACGGCCTAAGTTGAAGCTGCTTCCGAGATCAAAGCCTCTGGAAAATCTGGAACCATCTACCATGGATTATAATAAGCAGGTATGACGTCGTTGGTTAAGCTGTCTCTTAGGATTCTTTTATTTCCTTTCTTCTATTTTTTGTTTTCTCTCTCTCTCTTGTTGGTTTGTTTTATTGCAATTAATGATGATCATTGGTTGAATTTAGAGACACCAACAGCTATATGACTCTGCTCATGTAGAAACAATCCATGAACTCTATGGAGATGCAAATCCTCCAAAACCAGGATCCTCTGGTTCCGAGGCTAGTAATCAGTTAGTTGACCGTCCGAAATTGAATCTGAAGCCCCGTACACAGCCTCTCAAGCAACTGGAAGGAGCTTTTCAAAGAGAAAGGTTAGTAAATTTCTCACGAAGATCGAGACTGGTGATTTTTATCTCCTACATTTCTTATCACTGCAGTTATCAGCTACTTGCTTTATCTCTGATTCGTATCATGCAGCTCTGCTGCTTCTTATTTGTAAGTTCTCTGGTACTTGTTATTTACATCAATGTCTGACTCTTGAGTTCTATATTAAAGGTTAATAATGCACGTACCTTAATGATGATACATCAAATTGTTTCCTTACATATTCAATACATGATGTTTCCTATTTGACATCCATGAAAGAAGGGCTTGTTATTGCTTTCATACCCTAATACTTAGGTGAAGTTGTTCTGGAGCTTCTTGCCCATGGTATGTGGGAGTGTCTGTGGCTGATAATACTTTGAAGGAGTTACGGTAGTACAACAGTAAGGTTTGATCGGTATAGTATGCACACTTTTGCAGCATAATAGAACTAAAATTCATGAGATAAATCTCCACGTTACTAAGTAAAAATTGAAAAATAGAGAGAATTGCACACCTTATGTGAAGTCTGGATATCTGTTGGCTGATGTCTTAGCAAAGGGAGTTAGTGACATAAAATTACTGAGTTTTTTCCAAGTGGAACATGTTAGATATCTTTGCACCAACTTGAGGAGGAGTGTTAGAATATCATCTATAGGGAATTACGTAGTATGTTTATTTTTTTCAGGGGCATTTCTATCCACCCATTTTTCATATTAAAAACAAAATAATAGGGTAGAGAGATAGATGTTGTGAGGTCTTTCTTTCTTATCTTTACCTTTTTCTTCTCCTTATTCTCCTTTGTTCTCTTTTATTGATTCATTTATTTATTTTGATCCTGAGTTTCAACTCTGCAGATAGTCGGTGGGAAGCGGCCGGGTGGGGTGGGTGGGATGGGGTAGGGTGCAAGTGGGAAGCTAATTGGGCCGTAGAGTTGTTTGGAGGCGAAAAAGAAAAGTTTTTTTAGGAGCATGATTATCCTGATAAGCCCATTAAGCTCCCGGCAAAAAATAGAGGGTTACATGTTACTGAGAATATCCTTAGGATCCAAGTTTGATCTATTTGGGTAGTCAGGTATATGTACATGCGTATATATGCACACACATGCATAAAAACCCATCCCTCTACATATTTGAATTATGATCAAGCTCATTGCTTATATGCACGCACATGCATAAAAACCCATCGCTCTGCATATTTTAATTATGATCAAGCTTATTGCTCTTATTTAGGTTAAAATTATAAATACCCATGAACTAAATTTTGATCAAAATTTTGCTTGCTTGATATGTTGTGGAAACAATCTTGGTAAACAATCAATTATGGATGGAATTAGAATTAATGGAAAAAAATACACTTTAAACAATATGCGGTAAAGGATGAATCCCAAAATCACCACCAGCTATTATTGGTGTCGCTACCTCCCTCACCATCATTGACATCCCTATTTGATATGTGTAGTGCACTTGATTTTTCTGATATTTGTAGCGCGTTTGATTTGTCCCATGCTCTAGGAATACAAAGGTTACCAACTGTTCTACAAGCGCATGCTTGGAATCAGTAGACTTCAAATAGTCATAATTACCTGATAATGATATCTGAAACCCAGAATTGCTACTAGAATAAGGATCATGTTGATAACTTGTATATATGCATAGTGTCCAACTACATTACTACTTGACTCAAATGTTGTTTGTGGTTGTGTTTGAGCATATACATGGTATCTTAAATACTGATATGCCTTTGGATATGGATGAGGAGGATGTAAGGACGTTGGATGATCTCAAAATCAAATGCTCCAGAAGCACTGAGGTAGTTTATTACGAGGCAGAGTATTTGGTGGTTGATTCTAGTTTTCATCAGTATCTTGCCATACAGACTTATCCCTTTTGGACTACCTTAAACTATCTCCATGTTGATATGTTGGCTGCTTGTGATGAATATCCTGTTTGACAAGATAAGCATCATCCACCACCATTAGAAGTACTCGTTCACCACCACCACCACCATATGCACTCAGTTCAGATGCTGATGCTCTTGGACCTGTAGTAATTCTAAGATCCATGAAGTCATTATCCTCATCAACACATGTCTCTGTTAATGCATTTTCCTCTTCATCATTCTCAATACAAACTGCATTTGACCACCATCCAGGTTTATTCTCATTGTGTGATTTAATCAATCATTAGTTAGATTATCTAGCAAATATTATTCTTTTTCCCTTGACCATTTATCAAGAAAAGCCTCTTAAAATATCTTTTTAATATACACGGGATTACAATACTTATCATCATGAGTTTGTTGCTGTAGTTGTAGTGAACAAATACCATCTTGTGCAGCTTCTCCGCTTTAAGTCGATTGCGGGCCTTGATGTGGAATGTTGTAAAGGCAGTCTAACTGCGCTCGCAATCGGGTGATGAACATATTTTACTTAATATTTTTACTATAATGGATATAAAATTTGGTCTCTGTGATCCATAATTATTCAACCAAGAATGTATCAAATACATAAAACTTAGTAACTTCACTTACTATTGTAAAATTAGATTCATACATCAATTTTTATGATTGTATTACATGAAGGTTCCCTTCTCGTTAGTTATGACAATTGCTTCACCAAACTGACCAATTGCATCCATTATTTACGATATTGCTGGCATGCCGGCAATGTTTCCCCACCAGAGTTTTTGGTGGCGCAATCTTCTCTCCTTCCTGCTGCGATATATCACAGCATTGAGCGATATTTTGCAGCATGGTGGGGGAAATCCAGCATGTGTTATTTACATGAAAGGCATGTGATATATTTGTGATATCTCCTAATATGAGGAAAATGTCCATTTGGAATTTCCCTTTGTGCTGACCACTAGGGGAACATGCCCCTCGGTAGTGATATTGCAAACCTTGATTGCATCTTTGAAATTTCAAATCTATGGATAAATTATTTGCGGTTTGCTTAATATTCAATTTTTTTTTGTAGTTGAAGACAATATATACAAATTATATTCTCTGTCCTCCCTGCTCAAACCATATGTGGCTTGAGTCACTCTATGACTTGTATCAACCCTTCTCGAATCTGGGGATGTGATGACGAATAATACTTGTATTTGAATGCTGGATTAAAGAAATAAGTAGCCATGAATTGAAAGAAAGTATGAACACGAATTATTAAGTATTAATCTTATCAAATTGATTGAATTGTTAACGAAGGCATGAATAAAGATGTACCTGCAGCATGCGTATCTTGATGTAGCTGCATGCCACATCTGTGAACAATTTGTTCCTTTATCTCTTATAGTAATTCAAATTTGTGCTGTATGGGAATTTTTTTATCTGTCAATGGCTTTACAGAGAATGGTTATTGTAGCCTTCTTGTTTTGATTTACCAGCCTCAAGACTTTCGCCAAAGGCTCCATTACCGTTCCTACATACTCAACCTTAAGCCAAAGTCATTATTGAGTATAAAAGCCATTACTTCTCTGCTTCAATCTTCTTCCTTCGATTTTCTTCGCTCTCGACGGACACACTTGATTTTGAATTTAATATCAAGCATCAGATGCACAAAATTGCTTCAAGCTGGCTTGATATCTACTAGTTACTGCATTGCAATATATTCTGTACAAAATCTTGTGATCCCTAGTCTTAACATATCTCAATCATCTGTGAGCTTTGCCTTCTTAAGGTTAACAAGTTGTTGACGGTTATATATGAATGGTGTGATCTTCTTTATAAGTTCTAGCACTTCCCTCATCTTGACTATATGCTTGAGCATTGGATCAATAGTTTATGCTGCACATAGGGTCCAATAAAGATGTTTCCTCATTTTTATTAGTAGTTTTCCTACAGCTTTATTAGGGGCCTCATTTTCATGTATGACCTGTTATTAAAGTTCAAAGATGAATTTTAATCAACAAATAAGTAAAAAAAGAAAAATAAAAAGGTAATTGATAAATTATATTAACAAAGAATACATTGAATACGTGGACAACACTCTCTCAAATATTTTCTATTATCTTCCATCAGCTTGAATATCACTTTTTCTTACTGTCGCCAGACACATTAATACATTTCATGAACGTCATGTGTTGATCACAATAAAATTGGAAGTTAATAATATTCTTTTGGTGTGGTCTGCCTATCGCAAATGATGGATACACCTCATGTCTTCCATCTCATCTTCTATTATCATATATAATCCGGGTGCTTATTAGATACATTATACTTATTGGGCCACTTGTTGGTCCCTAACAGCTTGATAGATAATATATATTGTACTTCGAAAATAAGTGACATTCATTGCATTGAAGGGGATAGTATTTTAAGTAAAAAACTTCTTTCATGCATTGCCCATTTGATGTATAAATTTGTATTAAATGTATCATTCAATCTTTTTCAATATTAAATCACCTGATGGATATATAAGGATCCATACCTCTTAGTGGCACCCCTCTGGATGCAAGTGCAGCAGTTATATATGACTTCCTTTCTTTATTACATTGTGCCCCATAAACTCAAATCCAGTCTCTCTTAAGACCAAAAGATGATCCTCTCGCATCAAAACTGTGAAAAGCATATTAAAATTGAATGTCAGTTGAACTTATCTGTTCTCTCTCAAATGCATCACTGTCATAATCACCATCATCACTCCTTTGATCCCTTGTCCATGCATAGCCTTCTCATTTAATGTATCTAAAAAATGTTCCTCCTCTTCTCCCAACCACTTTCTTCTCAAAGGCCTTGGTGTCTTTGGTGATAGTTTTGTATGAAACAGGGTTGCCATATTCTTAACTATAATGTCTCATCTTCTCTTCTCATTAAATTTTATTTTTTCGCTAAATGCTTCGAAGGACTTGTTGATGACTTCTGACAACTTGGCATGTCTGTTAAGTGAGCTAGAAGTGTATTGTATGTATTTTATAACTTTTGGTATCAAACTTGTATATACTTGACTCAAATTGAGTTTTTAAGATTCATGAATGGTAAAAGAAACAAGTTTTGAAAACTTTCGGTGTTGCCATTGAGGTTATTTAAATGTAAATTAGGTCAGGTGCATCAGTTTCAACAATTGTTCAGTGTTGTCATTGAGGTTATGTATCTGTAACATCATTCCTTCAGTGGTATACTCTGTCTCACTCGGGAATGTCAAAAGTTGTAGGTATTCTATGGAATTAATGTAGTAGTAGTATTTTCTTGGGCTTTCATGTTTAATCCATCTGTCATGATTTAGGACATCAGACATCTACATTTATCTTCGGAAATTGAAATATTATTCTCCCATGTCTATGAAAAGTGCAGTATTGGGTGCCATAATTTTTCATTTTTAGGTTTTCCTGCTCTATTATAATGGTTTAAAATGGAAGTCATGCTGCCTAACCTCAAATATTCACATAATCAATCCGTATTTGATATATTTATTCATAGTTTTCTACCCTTTATATAGAACAAAAGATATTATTAAAATTTTATTTAATAAAAATTATGTTGGGATCCACATGAACCTTAAGAATATGTGCTCGAAAGAAAAGAGAGGGAATGGAGGAGTTCCATGGTTATTTATTTGACTTTTCCTTTAGGGCACTAGTTATTGTAGAGGGCATCACATCTGAAATCCCTCCCCAGACCCTCTCTCTCTCTCTCTCTCTCTCTCTCTCGCATGCATGTGTGGGGACTTTCTTGATTGCTCTCCATCTTAAAATAGATCAAAGATCCAAAAGGAAGGGCCAAAATAAACAGCCACAATAGGGGCAGGATATATGAAAAGGAACCGTTCTCTCTCTCTCTCTTTCGTGTTTTTTGAATTCTTAACAATATGTGATATTTATGGCTAAATTAGAAATCACAGGGGGGGCATCTAAACACATTGGGATTCTCCTTTCTGGCTTGGAGCTCTTGGTTTTTAGTGTCATCAAAACCTTATGAAATCTCCCTATTTGCAACATTTCCTGATCAATAAAGTTGCAAACGGACCCAAAAAAGGAATTAAGGAATTGGTCAGAGAGAATCCTTCCCTGTACTTTTTACAATCTAATACTTTTTACAATATTTCCTAATCTCATAACAGCTGGAGAACTTTCATAATGACTACTGTGCATTGGTTTAGATATATGAAGAACTCTCTCTTATGCAAAACTAAGTTTGAAAAAATTAATTATATATAAATATAAGTATTTAAAAAAAATTTGAAATTATTGTTTATCTCAATTTTCTTGTCAGTGTGAATGCTTGATCTGGATATGATTTTGCAGTTATGTGTGGTGGATTCCTTTTTGAGTATTTGTGTTCCCTCGGGAACCTTATTGGCACCTTATATGCTCCATATGTGGCCAATGTGGAAAATGGAAAGCCTCTTCTGATGTGATCATGTGTGTGTTTGTGTCAAGTGTTGGGGAAAAGAGGGGGAGTTGGAATCATGTGAACTTTGTTAACTATTTATTTATTTTTTACATCTTTGTTTTAAGATTCTATATTTCCAATCTGGAAAGTTTGATGGCATTTTGATGCAAACCCAGGAAATTTCTATGGATAAACCCAAGATATTTTACTTTAAAATGATGGGTGAACATCAATAGGGATATGTTATACGTATCCATGAAAGGATTATAGAAGTTCTGATTTGCATATCTGCTTAGGACTCATCTTACGTATGATTTATTTTTTCCAAGTTGTAGACAAGGGTGGTTTACCGTCTTGAGACCATTTTCTGTTTGTAATCAGAAGCATTCATAATACCAAACACCAATGCAAATGTGTATTTTTTTTGTTTCTCTTGGATGTGAAATATGGCATTTTGGAAAGGTCATTGTATTGATTCTGTTTGCATATATTTTTCTTGCTAACATGGATAACTGTTTTCTCATGTAGAAATAACTTGTTCGGTGGTGCTCGTCCACGAGAACTGGTAAGCTTTGATCTTTGGATATCAGCAGTTGGGTAGTAAAGGAATATGTAGTCTGAAAAGCTTGGAAAATTATAGCATTTGAGATGATGACAAACTCGATTCCATGAAACATTCTTTCCATAGTTATCCATGACAAACAATTTCAAATCTTTTTGGGTCTATACTGTTTGTTGATTTATGAATTTTTTGTAGAGAACTTGTTTTTCCATACAAAAACTTTCATTCATCTTTGACCAACCATTTTGCTGACGTTGTCTTTCATTTATCTCTCTTTATGCTATTTTAAAAATAAAAAAAATTTTATTTCCTTGCATGTATCTCACCAATCTAGCACTCTTTGATACGGCTTGCTCTGCTTTGATAGCACCTTTAGCTCTTCTTTTCTCATTCCATCCTTTTTTCTCCTATCAAATAGCTTGTCTCCCTATCCATGCAGGTCCTCATCTCTCACCAACATAATACCCTTGTTCAGGGTTTACAATGTCGTTTCGACATTTTGCTAAATGTCACTTGTGAAATGTCGCCGAAACGAGGGAAATTTCACTAGAATTGAAAAAATGCTAAAAATGTAAATTCCTGAGATTTCTCTAAATGTCATTGACATTTCGCTAAATATTCTTGACATTTCACTGACATCAGGGAAAATCTGATAACTTTTACTTGATGTCGCTGAAATGTTGACGATATTTTGTGAAATGTCGACGATATTTTGTGAAATGTCGCAGACATCAAGGAATTTTTGAAATTTCGTTTTCAAGCTAGTTTCGTGTCGCCACCTTGGAAAATAACGAAATTTTGCCGAAATGTCGCGAAATTGTAAACATTGCCCCTCTTAATGTGGTTCAACCTCCCTGGATCTCAGCTGTGTGGTTGCCTAGATTATGATCTTTCAATGTCGACCTGATGAAGATGACTAGAAACTCAATAGGTTTATTTTCTTCCAATTATATACTCTTGTTATGAATTCTGAGCATTAACTTGATGATTTTTGCATATCCACTTCTCAGGTTCTGAAGGAGCGGGGGATTGATGATGTTGCCATCAACAACCTTGAGCTAAGTCGACCACCCAACAGGTAGTTACGCCCTTCATTGTTGTTAATGTTGTTTGTGTAGCTATAATGATTGAATACTAGAACCTCATTTTGGATTTGTCATGTGGATATGATGTATTGGCTAACATTATTGTGACTGCCAGAGTCAAGACTCAGACAATGCTGGAATCTGGGAATCAAACTGAAAGGTACAGCGACAGAGCTGAGAATCTTCCTCTCAATCAGAAGATTATCCGGAGCACTGAAAGGAAAGATCATCAACCAGAAAGTGATAGAACAGATATGCAAAAGATGAATTGGCGGAATGAGAACCGGAAGAATGTCAGGGAAACGGAGAAGCAGCAGCAGCAGCAGGAGGAAAGACGTCCTGAACCGGAGACGTGGCGCAAGTCTGTCGAATCACCAACAATATCCTCGGCTGATGCTACGGGGCTGCATTATGGGAAAGCAACTTCTGCTTTGGAGCTTGCACAAGCTTTCTCAAGGTCTGTTTCAGACGTGAAGAAAGGTGATCACTTTTCTGGGCCGCAGAAGGGTGTGCCTGGAGGAAAGCAGATGCCTTTTTCAAGGCTCACAGATACAAGGGAGTTACACTCGCATCGGGTTTCAAGGAGTCGTATCAACAGTTACTAGATTTTACGCTTATGCGTGAGTGTATTTGGCGTTTGCTTGATGGCCAGAGAAATGGGTCAGTTGTTGAAAGTTTCTTGAGTGCCAGGCATGTCTGCGGGTCTATCATGTAACATGAAACTTGCACGCCAGTCTTACTGGAGGATAGGTCGAGTTAACTTATTTTTGCCGCTAATTGGTCGAAAGGAAATTGATCCCTCTGTTACGTGCTGAGAGATCCCCTCATAATTTACTCTTCCTGCTGACCGCTCTCTTGGCGCAATCACCCGTTTAGGAATGATGAATCATGTTTGCATACACTAGACATGGTTGTAGCTGTTAGATTTTATACCCTTAAGTTTACGTACGTAGATCTGGCTCTCTATTTAATTAGATTTTTCATGATCAACATCAATCACAGTTTTATGTTCAATCGTAGCTTTTGTAAAGCTAATCTAGGAAGAAAGAACATAGCCATTCATTCAGTTCAGATTGATATTATTCTGGATACAGATAAAGCTCAGCTCAGAATCCTCAGATATGTACAGAGTGCAACCTCCTCGTAAGGAAGGTGCAAAAATATATACAAACAAGGACGCACAATATAGTCTTGCTACTTGAAAACAATCTCGGACGTACGGCAATACGTGGGACACATGACCAATCAAAATAGAAATGGCGTTGGTGCCAAAGCTGAAATGGATGTTGGAATCGGACTTGGCCTGAAAAACCAGACATTAGATAAGCGTTAAAAACCGTTGCCTCGGTAGGCGCGAGACAGTTACTGGAAACGGAAAAGGAACGAACAGACGAAAAGATGGAAGTCGCGAGACACGAGGAGAAGCACCGGACGGTTAATTAACTCACCTGTACTCGTCGCCATAGCTGTAACTCCTAACCTTAGCCTTTGATCCGGCTTTTCGGATCACTTCCCCACCAGATCCGCCCGTCGGTTGTGATTTCCCGGCCATGAGAAGGTCTGAGTTGTCTTCCGATATTGCGCACAGCGAAGGCCGCCACTGCTCCCGCGAGACGACGGAGCTCGACGGGGATAGCCTGCCGCGTTTCCGTCTCGGCGGGCGATCAGCGCTCTCGGTGTACGACTCCGGCATAAGCGAACGCGTCTCTCCCGTCCGCGCTCGTGGCGGACTCGTCGGCACCACCGGACGGGCGTTCGAGCGGCAGCAAGGCACGAACTCGAAGAAGCACTTCATAATTTCAGAGACGCTTCAAGGGGAACGGACGAAAACGAAGAATTCTGAAACACTGGCGGAGCGCCGACGCTCTTACATTATTATCCGCTCAAGGCTTTTGCTTTGGAGATTGATTCAAATTCAATTCGATCTATATTTGTAGCTTCTCTCTAGCTCTAAATAAGGGAGTTTTGTCTTTATCCGGATTCTGGGATTCTTATCTTTTTTGTCTACGTTACCCATAGGCTGACTTAGCCCGATAAAATCTCCGCATAAATCTGCTAAAGGTACGTTCTTTCCAATCGATGCCGTCCACGTGGCATTTTAGATTCAAATCCCGCATTATATACCATGACACCTTAACAGTTTCTCATTCTGTGATTACGTGGGGCCCAATTACAGGTTGTAACTCCCACTACCAAATACATGCCATTTTATATGGAAAGTTTTTAGTTTGGAAATAAAATAAAATTGTAATGGCAAACAAGTTGCATTCCCACTACGTAAAGATATCGAATATAATTCGATAAAAAAGATAAAAAGGAAAAATAGTGCATTCTGATTAGTATCAACTATCGACATTTAAAATGGGTGTATTTTTTTTTTTTTATCACATTAGCAACCTTTTCACCGTTTTGATCGAGGTTGTTGTGATAGGAATGTGTGGAAGCATTCGGTTGTCACATCAGTAATCAACTGTAATTAAAAAATGAAAGCAAATTAATTTGATAGTACAAAGGATTTGAATTCAGGATATCCAGGCGCGTTTACACTCAGCGTGAGGGAGCACAACCCCAGACCCCAAGCCTTGACCACCAAACCAATAATAATAACTTTGAATTGATATTTGGGTGTAACTTTGTTTTAGTGTGTGACTTGTTTATGAAAGATTCGTCCAAAGTGACACATGATGCTACTTTACTGGTTACTTTAAACTCAATGCTTGTTTGATTTATGCCATCAAACATGTAAGCTGGCTTCTTGTGGGGTATATGTTGGATTGGTGTATGTTTCCAAATGCGAGTATGTTTTAAGACTTGTCACCTAATCACGTTTACAGGGACAGCACTGATTCCTTTCCTTGCCTTTCTTGGATCCAAAGCTAAAACCCAAGGCTAGTTTTCTCTTTCAAGTGGGTGAGATCATTAATGTGTAAACCCTACAGTCTAATCTCAAAAGTCTGTCAACCAAACGCCAAATTTTAATAAATGGACGACCCCACTGTTCTTTTTCTGGTATCTTTAGTCTCAGTTACTTAGGGAGGCGTCATTTTAGTGTTCAACCTGCTTGGGCTGTCCAGCCAAAAATAAAATATCTAACCCATCGACCAATCGGATTCGAAATTAGCTAGTGGTGGAAGGTCCATCTACAGAAGATTCTGGAGTGTTGGATTATCAATAGTCCCTATAAGGAGGATTATCAATTTGAGAGGGAAATGATATCAACTAAGGAGATGGAAAATTAGTTGATGTGAACGTCTGGCTCACTAAGCCCATGGACATATATATATCCAAATGCCATTGCTTTTGTTGTTATCTTTTTATAGCTTGAGTAAGATTAAAGTCTGATTATAAGTATGAGCTCCATGTACCTATGAGTAAGGGAGCATGAAAATTTATAAAGGCAAGTTAATGAACTTCCTTGATGAATGATTTATTAGAGAAAATCTCAATCTTTGCACTGTATCTGCCTTGCTGATACTTAACAAGGATTAATTATAACTAGCAAATGTGCATTATAGTTGAGCTATCAATAATATTACAACAAAGTATCAATCTTTATCATAAGGTTGGATGGTATGCTTGATATGATGTCTGGAGCTTCCATATTTTCAAAGATGAATTTGCATAGTGGGTATCATCAAATCATAATTCTTCCAAATGACGAATGAAAGACAGGTTTCAAAACAAAATATAGATATATGAATGGTTAGTTATGTCATTTGTGTTGATTAATACATCAAGCACTTTTACGCGGATTATGACCGAAGTGCTTTGTCCATTTGTTAGCCTATTTGTTACGTTTATTGTGATGACATTTTCATCTATAGCTAGTAAGACTCCTAAAGATCATAATGCATGTGAGTCAAATGCTATGAGGATCTATACATCAATTTGAAGAAGTGTTTGTTCATGAAGCCAGGTCAAATCCTGAGAAGATTAGAGCCATTTTAGATTGAACAATTCCCATAAATATCCATGAATTTTGCAATTTTCATGGATTAATTAGCAATATTCTATGGTCGGTTCATTCATAATTTGCATGATTTTTGCTCCACTTACGGAATGTAACAAATCTGATTTCTTAATTTGTTTGGATAAATACAGCAACAAAGGCATTCAAAGAGATTAAGATGAATATGATTTATGCTCAAATGTTGTAACTTCATGATTTTGACAAAGTATTTGAAGTGACGTGTGATGCCTAGATCCAAATACAATTTTAGTTAAATTATTATTATTATTTTGGTTATTATCTTTTATGAGTTTGAATAGGATTAGAGTTTGATTACATGTGGGGAACTATATTCATAAATAAGGGTGTAATCTATAATTTTGAGATGAATATGAATTTTTTTGTTGTTGTGTTCTTGAGCTAAGATTACTCTTGTTCCCTACCAATGGTACCTTAATAAAGGTTGGTGAGACTCCAATCTTTTCAATAGAAAGCTGTCATACATCATGGGTCCTTTCAACTCATCAAGAAAAACATCTTTCAGGGATGTGCGGAGCTAATACGACTTATCCATGTGTTGAAAATCAAAGATAGAACCAGACCTTCTCTTTGATTGCTAGAACATATGTTTGTCCTAAACTCAATGTTTCAGTTCCTTTATTTTGATTAATCCTATTCCTTGTTGCCTGAGTATAAAGGTAAATTAATATGTGGTCATGTCATACTTGATTGGTTGGTACGTGCTATGTGAGGTTTCAAGTGCGTGCTAGAACAATATCAATCCATGGTGCAAGGGCCACGGATATATCTAGCGTTGGATCCACACCTATTTTGAAATTATAACATCACTTTGTTTTGTTAATGTGGTCTATACTTGGATGCTTCTTGATTTATATATGATTGTGAAATCACTCTTCTATAGATGAAATAGAAATAAACTTGCCTGATAATTCTTGTATAGCAATTTCAATGACGCATTTTTAAGAATCCCAAGAATTAATTCTCATTTCTGCCGAGTAGGTTCTTCAAACCCAACTGTAGATGGTGTGAATTCTGTGCGTTCTATGGCAATTTACCTAACAGCTTTCTCCTTGCAGGAAAAAGATATAAAAAAATTGACATATACAGCAAGATTAATATGTTGTGACCGATTTCGATCAATGGCGCAACGATCACATATCACATTTGGATGTTCATGAATGTTCCCCAAGACTGCTTTCTGTAGAACTATACATACCGACCATGTCAAAGTATGATAGTTTAAAAGTAAAAGGCATATATATGTATAAATGTTAAAATGGAATCTTGTAGAACATTTTTGGCCGTCAAAACAATTAATCCAACAGAAATGAATACCTGGGGTTGAGTCCAGGACAAAGCAAAAAGATTAATCTGAACTGCAAATCAATATTCAGGCGAAGATTACTATGGTTTGCGTATATTATATTGGATATCAAGTGAGCTCCGGACGTCCACTTGTTTCATGCGTACTCGATCGATGCTGTCATTGTCCAACTAAATTATCTTTGCAGGCAATTTTCTTATCTCGTTTTACTACGATTATTTCACTATCTTTCAATTGCATGTGTTGTCTCATCCCAAAAACAAACAAAATAGAGCTCAAGGGCTTTGGTTGTTCTTCTTTTGTGCTTTGCCATCCATTTTCGATGGAGCTTGCATGAATTGAAACATGGTCATTCCCCTTCACTAACAAAAGTAAATAATAATGCTCCCTGTCAAATTGCCATGGAAGATATAGTAAATCATTCAAGTAACATATATTTCCAATCTAGGGTTTGCTATAATTAAGTAAAAGAGGTTTAATGAGGAAATATCTAAACTAATGTCAATCTATATAGCAAAATTTTGAGCTGATGATATATAGCTAGAATGGGCAATCAAATCCCTGTAACTGATGAACTCATTTCTATGAGGGATTACTTTTTCACCCAGCTGGCCACTACTTACTCTTGTATTGTCATACTATAATGATAGCCGATGTTGAAAACGTACTATGACAGAGTAGATGTTTCTGATAATTTAATTGAATCATAGAAGGGGAAAATATTGTTTTTGTTATAATGGAAATGCATGATCTAGACATTTCAGAAAATATTGTTGGGATTGTTCAGCAGAATGAAAGAGACAGCTCTCAATGACAACCATTTCTATCTCCAGCAATTCAATGGAGAGGAATTTGTTGAAAAAGATGATTGGAGTTTTGTAAGTTTTGTGAGATTATCTGATCTCAAACCAACTTAAGGAACTGAAATTATGTATAGTGAAGCATATGACAAGCCTTCTTATTTGAAAAAAATAAAAAAATGGGTCTACTTGTTGTTTATCGTGGCTTTATATGGCAAATGCCAACAAATTCAGCTGATTCACCATGTATACAGAAGGATGGGAATAAGGGGGTATCAATCAATCACTAAACTACAAGATAAATCATAATCAGTAAAAATAATGGACGTGGGTTTGTCTTTAATTCCAATTCTGGAGCACGCATTCGACAAGAAATTAGCCGGCTAAGGCAGCCTTCTTGACCTACTCTCTGCCTCCTAATCAGCAAACGAAACCATGTATATATACACCCCTACCAACATGCAACCAGTTAACTGCACCCCAATCAAAGGAAGCTTTTGTTGGCCAATCTGTTTAAAGTACTTTGGGTCCATGATCCTAAATAGTTGAGAAAAGCTAGGTGATTTCCACCATTGTTTTTGGCTTTATATTAGCCTGATATCAACAGAACAAGGTCCTTCACTGGTGGGGTTGTGTGTGGCTGTTATATAGTCCCCAGCAGAAAACAATCTTTGTCTCTCTCTCTCTCCCCATCTCTCGAGTGAGAGACACGCTTAAAACGCCAAATTTAAAGGAAATAGAGATTTCCAAGACACCACTAGACTTCTTCCTCTCCATCTTCAACAGAGATAAAATCCTAGCTCCTCAATCCCGTTTACAAATCTTCAACAGACGCGAGTCAAGAAAAAAGCATCCCTGGCACTCCTCAACGCCATCCTCGCTTTGCGAAAAAGCAAATCCACCATGCACGCAGAAGAAAGGCAGCATTAATTGTTAAATTTCCTCCTTTCTTACACAGCCATGAAAACTGAACTGAGAGGTAGTTCTACACCTCACTCCATTCGAAACTCTAGCTTCTTCAACAACCCTCAGGGTTCTCTTTCAGGTGCGCTTAAGGGATGTCTCGGCAGCCTAGACGGAGCTTGCCTGGAGAAACTTCTCCTTCACTGTGCCAGTGCCCTGGAAAGCAACGATGTGACCTTGGCACAACAAGTGATGTGGGTTCTAAACAACGTGGCTTCCTCTGTAGGTGACCCTAACCAAAGGCTCACCTCATGGTTCTTGAGGGCACTCATCTCCAGGGCCTCTAGGGTTTGCCCTACACCAATGAATCTCCATGGAACTCCAAATCTTCAGAGGACTCCGACAAGGTCGATGACCGTAACCGATCTAGCCGGGTATGTCGACCTAATTCCTTGGCACAGGTTTGGATTTTGTGCATCGAATAGTGCCATCTTCAAGGAAATTCAAGGGCACCCAAAAGTTCACATCTTAGATTTTAGCATCACACATTGCATGCAGTGGCCCACACTCATCGATGCCTTGGCAAAGATGCCTGAAGGTCCTCCTTCACTTCGAATCACTGTGCCCTCTATTAGGCCACCAGTGCCTCCCTTTCTCAACATCTCTAGTGAAGAAGTTGGTCTTCGTTTGGCAAAGTTTGCCAAATCAAGGGATGTTCCCTTTGAATTCCATGTCATTAACGGCTCTGCTTCATGTGCAATAGGTGATCTTCTGTCTGCAGAATCCTATAGCTTTCACCTTGGATCGCTTTTGATCCAGTTGAACCCTTCCATGCTAGACCTAAGAGATGACGAAACCTTGATCATAAACTGCCAAAATTGGCTTCGCTATTTGCCAGATGAGCCTGAAGGGGACATTCAAGATCTGTCTTTCCGAGATGCATTTCTAGAAATTATCAAGGGTCTTAACCCTCGTATGGTAATTGTGGTCGATGAGGATTCTGATTTGGATACTTCAAGTCTTGCAACAAGAATTACTGCATGCTTTGATTATCTATGGATCCCTTTTGATGTACTGGAGACTTTCTTGCCCAAGGATAATTACCAAAGAATGGAGTATGAAGCTGATATTGGTCATAAGATTGAAAACATTATAGGGTTTGAAGGGTTGCAAAGGATAGAGAGGTTAGAGTGTGGTTCAAGGCTGGTCCAAAGGATGAAGAATGCAAATTTCCTTAGTGTCCCATTTTCTGAAGAGACTGTTAGCGAAGTCAGGTTTTTACTAGATCAACATGCTAGTGGGTGGGGAATGAAGAGGGAAGATGACATGTTAGTGCTCACATGGAAAGGTCACAACTCAGTCTTTGCTTCAGCATGGATCCCAAGTATACTAGAAGATTAAAGGGAGGTGGCCTTGCTGTATGTTGACTGCAGATTTATACAAAATAGGGCCTTTTTGTGCATGTTCTGAGATTAGCTTTGTTAGTGGTCCAGTCCAGGGGAAAACGAATCGACAAAATCGGGTGGCTCTTCTCGCTGTCTAAAAGCTGCAAGAGGGACACAAGACAAGAATAAAGTCCGAGGCCCTAGAGATCAAATCGGTGGTTCCTTTGCAGCTGGAACACAGCTGCGGTCACATGATAGGCAAAATGAGATTCACGCATTGTCATTGTATGAGGCGTAGCTACCTCTTTGTTTCTGTTCGATCGTTTGCAGTTTGCAGGCTTTATTTCAGTAAGTGTGAGATAACTATGCCTTTCTTAATTCATTAGATAACTGGTTTTCAAGAATATGTACCTGCATCATGATAATTGTTTAAGAAAGATTTAGTTCCCTTTACACAAAGCTACCTACATGAGCACACAAAAAAGATCCAAGAAATAATTAAAAGGCCTATAACAATGGTTTTTTTCAATTAACTTCTAGAAATTCATCAGATGCTGATGGCTATGCTCATATCAATTCTCTTAAAATTTTGATATGATCCGTTTCAATGGTTTTCTTGTTTTATTTTTAATTTTTTTAACCACCCCAAATTTTATTAAAATATATAATTAATACTAGCTAGCTTTATTGAAGATTTCCTATATTGAAGTCAAGCAGCCGTGAGCAACCTTTTGGTTGATATATAGAAACTGAACGGAAGTTTGTTGAAGTTAAGAAGAGACAAGTTGAAAGTAATTAAGATCCAAAGCTCTGAGGAACAAGGTAATTAGCTAGCTAGGCTACTTCTGATGAGAGAATCATGAGTTTATGATGCATTAGTTCCGTTTTCAGAATAGTAACTTGTGATCGGATCATGGTTTATGGACTGAACTTAATTACTAAACATATAAAGAATAATGCATATTAATGTTTATTGGGCAGGAAAACCAAAGCTTCTCATTAATGGCAGAACTCCCACAGCTTGAATATCATCCCGAACCTCCCTGGTGTACAATTCTATGTATGAAGCCGAGGAGTATATGTGTCTGACAAGAAAACTTCAAGCAAATGGCAAGAATAAAACATAAATGGGAAATTTGTTGAGTTTACGAGCAAACCAGGCAAGAAAATAAAGTAGACCAAGGCATACGAATTGGACTCGGATCCTCTACGGTGGGACTCGTAACGGACTCCAACCCGTAACCAATTGATGGACGACACGTTAGCAAAATTGCAGTACCAGCCATGTCAGCAAACGAAATCAGAGAAACGGGACCGTGTTTAACGTTTAACGCGAATATTCATTTTTTATTATGACGCGACAGTCGATGTGCATCGACTGCCGCGCCCTCTCCTCGCAATCGAGGAACACGTTTTCATCCCTTCCAATACGACCTCCTTCCCTAGTCTATCCTTTGCTTCTATCCCTCTAACCAGCCTCTTCAATTTGAGATTTTGAAAAGCAGGTGACATATCTTTCCTGCATAGGATTACTGCTACTTTCATTTGATGAAGAAAGTAGCAGCTATCTCGATTTATTCCTTTCAAAGTATATCCGATTGTGGATGATATCCAGCCCGAATGCCCGATTGCCATCCCGACTGATCAGTATATCCAGCTTGAAGATATTGACACTTCTGGTTCAACAAGGATAGCATATGATTGCATGAAATTGAAGCAAGCTTTGATGATGTCAGAGAAAAAAAAATGCTTTCTCATTACAATACACTTGCTTGTATAGGCGACGAAAGAATCTTTTTTTAAGAATTCTCCTCATTGTGGATGATATCAATATCACAGAGAGCAATGCCCCTACTGCCAGTATGAAATCCAAAGAGCACTAACAAAAGCAATAATTTTAAAAATTTTGTTATCCTTAACTTCAAACATTATTTCCTCAAGGTAATAAGGACAAAATTTGAAAATTTACAAAGCGTCATATGATTACTGAAAACCTGAAGAATCATTACAGCAGCAAAAATTTGGATGGAACATTCAACAAAATAAGCTAATCTATATCAACAGATCCTTCTTCTGTCAAGATAAATTTGTGGACAATCCAAAAACCCAGCCAAGCTCCAGCAAGAACAAAGCAAACAAGTAGAAAGATACCCAACTACAATTACATTTTGAACAACAATCAATGTCAGTGACTACCAATATTTTCCTTCAAAATGTTATTTACAATTATGAACAGCATCCCAGCCGTAGGTAGGGGCAGCCCATGAACTCTGAGAACAAACGCATCGGTTCCTACTCAATGAAAATAAGATGCCCACTAAAACACTTGCAAAACTTGTTCCTCTCCGCACGTCAAAACAAACATCTTTTGGTCTTTACGGTTGTAGAGAAACATTGAGACAAGGAGGGTGCAGGAAGAAGAAGAATTCTTTCGTGTTTTAGAGCCTTGGGAATTTTCTAGCATCGAACAAATCTTCAAATCTCCATTAAAGGTGTATCTCAGGCGAAATCATCCAGTAGCAATTTCAATCCTGAATGAAATTTCTCCAGCGGCAGTAATAACTCCAGAAGGTATGGAATCCGTTTCTTTGCCTCTAATTTCATCCACGCACCATTATCTGCTTTATTTGAGTATTCTCGTATTCTTCGGACGAGCCCAAGTCACCAGGAAACAGAGGAACTTATCGGTGGAGATGTTAGCGCTGGCAATTTCCCTTCAGAAATATGTTCGCACTTTTGATTGTTAATAATCTCTTCATTCTCCATCAATTTCTCTGTAATTGAACGCTCGACTTCAAGAGAAGAGTGAGGAACTTGCGAGGCCTCGCCATTTGCCACCCCAACCACGACTGCCTCTTCCGGACAGCGGACGAGAGATAGGGAAGCTGCGAATCGTCAATTTCAGAAATCGTTTCGGATTGTAGTGAGTTCGGAACCTCTTCGGTCTCGGCCAAAAGACTATCAAGGAAACTAAAAGCAGAAACCAAAAGCCTTCGCCATCGATCACAGAGTACTAGGTTCCTGCCATCGAAACATATAAAACCCACATCCTCATCTTCCTTCTTATTCTTTCGTTAAGGCCTGAGAGAGGAACAGAGGTTAGGGAAGAAGGTCGCCTGAGAGGGGAACAGAGGTTGGGAAGGAGGTCATTTTGGAAGTTTGGAAGTGATGAAAACGTGTTTATCGCAATTAAGGCGAGAGTGCGGCAGTCGAGGCGCAGCCATCGACTGTCGCGTCCTAATGAAAAAAGAATATTCACGTTAAACGTTAAACGCCGTTCCGTTTTTATTTCGTTTGCTGACATGGCAGGTACTGCAATTCACTGCAATTTTGTTAACGTGCCATCCAACGATTGATTACGGGTTGAGTCCGTTACGAGTCCGACCGTAGATGATCCAAGTCCTACGAATTTACAGAGTTTGACACCGATGATGGGAGTTGCTCCACAAGATTTGTGAAAAGACAGGGTTATATAGTACAAAACCGGAGTTCCTTCACCAGATTTGTGAAAAAATGTATATTGTGACATGGGAGGCGTTCATCAAATTAATGAATGTAAGTCACCGGCGGTAACAAGTGTCTGTGTGATATTGTGACAGGAGCCCTTGCGAGGTGAGTGGTCCGTCCTCACTGTGTAGTTACTGCCATCTGAAAACGGATGATTGGCACTCACAGATATACCACATTACATCCCCATCAGGATAAAAACGGATAAAGACGTATCATCTCGATGTCAGTGCAGCACATTCCATTGTTGTTCTCGATCTTTCGGTTGCAGTGGAAAAAGCAGTGTGATTGCTTTTGCATGAAATGAATCTATTCTTTTTTTCCGTCTGAAATCGTCTGCCGCAGTTAAGTGCGGCTGTCACTACAGTTGGATTTAGATGCTTACACATGGAGCATCAAGGACAAGTACTTCTCATGAAAATTTATTTTTTTAAAATACATTTATTTTTTGAAAAAACCTAATTGTGAGATGCCTTATATGCCAACGCGATGTCTCGTGCCGGCATGTTGTGGCAGACCTTGCAGCCATCATGTGATGTTACCACGTGCAGTATCCAATGGTGATTGCCCTTTACAATGTGGCATGATAGTTCACATTAAAAAATGTGAAAGAGCAGCCATGTTGTATGCCGCACGTGGCAACATCACATGGTGGCTGCAGGTTTGCTACAACATGCCGGTGGCAGACGATTTCAGTCCATATGACAGCACTTCACTTACATTGCATAAATTGTAGCAGTTAATGGTGGCAGACAACATCATCCCATCATTTTTATACTCCTGTAAATGTTTTAGAACTTAAGTAAATTAAACTTATCTCCCTTACACAAACCTCCCTTGTCAAGCTTAAAAACATAATAAGATGGCAATTTTATCCCTTATTATTTTATTTAAAATAATAAAAACTAAAAATTTTAAATGATTAATTCAATTATTTTGAAGTGATTACTACTGTCTTTAAGTCTGTAAAAAAAATCACTTTTTATTATTAAAAATATAAAAATCTTACTTTTTTTAAATTAAAAAAGGGTAAATTTGTCAAAATACATTCAAAATTTAATAACATTTGTATAGAAGAGAAGGACATGCAGTGGAGAGTAAAACAAGAAAGAAGGTTGGCGTCATTTAAGAAACCATAAGGTAAGTGTAATTTTCTCTTAAAACTTTGTTTGTTGCCAAAGGTAGGTTTTGGTAATTTGTAACCCACCACATGATAGGCCGTTCTATATGTAGTTGTTAGAAACCATAAGGGAGGTAAATGTAATTTTCTCTTAAAACCTTTTTCTTTTTCTGAAAACTCAGGGTGTCCGGCGCTTACAGTTTCTCTTAAAACTTTGTTTGTTGCCAAAGGTAGGTTTTGGTAATTTGTAACCCACCCCATGATAGGCCGTCCTATACCAAACACACTCATAACCTCATCACACTGGTTGATAATTTAATAATTAAGTATAATACAGTTCTTCAGAAAAATTGTAATCGAGTTTATTGTACATGGTGTTTTAGCAGGAAGACTACTTCAGGAGTAAATTCCGTCCACGCTGAACTGTTCAAGCAAGTTTTTGAAGAGGGGCAGTGGCGGTCAGCCATCCGATCAAGCTCCGATCATTGGAACTACTGATCCCTAATAAGTTTATGTTGTTCTACAAAATACCGATACTAGTGCATTATGATAAACATTCTCCTACAAAGTTGGTGTTCAACCAATTTTTATTTTACTCATGTTGGCCTTTCCATACATGGTACTAGCAAGGTGCACGTGCAGTAGTGCACGTGTGTAAGAAGAAAGGTAGAGAGGGAGAATGTGGAAGAGAACAGTTGAAAAACTGATTTTGAGTTTTGAAAATTTGAGCAATTATGACCATTGTACCCTTAAATTAATAAATCTTCTCAATAAACGTATAAAGGCTATTTTGGAAAACTGCACATTTTGTTGGCATGCTTTTCAAGAGGGTTATTCCCATTATATATAATATAGATTTTGGAGAAAAAAACGGAACGTGTTTAGAGGTAATCTCATTGCCTTTCCTTTAGAGAGAGAGAGAGAGAGAGAGAGAGAGAAAATGAAAAAACACAAGATATGGATCATTCAGCTAATCTCATTGCCTTCCTATTGGTCCATCTTGTTTAGAAGTATTACTCATGTAGTGTCCTAGACCAAAATATTCCCTCTCTATCACATGAAGGGTGCATTGGGGACCCACGTTGTCACATAAGAGGTTTCGTAATGACTAAAAAAGTCCAGTATTATGAAACAAATGATTCTCTTGCGAAGATGTATCAATGTTCCAATCCTGTCCTGGCATTCAACTGGCAGCTCCCATCCATAATGTTTCAATGCAAAAATTATTCCTGTTCGATGACACACCACAGATTGTTACTTGGAAAAAATTTATGAGCATCAACCTTCATTTTTTGTTTGTTCATGTTGTGTGTGCGCGTGTGTTGTTTCTTAATGATCATTTACATTCCTTTCTGGCTCGTAAAGCATCCCATGCAAAGCTCATATTTTGTAAAGTTAAAAAGTTAACGCTCCTAAATGGAGAGCAAAACATAGTTATTTGCATGCCAAGAATATATTTTAATCACTATCTCAACAACAACGCCCTTCCAATGCCCAAGGAATTTTGAAGTTCATTTCTTGGGGGGAAATATTTATGGTTCATTTTGCTTAGCTGCCATGTTCTTCAACAAATAACTATACTAGGAATTGAAGCATCACCAAAGTCTCTCGATCAAGATGAGAGAACTAGGATCAATAGTGGATTCCAAAACCAACTCACTATCATATAAGTTATCAGCTTAATCCCTTGCAAATGGATTCATGAGCGGCCGTATGAAGAAGGGCTGTATGGAGAAGGTCCAGCATTCTCCGATGGCGGTGGTGGTGGAGGCCTTGGCCTTGCATACTCAGCAAAAATAACCCAGCCGTCAAGGAACTACAGAGGACAACAATATCGGAGTATCAGTCTAGAGAAAACTAAAATGATGAACACCCTATCAGCATTGAACATCTCCCATATACATTCGAACCGAAGAGAATCTAAATAACAAACACAACATATTCAGTGATTCACAATCTACTCAACAAAAAAATTACATGACGACTTCGAGGTCAACTCTAAAGTCCAGCTAACTGAAGACATCTTGAAATAGAGGAAAGAAATTAAATAAAATTCTTTTTTTTTTTATGAATAAAAATTAAATCAAACTAGGATACTTAGAAATAAATGATGAATCTACACATTATATTCAACCTAATCCATAACAGCTGTCACACAACTTCCAAAACTATGACAAAAATATGCAACATGCAACTGACAGCAACGAAACATTGATCATGTACATTTCAATTAATATAATGAAAGGATTTAGCAATGTTTTAGCCCAACCCAATGCCTTCAGACCAACAGAGACACTATGGCTGAAGTTGGCTATAGTTGATGACCCATATTGAGTTCATCCTTGATGTGAAAGTATTCCAACCCCCCACACCACCACCACCCACCCTTTTTAATGAAACAAATCACTAAAATCCATAAACCAAAACGAGAGAGGACAGCCCATAGAATGAGGCATGTAAGGTTTCAATCTTATTCATCATACTTGTAGCAGTTTCAGTAGAGTATAATAACTGAAAGAATCAGAATTCAACCAAAATGATGGAATTTTCATTTTCCAAAAATGCGTCATTCCATATTCCAAAACATTGAGACACATTGCAGTGATGAAACTAAAGTGCATAATGCACTAGAGTTCTGCCTTAAATGTAACTATCAACGCCTCTACTTTCCCAATAAACTTGTGAACAGTGTGTTGCATGCATTCGATTGGACAAAATACAAATGCACAACAATGATTGTTGTAGAACTACTTTTGTAAGTCATAATTAATACAAAATTGGATGAAACTTGATCCATAATTATAATGTTCGTTGGGGTGACAATTGATGGGAAACTGCATGATGTGATGGGTGGTAGATGAAAGTTCATGTTAGCTGTATAGTTTTGTGGCTCTCTTTCTCTCTCCCTTCTCTTCAAACACCCCCACCCCCCACCAACAAACAACAACCTCCCTACATCTAAACACCAACCCCTAATTTATCGTGTCTAGATTCATATCCATATGGACTTGTATACAGTTACAAAAGAATTCCCCATATGCACCATAATGTATTTGCAGGTTCTTATAGCTGCAATTAAGAATATTTCTAGCTATATCCAGGAATCCCATCATTTCTAGGGTTCACAGGAATGAGTCGTGTCAGATCTCATATATAATACTGCTTCCTAATTGTTTATATATATATAAAAGAAGCAAAGACTTGGTTTTACAAGTCATTAGAAGTCTTTCAACATCTTGCATCTGATTTTTACACCAGTTAAAATATATGACACGGTTCATCAATCAAAATGACAAAAAAAAAAAAAAAGGAAGCCACTGGTTGTTTTAGAAGTAAGATTTCTACCATCTTCCATGTTTTTTTTACACCGGCTAACATATTTTATGCTGTAAAATGAATCAAGAAGTTCCAGGCTTGAGGTTCTTTTATTATTTTTGATAATCATTTTCTTATTAATTTGGTGCATGAATAAAATTAATCCATCATATTTTGGAAAGAACAACATTGTTATGATTCATTACATACTTTCTTATTCTTCCATAGGAGGGATTAACTAAGAAAAACAAAATACTTGATTAAGTTTCAGGCTCACCTTGCCATCCATTCCCTTTATACCTTCTGCAGCATCTTCTAAGGTGGCATATCTTACAAAACCAAATCCTTTCGAATATCCAGAGGCACGGTCAGTCACTACTCTAGCTGCAATCACAAATGGCAAAGGATAAATCTATGTTGAAGATATTTTCTTGAAAATCCTTATGAAAAAAAAATGGTACCATGGATCACTTGACCGAACTTAGCAAAGGCTTCTTGAAGTCCTTCTGAAGTGGTACGTTTACTGAGCCCTGCAAAACACCATAAACAGAAACTGAGTAAATGATATATTGCTTGTCAAAATATTTCTTTAAGGAATTGAAGCAGGTAAGAAACAGATCAAGTTGTCAAAATAACATATATAACAAAAAGCTGGGCTTACTGACCCACTAGAGTCAGAAAACCAGTGGACAGACTAATACTGTAATTTTATTGCTACTAGCTTTCGACCCCAAACAAAAACTATGGTTTTTAATCTCAGCCGGTAACATACAGGTACGGTGGGGACCTGTATGATAGCGGACACTGATAGTGAGAATTTTACCAGCAGTTCGAACTCCGCCAGTATTGGTTCATAAGAGCCAAGGTGCAAGATTATTCTTATTTTATTTCAATAATTTTTATACCACACTGACTGGTACCGGCTGAAAAGGTTCATTTTGGCCGTTTCAAGCGTACCGCACAATACCTTTCTGCTGCTACTGACACAAGAAGCATGTTTTCAGACCTTGAACACAACATCGAAATGGAAAGAAAAGCCTCTCCAAAATCTAACTTCTTCTGCATGTTTTGACATGGTGGCAAGGAAAATGCAGTGGCTTAAGCAGCTTGACGATGAAATTATGACGAAATGACACGACAGCCTTCGGGCATAATGATGTTGAAACTGGCAAAGCAGATCCTGGTAACAATTATATATACAAAGGAAACCATCATTACTGGCAAGGGCTTCTTGATTCATCAAAAAGTATCAAAACCAAGGGGATCACGCTAGACATCTTCATGCTCCTCTCACTTCTCTCATGTCATTGGGCAGACCCTAACATATGATAAAACAAGGTGTTCAAATCGCTAGCCAAGTGTCCAGCCAATCTCACAAAAATGGGCAAGCCTCTATGAGCACAGCTTCTCTTCCATCAGCCAAGAAACAATCACAGATGAATGACCCTCCGCCCCTACAAATAGGAAACCTTGTGACCTCACTTTTTTGAGATTAGTCCCCAGAGCCCCAAGTTCCACCTACATCACAGTCTCATTAGAGTGGTCCCCAGAGCCACAGCTTCATATAGGCGATAATTGTGGTGCAGAGCAAACTAATATATCTTCCATAAATTATCGACTTGAGGATTCATGGCTAGTGGTCTATATGGAATATCTTTTTTCATTGTGCTAACTTTTAAGATCGTTTTTATTTCTCGTTTATTTTCCAATGCAGGGTAATGACTAGCAGTTTCCCGGTTCTTATCCATGGCAGACTGTGTAGAATGGAAGCGAAAGAGCTACTTATCATAAGACAAATAACAGAAATAAACATCATTGAAGGAGAAATTAACATCCAGATGGAAGAAAACATCACGCAACCAGAGCAAGAAAAGAATAAAATGATATCACATCTATAAAATTCAATTAAAGAAGTTGGACCCTCACTACTAAGAAAGCAGTACTCTGGACGTAAAATCTAATCAATAACGAGTAAACCCTAGACCAATTATAGTGATTGCCAGTAGTAATATTAGACATGTTGATCAAAGTTTCAAACCCAAGTTAGGAAATTTAAGAATAAAAAAAAAAACCCATCCAATAGAATTAAAAAGCATAGAATGTAAGAGATGATGAAGGAACAGACTTTGTAAGAACGATAGACGTACCTGAAACAAAGAGGTTGGTACACGGCTCGGCCGGAGGAGGAGCAGCAGCTGCTGTTGTGCTAGGAGGAGGTACGAAAGAAAAGGTGGAGAATAGCCGCCTGAGACCACCGGGTGCCGCCGCCGCCGCTCTCACTGCCATTGCTCAAACTCTCCTTGTAACAAAGAAGACCCAGACCAGAGTTAAGCGACAGCCGATACTCGGTTTTATACGATGAAGGAACGAGAGAGGTTTCAGACGCGCTGAGGTTAAAGTACAGAACTACCCCCATCCGCTCGAAGGGGTAGCTGGCTTGCCTCTTTCAAAAGACTGAAACACCCTTACGAGGTTAGATTTAGTGGGAAATACTGGACAGGCTCGCTTTCGACATAAAGGCCCGATTCGAGTCAAATGAAAGCCAGCTCCATCAAGGCAACAACTCGCCTTCATATGGACGGACCATATGATTTTCTCTCATCCCGAGTATGTGTTCAGCTCTCTTGTTCGCTTCTTTGACCCACTTTTTAGTGAAAAAATCAGTCATAATTATGAATGTATTCATAACCAGTTTGTGTCTATTTTTCTTTTCTTCAATTTCCCAAAAGATTTAGCACTGCTAATTGTGATTTAATAACCTTGGAATGTTTTTTGGTACACTCGTGTGAAGATCTTTCGCCCAGCAACCGAATCCGATTTTCTTAATATCTTCTCCGAGTGTCAAATTTTTATTTGCCTCTACCGCAGGAAGAATAATCAGGAATGTTTCAAGCCCAGGACCCTGAATTTGATTGATTTCATACCATTATTCACAATTTTTTTGAATCCTTCCATGCAAAGTGATGCTTTTGTTAACCTTGGAAAGATTCTGAACATATGCTGTAAGAGAATTAAATGAGATTATCCTTATATAATCTCAACCTATTACATTACTAAAAAGTTTAATAACCATATAAAAACGATCTAATATAAATTATCATACCATTAAGGCATAGTGACTAACCTCCTATTTTTCTTTTTTCCTAAAAGGATATTCTAAAAATAAGCAATTACAAAATATAATTTAGTAATCAGTTGATATCTTATGTCAATTCTCACACACGACCACACAATGAAATTATCTAGAAAAATGGTTTAAAACCAGTTTCACTTCTCTATAGTTCATTTGCCCAAAGAGTTGAGAAACCTCATATGTATTACTTCCGCTCAAAGAGATCGCGCATAGAATTCAATAACAGCTTACATATAGTTATTTGCAGAAAACCAGAAAGGAGGTGATCAAGCAGCCCTTTTCCCTTCTATGTTTTAGATATTTTTTAGTAGGAAGCTAAGCCAATGTGAAGTTTACCCTTAAAAGGCAAAGTGACACTACCTATGCATAAGATGATCCCACGCATTTTCAAATCTTCAGTACAAAATTTTACCAATTCCAAAGGATAGAAATCAAGGTCTAAAGAAACAGAAAACATGTCAGAAGAAATGGGGAAAAGAAAACCAATGAAAACGAGAATTATGAAAGGGGGTACTAAAGCCTGTAATCAATCTAAGCACCCTTCTCAGACTTTGCAGCAGTAGCAGCTGCTTGTCCTCGGAGCCTGCCAGTCCTTCTGGCAGCAATGAGACCCACCTTCTGTCCAGGAGGTGCATCTCTGCGGACAGTACTGGCATGCCCAATGTGCTGGTGGTTACCACCACCATGAGGATGTTCAACCGGATTCATGGCAACACCACGAACCTTGGGCCAGCAGTTCCTCTTCACCCTAAACTTGTGATATGCATTGCCTGCCTTCAACATGGGTTTCTCAGTCCTCCCTCCTCCAGCAACTTGGCCAACCATTGCACGACATCCGCTTGGCACAATTTTTTTTGCTCCAGAAGGTAGTTTTACTCTGACAATACCAAAAGGATGTTAGATGGAAGTACCTCTATAAAAAACAACAAAATAAAAACACAATTTCACAGAAAGTCACAAGTATACTCCAAAAAGATAAAAGTAATGAAGATAAATTACACAAATAACATTGATCTAACCAAGTTTTGGACAGAGATCGTAAGTCAAATGAGCAAGTGCGCATTATAAATATTATTTTCTAATCATAGGTATGTATAGCCAGGGTTAAGAAAGAGAATACTTCTTTCTTCAACATAAAGCAATGCCACTCTTAAAAATGGAAATAATCTCTAATCAATTCACTTTTACACATGCTACATCCACTACTAGTACTAACAATAACTACAGCAATAAAAAGGTTATAGCAAGCAAATTTGGATTGCACAAGAATGGAAAAGTCACCCAACCCAATGCAAAATACTCAAAGCTAGTCATTGGAACAACGTCATGGGTATTCCCTATTTTTCCCTTTGAACAAGCCAAAAATTAAAGCTGGAGATTCCATCAGATACCCTTTCTTCCAAATACCCTCATCTATTCCAAATACAAGCAGCAGATCGAGATCCTTCTGTTCAGAATGTAATTTCTTGGTCCTCCCATGGACTTATTTGGAACTTACCTTTACATACAAAACTTCATTCTGCAGATCTCAAGGAAATTTGCTCATCATTGGAGAATCTAAAGAATATCAAGCTTTGCGATGAGATCCTATATTCCCACCTCTGGGCCATTGATCCTATATTCCCCTTCCCCCCCCCCCCCCCCCCTTCCCCCCCCCCCCCCCCCCCTTTTTGGAAAAATATTTCTGTTAACCATACATGGGAGGACCAAGAAATTACTGAACTTTCCCAACTTCATTCTGCAGATCTCAAGGAAATTTGCTCATCTATTCCTATATTCCCACCTTTGGAAATTTGCCCATCTGTCAACAACCTTCTTAGTTTTGTCCTTTTGGAAAGTCCTAGCACCTCCCAAGGTAAAGGCTTCTTCATTGACAGCCCATCTCAACAAAATTAATACTCTTAATGTTCTACAGTTGAAAACTTGGGCACTCTACTAAAATGTCTGTGTGCTGTGCTTGAAGGGGGGAATCCATGATCATATCATGATTCATCGTGACTATACTAAAGACAATTGGATGACCTTCATTCGCTTGACAGGGGTGAGTTGGATACTCTCAAAGAACTTTTGCCACCATCAACTGTACTTGGTGATTTCAGTTATTGGGGAAGAAAGGAAGAAGAATGTAAGATGATACTTTTATAGAGCGCAAGTAATATGAGGTATATTTGAGGGCAGAACCACAGCAGTAGCAGCAAACACTGACAATACCGTTGCAATGGTGAGTGTTTTGGTAGCTTCTAATAAGGATGTCAAGGGCATATAGACAGGTACTACTTAAGGACATGGTCTACACTGGCTCTTGATCTGTGAGAAAGGATTGATGGGTAGAGCTTACAGGCTGATGAATCTGTGAACATTAGTTCTGGGATACAGGTCTCTGGCGTATCATATCCACTCACTTCTCGTGGATGGATTCCTTTTCTAGTTTCACTTGTACTTTTTCTTCTTCTATTAATTTATCTTATTTTTTCTCTTTGACAAGTAATCAAACCATATTAATGAGAGAAAGGAGATTCAGTAGTATAAGAATAACAACAGCAAAGAGAAAAGAAAAGAAAAAAAATATGAAGGTTACCATGCCACAGCAGTTCTCTCTCTCCTTATCAGTTAATAGATTAAAAAAAGGGCATATCCCATCTAGTTGGGGCACAGCACAAGAATTCTGCTCAACCAAACCAATGCATCAAATACTGTATCTTCAACTGGATTATGCATTTAGATCACTTCTGACTCAATGCTAAAAATGTCCATTTTTTCTCTAGATTATTGAATTTACACCCTCTTGCAGCTTTAAACAGATAAAAACTCTTTCAGTTTCATCTTGGCAATGATTTTATGATCTGCAGCTATCACATTTCATCCAAATTAGCTCTCCAAACTCCATTCACCATCAAGAAAATTTTCAAAATGGAGCTTCCAATTAAAATCAGGCCTCAAATTCCTAGAAATTTGTGTTGCATAGAACAGCATCACAATGTTAACCAGACAACATATCCAAATTTATGGTTCTCAAATATCAGTTGGGAGACAGGTTGATTACCACACATCCGACAGACCACAAGGCAAAAATGGTAGCATAAATTAAAATAATACCAACCATAATAAAATTATTAGTTCCCAATACCGCTTTTTCTCTTATCGGCCTTTGCATCAACTTCTTCCTAAAGGCATGCAAGTAATACTGCTTAAATAAGAAAGCCCCGGACAAAAGGCCACCAAAAATTTAAAGAAAACTGAAACACATTAAACAAAATTGTAACGTATAGATAGCAACTTATAGCACATCCACAGCACATATGATAATAACTATATGAAAGAAAAGAAGTACATAATACCGTATTTGATCAGGTCAATCAGAAAGGAATAAATAGGGGAAAAACATAATGGAAAATGGCAAAATAAACAAAATTACACAGAACGTAGTGGAGAAACAAAGCAATGAGTTACAATGACAAACAAAAAAAATTGAGAGATAAAAAAAAAGGGAACAAATACAATATACCTAGTAGTCCCGTTATCCGGGTTGTGACTGATAACAATCGCGTAATCACCGGAGCACCTGGCAAAGACCCCACGATCACCAACATGGTGCTCTACGTTGCATACAACAGCACCTTCAGGGATGGATCGAAGAGGAAGAACGTTACCCACAATCAGATTGGCCTTCTTCCCGCAGTAGACGAACTGACCGGTGTACATACCCTCTGCAGCAACAAAGAGCTCCTTCTGATGCTTGTAACGGAAAGGATGGCGGAAGGTGACTCGGGCGAGAGGTGCACCTCGACCCGGGTCATGAATGATTTCCGTGACAACACCCTTGAGGTAGCCATTGCGTTCCCCGAAGTCCAGACTTCTGAACCTGGCCGGTCCCTTACGGTGATGGGTATGGGACTTGAACACTGATCCCGCACCCTTACGCTGGGCTCTGATAACACGACCCATCTCTCCGGTGGGATGTTAGGGTTCCGAAACGGCGCAGAAGAGGGAGAGGCGGAGATCTGGTAACAGGATGGAGAAATTAGGGTATTAGATCCAAATAGACTTCTTGAAGTTTCCTAAATTACACCGACCTCCCGTGATTTGATATACGTTCCAAATTCTCCCTGAGGTTTTCAAAATATCAATTACCACCTCATATTTTCCGTGTATAACAATCTCCCTATTTAGAAGTTTACCTGTTAAAGAAAATGATAACTTCAAAAAAAAAAATTAATTGACAAAATTTCCCCTATAATATAATTTATATTTAAAAGTAAAAAAGAATTTTTTTATGCCTTGACCCTGTTATTTATATTTAAAAGTAAAAAAGAATTTATTTATGCCTTGACCCTATTATTTATATTTAAAAATAAAAAAAAATTTATTTATGCCTTGAGCACCAAAAATGTCCTTAGGGAAAGAGGGATCATCAGAAGAGGGGGTGCTTCGTAACCCTCTCGGCCCAAGGTGACTGGCTGTTTTTGAATGGGGTTTGGTTATGTATTTGTTGATCATAGGGCTAGGCTTGGATTTGTTTTTGAAAAGCCCATATAAAAGTTTGGGCAGGTTTGGTCATGTATGAGAAACCACAGGCTGGCTCGGCCCAATATTATATATGTATATATGTATGTGTTAAAAATTTTAAATGCTTATTGGTTTTTTGTTACTTTAATATTTCATTTTTTTTAATAATTATAGATATAGAAAAGTACTATTCACATTGTAATATTTATTATCTAGCTAAACCCTAACATTAATTTTTCTTTTTAATTATTAGAAGAAGAAAAAAAAAAACAAATTAGTTTTTTGAAGTTAGATGTATAAGCAATCATAAATGGGCACGCTTGGTCGGATTTGGGTTTTTAGATGTCTTCTTTGAATGAATGGGCTTGGTTCATAAAGTATGAGCTCGATGTGTGAGTTTGGCGGCCTTGGACAAAGACCATATGGCTTATACTGGACCTTTGGCCCAACCCGAACCCGCCCAAGCCCACCTAGTGTTTAGCCCTAATCAGAAGCCTTAAGGAGTCCAATGGAGGATGGGGTTGCTTCAAGCATCGAAGGTTACGAGATGAAATCGTCTGACCGTGAGATGCTGCCAAGTGGGGCATCTCACGGTCTGTGTTTATTGACGTGGGACCCACCTAACACATTTAAATAATAAAAAATAATATGACTGTGAGATGCTCCACATGGCAGCATCTCACGGTCATTGCAGTCTGCAATGCAGTGAGGCATTGCAGGCGATATCATTCTGAAGGTTACAAGTAGGCTGCTACGCTCCCGTTGTTCATGAATGACGTTGTCAAGCGGTTCAAAGAGAACAAACCAAGGAACAGGCATGCCTTGCACAGAACAATTGAAACCTTGAAAGAGAACAAACCCGCATAAGCTTTTTCTGTTTTCACATTCCTTTCAATGCTTTGTGTGTAATGGTGTAGGCCTACCAAGGTTGTGAGCTTAGTTAATGCATGCCAATCAACAATTCTGTTATTTATTTCACATTCAAGTGTGGTTGATTAAAAAACAATCACTCAGATTCTATTTCAAAAGCATGCATTTTGAAGGAACATGAGGCTGTGTATATCACCTTAATTAGTCTTCTTTGCAAACCACACAACCCCTCAAAATAATAACAAGCGGTTTATTTATATGAATTCAATTGTGAACGCACTTCTAAATAAAGAACCTTATCTTTTGGAGACAAGGCAAATGCCAGAGATGAAGACATTATATATTGCTCACCTTTTTGTTCAAGATGAACATGCATGCTGAAGGCATAGAGTGTTCACCATTACTGCTTTCTTTCGACACAATGTATCAGTGCCTCGGTCATCTCTTCAAAGTTGTAAGTAGGGCTGGTTCGGTTAGGTTGTGATGAGTTCAGGCTCAGCCCAATCTGAAATGTACTAGCTCAAACTTGTCTTTGGCTTGCCCTAATCAAAACTCATTAGACCCAAACTTTATTATTTGAGTTTAAGTTGCTTTCGGATTGGAGTAACAAAATATAAATTTTCGAATTTCTCTTTTGCATTTTTTGTTATGAATGAAAATGTTAGAATATCATACTATTTATACATACATTCATAGCAATAATATCACAAGTTGTTTTCAAATTTTAATAATATCCCAATTAGATTTTAGATAAGCTTGACGAGAGACCAGGAAAGGAAAAGGCAAATGACTAAGAAATAGTCGATGTAGAGGGCATGGACACCGCTGTCTAACCCATATCTGTTTAAACACGATCTGTTCACGCAATCCGATTCGTTACAACATCAAATTCATCAACCAATCTATAAAGATACCTGGGTTTAAATGGATTGAGTGAATCCGCCGCTAAAGAAATATATGATAACTTCACAAGCAGATCCGTACAAGCTTTAGTTAAAACAATTTGCCACATTCTTCTTTATTCTATACTTGTTAATTTAAAGGCTTAGTTATGTCTTATTTCCATAAAATTCATCAACCAATACGCCATTCTTCTTCAAACAGCTTATCAATTAAACTAACTTAAGACCTAAAGAATTATCTTCCTCGCACATGAGAACTGAGAGTCTTACACATTTCTTCTTCCCAACTACCACATCTAACCTTGCAGGCTTTTACAAATGATTACAACGGCTTCAAAGGTCAAACCTCTGAGATCATCACTCTTGACGTACAAAGTTTTACATCCCTAAAAACCGTGAAACTAATGCTTGCTTGTCTTCGTGCATATCTAACGTTTCCTCTAACCCACAAATCCAAAATATTCAAAATACAGTCGTCTCTTTCTCCATTTTCCCTGAATTGTGAATCCTTAACGTGCACATAAGGTAAGGTTGTGAAACCCCACCTCCTCTTTATGAGAACAAAACCAAAAGATTTATTAAACGGAAATCCCTTCCCCCTCCCCTCTTCCATTACAGGGGAAGATAATGAAGAATTTGACACACGTGTCAATTTCCCCCTATTTCTTCTTCAACCATATTTTCTTAACCTTCAACGCCACTACAAGCATTGTTTCCTTCTGATTACATTATACCTATATATATCAAACTGGAACTTTTCAAGCCTTCTCATTCGCTTATAACACAAGTCCCAGCAGCAATGAGGCTCATACTAATCCTGTTTGCCATTGTAGGCATCTTTGTGAACACAGAGGCCATCAGCAGAGATGATTTTCCGGATGGGTTTGTCTTCGGAACAGCCTCTTCTGCTTACCAGGTCAGAGAACACGTCTTGTTTTGTTCTGTCATTTCTTTGTTACAAGAGCTGTGCAATTATCATTTGATTTTCTGGAAAACAGTTTGAAGGAGCCGTGCATGAAGGGAACAAGGGGCCAAGCATATGGGACACTTTCACCAGGCGACAATGTCTGCTTCTGGACTTTAATAATGAAATTTTGATGAAGATTGAAGCCATCAACTCACTAAGCTAAAATCTCATTTCATGCATTTTGCCAGGGAAGATCTTGGACTTCAGCAATGGAGATGTGGCGGTCGACCAATATCACCGGTTCAAGGTGAGTTCAAATATTAGAACAGTTCAAACATGTACAATTAAGCTTCTGGCACCTGCAAAGAAGGTTTTTCATCAACCCTAACCAAGGAGAGCACCAAAATACATAGTCAAGGAAGAACCAGAAGGAGCACAATTAAGAAAGACACATACAAGAATTAAATAATATTGTGATGATAAAGCAAGGGATTCCTTGTGGATAAGACTAATGTAGCATTATTTCCCTCTTGTTTTATGTTCTGATAAATAGTATATTTCTTATGTTAAAGGATTATTTTATAGGATATAAATAACAAATGAGCTTTGTCTATTAAGATAACTGTAGCATTCTAAATTGGATACTAAGAACATACACCAATGTTATGTTTGGTCAAAAAGACAGCCATGTCAATTTTACTAATTAGAAGAAAGTGAAAAATGCATTTACAGACTGATGTGGGCTTGATGAAGGACCTGGGAATGGATGCTTACAGGTTCTCAATATCGTGGTCGCGGATCTTCTCAAGTAAAATTAAAACATGGCTCTGCCCAGCATTTCCTTTTCTCTTATTTTTTTCTTCTATTTTTTTATTTGCTCTTCTATCTCATGTCAGACTCTATTTTTGACCTTCTGAGTCATTCTTCTTGATCTTACAATGAACAGATGGCACTGGAGCCCCCAATCCAGAAGGAATAAAGTACTACAACAGCCTCATAGATGCTCTCCTAGAAAAAGGTCTTATCATTTTCATTTTTCCCTTCAACCTTAAATATGTTTAAAAAAAAATGGTGCTTCTACAGCTGTTGACGTATGATTGTGGAAGAAAACACACCTGGGTCCAAATCTTTTGACCAACAAGGCTTGGATGAAATAGCCTGCTCGCAAGCACTCCTTAGGACTTGAGGAGGGGGTATATATAACTGAAGCTTTGTAGTCTTCCACTTGAATCAGGAATCCAACCATATGTGACTCTATATCACTGGGATCTTCCACAGGCGCTTGAAGACAGATACAGTGGTTGGTTGAGTGAACAGATAGTGTAAGTACATTTTAACTATTTATGTGTACACCACAAGTACTCAAACTCCAGTTAAAGCATCCTCTGCTTGCAGACAAGACTTTAAGCACTACGCTTATACCTGCTTCCAAGCTTTTGGAGACAGAGTGAAACACTGGATCACCTTTAATGAACCTCACGGGTTTTCACTTCAAGGTTATGACACAGGCCTTCAAGCTCCAGGAAGGTGCTCCATTTTGGGTCACTTGTTCTGTAAGATGGGGAAATCATCCACTGAACCATACATTGTGGCTCATAATGTCCTCCTATCTCATGCTGCTGCTTTTCATACTTACAATCTCCATTTCAAGGTGACATCTCCAACTTGCTGCTGCATATTCTTTACAAGCATCCATTCTTCCTATCAAAATGAAGAAAGCAGTTTAAGAAACATGAAAGTGAAAAAACAGTTACCTTCTTCTCCAGGAAAGACAACGAGGCATAATTGGAATTGCACTTGATACCAAATGGTATGAACCAATTTCTGATACTGAGGAGGATATAAATGCTGCACAGCGAGCAATTGATTTCACACTCGGATGGTAAATAACTCCTAGAAAATTTCTTAGAAATTAAAAAGAAAAAAAAATCATGGGGTATATAACATATTACTCACTGGCATCAGGTTCCTTGATCCCCTTTTCTTTGGCGACTATCCTATTTCAATGAAAAATCTTGTTGGCAACAGACTACCCAAGATCACTCCTGAAATGTCCAAATATCTGGTGGGAACCTTGGACTTTGTTGGTCTGAACCACTACACCACATTATATGTCCGCAATGATCGGATGCGAATTTGGAACCTGTTGTTGCATGATGCTTCATCTGATGCTGCTGTTATCAAAACTTGTAAGACAAAGCATTTTCTTCTTTTTTTGGATAGATTAACCTCGGCCTGCTTCTGAATTGGTGCTTCATGTCCTTATTGTAGCTTCTCGAGGTGGAGTTCCAATTGGAGAAAGAGTATGTTCTAGTCCCTTTAGCATGTTTCTTTATGATTCAGAATCAAGGTTTCTACTCATTCATTTCTCCTTCAGGCTGCCTCCATATGGTTACATATTGTCCCATGGGGCATCAGGGAGCTGGCAAAGTATGTGAAGGATAAATATGAAAATCCACCAATAATTATAACTGAAAATGGTGAGAAATCTCAGCCTTGGAATCCAAAACCCCAGACTTTCATATGACAGGACTTGTTCTTTTGGTTCACAACTGCAGGTATGGATGATCCAAATACACCTTTTACGGCATTAAGCAAGACTTTACAGGATGAGAAGCGGATAAGTTACCATAGGGATTATCTCTCAAACCTGTCTGCAGCTATAAGGTAATATCTAGTCGCTGTTGAAAACTGTGGTATGATCTGAAGTCTTCAGTAGTTTTGTGATTTAGAAAGCAATACTTAAGTAGCAATATGTGTTGCTCAAAATCTTGATTCTTGACATGCTACATAACAAACTAACTCAACCAATGCAGGAAAGATGGATGTGATGTTCGTGGTTATTTTGTTTGGTCATTACTTGACAACTGGGAATGGAATTCAGGTTACACTGTGCGTTTTGGACTATATTTTGTGGATTATAACAACAATCTCACAAGAATCCCAAAGGCTTCTGTTAAGTGGTTCAAAAAATTTCTTGGCCAGAGCAGAAGTGACAGAAGCAAACATTTTCAATAATGTCTTCTTTGACAAAAACTAAGCTCAAATGGAATGGTACATGACCCTTCTGGGTTCTACAAATTAACAAGACCAATCAACTGGTAAATTTACAGGTTCCCTTGCTCAATACCAAAGATGGTTTGTCAAAGCCAAGCATGGAAGCAAGATCTCACAGAATAAAGGAAGGAAAGAAAAAAGTTATTATTTTGTGGTGGTGGTGGTTGGGGAGGGATGGGGAATGGTGGGGGGTGTGGAAGGGGGGAGGGAAGGTAGAGAGATATAGTAAAGGTGGTGGGCCACAGTTCAGTTCACTTAGACACTCTCTTTATACATGTGGTGTGTTTCTGTGTCCATGTCTGTGTTGATGGATGTGCCTTAGTTTTAGAAGAGGCACAAAAATGTCAAATGATACTGTAAAAATATAAAGATGGTCAAAGTAAGGAGAAGAAGGCAAAAAGCAGAGACCTCATGTGCAACAGACCCAGTTATGAATGATCACAAAAGCAATACCTTATGTGATTCTTTTAGTTCTTTTTCAAGTAAATGTAACATTCATTATTTTTAAATCTACTGAGATGCAGTTTCCAGCAGTAAAAAACATTCTTGAACTATAAATCAATTTTAAAAATTCCGAAGTCAATATAAAAAGGAGAATGAAAGTGATTATGAACACACAAACACAAAACATCATGAAACAACACAATGACCACAAGTGAAATCTAGTTGGTAGATTTATGAAGTCCTGGTAAGACATGCATTTCCTGTGGATAAGCATAACTTACACTAAAAACCAGAACTAGAAAAGGTAATTTCATTGTCAGGCTCAGATTGCATGACAAACAATTATAAGATCGAAATGGCGAAAACAAAAACTTCAAATTCAATTAAAAGAGTGAGCAAACACAATTACAACTTTCGCCTCCCGAGGGTAAATTCAGTTGTTTGGATTGAGTCAAGTGTCATAACCAAAAGGTACCAAAATATAGCATTGGTAACATAGTTAAAATAACAATCAAGCTAAGATCCATGAATTCATTTATGTTATTGGCCACCAGAAGAAGAGGCACACAAACGACTGATAATCTGAGAGAACAAGAAAGAGAGTTCATGAGAATAGCCTTGGCTTGTAGACCATAGATACAAAGCAACAACCTCCAAAAGGAGGCATTTTTCCTGATGACAATTGCACACAAAAGTTCTCTCACCTCCAAGGCAACAATTTCATTCCGCTTCCGGAGGCATTTGTAAATTAGAAGCAGAGTAATTTTTTGACCTCCCAAGTTCCACAAGCTCCTTTGCTTCATTAATCTTTGACTCCTTAGCTAACCCGGTAACCACGCTCTGCAACAAGCCAACACGAATAAGATGTTGCTTACTGAAACTTTCCTTGCTAAGCTCATGAGCCAGATCAAAGTCCTTCTTTTTACAAAGATGAGAAATGAGCAACTCGAATGTTGCTCTATTTGGCAAACAATTTTTTTTCTCTAACTCTCTGTAAATTCTCATAGCTTCTTCTGTGTTTCTATTGTTGCAGAACCCTTTCATCAAATGGTTGAAGGTAAATATATCAGGTTTTACTCCCTTGGTACCCAGTTGTTCAACAAAATTAACTGCTTCTGACATCTTCCCCTCAAGAATCAGTCCTCGCAATTTGAAATTAAAGCTTCTATTATCGGGTACAATGTTGCTCCTTTCCATTCGAGCCCAAATGCCATCTCCATCAGAAAAACGACGGTGCCCATAAAACGCATTCAGAAGTATGTTAAAAGTAATCAAACTTGGGCTCGTACCGTTGTCCTCCATCTCATCCAGCATCGAAAGCGCGGTTTCCAAAGAACCCTTCTCGCAGAATGCTTCAATCATAATATTGTACGAGAAAACATCAGGTTTAACGGACATCTTAGCTGGTAATTCACGGAATAAATGTTCAGCGACATCGAACTTCTTTGAGTTCACAGAGGCCGTGAGAATGGCATTGAAAGACTTTACCGTTCGTTCACACTTTAGCTGGGGCATTTCGTCGAACGTCTTGGGGCATGCTCGAACATGCCCGATTTACCGTACAGACATATTAGACGGATGGAAAAGCCTTCTCTGGATACATCACTGTACTTCTTTTGTTGTTCAAGTATGTCTTCAATCAATGGGAATCGCTTGGCATAGGCCAGACGACGAACTGTAACTTCATAGATGCGGTGTTTGCACCGAAATCTGTCAAGCTCCGAGTACTGCTTGAACTTTTCCACGAGCACCTTAAGATCTCGTTCTTTAAAGAGTTGGTGAACAATGGCGTCTAGATCTCCGATACCTAACTCCGTTGAGGCGGTTGAAGTGCACAGCCTGCGATAGAGAAAGCGACAAATAGAAAACATCTCTGTTTTGCATGGAGGTTTGCCTAGTGCATAAACACAGGTTACCCACAACACAGTTTGCCTTGTGTAGTGACTAGACCTGTAAGTAGGGCGGGCTGGGCTGGGTTTCAATGAGTTCGGGCTCAACCCTAACTAAAATTGGTGAACCCAAACTCTCCTTGGCCCACCCTAGCCCAAACTCTTTGAGCCCAAACCCAACCCTAAAATTATTTCTTGAGTTCGGGTTGGGTTCGGGCTAGCCCAAACCTTTTTTTCTACTTGATACAATGATACATTCACATATATAAGACTACAATATTTCGATATATATAATAAAGTTTATTGGCATACATTGATTTGTTTGTGTATTAGGTTAAAAAATGATCTCTATAAGTCCACCAAACTTTTGATGTGTGTAAAGAGCCTTAGAACAAAATATTCACTAAGATATTTATGAGTTTCACATGTCTTCCAATCTGATGCAACCATCCATCATAACACATGGAATTAACAGCAATACAACAAATACAGTAGCAGAATTAATCCTAACATGACATCCTCCACTCTCAAAGAAACAATAGATAGAAAATGATTACATGATTAGCAAGGCATCCCTACATTTCCCACTCAATCACTGTTTCACAAAAATTACAATGTTGCATACAGGACCTACCCCATTTGAAATTCTAGAATTAGTTTCATTGCATTTTCACATTGTTTAAGTATTCAAACCTTAATCTAAAAATAATACCTTTTACAAAATCAATCAACTTTTGTAATTTTAAATAGACTTAATATTCATGTTTCCTATCTCTTCCAATTACTTTAGATTCTACATTTTTTTTTTTTGCTAAGTTAGAATCTATGTTTCAAATATTAGAACCACGAAATTACGTAAGAAACACATAACTCATTTGCATTTGACCAAACAAGAACAATAAATCAAGATTTTAGGAGATATATATTGATGTTAAAAATAACATAAAATAAAATACTACTAAAGTAACAAGATTTTCTTTTTTGCTACCTTATCGGAAATCAAATTTTAATGAAATTTTGCATCCAGCAGTAAAAGACTGGGGATTGAAATATTTGAACTAACTTTGTAGTCAAAGAGGGGTAAATAGTTTTAGATTATATGTTGCATAGCAAAGGAAGAGAAACAAACCCTCCCAAGCACATATTAATGGATCTCATCGAGATCGAGTACTAGAAAAGAGAGGAATTAAACAGTACCTAAAAGCAGTGAACAAATGGGGAAAGATGAGATGCCCGATTTGACAAAAATAGTAATCGCAAATCCCTTGTGACTTGTGAGCGATGGAACTGTATCGCAAATCCCTTGTGAGCAATTGCAAATCCCTTGCTGCCGGAACTGTATCCCACTGTATTGACGGCGACGCCGACAGAAACTGTATTGCTAGCTCCTATTGATCGAGCTCCTTTGTTGGGGGTCTCTCTAGCTAGGTTGTCTTTGAGATGTGAGGTATTGATAATAGAAGAGAGGGACAGTGAGTCAGAGAGAGGGGCGAGCAATTCCAACTTCCGTGGTAGAGATATGGGAGAAGACAAGAAACTTTTAGGTTTGCAGGAGACAATCGTATGGAGGTTTGCAGGATGGGGTTTTAGTGGTATATATAGTTCGGGTTATTCGGGTTTTTTCGGGTTGTACCTTGTGAGCCCGAGCCCAACCCAAACTCAACTTCGGGCTCAAGATTGAGACCAGCCCAAACCCAAACCCAAACTTATTTCTTAAATCGGGTTGTTATTCGGGCTGGGTTGGGCGGGCTTCGGGCGGTCCGGGCCAAACTTACAGCTCTAGTAGTGACGCTATGGGCCATGAAGTGCACAGCGCAAGGTTTACAATTTCGGTGGCACGCCGCGGCGTGCCGCCGAAATTTCAGTATAGGGACCCCGGCGATGCGTTTCGCCGGGGGAAATCGTTCTGGGTGCATCGCCAGCAACTCACCGAAATTTCGACGATTTGTCACCGGCACGAGCGGCGTGCCGAGCGGCACGGATGAAACAGAAAAAAAAATCAGTTTTTATGCATGAAACGGAGCGGCACGGAGCGGCGTGCCAACGAAATTTCCACCGGCACGAAAAAAAACCTGATTTTTTGCCTTTTTAATTTTCCGCCGTTTCAGCGGCGTGGGCGTGCCGCCGAAATTTCGTTTTGGCCGATGGGCGGCACGCCCACCGGCACCGAAACGTAAAACCTTGGCACAGCGTGATCGATGCCTCGTTTCAAGAGTGGGCTCCACACCAAAAACACACACCAAAAACACATGGGAAAATTGGTTTTTAGTGATACTTTTACAAAGTAATTCAGTTTCAGTCGTCAAATTTTAGGTAATTGAGAAGTAGTAATATTTTTTTAACAGAATTAAGAACCAGTATTGCTTCATTGTTCATCAAAAATTTCTTCAACATACCCTCAAAAGACTTGAAAACTTTACCTGTAACAAAATGAATAAAATGGATTTCAGAGTCTTTTGAGGGTATTTTCAGAAGAAATAATTCATGAGCATTAAAATGACATTGTTTCTTAATTATTTAAAAAAAGTATCACTAATTTCTCAATTAATTAAAATTGGGCGACTAATACTAAGTGTTCTAAAAAAATATCACTAAAATCAATTTCCCAAAAACACATCCCGCACAGAATTTTGGACCAGGAGAAATATGGTCATTTTGTACTGCTAATCACCAAAATCTAAAGTAGAGACTGTTTCCTCCGGTACCAAACGATAGTACCAACGTGAAACAAATGAATGGATGCCCTGTTTCAACAGAATGCGTTTTCTCTAGTGCACTACAGATGGTGGTGTCGTGCTACCACCGGCTGGGATGGGGGTTAGTGGGTGTGGGCCCCCTATTGATACTCGCATCCATCCATCCGTTTTACTCTAATACCATAGAGTGGCACTAGAGGAAACGGTCTAGTTTCAACCGGGGTCCTTGGTGGTATCACGATACCATTGGATTTTGGGACTAGAGGAATTACATTCGTTGGGTTGTACAATTACGAATAACAATTCATAGGATTTTCCAAGCCTACTCACTCTAATCTCGCACTTATACGATCTAGATCGTTGTCTTCATCAACGAAATTATTCTATTCCACTTTTTCGAAAGAAAAGAACTTAAAGAAAATTAATGTAGGAATACATTTATATAAAATTCTACCTAGAACATTCAATGGGGATATAGAATGAGATTAATTTGATTGATAGAATGGGATAAGAGTATTTATTCTAATGTGTTGCTTCAAACGAGCTTTCTAATTCTAACATCAAATAGATTGGGATTCATCAAACGCAGATATTTTGTCCTTTATTTAATTAGGCAGCCCCTAAAAGACATACTCTATAATCAACGTTCACATCACAATTAACCACGAGCCTGAATCAAATTCATTTTGCCCTTTCATCTTCCACGTATATTTAATTTTGCTCTTGCGAACTTTGAACCGTGGAATTATCCTTCTTTGAAGCACCTTGTCTTAGGTGTATTTCCGTCAGCACCCAATCATCTAACTATCTATTTAAAAAAAAAAAAAAGGGAAAAAAAATACAGAGTTATATGAGAAAATAGCCCACGTTCATGCAATCTTCTCCGGTGCTGATGGGCCTTTGGTAATCTTCAATCCGATACTCATGCATTATTAAGCTGGTATTCTTACCATCTTTGGGAACTCTTTCGTAGAAAACGAGTACCTTCTTCGTGCCAACAAAACCACCTTCATTGGTTTTAGTGTCACCCCATATCCGCAATCATTTGATTTGGTCTTGACCCGTTTTGATACCGTCGGGTCCTGGGCGTCAGGAAATAGCCGACGTTCTCTTCTGCAGAAGTTGGATGCTTTTAGATGGAGCATCCTATGATTAATGTTTTTCTAAGCATGACCACACAAAACCCTTATAAAAGTAAAAAACTATAAAGGTGGGATGCTCCACATGAAAACATCCCATTTTACTATTAATAAACAATTCAGGCGATCGAGAATATCTTCTTGACTAACTAAAAACGTTTTTGTAATATATTACTCGGACAGCAAGATTTAAATTTTATTTGTGAGAAGGGATCGAATTAGATGGCGGTAGGAAGCGGAGCAATTAACGGTAGCTTCTAAGGCCTACTTTGTCCTTCACTGGAGCCATCTTAGTCAATCTTGAGACACCTATCGGTGCAGGCTTTGAATTTTGGGCTGGCCTAAACTGCACGTTTTTTGACAATTGAAATTTGCAACCGAGTTAGCTGTGCATGAGTTATGAAACAGAAGCATTGTGGTCCTCACCTGAAAATTGAGAAAGAATAGTGATGATAATGTTGATTTCCAAAGGGGATCCTTCTTCCATCTTCATTCCTTTTTTTTTTTTTTTTTTGTTGAAAGACAAACTTTATTTATAACGAGTAAAAGTTACACGTCTAGCATCATCAAACATACATGAGTTCAAAAACGATGGAGGACTATTCACCCAATAACATGCATAGTAATCTAACGTAAAATTAGCCAACGTGTCAGATGCTCTGTTTCCTTCTCTTAGAGTATGACGGACCTGGACCTGGTGAAATGTTGATGTAAGGACTTGTATTTGTGCTAGTATTGCCATCAATCGCCATGGAACATGATCGGTTCTCTGCTAGATTAGTTGTACAAGACTCTGTGAGTCCCCCTCTAGAACAATCTGCCGAAAGTTTTGTGTTATTGCTAACTACAAAGCCTCTAATGCCGCAAGTGCCTCAGCCTGGATTGCACTACCCACTTCACAGCAACTAGCAACTGCTGCTAGGAATTTACCTGAATGATCTCTTGCTATCACTCCGATGCTGCCTCTTCCTGTAGATTTACGCCACACACCATCAAAGTTTAGTTTGATGTATGGTTCAATTGGGTAGCTCCAAGAAACCTGTCGGATTAGTATACGTTCTCCATTCGGTTGAAAGGATTGGTGAATGTGCTGTAGCTCTTGTTGGGTCTTGCGAAATTGAAATATAACCTGAAAAACATTTGCTTCAGAATTTTCAAATAAAGGAGAATTGCCAATCAATTTCCTCTTTCTAATTATCCCTAGAAAAACCCCTGATTATGAATCCATAAAAGATCATCTGACTCCTATTTTGTGCTTAATGTTTTTGAAAACAGAAATGATTATTCAAATTGTTTAAAATTCATGGGGAGAAAAAAATGGGTTTCAGGCAGAAAGATCTGCAATTGAAGTTGATGCATTATGAAGTTGGAAGCAATCTTGTATGTTGAATTATGTAACTGTTTATGTATGGAATCTATTCTTCAAGTTCCTTCTCCTACATTATTTTGTAGCGAATTTATTAACAAGTCAAATTACAATAACACCTTCTTTCTTCTTAATATAACAACTTAATTTAAGCATTTAAGTTTTCAACAAACGATTGATAAAATAGGAACAAGTCTGCAAGAAGGGATTCTGTCATAGAATTTAGAATACATCCGAATTGGAGGGTCAAGTTAAGCATGCTGCTTGAGTCTGACATTCAAAATCAAATCGGGTCTAGGCTTAAGTACTCTTCTTAGTATCTAGGCCTTGGTCGGATTTGGAAGAAACAGGGTACAAAGGTGTTGAACTGAGTTCGGATTCAGACACCAAAATCGGTTCTCTGAATCTTAAATTCTTACTTCGGCAGCATAATTTGACATAATGACCGTGCACTCAATTTCCGAGTCTTTTAAGTCGATTTCAGACGAACACCGAAGGAGAAACAAGCACCATGTTTGTTATGGCAAGATTAACTAACTTCAATAAGCAAGTGAAATGCCGAAGATGGTGGAATGCTGTGTTTGTTTGAACAACTGGCTGAAGGAAAAGAGCATAAAGCTCTGATATTGGGGAGTTGCTTCAGATTTCAAGAATTAATAACTCAAAATTAGTTTTAGTTTTTGCAATATGAATTTAAAAGATTGCAAGTTTTTCTCTCGTGCGCTACAGACGGTGGTGTTGTGCTACCACTGGCTGGGATGGGGTAACCCCTATTGATAGTCCCATCCATCTGTCCGTTTTACTTTAATACCAGAGAGTGGTACTAGAGGAAACGGTCTAGTTTCAACAGGGTCCTTGGTGGTATCACGATACCATTGGATTTTAGGACTAGAGGAATTACATTCGTTGGGTTGTACAGTTACGAATAACAATTCATTAGGATTCTCCTAGCCTACTCACTCTAATCTCCTATTTATACGATCTAGATCGTTTTATTCATCAACGAAATTATTCTATTCCACCTTTTCGAAAGAAAATAACTTAAAGAAAATTAACGCAGCAATACATTTATATAAAATTCTACCTGAGAACATTCAATGGAGATATAGAATGAGATTAATTTGATTGATAGAATGAGATAAAGAGTATTTATGCTAATGTGTTGCTTCCAACGAGCTTTCTAATTCTAACATCAAACAGATTGGGATTCATGAAACGCAGATATTTTGCCCTTTCATCTTCCACGTATATTTAATTAGGCAGCCCCTAAAAGACATACTCAATAATCAACGTTCACATCACAATTAGCCACGAGCTTGAATCAAATTCATTTTGCCCTTTCATCTTCCACGTATATTTAATTTTGCTCTTGCGAACTTTGAACCGTGGAATTATCCTTCTTTGAAGCACCTTGTCTTAGGTGTATTTCCGTCAGCACCCAATCATCTAACTATGTATTAAAAAAAAGGGAAAAAAAAAATACTGAGTTATATGAGAAAATAGCCAACGTTCATGCAATCTTCTCCGGTGCTGATGGGCCTTTGGTAATCTTCAATCCGATCCTCATGCATTATTAAGCTGGTATTCTTACCATCTTGGGAACTCTTTCGTAGAAAACGAGTACCTTCGTCGTGCCAACAAAGCCCCCTTGATTGGTTTTAGGGTCGTCTATCGTTGCTTTCCAAAATCCCATATCCGCAATCATTCGATTTGGTCTTGACTCGTTTTGATGCCGTCGAGTCCTGGGCGTTAGGAAATAGCCCACGTTCTCTTCTGCAGAAGTTGAATGCTTTTAGATGGAGCATTCTATGATTAGTGTTTTTCTAAACACATCCACATAAAAAATTTATAAAAAGTTAAAAACCTATAGGCTTGAGATGCTCCACATGAAAACATCCCATTTTACTAGCAATAAACAATTCAGGCGATTGAGAATATCTTCTTGACTAACTAAAGACGTTTTTGTAATGTATTACACGGACAGCAAGATTTAAATTTTATTTGTGAGAAGGGATCGAATTAGACGGCGGTAGGAAGCGGAGCAATTAACGGTAGCTTCTAAGGCCTACTTTGTCCTTCACTGGAGCCCTCTTAGTAAATCTTGAGACACCTATCGGTGCAGGCTTTGAATTTTAGGCCGGCGGCGCTGGCCTAAACTGCACATCTTTTGACAACTGAAATTTCCAACCGAGTTAGCTGTGCATGAGTTATGAAACAGAAGCATTGTGGTCCTCACCAGAAAATTGAGAAAGAATAGTGATGATAATGTTGATTTCCAAAGGGGATCCTTCATCCATCTTCATTCCTGCCGTTGATTTGGTACAGTGATGATAATAAATGTACGTATCACAATACAAGCATATACTGATGATGACATAGTTGCAGATTTTTATGGAAGGGAAAAAGACTGCTGGGGCTTATAGTCTGACGTTCGTTCATCTGTTGCTTTCTCCCAAGGTCGTTTGATGAGGAAGCATGAGAGAGATCAATGGAAGGCCTTCCAATTATTCTTCTCTGCTCCGCTTTGGTCTCCGTCTTAGCAGTCTCCGTTGCAGGAGATACCATCACTCCGACTGAATCCATCACTGACGGTCAGACCTTGGTTTCCACAGATGGGAGCTTTGAGCTGGGATTTTTCAGCCCCGGAAATTCCACGGACCGGTACTTGGGAATTTGGTACAAGAAAATTTCAAATGGAACAGTAGTATGGGTGGCTAACAGAGAATCCCCACTTACTGATTCAGCTGGGGAATTAAAGCTCAGTGATGATGGTGTTATCCGCCTACTCAACCGAACGAAGGCCGTTATTTGGTCATCCCAGCCATCCAGAGGAGCCAAAAATCCAGTTCTACAGATCTTAGACTCGGGAAACCTTGTCATTAGGGATGCGAATGATGATAGGTCGGAGCGTTATTTGTGGCAGAGCTTTGATTTTCCATGCGATACGTTTCTACCAGGCATGAGGCTGGGGAGGAACTTCCGAACCGGTCTTAATTGGTCGATATCGTCATGGAAAAGCCCCGATGATCCTTCTCGAGGTGAGTTCTCTTATGAATTTGATCCTCGAGGGTATCCTCAACTAGTTATGAGGAAGGGATCAGTTCTGCAATTTCGGAACGGCCCATGGAATGGTCTTCGAATTTCTGGAAATACTGCACAGAGGCCTAACCCAATTTACAGATACGCTTTTGTGTATAATGAAGAGGAGGTGTATTATACTTACGATCCCTATAACAGCTCTGTTATGTCAAGGGTTGTGATGAATCAATCCGGCGTTGTTCAACGATTTACATGGAATGATAGAATCCGTGGTTGGAACCTTATTTACTATTTGCCTGCAGATCACTGTGACAATTATGCCTTATGTGGTGCATATGGCAGTTGCAACATTTACAACTCGCCTGTTTGTAAGTGCTTGAAGGGATTTGTACCCAAATCCCCACAAGACTGGGATTTGGATTGGTCTGGTGGGTGTGTCAGGCATACTCCATTGGGTTGCAATGGAGATGGATTTCTTAAATATAGTGGGGTGAAATGGCCAGACACGTCGCGTTCCTTGGTTAATATGAGCATGAACCTCAATGAATGCAACTCGGTGTGTTTGAAGAACTGCTCTTGTACCGCTTATTCAAATGCTGATGTCAGGGGAGAAGGCAGCGGCTGCTTGCTGTGGTTCGGGGATTTGGTTGATATTAGAGAATTCGATTTTGGCGGGCAAGATATCTATATCAGGATGGCTTCTTCTGAATTAGGTATGTTACTTCTTGAGCTGAAGACTGTTTTAATTCTTGAGCTCAATATTTATTTTTCTTAATCTACTGCAATTCTAGGAGATATATTAATGACTTGACACTCTAGAAGCAATTTATTTCCTCTTTGACCTAGACCATTGAATTGGTGGGCTGCAACTTGCAGTATAAATGGTTACAACCCGAGAAATCTAATAATAGATCACTTCAGATGGTCCAATGAATCAACTTCTAAGTAGTATATACAAACATGGGCAGGGATTGAGCAACATCAAGTGCACAAAAGCTGTGGACCTACATTGTTCATTTCCTTTCTATGAATTTGCTACATCTGTATTCAATTATTCTTCAGTACATTTTGTGAGATTAAACATGAAGATGCTAACTAAATCTTTCTTCTTCTTCTTCTGCTTAATTATATCTTCTGGATCAAGCACTCTATGAAGGATCAAAGAAGAATGAGTCCAGTGAGAAAAAACGAGTGAGAATTATTGTCACCTCGACATTAATGGTCCTGGCTGTGCTACTTGCGGGGCTGGCCTGTTACATTTGGAGAAAAAGTGCAAATAAAGAAGGTAAAACTGTTCCAATTATTCCACCTGTGGTAAATTTTATGCATGGATGTAAGCAAATTGTTTTATTAATAGATAGATATAATAAATGGCACATAGTTGATGGCTGTGACCAGGAGGACTTAGTTTAGTCTATGAGGCTTCTATAAGGAGATAATGGATAGTAGTTCTTTCTGATATGGATGTTCATTGTGATCATACCATTGTCAGAGATAAATAGACCATGAAAAACAATCATCCAATTCATGGTAAAACACAATTTATGCATGATGTTTACAGCAAGCAAATTGGATGAACATAAATTTTTTCCTTTTTCTTTTTTGGTTTTAAATCCTTATAGTGTTCTATATCCATGCCAACATATTTCTCCTTAATTCTAATATTATGGCTGAAGTATATCTATCCAATTACCTAAATAACAAGTAACATGGACATAACAGGTAGCATGGAAGACTTGGAGTTGCCAATATTCAATTTGACTACTTTAGTTAATGCCACTGATAACTTTTCGCCCAATAACAAGCTTGGAGAGGGTGGTTTTGGCCCTGTTTACCAAGTAAGAGTACTATATACAACTGTGGTGATTACAAGCAGGAAATAATAATGTTTCTTATATCAGAATATCATAATTGTTTGGATCTAATAACATCTTTAGGGTAGGCTTGTAACGGGAGAAGAAATTGCTGTGAAGAGACTCTCTAGTAATTCAGGACAAGGGCTTGATGAATTCAAGAATGAAGTTAAGTTGATCGCAAACCTTCAGCACCGGAATCTTGTAAAGCTTCTTGGTTGTTGCATTCAAGGTGGAGAAACAATGTTGATATATGAGTACATGCCCAATAAAAGCTTGGACTTCTTTATCTTTGGTTTGTCTCTCTCTCTCTCTCTCTCTAAATTATATGTCCAATTTAAGCAGTCTGTATTAGTGTTATGATTGTTTGACTAGTAATTGTTCGTTTAATTGGGGTAAAATGCTGGCCAGATCAAACAAGAAGCGAATTACTAGATTGGCAAAAGTGCAACGATATTATCAGTGGCATTGCTCGGGGAATACTTTATCTTCATCAGGATTCCAGATTGAGGATTATCCATAGAGATCTCAAAGCTAGCAATATCTTACTAGATGCTGAGATGAATCCAAAAATCTCTGACTTTGGTATGGCCAGAATCTTTAGAGGAAACCAGACCGAAGCAAATACAAGTAGAGTGGCTGGAACATAGTAAGTAGTCTTTGAATATGCTCTATAATCTATTTGCAGTGCTCTTAAATAATAACTTTCCTAAATGGTATCATGCAGTGGTTATATGTCACCTGAGTATGCAGCGGATGGTATCTTCTCGACAAAATCAGATGTGTTTAGCTTTGGAGTGTTGGTGTTAGAGATAATTAGTGGCAAGAAAAATAGAGGATTCTATCATCAAGATCACCAACATAACCTTCTTGGACATGTAAGTGCTGTGACTATTTCCATATTTTGAATCTCAGCCATATAAATGTAATTTTTCAACCAGTGACACACTATTATAAATTGCCTTAGGCTTGGAGATTGTGGAACGAAGGCAAGCCTTTGGAATTAACGGATGCACCAGTTGCCGTGTCATCTAATCTGTCTGATGTACGACGTTGTATCCATGTGGGTCTTTTATGCGTTCAACAATCTCCAGAAGACAGGCCAAGCATGTCAGATGTGGTTCTGATGTTGGGTAGTGAGAATGCAACGCTGCCACAGCCTAAACATCCCGGTTTCTTCACAGAAAGGAATATACTTGAATTAGACTCATCACCAAGTAAGCAACAAACACATTCTATCAATGAGATAACTAATACTTTATTAGATGGTCGATAGAGGATTTTCTGAATCAATGTGTTAAAATCAGAAATTGGTAAGTTGTTTCTTTCTTTTAATATCCACTTGTATTCTTAAAGGCTCTGCAGAAAACAAACTAAAGGATGTTACTATATGATCTGTACATGTCTTTGATGTAAATATTTTTTGGGATGTTACCATATGATCTGTGCATTTCTTTGATGAAAATATTTTTTGGATTCATGCTGTTGATATAAAATTTATTATCATCATCTAACCATATTAATCCTTGCAAACGAGTAAGTAGAACCGAGAATGGCGACAGTCTTGTCCTCCCTCTTTAAGTATGCTATGTTTGGAAACCAGAAGTTATTCTGCAGACAAGTCTGGTTTGTAGTTGTACTGTTCCAACAACTACATACTCAAGAACTGAGGAGAATTGCCAATCAATTTCCTCTTTCTAATTATCCCTAGAAAATCCCCTGATTATGAATCCATTAAAGATCATCAGACTTCTTGGACATGTAAGTGCAGTCACAATATGTTCTTTCTTTTCTTGCGGCTTGGAGCAATGGACTTCTATTTTGTGCTTGACGATTTTGAAAACAGAAATGATTATTCAAATTGTTTAAAATTCATGGGGAAAAAAATGGGTTTCGGGCAGAAAGATCTGCAATTGAAGTTGATGCATTATCAAGCTGGAAGCGAATTTATTGATAAGTCAAATTACAGTAACACTGTAACACCTTCTTTCTAATTAGAATAGTTTTCAAAAAACGATTGATAAAATAGTAACAAGTCTGCAAGAAGGGATTCTGTCATAGAATTTAGAATCCATCCGAATTGGAGGGTCAAGTTAAGCATGCTGCTTGAGTCTGACATTCAAAATCAAATCGGGTCTAGGCTTAGGTACTCTTCTTAGTATCTAGGCCTTGGTCGGATTTGGAAGAAACATGGTACAAAGGTGTTGAACCGAGTTCGGATTCAGACACCAAAATCGGTTCTCTGAATCTTAAATTCTTACTCGTTTGCAAGCACCATGTTTGTTATGGCAAGATTACCTAACTTCAATAAGCAAGTGACAAACAAGCAAATAAGGGAGACAATAAGGTACAAGTGAAAGGCCGTCCGTCGTCTCTGATGGAGTTTGCGGAGCCAGTCCGTTCTCTGTAACCGAGCATGAATCTATCCTGGAATTTATTATGCATGAAGCACCAGCATTACGGTTCCGGACAAACAGGAAGCAATAATCAATTATTGTCGCTTTGGAGGACTACTTGAGCGAGGGATCTTCTTTGGAGTTCTATGTTCCATTCCCGAATTCTTCAATGTTTTCCCAATCAAAGCTCATTTTATGTCATTTTAATGCAATCCAACTCTTAAACAATCTCTACATGTCTCTACTATACGAGCACTTAAGGATCTTGCACTCCACAATCGCATTAGAATCATCTTTTAATACAAGTGGTCGAATAGCGGACGGCTGTCTTAGCTTGATAATGCTGAAGATGGTGGAATGCTGTGTTTGTTTGAACAACTGGCTGAAGGAAAAGAGCATAAAGCTCTGATATTGGGGAGTTGCTTCAGATTTCAAGAAATAATAACTCAAAATTAGTTTTAGATTTTGTAATATGAATTTAAAAGATTGCAAGTTTTTCTCTGGTGCGCTACAGACGGTGGTGTCGTGCTACCGCACAGGCTGGGATGGGGGTAAGTGGGTGTGGGCCCCCTATTGATACTCACATCCATCCGTCTGTTTTACTCTAATACCATAGAGTGGCACTAGAGGAAACGGTCTAGTTTCAACAGGGGTCCTTGGTGGTATCACGATACCATTGGTTTTAGGACTAGAGGAACTACATTCGTTGGGTTATACAGTTACAAATAACAATTCATTAAGATTCTCCAAGCCTACAGACTCTAATCTCGTACTTATACAATCTAGATCGTTTTCTTCATCAACGAAATTATTCTATTCCACCTTCTCGAAATAAAAGAACTTAAAGAAAATTAACGCAGCAATACATTTATATAAAATTCTACTTGAGAACATTCAATGGAGATATAGAATGGGATTAATTTGATTGATAGAATGAGATAAAGAGTATTTATTCATTCTCCATTGAATAAAAGACATACTCAATAATCAACGTTCACATCACAATTAGCCACGAGCCTGAATCAAATTCATTTTGCCCTTTCATCTTCCACGTATATTTAATTTTGCTCTTGCGAACTTTGAACCGTGGAATTCTCCTTCTTTGAAGCACCTTGTCTTACGTGTATTTCCGTCAGCACCCAATGATCTAACTATGTATTTAAAAAAAAAAAAAAAAGGGAAAAAAAATTACAGAGTTATTTGAGAAAATAGCCCACGTTCATGCAATCTTCTCCGGTGCTGATGGGCCTTTGGTAATCTTCAATCCAATACTCATGCATTATCCAGCTCTTCGTAGAAAAAGAGTACCTTCTTCGTACCAGCAAAACCCCCTTGATTGGTTTTAGTGTCACCTATCGTTGCTTTCCAAAATCCCATATCCGCAATCATTCTATTTGGTCTTGACCCGTCGGGTCCTGGGCGTCAGGAAATAGCCCACGTTCTTTTCTGCAGAAGTTGGATGCTTTTAGATGGAGCATCCTATGATTAATGTTTTTCTAAGCAGGACCACACAAAACACTTATAAAAAGTAAAAAAACTATAAAGGTAGAACTCCACATGAAAACATCCCATTTTACTAGTAATAAACAATTCAGGCCATCGAGAATATCTTCTTGACTAACTAAAGACGTTTTTGTAATATGTTACTCGGACAGCAAGATTTAAATTTTATTTGTGAGAAGGGATCGAATTAGATGGCGGTAGGAAGCGGAGCAGTTAACGGTAGCTTCTAAGCCTGCTTTGTCCTTCACTGGAGCCATCTTAGTCAATCTTGAGACACCTATCGGTGCAGGCTTTGAATTTTAGGCTGGTCTAAACTGCACATCTTTTGACAACTGAAATTTCCAACCGAGTTAGCTGTGCATGACTTATGAAACAGAAGCATTGTGGTACTCACCAGAAATTTGAGAACGAATAGTGATGATAATGTTGATTTCCAAAGGGGATCCTTCATCCATCTTCATTCCTGCCGTTGATTTGGTACAGTGATGATAATAAATGTACGTATCACAATACAAGCATATACTGATGATGACATAGTTGCAGATTTTTATGGAAGGGAAAAAGACTGCTGGGGCTTATAGTCTGATGTTCGTTCATCTGTTGCTTTCTCCTAATTAAACTCTCCTCTATCTCATGGTGCTCGTTTATTTTCCCGTCACTCATGGTGTTTTATTGGAATTGATAGGAGATTTGATAAGGTAGTTTGAATTTTCTGCCATGCGTCTCCCGTTACACACGGTGTCGAGCAACATATATGTGACGAGGAAGCATGAGAGAGATCAATGGAAGGCCTTCCGATTATTCTTCTCTGCTCCGCTTTGGTCTCCGTCTTAACAGTCTCCATTGCAGGAGATACCATCACTCCGACTGAATCCATCACTGACGGTCAGACCTTGGTTTCCACAGATGGGAGCTTTGAGCTGGGATTTTTCAGCCCGGGAAATTCCACGAACCGCTACTTGGGAATTTGGTACAAGAAAATTTCAAATGGAACAGTAGTATGGGTGGCTAACAGAGAATCCCCACTTACTAATTCAGCTGGGGAATTAAAGCTCAGTGATGATGGTGTTATCCGCCTACTCAACCGAACGAAGGCCGTTATTTGGTCATCCCAGCCATCCAGAAGAGCCAAAAATCCAGTTCTACAGATCTTAGACTCGGGAAACCTTGTCATTAGGGATGCGAATGATGATAGGTCGGAGCGTTATTTGTGGCAGAGCTTTGATTTTCCATGCGATACGTTTCTACCAGGCATGAGGCTGGGGAGGAACTTCCGAACCGGTCTTAATTGGTCGATATCATCATGGAAAAGCCCCGATGATCCTTCTCCAGGTGAGTTCTCTTATGAATTTGATCCTCGAGGGTATCCTCAACTAGTTCTGAGGAAGGGATCAGTTCTGCAATTTCGGAACGGGCCATGGAATGGTCTTCGAATTTCTGGAAATACTGCACAGAGGCCTAACCCAAGTTACAGCTACGCTTTTGTGTATAATGAAGAGGAGGTGTATTTTACTTACGACTCCTATAACAGCTCTGTTATGTCAAGGGTTGTGATGAATCAATCCGGCTTTGTTCAACGATTTAAATGGAAATATAGAATCCGTGGTTGGAACCTTATTTTCTATTTGCCTTCAGATAACTGTGACAATTATGCCTTATGTGGTGCATATGGCAGTTGCAACATTTACAACTCGCCTGTTTGTCAGTGCTTGAAGGGATTTGTACCCAAATCCCCACAAGACTGGGATTTGGATTGGTCTGGTGGGTGTGTCAGGCATACTCCATTGGGTTGCAATGGAGATGGATTTCTTAAATATAGTGGGGTGAAATGGCCAGACACGTCGCGTTCCTTGGTTAATATGAGCATGAACCTCAATGAATGCAACTCAGTGTGCTTGCAGAACTGCTCTTGTACCGCTTATTCAAATGCTGATGTCAGGGGAGAAGGCAGCGGCTGCTTGCTTTGGTTTGGGGGTTTGGTTGATATTAGAGAATTCGATTATGGCGGGCAAGATATCTATATCAGGATGGCTTCTTCTGATTTAGGTATGTTACTTCTTGAGCTGAAGACTGTTTTACTTCTTGAGCTCAATATTTATTTTTCTTAATCTACTGCAATTCTAGGAGATATATTAATGAATTGACACTCTAGAAGCAATTTATTTCCTCTTTGACCTAGACCATTGAATTGGTGGGCTGCAACTTGCATGACAAATGGCTACAACCTATGAAATCTAATAGATCACTTCAGATGGTCCAATAAATCAACTTCTAACTAGTTTATCCAAACATGGGCAGGGATTGAGCAACGTCAAGTGCCCAAAAGCTGTGGACTACATTGTTCATTTTCCTTTCTATGAATTTGCTATATCTGCATTCAATTAGTCTTTAGTACATTTGTGAGATTAAACATGAAGATGCTAACTAAATATTTCTTCTTCTACTGCTTAATTATATCTTCTGGATCAAGCTCTCTATGAAGGATCAAAGAAGAATGAGTCCAGTGAGAAAAAACAAGTGACAATCATTGTCACCTCGACATTAATGGTCCTGGCTGTGCTACTTGCGGGGCTGGCCTGTTACATTTGGAGAAAAAGTGCAAATAAAGAAGGTAAAACTGTTCCAATTATTCCACCTGTGGTAAATTTTATGCATGGATGTAAGAAATTGTTTTATTAATAGATAGATATAATAAATGGCACATAGTTGATGGCTGTGACCAGGAGGACTTAGTTTAGTCTATGAGGCTTCTATAAGGAGATAATGGATAGTAGTTCTTTCTTGTTAGGTTTAACATTTTAGTTTGGCTTTATTCAATGTCAAAGAGAAAGTGTTTTAAGTGTGTTTAGAATGTTTAGTTTGAGTCCAAGAAGACATGGTTCAAACGGCGTCAACATCGGGGTCAAATTGAAGAAGTTATGCCCAATGTTTGATCAACGTTCGCTGGCCGTTCGAACGATCATGCTACAAAGAGAAAATAGAGACTAGCGTTCGACCAACGTTCTCTGAACGTTCGACCGTTGGTGACACACAGAGAAACCCGATAGCAGCATGGGCTGAACGTTCGACCGTTGGTGTCACTCAAAGAAACCAGAGAGCAGCGTTCGCTGAACGATTGCTGACCGTTCGACCGATGGAGTTCCACAGAGAAACCCGAGAGCAGCGTTCGCCTCACGTTCTCTGACCGTTCGAACGAGAAGAGGAAAAGTGAGTTTTTGTCTTGAACGTTCGAGCCGCGTTCGCTGAACGTTCGAACGTTCATTAACAAACTTCAGTTTTAGAATTCCAATCTTTTCTTATTTGTTTCCTATTCCGATTCTACCTTCCCCTAATCTATATAAGGAGTGTCTAGACTATTGTTAGGGCAAAAAAAGAGGTTTTTAGAAACCCTAAATTCGTGTGTGAGAGCAAGAGTTATTTCTCCTCTTCCTTCTCCTTTGTTGAGCCATCAAAGCCTTTCTTCATCTTTCTTTTCTACCTTGGAGTTCCGGTGTTAGTACCTGATTTTTGCACCCCCAAAAATGAAGAAAAATGAAAAGTCAAACCTTGAAGGGGTCAAAAAATCGACTTTTCTAATTAAGGAAATTTGGCCATCAAACTTTATATCATTGAAAAGAGTATTTTGACACGGTTGTAACGCAACTGAGTTTGCTGGAATCGGAGTCCAGGTGAGAAAAATATGGCCCGGTCAAACTTCCAGAAAGCAAAAAGTTGACTTTTTGCTCGGCCCCAATCCAACTGCCAAAATTGATCTCAATAGATAACTGGTTTCGAGCTGATTCCAACGACATTAAGTTTGCTCAAATCGGACACCAAACGAAGAAATTATGAGCAGTTGAAATTTCAAGAAAACAGCCCGTGCGGCAAAAACAGCAGAATAAAGCAAAATAAATGAACAAATAAATAAAATAATCATATACTAATGTTTTAATAATATAATTTAAGATATTTTGAATATTTTAATAATATAATTATAAAGAATCTTGGATTTTATAATAAAATCGAATAAAATCTTTATTAAAAATCAAATTTCATAAACTGTTTGAAATCCGCCATTTAAAAAACGTGCGAAACCGCACTTGAAGAACGGTTTGGTCCGAACCGCACTTCAGATACGGTTCGATCTTCTAGAAAGTGGACGCGTGTCCTGTACGACGACAGCTGGCAGATTCGCGCAGATTTGCACGTGTTGAATGCCAACCGCACTTAAAGTGCGGTTTTTGTTTTTTCAGTGCAATTTTGTCACAACCGCACTTCAAGTACGGTTGTGACCAAACCGCACTTCAAGTACGGTTCCGGCACTTTTTTGCCTATAAATAGAGGGCCAGCCCCCATTTGAAGCAAGCTGGTCCCTCAGTCCCCACTCTCCCCCTTTTTTGTCTGCTCATCCGAAAGCCTGCCCATACCCTGTCTCTCTCAAAACCTAACATATAAATGACCAAAGTACCCCTGTCTTGCTCAAACCCTGTCTAAACCCAGCTCTTTTACCTTGTAAGTTTGAACATCTTAGCAAACCTCTTTCAAATTCATCCCAAGGAATCCCGGAGGACGCGGAAGCGCTGCCGAAATTCTCGGAGAATCACGACATCAAAGAAGTAATAGTGTGTTCTCCCATGCAAATGAGCCTCATTTTATGAAGTAAAGAGTGAATGGGACCATAAAACAAACAAAAAGAAGAAAAGTAACATATTTTGGTTGATTGGTTGAATTCACAAATGCAAGAAGGGGTTGTCCTCTTAATCTTCTCCAATGTAATCCTATCCCCCCATTCCTTTCTCTTTTGAAGTAACTAGAAGATGACATGGTCTAAAAAATGGAATTTGGTTCCATTATAAAGCATCAACAAAAGAGGACATGAAGAGGCAAATGAAGCAAATGTGTTATGACAGAAGGACCTAGAACCATCACGAAAGGTCGCCGGAGCACCCAAGGAACACGTCGGAGAGGTCCCAGCCGGAATTGGAACCAAAAAACAAAATAATGTAAAAACCGCATACTCAGAACGGTTTCAATCAAACCGTAGAGTAAGTGCGGTTGTCTCCTGAAAATGACTAAAGAATTAGTTTTTTGACTCGGTTGGATTTATTCCGACCCAAAAACTTAAAAGCCGACCCAATAAGTAACTTGGACTTCTTTAAGTCCATTTTTGGACTATAGGCCCAAATGGGCCCACTAAGACCACCCTGGGCCCACATGTGGGGCCCATCTCAGACCGGCCCAAACCCGGCCCGTTTTCAATAAAACGGGCTCCAGGCCACTGGACTTTGGCTAATGGGCTCATTCCAAGCCCACTAAGCCCAAACTAAAATTGTAAATAAATAAAACTTAATAAAATAACCAAATGGGTTACCCAATAACCCAACTGGGCCCAAGGCCTAACCTTGGCAACTCACGAGTCTTCCAATGGGACCCGGGTCCGACCCACTTCACTTAGATAAATAAAAAGATAAAATCAAGCTAAAGGGGATCCACACCTCCAGAGGGCCCCGCCAGACCTAACAAGGCAACATGCTGGTCTAGGAAAAGGGTGAAATTGACTCAAAAAACCAGGGAGACCCGAGGGACCCGTCAGACCGATGGGGCGGACCGGGGTGTCTTTAGGACTTCCCCGAACCGTAACCGAGGACTTATCTAGAACTCTAAAAAAGCCGCAGACCAGACTTAGACCCGGATAGGGCAAAACCGTGTCTGCCTGCACCTCTCAGGCAGTGGCGACTCCGAAAGTCCCGAGGCACGCACGAAAAGTGCGCCCGGTGTGCGATCTAGGATCTAGGATTTTTTAGGTGCGCACATCCGGGTTGGAGAGTTTGTTCGTGGGAGTTCCTACGGATACCAGGCGAGTTCGTTTGGGTGATCGTGTGAAGAGATCTTCATAGTTCTGAAGTGTTGCTGTGGAGTAAATCTGAGGAGTTCCTCAGATACTTTCAAGTCTGTGAGTTGCAGAATCTAACATAGGAATGTTGAGTCGTCTGAACTACAGGTTGTAAGTCTTCTTTTCATATTAGATCTTTTAGGTGGCTCCTGCATAGCCCGGAGGGGTTTTCTCTAGTGAGAGTTCTCATAGAGTTTTCCCTTCGTCACCAAAATTGCTTGTGCTGTCTCTTTACTTTATTTGCAATTTTGTGTGATTGGTTATAGACTTATGCATGCCTATTAATTAAGAACTTGTTTTTAATTAGTAGAATTTTTATTCCGCTGTGCTTCACCTATTCACCCCCCTCTAGGTGTATTTAGAGTCAAAACCCTGTTTTTCATTTCTGATATGGATGTTCATTGTGATCATACCATTATAGTCTTCAGAGATAAATAGACCATGAAAAACAATCTTCCAATTCATGGTAAAACACAATTTATGTATGATGTTTACAGCAAGCAAATTGGATGAACATAAATTTTTTCCTTTTTCTTTTTTGGTTTTAAATCCTTATAGTGTTCTATATCCATGCCAACATATTTCTCCTTAATTAAAATCTTATGGCTGAAGTATATCTATCCAATTACCTAAATAACAAGTAACATGGACGTAACAGGTAGCATGGAAGACTTGGAGTTGCCAATATTCAATTTAACTACTTTAGTTAATGCCACTGATAACTTTTCGCCCAATAACAAGCTTGGAGAGGGTGGTTTTGGCCCTGTTTACCAAGTAAGAGTACTATATACAACTGTGGTGATTACAAGCAGGAAATAATAATGTTTCTTATATCAGAATATCGTAATTGTTTGGATCTAATAACAACTTTAGGGTAGGCTTGTAACGGGAGAAGAAATTGCTGTGAAGAGACTCTCTAGTAATTCAGGACAAGGGCTTGATGAATTCAAGAATGAAGTTAAGTTGATCGCAAATCTTCAGCACCGGAATCTTGTAAAGCTTCTTGGTTGTTGCATTCAAGGTGGAGAAAGAATGTTGATATATGAGTACATGCCCAATAAAAGCTTGGACTTCTTTATCTTTGGTTCGTCTCTCTCTCTCTCTCTAAATTATATGTCCAATTTAAGCAGTCTATTGGTTTTATGATTGTTTGACTAGTAATTCTTCTTTTAATTGGGGTAAAATGCTGGCCAGATCAAACACGAAACAAATTACTAGATTGGCAAAAGCGCAATGATATTATCAGTGGCATTGCTCGGGGAATACTTTATCTTCATCAGGATTCCAGATTGAGGATTATCCATAGAGATCTCAAAGCCAGCAATATCTTGCTAGATGCTGAGATGAATCCAAAAATATCAGACTTTGGTATGGCCAGAATCTTTAGAGGAAACCAGACCGAAGCAAATACAAGTAGAGTGGTTGGAACATAGTAAGTAATCTTTGATTATGCTCTATAATCTATTTGCATTGCTCTTAAATAATAGCTTTCCTAAATGGTATCATGCAGTGGTTATATGTCGCCTGAGTATGTAGTTGATGGTATCTTCTCGACAAAATCAGATGTCTTTAGCTTTGGAGTGTTGGTGTTAGAGATAATTAGTGGCAAGAAAAATAGAGGATTCTATCATCAAGATCACCAACATAACCTTCTTGGACATGTAAGTGCAGTGACTATTTCCATATTTTGAATCTCAGCCATATACGTGTATGTATGCATCCATATAAATGTAATTTTTCAACCAGTGACACACTATTATAAATTGCCTTAGGCTTGGAGATTGTGGAACGAAGGCAAGCCTTTGGAATTAACGGATGCACCAGTTGCCGTGTCATCTAATCTGTCTGATGTACGACGTTGTATCCATGTGGGTCTTTTATGCGTTCAACAATCTCCAGAAGACAGGCCAAGCATGTCAGATGTGGTTCTGATGTTGGGTAGTGAGAATGCAACGCTGCCACAGCCGAAACATCCCGGCTTCTTCACAGAAAGGAATATACTTGAATTAGACTCTTCATCAAGTAAGCAACAAACACATTCTATCAATGAGATAACTAATACTTTATTAGATGGTCGATAGAGGATTTTCTGAATCAATGTGTTAAAATCAGAAATTTGTAAGTTGTTTCTTTCTTTTAATATCCACTTGTATTCTTAAAGGCTCTACAGAAAATAAACCGAAGGATGTTACTATATGATCTGTGCATGTCTTTGATGTAAATATTTTTCGGATGTTACTATATGATCTGTGAATTTCTTTGATGAAAATATTTTTTGGATTCATGCTGTTGATATAAAATTTATTATAATTATCTAACCATATTAATCCTTGCAAAGGAGTAAGTAGGACCAGTTTTTTTATTGTTTCCGACTTAGATATGTGGTGATGAGAACAGAGAATGGCAACAGTCTTGGCCTCCCTCTTTAAGTATGCTATTTTTAGAAACCAGAAGTTATTCTGCAGACAAGTCTGGTTTGGAGTTGTACTGTTCCAACAACTACATACTCAAGAACTGAGGAGAATTGCCAATCAATTTCCTCTTTCTAATTATCCCCAGAAAAGCCCCTGATTATGAATCCATAAAAGATCATCAGACTTCTTGGACATGTAAGTGCAGTCACAATATGTTCTTTCTTTTCTCGTGGCTTGGAGCAATGGACTTCTATTTTGTGCTTGATGATTTTGAAAACAGAAATGATTATTCAAATTGTTTAAAATTCATGGGGAAAAAAAGGGCTTGAGGCAGAAAGATCTGCAATTGAAGTTGATGCATTATCAAGTTAGAAGCAATCTTGTATGTTGAATTATGTAACTGTATATGTATGGAATCTATTCTTCAAGTTCCTTCTCCTACATTCTGTTGTAACGAATTTATTAATAAGTCAAATTACGACAAACGATTGATAAAATAGGAACAAGTCTGCAAGAAGGGATTCTGTCATAGAATTTAGAATCCATGAATTGGAGGGTCAAGTTAAGCATGCTGCTTGAGTCCGACGTTCAAAATCAAATCGGGACTAGGCTTAGGGACTCTTCTTAGTATCTAGGGCTTGGTCGGGTTTGGAAGAAACAGGGTACAAAGATGTTGAACTGAGTTCGGATTCAAACTTCAAAATCGGTTATCTGAATCTTAAATTCTTACTTCGGCAGCATAATTTGTTGACATAATGACCGTCCACTCAATTTCCGTATCTTTTAAGTCGATTTCAGACGAACACCGAAGGAGAAACAAGCACCATGTTTGTTATGGCAAGATTAACTAACTTCAATAAGCAAGTGACAAACAAGCAAATAAGAAGGGAGACAATAAGGTACAAGTGAAAGGCCGTCCGTCGTCTCCACAAGGATGAATCTATCCTGGAATTTATTATGCATGAAGCACCAGCATTACGGTTCCGGACAAACAGGAAGCAATAATCAATTAATTATTGTCGCTTTGGAGGACTACTTGAGCGAGGGATCTTCTTTGGAGTTATATGTTCCATTCCCGAATTCTTCAATGTTTTCCCAATAAAGCTCATTTTATGTCATTTTAATGCAATTCAACTCTTAAACAATCTCTACATGCCTCTACCTTATAAATTGACACTAGATTAGCCATCCAAGATTTGATTAAGCAAGTCGTCGTCTTCTTCTCGCCAGTCGCAACTTTAGACAATTTTTATGGTACCAGTTGTTCGATTCAATTTCCTGCGGTGGTCCCCAGGCAAAATAGACCTCACTTTGAATTTTCTGCGATGCTTCTCCTGTTACACACGGCGTTGAAAAACATATATCTGATGGGAAAGCATGAGAGAATGAGATAAAGAGTATTTATTCTAATGTGTTGCTTCCAAGGAGCTGTCTAATTCTAACATCAAACAGATTGGGATTCATGAAACGCAGATATTTTGGCCGAGTTCCATTTCCTACAAATGGACTAAATATTATGCATGGTTTGCTGTAACGTTCATTTTGCCCTTTCATCTTCCACATATATTTAATTTTGCTCTTGCGAACTTTGAACCGTGGAATTATCCTTCTTTGAAGCACCTTGTCTTAGGTGTATTTCCGTCAGCACCCAATCATCTAACTATAACTATGTATATTTAAAAAAAAAAATTACAGAGTTATATGAGAAAATAGCCCACGTTCATGCAATCTTCTCCGGTGCTGAAGGGCCTTTGGTAATCTTCAATCCGATACTCATGCATTATCCAACTCTTCGTAGAAAAAGAGTACCTTCTTTGTACCAACAAAACCCCCTTATTGGTTTTAGTGTCACCTATCGTTGCTTTCCAGAATCCCTTATCCGCAATCATTCGATTTGGTCTTGACCCGTTTTGATACCGTCGGGTCCTGGGCGTCAGGAAAGAGCCCACGTTCTCTTCAGCAGAAGTTGGATGCTTTTAGATGGAGTATACTATGATAAGTATTTTTCTAAGCAGGTCCACACAAAACACTTATAAAAAATAAAAAACTATAGACGTGGGATGCTCCACATGAAAACATCCCATTTTACTAGCAATAAACAATTCAGGCGATCGAGAATATCTTCTTGACTAACTAAAGACGTTTTTGTAATGTATTACTCGGACAGCAAGATTTAAATTTTATTTGTGAGAAGGGATCGAATTAGATGGTGGTAGGAAGTGGAGCAATTAACGGTAGATCCTAAGGCCCACTTTGTCCTTCCTGGAGCCATTTGTCAATCTTGAGACAACTATCGGTGCAGGCTTTGAATTTTAGGCTGGTCTAAACTGCACGTGTTTTGACAACTGAAATTTCCAACCGAGTTAGCTGTGCATGAGTTAGGACGGAATGTGGACTATATATCCTCTATCTACAGCATTGAAGGAGTGCCCTTGGGTCCTACACAAAAAAAACCTAAAGACCAAGAAAAATGAATCAACCATAAGTGAACGGTATTCTATACATGCGGCAAATAATAATATCGTAGATTGAGGCTGCACAGTCCTTCATCCGGAGTTTTACGAAACAGAAGCAGTGTGTTCCTCACCTGAAAATTGAGAAAGAATAGTGATGATAATGCTGATTTCCAAAGGGGATCCTTCATCCATCTTCATTCCTTTTTTTTTTTGGTAATGTTCATCCATCTTCATTCCTGTCGTTGATTTGGTACAGTGATGATAATAAATGTACGTAGCACAATACAAGCATATAGTCTAATGTTCGGTTCATCTGTTGCTTTCTCCTAATTAAACTCTCCTCTATCTCATGGTGCTCGTTTATTTTCCCGTCACTCTTGATGTTTTGTTTGAGAGTCGGAGACTTCGTAAGGTCGTTTGAATTTTCTGCAATGCCTCTCCCGTTACACACGTTGTCGAGCTACATATATGTAATATGTGATGAGGAAGCATGAGAGAGATCAATGGAAGGCCTTCCGATTATTCTTCTCTGCTCCGCTTTGGTCTCCGTCTTAACAGTCTCCATTGCAGGAGATACCATCACTCCGACTGAATCCATCACTGACCGTCAGACCTTGGTTTCCATAGATGGGAGCTTTGAGCTGGGATTTTTCAGCCCCGGAAATTCCACGAACCGGTACTTGGGAATTTGGTACAAGAAAATTTCTGAAGGAACAGTAGTATGGGTAGCTAACAGGGAATCCCCACTTACTGATTCAGCTGGGGAATTAAAGCTCAGTGGTGATGGTGTTATCTGCCTACTCAACCGAACGAAGGCCGGTGTTTGGTCATCCCAGCCACCCAGAGGAGCCAAAAATCCAGTTCTACAGATCTTGGACTCAGGAAACCTTGTCATTAGGGATGCGAATAATGATAGGTCTGAGCGTTATTTGTGGCAGAGCTTTGATTATCCATGCGATACGCTTCTGCCCGGCATGAAGCTTGGGAGGAACTTCCGAACGGGTCTAAAATGGTCGCTGACGTCATGGAAGAGCCCCGATGATCCTTCTCGAGGTGATTTCCGTTATGAATTTGATCCTCGAGGGTATCCTCAACCAGGTCTGAGGAAGGGATCAGTTCTGCAATTTCGGAACGGGCCATGGAATGGTCTTCGATTTTCCGGAAATAATGGACTCCGGCCTAACCCAATGTTCAGATACGCTTTTGTGTATAATGAAGAGGAGGTGTATTATACTTACGATCTCTATAACAGCTCTGTTATTTCAAGGCTTCTGATGAATCAATCCGGCTCGGTTCAACGATTTACATGGAGTGATAGAATCCGTGGTTGGAACCTTTTTCTCACTTTGCCTACAGATCACTGTGACAATTATGCCTTATGCGGTGCATATGGCAGTTGCAAAATTTACGACTCGCCTGTTTGTCAGTGCTTGAAGGGATTTGTACCCAAATCCCCACAAGACTGGAATTTGGTGGATTGGTCTGGTGGGTGTGTCAGGCATACACCATTGGGTTGCAATGGAGATGGATTTCTTAAATATAGTGGGGTGAAATTGCCAGACACGTCGCGTTCCTTGGTTAATATGAGCATGAACCTCAATGAATGCAACTCAGTGTGCTTGAAGAACTGCTCTTGTACCGCTTATTCAAATGCTGATATCAGGGAAGAAGGCAGCGGCTGCTTGCTTTGGTTTGGGGATTTGGTTGATACTAGAGAAGTCGATTTTGATGCGCAAGATATCTATATCAGGATGGCTTCTTCTGAATTAGGTACGTTACTTGATGAGCTGAAGACTGTTTTACTTCTTGAGCTCAATATTTATTTTTCTTAATCTACTGCAATTCTAGGAGATATATTAATGACTCGACACTCTTGAAGCAATTTATTTCCTCTTTGACCTTGACCATTGAATTGGTGGGCTGCAACTTGCATGATAAATGGCTACAACCCGTGAAATCTAATAATAGATCACTTCAGATGGTCCAATGAATCAACTTCTAAGTAGTATATCCAAACATGGGCAGGGATTGATCAACATCAAGTGCACAAAAGCTGTGGACCTACATTGTTCATTTCCTTTCTATGAATTTGCTACATCTGTATACAATTATTCTTCAGTAAATTTGATGAGATTAAACATGAAGATGCTAACTAAATATTTCTTCTTCTTCTGCTTAATTATATCTTCTGGATCAAGCTCTCTATGAAGGATCAAAGAAGAATGAGTCCAGTGAGAAAAAACGAGTTACAATTATTGTCACCTCGACATTAATGGTCCTGGTTGTGCTACTTGCGGGGCTGGCCTGTTACATTTGGAGAAAAAGTGCAAATAAAGAAGGTAAAACTGTTCCAATTATTCCACCTGTGGTAAATTTTATGCATGGATGTAAGCAAATTGTTTTATTAATAGATAGATATAATAAATGGCACATAGTTGACGGCTGTGACCAGGAGGACTTAGTTTAGTCTATGAGGCTTCTATAAGGAGATAATGGATAGTAGTTCTTTCTGATATGGATGTTCATTGTGATCATACCATTGTAGTCTTCAGAGATAAATAGACCATGAAAAACAATCATCCAATTCATGGTAAAACACAATTTATGCATGATGCTTACAGCAAGCAAATTGGATGAACATAAAATTTTTCCTTTTTCTTTTTTGGTTTTAAATCCTTATAGTGTTCTATATCCATGCCAACATATTTCTCCTTAATTCAAATCTTATGGCTGAAGTATATCTATCCAATTACCTAAATAACAAGTAACATGGACGTAACAGGTAGCATGGAAGACTTGGAGCTGCCAATATTCAATTTGACTACTTTAGTTAACGCCACTGATAACTTTTCGCCCAATAACAAGCTTGGAGAGGGTGGTTTTGGCCCTGTTTACCAAGTAAGAGTACTATATACAACTGTGGTGATTACAAGCAGGAAATAATAATGTTTCTTATATCAGAATATCATAATTGTTTGGATCTAATAACAACTTTAGGGTAGGTTTGTAACGGGAGAAGAAATTGCTGTGAAGAGACTCTCTAGTAATTCAGGACAAGGGCTTGATGAATTCAAGAATGAAGTTAAGTTGATCGCAAATCTTCAGCACCGGAATCTTGTAAAGCTTCTTGGTTGTTGCATTCAAGGTGGAGAAAGAATGTTGATATATGAGTACATGCCCAATAAAAGCTTGGACTTCTTTATCTCTGGTTCGTCTCTCTCTCTCTCTCTCTCTCTCTCTCTCTCTCTCTCTCTCTCTCTCTCTCTCTCTCTCTCTCTCTCTCTCTCTCTCAATTATATGTCCAATTTAAGCAGTCTGTATTGGTTTTATGATTGTTTGACTAGTAATTCTTCTTTTAATTGGGGTAAAATGCTGGCCAGATCAAACACGAAACAAATTACTAGACTGGCAAAAGCGCAATGATATTATCAGTGCCATTGCTCGGGGAATGCTTTATCTTCATCAGGATTCCAGATTGAGGATTATCCATAGAGATATCAAAGCCAGCAATATCTTACTAGATGCTGAGATGAATCCAAAAATCTCTGACTTTGGTATGGCCAGAATCTTTAGAGGAAACCAGACCGAAGCAAATACAAGTAGAGTGGCTGGAACATAGTAAGTAGTCTTTGAATATGCTCTATAATCTATTTGCAGTGCTCTTAAATAATAGCTTTCGTAAATGATATCATGCAGTGGTTATTTGTCGCCTGAGTATGCAGTTAATGGTATCTTCTCGACAAAATCAGATGTCTTTAGCTTTGGAGTGTTGGTGTTAGAGATAATTAGTGGCAAGAAAAATAGAAGATTCTATCATCAAGATCACCAACATAACCTTCTTGGACATGTAAGTGCAGTGACTATTTCCATATTTTGAATCTCAGCCATGTACGTGTATGTATGCATCCATATAAATGTAATTTTTCAACCAATGACACACTATTATAAATTGCCGTAGGCTTGGAGATTGTGGGACGAAGGCAAGCCTTTGGAATTAACGGATGCACCAGTTGCCGTGTCATCTAATCTGTCTGATGTACGACGTTGTATCCATGTGGGTCTTTTATGCGTTCAACAATCTCCAGAAGACAGGCCAAGCATGTCAGATGTGGTTCTGATGTTGGGTAGTGAGAATGCAACGCTGCCACAGCCTAAACATCCCGGTTTCTTCACAGAAAGGAATATACTTGAATTAGACTCATCACCAAGTCAGCAACAAACACATTCCATCAATGAGATAACTAATACTTTATTAGATGGTCGATAGAGGATTTTCTGAATCAATGTGTTAAAATCAGAAATTTCTAAGTTGTTTCTTTCTTTTAATATCCACTTGTATTCTTAAAGGCTCTGCAGAAAACAAACTGAAGGATGTTACTATATGATCTGTACATGTCTTTGATGTAAATATTTTTTGGGATGTTACCATATGATCTGTGCATTTCTTTGATGAAAATATTTTTTGGATTCATGCTGTTGATAGAAAATTTATTATAATCATCTAACCATATTAATCCTTGCAAACGAGCAAGTAGAACCGAGAATGGCGACAGTCTTGTCCTCCCTCTTTAAGTATGCTATTTTTGGAAACCAGAAGTTATTCTGCAGACAAGTCTGGTTTGTAGTTGTACTGTTCCAACAACTACATACTCAAGAACTTAGGAGAATTGCCAATCAATTTCCTCTTTCTAATTATCCCTAGAAAATTTCCTGATTATGAATCCATTAAAGATCATCAGACTTCTTGGACATGTAAGTGCAGTCACAATATGTTCTTTCTTTTCTTGCGGCTTGGAGCAATGGACTTCTATTTTGTGCTTGATGATTTTGAAAACAGAAATGATTATTCAAATTGTTTAAAATTCATGGGGAAAAAAATGGGTTTGAGGCAGAAAGATCTGCAATTGAAGTTGATGCATTATCAAGTTGGAAGCAATCTTGTATGTCGAATTATACAACTGTTTATGTATGGAATCTATTCTTCAAGTTCCTTCTCCTACATTCTTTTGTAGCGAATTTATTAATAAGTCAAATTACAATAACACCTTCTTTCTTCTTAAAATAACAACTTAATTTAAGCCTCTAAGTTTTCAACAAAAAGGGATTCTGTCATAGAATTTAGAATCCATCCTAATAGAAGGGTCAAGCTAGACATGCTGCTTGAGTCTGACATTCAAAATCAAATCGGGTCTAGGCTTAGGGACTCTTCTTAGTATCTAGGGCTTGGTCGGGTTTGGAAGAAACAGGGTACAAAGATGTTGAACTGAGTTCGGATTCAGACTTCAAAATCGGTTCTCTGAATCTTAAATTCTTACTTCGGCAGCATAATTTGACATAATGACCGTCCACTCAATTTCCGAATCTTTTAAGTCAATTTCAGACAAACACCAAACAAGCACCATGTTTGTTATGGCAAGATTAACTAACTTCAAGTCTTCAATAAGCAAGTGACAAACAAGCAAATAAGAATGGCGTTCGTCGTCTCTGATGCAGTTTGCGGAGCCAGTCCGTCCTCTGTAACCGAGGGTGAATCTATCCTGGAATTTATCATGCATGAAGCACCAGTGGATATTAAAAGATCCTACCAAAAAAGGGATATTAGACGAGTCCTACAGCCTGAACTCGTGTCCTTGCTGTAATCGCCTATTCTCTCTGATCGCGTCCCTTCCTCGTCAATTTTCTTGCTTTGACGGTTATGTCCCCATGGAGCGGCTAAGACAGCCATGTTTCATCCGCTGCTCCATTAGTGCTTAACTATTTGGACCAATTTTTTATTATGCGTTAAAATGCCTTAAACCAAAATTTTTAGACTGAGATCATCTACTATTGAACTCATAAAAGAGTTCAATTATAATTTATTGTTGCTTACCACCTAGGCAAGTAACACCTTTTAAAAAGTGTAAAAAAAAATTTTTGAGACCTTTTCTGTCTCTTGTATAAAAAATTTTTGTACTTTTTGAAAGGTATTACTTGCCTAGGTAGCATGCGACAATCAATTAAAAAAATTGATGATCTAAATCAAAAATTTTAATGGGTTAAACGCCTTAAACCAAATTGATAAGTATGTTACGGTCCAATTGGTTCTAGATCAGGCACCATGGCCTCTGTACGAGGGACTGGTCTATCCTCCAGTTAAGGAGACTTGAGAGTGACAACATTAATGGAAATGATGGCGTGGCGGTCAAAAGCAGAAACCGTCATGGTGATAGGGTTACCACGTCATCGGTGATAGGCGTTTCATGCTTCATTGGGACAGGTTACCAAAAAAAAAAACGAATGCTTCAGTGGGACCAGACGAAACGCTCTCCATTTTGGACGGCCACGTTTGACAATGGCACATACCCTACAACCAATCCACCCCTTTAATATTGTAGATTTAAATAATAGTCTACAATTGTCTTGTTTTAGTAGGGTTTGAAACTTGCTATTAAATCAATTAACCTCTTCGACTCCGTCAAGTTACAGGAATATCGAAACATGTCCGACTTGCTTCACAAGGCTCAAATTGCACTATGACATTTGACTTTTAGCCCCAGATGCAGCAATACAACTCATACACTATTCATGGGTTTGATCATATTTATTTATTAGTTTATATATGCAGATATATCGGAAGTAGAAAATGGAATGAACCGCAAGCATTTTTGCTTTTTTGTTCTTTTCTTCAATTTTTAGTTAACTTCTAACTCTTCCCAACATTTAAAACAAAAACAAAAAAAACTTATTATATCTACCAACCGGGTGAATAAAGAGCAAAGAGATGTACACGGATGGTAAAGTAAGAGGTGGAAGGAACCTTTGAAACTACCCAAGTTTTAAAGGAATTTAGATTCATTATGACATAACCTTTTATTAATAGAGTTTAACAATAAAGAATAAGGACATTTTAGAAAAATCGATCATAATAATTGACACGTTTTCCAAGAGAGCACTTTCCTTTATATGTAATATATATATATATACATAACGAGAGGCATCTCCTTGGGAAGCGTGCCAACCATAATGTGCGACTTTCCCAAAAAGCCCTTACATATCATTGTTAAAATTCTTTAATAAAAGGGGGAATAATAGTCATAATTGCTTTAATTTGTTTAAAACTTAAGCAATTGTAAAACTATTTCCTTGTGCCTCTTCCCTTAATGTCCATTTCCATAGAGAGGAGGGGGATGAAGATTTATATCCAACATATACAATAAAAATAGTAAAATTAAAAGATAGAAAAAGACAAGAAAAGAAAAACCGCCACTAAATAATATTATACGATAAGGGTTTTCGGAATTATACTAGTTTTTCACATATGAAGCTGCCATAAATCAAGCAATTGACATCCATTGACAATAACTGCCAACGTAGTAATTATGCATACACAATTTTTCCTATTCATCTTCAGTCACGCAAACCCACTAAGAACCCCAGAATGCTGAGGTTGTTACTTGCAATCAAGGTTTAAAAACTTGGTATCAGGTTTGGATATCGAGTTGTATCAGCTGATACTTCTCATTATCGGCCAATACTTCCAAAAAAAACCCCAGTATAGGGCCAATACTCGGTATCCCCTCAAGCCGATACTGAGTCATATTGGCCAATACTTCTCAAAAATAATACCGAGGATTGAAGAATAACTGTACAAAAACATAAGTCTCTAAAGCTCTGCAGGTCATTAGTCATGGCACGCAGCCTTACCCTGTGAGCCCACAACATAATATTAATGTCTATTTAACTGAACAACCATGCAAACAAAACAAACTAGTTTGATTGACTTGGGGTTATTCAAACTCATGCAGGTTGACTGAAACCATTTCTTTCTCCCTGGTAGAGCAGTTGAACTTAAATCAGAAATACTGAGAAAAGAATATTGTAGCGTGCCTCATCAATCTTAGCTGCTTACATATTCATTTTGAAATATCAAGAAACAGTAAAGTGTAATATCAATTCAGACTATTCAGTTTACGGAGTATTAGCACTTTAGAATCCAGTCTTAAACAAAATACTAGCCCTGGCCTCATGGATGTATTTGCTGATGAGTCTCCACAAACTAGTACCAAAGGGAATAGTCAACTTCTAAGGAAACTAATCTCCCATTTCTGACCACATTCTGATTTGATTAAAGTGTGCCAAAGGCTAAAGGCTTCCTTAAGAAACCTCCAAATCCTTTTGGCCAGCAATGCCTTATTGAAGAGGAGCATATACCTAATTCCTAGACAGCCACGCTCATGAGCCGTACAAACTTCGTCCCATTTCATCAAATGACACTTATGCACTTCTTCGTTACCCTGCCAAAGGAATTCACGTTGCAATCGCACTAAACTCTCTGCTACAAAGAGGATAGAATCTGAAGGGAGAGAGAGGAAAGATGGCAGGCTAGCTAAATAACTCTTAATAAGGGTCAATTTCCCTCCTCCAGATAAAATCGAACCTTTCCATGCTGCAAGTTTCTTCTCCGCTTGTGAGACTATGGGCTCCCACACTGAAGTTGACCTATAGGAGGCACCAATTGGAATACTGAGATAAAAGTGCGGAGCTGGCCCGCTTTGCAACCAAGTATATAGCAATAATTTTTTGCATCAAATCCCCGACGCATCCCAAATACTTCAGTTTTCTGAAGATTAACTGTCAGACTTGAAACAGCCTCAAAACATAATAAATTGACTTGAGAATTATGAGCAGCTGACTAAAGCTGCGTTTGGCATTGCATTTTGCTTATTTCTTCAAAAAGAAAGAAAAGCAATTAGATTGCTTTTGCTTCTATGAAGATCTTTTTATGAAGCAAAACCGTTATGGTCACATATGCTTTTGCTGAAAAAAGCAAAAAAGCATGTTTGGCACTATCAAAAGCATAAAAATTGCTTCTTGGCTAATATTATGACAAAATGTACTATTATGGTAAGGGTGGGTGGTAGTGGTGGATATATGGTGAATGGTACCAGTGATGGTGGTAATGGTGGTGGGTTAATGGTGATGATAGTGGTGGTGGTGGCTGTGTCCTAGTGGGTGGCAATGATGATGGTTGTAGGGGTGGTATGTGTGCGGTGATAATCATGGTAGGGCAATGGGGGTGGTAGGTGTTACTGGTATAGGTGGATGGTGCTGAGGATAGTTGTGGTGGGTGATAAGTGGTACTAATGATGGTGCCCATGGCGGGAAGGGGGATGGTGGTGGATGGAGGTGGTGGTGGTAGGTGGTTTTATAGTGGTGGTTGGTAATGGTAGTTAGTGGCAGTAGTGGTGAGAATAGGTTGTTGGTACTAGATTAGTAACAAGCAAAAGAAGCAAAAAATAAAAAATGACCAGCAAAAAAATTTTGGTTATCAAGAAAAGCAAGTGGTAACCAAACATGCTTATTGCTTCACAAAGCATGATTTTGCTTAAATAAGAAAAAAATCAAAAGCAAAAAGCAATGCAAAACGCAGCCTAAAAGCACAACAAAAAAATCAGCATGTCATCCACAAATAGTAAGTCCATTATAGTAACCTTTTCAACCCCTCTACGCACTCCATCAAGCAGCCCAAGAACTGCTGACATTTGAGATACCGACTTAAGGCTCCCATAACAATAGCGAATAAAAGAGGCGAGAGAGGGTCGTCTTCTCTTAGCCCCCTAGAAGTCTTGAGAAAATCCATTGCTAATCTATTAACTAACATGGACATGGGAACTGTAGATACACAAAATGAGATCCACCTCCTCCAATGATCCCAAGACTTTCTCCAAAGCAAGTATAGAAGAAACTTTGAGTTGACATGATCACTTCTTCTCTAGATCAAACTTGCACATAATAAATTCATCCTCACTTAGTTAAGATAGAATCGACATATTCACTTGCAGATAAGACTCCATTGAAGATATTCCTTCCTCCTACAAAAGCATTTTGTGAGTTATAAATAATACTAGTGAGCATTGAACTCAATCTATTTGACAAAAGTTTAGCCAAGATCTTATAGAAGCTACTGCTTAAACTGATAGGTCTGAAATCCCTTAAACTCATAGCCTTTTCCTTCTTTGGAATCAAAGACAGAAAAGTGGTGTTTGAGATAGTAGGAGGAGAGAAACTAAAACACTGAAATATTTTTGATACTTTATTCAAGGTAGGAAACCTCTATATAATATAGAGGAGAATACAAGGAAGTATGTTTCCAATTAGAGATATAATTTAATCCCTTAAAATCAGGAACAAAATTCCTCTAAATTAGGAACAAACTAAATAGGAAAACATGAACTTAGGATTCCTCTAAATTAGGAACAAACTAAATAGGAAAACATAAAGTTAGGAACCCATTGACAGCCTTAAATTACTGCCAGCTTGCTCCCTATTATTACATTCGCTGACACTCCCCCTCAAGCTGGGTGTATATAGATTGAACATTCCCAACTTGTCAACCAGTTTCTCGAACACTGGTCTTGCTATCCCCTTGGTAAGTAAGTATGCTGCTTGTTCCCCTTATAAAATGACAATCCACCTCCACATGCTTTGTTCTATCATGGTGTACTGGGTTGTGATAAATATTAATTGTAGCCTTATTGTCACAATACAACTTCATAGATCCAGAGGTCTCTATTTTTAATTCCTCAAGTAATATTTTCAACCACAATAATTCACTTATCCCTTGAGCAACTGCTCTAAATTCAGTTTCTGCACTGCTTCTTGCTACCACTTGCTGCTTTTTGCTTCTCCATGTGACTAGGTTACTGATGTACAATAACCTGAGGTTGAACATCTATTAGTTACAGAACCAAACCAGTCAGCATCTATATAAGCCTCAACACTTCTCTTGCCAGTCTTTTTAAAGAAAAGATCTCTACCTGGAGTACCGTTCAGATACCTCAAAATCCAAAACGCAGCCTCCATATGTTCTTCATGAGGTAAATGCATGAACTGGCTAACAAAACTAACAGAAAATGCTATATCAGTCTTAGTGTGAAATAGATAGATTAATCTACCAACTAGACGCTAATATCTTCCTCTTTCTACCGGACCTGTAGAAGAACTCTCTCCAAGTTTCATTGTAGGATCCATGGTGTTTCTGCTGGTTTGTAGCCTAGCATTCCAATCTTCTTCAATAAATCAAGAATGTATTTTCTTTGGGAAATCGAGATTCCCTCCTTGTTCCTTGCAACCTCCATTCCTAGAAAGTATCTTAACTTTCCTAGGTCTTTTATATCGAATTTTGTAGCTCGAATTTTCTTCAATCTTTCCATCTCTTCCCCATCATCACCTGTTAAGATGATATCGTCAACAGAAACAATAAGAATAGATAACTTCCCAAGTCTATGTTGGTAAAAGAGTGTGTGATTGGATTGAGCCTGTTTATATCCTTGAACCTTAATGACTTTGGTAAATCTATCAAACCAAGTCTAAGTGACTACTTTAAGCCATGCAATGACTACCTCAATTTGCACACCTTCCCTTCTTTCCTTCCTTGAATCCGGGTGGGAGCTCCATATACACTTCCTCCTCTAAATCACCATTTATAAAGGCATTTTTCACATCTAATTGAATTAGGAGCCAATCCTTATTAGCTGCAAGAGATAATAGAACCCGGATTGTGTTTAATTTGGCAACTAGTGCGAAGGTCTCCTCATAGTCAATCCTGTAAGTCTGAGTGTATCCTTTTGCAACCACTCTGGCTTTATACCTGTCAACCGAGCTATCTGTCTTGAACTTCACAGTGAACACCCATTTACATCCGACTGGATTCTTCCCTTCAAGTCGTTGAACTATATCCCAAGGATGATTTTTCTTCAAGGCTTCCATTTCTTCTGATATAGCCTTTCTCCATCTCGGATCAGCCCAAGCACTTTCGATTGTTCTCGGTACCTCTTCTTTGTCTAGATTTGTTATCAACCTCTGACATGATTCTGACAGGTGAGCATATGAAACAAATTGCCCCAAAGGATGTTGTGTACATGATCTAACACCTTTCCGTAATGCTTTTGGAACATCAACTTCAGAAGTCTCAAAATTATGAGGTTTAGGTTTCAAGAGTTGCATACTTGAATCTGGTTCAAAAGGTTGGTTATGCTGAGTGTTAGATTTTCCTATTCCTTCGACAGTGTTTTTCTGAGAATAGACAAGTATCTCTGGTTCCAACCTTTTATGCTCTTCTCCCCCTGACTTAGGCAAGTCATTCAACTTGTGAACTTCACTTGATTCCTGGACAGGTGAATCATTATCACCTGTTGGAATCTGCAATGGGTTGACTGTTGAGGACTTATCAACATCTATGCCAAGAGATGAAGACCACGGAGACCACCACATACTAACATTATCACCAGAACTTTCTTCTTCTCATTTATCCATCTCTCCCTAAAGAAGACTTGTGGAAAAGAATTGTTCTTTTTCAAAGAATGTGATATCCATAGACACAAAATATTTGTTGAGATCAAGAGAATAACAACGGTACCCCCTTTGAGTAGAAGAATAACCTAGAAAACACATTTATGAGCCCTGGGGTCTAATTTGTTTCAATCAATGTCAAGGTTGTGAACAAAAGCGGTACAGCCAAAAACTTTGAACTCTAAGCTTGAAGAAATTCAACACTGAGGATAGGACTTGAGCAAAGTATTGAGTGGAGTTTCAAAGTTGAGAACCTTAGATGGCATTCTATTAATAAGATAGCATGCAGATAAATTGCATCTCCCCAGAATTTCTTAGGAACATTACTAGTAAACATCAAGGCTCTAGCAACTTCTAATAGGTGACCATTTTTCCTTTCAGCAATGCCATTTTGCTGAGGGTTTTGACACGAGCTTGTATGAATAATCCCATGAGTTTTCAAAAAATCTCCCAAAATAGAATTAAAATACTCCTTTCCATTATCAGTATGGGAAACCTGAATTTTAGCATCAAATTGAGTTTGAACCATAGAATAGAATTCTTTAAAAATACGAGCAGCATCATAATTATCTTTCAAAAGGTACACCCAACATACTCTGGTATGGTCATCAGTAAGTGTAATGAACCAACATTTGTTAAACATATTAGGAATCCTAGAAGGTCCCCAAAGATCACTATGAATCATTGAAAACGGCTTGGATGATTTATAAATACTGGGAGAATAAGACTTTCTTTTATGCTTTGCCAACTGGCAGACTCCACATTGCAAAAGACTCTTATTTTTGGAAATCAACAGAGGAAATAAATGTTTCAGATAAGGAAAACTTGGATGTCCCGTTCGGTAGTGCCACAACATAATCTCTTCTTCCTTTAGCTGCAACTTCGTGTCGCTCACAGCTAATGCTTCGGCTGCAGAATTCTCGAGACTGTCAAAGAAATAGAGTCCTCCTCATTCACTAGCACTGCCAATCGTCTTCCCCAATTTTTGGTCCTGAAACACACATCCTTTATCAGAAAAACTCACAATACATTGAAGGTCTTTCACAAGCTTATTAACAGATAACAAACTAGAGGACAGTTTAGGGACATGTAACACAGATTGCAAAGTAAGATCAGGGCTAATTTTTATGGATCCAAGCCCAACAACAAGAGCGAGTGTACCATCTGCAATTTTTACTTTGCAATTTCCAGGACGAGAATTATAAGAACTAAACAGCTCTCCATGACTTGTCATATGATCACTTGCACCTGAATCAACAATCCAAATTTCTTCCTTTTCAGTCCGACCATAAAAAGCAGTTAAGAAGGTACCTTTCTGCTCAAGGAAAGAATAACCTGATTCTCGGCTGTTGGCCGACTGTGCTCCCAACAACTTGTATAGTTGTTCAAGTAGATCTTTATTTAGAGCCAGGCCATGTCCACCCGAATTTGGTGGCTCAGATATAACTTGTGATGCTTGGTGTCCATTATTTTCTCTGTTTTTAAACTTATTAGGGACCCAACCACTTGGCTTGCCATGTAGTTTCCAACAATTCTCCCTTGAGTGATTCGGCTTGTGGCAATGATCACACCACAGTTTATTTCTGTTGTCCCTTTGATCTCTGTTCTGTAGGCAGCGAGAGCTGATCCTTCAACAACTAGTGTAATCATTGATTCACCCAACATCACCCGCCTTTGGCTCTCTTCGCAACGAACCTCGGCAAGGATTTCTCCTATGGATGGCAATGGCTTAACTCCGAGTAGCCTCCTGCGAACCTCATCCAATTCCTTGTTAAGTCCATCCAAAAAATCATAGATTTGTTCTTCATCTCTCACCCTTTTATATTGGAGTGCATATTTACAGCACTTCCACTTGTATTGCTGGAACAAATCCAGTTCTTGCCAAAGTTTGGATAACTTATTGTAATATTGAGTGACATCCAAATCTCCTTGCTTCAAGTTTCTGGCCTGATTTCAAAGTTCGAATTTCTGGGCTGAATTTTCGAAATCAGAGAAAGCTAAGGTAACAACATCCCACAATTCCTTTGCTGTAGAATAATAGAGATATGCCTCTCCAATACTTACCTCCATAGAGTTGACTAGCCATGCCATAACCATTGAATTTTGTGCATCCCACACCAAATAAGTTGGATCATCTTCGTTCGGTCGCTTTGCCGAACCATCAATATATCCAAGCCTTCCTTTTCCTCTAATGACCATCTGAACCGCCCTAGACCATTGTAGGAAATTCTTTCCATTGAGTTTATGGGCTGTGATTTGGAGAGATGAAGAGGAATCAGACAATGTAGTGGGGGCAATTATAAAAGCAGTCGACTGTGAGACATCCGATGGCACCTCAGCAATCTCGCCTCTGCTTGCCCCAGTAAAGGCCGTCTTGACCATATTCTCTCCTCAAGTACAACCTCTGTTTCTGCTCTGATACCATGTTAGAGATAGTAGGAGAAGAGAAACTAAAACACTGCAATATTTTTTATACTTTATTTAAGGTAGGAAACCTCTATATATAGAGGAGAATACAAGGAAGCATGTTTCCAATTAGAGATAGAATTTAATCCCTTAAAATCAGGAACAAAATTCCTCTAAATAGGAAAACATAAAGTTAGGAACCCATTGACAGCCTTAAATTACTGCCCGCTTGCTCCCTATTATTACATTCGCTGACAAGTGGCATTGGCGATTTTTTCAAATTTAGCATTAATGAGAGAAATTTGAATTGCTTCCAACAAATCTAAAGCCACTACAAGCCAGAATCTCTTATAAAATGCCTAAGTAAATCCGTCATGCCCCAATGCTTTGTCACCTTCCATTTCTTTTACCATAGCTTCCAATTCACCTTGAGATACCTATTTTTCCAGTAGATCTCGATATCATTATCATAAGCCAGTTCCCACCATAGTGAGGTTGGCAACACGAATCTTGTCTCTCCAACAAATCGCTATCTTCGTTGGAAATAAATTCAAACTCCAAACCATCCAACTTTGGTCCAAACCTTTCACACTCAGAGAACAAACTTACGTATATATTTCGGATTTGTTTAGTTCTTCTTATGTAAGTAAGTTCCCATGCACTAGAAGCCAATCTATAGAATTTATTATACTACTACAATTTGCATAGTTATGAAAAAATCTGATATTTTTATCCCCCAATTTTAACCATAGAGCCCTTTACTTTTGTCTCCAACAGATTCCATTTATTGTTGCCAACCTCTTAAATTCTACCTTGAAGTTTTTTCTAAGGATCCACTGAGCTGATTGTAAAACCCTATTTTCTTCTAAAACATCCACGTCCTTGAACAAAGGAGTACGACCAGTCTGCAACTTTAGAAATTATAAAAAAAAAACCCATACTTCATTCTCAAATCTAAATGGGCTTGCCTACCTTACTTCATTCTGAAAAACCATGAACAAAGGAATACAATCAAATATAGGCCTCGAGAGGGAAAAATTGAGAAATGAGGGAACTTGTCCGCCATTCTAGAGATATCAGGAATCTATCTAGTTATAGAGCACCGAGTGACCCTGATTGTCAGACCAAGTGAAGTTCACACCTTTCAACCGCAAATCTATAGCCAAGAGTTCTCTCATATTGTTTGATGTGAATTTCCTGCCACCTTTGTCACTAGGAAATCTAGTTACGTTAAAATCACTTGCCATACACAATGGCAATTGATTCCCGCTCTGAACATAAGTTTAGACCAAAGAACATGAGAGAGAATTTTCATTAGGACCACAAACTCTGGAAAAAAGGGCAGTGGTTGGGACTCCTAATTTCTTTCAAAACCACTGAAGCTGAGTACAACCCCAAACAAGGTAGAGCTAGCACCCACTTATTAGAGTTCCATGATATGATTATGACACCAAACGTCTACCTAGCTGGTAATGCAAACCATTCCACCTCACGAGCCCACCAGATATATCCCACAATCTCCTTAGAAACAACTTCTAGCTTCAACTCTTGCAACAAAATCACATCCGGTTTTTAGAAATCAAGGACTGTGTTGACTACTAATCTTTTCCCTACTACGTTTAGACCACCCACATTCCATGATATAAGTTTTAGCTTCATTGAGAAACTAAACTTACCCTCCCATTTCCCTTACCCACATTGTAGCTTATTGTAGATTCCTTTTGCTTCTTAAATCCCCAAAAGCTAAATTTATCCTTCAATGACCAGGATAGTTAATGTAGCTTCCTTTTGCTTCTTTTGGTCATATGTTTACCAAAGCCATGTTAATGTTCAATAGACAAAACAAAGCCTTTGCTTCTCTTTTAGAACCTTCAAAAGAGACCCCCAAATATTTACTGAGACTTATAAAAGAGTTTAGGACCCATTCTGATATCATTTTTCTTGACCCAAGTTTCATCGAATCCTCCAAGCCACCATTCTTCTTGTTGTTGACATCTAACGATTCATGACTCACTCCCAGATCATCTACACTCACGATAGGAGATGTGGGCTCTGAAGTTACAACCTTATCTGTATCAAATTCTGCGTCCCTCATCACTTCCACAGCTCTCATGATAAGACTCAAATCTCATAGAATGAACGAATACGACATTGGCCAAGAAATAGAACAAGGGATGAGGAATAACGTAACGAACACCCTAGGATCGACTTTCCTAAGATCACAGCATCGTGCTAGCTTTCTACTACTACCCCATAAAGAACACTAATTTCAAAAATAAATAAACAAATAAAATGCTTATGGCAAAAGTCCTGCACTTCTCTCGCCCATTACATTCATACATTATAAGGACAATGGATGTGAAATCCAACCAATAGATTGATGATTCCTTTACTTAGAAACTTTCCCTACTTCTCGCTTGATAATGTACAAACATATTCGATAGAACACTATGAGAAAGCCAACCAAAGAGCTTTTCCTCGTCAAGATAAAAAAATTTCTAATAATCTCCTGAAATTTTCTCCGTAATCCACTTCTGCTACCCTAACATTCCTTGTTTTGATCAGATTTGTGAAGTCATTAAAGTGTTTCACTAGCGTATCCTAAAACCTTTTGAGCTTTCAATTGTCTTATCATTTAAGTTTGAAATCAAGATTCCTCCTTACACATTACCTATCTTTTGAAAGCATCTAACTTTACTATTGGCCTTCGACCATTTTACAAGAGATTTTTGTTGTTAAAGCTCGCATTCCATACCATCCAAATTTCTACTAACCTTAGCCTTAACAAGGGAATAAATTTGGTCAAATTCCTCTACTTCCGTTATTTTAAGTCTTCCAAAAATTTGATTATTCCATTATTTTAACCTTACCTTTTAGAAATCACAATGACCATGAATTTATGACGCACCATCCTCCAAGATTTCATCCTCACCATAATCTTAATGCTTCCACTCTTTTAAATCAGCCTTTAACCAATCCCCATGATCTTAAAGTTATTATGACCTACCATCATCCAAGCATAAGCCCCAAAATCATTCTTTTGGTAAGTGATTTGATTGATCACCATTAGATGAGGATCATGGGGAATGAGGAGATACCAAATAAAACTCAAACCCGAGAAACTAGAAATACTAACTATAACAAGGCATTTTTGTTGGAGGCAACACTATGAGCACTTGTATTTTGGGAAAAAAATGGATATCTCCACAGCAAATATTTTTCCATTCCCTATTGCATCCCAACAACAAAGATAGAATAAAAATTAAAGATCCAGAATATGGTTCTATACTCTTTCATTAATATAAAATCTGTTGCTATTTAGAAAAAATATATATGTTCAATAATTTGCTTCCATGCAGTTCCCAAAAGGGAGTTATGCCCGCCTACTGACATTCTAACCATTTTGATATGCTCCAAATTTGCTTTTGATCGCTGCATAGACCTTCTCAATCCCGTTAGAATTGCAGATGCCATTTAAAACTCCCATTCACCAACTTATATTTGAGGCCACAAAAATTTCGTCTTACCAACCTAATCTCATATGATAAACTGATATTTTTTCCCTCCCTTCAACAAAAGGGTCTCACAGATAAGTGTATCACCACCCTAACCATTTTTCTAGGCATTTACAACACCTACATGAACTAAATAAGGAAACTTTCCAACATGATCAGATAAAAGAAATCATAGCACCTAGATATATTATGATCTTTTCAACCCATCCAAATTCCATTCAACGAGGATACTGGCTTAAGGCATAAACCAACATTTAATTGGCCAATAGGCCAGTTGATATCCAAGTATTTGCATGTAGGATTGGATTCTATCCAGAATCAAATGATGTTCACCAGTGCATTTTTTTCTTTTTTGGTGCACCAGGTATCATCTCAAAAGAAAAGACTATGACTCTCACAATTTCAACATCCAAAGGAGAATCAACAAGTGATAGAATAGCGGATCAACAGATAGACAATAGCAAGATTCTCTAACTATCAATTTCAATCACTAAGCCCTTCAATTTGCCTGCATCTTCAACTAAGTACATCTGCAACCAAAGTAAAAAGGGAAAAACAAAAAACAAAAAGGAACATAGACCAAGTCAACTTACCAAAAGCCACTAAATGACTACAAGAATAGTCAAGGAGCTCCAATAATTATAACTTGAACATTCTTAACCCCTGCCCATAATTCTCCACCACACCCCAAAACTGACAAGCTTCCAAAAATCGTCAAGAAACTTCCAACTTACCCTATTATTACACGAACTTTTCAAGATTAGTGAATCCAAGGTCTACTCAAATCATCCACCATCCCATTTGCCACAAGCACTTAAACTACAATCTGTCATCCATATTACACACTTTCTCAAATAGTTGCCATATACCCAAGCTATTCCTTTAAATTTGAAGAGAATGTCCTGACGCTAATCTTATAATAAATACTAAATAAAGAGAGTCAAAGTCCTCCACTTGTCTTTACCCGTCCCTCCATTTTAAAGCAACATAGGTGGAACAACAAATATTTTGGCAAAGCCTTCAATCCAAATTCATTAAAAACTTCCAATAGTTATTTCTTCAAAGTCTCATGATATAATGCTATGAGATAAGCCATCTAGGACAAGAGCTTTTCCAACATCAAGATCCAAATTGTTCCCTAAACACCTCAAATTTTCTCCTTAGTTTACCATATCTGCTCCAAAGATACCTAGTTTGTTTAACAACCATATCCTCAAACATTTCTAGTTTCGATCAGATTTGTACAATCACTAGTTTGTTTAACGACCATATCCTCAAATCTTTTTTCATTTTTGGTTATCGTCTATTATCAACTGAGTTTGCAATTAAATTCCTCATCCTCCCACTAGATACTCTATGACAGTAAACAATATTACCATCACCCACCAACCATTCTACATTAGATATTTCATGCCTTAAATTTCCTTTGAATTAAATTCAAAATGAATGCATTTTACTCTTTCCATGACATTCATATTTCGTCACCCTTTACAAAGGACAAATTCACACCAAAGCCTCCTTTTTCATTATCATAAGCCTCCAAAAATCTTAATTATTATGTTCTTTTAAATCTCACCATAAACAGTCCCAATGAACATGAATTTGTGACCAGTCATTCTCTAATAAGAAGGCAAAAGTGCTTTTGCCCACCTACTGAGATTCCAATAATCTTGATCAACAGTATATCTTCCTTTGACTGGCTCCATTAAATATTCCATCTCAATCCCCTCAGAGTTGTCAAAGTCCTCACTAGTCACTACTATAGAATTCTTGCTCACCAAGTAACTCATACTTGGCCAACCAAAGTGTTCTAGCTTACCAACCAATTCGTTTATGACAAATTATCCTTCTTCTATGGATAACAGAAATCTAACCCCCAAAAAATATGTATGATTTTCCACCTGGCCAAATTCCTTCAGCATTTCCCAAATACTAGAGCCCAAAATTCCATTAAATGAGTGTACCTTTTCAACTCATCCTAAACTATTCAATTGCCCAAACATCCAAGGATATGCATGTAGGATTGCATTCCATCTACACTCAATATGTTGTCCACCAATGCTTATTTTGTGCAAGTTAACCTTTAGACCCAGATGGCTTCCTAGAATAAGTTGTTATGAATCTCATATTTTTTTACACTCAAAAGGATTACCTTCAAGGAAAATAATAGTGCCATCGACATAGAACATGTACAAGATCCTCAAAATACACTTTTCAACACTAAGCCCTTCAATTTGCTTACATGTAACCAATGTAACAAAGGAACAAAGATAGTGAATCTCCAAGCCTAATTCCTCTAGAGGATTCAAGAATCCTTTAGGAGCTTCCACCATGGTATTTGCCGTAAGCATCCCATCTATGATTCATAATCATATTTACACAATTTTCATTAATAGTTTTAATAGACCCGGGCACTTCTTTTAAATGTAAGGAAAAAAAAAAAAGAGCATTGGTACTGACTGCATACTAACTACCAAAAAAATAGATGGGACAGAAGTCCTTCATTTGTCTTACCTGTCTTGCATATTAAGGAAATGGATGTGCAACCAATAAATCAACTGACAATACCTTTAACCCAGAATTCACTAAAAGCTTCCCCAATTTCCTACAGGATAATATCCTAACACATTTGATACAATCCTATGGGAAAGCCATCCAAACCAAGAGCATTCCCCAATCAAGATCCAAATCGGTCTCTTAATCTTGAAGAACTTTTCAATAATCCACTTTCTCTGCCCCAAAGAAAAGAACCTCCAAAGAAACATCTCTAACTTCGAGCAGATTTGTACAATCACTAAAGTTTTCTGCAATAGAGTCCTCAAATCTTTCTGGGTTTTCGACATTGTTCAATTATCATTTAAATTTGTAATAAAATTCCTTCTACCACTAGCTACCTCAAGACCGTACCCAATGTTACCATCACCTACCAAGCATTTTACATGACTTCTTTGTCACCAAAACTTTTCTCCATATCAACTCTAAGATGAATGAGCTTCCGCTTCACACTTTCCACCTCATTCACAATTCTATACCCATCTAGCTCATTCACGATGCCCCTTCATTATTTCAAGTCTTCCAACATAAATAACTATTCCCTCCTAAATCCTCCTTTAAAAAGTTTCACTGAACGTGAATTTATGACCTACTCTCCAAAGTTCCTCCTTCACTGAAATCTTCATTGCATGTGATTTTAAATCTTGATTTAACCAGTCCAAATGACCGTAAATTCATGAGCCAAGAGCACGTCCCTAAGATCATTCTTTCGTATGATTTGATAAATCATCATCATATGAAGAACATGGAGAAAGAGGAGACTCCAAATAAGCCTCAAGTCGAAGAAGCTAAAAATACTAAAGGCAAAAGAAGGTTTGATGGACATAATGCCACAAGCTCATCGGTATTTTTGACGAAATGAATATCTCCTCACCAAATAACTTTCCAGAAATGAAATAGGGATCCATCCCCTACTCCAACCCTAACACATGCATAGAGTAGAGAGCAAAGCACAATGATTTCATTCTAGGAAGCTGGAAAAATGGCCTTTTCAGTCCACATCTTTTTGATCTATGCCAATTTTGCTTTTGATTATTGCATCCCTTCTCCATCTCCTAAGAATTGCAAAAGCCATTGACCAAAGACTTAGAGAATTCATATTCATCAAGTCACTCATTGAGGCTAAAAAGGCCTCTTGGCTTATAGACCTAATCCTATATGACCAAGTGATCCTTCTCAATCTGCCCCCTCACAAAAAGATCCATGGATCAATGACCCAAGGTAGACACCCTCCTAAACATTTTAATACACCAACATCAACCAAAAAAAAATTTTATCAAAAGATGACCTCATAATAGACACCCTACCGCCTAAAGTTATGTACCATTTTTTTTCTGATCAGTAAGAAAGATTATCTTAAAATGAAAGCTGAGAAACAGATACAATACTGTTCACCAAGGGTGTACATAACTCCCCCCCCCCCCCCCCCCAAAAATACTCCACAGGACGTTAAACTCCTCACACATTAGAACATTCTGACATTTCAAACCCTTACAAGACTCCACAGGACCACAGCAGACGCCCAACAGAGGATAAGACTTAGCAAATATTTGAAAAGAGCATCCTGAGACCTTTCCTTATTCTCAAAGATCCTGTTATTCCGTTCCTTCTAAACTGCCCACATTACTCCCCCTGGAGTCAATCTCCAAAAAACCTAGGTAGGGAGACCCCTTTTGAGATCTTCCAACATAGAAGAAGCTTAGACACATCTTCAAGCTGAACCCAAGCTACTCCAAATTTAGCTAAATAAGTATTACAAATTCCACTTGTGACCGTGCAATAAATGAGAAGATGATTCACTATCTCCACATCAGATTTTCAAAATGCTTCCACTTTAAAACAAAGTCCAAAACCTCTGAATCCAATTGACTGAAGGTTTTCATCCTAAAAAGGAGTTCATATAATTCTTCAGCAAATATTTCAACTTTTCATTCCAAATCAGACCAAGTGACTAATCTTTGTTGACTAAAATTGGTTCAATAGGACCAACTTGAAATTTTGAAGGCGTGAGCACTTTGATTCAAGCAGCTTCTAGACAATCCATTGGCCTTAGCTGCTTATGGATTCGTATTTGCACAGAGATCAGATCTACATATCCTTTGAATATTGTGTTCCAATGGAGTGCACTAGCAGGAAGATGAGATCTCCATTTTGCAGGATTATGATCTGGTTGGTGATATCTGGTTGCTCTATGGGCTCTCCATATATCAACTATTATTTTTTCTTCTCATTTGTTTTGTTTTGCATATCTACTATTCTCTTTTGTCTCTCGTACTTTCCATCATCCTTTTGATTTTCGATAAAACGTCTTAATTACTTGTAAAAAAAATATAACACAAACAAGCTAAAAGGGAAAAGGTATCAAATAAGATAAATCAACAAATAGAAAGATATCCATCAACCCAAAGTAACAAATGGGATATAGATGAACACAAGAAAAAATAAAGGAAGAAGAAAAAAAGAGACTTTGAGATATTCACGACAACCGACAACTGGAATACTTTAAATAAAGAAAAAACTTGAGGAAAAATGTTTCAAATAAACTAGTCAACAGTTTTGAGGCTCATGCATAATTGATTGTTAGCTCATGGTATGATGAATGATGTCCAGCTTCAAGACCTGATTTTATGTCACATGTTTTCAGATTAAGTGAGGAAAGTCCAGCAGCGGATGTTAGGACTGCTTTATTGACATCATTAACCCCCACCGGGCGGGGTGTGGGTGTGGTGATCTGTATGTACCTATAAATCATGCTTCAATTAATCTATATATATAATATATCTTATTTACCGATCAAAATAAATAAATAAATAAACTAATCAACAGAAAATGTAAAAAAAAAATAAAAAATATATATCGTAACAGCATAAAGATACATTTTAACAACAAATTTAAGAAAACAAATGAAATAACATATAAAAGAGAAAAGATAGAAATACAAACAAAACAAAGGATACTAATTTCCAATGATTTGGGAAATACAGAACCAATTGGAGTAAAACTTAATAAATAACAAGTTAAATTCTACTAAAAAAAACCAAACACAAACTATCAAAAAGAAAAACAGAGAGGAAAATAGGGGCAAAGAATATAAAAAAGAAAAACAATGTAAACCAAAAAAAATGAAAAATTTTCACGAGAAAGAGAAACATGATGAAAAGGTCAAATTAGGAATGAAATCAGAGAAAAAATTACAATAAATCAACATAAGCCACAAATTGCAAAAGAAAAAAAAATAAAATTTTCATGAAACAGAAATTAAGGTAAAGAAACAAATCTCACAAAATTTCAATAAAACAAAATTCTTATAAAAAGAAAATAGAAACACGAAATCACAAAAATCACTTAATTTTCAATGATTCAAGATCACAAGAAATTTAAGATAAAGATATTTTCTACAATCTATAGAAAAGACTAGTACACTACAAGTGCAAAATCTTTCATACAAGGCAGACAGAAAGGATGAAAAATAAATAAATAAAATATCCTTTTGAAGAAATTATAGGAAGGAATGGAAACACATTAAAAGCAACAATGGACATAATTGTTCTCGCATGTTATTAAGAATGTATCAAGTCCAAAAAATTTATAAAACATGCTAAACCATAAATAAGCATATTAGCTATGCAAATTTTCAAGTTCTTTCAATCTATAATTGATGATTTTATAAACCATTTGATCTACTATGGAGCGATCCAATGCTTAGACTACACACACACATATGCTGCAAGTATTAGTGTAGTACACAACTTCTAACACAGTAGGATTATAATTATCAATTAATCAAGTACATGGAATCTAAAATATATAAATACAAATACAAACACACACAAATATATGGATACGTATTTACTAAATAAACGAACATCAATACATTTCTATCATGAGCCACAGGGCCATAAAATTTGAAAATTTGAAAAGAAAAAAATTCAAAAAAGCATCATTGTTTTCAACATATAAAATGAACAAAGCAAAAGACGAAACAAAATCATAATTCGTATAGCTCATTACTGTACAAATAAAAAAAACCTTCTACGCAAGCATTACAGATGGCCTATCAAGCATAAATGGAGCTTCCATATGTTAAAATATTATCCATATGGCTTACCTAGAGGCCACTAAACAAGCATTATAGACAAAACGATCCTTCCACATGCCATAACCACCAACCCCCCCCCCCCCCCCCCCCCCCCCCCCACGGCAAAAAATTCAACCAAAAAAAAATCACCATGTCTCACCAGGCAACAACATTTTAAGAGACTGATAGGCCCCCAATCAAATGTACTTATTTCACAAAGAATAAGAGCCCAAAAGTATAATGGGGATTTCAGCTCAAGGGTATAGTGGGGTTTATGTTAGTAGCCTAGTAAGTGAGGAATAAAAGGGAAGGGCGGGTAATTGGGTGGGGTACTCATGCAATGGTTCTATCGTGAATCCTCTGAGTTGGGAGAGAACAAAGGCTTTCAAAATCCTCCCTAGGCTAAACTCTTCTTCTTCTTTCATTCTTTCAACCTCGATACAGATTTACAGCATTGATCCATTGACAGTGCTCATCATTCTTCAAAATTCTTTTCTTAATTCATAAATTTCTTTTACTATTTTTTGGATCTTATCATCTTTGGTAACAGAGCATCTCGATCAGCTAGGAATGGCAACGCGAATGGAATAAAGGATAGAAAGACTCAACTCGACTATTGGAGTGTCGTTGAGAGTACTTGCAATGGATTCAGCAATTTCGTAGTTGAAGAACCAAATGATGGATGATGTGGAGAAGATGGCAGAACGTAACAACGGCATCACGCATCTTCTTCAGAAATTTGAGGAGGTTTGTCATGCTATGATGCGAACTCAACGTGATAAGCAGCCTGTCATAGGCGAGAATAGAAAGATCCAATCAACAATAGGCAGCCCAGGGAATTTTCATGCTTCTAACACAGCTGGAGCTGTGTCAACTCAGAAAATGGAAACCAATGTTCTGAATAGTAGTCACCGGAAGCAAAATCTACTTGTATTTAATGGAATAGATCTTGATTCTTAGATTTTCAAGGCGGAACGATATTTGTCCTTGAACCAGTTGACCGATATGGAGCGAGTCATGACTGCCAGTGTCAGCATGGAAGGTGTGGCCCTATTGTGGTTCAAGTGGGAGGACTACCGCAAGCCGATTCGTAGTTTGGATGGACTGATGGCGGTTCCTTGCATTCTCAATTTCTAGCTCTCAAACAGGAACGATCTATTGACGACTATCAAGAATAATTTGAGGTGTTGTCGGCTCCCTTGAAGAACTTGTTTGCGGAGACATTGGAAAGGGTCTTCCTTAATGATCTCAGCAAAGAAATTCAAGCTGAGGTTCTTCTTATGATTAATCAGAAAGGATTGACAGAATTCATGGAGCTGCTAAAAGTGTGGAGGATCGGAATTTGCTCTTGAAGAAGATTTGTAACAGAGATAAATCAAGACCGTCGTGATCTATGCCTTCCTATATGTCATAGCAAGAACAGCGAACTGTATCATGGACTCCCAATAGACAAGCCCCTATTGTTGAAAAGAATAGCATGGGAAATCATTGTAAAAATAAAGAGTTACAAGTCCTTGTTATGGATGAGGATGAAGAGCAGGAAGGAGCAGTTGAGGAACCAAGGGAGGAAAGGGAAATTATTGGTGAGGAACACCCAGTTGCAAGGGTGGAGTTGTCCATGAAATCAATTGTGGGACTCACATCTCCTAAAACAATGAAGGTTAGGGGAAATATTTTGGGGCATGAGGTGGTAGCCCTAATTGATTGGATAGCTACCTTTTTGTGGATCGATTGAGGCTTCCGATTACAGAGAAAGCAGGATACAGTGTTCACATGGGCACAAGAGTGGCAGTAAAGGGCAGTGGAATCTGTAAAGGAGTGGTGATGTAGTTGCAATCTCTTACAAATTGTGGAGGAATATTTGTCATTAGAGCTGGGCAGCTCCAATGTAATTCTAAGAATGCAGTGGTTGGCTTCTCTGAGCACCATGCAAATCAATTGGAGAAATAGCACAAATGGGGACAATATTATCACCCTACAAGGGGATTCTAGCCTTAGTAAATCCTTAGTATCACTCAAATCAATGGTCAAGACAATCCACCAAGAGGGTCACGGCATTTTTATCAAGCTGAGTAGCTTGGAAGGGGAGTTATCAGGACATTTTCAGCAACCAGCGGCTGACGTCATGGGAGAAGGATCACTCAATATTACTCAAGGCACGGAACCGATTAATGTGAAGCCGTATTGCTATCCTCATAGCCTAAAAAACAAGATCAAAAAGTTGATTACTAAGATGCTTGCAGCAGGTATTATTTAACCAAGTACCAGCCCTTTTTCTAGTCCTATTATTTCGGTCAAGAAGAAAGGCGGAGGGTGCAGGTTTTGCATAGACTATCGAGCTATTAACAAGGCTACTATTCCGGATCGGTTCCCTATACCTACCATTGATGTGTTGCTAGATGAACTCAACGGAGCCACTATTTTCTCCAAGTTGGATTTGAAATCAGGTTATCACCAGATAAGAATGAAAGCAGAGGATGTTCCCAAGAAAACTTTTCAAACTCATGAAGGTCACTATGAGTCCCTTGTGATGCCGTTTGGCCTCACAAACGCTCCAGCAACATTCCAATCTTTAATGAATACGATATTCAAAGGACTCTTACGGAAGTGTGTGTTTGTATTCTTCAATCATATTCTGGTTTATAACAGAACACAGGTTGAACATTTGACACATCTCAAATTGGTGCTAAGCATTTTAGAGGAGAACCATCCCTATGCTAATAAAACAAAGTGTTGTTTTGCTCAAACATTGGAGTATTTGGGACTTTAGATTTCAAGCAATGGAGTGGCAGCCAACCCTTCAAAGATAGAGGCTATGCTTAACTAGCCAGCACCGATTTCCATTAAAGCTCTTCGGGGATTTCTTGGGTTGACCGGTTACTATCGCCGATTTGTTGCCAATTATGGGAAAATCGCTGAGCCTCTTACACAGCTACTAAGAAAAGACAACTTTCTGTGGAAGGCGAATTCTCACACAGCTTTTATCCCGCTTAAAGAAGCAATGACCCAGGTGCCAATGCTAGCCCTTCCCGACTCTCTAAGCCTTTCATCTTAGAAACAAATGCCTCTGGGGTGGGATTGGGTGCCGTGTTGTCTCAGGACCAGCGGCCAATTGCTTTTTTTTAGTCAATCTTTGTTGGCTAGGGCATGATTAAAATCAGTCTATGAGAGGGAACTGATGGACATTGTGTTAGCTATACAGAAATGACGAAATTTCTTATTGGACCAGCACTTTGTTGAAATAATGGACCAAAAGAGTTTGAAGTTCTGTTGGAACAGCCCCTAGTCAGTCCCGAACATAAAAAATGCCTAACCAAACTGCTTGGGTTCGACTTCGAGATTCAATACATACCAGGCCTAGACAAAAAAGCGGCTGATGCCTTGTCAAGAGTGCACCAGTTAGTCATTGCATCTAAGTCCAATCTACTTCCCTCTATTTTGCATGAGTTTCATTGTAGTGGTGTTGACGGCCATTCGAGATTCCTCAAGACATACAAAGGATTGTGCAGGAATTATATTGGGAGGGCATGAAGAATGACATTAAGAAGTACGTAGAGAGTTGTCATATTTGCCAGCAAAACAAGTATCTCACTCTTTCTCCAGCCGGTCCATTACAACCTTTACCAATACCTACAGCTATATGGGACAATATAACCATGGATTTCATAAAAAGCGCTCCGAAGTCCCAAGGGGTAGACACTATCCTCGTAGTGGTAGATGGGCTCCGCAAACATGGGCATTTCATAGCCCTTAAGCATCCCTTCACAGCCAAGCGAGTGGCCGACTTATTTGTTCAGTATGTCGTGAAACTTCATGGGTTTCCCCGTTCTACTATTTCAGACGGGATAAGGTGTTCTTAAGCCACTTCTGGACAGAATTATTTCGCCTACAAGGCACGGTATTACAATTTACAAAGGAGTACCGCATATTATCCACAAACCAATGGGCAATCGGAAGTGGTGAACAGAAATATTGAGACTTATCTTCGTTGTTTTGCAAATGATCAGCCTAGGCCGTGGGTGAGATGGCTCCCTTGGACCAAGTATTGGTACAATACTTCCTTTCATATGGCTGCGCACACATTCCCTTTCCGCGTAGTGTATGGCCAAGAACCTACCCTTTGATTCATCCAGGTAATAACTCTTCAAATATTTCAACGGTAGACCAACAGCTACAAGAAAGAGATGCTATTTTGGATAAACTGAAGCAACACTTGCTTCGTGCAAAAGATTACATGAAGAATTTAGCTGATAAGCACCGGCGGGACGTTTCTTTTCTGGTGGGGGACTTGGTATATTTGAAGTTGCGTCCATACCAACGCGCATCCTTGATGGCAAGAGCTGATGGGAAACTAGCTCCTCATTTTTTTGGGCCTTATCCAATGCTCCAGAAAATTGGGAAGGTTGTTTACAAATTGCGTCTACCAGATTCAAACTCCATTCATCCGATCTTCCATGTGTCCCAATTGAAACGTACCATCAGCCCTGTTTCTACCAGTCCACAATTACCTTTTAGTATTAGCCCGACCCCATAATGGGGGTTAGAACCTACGGCTGTTTTGGGGATTCGACCATGTTGAATTGTGTAAAACCTGATCATACTGGACACCCAGCCATAGTCGTCACGGGTCGGCCATTTCCATTTTATTAGGGTTATATTTCCCTTGTTGTTTTATCCTTGTAAGCTTCTACCATTCGAAAATATAGTGAAACAGAACTAGCGGCCGTGGATGTAGCCCTATTCTGGGGTGAACCATGTAAAATCTCTGTGTCTTCTTCTTGTTTAATTCTTTCTGTCGTTTTCTTTGTTTCTCACGATCTCTAGGAATCCGATCGGATTCCTAACAGACCTAATAACGGGGATGCATCATCCAACTCCAAAGTTTTAACTCACTGGAAAGACATTACTCAACAAGAGGCAACGTGGGATCCTTTAGACTTGGTGCAACAATGATTTCCAGAATTTCACCTTGAGGACAAGGTGTTTCTTTTGGCGGAGGGTATTGATAGACCCCCAATTAGATGTACTTATTTCAGAAAGAATAAAAACCCAACAGTATAACGGGGTTTTTTGCTCAGGCATATAATGGGTTTTTGTTAGTAGCATAGTAAGTGAGGAATAAAAAGGAAGGGCAGGAAATTGGGTGGGGTATTCAGGCAGTGGTTTTGTCGTGAATCATCTGAGTTGGGAGAGAATGAAGGCTCTCAAAATCCTCCTTAGTCTAAACTCTTCTTCTTTCATTCTTTCAACCTCGATACAGATTTAAAGCATTGATCCATTGACAATGATCACCATTCTTCACAATTCTCTTCTTAATTCATAAAATTCTTTTACTATTTTTTGGATCTTATCAGAGACATACCAAATACCTTTCATTTTAACAATATATTAAGAACTACTAACAAATTCAGCAAATGTGATTAATATTTGTATTTATACTATTTATTAGATAAGGTAATCAATTACAAAAGACATGTTCTTGAACTACGTAAATTTAAACCTTCTAAAGAATATTCTTTATATAAGCATTAATTACTTTCATGGATAACTAAGTTAATAGCATTACAATTCATTCTATAATCCAAGATGCAGTGCACAAATATTAGAACGACAGATCATCCTTCTTGAGGTTGGCCCTGAATGGATATCAAGCTCGTTTACATCCATATATTCCAGACTTCCAGATATTCCAGATTTCAAGACTTCCAAGCTTCCACCACATTTCCCAATTCCAGACTTCAAGACTTCCAGATTTCCAGGCTTCTAGATTTGCTAGACTTACAGGCATCCAGACTTCTAGATTTTGATTTTCCAGACATCCATAATGCAGATTTTCTAGACCTCCAAATTTTCCAAATTTCCAGATTTTCCTTAGTTTTCATACTTTCCAGATTTCAAGTAGTATTGTGGACTCATGGATTTGTATTTGCATATCAGATCCATATACACTTTGGACATTGTGCTTCAATGGAGTGCACTGCTAGGCAGAAGAGGTTTTCTACTTTACAAGATTATGATATGTTTGGTCTTCACTGATTGCTCAACAAGCTCACCCTACATCAGCTGAGGTTTTCTATATCAGCTATTTTTTTTTTATTATCGGTAAATAGTAACAGTGTATTAAAAATAGAGAAAATAAATACAGATTTGTGGTACACAAACAGTGTACCAAAAGATTATATCTCTAAATAGCAAACCCAACCCCAGAAAAACAAATAACCTTCCACATCCCTTCGTTAGGCTTAGGAAGGATAATCTTTCCATAAATTCTTCATGGTTGATGTCATCCAATGCAATATGAACTACCAATCAGCTTTGGATTAGACTTAAGATTTGTTTGCCCAAGAATGACACATTTCTCTCTATATTTCTGAATATTCTTCTGTTCCTTTCTCCCCATATCACCCATGCTATTGCTTCCGGCGTGATATTCCAAGCCATATTCCTTATAGACTTCCCCTTCCTTACTCCCCAAGTCTCCAAGACCCTATCAAAATTCCCTAGTTGAACCCAAGGGATCCCAACCTTGGCTATGATCCCATTCAATATTTTACATGCCTCTTTGCACTAAACAAGTAAGTGGTCTACCGTTTCTTTATCCCACACATGATGCATCTATTTGGTAGGTACCATCCTCTACTCTTGAGATGGTTTACCGTTAATATCTTGCCTAGGGCGGCCGTCCATACGAAGAAAGACACCTTACTTCGTAAAAATTTGGACCAAACCATTTCATTCCCTTTGAAACTACTTCCTGTAAGACTCATAGATTGAAATGCCGACTTAACTGTGAAGGATCTTGATTTCTCTTTAATCCACTTCCTAATGTCGTCCTCTTGGCCCACTTCAATACTATAAATATCCTGCATCAGTTCTTCGTATTTTTCTATTTCCCAATCAGTTCTAGGAGGTTTCTTCTTAACACTATGTTCCACGAGTTTCCAACTTCAGTTGTAACAATTAAATCACTTATGAATACATGCATCTTCCTGCATATGTTGTAGATACATGCATACTTATCCTTCAACCTTTCATTGCCACACCATAGATCTTCCCAAAAATGAATCCTCCTTCCATTACCAACCGAAAATCCCCATTCTCTTTCCACTGACACAATTAAATTAGCAATTGGCTTCCATAGACCCGTTCCAATGGGAGAGTTCAGCTGGCAAGGGTACCAGCCCCCACTCAATGATCCATACTTCAAGTGAATCACCTTTCTCCATAGATTGTCCTTTTCAATCCCATACTGCTACACCCACTTCTGTAATAGGGCTTTGTTGAAAGAGACTAAAGGTCTTAGGCCAAGAGCTCCTTCCTTTTTTGACTTACATACGGATTTCCAATTTACCAGATGGTATTTGGCCTTGCCCCCTGGTCCTTCCCATAAGAATCTCCTTTGGATTTGCTCCAACCGCTTTGCTTTTGAGGTAGGAATCTTCAAGATGGACATTTGAAAAGCTGGGATGCTTGCCAGTACACTCTTCACCAGTGTTAGCTTACCACCTTTGGACAACACCTTATTCTTCCATGAAGATAGACGCCTTTCCATTCTTGCCACTATAGGGTTCCAAACTCTAGCTTTATTGAACCATGCCCCTAGCGGGATGTCGAGGTATGATGTTGGTAATTTGCCTATTGAACAACCCAATGAGTGGCCAACGGAGGAAATGTTATCTACGTCACCAATGGCATACATCTCGCTCTTAGCCAAATTTACCTTCAATCCATAGCATGCCTGAAAGCTCATAAGAACACCCTTCAACCATAAAATGCTATGAGGGGATGGAGTACAACAAGACAAAATGTCATCTGCAAAGAGGAGGTGGTTGATAGAAAGGGATTCCCCAAAAGTAACTCCCTCAAACACTCCCATTTCCATAGCTCTATCCATCAATCTACTAAACGCTTCCATCACCACCGTAAATAGAATAGGGGATAAGGGGTCTCCTTGACGGAGGCCTTTATCACTACTGAAAAAACCAGCTGTTGTTCCATTTACCAACACCAAAACCCACACTGTTGATATACAAAACGCAATCCAACTCCTCCATTTTCTCTGAAACCCATACGTATTAACATGTAGATAAGGAAGTTCCAATGAACATTATCATAGGCCTTCTAAAGATCAAACTTAGTCATAATCTTATTTCTTCCTTCCTTTAAGCACGAGCCAATGCATTGACTTGCTATGAGAACTCTATCCTGCAACTGGCGACCACCCACAAAAGCTCCTTGAGATTGTGAAATTAGGGACTGAAGTGCCGGCTTTAGCCTATTTCCAAGCGTCTTCGCTATAATCTTGTATACGCTAGACACAACGCTAATCGGCCTAAATTCCTTTAATTTGATTGTTCCTTCCTTCTTGGGTACTAGTACCACAAATGTAGCATTTATGCTTCTCTCAAAACTGCCCTTCTCATAAAATTCTAGGCAAGTTGCCATCAGATCTTCCTTAATGACTTGCCAACATGTTTTGAAGAATACCAATGTAAAGCCGTCCAGCCCCGATGCCTTATCTCCATTCATTTGATCGATAGCCCCCTTTACCTCCTCTTCTGTGAAGGGACGCTCCAAATTGTCTCTCCCTTCATCCATAAGCATTGAGAAATCTAATCCATCCACTGTAGGCCTTTTTTGGTTTTCCTCCTTGTGTAGATTGGAAAATTAATCTGATATCTTTAGTTTAATGGTTTCTTCCCCTTCAAAAACTTGACCATCTAGCTCCACCTTGGATAGAGAACTTAATCTACACCTTGCATTTGCTAATCTATGAAAAAATTTTGTGTTTTTATCACCCTCCTTCAGCCATATGGCTCTTGATTTCTACCTCCAACTCATCTCTTGTAGAGCAGCTGTCTATCTTTAGTTTCTCTCTCAACACCCATCCTTGGTTATTTAGATTCTCTGTCGTCTTTTCCATCCAACTCCTTAATTTGGTTCATTAGGTTTGACATGTGCTCATAAACATGTCCAACAACCTCCTGATTCCACTTCTTGAGGATTCCTTTCAACAGCTTTAGTTTCTAACTCAACACATAACTAGGTTTTTACCAGCCACCTTCATCTCTCCCCACCATCTTTCCACATTCCTGATGAAATCTGGACCTCTGTTCTTCTCTTTCGTCCCTTGTAATTTCTAATACCCTTTTGACTTTTAGTCACACATCTCCATCACTTATCCTAAAAAAAATCAAAACAAAATAAAATTGAAGGAAAATAAATATTCAAAATATTATAAGTACATCCCAAAAGAATTACATTGAGTTAAAAAATAATCGTAAAAGCATATATAAATGCAATCGAATAAAAAAAATAAGTTCATTTAAAGCTTCGATGGCATAAGAATATGAAAAATTAATCTAGAATACACAAAAATTTCAAAATTGCATTAATGAAATTAAATAAAAATCATATAAATATAGTGAAAAAAATAAATAACAAAATGAAAGAAAGTATTACTACATTTCATGTAATATTCTTCATTTTTCATGCAAAGACTAGATTTACATCTCAAGAAACAGATTTAATGTAAAAATGAAAAAACAAATACAACTAATTAAAATAAATAAATACTAAATCAAAGATAAGAAAATTTATTTTCAATCATTCAATAAAAAGCGCAAATCTTTAGAGAAAAAGATTAAAAGAATTTAACGAAAAAGGGAAATATGTATCAAATAACATTAAAAAAAATTAACAAAAAGCATGAATTGAACAAGCGTATAAGAAATAACTACATGAAAATACATAATAACTACTGATGTAATGGAAAAACATATATAAATAGGGAAAAGATAGAAATATTATATCAAAAAAAAGGATACTAACATTCAATCATTCATGAAATCCTAAAAAAACCAAAGAAAACTTTAATAAATTAGGAAATTAAATTTTCCTCGAAAATCAAACACAAAACAAAAAAAACGATAAAAGAAAAGAAAAACAAAATAAGAGTTCAAAAATATGAAACAGCAAAAAAAGAAAAACAACAAAAAATTTGAAATTGTCGAAAGAAAGAAAAACTTGATGAAAAGAATAAAAATAAAACTTAAAAAAAATCAATATAAGCAATAAACTTAAAAGGAATGCAAAAATTGTAATAAAATAAAAAATCAAGAGGAGAAAACCAAATTAACAAAATTTCTATGAAATCAAATCCTGGAAGCAAGAAAATAAAATATGAAATGACAAAAACATTCACTAATTTTCAATGACGGAAGGAAAATAAAAAATATTTAGAGAAAAGTGTTAAAAAGCACCTAAAAATTGAAAGAAAACATATCAAATAAGAAAAACTATTAACCAAAATAAAATAAGAAAATAACAATAAAATTACTAAGAAAATATATTGAACATCAAAATTACTGCACCTATTGGGACCCTCTCCATATATTAAACAATTTTAAAAAGAAAATCATAGGGGAAATGGACAAATAAAAATTAATTCAAATAAAACAATGTAAAAGCTCAAAATAAATAAAAACATGAAAAATAAAAAAAATAAAAAAATGTAACAATAAGTACGGGCAAACGAAATCTATGAAATATAAACACAGGGAATGTAGAATATAATCAAATCATAGGAGAAAAAATTAATATATATTCAATAAAAGAATTAAAAAGTCAAAGGTTTTGGAAAGAAATTGTTAAATTTAAATGGCAAACATCTCAAAAAATATAAATAATAAAAAAAACATAAAGATATTAATCATATCTTACAGAAATAAAAAGCAAATACAAATACTAAATTACAAAGAACATAGAATTAAAAAAGCAATCTAAATATGAAATTCAAAATAAAGACCTTAAGGTATAAAACAGGGGTTAGATTTATTACATCGCAATAAAAACATGAACAAACAAATAAAAAAATATAAACATACAAATAATATCAAAAAGTGCGACAAATGAAATTCATGTAACAGAAAAACAAGGTAAAAAACTAAAAGATTATTGAATCATAGAGGTGAAAAAAGAATAAGTATTTCTCTTAGTTTCAAGAAAAGCACCAAATGGGAAAAAATTCGAATGGACAAGTAAAATATATTAAATTAAAGAACATAAAAGAATCAAAATATTTTTGAGCATTCCGTCATAGCCTAAAGAAAGAAAAATCAAAGGATAGATGTGTATTCATGTTTTAATGTTTCGATTTGTGTCTACTTTTATTAAGATTTTAGTGTTTCTATTATTTTTCCCATACTTTAAGGTCTCTACTTTAGCTTTTCTATTTAGGTTCACTACAAAGTTTGATTTTGTGAATAATCATTTGATATTTGCTAAAATTTACACATACGTATCATTTTAAACTTTTCTGATTTTGATCCGCAAGATTTACTCTTATTAGTCATTTTTAATCTTATTAATTTTCGGTCCCAATTATATTTGACCCATATTTCTCATTTTTCTTTGATTTTATCCATTAAAGGTATGACAGGAAGCTTAAAATTAGGAAAGAAAATGAAATAGTTAAAAAATCCATACAATTAAATGCAACCAAAAAAAAAAAGGAAGAAAAAGGTGTGCGATTAATTAAAAAATAAAAAGCAAATATACAAAAACAATAAGTTAAAAAAAACAACAAAATAGTTCCACATTCATTAATTTGAAAATAGACGCAAAAAGTTAGTAAAATATAAAACCAAAATAAGTAGAAAAGTTGACATACATAATCAATGAACATCAAACAAAATGTGAAGAAAATATCCTTATTTAAGAAAAACCACAAATCAATGAAGAAAAAGTTAAAAAGAACTCGTTACATAAAAAAGAGAAAAAGTTAAAAAAAACTCATTACATAAAAAAAAGATAACTAATTCAATGAAACGAACACTTATTTTCAATCATTCAAGAAAAAAGCCCAAATCTTGAAAAGCTTAATAGAACTTAAGGAAAAAGGAAAATATGGGTTAAATAAGACAAAAACAAAAAATTATTAACAAAAAGCGTGAATTGAATAAGCATATATAAAATAACTATATAAAAATACATATTAACAACTAACGTAACAAAATTATTAAAAAAACATATATAAATAAAGAAAAGAAAGAAATACTAAATCAGAACAAAGGATACTAACCTTCAATGATTCATGAAATCCTAAAATAGCCAAAGAAAACTTCATAAATTAACAAATTAAATTTTATTAAAAAATCAAACAAAAGATAGGAAAAAAAAAGTAAAGAAATAAGGGTCAAAAAATATGAAATAGCAAAAAATGTAAAATTGTCAAAAGAAAGAAAAACTTGATGAGAAAATACAAATAAGAATAGTAAGATAAATAAATGTAAGCCATAAACTTAAAAAGTATAAAAATTATCATGAGATAGAAATCAAAAAGAGAAAACCAATCATTAACTATATCTCTGTAATCTTTTTTATCTATTCTCTTTCCTTTCTCTCCATCAGCCCTCTTCATGTTTCTATTTTACCAATGAAGTTATGGGAGCGGCTGAATAGAGCTCCAAAGCAAACGTGGCTTGGGCATGTCATGATGTAATGGGAAAAACATTAAAACCACCCATTATGGAAGGAGTTTCTCATACTTAAGCGGAGGAGAACCCAATGAACAGTTTGTCACGCTGTTTCAAGCCAAGCCACATTTCCAGCGAGTATCTAATCCCAAGGGTCTGCAAGGCTCATTATCTTAAACAAAGAAGTTTTAAAAGCAGACCTTGGGGACCGTGGGTTCACTTTAGAATGCAACCGACTGCCATATCATGGGTAGAAGCAGGAAAAAAAGTAGCCATATCTAGAGGAGGCCTAGGAGATAATTTCAAATTATGGCTGATGTCTCAGAAGCCTTGTTTTTCACTAATATGAAGGAACTGACACAGCCCGTAATTGGAATTAAATCCATCAAGTGAAAGAGGTACTTTCCATCTTGTTCTCTAGGGCAGGGGAGGCCAATAACACTGCTCGTGGGACTTCGCTTCACACAGCAGATGATGGAGATACCCCCATGATTCTTTAAAAAGCTTGCCAGAATTCACATGATGATGATTTGGTTTCTCTTTCCATCAGATGGGACAAGAAGCACAAAGATGAAATTTGAGCATTAACCTTTAGGGATTCAATTTTTTGCAAGTATTAAACCAGCTTTTAAGATGAACCCCAAGACTTTCTCCTTCCATGACTCCAGAGAGTGTCTCAAGAGTTACCAACCCATCTGCCGCATCACAAGTCCAGAATCTACTACTTCACAGAGAGATTTCTTTTCTCCTCCTAATCTCTCATGTCATACTACTGCTAAAATAAATTGGGCCCTTAATCCCTCCCTTAGCATTGAGCCAGACAATCAATCATTAGTTGTAAGGTTTCAATCCATGAAGTGGTATGACCACGTTGATGAGTTCGGATAGAAGTTTTAGGGACCAGCATTTCTCAAGAGCATTGGACCAAATTTTCAGCTTGGGATATGTTAGTTATCACATCTACACTAGGCTTAGAAATAGTGATAGGTAAAGGTGAATAGATCCTTCTCTCAAAAGCCATGTCCTCTTTTAGGAAGCCTAGATTTAAATCCATTGGCAAAGGCACTTCTGGAGTTCAGCGCGAGTTCAAAAGGGTCCCTTCAAAAATAGTTGGCTTTGTCTATGGTTTGTTGTTGGAGTCCCTGGTTTTTATGAAGAAAATTTGTTGGGACAAACCATGAAGTTTAGCATGGTTGATTCATTTACTTCTTCAGTGCAGAGTTTCTAGTTTCCTATGGACGATTTTTCTTAATGTATGTGCTCAGATATGGTGCACGCCTTCCTCGACTGTTCAACACTTCGGGGCATTGGTACCAGGGGCAAGGTTTTATCTAAACTTTGGTTCTCCACCTCAATCTGTTCAATTTGTCCAGAAATAAAAGTATTCTTGAAGGACAAAGCTAGAATCAAGGTCAGCTCCAAGACAAAGTCATTGCCATAGTAGCAGCTTGGACTGCTTTGCAACCATTGTTCAAGGATTTATCTCCATTAAACATGGGCAGAGACTAGAGATTTCCTATTTTCTTCTCCTCCTACCCCCAAGGTGTGCCCTGTTTAGAATCCTCCCAAAGAAGGGATGTTCAATCTCAACTCTGATCGAAGTTCTCTTGGAAATCCAGGAAGATCTGGAATAGGAGTTCTCAGAAATCATTAAGGACATGTTATTCATTTGTTCTCAGGCCTCATAGGTGTTGGAGATTTCTTTAAGCACAAAACTGAAGGCCATTGATAAGGGAGCTATGGAGGTCTTATCTGTTGGCCCAGTCAATCTAGACAGAGAAGGAGAGACTACCATAATCATCAAGTGGCTGAGAAGTTCTAATTCTGTTTCATAGAGATTTCAACATCTGGTTAAGGCTATTTTGCATCTATGGATGAGTTAAACTATACCCTATCTCATATAAACATAACTGCGAATACTCTGGAAAATAGGCTGGCTAAGAACAGTGCCACTATGGTCAACTTTCTATTCAGGTCCTCCAACTCTAGGGTGGAAGATTTTAATGGAGAACCCTAAGTATAACTAGTGTGACTCTAGTTATCTGCTTGGGAGCTTTTGTTTTCTCTTCTTCTGACTGGTGCATATTCATCCCCAGATGCTTACTTGTTCCTATTTTCACTTGTTTTCCCTTTTCCTTTCATGTCTGTCCTGCTACATTCACATTCTTTCTGCTCAAATAAGCTCCTTATATTACCAATCAAAGAATGAATAGAGCCCAAAATTCCATTCAACCATGGCAACTACTTGAGGCATACCCAAATATTTAGTTGGTGGACGCTGTTTGACATCCAAGGACTTACATGTATGATCAGATTCTATCTACACCCCAATTTTGTCCACCAATGTGACTTCTGTGCATGTTAACTTTTAAACCAGTCTTCTTTAAAAGGTGTTATACAGATCTCACATTTTGAACACCCATACGACAATCCCCAAGAAAAAGAATATTTTCATCAAGATACAATAAATATGAATTCATCAACCTGCCCTTTTCGATCACTAATCTGTTAAATTTGCCTGCATCTTCCACTTTGCTCAGATTCATAGTAAGTATATCTCCAACCAAAGCAAAAAAGGAACAAAGGCAGAGTCATCTTGCCCAAGACCTTTAAAGGACTCCAAGAATCTCGAGGAGCTCCACTGATGATAATTGGAAAACAAATATATCTAACACCAGACCATAATTTTCCACCTCAAACAAAAACTCTTAAGCTCCAAAACATGGGCAAAAAATTTCCAAACCACCCTGTTACTATAATCCTTGTCAAGTTCAGTATACAGATAAAAATCACACTCCCAAACCTACTCCACTCTTCCACTATCCCATTTGTCATAGTTACTCCATCTATGATTGCCTTCCCTTTTACACACTTCCATTGATAGTTGCTACAGATCCAAGCTCTTCTCTTAAATTTGAAGAAAAGTTTTCCACATGTATCTTATACTAACTGCTGAGAACATAGGTGGGGCCAGAGTCCTTCACTTGCCTTATTTTTTTATTTTTTTGATGAATAGAGTCCTTCAATTGCCTTTCCAATCCTTGTTGAATTTTAAGGCAATGGACGTAGAATCAACAAATAGATCGTCAATGCCATTAACTTCGAATTCATTAAAAACATCACAAATTTATAATCTTCTAACACAATCAAGATCCAAATTTTTGTCTTAATCTCCTCAAATTTTCTCCTTAGTCCACTCTCTCTGCCCCAGACAATATTTTTAATTTTAATCAGATACAATCATCTAAAGTTTGTAACCAAATTCCTCCTCTTCCCATTAGCTATCTTATGAAAGTACCCAATGTTAACATCACTCTTCAAACATTTTAGATGAGATTTTTGTGGCCACAAATTTAATCATCTCTAAAGTGAATACATTTATCTGGCCACAATATCCAGATTTCTGCACCATTATACCTTATCCAGGGAATAAATTTGGACCAATGCCTCTTCTTTCATTATTCAGAGTCTTTTTTATATCTTAATTGTTCCATTTATTAATCAAATTTTAACCAATCTTAATGACTAATCATTAAACATTCCAACAATGGATCTTCATCAAGACTCCAGGGTCCCAAACCCTTGTTGCTTTTTCAACTAAAACCAGCATCATATTACAAACCCCAATCTGGTTACCTTCAAGTCTCTCTAGCCTCCAGATATCTTTCTTCACCAATACCTGATAGGATATGATAGTCCATACATAATATTGGTGCAAAGACTCAATTCCCTATGCCTATCCTCAACCTCAATACCCATCAAGCAAGCAATTTTGAGCAAACCATACCCTCTCCTAATGTTGTGCCCCCTGTCTAATCTGCTATTCTTGGCCTTCCTCATGTTGCATGTTTCGATCGTCCTATCACAGTAAACACAGCCTCCAAATAAACATTCAAATCCTGGCACAACCTAGGCATTTCTTGGTGAAAATGGAGACCATAAAAAATACAGAAATCATAGGATCCCCTAATAGAAAGATGTGAACTCTCCAACTTACTCTTAATCAGAAACATGCTTCAAATCTTTACAAAGCAACAAAGAATTTATTTAGAACATCAATAATTTTATCAAAATCAACCAACATATAATTACTCTTCCTCAACTTTTGAAGCCTTCTTATCTTTATGGAGTAATATCTTACATGTTTTCACCTGTTCTTTATGGAAGACTGGTAATTAGACAAATAAACCTGTTGTACCGAGAACATGGAAACAATAGGAAGATCAAATCAACTACATGTATATTGGTGTGGTCTAACATTGTTCTTACATCCTCAAATTCCACACCCTTTGCACCCAAATAAAATATGTTCAATTTTCTCTAACAAAGACAAACCCTGTAACTATTCTCAAAGTTATTTGGAAACCGGAAGGATTGAATTTTTGAAGATCTTTCCAAGCTGACTCATGCCGTAGACAGTTCAATAGGCTACTTTTCAATAAATTGCTCAAGATCAAAGACTTCCTTGTCACTAAGAAGCTTAATTGGGAGAATTGACACTATTTTATTCAATGTCATTAGGCATCTCTGTCTTTTTATCCCTCTTTATAAAATCTGAATCTCCTTTAGAACCTTACTTTCATGCCTTTACTCATCATCAAGTCTTCTCATCTGTCTAAATTGTCCAAGCTTTAGATATCTGAACAAATTTCGTCATTTTTCTCTCATACCAGGCCAAAAATCTCTTTCCAACATCAATTTTCTGTTTCAACATACCTATAGATTTTATAAATCAATAACCACGCCACTAGTGATTTAATCTCTATGAAAATAAATTGGACTTTTGACAATCTTCTTGGCAAAAATATGAACAGGAAAATTATTAGACAAACAACTTGCAAGGGCATCCCAAAATTACTTTCAAAGCGAGCCTCATATTCCAATAAAATAAAAATTAGTCCAACATGTAGCACATCAAATTATCCTAAAAATAGGATCAGGTGAGCTCTACAAGTCATATAGAGAAATTTATCAAAGAGATCCATTGAATTAAAGAAACTATGCTTGCTTTAGCGATCCCACAGCCCCATCTCGTCTTCCAACTATGAACTCAATGACATCATATTTAACTCATGTGCACCATGAGAACCTCTGCTCATTCAAGAATCCTTTCAACTCATCTCAAAAACAACTAATAAGTGTTTGTTTATTTTATCCAAAGACATTTCTACATACCAAAACAAAACCATCTTGGAAGCTTCCTGAAAATTTTGATATAGATTAGGAGCATATTCTACCACTTTCTCAAATAAAACTCATAAACTTAAAAATGTCAATACCATAAAATTTCTTCCACAGAATTGAAGAGCAATTTCCTTTTAGATCTGCCCCAAATCTCCTAACCATACTTTGTCTATTGACTCGTTCTTCATCTCTTGTAATACAATTATATCTAGCTTAGATCACCAGATCAACCGCTCCTCCTCTCAGGTTATCCTAGCCCTCTTAACACTTCAACTAATGATCCCCATTCATCCATGTTCAGTTAATCCTCAAGTTCCTTGACTCCATTCACATGCATTGAGTGGACCTATTTGGGTGTTACAACATCGAAATGACCTTTTTTTCTTCATTTCCACTTTTCCAATTCTTTGGTGATCAATAATAGCCATGTAAAAGCAAAAAATTCCGATTTGACTATGAACATACACAAAATCTTTTGTAGACCACTCACATGGAACAAATTTACTCACTTCACCTTAATCAAAGACACATCTCCTTTTACAATTTCCAACCTTTTAATGCTCATAGAATTTGAATCACAAGTCTTACATCTCAGAAAAACCAATGGATGGGGAGATCAGAAAAACACCAGAATACTTCAGAAAATCTGTTAGTAGAGAAATGACCTTGCAACAATAATATGGATGCAAGGAGTCTATGTTTGAGGCAGGTTTAGCTATCCGGACTCAAACCATGGCTTCACCTATAGAAGTAGGATGGGCAACTTGCTATCTTCTCAACATGTACAATGTAGAAAACATGAGTTTAAGCAAAATATCTATTTTTATTATGACATATTTTGCAAAAATTATAACTTTCTTTTCCATGAAAAATAGCTCTCTAACAGCTCTTAATTGGCAAGGTTAGGGACCAATTCTCGGTTTTTGCTCACAAAACGTACCCTAATAAGCTCAGGTCTGTGCATGTTACTCATCGCAGATCAACTAAGGAGAAGAAATAAAAATAAAATCCTACATAAATTAAAATTTTTCCCACAAAAGATAGTTTAAATTGGTATGGATAGCAAAATGATAACATTTCTAAACACCACAATCTCACCATGTAAAAAAATATACCGTTGTCACAATAATTTGTTTCCAGATCAAAGCCAAAACAAACCATTAATGTATCACCATCCTTGTCCTTGTTTTCGAAAATTATCAGCTATGTTTTATCATAACCATCCGCCTAAACTAGGAGAATGCGCATTGCAAAAAGAAAGAAGGGTATTGTGTAGGCAATTATCAAACTACCTCCTGTAGATATTAGAGACGTAAATAGAAGTGTTGACAAAAAATTGTAATCTTTGATCGAACACAATTTCACCCATTTGTTGTGGGTTTTTATTTTGTAGGGTACGGACCCACTCAAGATCGTTGATCCTTAATTACATCCTAGACTCTAGAACAACCCTTTGATTCTAACTCTCAAAGTATATCAAGAAATATTTGGTTTAACTTGTGTTTTTGTTATTGTGCCTGAACCCAACATTCGGGCTGCTTATGTACCCAAGTATTTGGGATCAAGTCATATCGTAGTTCAAATAGGAGTTTTGAATTTGAGTTTGGTTCGGGTCACAAGGATCCGGTTTAGATTTGCCGGAAAATCACTGTTTTCGCCTGAAATGTTGCTAAACACTATCATGGCGCCTCAGACGCTCCCAAACAGACGAACACGCTGGGAATTTGCGCCTGAGCCCTACCAAAGTCTCTTAAATACACTTCAAGCAATGGGGGTTGAACAAAACAGATTATTCTTTTTCTTCTTGCATCTTCCATCTTTCTTCTTGCCTTGTCATTCTCCCACATATGGATTTGCAGATAAAGATTAGGTATATCTTCCAATCCTTATCTCATTCCCTTTTGCCCCTTTTCTTTAGATCCTGAACGTTAGTATTTAGAGAGAATTCAAATAATAGATTGAAACATATCTTAACTCCTTTATCTCCTGGAATCTTTTCACACCTTTATCTGCTAAAATCTCTCTAATTTTTTTCTCTGATCTTCTCCTCGATCTTCTAAACTCTAGCCTTCTAACCCCCTTTTTTCCTCCAACACCCTCCTTTTTATAGAGCATTGGACGTGGGGTAGTTATGAAACTACCCCACTTAAAGAGGTTGTAACCCACGTTTCCATCATTATTTTTTTTATTATTTTTTTTAATTGAAAATGGGGGGTCGTTGATGAGCTCCCCCTTTTAAGGGTCGTGCCATGCACAATTTTTTTAAATCATTATTTTTTTAATAATAATTTTTGAAAAGTGGGGCCCAACAGTGCCCCCTTAGTTACTGGAGGTGTACAAATCCACCTACGATAACTGAAATTCCCTTTTAAAGGGACCCACTTTTAGCTATATCTAATCCTCTTTTATTTCAATTTGAATTTGGAATTTTAATTCAAATTGAAACTCTATCCTTAGGGGTCTCTTTATAAACATGACGACCCTAGGGTTTTTAGAGTTTTGTTTGTATTTCGGAAGCAGAGTTGAGATTTTACAGACATAACCAAGGTCTTCTTCTTCCTTCCCCTGTCTCTCTCTCTTTTTTTATTTTTTTTATATTATATATATATTTTTTATCATCCTTTAATGGCTTGACTTGTGATGAGCTCCCTGAGCCTAGTATCTTTAGTTATCATCACAAGTGAGTCTTCGAACTGCCAAAAACTTTTAGAAGCAGCGGTGCTTTTTCTTTCTCCACAGGATCTAGGCTGATCAGCAATTCCTGCCGAAGATCTTTTGAAAATAAACACCAAAGAATACTTGAGATGAATGATAAATCCCAAATTCGTCCTTTGCATTTGTGGGGTTAACAACCACACAGTTCTCATTGTTTGGGACCCCACGTAAACCCTTGAAATTAAAGCTTTGTCAGGTGTTTGACTTTATCTTTAAAAAGTACTCTTCATCTAGAAAGCATTCTTTTATCATCGTGGGTTTTCATTGGATCCCCATCAGGATGGTTAGCCTTTCAAGATAACCCTCCAGAAAATCAACCAATCAAATGCCTTTTAAAGTGATTAGCCTTTATTAGGCATTACCTTTCGAGATGATCAGCCACCACAACTAAAGTTTGAGAGGCTCCATATCACTATGATCAAGAATTAGGAATGTTTGGGTTTTGATGCTGTCAAAGATATCGACAGTACTAACTCATACGAACTCGTCATTGTGGAATTTTCACCAATATACTGAGCTAATATCCGATCCTACAAGAATAGGAAAACATGCAGTGTTTACTTATCTTTCTTCCCATTCACTTGCTCTCTTAGGAATTGGCATGTGGATCTGCAACGCCATTTCAACATCAGCAAGTAGTTGGCCAGCATAAAGCTAAAGTTGGCCCCCACAACAATTACTTTCATGGTTCCCAATTTCATTGCCATGTTAGGTTCTTTTATTGAAAAGGGAACAATATCAGCTCTGAAGTCCTACAGATCTTTGAAAATTCTAGTTTATAACCAAAGTTAATGGCATCCATCCGATCCTTGAATGCAACAGTATAAGATGAACACTTTTCCCAAACAATTGTTCTCATCACGATTAGAGATGTCCAATCTGACACACTCTATATGTTTAGGGTCAAAGTTTGGTAGACTTGGAAAGTTGAATGGTTTGATAGCCTTTGATTTGACCCGCTTTTAGACCCATACGAATGGAAAAGCACCCTTTCAAAATTCTTGAATGTGAGTCAATGGGCATGATAATAACCCACTTTATTTGACCTATTTTTAGGCCCATACAAATGGAAAGTTAGCATCCTTTCCAAATTTTTAAATGTAAGTTAATGGGTATGATAATAGCCCACTTCATTTGACCCACTTTTAGACTCATACGAATGGAAATTTAGCATCATTTCCAAATTTTTAAATGTGAGTCAACGGGCTTTATAATAGCCCACTAAAAGAAATGTGGGGAATCAGTTTCATTGGCTGTAGCTCCTTTTTGGTAGTGTAATCCGAAGACCATCCTATTTGAATAATAAGAACCTTAGTATATATGTTGACGCATCTAATGGGCAAATGGCCAATCAAGAGACACCACCAAACATCCATGACTAAGTACGCTTCATGACCTTCCACAATTCGCCAACTGCTCCATTCCAATAAGAAATCTCACTCATGAGCCAGTCAGCTTTGCTCCCACAATGTTGTAGATAAACCGATTAGTGGGTTGAAAGATAGACCCAACATAATGAGTAGACCCCTACATCTCTCTCTTTTTTTTTCTTTTTTTTTTTTTGAGATAGGCATTGCCATATATGTGAATTCTTTGAGTTGTGATACAACCTTGAAGGTTTAGCCACAATGCTATCACATGACTATTTACTTTTGTGAAATCACTAACATTTTTTTTTTTTTGTGCAGGTTTCAATGGAGACAAGTGGTTATATATGTCAACAACGAGCCCCAAGTCATGATGGTGGTGAGCTGAAAACCAGTCCCATATATAAGAGGTCTATTTCTTTGAAAGAACTTGATACAAAAATCAGTGAAACTAATAAAGTGAGTTGGACCCGAACTGATAATGTTCCTAGTGGATGGTTTGAATTTGACCCTCAAAATGATCAGAGTGTCATTAGTGTTTGTAGACACTTTGGACCTCGTTTCCCAAGTGTCTTTGTTGAGAATGTTACTAATGAAAAAGATGGGGATAAACAGTTGGCAGTTGACCAACGCTTTCATCCTGCCCTTCATTTTCTTATTGAAAACAAAGGATGAGATGGTTTCAAGTTTAGGGGTCGAGCTACATTTCAGCCCTATTTGCTAGAATGGACAGAATCAATTCTGAGGGATCATGGGCATGTTTTGAGAGATGCTCATTTTTATGGTGCAATTGCTGTTTCCAGATATCTATATGAATTTTCTGGCAACATATGGAGACTGTTTTGTGAATTATGGGGTCCTTTAAGCAACACTTTTCACCATGGTGGTGGTGAAATGGGGATCTCATTATATGATATGAAGATCATTGGTGGTTTGGCCATTTTAAGGGAACCCTATGAAGAGTTTATTCCCACAAACCAATCCCTGTTCAATGTGAGCGGAAAGACAAAGGCAGCATATCCTTCTATAGTGGCCGAGCTTTTGGTTATCCACACTCACATATGCTCTTACTTTGGGCAGAAGAAAGTAAGTTACACCCAATGGATTGAACACTTTTATCAAGGAGAGTTGATATATGTAGCCTTTGGAGAACCCCAGCCGAATACAAATTACAAGTACCATCCATCTTCATTTCAAAATGAAGGAGAAAATAGAAAAGACCTTTCTTTAGAAGTGTCAAAGGAGGGGTATTTGGTAGCATACTTGGCTTTTTGGCTAAGTTACTTCGTCTTACCTCATGGCAGCGATGCAGTTAGACCAGAAACTTTTGTCATGGCTTCACAACTGGCACAAGGTGTGAAGATATCACTTGCTCCCACAGTTTTGGGTTGCATATATCATGAGCTTGGTCAAGTTGCTATGCATCCATCTAATCCTGGTATGTCAAACCTGAATTTTCCGCTTCACTATGTGATAGCCTGGATGGGGGAGCAATTTCCCACTTTATATCATGGTCAGCCAGATACTGAGTTTCCTGGAGACTATCCCTTGATGGCGAGTTATGCAAGTGTGCAAGGAGAGATTACAGATCCTTTTCAAGCGCAACAAGTGTTTAGGAATGATCAATATGTTTCTTTTCGCCCTAATGCTTTTTTTGAAGAGAAAGGCTGTAACTTTATGGATACACCAGATTTGTCCGATGATCATTTTGAACTCCTAGTATGGATGTGCTCACGGCTGCTCCCTATACGGGTGGGCATGGAGACCCGATTAGAGCCGCATTATCCGAATAGATTTGTTCGCCAATTTGATTTGGACCAAGGCGTTCCTGGTAATCGGCTTCGTTTCAGCTTTAAACAGAGGGGGCAGAAATGTCTTCAAGACCTTGCTAAAGCCCAGAAATTTATTTTGTTAAGAAATACCGGAGCATTGTTTCACATCCCTTGTATGAGCCGTATGAGAAGTTGTACATGGTGGTATTGTAGGCGGTGGGCATAGAGCACTGCAACATATTCGGGTAAGTCAATAAAAAGCATCCTTCCAATGTTAACTAGAGGCCGTTTCAAGCCCCTTCCGCCAGATCCGGTTTTTGTTGTTTCCAATTTGCATGAAGTTTCTACGGGTCTGAAAGGAGCTGTAACCATCCCTGGGCTTAAGGCTAAAGCATCTGGCATTTTTGACATTCATATCAAAATCCAGCAAGTCAAAGAAAAAGAGAAAAGAGTTCATTGTGTTAAAGATGATCGGGATATAAATTTCAAGAGAGCTCGATACAACAGGTCATCCTCTTCTGATGACAAGATTGTATTAAGATCACGGATTCAGGTATCCCAGACCCTGCTCCTTCGACTGTTGATGCTGGTTGCAACAAAGTATTGGATGATTGGGATGATGAAGAAAGACTTGATTTTGAAGGACCAGAGGATCATATTGCCAACTTAGAAGTTCCAGAAGATTCTACTAATGCAGGAAGTGATCCAATGGCAAGTACTCATAGTCCTCAGAAGTCTGGAATCAGTCCATTTGATACTTCCTTTATGAAGGATGTTGATGCCCCCACTCATAGTTATATCGAGGGCAAAATGCGGGACATTGTTGCTGATATTACTCCATCTCTCCCTCCTGGAGATTTCTTGAGCAAACGTGGCAAGTTTGAGCGCTTCATTCGGATATTACATGCTACGATTGACAACATAGCTGAAGGCAAGATATTTGTTGACACCCTTGCTAACGTCGTCAATTCTATTTTTGAGTCCACAGGCTTGACTGTGTTAGATGACCGAGTTTTGGAACAAGGTTCTGAGGTGGATGCTGCACATATTGACGAATTGATTCATCGCCATGACGCATGCCTAAATGCCAAGAAGAAACTTGTAGAGGAATTAAAGATCCTTTCAAAAGATTCAGCTGAACTCAAAACTTTGGAGTTAGAGGTTCTTGATGCGGGAACCTAAGGCTCGTTTTATCGGAGAAAAATATGATGCTGAAGTTGTGAAAAAAGGAAATAGTCAAGAGCAAACTTCAAACTTGAAGCAATTTATAAAGAAGCATGCTCAAACAGATCAAAATCTCTGTAGAGCACGTTTGGAAACAGGAGAGCAAAAATTAATAAAATCTCGTGTAGCAACGACATTGAAGGCCTCACATGAGGAGTACAAGAAACAATTGCACTTGTTAGTTTCTTTTTGTAATAAGTAGAAACAGTCATTGTTATCAAGCTATATTTAGTGACTTTTTTTTTGTCACTTTTGTTTAAACATATGATTTGTTTTAATTGAGGCTGGACCTGTACATATTGCCAGGTTGCCTACGTACCCATAAAATGGGATCAAGCCATCCGTAGTTCTATGCTCACTTTTTTTTTTTATTTGTTTCCCTTAGCAGTTTAGCCACATGCAAGTGATTGATGGATACGTCATGCTAGCAGTTTAACCACATGCACACTTTTGGTGGATATGTTGTCCCAGCAGTTTAACCACATGCACACTTTTGGTGGATATGTTATGATCTATGGGTAGAACTTTTTGATGAATTTCCCATTTACACAAAAGTATATACATCTTCCCTCGTGATCTGAAAGTTCATGCGCTCATTTAGGAAAGACTTTAGTGACAACATACGGTCCTTCCCATTTTGATTCAAATTTCCCACCAGTTCTTCGATTGACTACAATGGATCGTCTGATGGTAAGAACCAGATAACCAACTTTAAATGACCTGGCATTCACTTTTTTACTGAATGCCCCTGCAACTCCTGCTTGATAAAATTCGAGTCGCTATTGCATTGAAAGTCTCTTTTCATCCAACGCTTCTAGCTCAGCCAATCTAACCACAGCATTTTCGTCTGGCCTTGTGAGCTGCATTAAGACTCTAAGTGATGGCAGTTATACCTCTAATGGGAGTACAACTTTTGCTCCATATACAAGATTGAATGGAGTACACCCTGTGGAGGTTCTCACCATTGTTTAATATGCCCACAACACTTCTGGCAAACGCTCATGCCAATTCTTCTTATTTTTGGACACTATTTTCTTGAGAATTTTGCAAAGCACTTTATTAAATGCCTCTGCTTGTCCATTTGACGAAGGATTATAAGATGATGAGCGTGCCTAGCGAAATTTATATTTCTCCATCAACATGGTGAGAGCTTTACATTTGAAATATTTAGCCCGATCTGAAATTATTTTAGACGGGATCCCATATCGATATATAATGTGGTTTCAAATGAAATTTGCAACTTCTGATGCCCCCACTTGTCTTAACGGAACCGCTTCAGCCCACTTTGAAAAATAATCTGTCCCTGCAAGAATATAGGCGTGTTGCCTTGATGAAGGAGGTTTAAAAGGACCCATGACATCCAAGCCCCACGTTTCAAATGGCCAGGATAGAATGGTGGTATGAAGAGGTTGCGGTGGTTGATGTATGAAATCACCATGTATTTGACATACTTTGCAAGTGGTTGCAAATTTTATGGTGTCCTGCACTATGTTTGGCCAATAGTAGCCTAACCTCTTGAGTTGTGCAGCAAGTATTGGGTCAGCTTGGTGCGCATCACATGTCCCTAAGTGGACTTCATGGAGGGCATGCAATGCTTCTTCTTTTGATAGACACCTTAAAAGCATCCCATCAAAGGATCGCCTATATAGCGTGTCATTAGAGATTATGAAGCAAGAAGCCCATCATCGCACATCAACCCTTTTTCTGGGATCAGTTGGTAATCTTCCATGCTGCAAATAATCAACAATAGGTTGTCACCAATCTGTATCCTCTTCCACTTGATATGCGATAGATATATCTGCTGCTTGCATTTCTTCCATGCGATCTTGCAATGGTGGGAGAATATGCCACTCACCAACTATTATTTGCAAGTCTCTTTGATCTGGAAGAGTTAGGGATGCAGACAAATTGGCAAGTGCATCGGCTTAATCATTTTCTGCTCGTGGTATATGATTGACTTGAATTCCTATGAATTGAGAAATCAATTCCTTGACTCTTTGATAATAAGGAATTAAAGTCTCATTTTTGACATCATACTGCCCATTTATTTGCTTGATGACCAACTGCGAATCACCAAATACTTGCAAGTTTCCAATGTGTATTTCACGACCAATTTCGAGGCCAACTATTAAAGTCTCATATTCAGGCACATTATTTGAGCAAAGCTCAAGGAGAGCAAAGGAATGTGGTATTAAACCACCTGAGGGAGTAATAAACATAATTCCAACACCTGCCCCCCGTTTTCTTGATGCCCCATCAAAATATAATTGCCAAGGCTCTACTTCTTCTTTGTAACAAACCTCTTCATCTGGCAATTGAGTTGACAACTCAGACTCATCAGGAGTAAGGTGTAAAAGTCTGCTAATGCCTATCCCTTTATCGCTTTTTGAGGAACGTATTTGATTTCAAATTTTGACAGAAGCAAAGACCATTTAACTAACCTTCCCGATAGCATAGGTCGAGACATCAAGTATTTGAGTGGATCAGCCTTTGAAATGAGAGTTATGGAATGTGCCAAGAGATAATGCCATAATTTCTGAACAGCAAATATGAGAACCAAACAAACTTTTTCAATAGGAGAGTAATTTTGTTCTACTCCCACCAATGTTCGACTTAGATAATACAAGGCATTCTCCTTTCCCTCATCATTATCTTGGGCCAGTAAAACTCCCAAGGAGTTTTCCAGAGCTACGATGTAGAGAATCAACGGCTTTCCTTTGATGGGGGCTGCTAACACTGGCGGGTTTAGCAAATATTGTTTGATACTTTCAAAAACACTTTGACATGCCTAATCCCACTCAAAAGGTGTATCCTTTTTCATTAATTTGGAAAACGGCTGATATCTTCCAAATAAATTCAAGATAAACCTCCTTATATAGGCAAGTCTTCCTTGTAGCCCTCGAAGCTCGCGTAAATTTCGAGAAGGAGGCATCTCAATGATTGCTTTGATTTTTGTGGGATCAATTTCAATGCTACGATACCGGACGACAAAGCCAAGGAATTTTCCTGAGGTTACCCCGAATGCACAGTTTAGGGAATTCATCTTTAACTGATATTTTCTTAGTCTGTCAAAGACTCTTTTTAAGTCGTCAAGATGATCTCCTATTTCCCTTGTTTTAACAACTAAGTCGGTTACATAGCATTCCACAATATTATGCAGCATGTCATAAAAAATGACCGTCATCGCCCTTTGATATGTAGCTTCCGCATTTTTTAATCCAAAGGGCATTACAGTGTAACAATATATCCCCTTAGGAGTGCGAAAAGCTGTCAGTTCTTCATCTTCAGGTGCCATCTTGATTTGGTTGTAACCCCAAAATCCATCTATAAAGGACAAGGCACCAAAGCCAGTGGTTGCATCTACCAACAATTCTGTGATTGGCAGAGGAAACTCGTCTTTAGGACATGCTTCATTTAGATCTCTGAAATCTATGCAAATGCTGATTTGTCCATTTTTCTTTTTGACTGGAACAATATTTGCAAGCCATATCGGGTATTTGACCTCACGGATAAAACCCACATTTATCAGCTTATCAACTTCGGCTTCAATCTGGGTCACCAACTCCGATCTAAAACGACGTTGAGCTTGTTTGACAGGCCGAATTTGGTCGGATATTGCCAGTTTGTGGACTGCTATTTTAGGGTCCAAACCCAGCATGTCTTGATATCCCCAAGCAAAAACATCATGATATTCTTGGAGCAGTGCTTCATAATTTTCAGATTCTTCCTTGGTTAATAAATCACTAACATAGATTAGCTTTGGGTCATCCATTGTGCCGAGATTTATCTCTCGGAGGTCGTCAACTATTGCTTGACCACCACCTTCAATTTCAGCAGGTGCAGACCGCACTTCTTGCAAGAAATCTGGCGAGTCAATATCTTGTTCAGTTTCCTCTGTTTCACATTCGTCAACAGAAATATAGTTGGCTTGCACAATCATTTCCAGATTTTGATTATTAGGGTCATCCTTTGGCCTTTTAAAGATGACCATGCATTGTTCTCTTTTCTTTGTAGCCTTCCTTCACCTTTTATTGGACTTGGAATTTGGCAAGTTTCCAAGGCGTTGAAAGACTGATAAACGAGGCTTTTTCTCAGGAACTATTTCTTCATATTTGTCATCCCTGAAGATGGCCTTTTCTCAGTCTATAAGGACTTGATTGGAAGAAGATGAATCAGCCTTTGAAGGTTCTTGTAAACCTTGATTCTTATTTTTCTTGTGTATCACCTTCTTTTTATACCTTCCATGGAAAGTTGGCTTGCTTTTGATGGCCACCTTTCCATTCCTTCTTTCATCATCGTTGAATGGTGTGGTAGCAACCATCTCAGGCCGGGGGATGGATTGGTTCACTTCACGAAGGGGAAATGTGTAGCTTGTTGTGGGCACTGCCATCGTATCTTTTATTGACACCAATGCCTTTTGGCTCGGTTGCCTTAAACTTTTAAGCACATACTTGAAAGTCTTTTTAGGCTTTGGGGCGGTGCTTAAATCCTTTTTCTTAGGACTTTGATCTTCTTGAAAGATGTCCACCTTGATTCGGGGTGCTGTAGGTGTTGTAAATGCGGTGCTCCTCTTTTCTTTGCCTCCATGTTCTGCATTTTTTGAACTTTGAGAGCGAAAAGAGGCAAGCTTGGTTTCTTTGTAGAATTTAGCATCTGCATAAATCATTTCTTCCCCTTGAAAAGGATCTGGATCTCCAGAAATTCTTATCACTTCCCCGTCTTTGTTGAACTTGAAGCATTGGTGGAGTGTTGAAGGAATCACCCCATATGTGTGGAGCCATGGGCGTCCAAGAAGAACATTATATGATGTGTCAGCATCGATCACATGAAAGAGGGCATCGGAATATAACTCTCCAATTTCCACTTTAAAGGCGATCATACCGCATACTTTTTGTCCCATTTGATTGAACCATTGAATTGTCATCATGGATGGTGACAATTGCTTGGGATTAATTCCCATGACTTTAAGGGCTCTTGAGGGAAGTATATTTACAGCCAAACCACAATCCAATAGGATTCGGTTTAGGTAAGCCTCACCAATAAACCCCTTGACATAAAGAGGTCTGTTGTGGTTTCCTGACCCAAGTTGCAAGTCTTCATCTGTGAAGGTAATGCATGCCATGCACGAGGCACACAAATTTGATGACTTTGATTGAACCTCTACTTGATTGATTTCTTCTTTGTAAAAGTCAGGGCTTGACAAAGCTTCAACTGGTGCTTTCCTGAGATCCTTGGATAGCAACAAAGCATCATAGACACTTAAAAGTGCTACGATGCGCTTGAAATGCACTACCACATCATATTTAACCCCATGATCAATTTTAGGATTTTCCTCGGCTTTAGCCTTGGGGTTGCTTTTTAAAGCTTTTTTTGCTGCCCCTTTATTAGGAACATTATTTTCTAATTCAAGGTTCCCCAAGCACTATCCAAAACGAAGTGTTATTTCATCCACTTCTTGGTTTGATTCGACCTCCTCATTCACTTCAAAATAGGCCATGCAACATGGCATAAATTCTTCCTCGAGCAAGTCATCTTCTGACAAATCAAGCCACTTCAAAAAAGGCCATGCAACATGGCATAAATTCTTCCTCGAGCAAGTCGTCTTCTAACAAATCAAGCTCGACATAATCTTTCAAAGTGAACGGTATTCTTTCAAGCTGTTTGTACTCGTCCTCTAGCAGGACTGGTACTTTCTTTTGAGCCTTCTTCTTCTTCTTCTTGGAAGCCTTCTTTTTCTTTTCAAACCGTCTACGGCCATGTGAAGTCATTTCTAAGGAATCCCCTGGTTGATAATCAGGTGCAGCTTGCCTTTGTGTTCTTTTGCTTCTATAGGTTTGCCAACCATCCCCCACTCATCTTCTGTGACTGAAGAGTCATCCCAATACTCCAAATTTGGTTCAGTCATGAGCTCATAGAGCGTGGGAATATTGGGATTACCACAACGTGGCATGTCCGGATAGGCATAGACAATATTTGAGTCATCATCCATTTTGAATTCTACCGGAATAGCCCCTGGTGGCAGTGAAGCGGTCTATATTGGTTCACCAACCAAAGACACATTATTTGATGCTACAATAGATTCCTTTTTAGGAGGCCCTGAAATTTCAATCTCCCCCTTATCAATCATACTTTGGATTATGTCCATAAGGCAAAGCAATCGTTAATGGTATGACTGACCATGCGATGATATCGACAATATTTGGGATCAGTAGTCTTATCAACATCTGCAGGTCTCTTTGGCTCAGGGAGCCTTATGACCATTCTTGAAACAAATCCTCAAATATCAATTCCACATCATCATCATCGAAGGAGTATTTCTTTTCCCTTCTTTCTTTCAAAGTTTTGGGAGGATTCCTCGATTTCCCATTCCCACTTCCAATCCCATTTTCCTTCTGTTTGTTGGTATTTACGAAAGTAGGCATGGCTTCCTTCTTTATTTCCTTTATTGTTTCTATCTTACCACCTATTGTAATAGTAGGAAACTTCTTGGTCATTGTTGACTTCTAGCGAGCCATTTGCCGTTCGACGTACTTGCTTTTGACACAAGTGCATCAAACGACTGTGGGTCAACGGTCCCCACAAATGTAGCAATTTCTGGCAACAAATTATTGGCACACATTTGGATATCAGATTGTTCTATTAGCTTTTCAGGGCATTGGAGATTAAGATTTCGTCATCTAGTTATGAAATCATTAACGCCCTCATTAACCTTCTGCTTTGCATCTGCAAGGTCAATAATGGAAATCTTCTTTTTCGAGCTAACAAATTGAGCTAATAAAGCTTTCTGCATGTCGTCCCATGTGAGTATGAAGCCAGGAGGTAACTGAGTGTATCATGTGAAAGCAACTCCTTTCAATGATTGCACAAATTGCCTTATCAACAAGGCATCTGTTAGTGCCGATTCCCAACATGCGGAATAGAAGTGGGCTAAGTGCTCTTGAAGAGAGCCATTTAACCCATCAAACTTTTCAAAAGTAGGTTTCTGATATCCATGCGAGAATGGCACTATGTCATAGTGTGCAAGGTATGGCTTTCTGTAGCCAAGCACAGGTAGTGACATGGAAGATTGGAAATCCTTGATTCCTTCAGCAATCAGGGTTTTAATATCCACTTGGGGTGAAGGAACTGCCGATGTCGAGGCTTCTTGCTGTGCTGGCCTTTGATTTGAACAACTGGCTTGTGCTGCCAATTGAGCTGTGAGGGATGCAATTTCTGCATCTTTCTTAGCCATCTTTCTTTGGAGTTCTTGCAATTGCTCTTCAACATTAGACGTGCCTGCTACCATTACTGACATGGTTTTAGGTTCACCGTCTAAAGAAGACCTCATGTTCAACTTACTTTGGAATTCCGATGACAAACCCTCCAAAAATTCCTCTTCTTGGAAGATTGATTCTAAAACCCCATAGAGTGGATTCACAGAAGAGTTCATTGTTGACTCTGACAAGCTCCCCTCAGAACATGATCCACTGCTTGAGGAATCAGAGTGGTCTGACAACAGCAGCTTTGCTTTAGACCGTGTAATAGGGCCTATGTAGTTTTTTGGTTTGTGAGGTACAAGGCTTGGTTTAACACCGCATGGTATCCCTACTTCCTTTGCGAATACAAAACCAGACACAAAGGCCCATTTCTTTGCTTCATGATCCGCCTTGGCTTTGTTGGCTTCTTCGGCGGCAAATGCAATTAGCGAAGGCAATGATGCCCCATGGGTAGCTTATCTGCTAGATGCCTTGTTGTTTGCGTCCTCTTATTCTTTGGGATAGCCGGCAAACTGCCAATTTTTATGGTGGAACTAGGACTTGTACAATCATTGGGGGATGGTCCCAATTGGAGTACCCTAGGAAGGTACGAAGTTGTTGAAACACTCCCTTCTGCTATAGGAGTTGAAATTCTCTTTTTGTGGGGAAGGGATTTGTCCCTTGGCTTCCAGAACTTTCTGCTGACTTTGACGTCTTGGGTGTAGCTGGAAGAGACGTTTCTCCAATCTCCTTAATTGTCGTCATCATGGACGACGTTATGATGACTGGAATAGCTGGAACGATCACCATGTTAATTGGGATAGTCCCAATCATAATCTGATTCGGCATAATGACCCCGGCAGGAGGCATGGTGGGCACCTTAGGGCTTTCTGCCTTGGGTGTGTCCTTGGTGCTCGTAGCCTTAGTGATGGGAACCATCGAGCTTGATGCCTTGGTCTTGCAGCTTGTCTTCCTGCTTTTGGACTTCTTGGTCTTTGGGAATGGTCCATATTTCTTAGCCGCATTAATCATAGCCATGACCCAAAGGTCCGTTTGTTTCTTCAATGCCTTTTTATTCTTTCAGTTCCTCCTGGTCTTGAGTGACTTTTTAGGATCAGCCATGATCTTTGGGACTTCCTTGTTCTTAAGAGTGGGCCATCTGGAAGTTCGATGCTTCAATTCCCAAAGGGTAATGGCCAATGGAGAAAATGGCACAGTAGCCTGCTTTCTTCTTTCTTTCTCTCGTTCCTTCCTCAGCAGTTTGAAGCTTGTGGAAGTATACTGTCACTTGTGGTGCCATGTCCGCACAATGAAACAAGAAATAAGTTATGACTAAAACAATTTAAAAGTTAGAGATGAAAGGGAGAATGGGTCCCACCAGGCGTGCCAAAAACCATGTTGACCAAAAATTGTAATCTTTAATCGAACACGATTTCACCCATTTGTTGTGGGTTTTTATTTTGTAGGGTACAGACCCACCAAGATCGTTGATCCTTAATAACATCCTAGACTCTAGAACAACCCTTTGATTCTAACTCTCAAAGTATATCAAGAAATATTTGGTTTAACTTGTGTTTTTGTTATTGTGCCTAAACCCAACGTTCGGGCTGCCTACGTACCCAAGTATTTGGGATCAAACCATATCGTAGTTCAAATAGGAGTTTTGAATTTGAGTTTGGTTCGGGTCACAAGGATCCGGTTTAGATTTGGTTTAAACCGTAGAGGAAACGGTTTGATTTGATTTCAATTGTTTGGACCACAAAGATCCGGTTTGGTTTTGTTTGATTTGGAAATTTGAACCATAGAAGAAATGGTTTAACTTTGGTTTTTTTTGAAGTATAGGTTGTATGGGAACCGGTTTTAGGACAATTCCAGTCCGATTTAGTTTTAGGACAGTTGCGGTCCAATTTTGAATGATTTGGTTTAACATGGGGGACTTTGGTTCATTTTGAAGGACTTTTGGTTCACTTAAAACTCATTTGGTTCAATTTGGAATATTTGGGTTTGACTTGGAATAATTTGATTTGATGTAAAGGGGCTTGGTTCAAACTGGAGGGCTATAGTTTGGTTTAAAAAAGGTTTGGTTCAATTGCAAAAGAGGTCGGTCCAATTTAGGACACTTTGAACCACTTTTAAAGCAGGAAAGAGGGATATTTTGATTTTTGTATCACTATTTGGAGTGAGTTTTGGGTGGATTTGGGTTCCAGGAAGCTTCAAGGATTTTTGGGAATTTTTCTGGATTTTTCTGAGGCTTGAAAATGGGTCAAACCCCAAAAATAAGGGTTTCTGGGTCATATAGGGCAGACGGGTTGGTCCAGACCAGCGGTTCTGGTCGAATCGTAGGAGCAAGGGCCACAGGGCAGACCTTATTTGGCCCGTGTGAGCGGGCCTGGCCCTCTTTTTTATTTTGGGGCCCAGATCAATTCAGGCCGGATTTGCTCACGGACCTGGATTTAGGGCCCGCGCCCATTTTTTTTGGGCCCGACATGGGGAGAAACCCGCGCGGGTCTTCTACGCCCGGGCCGACGCGCCCAGCCCGATGCACCTAAGGGCCTGTTTGGTCTATTTTCTCCGGAAAAACTCTTGCAGAGTCCATATTTTTGCCGGAAAATCACTGTTTTCGCCTGAAATGTTGCTAAACACTATCATGGCGCCTCAGACGCTCCCAAACGGACGAACACACTGGGAATTTGCGCCTGAGCCCTGCCAAAGTCTCTTAAATACACTTCAAACAATGGGGGTTGAACAAAACGGATTATTCTTTTTCTTCTTGCATCTTCCATCTTTCTTCTTGTCTTGTCATTCTCCCACATATGGATCTGCAGATAAAGATTAGGTATATCTTCCAATCCTTATCTCATTCCCTTTTGCCCCTTTTCTTTAGAACCTGGACGTTAGTATTTAGAGAGAATTCAAATAACAGATTGAAACATATCTTACCTCCTTTATCTCCTGGAATCTTTTCACACCTTTATCTGCTAAAATCTCTCTGATTTCTTTCTCTGATCTTCTCCCTGATCTTCTAAACTCCAGCCTTCTAACCCCCTTTTTTCCTCCAACACCCTCCTTTTATAGAGCATTGGACGTGGGGTAGTTATGAAACTACCCCACTTAAAGAGGTTGTAACCCACGTTTCCATCATTATTTTTTTTATTTAATATTTTTAATTGAAAATGGGGGGTCGTTGATGAGCTCTCCCTTTTCAAGGGTCCCCTTTGCATGTGCACGACCCATGAAAAAAATATTTTTTTCTGTTTTTTTTAATTGAAAATCCGGGGGGGGGGGGGGGGGGGGGGGGTCATTGATGAGCTCCCCCTTTTAAGGGTCGTGCATGCCAAAAATATTTTTGTTTCTCTTTTTTTTTTAATTGAAAATGGGGGGTCGTTGATGAGCTCCCCCTTTTTAAGGGTTGTGCACATGCACGACCCATGCAGAATTTTTTTATATTATTATTTTTTAATAATAATTTTTTTAAAGGGGGGCCCAACAAGAAGTATTAGCCGGGGGTATTTTCGACTGTAAATGTTAGGCTCGAATTAGGCAAGTTCGCTTTATAGATAGTATGGATGTATGTGAGGTGTTGTCTTATAAGAGATGTCCAGAGGGCTCTTGTTCAAGGAACTCAAAAGAAACACCTTTTGGAACTATTTATGCTTATAAGTCATACCAAGCCATTGAGAAGATAACTAGAACACCTACCAAACCCCATATAGCTCACGGTAGCTTTCTGCATATTATTTCATTCGTAATGAACAACCCTAAGATAGTGGAAGATTTATAATAGGTCAGTGGAAGATTTCTGATAGGTCAGGTGTCTATCCCTTGTGAGTATTTGTGTGTATGGTGTGTCTCAGTGTCTGTGTGTGTGCGCCTGTGTCAGTGTGCGTGTGTGTATATGGAGTGCGCACAACTATGTGCAGCAAACACATTTACATGCATCACCATAGGCTGGACTATATGCGTCATATGATCATCTTAATGCATCCCATATCAGGCATAGTCGATAATACAATAGGTTAAAAACAAAGCTATCCAATTGAAAATGATTTGATACTGAAGAAACTTCACGTAAAATAATAACATGGGATCAAAACATTGAGACAAAAACTGATGAATCCCCAGCAATGGCAACTTCTAACCAAGACAATTCCGTAAGATTTACTTAAAATCACTTCCAAGAAACAACACTGACTCACGATTCCTAAATAAACAATCGCCGCTTAAATAACCCCAAAACCGTAGAATCAAGAAACCATGAAAACCTAAAAACGAAGATCACAATTCACGTACCGTATATAACTCCAAAATATATTTCAAACGAAGAAACTTCCAATAAAATCGCGTACCGGTATTAACCCGCAACGTAGCTTTTAATGGGCAGAGATTCTGCTTCTGTTCCCTTTCTCGCTCTTCCCTATTTCCATTTCAGAAAGAGATGGAAAAACCAAGCGCGCACGCTTCGCTTTCACGGGAACATGGAATCAAAAGGCTATCAAGTACCCGCCTCTACACTTCCATTGTTTTCCTCAGCAAGTCGGACGAGAGCATCATATTTTCTGCTACAAAATCGGTGCTACGCGAACTGATTGTAGCCACGTAGCAAAAAATTCTGCAACTAACGGAAAACCGAGAAATCTCCGTTCCGGTTCCATCAATGGTTCCCGCTCAACATAAGATTTGGAAAAGTCTCTCGGATTTGAGAAAATATCCATCGCAGGTACATCAACGGCCATTCTTGTTGCAGCAATACTTTCCTGTTGACCTATTGAGGGGTTCTCCGACGACCGTATTTTAGGGAAGAAGAAAGCACTCAAAACTCATTCAAACGTACGCAGCGACGAAAATTTCAGAGCAGCGTCAAATACATCAACGGCCAGTTCAACATTAGTGTATAGCTCGCAAACGGAAGGTTTGGCTAGGGTTTTCCTACCTTTAACAGCCACTGTAAAATACTAAGATGAATCTCGCCACTGATCTTCGTTACAGACCTTCCAGCGCAAAAGAAAGACGAAAGTGAGTGTAAGAAAGATAGAGAGAGACGTAGTGTCCAATCTCCACTGGTCGCTGATCGGTCTTGCAGTCCTTCGGATCGATGGGTCTTGCCGGGAGAGGGAGAGAACAGTCGTAGAAACAAGGAGGGCAACAGAAAAGATGGATTTGAAATCGTTTAATTTAATTTGAAATAAACGGAGAGACATCACCGTTTCTCCTATGGTAAGTCGGTTCTGTAGCATTCGGTAACGGCTCTAAAACCCCAACTGTTAAGTGGGCCCAAATCTTGACGAAGAGCCCAAATAAATGGTAAAGCCCATTCCGCTAACCCCAAAAATCAAACATGGAGAGAAGTTGTCGAGTGGTCCTATTTCAAATTTTAAATACACTGGTCCAACGGTCACAGATCCGCGTCTAATGATTTTGATTTTGTGATCCTCCTGGTCAGAAACATAGCCTATGAGCATGGTTTAGTAGGTCTCATTATTTTCTGCTTCTCACAATTTAGGCAGGACGAGTTCTGGCATGGAAATATTGTTAGAAATGAGTTAAAAGTTATCGATCAATTTATGATAAATTTGTTTCTTCATATCCCCTTTTTTCTCGTTTGAATAAGGAATATTTTTTTTCCAAGAGAGAAGAATATGCATAAATAATATCTTAGACAACCAGTTCGGGTTAAAAAGGAACTTTCTACCCTTTCTTTTCTTTTATTCCACTATTTCAGATGTACACTGTCCGATTTTTGTTCACACCTGATTTCTTTCTGCATTTTTTTTTTTGTTTTTTTGCTTTGGGATTGTCTACTTACATCCTTGCATGCTGGAACTTTCACATTTCCAGATTATGCTATTGATGATTGCTCTGCGTTCTTTTCTATAAGCTAATTGGAATAACTCTATGTTGGTCTTTTGAGATTTTGAGCGTGAATGTTGTGATGTGTTTTCCCATCCCTTGCAAATTCTGGGCAGTTACTCCAAGCTCAAGTTAATGATGTGAATTCCTTGCGCCTCTTGTGAGCTGCATTTTCAGATAAGCTACAAAATGTTTTTTTTTCTCTGTTGGAGATGGTGGCCATTGAAAGATATTATTCTTTTAGTTTTTAATATCCTTAGCAACAAAGAAGGGTTTGCCTTTATACCAAATATCAGTTGTGTTCAGATTAGAGCTACAGGGTAATGGGGAGTGGCTTGGGTTTTTTTACATGACACTTCAGTGTATATAGTGTTATAGGGTGGAAAGACTAGTAATTGGATTGATGGGTTGTTGTTGTTTGTTGCTTTATGGAATTTTCTTGGGTACCAATGAGTCCATATGATTTCTCCATCTGTAACTAGACTCATTTTTAGCACATGTGTCAACCACCTTGTTTCCTTGCCTCTTGATATGTTTGTATTCCACCTGTTTGAATCTTCCAATCCATTGTTTGGCATCAGCTACCATAGTGCTTGCTTGCTGTGGGATTCCATCCCCATTCATGATACTGTTAATCACCTAGGATGCATCTCTTTATCTCTTAAATTAAAATTTTCTTCTAGAGTACTCTTGTATTGATTCTCTTACAATGTAAATTTTCTTATATAGTTTATCTTGTATTGTTTATGCTATCTTGTTTGATCAAATTATAATTTATCTGAAAATGTAGAAGAAGAACTGTTTAAGAGGGGCAATGCTCGCTCATACACAGAAGAAGAACTATTTAATGAAGTGATAAAAATAGAAGGTTTGGATAACGATTATCAAATGACAACATATGACTTTATTGCTAGAGATATCAATGGAGCAAGATCTTTTATGGGAGTGCCACAAGAGCGACGTAAGCAGTGGTTAGAGATGAAGACGGGCAACAACCATTCTACCTTGCCATAATCAAACTTCTTGGTTTTATGACTCTTACTAGGCTTTAATGTATGACTTAGACATGCAAACTTGGGTATAAGGTTTTTGGATTCTTATTTTTATACTTGGTATTTGGTAATGCTTTATTTGTAAGGTTTTTTTATTCTTATTTTTATAACTCTTTCTAGGTTTTAATTTACTTTTTAGGTCTTCAATGTTATATCTGATGCTACAGATCAATTATTTACCAGGTTTTTACAGTCTTCATGACTATATATACAAGGAATCTTGTTTTTGAGAATGTAGTCTTCAATTCCTATATTTTTGGGAAGTGGTTATGGTGAAAGAAAAATGTAGCAAGTTTAGAATGTAAATATAGAGTGGAAGCTAGCTTGATGGAATAGGAGTTTCACTTATTTAGGTGGGAGGGTCACTCTTATTGAAACTTACCATATTAATTCATCTATTTTTTTCTTCTCTGTTTAAGGTTGAAGTATGAGTTGCTAAAAGGAAAAACAGGACTTAGAAAGATTTTGTGGGAAATAGGTGAAAAGAATGAACATTAGTTGATTTGAATAGGGAAATTTAATTTTTAGTGGTATTTTATAAAACTATTTAAGATTTAGTCGGCAAAGTTTGAGTTTTAACTTTTAATATACTTTTATCAAAATAATTAATTTTTAGTGTCATTTCACTGTTACGGATGCATTTTTCCAAAAATACCCTTATACAATTTACTTTCAAGACTTGTACAAGCAATAAATTTTAGACTTGTACAAGTAATAAAGTGACTTGTACAAGTCAATAAAATGACTTATACAAGTCATTTGGATAAGTGACGTAAAATTTTAGACTTGTACAAGTCAAAAATTAACTTGTACAAGTCAATAAAATGACTTATACAAGTCATTTGGATAAGTGACGTAAGGGCATTTTTGAAATAGTTGATTTGTCATAGTGAAATGACACTAAAAATTAATTATTTTGATAAAAGTGTATTAAAAGTTAAAACTCTAAATTTTGCCGACTAAATCTTAAATAATTTGATAAAGTATTACTAAAAATTAAATTTCCCATTTGAATATGGGTTTCCGGAACAAGACGAAAAAGGCTTAAATATTAGTCCTGGGACTACAGTGTTACATTGCAAACTGCTATGTCAATATGAGCAATTATAGCTGCAACAGAGATGAGTATAATTGCTGATAAGTGTTACCAATGTAAAAGTATGTCAGAGGCTGTAAAACCAGAAAATTCAGGAAGGACCGCTATACAATATACACAATGGACTTCGGAAGATGCCACTATCTAATTCCAAGATTGATTGGTACCTACAAAGATTCTTGATTTTCTAACCCCATATGTTAATGATAAGACCGAGTGCAAAACTCATAGAAATCGTTCCTCCCCTACATCTGAAACAGGTGAATCTCGATTGCAATATGGAGGAAATTGTACTCGGAAAAACCCATGACAGTCCTATACGATAAAGAAAGAACTTCCAAGTATTTTTGGCAAACTCAGACTATACGAACGAGTGGTCAGTTTATTCGCCATTCGTCATGCAAAGAATGGACATGTGAAGAAAACCGGTTCCAACCCGGTGGGGTAGGTTTGGGTTTCGGTCGTGGCTAAACCCTTATCTAGACCCGAACATGTCCCATTGCTATTCCTAGACCCAACTACAAAAAAATAAATAAATAATTTATTTAAACCCTTTTCCTTTTGATTTTGTCACAACCAACCAAACAGTAGAAATGATTTCTAAAAAATTTTCTTCTTTGTTTTCTCTAGCAAACCAAGCAGTAGAAAATTACATATTTTCCTTTCTTTTCTTTTTGAAATTTCATTTCTTTTCTCCCCAAATCCAAGGCTCCAAACACAGTCTAAAGGAAATGGATTCTTAATAATCCAACACTCACTCTTGTAGACGTTCTACATTATTCAAACTTAAAAAAAGAAAAGGAAAAAAAATAAAAAGAAAACCTTTTATCTCTGACAAGCTTATCTTAAGTAGTCTTTATAACAAATTTCAAATAGTTTGTTTTGAAAGTGTTTTAATATTACAAATTTGTCACTGCAATTTTAGGAAACGAGATTTCAAAATTCAAAAACAGGCCTAGACCTGATTTTAGAATTCAGTGCATTTCTTTAAAATTCTTTTAAATGGAACCATTATCAATTTGCAAAGAAATGCTTGTTTTATTACCAGAACTCGACCAAGGCCATCAAATGAATTCCCATGATGAACGGCATAGGGGCTTAATTTAGTTCATGTACGTGCATGTAGGGCAGGGTTTTACACGAACGTCTCCATAAAAAAAAGGGTTTTACACGAACGCACAACATATCACCACTGACGACAAATTTGGAGAGTTCGAATTAGAGCTGGCAACGGGTCAGGTTGGGTCGGATCATAATCGGGTTGGGGTTGATTGGGTTGGATTAAATTAAAGTGGGTTGGAAAACCCCCGACCCAAACGCAACTTGCCAATAAACGGATTCAACCCGTCAATCCGTTTTTTATTTTTTATTTTTCAAAACATATGATTAAAATAGGGTTAGGGGGTTTAATTGGATCGAATTGTATTGGATTCGGGTCGGGTCGGGTTGTGGGTTTAATCGGGTCGGAACGAGGCACTTTGCCATTTTTTTTTTTTAAAAGTCGGGTTGGCAGTGCATAATCAGGTTGACCCAATTACTTGCGAGTTGGGGAAACTTCAACCCGCATCCAACCCAATTAATAAACGGATCAACCCAACTCGTTTATAATTTGGTTGACCCATCGGGTCGGGTCACATTTTGCCGACTCCTGGAATGTGGCAATGTGCATATTTTATTTTATTTTATTTTTTAAGGTAAAATTTGGCAATGTGCGTATTTATCTTTAATTACTCCCGCAAATTGGCGTTTTAAATTACAAGTTTGCACCTACTACTGCGTACGCTCCTGTCACCAACCAGCTGTTACACGAAACGCGTGTTTTCACTTGCAGCCGATGATCGGAAACCCAGTTCCAGTTGTCGTTTAATTTATTGTCGTTTGGTGGCTCTCTCCAAAGTCCCAGGTCAATCGTCTCGGTTGGCAGAAAAATCAACAAATAAACAGTAGCTCACAGCTGTTCCCACTGTCTTTCCACTGTAACTCCACCGTAGAAAAAGTTGCAAAGCAAAAGGGTGGGAATGCATCCTCTCCTCCCTTTCAAATAATAACCCCTTTAGCGACAAAAGTATCAACGAAGCTCCCTAGGACCGAAAGGACCTCTCTTTTTAGGTACACGAGCTAGGCTGCAACACAGAAGCATCCGAGAAGGTGTTCTACCGTCCTCGTGCATCCACTGTTTTAGTCACACGAAAGGGAGCAAGATCCCCCACTTATATATCAAGGAAAGAACCAGGTTTCCTTTACCTCAAAACACTCAGAGCGTATAGTTTAGTAGTGGGGATTACTGCCTAGCTAGCTTCCTTCGACACAGCTGCAATGGCCAGGTTTCTTCTCATGTGCTTCATTCTAGTGGAGGTCTTGTTGGTACACGCAACGGCTAATGCGGGAGAAGCAGGAAGCGAGCATATTCTACCAAGGGTTGGGCCCGTGGCAGAGCCATCTAGGGTTCATGGGTTGTCGGATCCGCCTGCGTCGAGTGCTGCTTTGGAGTCGGAAGGGGCGGAAGCTCCGGAGATCAGACGGCTAGGAAAGCATCATTCCTCCGATAAGTCCATAGCAGGCGGAGGCGTGATCATTGGGGGACTGGCCACAGCTGTTGTTGCTGGTGTCTTTTGCTATATTCGCGTCACCAGAAAAACTAATAGAGATGGTTCTTAACCATTCACTCTTCACCAGAAAATTGCTACCCAAAATTTTATTTTTCTTCTCTCTTTTCATTTTCATTTACAATTTCAGAAATAGAAGCAATGAAATACAGATCCCCATCTTCTCTGTTCTTCCTTTTTTTTTTTTTTCTTGAGTTAGGGCCCTTTCTTTCGTTTTCCTCTTTTCCTGGTTTTTGCATTCAGGCAAAAAGGATTAGGGCTTGCTATTGTGGTGTAAAATGCAACAAAGCAATTTAGAGGAATAGGAATTAAAGATACAGTGAAGATAAATAATTTGTGTTTTCGGATCCTCGGTGATGATTGATGAATAATTCTATATTCCTTAGACTGTTTTTGTAATTTCAAGTGTTTTTCAATTTTAAATTGTTTGAAAGATTCAACAGACCCATCGACATAAATCGGAGCAGACTCCAGCTCAAAATAAAAATTTAAAATATACCGATTGATCACTAAAACAAACACCCGAATCCATGAAAAGGACATCAACAATCCACTAACTCCAAGCAATGACATTTCAATGAATTGGGTTGCTGGTTTGGTGCCCTCTCATTCACCAAGGCTGTTTTTGGAAGCTTGGATTTTGGGAGAAGTGAAAAGCTTGGATTTTGGGAGAAAAGAAAATGTTATAAATTTTTTTTCCAGGTTTGTTGGGAAGAAGGAATTCTGTTTGGAGGTGAAAAATTCTCCCCCAAAGGTAGAGATTTTGAAAGAGGAAGAAAAAAAATCCACCGTCACCCATCACTTATTACACCACCCACTCACCCACCACCACCCACAATCACTCCTATCGCCCCCACCACCAACAATCTTCAATGCCACACCACCCACCACCATCACCAATACCAGCCTCATTTTGTTCATGTCCACTCCAAATGCTTTGCTTCATATGTGTCTTATAGACACCTAGAATACAATCCTAGGCACAATTTATTAGCTAATGGAGCTCATATAAAATAACGTATTACTAGGTGCATTTAGACACTGAGAAACTGCAACAAAATGTAGGACCATGCATATAGCGTTTGCAGTTCACGTCTTGGGGAGCCTCTATCTATAATCTTATTTACAACTTTTCATAGGATTATTTAAAAATTTACAGTTATATAATTCATGTAATTTTTTTAATACACGTGGCATGATCCTATGGAGGCTCACAGGATCTCAATTGTAGCGCTTGTATACCCGGAAAAGAAAAAAAATGCAGGGACCCAACGTCTTATAAAATACAGGATGAACGGCTCAGGAGGTATGGAACTGAAAGAAACCATGTCACAAGAAACAAGATGCAGTTTCTCATTATCCAAACGCAGCCTAAGAGATTCCCATTAAATTAGCAAGAGATGCAAAAGTAGACTTTCACTTCAATCCCAATTACAATGTGTCCCATATTTCTTACCCAAAAAGAGAATGATTCTTATATTGAAATTTGAACTTATCCTTTCAAACAAACTAAACAACTTATGTAGATAAAGGACTAGAAGAATTTCTCTTTATAGAAGATTCTTATCTATCCAGAGGTTGACACCATACTGACTAGGAATTTGATTTGAACTCAGTTACTATCCTCAAACTAATTAAACAACTTGCATAGACTAAAGATAGACATCCAAACAGAGTAAAGATAAAACATCATTTACAATAAACTGAACGCTTCCTTATTCATATATAATAGATAGATAAGACTGAGGAGAAACAGTAAAGAAAAATCACTACATATTCCTCATCTAACTTCATCCTAATGTTAGTCATTGCTGCTCTAGGTTTGTCAGAAGTAGGAGAACACTAACCCAAGAGAGAAGAGAATTCCAAATCCTTCTCAAAATTTCATTTCTCATTGTACTTCAAATCCCTTGCCCATGCCTGCAAATCGATCATGATTTCTCATTCAGAATTGTCAAACCCACAAATAAATTCAGGAAAGCTCAGCTCAAATGGAAAATCTTCAATGAAATAAAAGGTTTGCAACCAATTTAAAAATAAAAAAACCCGGGCCGGATGAATAATAAAAAGAAACAGAAGGTAAGGCCAAAAAACTTCACGGACGAAGAAGAGACAACTCTAAAGGAATCCTCAAATCCTACAAAAAACAGTATAACTGAACAGGAAAAGGGAATTCCAAACAATAAAGCAACAAAATCAGTTATAAAATGCCTAAAAACGAACGAATATAAAAAGAGAATTCCAAAAGACAGCAGCAAGTTAGACGTGAGAAAAAACAAAAGGCAAAGCAGTTAAAACAATAAAGATTCGAATGAACCTGTTTCGCGACCGGAAGTCGTTTGACCTTCTGGTTCACAATCTGGAGGGTCTTCGAAGAGAGAAAGCGAGAACAGATTATGAACCAGTCCAATGTCGAAAAGAATGACACCCGATGCTGGGTCGTCGAGTATGATACCTTTGACGGGAAACCACAGAAAGAGCTCTTCTTGGCACATACCTTCGACTCCAGAGAGCTGTCCATGGCTGATGTTAGCGCGTACAACTCTATCAAAGAAAACTCTGTTCTCGAACTTCGTCATACAAGGAGCATTGAGAAACACTTGGAGACGGGCGTTGTCGTCGAGGGTGTACGATTTAACTTCCTTTGGGAAGAGTCCGGCTGGCAAGCCTTTGCTTCGGAGGAGATCGCGAATCGAAGCACACTGGGCGAGAGGAAGGAGAACGAACATTAGACAGAGAGTGAAACGGCTATCAAAAGTCGCCATTGCTGCTCGGGTTGGAAAGGCAAAAAAAAACCAGAGGAGCGTGGTCCAAGGGAAATTGTCAGAGCTGAGAGCGAGAAAAATGCAGAGAGGGTTCTGTTAAGCTGAGGTTGAAGGCGAGAGGAATGTTGGACTTGGGCCGGTTGACGAAGGGCGTGAGCAACAGAGACGCCTTAAATTTAATTTGAGAAGGCTATTGAAATGAAATGACCATTATGCCCTTCACACGAATCACACCTTCGTTTGTGTTTACAAGGGTCTGCAAGTGGTTTTAATGACAATGGTGGTAATAACTAATAATTATGCTAGAAACTTCAGCAAAGTATAAAATCTGTGTAAGGGATTTAAGCTGTTTTAATAATAATGGTGATAATGACAGTGATAGTTATATTACAAACCTGAACACTGAGCAAAATTGAAGAGACTACAAAGACTATGCACGACGACTTTTATCTTGAATTCAAGTAGAGCTTCTTTTCAAACATTAGTCACCTCAACATGTAGCGATTTTGCTCTCATTATTTTGTATCTTAAAATCTATACCATTGTCCAGAGAAAACTACTGACTACGTGCACCAAAGAACGCAGTGTGTATTGTGTAATAATTCCACAATGAGCATATGAGAGATTTTGTCCATTGAAAAAGAGCAAATTACCATGGCCATGCATCTCTATACAAATTCCATGTTCGTTATTTTATTATGTTAAAATCTCAAGAAGAGAAGAGGCTTCGTCATCACTAGCTATGAAAGAATGCTTAAAGCATATTGAAAAATTGCTGCTGTCGGAGAATGTTTGACTAGCACAGTACAAAACGTACCAGATGAGATAGTAGTAAAATCCGTGGATACAAAGGTCGCAGATTCATAGAGTGCAGTCGCATCTGATTTATATTAACACTCAACTCGATTTCACTGCAGGCTTGACGCATCTTTGGACTCAAATTTGAAATATGGAATACTTGGTCCCTGTGCAGTATATTTGATTTTGCGCATAAATAAGCCAGATGTCGACTTGTAAGGTTTGCAGCAACTCAGTGAGATCAACACAAAATCTAGGTTTATGAATCCACCTAAAAAAGATTCTCTAGACTTTTCTAGCACATGCTTCATGTTTGCTTCCCCCTTTTTCCGCATAAACTTTCTACTTTCATGAGTTTCATTTGATATCCATTAGCCATACCCCTCACATTCATATAGAAGTTTAAATTATTTAAATTGCACATTTTCTAATATATGTATATATGGTCAAGACCCTCTTTTCTCCCTCACATTTCATACCCCAAACACCCTCATTTTTTTTATTTCCTCATAAACTTTCTAATTTTTGAGTTTGATATCTATTAGCTATCCATGTTCAAATTTGAAGTTGTTTCTAAGTGGGCCCCACTTGATTGTAGTCCCCTAGTATATACAAAGTAAGGACCCTCTTTTCTTGCTGATATTTCATATTGAAAATACCATTTTTTTTTTAAAATTTGCTACGCAAATAGCGCGTACTATCTCCTACACACACATTCATTCACATATGGAGTAAGATTATGCACACAAGGATGAATAATGAAAATTGTCTTGGAGTCCAAAATCGCAACCAGAAAAAAAGTGTCAAAGCAGAAGTGCTTTGCATATCTGTAACACTAAGGCCTCATTTGGCTTTCATTTTAGGAATTCATTCCAAACCTTGGAATTCATTCCAAGCCTTGGAATGAATTCTGATACCAAAATGAGTGTTTGGTAATGCATGCAAGAACTCATTCTATAAGAATGAAAATGAGAAAACCCTTGATTTTCAGAAACGGCTTCAACCCCATTTTTGGATTTGAGAATGGGTTTTGATTTTTATGCGGTGGCAAACTTGTAATTATTGTTAACTTTAAGCAATGGCATAAATTGTAAATATGCCAATTGAGCCTTCTCTCCTTCTTCAATAAAAGACTTTCCAATCGTCAATAAAACAATTCCTCTTCTTCTTCGTTGTTCATTGCTGCTCTGGTTATTTAAGGGGAAAACGAGGGTTTCTACCATTTCGAAAGGGGGAGAACAACTGTGACCCATTGGATATTTCCGAAACCAAAGAGAGAAGGAACGCAGATGAGAACTCACGGCAAAAACCATGGATTCAACTACTCGAAGAAGCAGCCGAGGCCTTCTCGAAGGGTTTTACAGGGTCTTCATGTGCCGTAACTCCGTTTATGTCACTTTCGTAGTCTTCGGCACTTTCGCCGAAGAGCGGGTAGGGTTTCTTTTTGATCTGTTTCTCCATATTTCTGATTCTCAAACTAAAAATTTTCGTTCTTAGATCGTGATTGCCGTGACACTCCTTGAATAGCTTGTGATTCTATTTAATGCGATATCGAACTAGAGTCTCCAAACCATTTGGTTGTAACTGAATTTGGAACTTCAAAAGTCGGTGGGAAAAACGCTTGTTCTATTCTACGTTAGAAATATCGGTGATCTATTTCTGAAATCAATGTTACATCTATACTAATCAGCGCTTTGATGGGTTTGAATCCTAGGTTAATTTGAGGCGGTATGAATATATTGAATGATCATATCTTTGATTTCTATAATTTTATTTTTATTTTTTTCATTTCTGAGTCTTGCCTCTTCTTTCTAGAACAAGGAAGCTTTTCATGTTTCTAATTAGCGAAGGTGTGATCTCTTGGCTGCAGGCAGTGGACTATGGAGTTCACAAGCTCTGGGAGTATAACAATGTTGGGGTAATATTTCTAGCAATGCCTTATTTGCGCACATTGAACTTTATTATTTTATGTTAAATATGCAGTATAACAATGTTGGGGTCATAATTATAGCACTGTCTTATTTACGCACATTGAACTTTATTAAATTATGTTAAATATTGCAACATGCTTTTTAGTAGCGTCGTTTTCATGTAAACGTTAGACCTCTAGTAATTTTATATCAAGAAAATTCACACTTTATGTAGTCTTACATGAATACCTAAGAGACACATGAACTATGCATTTTCATGTAAACGTTAGACCTCTAGTAATTTTATATCAAGAAAATTCACACTTTATGTAGTCATACATGAGTACCTAAGAGACACATGAACTATGCAGCTCTCGGTAGTTGATTTTCCCCACATGGATGATGAACCAGATTCAGATGAAGTAATACAAGAACAAGGAATAAGGGGGATGGATGCATTTAGACAATCAATTGCTGAAGCTATATCGCATGCTTGCAATAGTAAATGCCCTTGAAAGTATTATTTGTATTAATGTAATGAACTTTGCTATAAATTATGGATGTGATAGGACTTTATGACTTTACTGATAGTTGCTATCATTATGTGTTTTAAATTAATAGACATAATCAGCAAACCCATCCTTTATTTTGTTTTTGTTTTTCAATTCTTAGGTTTTTCAAGTTTTATCTTTAAGGATCAACCAATTTCTTATAATTATTCATGGAAAAAGAAAAAAAAAAGGGAAAAACAAATTTCATGGAACTCATTTTATTACTTGTTAACCAAACAGTTTTCTAGGTAAAAATTCATTCTGCTACGTGTTAACCAAACGCAATTAGAAAGACTTCAAAATTGATTCGCAAAATGAGTTTTAAGAATTCATTCTCGGAATGAGTTCCTAACCCGGAATGAAAGCCAAACGAGGCCTAAATATAAGAAAAGAAAAGGGAAAAAAAAGAAGGAAAATTCTTTTTCCAATAAAAATAGATAAACACATCTATTTCCTTTTGGGACCCAAAACATTTTGCAATAATCAGGAACAAAGAGCTTCAACTGGAAGAACAATTCAGTTATAAGTTAGAAAATATTAAAAAAAACACTAATATCACTAAATCCATCTACAGATACAAAAAAATTGTGAAATATCCCAGTTTTAAGAGAGAATATAATCAAAATGTGAAATCTCAGGAAACAAATGGCTAATTAAATTTTTTATAAATGTAACCCAAATCTGAATATAAAACCACATGAGAGATTAAAATTGAGATAGGTTAATCTGGAACCACAGCAATTATTAATTTCTGTCCATTTAAGCTTGGTAATAGAAAATGATGACTCTTTTGGAACAAGATATTAAGAGATATAAACTCCAGGTGGATCATATATTCCTCATGTCAGAATCAGCCTCACATAATACACTCATTTTTGCCAGGTTGATCTACACTAAAGGTGTACAAAAGACAGACAAGCATTCACCCAAATATAATAAACAGCCAGGACATCTATCGCCCATTTCAACCATCCATGTCAGACAACTATCTCCAATACATAATCATGATGATTCTAATAGTTTGTAAAGCATCCTCCATCTTCAAATCAAGACATGAATAAACTGCAGATGAAAAAAGGGGAGAAACTCTTAAAATCAATGTTTCGAATTAAGAAAGGAACATTCGATTTTGGCATGTAAGCTATCTCAGGTTACCTCATCCAGAGGTTGATTCTGATTGAGCTGCCTCTTGTCTTGGTCTTCTCTGCTCACTAGGAGGCCCATCCCTTCGTCTTTCGTACCTTCTGCTATCACGTCTTCCACCGCCACGCTGCTTTGGTTGATAAGTAGGGTACTTGCAAGGAATTATCTCCCCATTTATATACTTATCTCCTGAAAGAAAGAAAGAAAGAAGTAAAAATAAGAGGGGAAAAGACTTTCAAAAGAAATCTATGAATTTATATTGTTTAGCAAAAAAATTCATTTTTCATAACAAAAATCCATCAAACGGACAGACCTCCATAATCTTTATTTTTCACATCAATGTATGAGTCTGGTAATACCCAAAGGACTCCAGGCAATCCTACAAACAAAATAGCGAATGTTTATTCTCAGAAGCTAAGATAAGCAAAGAACAGCGACATTTGGAATGAAAGTAACTTTCTAAGATATTGACTCACCCTTGAATTTCTCGGATGTTTCTTCAGATACCGTGCACTGGAATCCTGTGTAGGTGGTAGTACTGAAGGCATACATGTTCTTCTTTGCTTCTTCCATGCTGCAACATGGAAAGTAATGATAGGAGCACGAGCAGGATAAAACAAAAATCAGTCAAATTTCATCCAGAATGCCATTTTTCACTCGCCAAGCATCATAAAGAATCGAAAACCAATTATTTCCCCAAATCTACAAGCCACTGTACCATAAATAAAATAGGAAAAAGGAAAGAGTATTTTCCCTTAGAAAAGTGAAACAAAAATCATGTTCTCAGATTGAGAAGTTCAGTTCTATGTGACAGAATTAAGAATGGGGGTAGGGTTCGAATTTCTGAATCACTTAGTTTAAATTCGAAGTACTGTAAGTTCAAATAGCATTCTGTTCATCACCATACACGTAGTAGAGAAGCTAACATCCCAATCTAATAATTCCCTCCTAAATAACCAAAACGCAGGTCAACGATCAAAAGCAAAACAAAAGACAGAAAACCTAATAACCACAGCTTGAACAACAAAAACATGGGAATAAGGAGATACCTTCCCAAAACGGTAGCAAGAGTGTTGAGATAGGTTTCAATCATTTGCTCTCTTGTAGGTGCCGGATCCTTTGGGAACTCCATCACGATAAGCCAGTGATTATAGTCACATCCAGGTAGCAGGATAGTCTCTCTGGGCTCGTTGTTGCTGCTCCTTCTAGAGGAATAGTTTCCGTCCAAAGCCGCTCGAGTCGCTGTTCGAGACGCACAAGAGCTTGAAGACGGACGAGCCGAGAAGAAGGATATGGAAGTGAATCGGAATGGAGAAACGAGAGGAAGTTGAGTAATCGAAGCGAAGACTCGAACAGAAGAGCTGTTTTTTGGTTCTGGCTGATAAGAAGAAGACGAAATTAGGGCTCTGGGAAGAAGAGAGGCCTTGAACGTCGTCGCCATTAGAGCAATTGATCGGGCGCGAGAGGCAGCGTCGAAAAGATAAGGTTAGATAGGGCGAACTTATTATACTCGGAAGCCGATATTTTAGAGGGTTTTACATGTTAGGGTTTATGGATTTGAGGGACTTCGTAATTGGATCATTCGATGAAAGATCAACGGCGACGGGGATAAATTACTTCGTCTCCCCAGTAATTTGGAATATTTACAGGAATATCCCGACGGATTATAAGTTTGCGTTTGGTAACGCTTTTGTTTTTTTGCTTCTAAAAGCAATTTTATGCTTTTCGAAAGATCTTTTCTTGAAGCAAACTATTTGATAAACTTTTTCTTTGTTTCTAAGAAGTAAAAAAGCATGTTTGATAATTGCAATAACATAAAAATTGCTTTTTGCTTCCATAAAAGTATTGTACACAATTTATGTATTGTATTTAGAAGTATACCCAAAAATATAAGTCCAATATTATAAAATATTCAAAAAATAGTCATTTAATTACATTCAAATAATTAAACAAGTATCTAATATCACCATTGTACTAATCCATATGCACTAGATAGTCTACGTGCAATTGAGTTGTTCTTCAAAGATCTATTAATAACTTTTGAACCTCAATCTTATCACTGTTGGTTATTGGAACTCTGTTGATTATCAAACTAAGCTTTTTTAAGTTTCACTCTTCATTCTCACTAATTCATGCTCTCTGTTCCTCAGTTTCGATGGCAGAGTTAGGGTTTTTTTAGCTCAAATGATAGGGTTTCTGCACAAGAAATGTTTCTGAGATGCAAACTCTCTCACCCGCTTCTCCACCTCCATCGCATTCACAATCCCATTCTCCAATGCCTCCACCGGCAGAGCTAGCTTCATGTCCTCCACCAAGACCGCCTTATTTAGGTGTTGCTCAGCGTAGAGAGGCCATGCCAGTATCGGAACCCCGGTTGACACAGCTTCCAAAAACGAGTTCCACCCACAATGAATCACAAACCCACCCACTGATTAACGACTCAACACCACCGCCTGCGGTGCCCAGTGATACACGACCAAGCCCCGATCTCTGGTTTGATCCAAGAACCCCCTCCCGCAACAATCCTTCAACCAAACTGGAATCTTTGGCCACTTCTAAACCCAGCTTCCGGTTGCTTTCCATTGATGGCAGATTTCTCACCACCCACAAGAACCTCTGACCGCTTTTCTCCAACCCAATTGCCCTCCTTTATCTGCTATGCAAAGAAGGTACCTCGGTTGCCAAAATACAAGAACACAATGCTTCGACTCAACTGCGAATCGAGCCAAGATAAACAATCTGATCCATTAATGTGGTCATTGTCCCTAGTCTCACTGGTGTCGGCAATCAACGGGCCAATATAGTACACAGGTGGGGTTTGAGAGTCCAAAACGCAATCCCCATCAGCGATGGTGTTGGCTCAAGCGACTCAAACGAGTTCACTATAATTCCCTTGGATTTGGGGAGATGGGAAGTGCAATAGATGAAGTCATGGTAACCCTTATCAGAGGCTGAAGAAGAAAATGATCTTTTGGTTGAAGGCAACCGACTTTCATGAAGAAGATGAGCCGCACGGTTGAGAGATACCGAGGAGTTCGTTAGAGAAAAAGATGACCACGATAGTATCGAGGGATTTTGAAAGCAATAAATCAATTTTGTCAAAAAATTGAGAAGCGACGTTTTGTTGCTTCCGGTGAAAAGCAATAAAATTGCTTCTTTGCTTTTAATAAATTGCTTCTCGTGTGCGAAACCAAACGGTACTTTTGCTTTTAAAAGCAATTTTTTGCTTTCAAAAGCAAAAAAGTAATTCCAAAAAGTGTTACCAAACGCAGTCTAAATCAAGAAAGAAAATGAATCTTATATTAGCACTTTTGTGCTAAAATCTGTGCTACATAACATATTAGCCCTTTTGTGCTACATAACACTTTGTTTTCTGTTCAAAATCTGCACATGATCTATGGTTATAATGCCCATGGAGAGAAGTCTTGCTTTAGAAAAAAAATTTTCCGTTTTTTTTCGGTGCAAAATCTATTATTTTCTTTAAAAACAAAGGCAATACTTAGAAATATTTCTTTTTCCAGCACATTTCACTGAACAAACGGTGGGGGAAAGAGATTCTCACTCAAACACAGAAATGTCTCCATTCCAACTGCATGAAGCAATCACATTAGACAGGCAAGGGTGGAAGGCAACTTCAGTGCATGCCTGATCATATGCTTTAATCTTCCTGGTAAGTTCTGTGGACCTGTAGTCATAGAAATATATATAGCCGTCGGAGGAGCCAGAGGCAAGTTTATCTCCATCCAAGCTGAAGCTGCACTTGATGGGGAACCCGGACACTCCATGACCCTCATATCTCCTGTACTTATCCATTTTGAATGGCAGACTTGATGAGAAAATCGCTATGTAGTTACCATTTGACTGTGCCACAAACAATGGATCAAATGGGTGGTACTTTACACACGGACAGGTATATGCTTCCACATAAACCTGACACAAGAAATCATAAGCTTGGTCGGTCTTTCTGTAGTTCTAATAAAAATCAAAAGTTTAATAAGCATATATTAAACTCTAAACTGGAACCAGTATCTAAAATGTTTAAACAAGCGGGGTTTGAGGGGAAAGGAGAGCTTCAATGTTGAAACCAGAGCAAATTAAAGTATGCAATTTGTTATGGAACCAGTATCAATCAGGACTTCAAAATTTATGAAGAACTCCAATTATTAAGGTGGTTTGCGTCTATTACCTGGTTAGATAATGGGACCTGTCGCAATACATCCCAAACAATAATAGAATTTTCACTGATGTTGCCTTTGGAAGTATCACAGGAAGAGATGAAACGGCTGCCATCAATATTGAATTCAACATCCAGGATTGGACCCAGACCACGAATGTATTCCTGAACCACTTTGCCAACTCTTACATCCCAGAGTCTGAGAAAGCCCTTTGATCCACCAGAGAGGAAGAGATTGCAGTTGTCAGGGTGGAATTTTATGACCCCCACAACCTGATCCTCCTTGAAAAGTTGAGTTTCAATCCCCTTCTCAACATCAATTAACCTTGATGAGCAGTCATACCCGCAAGAAAGCAAGGACAAACCTTGCTGCGACCACTTGACATCTTTCACTGCTGCATTATGACAATTGAACAAACATGCTTTCTTCTGTTCTTTGCTCCACACATTCCATATGCAAATCATAGAATCCATTCCAGCAGAAGCAAGGAGATGGGCTGCGGACTAATTCTATAAAATCAGAAAATCACATACAGAATATTATAAGGACAGAAAAGGCTACTCACCATGAGATGGTGACCATTGTATAGCACTGACAGCTTTTGTGTGGCATTTTAGAACTATGGACAGCTGCTCAGGAATCTGACCCAGATGCTTGCTGCCCTTTCCTTGATTCCTTAATGACGACAAAATATTATATGGTACTTCTGAATCGAAGATACTTCCCACAACTGAGAACAACGAAAAGAAACAAAATGGAAAACCTCTTTTAGGCAAGCACAATTTTGACAAAGAAAAAAGAAAAAAAAAAGACAGCAAAAATTAGTCTTCCAAGTATTCAATCGATCAAAAGATCTCTACATAGCACATACAATTATGCTTACCTAACCTAATGTTTACAGGCATCCACCCTAACATCAACATACCAGTCAATTTCATCATATGACGCATTGACTCTTAACATTCCAATCTTACAATATATATACCATGGAAATTCTAATAGCCATCTAATGGAATCAGAACTAAACAATAATTTTGTCGGGGGGGGGGGGGGGGGGGGGGGGGGGGGGGGCGCTCCAAAATTTTATCTAAAACCGGAAATCTTGATGATAATCTGAAAATGCTTTCCAAAAACCGAGAATAAAAAGGATCAAATTTGGAATGCTTCACCAGCGAAATGGATTTTCAACTTCAGTAATTATTCTTCCAAGTAAAAGGCCTAGAATCTAGGATCAAGTTAGTGTTTTGATAATGAAAACACTACATTTTATATTGAGCAATTTTTGAATAAAAAATGATACAATCACATCAAATTTCTGAGCAGAGAAACATAATGAGAATTCATTTATTTATTTTTTCCTTTTTTGTGGAGAACCAAACAGATCTTGAATTGCTAAAAGCATGGAAACGAAGACATATAATCCTAATACATGCGAACTCCAAATATTGAAGAATCATCCTGTTCATTCAGTTGAAAGAGCAGAATGCAGTAGCTTCAATGTTTTCCAAATCAATGTAGCAGTAATTACTAAGGAAACCGAAGTTAGATTCATTTGACAGGAATTACAAACTTCATATAATAAGAGCACTGACACAAAGCAAACAAATATGATTTACTAAGATAAGGTTAGGAAAAGCAAGAACCAGGTGATGCTATGACTGTAGAAGACGATATTGGATCAGAAACCCTTGAAGATGAAGCCAAAATTGCACGTTCTCTCTTAGAGACGTACCTCCCTGGAATTGGAGCTTCTCTTTGATTCAAACACAATTCAGGATGAAATTGGGATGAGGTGTCAGTTTGAGGAGATATTTTCATGGGTCGTCGTCTTTTTGGTGGAGGTACTAAAGGCTTTTCATCTTCGTTCTCTTCACCATCTGAAGCAGTTGAGTAAGCCTTGCAGAGAAGATCCATCGTCCAAAGTGCAACAAATCTTGAGTCTGTTTTGGCACAATCAATCAATGTATTATGTAGTGGATATTACCTACATGCTCTCTACAAACTTTACATCCAAGTATGGTGCCATGCAGCTATTATAAGTTCGTAAACGAAAGGGCCCTATACTACTGATTGACCTCCTTTAATTGACCAGATTTTCTCACCACATGGAATCATATTTGAAAATGAAATTTCACAGTTAGGTTCTAATTGACGTCCTTCGTAGATCCATTGTAGACTGTTTTTAAGGAAAATAGCAAAGATGGACAGATTTGAAAGTAGCAAGATGATCATATGAATGATTAACCTCCCTTCCTTTTTCTTAACATGCTTAGATGGGTTCATGGGATGCACACACACTTATAAGATGTGATGCTGGTTTTAAATAAGGAAAAAGTTTGAACACAAGAACAAAATAAACTGTGTCACCAACAATCCATAACCATGTAGTGGAATATTGAATTAAACAGTTTGAAAAATTAAAGTTAAAGTTCTTTACTTGGGTTATAATTTCAGCTCATTTAACATTCATTCTAGATCAGAAACTCAATGCAGGAATCAGTTCCTTAAAACTCATTATAAGAACTAATCACATTTGTGAATATGTAGCAACTGAATTTACATAAAACAAGCATTTGGCTAAGATGTGAGCTTTGCTTGGCTATCAATATATCAATATCAATTCCTAACTTGTAAATCACAACTTAGTGTGTAACATACAAAAAATCTAAAGGAAGATTTTTGCAGGTTCTACGGTCCTGCAGCCAGCCCTCTTGAAGGTAATAAAGAAACAAGACAGAGGGATTTTGAACAGACAGATCAGTGACGGTGGTTTGCCAATCCACGCGTGAATAGAACAAAGAAAACATGCAAATTTTAGAGTACATCTATCACAGGATGTCAATATTCAAATTATCAAAATTCTAATAAAAGCAAATGGTTGATCAGAGGTCACGACCAAAGCAAACTATCAGTCTAAGAAAGGATCTCATTGTCTGACTACGAAGACCAAAATAATGTAACGTTTATGAGCTTAAAACCCAATTCAACATAACCAAGAGGCTTTCACGAGGGGTTAAAAAACACCCTGTTTCATGCAGCACTGCCGGAATACCTCCATGCGCCACTTGAAATGGAGGTTCTGGACCGCACACTTTTGGAAATCACGGATGCAGTGCGGAATCAAAAAAAAAAAAAAAAGAGCAAAAAACAAATAAAGTTGAAAGAAGAGGGAGAGACGACTGATTATTAGCTAGAGAGATAGAGTGAGTAAGGGGGATACAAATAGGGCTGAGGGTGGAAGGGGCGTACGTAGCAGCGTCTCGTCTTCTTCTTCGCAGACAGAAAACCAGAGAGAGAGGGAAGGGGGAATAGAAATAGGGTTGAGGGTGGAGGGGGCGTACCTAGGGGCGTCTCGTCTTCTTCGCAGACGGGAAACGAGAAAGAGAGGGAGTGATGGTGAGTTACAGGCTTACAGCTGCGTGGTTTCTTGGGCTAGGCTCACAAGGAACTGGTCTCTTGGGCTGGGCTGGCCTGACAACTCCGTCTTGATATAAAAAAGAAGGCCTTTTCGGAGAAAGCATTCCGTCTAGAGCCAAAGTCCGGCTGGGACGGAGTTTACATGTGTGGCCCTTTCTTGATATGTGCATCTATTCGTGCATCTCACACTGGCACCACTGTATGGCACCAGGTAGGGCTGCAACTCGGTCCGGTTAAAACCGAATCCGAACCGATCCAAACCGACTTCGGTTCGGTTTGGTTCGGGTTTTTATATGTTCGGTTCGGTTTTGGTTTCAAATTCTTTAAACCGAATTAAATCGGTTCGGTTTTGGGTTGTATGGTCGGATAAACCGAACCGAACCGAAATCATACATTATAAACCGAACCGAACCGAACCGAACTAAACCGAAAATACATATTACCCCTTAAACTTTTAACATATTACAAGCTAACCCTTTCTTTTAAATACACAAAATCCTCTCAAACCCTAAACTCGATTAAAGAAGATGAAGAGGAAAACCCTAAACCCGATACCCGATCAAAGAAGACAAAATCCTCTCAAGCTAACCCCTTCTTGATCCACCCCACCACCACCACTGCTCCACCAGAACTTGGACATGGCTTCAACCCCAATCAAAGAAGATGAAGAGGAAAACTTCGAGTCGGCCATGCATGTTGCAGCTGGTACGATTCTACCGATGGTGGTGAAAGCATCAATCGAGCTCAATCTGTTCGAGATCATAGCCAGAGCAGGATCCAATGCTTTCCTCTCACAGTCGGAGATCACTTCTCAATTGGAGACACAAAACCCAGAAGCTGCAGTTGTCAAATGCGACATGGGGTGATGGGTTCACTAGTTTCATTGTCCATCAGACGGTGCAAGAGATTGACAGATGTATATTTGCTCTATTTGATGGTGGTTCTGGTCAGCATTTGCAAGATTTGGATCTCTCGCACATTCCTAATATTTCTGACAATGGGATTATACTAAATCGAGTTCCAATCTTTGAGCTTCGAATGTGGGCTCTTTTGTAACAAGATTTGGATCTCTCCCACTCGTAAAAAGAAAAACAAGGGATCTTTTGTTCTGAGTCGTCTCTGACTTGTGCTTCCGCCTCCCCCACAATCCCAACAACCCAGGAGGTCGCAACCCATACCAACCCCCATGGAGAATTCCACTCAGGAATCCCATCTCAGATCCGAAAATTTCTTCACCTACGACTCACCTTACCCTCTCTATGCCATGGCCTTTTCATCCTCCCCCGACACCACTACTCACCATCATATCGCCCTCGGCAGCTTCCTCAAAGAGTACACCAACAAGGTCGATATCGTCTCCTTCGAAGACGAAACCCTTTCTTTCAAAACCGATCCCAAACTCTCCTTCGACCATCCTTACCCTCCGACTAAACTCATGTTCCATCCCAACTCCCCCTCCTCTCTCCATAAATCCCCTGATCTCCTCGCCTCCTCTGGTGATTATCTCCGTCTCTGGGAAATTTGGGACGATTCCGTTGAACCCCTCTCTGTTCTCAACAACAATAAGTCCAGCAATAATAAAAAATCGGTTCGGTTCGGGTTTTTTCGGATTTTATATAAAAAGATTGGTTCGGTTTTGGGTTGGGTAGTTCGGTTCTGAGGTCGGTTCGGTTCGGTTCCGAACCGACCATCAATAACTTTGGTTTGGTCCTGGGTTGAGGCCAACCCGAACCAAACCGCACCGAGTTGCAGCCCTAGCACCAGGTGAAACCCTCTCCCTTTCGCATCTATGCCACTACCTACATCATTATCATTCACATCTATATTCTTTCATTTTTATAATTTACTAGCCGGATGCACTTGCTGTAAATGAAGAAAGAGGTAGAAGAGAAGGAATAGTTTTGCAATTGATTGTTAAGTTTCTAAAAAATTAAGACAGTATTGAATATTGTACCTTTTTGTTAATTGTTAATGAATTTTCACATGTGTAAAGGCTGTTTTGGAAACTTGTACATATTGGTTGGCGCAATTCCCAAAGGACACTTCGTGTTATATAAAGTATAAGTATTTCAAAAGAAAACTTACTTTCTAAAAAAAATGAAAGTACAAAAAAAAAAAAAAAATACCATAATTATATGATATACATCATAAGTAACATAAGGCAAATTCACATGCATCATATGCCCATCGAAATCCTCAACAACCTGCCAAAAAAAAAAAAAAGGAAATCCACAACCACAAGAACCATTCAACGTTTTTTTGCAATGGGCTTGTGGGTAATCTAAAAACTAACAGGTCGTTTCGCAATGTTTTTTTTAAAACAGTTTGAAAATCAAAAACATTTCTAACTGTTTTTTAGTTTTTGAAAACAGGTGAAAAGAAACCCGTTTGGTAATAATTACCTGTTTTTAAGTTTTTAGAAACAAGTGAAAAGAAACCCGTTTGGTAACAATTGATAAAAAAATGATTCTAAGTTTTTAAAATCAACAAAATTACTTGATAAGTCATCATTTAAAAACTGATTTTTTGAAATTCTTTGGAATAAACTAATCGAGGAATTTTCACAAACATGCAGCATACATTATTTTGTTATGTGACAACAGCCCCAGTTGCATCTCAGCATTTTACGAATCCCCAACATCTAGAAGACTAAACATGCCCCTCATTTTTTGATATACACTAAAATGAAAAAAGGAAAGAAAATTAAAATTTTGAGGGAAAAATTAACTACCAGGCTTTCTATTCTTGTTAATATGAAGAATGATTCTTGCCGTTGCCGATCCTGGCACAGGAACTTTACAGAAGTTTGGTGCTTACACAACCTTTTCGTCCATAATTCCCTCTTACCCTCTTCTGTGTCATCATCTACGTCAAAAATGCCTGTGTTATCAACATTCTTCTCTTTCCTCTCTAGCTTGACTAAACTAAGATCACCTTCTGGGGTTCCTCTCGTTAGGGCCTGAGCTTCCTCATCCTCAAACTCCTCACTCACCTCTTCCGAGTATGCATACCTGTGTAAAGAGACAGAGATAATCAGCTAAGGAACAAAAATGACGAGGAGGACAAGAACTAGCCCGCCATTATTTTGAATTCATTGGTCGTTATCACTCACCGCTGAGCATTTAAACGAGTTCGGAGACAAAGGAGATCTCATGAGCATTTAAACCCTAACCGAACCTGAAACGAGTTCGGAGACAAAGGAGTAGTCAGCAACGCCATCCTCGCAGGTGAGATCCTTCGACAGGAACGAAGCCGGCCACGGAAACGCTCGGTATCCAAGCTAATTTATATCAATTGACAGAAAAAGCGACTAAAATCAAAGGAACAACAACTCCATCGCGGTTGAAATGAGCTCCAATTGCAGACAAGTTCTTCGGCTTGGATTTCACCGGATTTTTGATCTGTTATCGTCGAGCTAAGACAAAGCTTGTTAGGAAGAGAGACAGGTTAGCGTCGAAAGAAAAATAAAAGGGATATTACAAAAATGGCACTAAAAAAAACGGTTCGTCAGTTTTTAAAAACGGGTTGTTTTTTGAACCGTTTTTCTGAAAAACCATTTGAAAACTATCAATACCAAACATGTTTTTGGTTTTCTGTTTTTAAAAACCAAAAAACCGTTACCAAACACCCTCTAAAATTTAAAAACGTGAATCATTAAGTTTTTAACACGCAAAGGGCTAGTCCCATATATCCTCAATGTCCTCGGCGTTTAATTTCAAGTTTTGCTGTCACCTGGCTATAGTAATATATAGAATCCACTAACTTTGAAAAGGTTCTCATTCTCTTAGACTGCTGTAATCAAGGCCCAGCCTATTTTCCAGGCTTGGTGATCAGGTATGGGCCAGGCTAGCAATAACTAATACTGGTCAGAGCTTTGACTGGTAAGCAATATCCTAGCTGATCCGTATTTTTGATGGAGGTCCCTGTCCCTCTTTGGTAGAGGTGAAGGCTCTATGAAGTCGATCGCTGAGATGTTAATTCATGATTCACAAATCCTTCCTTTGTTTTTGCCAAAATACAGCTTAGGATGCATTGCGACTGCTAATATGCCAAAACTATTTGGAATAAGGATTCCATCTTCCCTTGACTTGAGAACTAGAGAGTGGAAAACCCAAATAAAAGATAGTTTTATAGTTTTTATGGAATTCTCGCCAAATATTATGGGCTTTTGCAAGAGTTGATCTTAATTAGTACGTCAGGAATCTCATGTATTCACAAGCATTGCTTTTGATCACCTCAAATCCACAAGGTCTGTAGTTGCAAATCTGCCTTTTTCATATGAATCACTGACATTGAGTTAAAAGAACTAAGGATAGGATTTTATTATCTGTTCTTCATCTTCTACCATGTAAAACGTACAACTGTTTTTTGATTTAGTTTCCGGCTTTCCGCTCTTGGAACATATAGTCGCATTGAGAATGATCATCGAGTCAATTTTCTTTCAATGACAGATTCCCTTATTCTTTCCGATTTCATGAAAAATCTTTCAATGAAATGACCCCAAATCTGTATGATATTTGACAACAGCTATAAATTTTGATGCCTGTCTTGGCTTCTGATTACATTTCATTATCTTTTTCTTTGCAGGAGAGACCAAATTTTTGGTAGCTTGCAGATTAGACAATAATCACCAACTCCATTGAAAATCCCATGTAAAACCACAATTTCTGCGCGACTGCCATGGTTTTTCGGCTCCGAAAAATATATACTATCTTTGAGATGAGGTATTTAATTAGTCAATGACGGGAACATTCACCTGATACCTTTGTCTTCCTCCTCCGTAACTGTTGTGTACCTTCTAAGTCTTCCTCCAGCTAGGATATGATATAAGCTAAAAAGAAATCTAATTGAGGGTTGGCATTAATATTCTAACGACCTCACATTCAATGGAAGTATTCTTATATTTAATTCCTTCAAGATGGAGTACTTACAAGGTTAGGTGGCTATAGCTTCACCAAAACTTGAAATCCAATTCAACAAAATCTAGAAAAATACCCCACTCTATACGTCAATGAACTTTCTCCTCTCATGACATAATTTAAGCCGGTGAAGTCTGCTAACTAATCTAAACAAAATTATTGTATTCTTTTGTTATTCTTCAAAGATGGAGATTATATTAGATCTTTAGTTTAACAAAACATGTTTATTTAAGGGGAACCAAAGAAAAAAATAAAACATTTCACCAGATGTTTTCTTGACCTCCAGTAAAAGCCATCTTTGTTGACGGTTCTGGCCATCTTTGAAGGGTCAATACCTTCTGGTAACAGGTACTTTTTCCCGTTGTAAAAAACCATCCATAAAAGTAGTGTATATATATATATACACACACACTTAGACAAAACGTTCCACTTACCTCCTCGGGGAGTGTGATGTCAACGGACCCATGTGAGTCACATAGGGTGGCAACTCGAACGACTGCCTGGTTTGAGCTGAAGGTATGCTCTCAAGCGAACTCCCTTTATTGATGACTAGCAGGGTGCACGTGAGAAGAGATGTAGATGGAACAATTACAAAACTGCTTAACTTGAACGGAATTGAATTGTTATGACAATTACACCATTTTTATTAATGAATCTTTGCAACGTGAGGAACGGTTTTTTTTTTTTTTTTGGAAAAATGCACATTGCATTTGACATGATTCCTAAAAGGTCTTCTCGTGTTATATATAGTTTAGATGAGGGCGGGATTGGATCCTTGGTCTAGGCTAAGACTAGCTTAAGACCTTATCACTAGCACATGCGGCACCCTCCATCCATAAAAGTAGTAACATTGGCAGGATTTACTCATTCTGCAATCCTTTACCGGTGGTAATAAATTAGCTTTGGTAAAAAGGAGTTCTACCAACGCCAAAAAACTCTAGTAGGTTAATAAAATGGAATTTTTGTCATTTGCCAACGAAATGGTAGGCGGAAAATTTTTGCAATTTTTGGCGCTTCAACGTTGAGAGGAAGCCGTTCGTCACTCTGATTTGGTTTGGGAGACTAGTTGGTCGATTTGATTTGGGTCAAAGAATGAATGGCTCACCCGGCTGAGTTGTTCGTTACTCTTTAAAAAACGAACGAAGGTCTTGTACGATGCATGAGACCTTCCTTTCCACGCGTCGCATTACCCTTTATGCCGTAAAAACGCTATAAAAGGTAACGCCGCAGAGGAAATCGGTTGGTTAATTACCGCCGGTAAAATTTAAAGTTGAGCCGGTGAAAGGATTAGCACCCTAAATGACGACTTTTACTGGTGGCATTGATCACTACCGCCAGTAAAAACTTGCCCCTTTTGATCTCCCATTTTGTAGTGGCTGAAGTAATTGAGTACACAAGTTATGTCGGAAAAATTGCATTTCTGTAGTTTTTCTGCATTTCCCCACGTTCAAATGCTGCGATCTTAAGCTTATTGCTAAAGCATACGTCGCATTTAAGAGTAAAAACAATAGAATCTGGACGCAATGGTACTGTGAAAAGAAAATCTATCATAGCATGCCAAATATAATCCAATCAATTATACATTTGCCTTTAGTAGGGACAAACCTAACAAATGCAATCGTATTGGATCATCTGAAGTCTATTTGAAGGAATATTTTAAGGCCAAATCATGGAGGAAAAGCAACCTATGGACGTTCTATAACATGATTATGTCTATTTAAGGTTGTGCAATTAGAGAGAGAGAGACTGATTTCATACCATCTAGATATGGAACTGAGCTGAATCAGCTAGTAAAGGTCAAGTGGAATGAGTGGGGATAAGATTTGGTTTAAGGATAACAGACCCTAAACCCACATGCGCGCTGTCTCTTCTGCTCCCAGCTTTGTCTTGTAATTAACTTCATTTTCATAAAAAAATTTTCCTCTACTTAAACCTTCATAGGAGCAGTTAAACCTTCCTCATCGGTTTCATTGGATTGTAGCTCCTGGAAGGAAGCAATATTGACTCTTGCATATAATTATCAGAATTCAGGTAATTATGTGTCCCCAAATGGGAATATTTATTGCAACTATCCCTATCTCTCTCTCTATATGAAAATTCATGGTACATATGGACCCCAAATGTAATAGAAGCTGTTCTTGCTTTTGTATAAAAGTACTTATGCTTGTGGGTGAAGAGAGCTTAGCCAATTAAGGGACAAAAGATGAGTTAAAAGGACGATGTGTGTGAACGGGGAAATCTGAGTACGGAGACTTGTTTCAAGAACAATCATGGCAACAGAGAAAGAAAATTGAAAGAGTAGGTCCGAACCATCTCTCATCTCCTGACCATCATGAAACATTGAAACCTAACAATAAAATCTTCCCACGCACATATATATCTAATTTCTAGAGTCAAAGCCTTTCAAAGTCTCTCCTTTAGTTATTAATAAAACCAAAAAACAAAGACGACTAGGACGGGGGTTTGTCCTATAATTCTCCTTTTATGATGCAGTGATGATGTCATGTTCGTCCAGTTAATGACCTCTCAGCCAAAAACACTTGCGCATACACCTCGTATAATCTTGAATTTGACATCAATGGAGTATTTTAATTCATTTCAAAATTAGTAGAATATTAATTAGTTGACTTTGGAAAGGTTTATGATCTTACCTTGTTTCTAAGATAATTATAAGAGAAATTTTAAGTTAAGTTCTTCACCCCCAGACTGAAAGATCTTTCGAGGAGCATGAAACGACAAGCAAAGACCCATCTTTCAATCCATGTCCTCAAAGATTTTAGGATTTTAAGGGATTATGACTTGTGAGTTATGGGACCCGTTGTCAATGGTGACTTAAAGGAAAATGTTTTCAACACGAGTCAATCATCCATGTCAACCCCACTAGCTAGCTAGAGAGAAGAATAAGTTGGGTGACGTGTCATTAGTCCACAAACCCAATGATTATTGACCTTGCAAATCACAAAATTTCAACCCAAGAGGGTTTCAAACAAGTCAATCCGAAAGGAGTTCAGAAGACCATCTGGCGAACAAAATTAGCCCTAAATCTAGACTTGGGTTAGCATTTGGAGCAATGAGATTAAAGGGAGTTGGTGAGAATTAGAAGGACTTAGACAGGTTATCCCAAAGGAAACGATAGACCCAGAAGACTAATATAATAATTTCTAAGGGGATAGCATTAAACTAAGAGGATGGGTCGGTAGAAAAAGTAAGCTCCGACACTTTATTTATTATAATGCTGCCACTAAACCATCTCCTGATTTGTTTATTACTATGACAAAGTGTGGTTATCTCTTTAATTATTTTAAACGATTTGGATTTAAATAGTAGTTTATAATTGACCGATTAAGCATCTCAACCATCACCTCCTGCCCTTGCAAGACCTTTTTTTTTTTTAAGAGCTAGCCTTATTTGGCCTTTCCATAAAATGCATTTAATTTATTCTAAGATAGGGTCGTATTAGTTGGTGTTTAGAAAGACGGTGGATCATGTAAAACACCGTTTCTACTAAAAAATCAAGCTTCTATTATGGGTGAATTTTATATATTTAATTATATTCTTTAACATTCCCCCTCACGTGTGTGTGGATTAGACTCAAACCCATTTTAGAGAGGCCTTACACATGGAATATTTTTTTTTCGATGGGTAGAGTGTAAAACACCACATTAATTACTAAAAGCTCAAAATTATACTATAGGTGAATTTTATATATTTAATTATATTCCTTAACAGATCATGATAATCACAATCAATCAATCAACGGATGAAGACGGTGGTGAATTCCTGCATGTGCATTACTGGTGTGTATATATGGGACACAGGATCATTTTATTTTAAAGCATCCGTGAATTGCACCTACCTTTTGTCACCGCCTATTTGTGGGCGGCGCCTATGGAGCGTGTGCTACTGGGTTGACTTTAGATCTGTCAGGAATCCTTGGATTGACAAAAAAAAAACTCATGGATCAAACCGAATGCAAAATTAATCTTCTAATTCGTTTGGGTCGGTCCGAAGTCCGAACCATACTGTTTGGTTTGGAGCTTTCCTGGATTTTTCCTTTCTGCTTTCCGTCCTATCATCTGGTGGAGGGCCTTTTCCCACGTGTTCCCGTGGTACCTTACGCGAGGATCACTACACTCTGTCTGGGCCTCTCAAAGTACCTTGTCTTCTTCTGCACATCAAGCTTACGTCACCCTGACCTCACTCAAAACATAAGAGTTAGCTCTGCTTAAGGTTACACGTAGGGCATTGCTCATTGATCCGAGGTTAAACATAAACATGCACGCTTTAGTTTTTGTGCTTGAAGGTATAATTCATGATAGTGTAATTATGCATTTGCGTCTCCCTTTTAATTACTCTTTTAGCTGGTGCTTGTTATGGTAATCGACTAAGATTTCGTTTTGTGAGTGAGAATATTGAGGAACATGCGTACATGTAAGTATGTGGGTGTGTGATTTGCTCCACTACCACAGACACGAATACATAAAGAAAAAACTAGAAGAGGTGTACATGCAGTACTGTACGTGTGTAGGAATAGATGACGAGAGACAATTTTTGCAAAAGTTGAGGTAGTTTTGACAATTCTACCTTATTATTTATAAATATTTTCAATAATGTGTAAGGACTGCTTTGTAAAGCTGCGGATTTTATTCGACAGGATTGCCAAGAGGCCTCTTGTCATTAGATATGGTATAGATAATTAACCTATGAAGAGGGAGAGGATAAAAGAGTCATTTTAAAGAAGAGGGGAACATTCTCCGAACATAAAAGGACAAGTGGAAAATCCAAGGAGTGGATGGGTCTGACCTAATTCTAAGGGTGCGAATAAAAAGCGACCACGGTGTCTTATCCTCGAAAGGTCAATCCATCACTTATTGGCCGCTTCTCTCTCTTTCGCGACAAAACCAATTTTCACGCGCTTTGCTTAAACAAACCAGAGGAGGGGAGGAGAAGGTAAAGTTCAAAGAAGCGATGTATGCAAACGTTGACGGAGGAGCGAGGTAGAGACGTAGAGTCGTCGTTGTGTGTGTTGTGATACTAACCCTAGAGAGAGAAAGAGAGAAATAGAGAGAGAAGATGGGACGGGTGGTCGAGTACGTGTGTCCTACGTCAAGTCCTCAACAAATGATTTTTTGGGAGAATCCGTCGTTTTCTGCCTTTGACCCCTTCGGTAAAGAGAGAGAAGAGGGAGCCCTAGGTGTCGTCGCACGCGCGCGTGCCGCGTGGACCCCACGTTGACTGTGGTTTTCCAAGTCATAAGCATGACATCAGCGGCAGATTCATCTTCGTCTAGCACCTGGGCGCCGCCTCAACGGCGATTGGGCTGCTCTACCCAATCAAGAGCATAGAGTTTTTGACTTTTGACTCTGGTGTTATCAAGAATGCCAGAATGCCACAAACCTGCTACTGGCTTAACTAGTTTCGACTTTGGTATTAAAATAATCTAATTAAAAAGAAGGCTTTTCCCATCTGTACCCCTATACTATAATATATTTGCATCTATATCTTCGTATTTTTATTTTTCGTATTATATCCATCTATCTGGTATTATCATTTTAGTTCTTGCAGTTGTAGTGTACCCCTAACGTTAATTTTATTAATTTTTGTTGTTTATTTTTATTAATGGTTAAAAGAACCTTCTATAATTTGAAAAAAAAATTTAAATAACCAAATTACTATATGGGTATGGCGAATTTCAATAAGTAACTATTAATTAAGCAAATTAATATCAATAACTTGGGGCTGGGGGTGTGCTCCCTCTAAGATCTCAAGTTCAAAACCTCTTAGGTGTTATCAATTTTATAGGGCTACGTGCATAAGGTTTATGGGCCTTAGACTTAACCAGGTCATTTGGGTTGCAAGGTCTTGCATGGGCCCTCAGGGATTAGTCGGTTGAGAGTAAGCGGGCCGGATACCCTAAGTTCCAAAAAATATATATATATCAATAACTTAAGCTCAAGATGCAATAAATATAATAACATAAATGGAAATAAAAGATAATATAAGATGATAAATGCAGAATATTTTTTATTTTGTAGAAGATTATTAATTGAGCAAATTAATATTAATTACTTAAACTCTGTCGATGTTTGCTTTTATAGTTATATCTTTTATGCACTGCCGATCCCAAGCCTAGAGAAGGGAGGAGGGTTGCCTTAGGTTTGCAGTTTGTATAAAACTCTTGCTGAATCCAAACATATGACTGAGTGAACGAGTGATTGTTATGCATTTTCTCATTCAATCTGTTGGCTTTCTTCTTTGTCCCTATGAATTCCATTACCAGATTTGAAGCCTTCTTTTAAGTTTAAGGAGGTGAAATGGGAAAAAATCATTTTCAAGTTATTTTATCATCAGATTGATGGTTTGAATCAATTACCATGGAAGACACAATGCAAACATAAAATTTCCTCTTTCTTTATTTTTTTCCCCTCAGAGACAAGAATGGCATACATCATATATTAAATGTATTCAATTCCGGTACTGTCACTGTCTGAATCTTTGTTTCAATTACGAATGATCACTAGAGCAAGTAATAAGAGTTTGCGGTAGTGAAAGCAAAGACAGTTACTCTCATAGGTTTTTCTCAAGAATTTGCAACTCTTGGAAAATACCTAACTTGCCTTCTACAGTACGTTTTCTAAAATTCTTTGAACATGAATATTTGGTACATTCAATCCGATCTTACTTCATCAATCTGTGTTACATATTACAAACATTCCAAAATTTGGCATGATTCAGAAAATGGCTTCAAACGTTCTAACGACTTAAACGAAATTAGTAACTAAGCATCAACTACTTAAAGGCAAATTTGAGCTGCTAACAAAGGAACTTCATTAATGGCAGACAATATGGACTTGTGGTCTTCCACTGGGGGCTGCTTGAAACTACAATTCACATGATTAAAGACAAATTTGAAAATCTTAACCCAGTTGACTGAACAGTTAATTTCCTCAGATACCCAAAATTCCAAGTTGTACATGAAAATTCCAGATGCCTTTAGAAACTAACCAGATACTTGATGCTTTTTAAGTGATCCACTCAAATCCCTGCTGCAACGAGTCTAAGATGTAATTTCCTCGTATTGATGAACAGGAAAACTAAAAGGATAAAGCAGGTACTGGGAGCTTTTTCTATGAAAATACTCTTGGGATGGCATAGTTGTAATTTGCAATTGAGGGTATCCATGATATACAATTCAAAGTTCCAGGGAGGTCTACTGGGTCTACGTTGTAATAATAGTTTAATAAAGGAGGAAGCAACAGTGACGTGGTTGTAGAGTCTTTGTTTGGCTTAATCAATCTAACTTTTAAACCAGTTACCCGGAAAAGCCGGTTTTTCCGGGTTAAAATAGATTCATAAATATCAATCCTCTTGCTCATAGGGAATAAAAAAATAATAATAAACTAATAAATGAAAGTAAGAGGAAAGGATGAGGGAATTCGATTACGAAATGGCCTTTCGTATGTGTCTAATCATACCCCGAAAAATGTCAAAACCCGGATTCCGGTCATTTCTGCCCATGCCTTTGGTATAAATGAGGCCGAAGTGAGGAATCATTTCCATCTTCTAACAAGGATCACAGAACTCAAGAGCAGCACGAGAAGAAGAGGCGAGAAAGACACAGCACGTACCAATATAGAGAGAGAGGGAGAGAGAAAGAGAGAAGCTGCAGCAAAAGGATTTTCTTGCCATGGCAGATGAATTTCAGACGGGGATTTGCAGTGGGAACTGGTGGAATTCATCAAGAAACGGCTTCAACGGGGTGTCATCTTCCTGCTCGACTGCACTTAGCGATATCGGAAGCTTTGGATGGCCGACGGAGATGATCGATATCAAGCCGAGGTCTTGCGAAGAGTCTGCTTCGGTTTCTGGAAGCTCGATGGCTTTTCAAGATACCCAGAAGCCTCAAGGGTCGGAATCTGTCGGTGGCGGTGGAAGCGGCGTCCTGATGGATTCAACGTTGCAAATGATGGGGTTTGGCCTTCCCTCTCAAGCAATGGATTGGAACCAGGCTTTACTGTAAGTGTCGAGTTGTTCATGTGGCTCGTGCAAAGAAAAATTCACTATTTTATTTTGTAGGGAGACCCAAAATCAATACTCAAAAACCAGCATATAACACAAATCCTTCTTACTTTTGGCAGACGAATAAATCCATCAATACTCAATACCCGTATCTGATATGTATTATTAATGTTTCAGGCTATCTAAAACTAAAATCATAAGATGAATTTCTATCTGTAAATTATTTCTTTGTTTTGTATGAAATTGATTGATTTCGTTTATTTTGTAATCTGTCAACAGTCGAGGTAGCGGAAGAGCTGAGAGCAATTTTCATTCAATGCTTCAAGAAAACCTGAGTTCAAGGCCAAATTTCCGGCAGGAAACTGGGGTGGAGTCTCCTCAAGTCCAAAAGGACTGGAGTCCAAAGAATTTTTCTGGTGGCGTTGAAGATTCTTCCGTTGTTGCGTTTAAGCAAATTAATCAAGTCTATGGATTGGATCAACAGCGTTTAACTTCTGGAGATAGCTCCAGCGACTGTACTGTGAGTTGCGAGGGTATACCGAGTAGTTTTCCGATGAATCCAACTTCATATGGATGCCCTTCAACCTTGTTGCAAAGCTTATTTGAACCCGATCTTCAGCCACAACAATCTTCTTTTGAAAACCGATCAATTAGCTATCCTTCTCCAGCGAATTACCGCATTAACCCTAACGAATTCTCTTCTTCTTGGTCTAATAAGTTTCCCCAATTCTCAAAAACTTCACCCCCAAAGCAGCAGCCGAGTAGTCAGTTGCACTTCTCCAACAACACTCGCTTCTGGAATCCCTCTGCAGCTGCTATGAACGACGTTCGGCCAAGCTTTGTCCCGCTGCAGCAGAGCCATTTTCTTAATCCGACCTTTGACGAAAGACCCAATTGCAGCAACCTTACTGCAAAGGTAAGAATGGTAAGTGAGAGGAGATTGATTCAATCCCTATACATATGATAACTTCCATGGCTAGGGTTCCAACGGTTTTCTCCCGTGTGTTTTCTTTTCCCAGTCCAATAGAGAAGAAGGTCGTGACTCGGGCTTAGTGATGAAGAAAGGTAGCAGCGAACCAGCATTCAAACGACCTCGAATTGAGACGCCATCGCCATTACCAACTTTTAAGGTAACAACAGATTGAAACAACAGTTTCACTAGAGATGGGAGCTCTATCTACGCTTTATATCTTGATTCATTTATTTATTAATTTTGACATGAGTCTGAGCTTCTAATTATGATTTTAGGTCCGGAAAGAGAAGTTAGGGGACCGCATCACTGCCCTCCAACAACTGGTTTCACCTTTCGGAAAGGTGACTTTCCGAATGATCGATACTTTACTTTCGCAAAGAATTTTTTGTTAAAAAAAATAAATTAAATACAATTTTTCTCTCTGATCGAATTCGTAAAAAGCTGCTTTCAATTCATTTGAATCGTATTCTTGTTCCAGACTGATACAGCGTCAGTGCTCTTTGAAGCTATTGAGTACATCAAGTTCCTCCATGAACAAGTTGGTGTAAGTGCAATTATCACAGTGTCTTTACCTTTTACGATTGACAAAGAACTGGAGCCTTCCAAACAGATCTCCACTTTGTGCAAATTCTAATATATGTTTACTTCCCATATAATTTTCAGGCCTTAAGTACTCCATACATGAAAAATGGAGCTCCCACACAGCCTCAGCAGGTATAGTAATCCCTCCCCTCTCTCTCTCTCTCTCTTTCTTCCTCTCCATTTTTCCATAAAATCAATAAACACTTAAATCCAGTGAAGTCGGTTTCTTTTTAATTTAAAATTAATGTTTTGTTAATGATCGGTTGAATTTACTGAACTTGCAGAATTCAGATAAATCAAAGGATGCTGAAGGAGCGAAATTAGATCTCCGGAGCCGGGGATTATGCCTCGTTCCAGTTTCAAGCACCTTCGCCGTAACTAACGAGACAACTGCTGATTTCTGGACGCCTACATTTGGAGGAACTTTCAGATAGAGGGGGACAAGGTTCCGGCGAGGAGGAACCTATCATCCAGGGTCCCTGACACTTTGGATGATAAGATGTAAGACAAAAGAAATCTCAGATGCCATATCACTGTACTAACGGACGAAGAAAAGCCAAGCAAAGGAAAAGCAGGAGAAACAAAGGCAGGTGACCCTTCAAGGCCAGGAAATGTTGGGCCAGCTACAGGCAAAATGATGTAGGCTGGTCGTAGAATAGGGACCGTTGGAGGAGAATATAATTATGTAGATGTACTGTAATAATCCAAACTAATGTATTAGAGCTTTAGAAATGGAGTCGTGGAGATGGGCTAGCGAGTAGGGACAGGAACAGGTGCTAAATTTGGCTAAATTGGACTAGTTTAGAAGAAATTCGTTGTTAGCAGCTGAATTTAGCAGAAAGAGGAGGAGATAAAAGGAGATTTGTTCCTGTTTCTATTAGTGTAAATGGTTGGCATCACCTTTTCTTTAAGAGCTAGCAAACAGAAAAGAAAGAAACAAAGGAATAATTGAAGTATTTTGAGAATAGTAGTGAGTTTGAGTGTGTGGAGGTCATTTGATTGTGGATCTAACTTTTCCAAAAAAAAAAATTTTTTTATATGCTTGGAATATGGTAGTGGAAGTCAGAGGGCGGCCCACTGCCCATCCCTTTAGGGTTTTTGATTATTCCAAATAGAGAGAGAGAAAAGAGAGAGGGGGTGGTTTGTCTGTATGACACATGAAGCATGCTTATGTGCTTTTCATGAAATGGTCACATTGAGGGACATCCATTGGAAGGGAAGAGATAGCCAAAACCAATCCTCTCACTCACTCAAATAAACCTTTTTAGTTAGTGAGATCATCCAAAAGCTTGCCATCTTCAATTAATCTGTCCCCAAATGTTCAGATTTTAGGCCTAAGTTGCGGCATCAAGATATTTTTGCTTTTCTGCCATTTCCTTTTCTTTTCATTCTTTTTTTCTATTAGCCAAATTTTAGCCTGTTTAATAAAGCCTATAAATGCTAATCCAAGAACTTGCCACTGCTGGTTATAAGGATGTTTGTGTAAATGCTTTGCAGTGTTATACATCAAAAATATAAATTCATAAACAAAACAAAGAAAAGCTTTCTCAGCAAGCGCATATCTTTCAGGCAATCAAGGAGCTTAATATCTAAAGAACCAACAAGAGAAGCTTATTATTGAAGAATCCTTGAGAGAAAGGACTAATCATGGAAAATGACTTTAATAACGAAAAATCACTTTATTGGTATCTCTTTTGGAAGGGTTAATTTAATTAGTTAACGGCTTCAACTTTTAAATTGATCAACTAAAGCATATTTTATCGTATCTTCATGACTTGGGATCAGTACCTCTAGGTAGAGTACTCAATGAGCTTGATTAATTTCTAATTTTTTTAGGACCATGTTAGCTTTATTTTGAAACATAAAGTAGCTCAAAAAGAGAGCATCTTGGCATCCCTGTGATGTTAATATAGCACATATCCAAGCAATGAAATTCCTACTTTATAGACTCCATTTTTTGTCTTCTCCAACAATTTTTATTCTTTTTACATCCCTCAGATATGATCCTCACAGCCTATCTTCAGAAGTACTCAATGATTTGAGATGATTTCCCTTCAAGATTGAGGAGTCAAATATCCTACAATCCCAAAAATTTATTCTTCGTTTTTAATTCTGATAAAAGAATGTTAACTAGTCAATAAAATCTATTGGGGGGGCGTGGCCGGGGCGCGACACTCAAGGATAAGAACTCAATTTGATAAGAAGGAAATCCAGTAGATATATATCACGGCTTCTCAAAGGTATGATACATTACACTGTATGAAATATAGAAAATCAGCACTGATCATAGTGGAAAAGCATAGACTGCTCGTCATGTCCCTAATTAATTTCAAGTAAGAGGTGATGTCTCTATGGATTTACAATCCCTTTTATCAGTTTAACAAAGGTGGTTATATTTGGTTGTTGTTTAGGTGTTTGAATGCAAAATGCTTAAATACAATAAAGATCTTGAATATATGATTCTGTACCGTTCATTTTTCGCAGTTTTTTTTTACCTCCTTTTAACCATTAAAAGCTTGAATATAATTTTAAGTTGCCTGTGGCGATGGAATATATAAGGACAAAAGTACGCAAAGTCATTGATACTAATTCCTCCAAGTATAAATTCATGAAGTGACCTCAACTTCCAGCAGGCATGAAGGGCCAAACATGACGCAATTAGATAATCAATTCCGCGGTGACAATGAAAGAGATTCCCAGAATACCTAATTGTTCTAGTCATAAGATCGAATTTTCCACCAACAAGATGCACGAAATATTCCATGAAAAAGATGTTCTCAAGTCGCGTGGTGGCTGTGAAAAAAATGGAAGATCAAGAAAATTTGAATTCACAAAGCTAACTAAAAATAGAAATCAAACCAGTCCTACTTTATTAGGTAGCAAAAGAGATTCACTTCTTCGGGTAGCTTTTAATTACGTGCATGTGTACCCAAGTTATCTTTCTTTCATCTTTCGTCAATTCTCCTTACAAGATGTGGAGAGAGAGAGAGAGAGAGAGAGAGAGAGAGAGAGAGAGATGGTTTTATGGGCTAAACACAAGTGATAACCTATTAATTCTGCCTTGTAAGTCATAAGGTTTTGTCTGGCTCAAGTGAGAACCAGTCATGGACCATGAGCCCATAAAGAATTAGGTAGTGAAGGGCCTAGTCTTGGGCCTTAGAAATGGACTTGATCTGGCGATCAGCACCCTCATCATGGCCATCTTCCTTTTCTCATACTACAGTAGCCGAGTGCAAGGATGGGTATTGCGATTAAACACGTTTATATGGTACCAAGTTATTAACCAGAAAATAAAAAATATATTTATTGATTTTGTGAAGTGCTAGCTATTGCGTAATTTTTAATTGTTTCCATAAATAAAAAGGGTATATTTTTCTGGAAAATATTAAATTAATACTAACCTAAACTCTATTTCAAAGCAGAATCTCGAAATCAAGGAACTATACCAATGATGACATCAGTCTTTCATTTTCTTTAGAGGGTTGAAAGAGTGAAAAGTCCCAATCAGTCTTCTTTAGATTAATGATAATCCAATGATTATTTTCAAATGCTTCAATAGTATTTTATCAACTGTAGATGTCATATGGTTAAATTCTAGATTTTAACTGGAGCATGAATTTTGATTGAAATTGCTAAAATATTCACCATGCATTCACAACAGCTAAATTTGAAAACTCAAGTAAGTTGGGTCAGAATAAAAATGATTGAAAATTCAAATGAAGAGGCTGGTGTTAGGGACTTCTGAACAATCTTGAGGAATGTATATATAAGAAACATCATCAATAGAAAACCCCAGTAAGCTGAACAAAACCCCTCCAACTCTCAAGACTGGAATTATATTGGACAAATAACATTTATTTCTGTGATCACAGGGAATGGGAAACTTGAGATATGACGGAGCGAAAAAATCAATCATAGAATACAAACACTATCTGCACGGTGAATGGAAATCAAGCAGCCCCCTTGAGCTTCTTTGCGATGCCAGCAATGTACTTACCCTGGTGAAAAGCTTGCTCCAGTTCAAGCTGAGATGGTTGCCTTGAGCCATCCCCAGCGAAAGTTCCTGCACCATATGGACTACCACCTTTAACTTTCTCCATCTCAAACATGCCAGCTCCAAATGTGTACCCAATTGGCACATAAATCATCCCATGGTGAACCAGCTGAGTAATGGCTGTCAAGCTGCATGGTTCCCAATATTGTCAATAAAGATAGTTGTCTTGTTTGAATTTCAGAAATTTCAAAGGAATCTCCATTAGTTATATATGGAACAGGAGCCTACGCAGTAGTTTCTTGTCCACCACCTTGAGATCCAGTGCTGTAGAAGATCCCTGCAGGCTTGCCAGCCAGCTGCTGACTTCTCCATAGCCCTCCAGTTGCATCTAAAAATGCTTTAAATTGACCAGCCATCATCCCAAATCTAGTGGGGAAGCCAAAAATAAACCCATCAGCCTCAGCTAGTTCATTGGGTGTAATGATTGGTACATCACTCTTTGGAGGTGCACCCATCTTTCCAAGTACTTCATCTGACAGCGTCTCAGGGACCTGTTTCATGTTCCCATCAAGACTTATCAGGATACTTATATTTTCCCGAGGCAAAGAAAACCACTTTGCATACACAATAGTTTTAAATCTACAAAATCTATGTCATAATAGATCCAAAAAAACTATCTTTCAATTTAATTCTTCTACACTTGACAAGAAAGAATATTATTAGTTTGAAAAGACACTAGTTCCGACTACTTTTAAGTAGATCTGCAGCCTATTTTGAGATTTCTCTGCACACAAAATGGGCATCAGCAGTATCTTCTTTATGAGCATTGTTACACATGATTTTGGATCAAAAAAATTAGTTTGAGACGCACCAAATTAAATCCTTCTGGATTCCAAGAAAAGAATAGATTTCTTTTCTTCCTATTTAAGCACATTTTTAAGACTTTCCATTATTCTTGTCAGCAAGGAAGTGCTAAAAGGTGCTTCAAGCTAAAAAAATCCCAAATGAATTTTGAGCCCATGTCCCATTTCAGCATGGAATTTCTGTGCCTTCTATTGATAAAATATACAGAGCTATTGAAGCCAGAACTTTATTGATCGACTACAACTGCACCAGGTCCTTAGGGATTAAAAGGCTTTTCAATCAATTGGCATCTTCATTCCAATTACCAATCATATTTTTGCCTGATGTTAATAGAACAAAATAAAACAGAATGTTTTTCGAGAATTGCCATAAGTAATAAGTATAGGAATTACAGAAATATGTAATCATAACAAAGACAAGGACACACCTGCCATAGTTTGGCTTCTACTCCTTCCACCGTTGCAGCTCCTTTTACTATCTCCTCCGCTAGCTTCTCTACATGTCCATACATGGAATAATATCTGTAAAAGCTTTAGAAGTCAGTCATCAATGCTAAGAAAAAAAGGTTATTCATTATATGGTATAAATAAACGACAATCAAGTATGTTCTTTCTCTCTCTTTCTCTTTCCTTTTTCTCAATTATAAATTTTCCTTTGTTCTTCTGAGACTCCCAATAATATTAACTGCAAATCCACTTAATGAGTTTTAGTCATAACAGCATTGACAGAAACTACCATCCTATTTTCCCACACGTAAAAAGAACAATTTTCCATGATATAGCATAATCAAGGCGAAGAAACCAAGTTAAGGGCACCCCAAAAAAAAATGAATTTCTATATTAGTTCCATATCAGAATTGTTTGCATAGAAATGATGCTAAAAGAAACAGACGGTTTTCCTGTTAGTTCAGTGAAGAATACATTACTTGATTGAAGATCAAGGGGGTAGCTACAAGGTAGGATGGACTGTGAAGGAATTACAACATTTTTTCTGTCACTTTGTTCACCTTTTCAGATGAGATGTAATTCAAGAAAAGTGAGAAACAAAGGACATTTAGACAGTCCTCCCCCCTCCTCCTCCTCCTCTTGAGGTAGGTAAGATTCGCAGAATAAAAATTGTTATTTATTCTACCAAGTATCCTGGGAAAAGAAGATTAAAGGATATAGGTACTTAAAAATGTGTCTTTGCTGTGCAATGAAGTGGTGTTAGATCTTTCTGTAGTAGGAACCAGATCATCTTAAAAACAGTGTATCAGGCCTTGCGTGTTCATGTTCTAGGCTTGCCACCATTATTCCCAGACCCCTGACACTACTTCCAAGGGACACCTAACTGCCAAGTAGAGTTGGTGACTTAACAAATGAGTGGTTTATTGATTAAATATATTGATAAATAAGTGGTTATAAGAAATCTTTAAAGCTTGGTGACGATGTATAGAGAAAATCACGATTAAACAACCTAACTATTGTTTATTAACATAAATACATAGACATAGCAATAATCTATTATAATCTACAGTACCCAATATAAGATGGACCCAAGAAATCAAAGTAGGCTCAACTATTAAGTATATTTCCTATGTGGACCATGAAGCAACCTTATCAATTCCAGGACAAATAAAATAAAATCATACCCAAACTAAATGAGGCCAGGTGTATCCACTACTGGGCATGCACTCCTTAGATATATATATATATATAATTTTGACTCCATGTTATCCAACCACCAATATAGAGTCCCAGTAACTAATTCAAAGATATCAGCATTAAACAGAAGTCAAAAGAGTTTACTAGAGATTCAATTAACCAACACAGTTGGGCTTTCAATCAACATCATAAGTTACCATAGTTTTTCATTTGCTTGCATGACTAGATAAGCACTATCCAATTCAAAGTTTGACAGGTAAAGCAAAGTCTAACAAAGCAGCAGAAATGAGTTGGAGACAATAGACATTGAGCAATACCTGATTTCACATCATAAAGCTTCTACAAAAGGGAAGCTTTGTCAATGCTACAAACCTAACCTATTGAAACCTACCACATGGATTACTATGAGGATGACCAGTACATCGGATTGAGCACCGTTTTATGATAAGAACACATGAATATTCTACGTGATCTTCTTTTAAAATGTTGAATTTTTGTCCTTCATTACTTTTTCTATCAAGTTAAAAAATTAAATGAAACCAAAAAAAAAAATTTGAAAAAATTCGATAAAGTTAAGGCATAGTTCATGTAAGTTGATTAATGACATCTAAATAGGCAATCGTTGTTCCATCTACAAGCTATAGAATCTCATTTTTATGCCTTTTTTTTCTTAAATTTCAAATTGGAGTTTCCAATCAATTACTGCAGCAAGAAGCACCCGTGATAAGAAATTCACAGAGCAAATATGAGAAAAGAAAGAAACGATCAAAATTCAAAAGCCACATATCTGAACAAGTACAATCAGATGAGGCGATCCGCGGAGAAATAAAATCTGAGAAGTCTTATTAGCTCATCAAACTATGACGAACTCTCATCGGTCCAAATGAAATCATTTGAAACGACTCAAACTAATTAGAACGATTCACCTCATTGAAGGTACAAAATTCCACATAAAGCATTAACATGAGGTAATAAAAAAACAAAGAATATCTCGAACACGGAGAAAGGGAGAGGGAGGGAGTGGTGTTAAAAAGATGGCAATCTAATTGATCTGACTGCAAATTCTAAAACAAAATCGATTGGAGAAGTTAAACGAATCAAAGCAGAGAGTTACCATAATCCAAGATCTCAAACACCGAGAGATAAAGAGGTCAGTAATGCTTACACAATGTAAATCTTGGTCTCCATCGAGAATTCTTTGAATGTGTCTCTCTGATCCTCGCCCGTATCTCAGTTTGGTAAATTCTATGTGAAGTCGGAAAAATATCGAAAACCCAATGAGCCGAGCCCTATACTAAGTGTCTAATATATTTCTCTGCACTGACCTTTAGATTAATAAGTCTTGCAAATTGATCCAATTTAATCGCTAATTGCCTATTTAGTGCTCATTTTGTAAGTCACGCATTGTCATTATTTTTTCCTTTTTCCCACAGTGCGTCTACTCTATTTTAGTGTGGTTCCTTAGAAGTTTGATTGTTGTGGATGACTTCCTCTCAATTTTTACTGTTCTGTAGCTTTGTTTGATGGCTATTTAGATTGCTTCAAAAGCTATGCTTAGCACACAAAGGAAGCAGCCAATCAGAATTGACCTTATCTTCATGCATGACTGGTGGTTTCTGCTGGGGTTTTGTCTTCAAGTATCTTTGCATGGATTATGTACAAAATCTGATGATGGGTCTGTGATAGTATTTGATTCAGAGTATTGGATCTAGTCCTTGAAAGAGTTTAGTCGGTGGCTTGTTCTTGCAGTGAGTCCAAGGATAGCCAACCAAATAGCCTTGCAAAAAGATATGTTGCGTAGTTTCTTCTGAGCTAATCACGTAAGATGCAGAGGGAATGGGGTTAATGACATTCTTGCATGGAGCACAGACATGGCTCTTGGGGGCAATTGAGGTGCCAATGGAGGGCCAAAAGGGGTCTAATGGATCAAATTTTGTGGATCCATTTTGAACGGTGAGAGGATCCATTCATGGCTTGTTTTGGGGATCCATCGTGTTCCAGATAAACTAGATATCGGCTGATTCAAGATATCCCTGTGCCAACCCTCTCGCAAGTGAAGTCAAAGCAATGGGGGAACCATTACTCGAGACCCTGGTACGAAACAGACCTAACATGAGTCATGCTTTTCTAAATAGGTAAAAGGACCATTATACTCTGAAGATCCCACTGAGGCAAAAGCTCCTGAAAGGGTGAACTGCCGACAGATCTAACCATTTGAAGGAAGTTTCTATCTTAAAAATTGAACCTTATCATGAGTCTTTCTCAAATCGACTTTGGCAGCACGATCCCGGTATGTCCTTTGACCCATAAATCCAGTGGGTCCTTCTGGGACTTTCCTCCATGATAAATGAGGAGAGGCACCTTAATCCTCATCTATGTCTTTGCAGGCCGCATGGCAGTTGAGAAGATAGCAAATATGGATCACGCTACTTCAATGAGGCTTCATTTCCCTGCATTTTCTGACCATATCAGTTCAGTATCGAATTCAAACAGCAAACACCGTTGAAGGGGTTGAGCTCATCAATGACTCGCGCTACGCTCTCATCAATTCCACAAAAACATAAACGCATGAAACACAAGCATCCGGAAACAATTATTTATCTGCGCTCTTTTCTTTTTTCTTGGGAAGAAAAGATACCCATGCCCATCTCAATGAAGCTCAAGCTCATTTACCATACAAGGTTCTGGTAATCTTCCCAGAATCAGATGGTTAAAGCCAATCTTCGCTTGCCTCCAGATCCCTGTTTGAATGATTTTTCTGCCACAAAATATTGCATCACTTGAACGAAGCAAGAGAAGAAGAAACTTTAAGGAGGTTTTTGAAGCAAGAGGTCCTAAATCAGCAAGTGTACATTGATACCACTGGAAGGGTAGGAGGGGAGAAGAATGTGGTTAAAGACACAGACAGAAAACGCCAAATTGTGTTGAATTGGGGGTTGAGGTGGAGACTAATCTGAGATGGCTGTGATTCAGATGTTGGTTTAGCTTGTCTCTTCCAAAGTAGATTGCAGTCCACTGAGAGTGTTTTGATTCATGTTCTTTAGCTCATCTCAATTAGAGTTGCGTTGGAATAGTGTTGTATAGTTGCTCAATAATATATGCTATAAGCTTAATTTCCAAAAAAAAAAAAGGGTGGTTTTTGGTGAAGCAGTTAATCATGGTAAAGGGCAATCTACCAAGACTAGAATCATGCATAAGTATCTTTCACATAATCTTACCGAGAAAAGCAACATGATGGAATTTACATCTCCGTTAGTTAGTTGGACAGTCTTCCATTTGACCAAATCATTTTCATTGCAGTGATGATGACCATCCCACAAAAGCCCGTGATTGGCGTTCAGACTTCAATCTTGGAACCAACAAAAGAAAAGTTTAGTAATCATTCCCCCCCAAGAATGATGGCCATTAACAAAATTTTCAGTCCCATAGTGAGACTTGATCCTTGTTTTCATCTTGCAAACCAGTAAGAATCCTGGACCCGGGTGCAGAATCAAAGCTTTATATTTCTTTTGCTTCACTCTAAAGTACCAAATCAAATTGAACAGAACTTCATAGGTAATAATATTCATTGGTGAGGCAGGTCATGAATCCCCAATTGCAACTTTATCCTCAACACTAATGCTTCATTCTGTATACTTTATAAGATTAAGGAAACTCAGATCATTTATTTCTCACACTGGTGGTATAAGGAGTGAAGAATAGATCATTTCTATGTATATGAGAAGCAAATTACAGGTTCCAAAAAAATTTGATAATGTGGCCTATATCATACAGCACCAAAATTTCTCAAAAAACAAATTAAAAGGTGATATGCAACGATTACTATATACATGATTCACTGAGGATCTCCAGCCAAACAAAAGCAGTTCCTATTACAATAATAAAACAGCCATTCAAAGTGAAAATAAACATGCCCGAGTTAACATGGGATAGATTTGATTCCCTTGCAACACATAATTCAAGGCAACTAGATCTTAATCTACAAACTGCACTCACCAAAACTGCAGTTTATGGTCTGAAAACACAATCCATTGATTCCTACAATTCTGGAGAAATAGAAGTGGCTTATTTCCATGGCATATTTCTTTTCTTTTCTTCTTTTTTTTTTTAAAATAAATACACTAGTAAAGTGTGCACTGTATCATAACATGAGGAAATGAAAGAAGTGCCAACCCATTGCACAATAATTATCTAACAGGAGCATAACAAAAACTACGTTATCTAACTGCTAACTACTTACAAACCCTACAAGTAATCTACAAAATCGGAGAAAAGGCACATTCCTAAATTTAGAGAGGGCAGAGAGCCAATGATATGCCAGGGTATGAACCCTCCTCCTTTTCTTCTTCCAACTCCATGTACAGAACAAGCTAACAGAGCTTCGAGAGGGTGCCAACGATATAACATTTTGGAGTGAAAGATGAATGGGAGTCGTGTGAACAATATAATTTATAAAAATAACAAAAATATTCATAATGTATCCTGGAAGGTTTGGAAACAGTCTCCTTTTAAGGATAAGATTAGATGCATCAGCTATTGAAGCGATTCTATGGTACATCAAACAAGAAATGACTAAATGTAAATGATGGGAATTTCCAACCTTTTCTTGAGATACAAGAACAAGCATTTTCGTCACATGCACTTCGCACTAACAACCTAGTTTCTTTATCTTTCAAAGGTAAAAGTAAACATGTGAGTACACATGCTGAAGCTTGAGAAGTGATGAATTCCTTAACTGTAAAGAAGATATGACAGAGCTCATCACATTGACAAACAAGATTCAGCATTCCAAAAATTTAGATTTATCAGCCAATAAAACAAGCCGAAGAAAATGTTTTCGTTAGATAAGATGTTTTTGAAAATGAGGACGAATCACTTTGAACATGATCCATATAGACAGCAGAAAGAGAAAGAACTCATCTGTTTATTTGAATTTACAAGATACAAAACCCAACCCCCAGCCCCTGAAGCAAAATCAGCTCTGTTTTGTACATGAAATATCTAACAGATTGATAACTAAAAGAAAGGAAAATTTTTTTTTTTAAGAAAAAAATGGAAAAAGACAGACTTACCTCCTAAAGAAGATCAACGTAGCCATGCTTTCTCAAAGAACCAATTACTTTCTCTCCATCTCTCACAGTACTTCCCAAAATAAAATTTATTCAATTCAATTCCCCGACTGGCACTTCTGCAGACCTTGAATCAAACTCGAAGCGTTTCTCCTTATCTTTTCATTGTCATCCTCCATCAATCCAACACAAATCTCTAAAATTCCTTCTGTCCTCGCCTCCAGACACATTCCTTCACTAAAGCAACAAAGTAAATTCAACGTAGAAAGAGCACACTGTACGCCTCTCGAACTCCCACGCCTCAATACGCCGACCAAAATCCGCACGCACCCATTAAACTTTCTCATCTCTTCTCTGCCCTCTCCGCATTTGGCCAACAAACCCAGAACCTCCACCGCCCTCTGGACTCCCGAATCGGCCATTTCCATGAAAATTGGAACTGCACCACACTCTACAGCTCTTCTTCTATTATCAGGGAACGAACAGAGAGCAAAAAGCGCTGTTGCCGCTTCTTTCTTCTCCCTTCCCTTCCCATACAGAAGGAGCGAAACCAGAGCTCTAATCGCTGACGGGTACGCACCGATGGTACCCTTATTCACTTCCACCACAGCCAAGCTAGTCAGCATCGTGGCCGCAACCGCTCGGCAATCCGGGGCACCGCTCTGCAACGCTGCAACGACGCGCCCAATAGCCCCCTCAGCTACTAAGCCAACCTTGTTATCGTCATCCATACTGAGATTCAAAAGAAGAGAAAGCGCCTTTTCTTGAAGTCTCGGATCCTCAGAGCCAACACAAATGAGAACAGCAGAAACGGCACCCGACTCCGTCAGCCGCTGACGGAGAACCGGGTTCCTCTTATAAAGCCGGTTGAGTTGGTCGAGAGACACGAGTTTGGAATCAACAGGAGAAGACGGGGAGGTCAGAGTAGAGATTAGGGTCTGGGGTTCCGGGTAAGATTCTGCTTTTGGAGAAGAAGAAGATTGAGTATAGTTGGAAATGATGCTTCTGAGGGCGTGATTAGGGATGAGAGCCGGGTACTGAGGTAGTGGGAGTTTGGTGATTGGGCAGGTCCGGTTGCCGGAATCCAACCACCTTCGTATGGACGATCGGTCGAAGGTGTGACCGGACGAGAGGATCACCGGGTCAGACATTATTTCCAACGATATCGGACACTTGAAATCATCGGGGAACTGAGTCGCCATTCAGAACTCGTTACACTCCAATTTCTTTTCACAGCTTTCAGAAATAGGGTTTTGGAAGTTTTCAGTCCTCCGGCCGCAACCAGCTGCGTTTCTTAGCGAGATGACGATGATATGTGAGGCTCAGGAATGACTGACTCGTGGGACAATTCTAGCACTCTAGCTTGGCCGATTTATCAAAATACCCCTCAACTTTGGCATAAATTTCGGAATTCAGGCACTTGAACTAAAATTTCAAACTTGGAAGGCTATTTTGGACCTTTTCATATGACCCCTTTTCTCCGTTCTTGCCATTTCACGGATTTTGTCGGTAGCTTTGCCGGGAAAAAGGAGCGAGCGATCTTCTTTTTCAAAAGAGGAAAGCCATCATCATTCTCTCTCACTCGCGTGATCTTCCTTTTCTTTGGTAAACGGTTTGATTACGTGTCCCGACGGGAAATGCTTTTGTGGTAACTGAATTTACTGAAATGCCCTCTCTTATCTAAAAGGATAACCACACCACGGGTTGTCAAGTCAACTACTATTAGTATATTTTTAATAAAATATGGGGTCGTTCTCGTAATATCGTAAAATATAGTTTGAAGGATGTGACGTGTTCATGCGCAAAAGCGCGTGGAGCCAGGGCCGCGCAAAGCGACGGGTTTCCCGTACCATAACGCAACAGCTGGCTCGATGTGATGTGACATCGTGTTACCGGGTCTGGTGACCCGACTTATATCACAAACCCGTCGATCCGACGGGATATCCAACTTTATTCCGTGATAATAGGGCTGTTAATGGGTGGATGGATCTATATTGATTCCAATGGAAATGTAATTAAATTATCCAATTTAATAAGGTTTAATTCAGATATTTAAAATCGATCTGTTTCTAATCACATTCAAATTCAAACTTATTATATTCCGTCGGTTAAAATTTAATGAAAAAATTATAAAAAAAAAGGGTTAATTTTGGTTGGTATTTATAGAAACAGTCCATCAAAAATCTTGTTTTACAGAAAATGATCACTTTTTAAACAGAATTGACCTGTAGGGTCATTTTTTAAAAAAGGTTAAAAAATAAATAGGATCACTTTACCTATAATTTAATTCTGTTTGAAAAGTGATCATGTAATTTAATCCTTTCTTGAAACTAAGTTTTTTAATGTTAAATACCAATCAAAAGCTACCCTTTTTCATAATGTTCACAAATTTAAGTCCAATTAAGATACATACATGGCTATGATTTTTAAAGATTTTAAATGATGATTAAGAAATTTAAAATACCCTAATTCCATAAATATGTATCTGGATTCAGATTTGTTAAATCATATCAAGGATTTGTCGGAACAAAATTGGATTCAAATTCAGATCATTAGAAATTCATTTTGAATCGGACCTGTTTATGAAGGATTTACAGCCCTACTTCCATCCCCCTCTATCCAACTGACTTGTTTGGACTAGGCGATCCATTCCAAACAAGTAAGACATGAGGGTATCAATCCAAATTGGATCTCAAAAATCCGAAACTAGGGATCGGCTGATTCATTTAAATATGAATGTTGAGAAAGATAGAGTAAAAGAGTGAGACAAGTGGGGATCAATCCAAATTGCATCTTACAATCAAAGATAAGGATCGGATGGTCCATTACAGAAGAGTAAAAAAGTTTTAAATCCCACTGTTTCTGAGTTGCAATTTCTGCTAAGATTACAAGAAGAAAAAAAAAACTGTCCTGCTTTATACAACAGTAGCTGAATCAAACCCTCAGCCCCCTCATTTGTCAGCACAACGGCAAAGGTGAGGAGAAAGTATTAATGGATTCCTGTAGAGATTCTGGGTTAGTTGATCTCGCTACCCAAGGAGATAAGGTTGCATCTGAGTTGACTTTGAAAGCCTTTAACAGTAATCCGTCGTATCATTGAAGACTCCGCCACTTTTAGCCTTCATTTCTTCTTCTCCTTCGGAGTTCGTATGAAATTGACTTAAAAAGGCTCAAATTGAGTGGACGGCCATAATGTCAAATTATGCTGCCGAAGAATTTAAAATTCAGAGCGCCTTTCCAATAGATTTTGAAGTCTGAATCCGAACTCAGTTCAACATCTTTGTACCCCGTTTCTTCCAAACCTGACCAAGCCCTAGATACTAGAACAGTCCCTAGGCCTAGACCCGATTTGATTTTGAATGTCAAGACTCAAGCAGCATGTTTTAATTTGATCCTCGAATTCAAATGGATTCTAAACTCTATGAGAGAATCCCTTCTTGCAGACTTGTTCCTATTTTTTCAATAGTTTGTTGAAAGAAGAAAGGTGTGTTTGCCTCTACTTCTACACTATCTTTATAGATGTTATTGTAATTTGATTTGTTAATAAATTTGCTACAAAAGAATGTAGTAGAAGGAACTTGAAGAAAAAAATATCCCATGGAGGTAAGAAGGAAACTACCTCCAATCAACCCTATATAAACAGTTGCATAATTCAACATTCAAGAGTGCTTCCAATTTGATGATGCATCAACCTCAATTGGTGACCTTTCTGTCTGAAACCCTTCTTTTTTCCCATGAATTTTAAACAATTTGAATAATTATTTCTGTTTCCAAAATCATCAAGCACATATATAGAAGTCCATTGCTCCAAGCTGTGAGAAAAGAACATATTGTGGCAGCACTTACATGTCCAAGAAGGCTGATGATCTTTTACGGATTCATAATCTTCTTGGGGTCCTATACTTAGAAAAAAAAAATTTTTTTTTTCTTGATTGGTATTCTCCTCAGTTCTTAGTATGTAGTTGGAACAGTACAACTCCAAACCAGAATTGTCTGCAGGATAACTTCTGGTTTTCAATAAAAGCATACTTAAAGACGAAGACCAAGACCGTTGCCATTCTCTGTTCTCATCACTACCATATCTAAGTCTGAAACAATAAAGAACTGGTCTGACTTACTCGTTTGCAAGGATTAATATGGTTAGATAATTATAATAAATGATTTTATATCAATGGCACGAATCCAAAAAATAATTTCATCAAACAAATGTACAGATCATACAGTAACATCCCTTTAGTTTATTTTCCGTAAAGACTTTAAGAATACAAGTGGATATTAAAAGAAAGAAACAACTTATAAATTTCTGAATTTAACACATTGATACAGAAAATCATCTATCGAGCATCTAATAAAGTAAGAGTTATCTCATTGGTAGAATGTGTCTGTTGCTTACTTGATGAAGAGTCTAATTCAAGTATATTCCTTTCAGTGAAGAAACCGGGATGTTTAGGCTGTGGCAGCGTTGCATTCTCACTACCCAACATCAGAACCACATCTGACATGCGTGGCCTGTCTTCTGGAGATTGTTGAACGCATAAAAGACCCACATGGATACAACGTAGTACATCAGACAGATTAGATGACACAGCAACTGATGCATCCGTTAATTCCAAAGGCTTGCCTTCGTTCCACAATCTCCAAGCCTAAGGCAATTTATAATAGTGTGTCACTGGTTGAAAAATTACATTTATATGGATGCATACATACACGTATATGGCTGAGATTCAAAATATGGAAATAGTCACAGCACTTACATGTCCAAGAAGGTTATGTTGGTGATCTTGATGATAGAATCCTCTATTTTTCTTGCCACTAATTATCTCTAACACCAACACTCCAAAGCTAAAGACATCTGATTTTGTCGAGAAGATACCATCAACTGCATACTCAGGCGACATATAACCACTGCATGATACCATTTAGGAAACCTATTATTTAAGAGCAATGCAAATAGATTATAAAGCATATTCAAAGACTACTTACTATGTTCCAACCACTCTATTTGTATTTGCTTCGGTCTGGTTTCCTCTAAAGATTCTGGCCATACCAAAGTCAGAGATTTTTGGATTCATCTCAGCATCTAGCAAGATATTGCTGGCTTTGAGATCTCTATGGATAATCCTCAATCTGGAATCCTGATGAAGATAAAGTATTCCCCGAGCAATGCCACTGATAATATCGTTGTGCTTTTGCCAATCTAGTAATTCCCTTCTTGTTCGATCTGGTCAGCATTTTACCCCAATTAAACGAAGAATTACTAGTCAAACAATCATTTAGAGAGCGAGAGACAGAGAGAGACGAACCAAAGATAAAGAAGTCCAAGCTTTTATTGGGCATGTACTCGTATATCAACATTCTTTCTCCACCTTGAATGCAACAACCAAGAAGCTTTACAAGATTCCGGTGCTGAAGATTTGCAATCAACTTAACTTCATTCTTGAATTCATCAAGCCCTTGTCCTGAATTACTAGAGAGTCTCTTCACAGCAATTTCTTCTCCCGTTACAAGCCTACCCTAAAATTATTATTAGATCCAAACAATTATGATACTCTTATATATGAAACATTACTATAATCACCACAGTTGTGTAGTTCTCTTACTTGGAAAACAGGGCCAAAACCACCCTCCCCAAGCTTGTTGTTGGGCGAAAAATTATCAGTGGCATTCACTAAAGTAGTCAAATTGAATATTGGCAACTCCAAGTCTTCCATGTTACCTGTTACATCCATGTTACTTGTTATTTAGGCAATTGGATAGAAATACTTCAATCATAAGATTTTAATTAAGGAGAAATATGTTGGCATGGATATTGAACTCTAAAAGGATTGAAAAAAAAGGGAGAAATGATCATCCAATTTGCTTGCTGTAAACATCGTGCATAAATTGTGTTTTATCATGAATTGGAGTGATCATTGGCAGAAAAGTTTGTCCAATCTAATTGTCAAAACCATCCAACCTGTTCTATTCTTTTTAAATTTTGGAGTTCTACATCAAATGGCAATGATTGTTTAGTTGGGGATCCTCCAAAAGGTCAATTGGAAAGTGTTGAAGATCTACAGTGCCTGCCGTATATAGACCACAATTACAGGGAAATTTTTCTCTAATCTGGATGATTGCTGTTCATGGTCTATTTACCTCCAAAGACTACAATGGTATGACCACAATGAAGATTCATATCAGCAAGAACTACTATCTATTATCTCCTTATAGAAGCCACATAGATTAAACTAAGTCTTACTGGTCATAGCCATCAACTATATGCCATTGATTATATCTATCTATTAATAAAACAATTTGCTTACATCCATGCATAAAATTCACCACGGGTGGAATAATTGGAACAGTCTTACCTTCTTCATTTGCATTTTTTCTCCACATGTACCAGGCCAGCCCCGCAAGTAGCACAGCCAGGACCATTAATGTCAAGGTGACAATGATTGTCACTCGTTTTTTCTCACTGGACTTAGTCTTCTTTGATCCTTCATAGAGAGCTTGATCCAGAAGATATAATTAAGCCAGAGAAGAAGAAGAAAGATTTAGTAGCATCTTCATGCTTAATCTCACAAAATGTACTGAAGAATAATTGAATACAGATGTAGCAAATTCATAGGAAGGAAATGAACAATGTAGGTCCACAGCTTTTGTGCACTTGATGTTGCTCAATCCCTGCCCATGTTTGGATATACTACTTAGAAATGTATTCATTGGACAATCTGAAGCATTCAATTAGATTTCACGGGTTGTAGCCATTTATCATGCAAGGTGCAGCCCACCAATTCAATAGTCTAGGTCAAAGAGGAAATAAATTTCTTGAAGGATGTCAAGTCATTCATATATTTCTATGGAATTACAGTATGTTAAAAAAAACAAATATTGAGCGAAAGAAGTACAAACAATCTTCAGCTTAAGAAGTAACATACCTAATTCAGAAGCAGCCATCCTGATATAGATATCTTGCCCGCCAGAGTCGAATTCTCTAATATCAACCAAATCCCCAAACCAAAGCAAGCAGCCACTGCCTTCTCCGCTGATATCAGCATTCATATAAGCGGTACAGGAGCAGTTCTTCAAGCACACTGAATTGCATTCATTGAGGTTCATGCTCTTATTAACCAAGGAATGCGACGTGTCTGGCCATTTCACCCCACTATATTTAAGAAATCCATCTCCGTTGCAACCCAATGGAGTCTGCCTGACACACCCACCAGACCAATCCACCAAATTCCAGTCTTGTGGGGATTTGGGTACAAATCCCTTCAAGCACTGACAAACAGGCGAGTTGTAAATGTTGCAACTGCCATATGGACCACATAAGGCATAATTGTCACAGTGATCTACAGGCACATAGAGAAAAAGGTTCCAACCACGGATTCTGTCAATCCATGTAAATCGTTGAACCAAGCCGGATTGATTCATCACAACTCTTGAAATAACAGAGCTGTCAAGGAGGTCGTAAGTATAATACACCTCCTCTTCATTATACACAAAAACGAATTTGTAAATTGGGTTAGACTTGAGTCCAGTGTTCCCGGAAAATCGAAGACCATTCCATGGCCCGTTCCGAAATTGCAGAACCGATCCCTTTCTCAGAACTAGTTGAGGATACCCTCGAGGATCAAATTCATAAGAGAACTCACCTCGAGAAGGATCATCGGGGCTTTTCCATGACGTTATCGACCAATTAAGACCGGTTCGGAAGTTCCTCCCCAGCCTCATGCCTGGTAAAAACGTATCGCATGGATAATCAAAGCTCTGCCACAAATAACGCTCAGACCTATCATCGTTCGCATCCCTAATGACAAGGTTTCCTGAGTCCAAGATCTGTATAACTGGATTTTTGGCTCCTCTGGGTGGCTGGGATGACCAAAGAACGGCCTTCGTTCGGTTGAGTAGGCGGATAACACCATCATCACTGAGCTTTAATTCCCCAGCTGAATCAGTAAGTGGGGATTCTCTGTTAGCCACCCATACTACTGTTCCATTAGAAATTTTCTTGAACCAAATTCCCAAGTACCGGTTCGTGGAATTTCCGGGGCTGAAAAATCCCAGCTCAAAGTTCCCATGTACGGAAACCAAGGTCTTACCGTCAGTGATGGATTCAGTCGGAGTGATGGTATCTCCTGCAAAGGAGACTGTCAAGACGGAGACCAAAGCGGAGCAGAGAAGAATAATCAGGAGGCATTCCATTGATCTCTCTCATTCTTCCCCGTCAGATATATGTTGTTCAACGCCGTGTGTAACAGAAGAAGCATCGCAGAAATTCAAACGACCTTACGAAGTCTTCTATCAATTCCAAAAAAAACATCACAAGTGGGAAATAAACGAGCAAAAGTAAGGTCCATCTTGCCTGGGGACCGCCGCAAGAAATTGAATCGAACAACTGATATCATAAAAAAGTCAAAAGTGGCGAGAAGAAGACGACGCCTTGATTAATCAAATCTTGGACAACGAATCTAAGTGGCAATTTATATAGGAAAATTTAATTTTTAGTGGTACTTTATCAAACTATTTAAGATTTAGTAGGAAAAATTTTGAGTTTTAACTTTTAGTACATCTTTATTAAAATAATTAATTGTTAGTGTCATTTCACTATTACAAATCAACTATTCCTAAAATGCCCTTACATCACTTATCCAAATGACTTGTACAAGTCACTTTATTGAATTGTACAAGTTAATTTTTGACTTGTACAAGTCATTTTATTACTTGTACAAGTCTAAAATGGTTTGTACAAGTCAATTTATTGCTCGGAAGTAAATTGTATAAGGGTATTTTTGGAAGAATTTATCCGTAACAGTGAAATGGCATTAAAAATTAATTATTTTAATAAAGGTCTATTAAAAGTTAAAACTCAAAACTTTGCCTACTAAATCTTAAATAATTTGATAAAGTACCACTAAAAATTAAATTTCCCATTTATATATATATATTTTTTGGGAGTGGAGTGTCAATTTATATAGAAACCATTTCCACTACGGCGTCGGCATTTACGGCGCCTTTATTTTAAATTTCCCATTTATATATATATTTTTTTGGGAGTGGAGTGTCAATTTATATAGAAACCATTTCCACTACGGCGTCGGCATTTACGGCGCCTTTATTGCGTCCGTTTCATGCCGACGCGTGAAGAGCAAATGGTTTTGCCTTCACTTTGTAATAACTAGTGGGATGCCCCTGCTTCGCAGCGGGCAGGCACGTGATTTAAAAATTTAATACGTACTTAAAAAAGTTAGTAGTTTAAGGAGGCAAAGGAATGCTACCAAAAAAATAAGAGAGGCAAAGGAACGTCTCATTCTCTTGAATCCTTAGGCATATTATTATTTGCTGTCATGTCAAATTTCCTTTCGTGAATTCTGCATTTGGAACCAAATTATTTGCATTGCCATACATTTACAAAATATTGGAGTAAGTATCTTAGACATATGCAGTGGGTATATATTGAATTATTGGGATCAGCAATTTTTTCAAACTCCTTACGACATGGGCAGCAGCAAAAAGAACCGATGTTTATGCTTCCCAAATGAATCTGAAGAGAAGATACCCCTAAAGCTATCAGATTCAATTGGTCAAACGAAAGAAATGTTTCAGGAATGTTGAAAAACAGAGGGAATATATTACACTCTTTAGAATTAGGGGGAAAAAAGCTACAAAGAAGAGATTAAATTTTCACAATAAACTAAACATTTTGAACTTCAAGGTTGAGAAGAATTTAACAACATATAAGCTATACATTTTGGAGTATGTATCATTTGGTGTGGCTGAAGTGATGTTAATTTTGTGTGGCACCGGTAATGAAAAAAGTTAGAACTTCTAAGAATTGAAAACTTGTAATAAAAATAACAAACGAACTTAATGGCTACTGCAAAGTGAAAACTAAACTACTTGTATTACTGTGTAGTCACAGAGATTTGAGAAAGAGAGAAGATGACGGCACCTAAATTTCAGTAGCAGGGAGATGTGTCTATAGCAAACAAAATCTTATAGCATGCCAGCTGCAACAAAAACGGATGTGAATTAATGCAATGGCATCTTCCCTTTTAATCTGCTTCTAAACTATTCTTCCCTTCTCAACCTTTTAAATTCATTTGTGTGAGATGTTCATTAGTGTTCAATTACTCTACCCAAGTACTATATATTAGTAAACTTTCTTCAGGCATTGTGCAACTAAGAACCAACCAACCAAAAAGATAGAGAATGACATCTAATGCTCAAAATCATATTTCCTTCTTATAGAGATTCACATTGATAATACTTTTAGCTACATTCCCCTTTTTCTTTCAATATTAATATGGAAAAAGGAGGACAATTATTATATATGGTCGACCCCTATCCCAAAGCCATATATCTTCACCTAAAAAGGCTGTCATAGACATTTGAAGATAATTTAAGAGATGACAAACTGGTTGCCTTGCTGTATATGACAAGACTGCAACAAGTAGCAATAACAATCATAGATCTTTTATCTTTTAGTTAAAGATATGTATTACCAAGTTCAAAAATTACCCGGTTTAGGGTTGTATATATATATTGATGTAACCCTAATCGTTTTGATATAGTGGAAATTTTGCCGTACCCAGTGGATGTAGGCACATCGCCGAACCACTTAAATCTGTGTGTTCTTCTTCTCTCCCTTTTCTTTTACTGTTTTGATTGCACGATTCTCAATAGATTGTTTAAGAGTTGGATTGCATTAAAATGACATAGAATGAACTTGATTGGCAAAACATTGAAGAATTTGGTAATGGAACATAAAACTCCAAAGAATTAAGTTCCTAAATCAAGGATGATGATGCTTAAGTAATGCTGTTCGTCTTGTTCGTCTATAACTGTAATGCTGGTGCTACATGCATAAATTCCAGGATAGATTCATGCTTGGTTACAGAGGACGGACTTCCTCCATAAACTCCTCCATCAGAGATGAAGGACGGCCTCTCACTTGTCTAATTGCATCCTTCTTATTTGCTTGTTTGCCTTTGCTTATTGAATTTAGTTAATCTTGCCATAACAAACATGGTGGTTAATTGCAGTCTAAATTGGCAGCATCAGCTATGTAAAGTTCCAAGCCGTAGTCCTTTCATCATAACACCCTCACGGTGGACCATACTTGTTCTCATCAACCTTTGTCAAATGTACCTCAAACCCCACCCGTGTTTTCGAAGTGATCATTTGAAAGAAACTAACAAAGGAAATGTTGGCTATTTTTCTTAAATATGATCCTAACCTTATTATCAGAGAATTGAAACCATTTTCTTATCTAAATCATTGCTTTTATTTACACTCCCTCCTAGCCCACTCAATCTCACTTCTCTCCTGGGTTTTTATAATACCAGCTTATCACCTTGAGGTTTTCTATGTATAACAATCTCCCAATTCTAAAGGTTTGATAGTTAAAAATTTAATAGCATTGATGATGTCACTACAAAAAATTAGGTTTTTTACAGGGTTCATAAGAATGCCGCGAAATCTAAAATGAATGTTGCTATAGCTATTCACGACAAACATTGCGGCGAACTTACTTTTATCGCTAAAGGCCGTGTCGTAAATAATTTGCCGACGTTCTTTGTGTTCGTCACCAAAGCTGAACATTTACGGCATTCTATGAGTGTCACTATGTTTGTCACTGTAAATGTAGTGTGACACCCATATGAATGCCGCTATTTATTTTTGTAGTGACAACATATGAATGCTGCAATATGCTTAATTTAGCGACACATGCACTTATGAATGCCGCGATAAGTGTTATTTAACAATGAACAAATGTACGACAATATAGATTTAAATTCTCTTTTTTTTTTTAAAATCATTTTTTAGCTTCTTTTGAACCTGTAATAATTAATTAACCAATAAATCCAATAGAACTCCAACCACCACCACAAAATAATACATTCAACAAATTAAAACAAGCTTCTCAATTCTTCTAAATCAATGTCAATACAAAACTAATAATCTCTTAGCAATATACAATGACCTAGACGTACTAAGAACAAATATCCATTTAGAATCCCCTACAATATCCACTGGTTCCCTACTTTGGTTGTAGACAAGCTTCCCACTGTCCACTACTACTTCATATGCCTCCCTTTCTTTCTGGAAGACCAAGCAACAATCACCTTAACAAAGAATCCCCTTTTCATGTACACACACAAACAGAAAAAAATACCTTAGTATAACTAAAATGCACACAAGTTATTTGTATGTACTTTATAAGTAGAGTAAGACATACTGGTCCAAGATATTCAATGCATTGACGCTGTAGATCAGTCCTTGGGCATTTGTCAACATTAACTTCTTTGCCATCTCCAAGGCCCAACCTTCATTTTACAGAGGGTATTAGTATGGAACAAAAAAGGGAAAGCTTTACTTGAAGGCAGTTGTTTAATAAGTATTGTAAGGAGGATTTACCAGTAAAAGAATGGTAAACAAAATGCGCGTGTATGTGCTGTGTGGGGCAAAATAGGTGTGGCAAATAATTTTTTAATTGACAACGATTTTTAGTGAATGCCACAAATAATTTTTTAATTGACGACTATTTTTAATGAATGCCACAAATAATTTTTTAGGATTGTTTTATTAATGCAAATGTTATTTTATTTAACGACAAACATTCAAGTATGTCGCTATATGATATTTATCGCGACATATATTTATGTTAGCCGCAAAATTTGTGTCGCTAAAAAATTAATTTGTTGTAGTGTGTGGCAAGAAACTAAACATATGTTGACAAAAATTTGCCCCCCTTATTCTGACATTTAAAATTAAATACGAAGATTACCTTTTAGTGGGTTGGTTCAATGTTTACAGAATTGTCTCAAATAAAAATAAAAAAAAAAAGGAACCAGGTTCACACTGAATTGAGGGTATATTTGATAATCAAGGTATAAATAAAGTTCTTTCTATTTTTAATGTAAATAATAGGTGCAAATTTGTCAATAAACATTTTTTCAATTATTCTTTTAATTGTCAAGCGTCTAGATTCTACTATTCTAGAATGGAGAGATCGTTATACATAGAATTCAGAACTTTTTCGAATTTCTAATTGTGACGTACAAAAACAATATCATAATGTCATAATTTCCATTTTATTTGAAAAGCCCATAGCTCGCAGGACAACAAATTTAAAAACGATCAAGAAGATCAGGAGTGTAACTGCGCCCGCGATTTCTCTCCTAAAAAAAAAGGGAAAATTGGGTTTTTGTGATATTTTTTCAAAATAATTCAGATTCAGTTAGTCAATTCTTAAGAATTGAGAATTAGTGATATTTTTTCAAATAATTAGGATTCAATGTCATTTTATTATTCATAGAGACTTTCTTTCCATCATGCCCTCAAAAGACTTTAAAAACCTTTTCGCTCTTGCAAGTCTTTTGAGGGTATTTTTGAAAGAAATTCATAGTAAAATGACATTGAATCCCAATTATTTAAATAAAGTATCATTAATTCTCAATTTTCAAAAATTGGCCGACTGAATTTGATTTATTTTGAAAAATTGTCACTAAAAACCAATTTTTCCTTAAAAAATAGGTAGGACCACTCTTCACTTGTGTACTTACCTCTATTATCGTTAAAATTTGGTAAAAACTAATCAATTCCGTATAAGATGAAGAAGAAAAAACTAAGTAATTCTCCTCAAACCTTGAAATTATTATAGGATTTAAACCCTAGCTGATTATTTAGGTCATTTTTCTCATTAACTTAATGTCATTTAGCAAAATTCTAATGATAGGTAAAATAAGTACACATTTGTTTAGATGTGGACGTAAGTCCCTGCATTTTTCCAAATGTAAGGGGGGTTTTGCTGGTTTTGTAAAAAATGTGAGGGTGTAGTGTAAATTTCTTAATTAAAAATGATGAGAAGTTGAGAATTGAGCATCAACCACTAGACTCCACTCTCCAGCCTCCGATTATCTTAAGTATACAATAATTAAAGTGGATCGGCTACCTTAGAAATTGACACTAGATTCGTCATCCAAGATTTGATTAAGCAAGTCGTCGTCTTCTTCTCGCCAGTCGCAACTTTAGACTTTCTACCCAAAAAAAAACAAAGTCGCAACTTCAGACAATTTTTACGGTACCAGTTGTTCGATTCAATTTCCTGCGGTGGTCCCCAAGCAATATAGACCTCACTTTGCTCGTTTGTTTCCCGTCACTTGTGATGGCGTTCAATTTCCTGTTACACACGGTGACGGCGTTGAACAACATATATCTGATGGGGAAGAATGAGAGCAGAGATCAATGGAATGCCTCCCGATTATTCTTCTCTGCTCCGCTTTGGTCTCCAGATTGACAGTCTCCGTTGCAGGAGATACCATCACTCCGACTGAATCCATCACTGACGGTCGGACCTTGGTTTCCGTAAATGGGAACTTATGGGTGGCTAACAGAGAATCCCCACTTACAGATTCAGCTGGGGAATTAAAGCTCAGTGATGATGGTGTTATCCGCCTACTCAACCAAACAAAGGCCGTTCTTTGGTCATAATATATTTACACCAAATAGGTATTTAATAGTATTATCATTAAATATGCAAAGTTTTCATAAGTTGGGTTCATAACATATTTACATATATATTTTAATATTAACAATATTAAACATAAGAGATCATGAATTCTAACATAAGAACAATAAATTAAATATAATGAAAAGAAACAATAAATAAACCTTAATCTAAGAGTTAGAAATACTTACATGTGATTTTTATGGATATATACCTTGCAGAAATATAAATAACAAAATAAAAATAACCGAATGTTGGACTCGGGAAACCTTGTCATTAGGGATGTGGATGATGATAGGTCTGAGCGTTATTTGTGGCAGAGCTTTGATTATCCATGCGATACGTTTTTACCAGGCATGAGGCTGGGGAGGAACTTCCGAACCAGTCTTAATTGGTCGATAATGTCATGGAAAAGCTCAAATCGATCATGTTGACATAGAATATATCTATAGTCTCCAATCCATCCTTCGTATCATATAACTATTAACATAAGCTTTTGACCAAACACGTCCATTCAATAAAATCGTCTTTGCTATGTTTACCTGAATTGATCCTTGTTGTGGTTGTGAGATGCTGCCATGTAGAGTAACTTTGTGGTAAAACAATCAGTCTTTCCTAAACACTTGTATTTCCCATGAGCACAATGGCACAAATCAAGAGTTTCACTACAAGATAATTAGCATTTAGTAACAGTTTATCGTAACACTTAAAATTCAAGTGTTATTATATAAGATATATAGTAGCAGTTTACTTAAATTGTTACTAATTATAGTATTTAATATTTATTTGTAACGGCCTTTTTTTTTAAAAGCCACTGAAGTCATGAACTAATAGCAGTTTTAATAACATTTGCTAAAAGAACTTAAGCCCATTACCGAGTTAAGCGCTGCTAAAAATCTTTCCGAATCGCATTGGCCGCTTCTATTATTCCGACGTCCGTAAAAGAGCGGATACCTTTATTTGCTTGGCGCCTTCTTCAACGAGAAAGCTCTCCCTTACCCCTGCGTGGCGCCATCTTCCTAAAGACTCGTAATCTTCCTCAATCGTCTGCACTTTGCCTTCTTCCTGAAGAAAACCGTCTCGTAATCTTCCTCCATCGCCTTCTTCCTTCGACAATAGTGGCGGACGATTGCCGTTTTCCTCTTCACATTCGCGTGCTATGCTACTGTAAGTTCTCTTTCTCATCCCTTCCCCTCTTTTTCTGTTCTCTTTGATTGTGTGTGGCATTGCGATTTTTTGAATGCCTCGATTCGTCACATTGTATAGCTAAGAGACACTTCGGCGAACTGAAATCTATCGTCCTCAGTTCTTGATTCCATAGCGATCCGAACCAGTTTCGGCTGTGAATGTATCCGATTTTAAGCGTGAATCCTTCTAGTGTGTAAACCTGAAAACCCTAGATGGTGTTCAACCCCCAAAGAAATCTATCGTTGGAGATGGCTGATTGGTCTGACATCAGAAATATTGGGATTGATTTCTGAACGACTAGTTGTGACTGATTCAATTCGATTTGGTTCTGTTCGTAAATCATGGAGATCGTTGTAGGGCTACCCACTGTGGTGGGCTTCTTTCATGGTTGATTGTGCCTTATCGAGACAATGAGGATGAAAATGACAACAACAAATTAGTAAAAGCAGAGGATTTCTACCGTGACGCCATCAATATTGGTGTCTTCAGTCTTTATGATCCTAAGGTTTATAGGTTGGGCCTGCCAGTGAACTACAATTGTGTGTGTGTGTGTGTTTTTTTTTTGGGTTCGTTGCTTATTAAGTCGGCAATCGTTCTATTTTTGAGTTCTCTCAATCGTTGCTATTGCAATTGTTTGTTTTATTTTTCGTAGGGCGTCTGATTTCATTATTTTCTTCATATCTTTCACTGGAGATTGAGAATACTTTTGTGCTTTTCTTTCTATTGACGCTGAATCCTTCTCAAACCCGTTGACGTTTCGGTCAGTTTGAGATCTTGTTTCTAATTTAATTATTTTATTGTCTTATGCAGAGGAGTAAAACCCTCTGTTCGTTGTTGTCTGTCAATCTGCAATAGAGGAAGTTGTCGTCTCCCGGGGAACCCATCAAAAAATCAGTGCCTTGTTTGAGGAATTACAATTACGGTAAGAACCCCGAATCCAAATAATTGTTTATTCCTGACGTATATCAATCGGAAATATTTGACCCGCTTTTTTCATTTCACTTTTTCTACACGTTCTATTTGGATTCTTTTAGTTCTTTGTTGAAACTAATTATTATAAATAGACACCTTGTTTGAGGATCATCTATATAATGTTTTCTGATACATGAATGAATGAGTTTGTTTCCGATCCCAACTTGTTCTCTATATAATGTTTTCTCATAGGCACACCATCCATAGTTCCCACCCTTTGTTATAATATCCACTTCTTCATATTGCTCCTGCAAGATTATTTTAATTTTAAGCATTGAACATGGTATACAAGGAACTAATGGCATCCTCCAGAAAACCCACATTGAGAAGTGTGGATTTTGAATATTCAAGGCAGACCCAAGATCTCCTCTTGCCATATATTTAAGTGCAAAACAGAGGAAGGAGAGAGAGAGAGAGTATTTAAAACTCCTTACAGATAGAGAGCATTTAAAATTGCTCAATTCAGTGCTTTGATTTTTAAGGCAAAATCCTTGCTTGGTTTAAGGGGGCTAGATGGAGGAGAGTTAGAGTTAGAGATAGAGACAGAGGAAAGGAAGTTATTTGAATGCTTTTTGATATGTTGAAAACGAATCTGAAAATAATTTCACTTATAACCTTTTTGTCAGTAAATACGAATTCTTAGAATCTTTGTCTGCTTTATCCAAGACTTGTTAACTATATAATCACTTTTATTTTCTATGTTTTTTGTTTACATAGTAGGTCTATTCCTTTTATGTTCAAATGGAAATTTTTTAGAAATGATTAATATGTTTTTTTTTCTATAGCAATCTTACTTCTCAAACACAGAGAAGTTCATTTTCAGGAAGTATTCCCTAGGTCCTCTAATATATGGATCATTATCTGCTGACAGTGAACAAATTTAGTGGTGGTTATATTTTATATTGAATTATCTGATTTTGATCAATGAACTCTTTACCCTGTTTTGGATCTACTAATCTCCGTGCTATATTTTCTAGGGTATAAGGTAGAAAACCTAGTTGATGTTTAGCATTTTCTTGTGTTCAAACTTGTCATATTGTAGTTAGGGAGTCATTGCCACACAAATGATCTTGAGTATCATCCAGATTTTCAAAGAGGGAAATCCGTTGCATCTTCGTTCTTATCTGTTTCCATATTCAAGTTTTCTATGTAACATAATTGACATTGAAGTAGAAGTTTGCTGCTTCATAGAGTTGTTCTTAACAGGCAGTGGATCACTTTGTAGTTTGTACAAGGATCTAATTTATAAACTTGGTGGTTAAAACTGTTAGGTGTTTCAGGTGAATCAGAACTCCAAACTGATTGCTTTCCTTTTTACACCAATTAGTCAAAACACCAATCATGAGGTCTGATAGGTCTACAAGTCGTATAATTTTTTTCCCTTTTTCTTTTGTTTTAGTTCTTGATGCTTTAGGTTGAAAGAAAAATATAAGAAGAGGTAGGTTACTTATAGCTCACTAATAGAGGTATTGAGCCACTTTTTAATAATGACCCCCCCCCCCCCCCCCCCCCCCCCCCCCCCCCCCCCCCCCCCCTTCTCTCTCTCTCTCTCTCTCTCTCTTTGAATTTAAAAATTTGCAGAATAAAGGCTAAAACTAAGAGTTGATTTGGGTAGATATTATATAGGTAGGATCATGCAGTTGTAGGGCAATGGCCCAAACTGATTAGAATATGGATTATGTATATATTCTCTTCTAACATCAATAATGATGCCTAATTGATGAAAAATTTAGCAATTTGATTTAAGGAATTAATGAGTCATGAAGTTTGCAAATGCTGCAGTACTTAACATGGATTTTAGACCAACTCTTTTATAAACCCAATACAAGGGATGCCAAAACTGTGAAAGCCTTTCATGGATCAGTAGAGAGAACTGATGGTTTATGGATCAAAGAACAGTAGACCTCCCATTTCTTGACCAAAATGAGGCAAGATGGAAGCAACCCAGTTACTGATATGCAATGTAACACCAATTAAACATGGAACAACCATATTGTAGTTAAGAAAAAATATAAAAACTAAAAGGGAAAAAAGTGCACAGTTGTTGTGGCTGAAGGGATTCAAGCCCAAGTCTCCAGGGGCCACAACGTGGAATTCTTACCACTAAACTACAGCAACATTAGTGTCCATTTCTTATTCTATCATTGCTCTTTTGTTTCTTTTTTTGCTTTATTTTGAGGAAAGTGCCATGATTCTAGTCGGTGTTTCTTTTTTTTGAAGTGGTTTGGACTTCGATTAATTTTTATTGCGAGTTAATTTTTTTCTGGTTAAATTTTCAGTTTGTGGATCAATTTGGTTGAGTATCTTTATGTTTAAATCCACTTTATATCAAATTATATTTTGTATATAAAATTTATGTCATACATAAACTATCAGGTTAATAAGAAATTCTTACTTCAATAGGCAGTAATTAAAATTTATAACAAAATTCTTGTGAGGTTCAGCACTAGTTTGTGCTTGAAATCCCATGCTCTTTGTTTATCTAAGATTATATACAATCAATAGGATCCAGGGGAATATCTTCTTCAAGTATTCGAACTCTGGGGATTTGGATGCAAATGGGATCTTTTGAGCCATAGTTTCCTGCTCATTTGCATGTGAGGCACGTATACGTGCACACTTGGGATTGAATCCAACAATATTCCCTCACTACAAGAAAACTAGCATATATCAGTTTCAGAGCATTGTTTTTAACAAGATATTCCAACATATTTCATGCTATGGATAGGACATGGATCCAAAAATCAAGGTATGTCAATGAGTGATCCTATTTGGTTACAATGTGTGGACCTAACTATTTTGAAATATGAATCTTTAAATATTATTTGTTTGCTGTTTGGTTGATTAACCAGTCTTGAGTATGGTGAAGGAGTCAATAGCTTTATTCAGTTTGCAATTGATAATGGAGCAACTATTGATGGGAAGTTGAAATGTCCTTGTCCAAAGTGTAATAATGCCCTTTTGCAATTGATAGAAATTTCTTTTCTTTTTCTTTCCCAGGCCAATAGATAATATTCTAACTTGGTTAATATCATTGGTTTAATGCATAACTTCTTTGAGTATTCTTGCCTCTTGCATCTGAGGGTTGAACTGGTTACCATTTTCTAATGCACTTCAATCTTACTTCATTTGCCTGAGTAGTTAATTCACCAAGATGCATGAAATTTTATACATGAAGGTAGGGTGTGCATCCTGGTTTGTTAATTTTGTTCCGCGTTGACATCAACCTAAATCCAAATGGAGGTTTGTGACTGTCAAATTAAATACTGAATTGAACCGAACATATATCTATGTATCTAGGTTCAGTTCGGTTTTCTTCAGTTTATTAGACCACAATCTTAAGTCCGGCTTTGGTTCGGTTTAATTGAGACAATTAACCCACAACAAATTAGTTTGGGTTAAGAATTTCAGAAATAAAACCAAACCAGTAAACAATTCTCTTCGAAGTGGATTCATCAGAGGACCATATCCCCTCTCTTCGAAAGCACATGATCTTTGGGGTGATCGATTTCAGGTTCTCTTACAAATGAATAAAAAAAAATGGTTTTTATTCATTGAAGGGGCTGAACCCACGTATTATAGTTTTGGGGAAATCGGCTTTTAGTGAAACTTTTCGAAATAATTCAGATTCAGTCGATCAATTTTGGGTAATTGAGAATTAGTGGTATTTTTTAAAATAATTGAGAATCAGTGTCATTTCACTATTCATAAAAATTTCTTCCGAAATTACCCTTAAAAGACTTTGACATCTTTTTTACTCATTTTGATACAGGTGAAGTTTGCAAGTATTTTGAGGGTATTTTCGGAAGAAATTATTAATGAATAGTAAAATGATACTGATTCTTAATTATTTTAAAAAATACCACTAATTCTCAATTACCTAAAATTGATCGACTGAATCTAAAGTATTTTGAAAAAAATCACTAAAACCCAATTTTCCCTATAATTTTTTCTGTGGGCTGCCTACGTACCCTCAAAAAAGGGATCAAGCCCAACGTAGTTCTCTTACAAATTTTTTTACCTCCTAAGGCGAGCCAGACCATTACAGATCAAATTCGTCCGGCCATCCCCACGCATTTAGTTCGTGCAGAGGAATAGACATTATGGAATTCAGGAATTCGTCGTCGGGCAGGGGAATAGACGCCATGGAATTCATGAATTCGTCGTCGGGCAGAGATTGTGAAGGAACTGCTCCTATCTGCGAACTTAGTTGGGGCAGAGATTGTTCTTCAACCGCTCCTATTTGGGAACTTTGTGGCAGCGATTGTCCAGCATCTGCATGTTCTTCAGCCGTTTCTATTTGATGTTCTTCATCCGCTTCCATTTGGGAACTTTGGGGCAGAGATTGTCCAGCATCTGCATGTTCTTCATCAGTCGCTTCTATTTGTGAACCTTGTGGCAGAGATTGTCCTGCATCTGCATGTTCTTCAGCCGCTTCTATTAGTGAACTGGGAACCGTGGAAATATTATTCACAGCTTCTCTCAGCCGTATTTTTGTCAGCACCCAATCATCCAACTAGGAGGGAAAGAAAAAAACAGAAGAGAAAAGATTAAAAGAAAAAACGAAAAAAAATAAATGATAATAATTGAAAAGTAGTTTGCTGTAATTCAAATTATCTCACCTTCATGCAATCTTCTCCGCTGCTGATGGGCCTTTGGTAATCTTCAAACCGATACTCATGCATTATCCAGCTGGTCTTCTTCCCATCTTTGGGAACTCCTTCGTAGAAAACGAGAACCTTCTTCGAACAAACAAAACCCCCTAGATTGGTTTTAGTGTCACCTATCGTTGCTTTCCAGAATCCCATATCAGCAATCTTTCGATTTGGTCTTGACCCGTTTTGATACAGTCGGGTCCTGGGCGTAAGGAAATATCCCGTACTCTCTCCTGCACCAATGTACATGCCTACTTCACGCACGTACGTGCCTGCAGGAATCCTTGTTTTTTATAGGGAAGTCCAAGGCAAAACAAGCAGAATTGACTATAGAAAGAGACGAAGATATATAATTAACCTGCAGATATGATGAACAAATTACATGTTATAAAACATTATTTTTGAACAGTACTGGATCTTACTTACGTTCGTGTATCTGAAACATACCTGCCAGCTCTTGGGGATGAAAGTTATAGACATTAGCAAGGACGATCGGATAGCTGTCCCGGTTAGGATCATCTAATTTCTGCTTCAGAAAAGCGAACAGTTCTGCATCCGATGGTGTCAAATGAAGTCCAAGGCCAACCCTTGTTCTCATGATTTCTTCTTCCTTAAGTTACGTTGTTCAAGAATAGAGCTTAGTTATGGCACCTTTCCGGTTTGAAGACAAATAAACGAATATAGAATCTAAAATACATATATGGTAAAGAATATTAATGAAAAGGGTACTTTCGGTAATAAGGGCAGGCTGTGGCTCCAATTTTAGTTTTAGTGCTCAACCCAACAAGATAAACTTCAAGAAAAGCTTGAGTTAAGTTGAAGCAAAGGACAGAAGCAACAAGTTGCAGTGCTAGCTAGCTACTTGCACCATAATTAATGCATATGATTTGTACCATTTATTCTTTCCTACTGTATAATTTTTTGGTGGGAAATGTCCAAAACAAACTCGTGGAATTTTTTTTAAGGAGATGATAATTAATATGTGATTATCATATGTACGTCAACACAGAATTTGGTTGGGGGTTATTTTTCATGGTGAATTCATTGGTTAGTGGTAGATTTGAAACTTAAAACACTACCTCGACCTAAACACTCTGTTACAGAAAAAATTCATTCAAGAGGAATATTCTTTTCAAATTCCGTACAAAATCAGATTTGCCGAAATTCATCCAGTCTGGTTTCCTAATAGGCTTTTATAATTTCCATGTCCTCGGCCATATGAATTAAAGAAGCTTATTCATTAACATTTTCTTTCTAATGCGGATTAAATGGTATTTGTTAGGTAACTAGTGGTTAGTTCCCTCTAGAGTGTCATGTTTAATTTCCTGATCAAACATATGGACCTAATTCTGAGTGAAACCCTTCTGTGTCAACACAGATATAACCTTCTTCCCTACCTTGATTATACGCTACCTCTCAGCATTAACTAAGTAATACTATACCAAACTTTTTTTTCCCTTGTTTTTTTTTTCTTTTTGTTTCAGCTGAAAACAATGAATGGTGGATTCAGTTGCACTTGACTGAGATAATTAGCCCAGTCCATCGTGAGGGTCTTTTATGGAGGTGATGATGCTGCCAGTTTATTAGACTGCAATCGTCATGCTTAATTTTTTTTTCCCATGACGTACATCATCTCCGCAATCTCGCTACAATGAGAAGATTTAATGGATGAACTGAGGAATGAGAAGAAAGATGTCTATCTTCAGCCAAGATATATATGCTCAAACCCACCATCGCATATAGATTCTAATCTAGTAATTAAACACCGCATTCAATTCGATTACAATATTTCAAGAACCGAACCCCAGAATAACGATAAAATGGGAAAAAAAACAAGAAATAAAAAGGTTCTTCGTGGTCACAAGATTGAAAAGATCCTGCAATCAAGATTCTCTCAAAACCATAAAACAATAAAGCCGAAACAAAGACTAAAAGAGAGAGAGATTGTCCAGCATCTACATGTCCTTCAACCGCTCCTATTTGTGAACTGGAAATCGTGGAAATACTATTCACAGCTTCTCTCAGCCGTATTTTTGTCAGCACCCAATCATCCAACTATGAGGGAAAGAAAAAAATAAGAGAAAAGATTAAAAGAAAAAAAAGAAATGATAATAATTGAAAAGTAGTTTACTATAATTCAAATTGTCTCACCTTCATGCAATCTTCTCCGCTGCTGATGGGCCTTTGGTAATCTTCAAACAGATACTCATGCATTATCCAACTGGTCTTCTTACCATCTTTCGGAACTCCTTCGTAGAAAACCAGTACATTCTTCGTACCAACAAAACCCCCTTGATTGGTTTGAGTGTCACCTTTCGTTGCTTTCCAGAATCCCATATCCGCAATCATTCGATTTGGTCTTGACCCGTTTTGATACCGTCGAGTCCTGGGCGTCAGGAAATAGCCCGTGTTCTCTCCTGCACCAATGTACATGCCTACTTCACGCACGTACGTGCCTGCAGGAATCCTCGTTTTTTTATAGGGAAGTCCAAGTCCAAGGCAAAACAAGTATGACTATAGAAAGAGGCGAAGAGAATTAACCTGCATGATGAACAAATTACATTAAACACCATAAAGTTGTTGTAAAACATTATTTTCGAAAAGTACTGGATCTTACTTACGTTCATGTATCTGAAACATACCTGCCAGCTCTTGGGGATGAAAGTCATAGACATTAGCAAGGACGACCGGATGGCTGTCCCGGTTAGGATCATCTAATTTCTGCTTCAGATAAGCGAACAGTTCTGCGTCCGATGGTGTAAAATGAGATCCAAGGCCAACTATTATGCTCATGATTTCTTCTTCCTTCAGCTGTTAAGGAATAGAGCTTAGTTATGGCACCTGTCTGGTTTGAAGTCGACTAGAAATCTACAATATATGTATGGCAAAGAATATAAATGAAAAGTTTACTTTTGGTAATAAAAGTGAAACCCACTTAGCAAGAGGAGTAATAGTGAACCCAGTGAAACTCATGTTTCTATATAATTTGTTTCCCAATCGACTGTTTCAGGTTTGTTGTGTTGCTTATAATTTTGAAGGAATTGAAAAATACTCACAAGAATTAATCACGTAAGGGTTAAATCCAGATTGAATCAAGAGATCAAGGGTTGAATTTTTTACATGATATATGTCTTCTTATAAGACACAGAAAATTCCAGAAAACATGAAAGTTTAGTTTATAATCGGAACTACCGTAGATAACTTCTTGAGAAAAGGGGAAAACCTCAAGTTAAGAGGGAGAGGGAGAGGGAAAGAAAGAAAGTAGAACCTTTTAACGCCATGAGTAACTTCGCCTTGCTACAGAACTTTCTGCTATGGAAGTGGTGTTTTTTTTTCACTTTACAAATGCTTTATGTGGGCCCCCACATGACAAGTGGAATTATTGATGTACACTAAATTAACCAATTGACACTCCTAGGCAAGCAAGCATGCATGGAAATATCGTTGATAAGCTTTCAAGTATTTGTCGTTCAATCCACTCAATCGGTGTTAGTTAACCGTTTTCAAGACGGCTAGACGAATTCCGAATTCCGAATCCAGTGAAAGTGAACAAATTAAGGCAGCCAGACTATGGGGGAAAAGGTGCCAATTAAGCTTTGAAAATAAATACATATATCTAGATTCAGAAATTAATTAATTTTTGATAGAATCTTATTGTATAAACAGATAATTGTTATAAAAAAATTTTAAGATATAATTTCGTTTTCTAACTAATAATTCTAACTTTAACACGCGCTTTCCTCTAGTTTGTGTCAAATTGAATTCGCAATGCATGCAGACAAAACCAATCTAAAGACGATGAAGAAGATCATGAGGTACTGCGCCGGTGATTTCACGATTAATTTCCACCGTCAACCTTGTTTTAGTTTCAGCTGAAAAGAATGGGGTCATGATTGAAATTTCTCAAAGATAATGCTGCCAGTTTAGACTGTAATCGCCATGCTTATTATTTTTTTCCCATGACGTTCATCATCCCCGCAATCTCGCTACAATGAGAAGATTTAATAGATGAACTGAGGAATGGGAAGAAAGATAATATGCCTTTGTTCAGCCAAGATATATATATATATGCTCAAACCCACCATCGCATATTGATTCTAAATTAGTCGAGTAAACGCCGCATTCAATTTGATTACAAAATTTCAAGAGTCAAACCCCAGAATAACGATACAAAAGGGCAAAAAAAGACGCACACAAAACAAAAGGGTTCTTCCTGGTCACAAGATTGGAAAGATCCTGCAATCAAGATTCTCTAAAAACTATAAAACAACAAAACCGAATCAAAGACTAAAAGAGAGAGAGAGAGAGAAAAAAAAAAAAAGGGTTCTTACCAGTCACAAGATTGAAAAATATCACAACGACGTGGCACCATGCTATCGTGGGTTTCTCTGGGATCTAGTTATCTAACCAAACTTGCAAATTACTTTAAAATTTTAGATTTTACTAGTTTGGAAAGGTTTAACTTACCAGTTACAAAATGGGATGTTATAGCAAGCTGATTAAATAAATGATAGGCTAGGCACTTTTTTTATAGGGACTTTCGGCGGGAAACTTTATTTAGCTTGCCGATGTGGGATTGGGATAACTGGATAAGGTAGGAACATATATTTAGATTTAGAAATTAATTAAGTTTTGATAAAATCTTTTTGTATAACCAGAAAATTGTTTAAAATTTTTTTTTTAAGATTTCCATTTTCTAAATGGAATTAATTCACAATGCATGCTGACAAAACCAATAGAAAGATCATGAGGTGGAACTCGCACGAGCTCAAACCCACCATCGCATATTGATCCTAATCAAGTAAAAGCCGAATTCAATTCGTTCATAATATTTCAAGATCCAAACCCTAGAAAATACGGATTTCAGTACCTTCAGGTCGATCAAGAATCTCTGCAAAAAGGTTCTTCGTGGTCACAAGATTGAAAAGATCCTGCAATCAAGATTCTCTGAAAATTATTAAACATTAATAAAACCGAAAGAAAGACTAAAGAGAGAGAGAGAGAGAAAAAAAAAAAGTCCTTACTGGTCACAAGATTGAAAAGATCACTTCGTCTGTGATGCCGCACATCAAAGTAAGCAATGATCCAAAACTTAAAGCAAGAAATATGAGAAAATAGAAAGAAGTAAACAGAGAAAAGATTTTTTTTTTTTTTAAATTTTCACAACTTAAATTAACCAATGTGAAATTCCTTTACTTTTCCTTCATTTAAGAAAAGTCTATAGTGGAGCTTAAAGTATAATTGTCCACATGATCATCACATTTGATTGCAAGAGGGATAAAGAAAACATCTCAACGTTTAACCTTTGAAAATTTTGATATTGATCAGGATAAGGTACTTACACGTGACAGCAAGCTAAATTGAAAGATTTTATTTAAAACTAATTGGTGTGGGTACTTACACGTGACAGGATGAGGAAAATCCCCATTTTCTATTATATTCTTAGACGACTGAATGGGTTCCAGTTCAAGGTACTTCTCCATTAAATTGGGAAATGTCCATGCCAAAGGGCGACTCCCAAGGGGAGCATCGCGTTATATATAGTATAAGTTTATTTTTCTATAGGTAAACAATTATGATTTCCATGTATGCATAAACTCTATGTTGGTGATATTTTTGAAATTTTTTTGGGGTTAATTTTGCAAATGTATATATGAAGCTTGGTAAGTGGGTGTATTAGCTAATATTGAACACCTATTTGATGCACCATTTGCCACTCTTGAATCTAAACCAATCAACAACAAGAAATTTAAATGGGTTTCAAGAAATGTCATATTTATTTTCGGGAGAAAACTCAGCTGTAAGCTTACAACACGACTCTGCTTTATGTTTAAAAAAGTTAAAATTTTCTCGTCCCCTTGGATGCAAACTTTTGTGGGATGACGAAATATGTCTATCTTCAGCCAAGATATGATCAAACCCACCATCGCATATTGATTCTAATCGAGTAAACGCCGCATTCAATTCGATTACAATATTATTTCAAGAATCAAAACCCATAACATACGGATTTCAGTACGTACCAAGAATTCACAGGTCGATCAAGAATCTCTGCAAACAATTAAACCAGAATAACGTTAAAAAAAAAACACAAAACAAAAAGGTTCTTTCTGGTCACAATATTGAAAATATCCCGCAATCAATATTCTCTTAAAACTATAAAACTATAAAATTATAAAACACAGAGAGGAGAAAACTTGCAAATTATTTTAAAATTTTATTTAGATTTGACCGGTTCGAAAAGGTTAAGCGTTTAACATTTGAAAATTTTATTGCTGGAAGTCAAGATACTTATTGTAAAAAAAAAGAGAGAGATAAGATACTTGTAAGATAGGACGTTATAGCGAGCTACATAATTAAATAATGGGCTAAGCCCCTTTTTATATGGACTTTCGGCTGGGAGATTTATTTAGCTTGCCGATGTGGGATTAGGACTGCTGGTGTTCTGTTTACATTTTTAAATGTGAACGTCACTTCAAGGAGGGATATACCGCAGAATCCATGGATTAGGAAAAACCAGTGGCCGTGAGATCAGCATCTCATGGCCATTGGCAATTGCAGGCAAACATGACAATGACAGACGACTCCATTCTATGACAGACGATTTCATCTATAAGCATTCCCAGCCGTAAACTTTATTTTTGTTAAAACAAAAAACAAAAATAAAAACGTAGGTAGTTTGGTTCATTTACAGTCAAGCCAATCTCTAAACTGAACCAATTAAACCAAAGTAGCTTAACCATTCGTAAATAGTAATATATGATATAAACGAAAATGAAATTTCAAATTTGTTTTAGGTTTCATATTTCGGTTTCTAATTCAGTTTAGTTTGGATTAACTTCGTTATCCTATAATTTGGTTTGGTTTTAGTTTGCTCAAATGATCAATTAAACAAAACCAACCAAATGGACTGGTTGATACTAACTGAGGAGGGTTTCTGACTTACTTTGTGATCGCTGTTAGGGATGGCAACAGGGCGGGTTTTGGTAAACTTGAATTGACCCTTTAGGGGTTTAGCCAATGCCAAATCCTAACTTGCTCAAATCGGGTTGGTAACAGGACAGGTTGGGGTTAACACAGTTGTATTAAAAGATACCCCAAAAAAGTGTTTTAAATAGAATATATTAATTGAAAATGTATTTATTCGTTAAATAAGTACTTTCAATATATATAATACATACTAAAATAATATTTTTAAGATAATAATATCCGGTTTGGGGCCCAATAAGTTGACCCATTTTGACATTATTAAACCCCAACCATTTGGGACAAGATGGGTTACCTGTTTAACCCGTCTTATTTCCATCCTTAGATCTCAAAAAAAAAATAATAAATAAATAAATAAAATAAAATAAAAATAAAAATAAAAAATGGGACTAAAGCCTGCAGATTGTTGGTTAGTGGTTAATCAGTCCTGTTGGTTGGGCTCATATTTGGTTCATATATAGCACTGTCATATTTGAAAAGCCAAGAGAGACGGTGATCGATCATGTTGCCCTTCATTAAGGGCAGGCTGTGGCTTCAATTGTAGTTTTAGTGTTCAACCCGACAAGATAAACTTAAGAAAAGCTTGAGGTTAAGTTGAAGCAAAGGACAAGAAGGAACAAGTTGCAGTGCTACTTGCACCATAATGCATATATATGATTTGTACCATTTATTCTTTCCTACGGTATATAATTTTTTGGTGGGAAATGTCTGAAAAAAACTCATGAATTTTTTTATTAATTAGATGATAATATGTGATTCTTATAGGTCAACAGAGAATTTGGTTAGTGGTTATTATTTATGGTGAATTGATTGGTTATTGGTAGATTTTACTGCATGTTCTGGGAAACTTAAAATGCTACCTCGACCTAAATAGACTGTGTTACAGAAGAGTTTGAGACTGAGATAAACACATTTCCAACGAGTCAACAATCTTGCACTTCATATGAGAATTAAGCTGTCACAATGTTTAGATCGATTGCAGAAAAAATTCATTCAAGAGGAATATTCTTTTCAAATTCTGTACAAAATTAGATTTGTCGAAATTCATCCAATCTGGTTTCCTAATAGGCTTTTAGAATTTCCATGTCCTCATATAAATTAAAGAAGCTTATTCGTTATTTTCTTTCTAATGAAGATTAAATGGTATTTGTTAGGTAAGTAGTAGTTAGTTCCCTCTAAAGTGTCATGTTTAATTTCCTGATCAAACTTATGGAGCTTCTGGGTGAAACCCTTCTTTGTCAACACAGTTACACAGATATATATAACCCTTCTTTCTCGCGTAAAATCACGATTAAATTCCACCATCAACCTTCTTTTTTTTATTTTAGTTTCAGCTGAAAAGAATGGTGGATTCGGTTGCATTCGATTGAGGTTATAAGCCCAATCCATCATGAAGGTCCTTAAATGGAGACGATTGAAATTTTTCAAAGAACGATGATGCTGCCAGTTTAGACTGAAATCGCCATGTTTTTTTTCTCCCATGACATGCATCATCCCCGTACTCTCACTACAACGAGAAGATTTCATAAAAAAAACTGAGGAATTAATGGGAAGAAAGATGTCTCTCTTCAGCCAAGATATGCTAAAGACCCACCATCGCATATTGATCCTAATCGAGTAAATGCCGAATTCAATTTGGTTACAACATTTCAAGAACCAAACCCAAGAAAACACGGATTTCAGTACCAAGAATTCAGATCAATCAAGAATCTTTGCAAACAATTAAACCAAGCAAAAAAGAGAGGGAGAGGGATGCAAACAATTAAACCAAGCGGTAGAGAGAGAAAAGACGGGAGGGATGGACTCCGACGGAAATAGGAAGTTGGCAGAATATTAATATTAAACTTACATGTACGCAAGAATAAACATCTACGTTCAGAAGTTGATGCCTTATATTGTTTGATTTCACTAAATTGGGCTCCTTATAACGGCATTCGGCTGGGGGAGAAAATCTGACCCAGCCGATGTGGGATATGGGAATAACATGGCTTTTGGAATTTGTGGATAAGTATTATCTTATTTAACTAATTATCCATATCTAAAGAAAGTTGCCGTGTTTAAAAAGGGGGCGTTTGGTAAAACCGTGTGAAATCTCTTTAAATATTATTACTCAATCGGTGTTAGTTAACCGTTTTCAAGACGGCTAGACGAATTCCGAATCCAGTTAAGGTGAACAAATTAAGGCAGCCAGACTATGGGGGTGGGGCATTGAAAAGGTGCCAATTAAGCTTTGAAAATAAATACATATATCTAGATTCAGAAATTAATTAATTTTTGATAGAATCTTATTGTATAAACAGATAAATGTTATCAAAAAATTTTAAGATATAATTTCGTTTTCTAACTAATAATTCTAACTTTAACACGCGCTTTCCTCTAGTTTGTGTCAAATTGAATTCGCAATGCATGCAGACAAAACCAATCTAAAGACGATGAAGAAAATCATGAGGTATGGAGGTGGAACTGATTCTAAATTAATCGAGTAAACGAGAAGGTTCTTCCTGGTCACAAGATTGGAAAGATCCTGTAATCAATATTCTCTAAAAACCATAAAACAATAAAACCTAAACAAAGATTAAAATAGAGAGATAAAAAGGAAAAGGGATCTTACCGGTCACAAGATTGAAAAATATCACAAAGACGTGGCACCGTGCCAGCGTGGGTTTCTCTGGGATCTAGTTATCGAACCAAACTTGCAAATTACTTCAAATTTTAGATTTTACTAGTTTGGACTTTCGGCTAGGCGCTTTTTTTATAGGGACTTTCGGCTGGAAACTTTATTTAGCTTGCCGATGTGGGATTCAATTAATATATTCTATTTAAAACACTTTTATCGGGTATCTTTTAATACAACTGTGTTAACCCCAACCCGATTTGAGCAAATGAGGGTTCGGTATTGGCTAAACCCCTAAAGGCCAGTTCAAGTTTACCAAAACCCGCTTTGTTACCATCCCTGACAACAATCATAAAGCAAGGCAGAAACCCTCCTCAGTTAGTATCAACCAGTCCATTTGGTTGGTTTTGTTTAATTGATCATTTGAGCAAACTAAAACCAAACCAAATTGCATAGGAGAACGAAGTTAATCCAAACCAAATTGAATTAGAAACCGAAATGTGAAACCTAAAACAAATTTGAAACTTCAGTTTCGTTTATATCATATATTACTATTTACAAATGGTTAAGCTACTTTGGTTTAATTGGTTCAGTTTAGAGATTGGCTTGACTGTAAATGAACCAAACTACCTACGTTTTTTTTTTTGTTTTTCTGTTAAACAAAAATAAAGTTTACGGCTGGGAATGCTCATAGATGAAATCGTCAGTCATAGAATGGACTCGTCTGTCATTGTCATGTTTGCCTCCAATGGCCAATGGCCATAAGATACTGACCTCACGGCCACTGATTTTTCCTAATCCATGGATTCTGCGGTATATCCCTCCTTGAAGTGACGTTCACATTTAAAAATGTAAACAAAACACCAGCAGTCCTAATCCCACATCGGCAAGCTAAATAAATCTCCCAGCCGAAAGTCCTTATAAAAAGGGGCTTAGCACATTATTTAATTATGTAGCTCCGCTATAACGTCCCATCTTATAAGTATCTTATCTTCCTGCAATAGATTTTTCAAATGTTAAACGCTTAATCTTTCCAAACAGCTCAGATCTAAATAAATTTTAAAAATTATTAGCAAGTTTTGTTAGATAACGAGATCCCAGAGACACCCACGCTAGCACGGTGCCACGTTGTGATCTTTTCAAATCTTGTGACCGGTAAGAACCTTTTTTTTTCTCTTGTGACCAGAAAGAACCTTTTTGTTTTGTGTTTTTTTTAACGTTATTCTGGTTTAATTGTTTGCAGAGATTCTTGATCGACCTGTGAATTCTTGGTACGTACTGAAATCCGTATTTTATGTGAATTCTCTTCTCTCTCTATCGCTTGGTTTAACTCTTCTCTCTCTATCGCTTGGTTTAATTGTTTGCATCCCTCTCCCTCTCTTCTCTCTCTATTGCTTGGTTTAATTGTTTGCAAAGATTCTTGATCGACCTGAATTCTTGGTACTGAAATCCTTATTTTCTAGGGTTTGGTTCTTGAGATGTTGTAACCGAATTGAATTCGATCAATATGCGATGGTGGGTTTGAGCATATATATCTTGGCTGAAGAGAGACATACATCTTTCTTTCCATTAATTCCTCAATTTTTTATGAAATCTTCTCATTGTAGCCAGAGTGCGGGGATGATGTATGTCATGGGAAAAAAAATAAACATTGCGATTTCAGTCTAAACTGGCAGCATCATCGTTCTTTGCAAAATTTCAATCGTCTCCATGAAAGACCCTCGCGATGGACTGGGTTTTTAACCTCAATCTAATGCAACGGAATCCACCATTAATTGTTTTCAGCTGAAACTTCAAGAGAAAAAAGAAAGAAAAGGAAGGTTGTCGGTAGAATTTAATCGTGATTTTACGCGAGAAATCACCGGCGCAGTTCCACCTCCAGACCTCATCATCTTCTTCTTCGTCTTTAGACTGGTTTTGTCGGCATGCATTGTGAATTCCATTTGACACAAACTACAGAGGGAAAGAACGCGTATGGCGCGTGCTAAAAATAGAAGTTTAAAAGCAGAAATCTTAAAAAAAAAAAAATTTAATAGCAATTATCTGTTTATACAATAATATTCAACTAAAAATTAAATTCTAAATCTATTATAAAGAATTATAAAGAGATAATGTATTTAATTTAATAATTTTTTATTTGTAAATTTATTTTTAATTGTGATAAAAATAATAAAATCAAATATTTCAACGAAACCATTCAATATTTAGGAAATCAATTTGAAAAAGAATAGTCATAAGATTAATATTGTTTATTTACAAGAGAAATATGTTTGATAAAATTAAAACTATCAATACAAAACACTAACAATTATCAAACTAAAAGAACTTTCAAGTTATTTTTATCTTTCAATTAGTATTGCTCTCTACTTGCTTCGCATGTGGCAGGACTCTATAACAATATATTTATCAAGTTAAAAATTAAAAAAAAAACTCAATTCATGACACAAAGTATTAATTGAATAAGAAGGAGGATAACCCCTCCAGCGATTCCATTGTGGACCTTTTTTGGTGCTTCAATAATCTCCTCCCTAGACTCCATTGCAATAATCTCCACTGCAATTACACGTACCGATCAATATTAGCTAATACACCCACTTACCAAGCTTCATATATACATTTACAAAATTAACCCCAAAAAAATTTCAAAAATATCACCAGCATAGAGTTTATGCATACATGGAAATCACAGTTGTTTACGTATAGAAAAATAAACTTATACTATATATAACGCGATGCTCCCCTTGGTAGTCGCACCCATTGCTACACCCTTTGGCATGGACGTTTCCCAATTTAATGGAGAAGTACCTTGAACTGGAACCCTTTCAGTCGTCTAAGAATATAATAGAAAATGGGGATTTTCCTCATCCTGTTAAAAACTTTGGCACCTTTTCAATACCCCACCCACATAGGCTGGCTGGCTTTGTTGACAACTTGGCCATCACTAATCCCTCATATGTTACTCACTCTCATATATCAGTTGCATGGAATGGTGGACTGTGCCTTGAGGTGGTTATTAATTATGTAACTGCATTTAAAGATGATATATATCAGGTATGTCACAAAACGATTAAAAGGAAAAAAGGTCTGGACTTCTAATTTAGTCACCCATGACAAGAGGAAAACCACCCATGACATATGCAACTCTATGTCTCAACTTCACACATTACTCTTTTTTTCTCATTCATAACATCTGTCGTTATTCACCAAAAATATATACATCACCGTTCATTTCTATAACCTAGCTCTTAATCTATGGCATCGGTTTGTATGTTAAGATACACATGTTGCAAAACATCTTACTGCTACCACCACAACTACAGTTACCAAACATGCTATTTTTCCTTTTAGTAGCACAACAGAAGTAGTAGAATTAATGGAGAATTGATTTGTTATGGAAATTACCGTATAAATGGGTTGTTTTCATGAACTTACTCAACAACATTAATTTAATAAGAGGGAATTATATGTATCACGCAAGGATTACAATATCGGTGCACGCCGACGGCATGCCGGCGAAATGCCAAAAAAATTAAGAAAAGCAAAAAATTAGAAAAAAATTGAATTTTTTTGATTCTGTCGATTTTTTGGCGGCGTCGATTTTTCTGCGTCACGCCGCCAAAAAATCGCTGATAAATTTAAAAAAAATCGATTTTTTTTCCTCTTTATCGCAAAAAATCAATTTTTTGTGCGTTTCGGTCCGTTTCGCTGGGCACGCAGCCAATTTTTCGCTGGCACGCCGAAAAAATCGCTCGCTTTTTTTAAAACCGATTTTTCATGGCGTGCTGCCGAAACTGAAAACGCTAGTATCACGTTTACACTTGTGTTTTCTTCTCTAACGAATTATCTTAATTTGGTCTGCAATCCCAGTCACATTTTCCGAGTAATTTATATAAGTTAGCTATCCTGCCAGTGTGATTTCCACTTCTGCAATTGAAGGAACAAAATTTTTTTTTTTTTGCAGCAAAATGCACAACTTCGATCAGTATATTTTGAATGGCTCGAGTTGACCGAATATGATTATTGTTTTTAGCAGCACATTTATACGTATCTCAAAATTAATTTTGTTACAAATTTTTTATATTTTAATTTGCTTTGAAGTGCCAAACTCGATAACTAACGATTCAAGAGATCATCAAGTTTAGGGCTGCGAATTTTCCTTACTCCAGTCCCACATCGGCTGAGAATGGAAATTCCCAGCCGAAAGTCGCTATAAAAGAGTGCCTACACCAATTAGTTTTAAATAACATATTTCGATCATTAATCATTTTTTTTCAAAAAATTTTATTTTCGTTTGCTGTCACGTGTAAGTACCTTAAGTATAAAATTTTAATCCTCACTAAACTTGTAGATTCGAACTATTGTTGAGCGGAAATTATACTATAAGCTCCATTATGGACTTTTCTTAAATTAAGGAAAAGTAAAGGAATTTCACATTGGTTAATTTGAGTTGTGAAGATTAAAAAAATCTTTTCTCTGTTTACTTCTTTCTATTTTCTCATATTTCTTCCTTTTAAGTTTTGGATTGTTGCTTACTTTGATGTGCGGCATCACAGACGAAGTGATCTTTCCGCAATTCATAACAGTTCGCAGTGTGATCTTTTCAATCTTGTGACCAGTAACGGCTTCTTCTTCTTCTTCTTCTCTCTCTCTCTCTCTAGTCTTTGTTTCGGTTTTATTAATGTTTTATAATTTGCAGAGAATCTTGATTGCAGGATCTTTTCAATCTTGTGACCACGAAGAACCTTTTTGCAGAGATCCTTGATCGACCTGAATTCTTGGTATGAAATCCGCATTTTCTAGGCTTTGGTTCTTGAAATATTATAACCATTTACTCTATTAGGATCAATATGCGATAGTGGGTTTGAGCTCGTACGAGTTCCACCTTATGATCTTCTTCATGATCTTTAAATTGGTTTTGTCGGCATGCATTGTGAATTACTAGATCCCAGAGAAACACACGCTAGCACAGTGCCACTTCGTTGTGATATTTTTCAATCTTGTGACCGGTAAGAACCCCTTTTTTCTTTCTTTTGTTTTTCCCTTTTAGTCTTTGATTCGCTATTATTGTTTTATGGTTTTGAGAGAATCTTGATTGCAGGATCTTTTCAATCTTTTGTGACTACGAAGAACCTTTTTGTTTTGTGTTTTGTTTTTTTTTTTTTTTTTTCTTTTCTTTGTATCGTTATTCTGGGGTTTGATTCTTGAAATATTGTAATCGAATTGAATGCGGCGTTTACTCGATTGATTTAGAATCAATATACGATGGTGGGTTTGAGCATATATATCTTGGCTGAAGAGAGGCATATTATCTTTCTTCCCATTCCTTAGTTCATCCATTAAATCTTCTCATTGTAGCGAGCGTCATGCGGAAAAAGAAGCACGGCGATTGCAATCTAACAAGCAGCATCATCTTTGCAAAATTTCTATCGTCATCCCATTCTATTCAGCTGAAACTAAAACAAGGTTGACGGTGGAAATTAGTCATGATTTTACGCAAGAATCACCGGCGCAGTTCCACCTCCATACCTCATGATCTTCTTCATCGTCTATAGATTGGTTTTGTCTGCATGCATTGTGAATTCCATTTGACACAAACTAGGGGAAAGCTCGTGTTAAAGTTAGAATTAGTTAGGAAACGGAAATCTTAAAATTCTTTTATAACAGTTATCTGTTTATACAATAAGACCCTATCAAAAAAAATGCTATGTCATATCTGCCAGATATGGAGGATTTACAGCGCTACTTCTATCCCCTTCTATCCAACTAACTTGTTTGGACTAGAGAATCCATTCCAAACAAGTAAGACATGAGGGTATCAATCCAAATTTGATCAGAAAAATCCGAAACTAGGGATCGGCTGATTCATTTAAATATGACTGCTAAGAAAGATTAAAAAAGTGAGACAAGTGGGGATCAATCCAAATTCCATCACACAATCAAAGATAAGGATCGGATCGTCCATTGCAGAAGAATAGAAAGGTCTTTAACTCCCACAGTTTCTGAGGTGCAATTTCCGCAAAGATCACAAGAAAAAAAAAATGTCCTGCTTTATACAACAGTAACTGAATTCTAAAGATAGAGGTTGTAGACAGAAGAATTTAGTGATCCTGTCAGCACAACGGCAAAGTTGAGAAAAAAAGTATTAATGGATTCCCGTAGAGATTCTGGGTTAGTTGACGGAGATCTCGCTAGCCCAAGGAGATGAGGTTGCGACTGAGTTAGACTTTGAAAGCCTGTAACAGTAATCCGTCGTACCATTGAAGACTCTGCCACTTTTAGCTTCATTTCTTCTCCCACGGTGTCTTCGTATGAAATTGACTTAATAAAAGACTCAGAAATTGAGCGGACGGTCATTATGGCAAATTAGGCTGCTGAAGTAAGAATTTAAGATTCAGAGAACCTTGTCAATAGATTTTGAAGTCTCTATCCGAACTCAGCTCAACAACTTTTTACCCCGATTTTTCGAAACCTGACCAAGCCCTAGATACTAGAAGAGCCCTAGTCCTAGACCCGATTTGATTTTGAATGTCAGACTCAAGTAGCATGTTTAACTTGGTCCTCGAATTCAAATGGATTCTAAACTCTATGACAAAATCCCTTCTTGCAGACGTGTTCCTATTTTTTCAATGGTTTGTTGAAAGAAGAAAGGTGGGTTTAACTTGGTCCTCGAATTCAAATGTAGGAGAAGGAGCTTGAAGAAAAAATAACCTTGGAGGTGAGAAGGAAAGTACCTCAGTTCTTAGTTTGTAGTTGTTGGAACAGTACAACTCCGGTCCAAACCAGATTTTCTGCAGGATAACTTCTGGTTTCCAATAATAGCATACTTAAAGATGAAGACCAAGATTGTTGCCATTCTCTGTTATCATCACTACCATATCTAAGTCTGAAACAATATAGAACTGGTCCGAAAAATGATTTTATAAAAGAATTAATATGGTTAGATAATAATAATAAATGATTTTATATCAATGGCATGAATCCAAAAAATAACTTCATCAAATACATCTACGAATCATATAGTAACATCCCGTTAGTTTATTTTCTGTAAACCCTTTAAGAATACAAGTGGATATTAAAATAAACAAAAAACTTATAAATTTCTGAATTTAACATATTGATACAGAAAATCATCTATCGAGCATCTAATGAAGTAAGAGTTATCTCATTGGTAGAATGTGTGTGTTGCTTACTTGATGAAACATCAAATTCAATTATATTCATTTCTGTGAAGAAACCGGGATGTTTAGGCTGTGGCGGTGTTGCATTCTCACTACCCAACATCAGAACCACATCTGACATGCTTGGCCTGTCTTCTGGAGATCTTTGAACGCATAAAAGACCCACATGGATACAACGTAGTACATCAGACAGATTAGATGACACAACAACTGATGCATCCGTTAATTCCAAATGCTTGCCTTCGTTCCACAATCTCCAAGCCTAAGGCAATTTATAATAGTGTCACTGGTTGAAAAATTACATATATATGGATGCATACACACACGTATATGGCTGAGATTCAAAATATGGAATTAGTCACTGCACTTACATGTCCAAGAAGGTTCTGTTGGTGATCTTGATGATAGAATCCTCTATTTTTCTTGCCACTAATTATCTCTAACACCAACACTCCAAAGCTAAAGACATCTGATTTTGTCGAGAAGATACCATTAACTGTATACTCAGGCGACATATAACCACTGCATGATACCATTTAGGAAAGCTATTATTTAAGAGCAATGCAAATAGATTATAGAGCATATTCAAAGACTACTTACTATGTTCCAACCACTCTCCTTGTATTTGCTTCAGTCTGGTTTCCTCTAAAGATTCTGGCTATACCAAAGTCTGATATTTTTGGATTCATCTCAGCATCTAGCAAGATATTGCTGGCTTTGAGATCTCTATGGATAATCCTCAATCTGGAATCTTGATGAAGATAAAGTATTCCCCGAGCAATGCCACTTATAATATCGTTGCGCTTTTGCCAATCTAGTAATTCGCTTCTTGTTTGATCTGGCCAGCATTTTACCCCAATTAAAAGAAGGATTACTAGTCAAACAATCATAACACCAATACAGACTGCTTAAATTGGTCGTATAATTTAGAGAGAGAGAGAGAGAGACGAACCAAAGATAAAGAAGTCCAAGCTTTTATTGGGCATGTACTCGTATATCAACATTCTTTCTCCACCTTGAATGCAACAACCAAGAAGCTTTACAAGATTCCGGTGCTGAAGATTCACAATCAACTTAACTTCATTCTTGAATTCATCAAGCCCTTGTCCTGAATTACTAGAGAGTCTCTTCACAGCAATTTCTTCTCCAGTTATAAGCCTACCCTACAATTATTATTACATCCAAACAATTATGATATTCTTATATATGAAACAGTACTATAATCACCACAGTTGTATATAGTACTCTTACTAGGAAAACAGGGCCAAAACCACCCTCCCCAAGCTTGTTGTTGGGCGAAAAATTATCAGTGGCATTCACTAAAGTAGTCAAATTGAATATTGGCAACTCCAAGTCTTCCATGTTACCTGTTACGTCCATGTTACTTGTTATTTAGGCAAATGGATAGAAATACTTCAATCGTAAGATTTTAATTAAGGAGAAATATGTTGGCATGGATATTGAACACTAAAAGGATTGAAAAAAAAGGAAGAAATGATCATCCAATTTGCTTGCTGTAAACATTGTGCATAAATTGTGTTTTATCATGAATTGGAGTGATCATTGGCAGAAAGGTTTGTCCAATCTAATTGTCAAAACCATCCAACCTGTTCTATTCTTTGGAAATTGTGGAGTTCTTCATCAAATGGCAATGATTGTTTAGTTGGGGATCCTCCAAAAGGTCAAATTGGAAAGTGTTGAAGATCTACAATGCCTGCTATAACACAATTACAGGGAAATTTTTCTTTAATCTGGATGATTGTTGTTCATGATCTATTTACCTCCAAAGACTACATTGGTATGATCACAATGAAGATTCATATCAGCAAGAACTACTATCTATTATCTCCTTATAGAAGCCACATAGATTAAACTAAGTCTTACTGGTCATAGCCATCAACTATATGCCATTGATTATATCTATATATTAGTAAAACAATTTGCTTACATCCATGCATAAAATTCACCACGGGTGGAATAATTGGAACAGTCGTACCTTCTTCATTTGCATTTTTTCTCCAAATGTACCAGGCCAGACCCACAAGTAGCACAACCAGGACAATTAATGTCAAGGTGACAATGATTGTCACTCGTCTTTTCTCACTGGACTTATTCTTCTTTGATCCTTCATAGAGAGCTTGATCCAAAAGATATAATTAAGCAGGAGAAGAAGAAGAAAGATTTAGTTAGCATCTTCATGTTTAATCTCACAAAATGTACTGAAGAATAATTGAACACAGATGTAACAAATTCACATAAAGGAAAGGAACAATGTAGGTCCACAGCTTTTGTGCACTTGATGTTGCTCAATCCCTGCACATGTTTGGATATACTGCTTGTGGGAACATAGCCCATGGGGGTCAGTTCGGGTCAATGGAGACGTCACCATCCATGGTTCAATTTTGGGTGTGGATGGACACCTAGATAATTAATTAATCTTATGAGAGTTTAAAGTTTGGTTTAACCAAAGTTTGGGTTAGGAGGTTCAATTAAGTGGTTGGGAAGGTGTTAGGCACCCAACCACCCCTGGTTCAATGAACTAGTTACCTTATCTAGATTTCGCCTTAGAAAGAAATTATTTATTTACAATTTAAAATTTTTTAAATATTTACAAATATTATGGAATATTCCTAGGTTTATTATTTCTAAAAATCCTGTTATTCAAAAATTTCAAAATATTAAGAGAAAGTTTCTAAATTTCTTAAGAAAATTTCTAAATCTTTTAAATTTTTTACCAGGTAATTATTTCCAGAAACCCTAATATTTACAAATTTAATTTTCTAAAGAAAAGTTTTTAAATTTACTAAAGGGAGAATTTCTAAATTTTTAATGTTCCTAAATTTATTAATATATACAAATCTTAAAAGGGGATAATTTCTTGGTTTACTAAATTTTGTACAAGGGGATTATTTTTTTAAAATATTACAAATTCTTGTAGGCAACTTGTTAAAAATCGAAAGTTTCTAGATTTTTAAATATTCCTAAATTTATTGATATGTACAAATCCTAAAAAGGAAACATGTCTAAGTTTATTGGGTTTTGTACAAAAGAATTAATTCTAAAATATTCACAAATTTCAAAATGCCATTCCTAAAACATTTAAAATTCCCTTTTTTTCTTCTTTTTTTTTTTTTAAGAATTTTTGAGTCCTAAAGAAAAGTTCCTAATTTGACTGAAATTTGTTCAAATAAAATATTTTAAAATCCTAGTTGGCAAAATTTCTTAAAATTCCATATTTACGAAATTCCAAAATTTCCAAATTCCTAAATTTAGATTTTCTAAAATGCAAGATTCTAATTTAATTAAATTTTTTTTATATTTTATTTTTCATTTCCCATTTTCCTCCCTTTTTTTTTTTGAGATTTAAAAAATAAAAATACCTGAACCTTAATGAAGGAAATAATATTACTTAGATGAATTAAATGGTATGAGAGACTACAAATCCTAAATATGTGAAATCCCTTAGGGCCCGATCGGTTCGCAGAATCAGGGGTTGGAATTGGGGTAAGAATTGGAATTGGGTTCCAATTCTTTTGATTAGTTAAATATTTTGAATTTGGAATTGGAATTAAGGCCCAATTCCATAGAATTAGCTTATAGGCTATTTTTGAAGTTACCTAATTCCCTACTAAATCGAGAAGAATTGGGGATACGAGGTAGAGAATTGGAAGCACGATATATGCCTGACAAATATAGCTAGCAAAATGTGACCCGACCCGACACAAGTTAAACGGGTTTGGGTTTACCTGTTTATTAATTGGGTTGGGGTTTCCCCAACCAGCCAGTAATCGGGTCAACTCAATTATGACCCAACAACCGGACGAGTAACCCGATTTTATAAATAAATAAAAAAATCGACAAAAGTGTCATGTCTCGACCCAATTAACCCCCCAACCCGACCCAAACACGATACAACCCGATACAATTAACCCCCAAACCTATTTTAATCATATTTTTTGAAAATAATAATAATAAACGGGTTGGCAGGTTGAACCCGTTTATTGGCGGGTTGGGTTTGGGTTGGGGGGTTTTCCAACTCGCCTTAAGTTGCTTTAACCTGAACTCGACCCAATTAACCCGATTATGACTCGACCTTGAACTTGACCCAACCCGACCTTTTGCCAGCTTTACCGATAAAAAAGCTACCAAATCTCATTCTCTTCTTCCTCGCTGATGTTGCGAATCTACCAAATCTCGTTCTCCTTTTCCTCACTGGTGTTGCAGGAACTAGTATGTATCTTCTCCCTTCTTCTCTTCTCTCTCTCTCTCTCTCCTCTCTATCACTTTTGTTTCCTCTCTCTCCTTCTTCTATATTTCTCTCTCTTTTGTTTCCACTTGCTTTGACCTATCGAGTTGATCATAATCTTCTGATCTTACATGGAGGACCTGATTAAGACAAAAATATTATTAAAACCCAGTAGTGTTGTTTTGGTTTTGGTTGCAGAGAATGGATTATTGGAATTCATATGTCATGATAATCAGTCATTTGTGTTATTATTAACATGGGAATGATACAAATCAATTCTTCATAAGTTCATCCAATCAGTGGAACTGGATTTTAAATCAATTCTTCATGGTATTGTAATTCCAAATTTTAATTCTCTTGCCATCCAATCACAATAATTTCAATTCTAACCAATTCCAATTCGTGTTGAATTAGAATTTGAATTATAATTCTTAATTCCAATTCCAATTCATTGAACCAATCGGGGCCTTAGAATTTACATTCCACAATGATAATAATGAGCACACTAACCCATGTAATAAAGCTGTTATAAATAACAGAAAAGTTTCAAAAAACAAACGATTAAGTCATCCTAAAAACTAAAAACAGATTTTATCTCATCCTAAAATTAGAGGCGCAAAATATAGAATTTTCGGAAAAAACAGTCCATTACCATTACTAAATTGAAACAATCCTTATTACAACAGCAAAACTCTTATAAAAATCCAATATCTTGAATTAATCAACCAATCACCAAGGCATCGCAGAGAAGACAACAATGAAAGGCTTACCTGATTCAGGCGAATATGAGTGCTTAGCTCCTGATTCCAAAAAATGAAAGCAACCTTCTAACAGATGAGGAGTGCGTCTCACGTAGCAGAAACTGAAACTTAATTTAAGTTTCTTTCGTTCAGAAGTGAAGACAAACAGAGACTTGCGAAAGAGAGAGAGAACCTCGTGGAGGAGCTGCTACGACAGTGAGATGAGGACACTGTCGCGACAAAAGGAAGATGTTGCTGCTGTAACAACCAAAGGAGATTGCTGCCGGCAAGAAGAGAAGATAGTCTCTGATGGAGGTTGCTACACAGAGAGGAAGAGGGCACGACAGAAGCGAAACAAAAGGTAAGAGAAGCTTGTGAGAGAGAGCGTGAGGAAAAGATGGCGAGGAAGAAGTGACTACGGCTGGGAGGAAGAGTGCGAGAGAGAGGCTGAGGGACTGTTGACTGACAGAGGGGACGAGAGTTGCTGCTGATCCCAGTTGGTTTCGAAATGGAGCAACCCACCCCTTTTTAAAGGTGATGAGTTGCCGTTTTTAACAGAGAGAGAAAGAGGTCGCTCCAGCAAAATGGAAAGTAACAGCTCTATGTTTCTGGAGTATTCTGACCAAGGAGAAGAAAAATAGAAAGAGGGAGAGTGAGAGACAAAGATCAAGAGAGGTAAGAGAGCAAGACTTGGATTTCGGAAGTTTACAGCATTAGGAAACTTCCAAAAATTGAAATGCTGTCAATAACCTAGAAAGATCTTCTAATTCTTTACTAAAATCCTTCCATTCAACTTGGGAATGATTCCCTTTGTTCGTAGGTTGCAAAATAGCAACCTACGAACAAAACAAAGGAAGCTTTGTTCGTTGAAGACCAGGGGCAAACTTTTGTAAATTCAAAAAAATTAATTCCCTTTCTGGTATTTTGAAAACTTGAGGGTAAAACTTAAATTTTAAAAATTTTACTTTCCCCCTATTTTCAGACTTCTATTTCAGAAAGTCCCTTTTACGTTTTTGCTATTTAAACCCCGAAAATTGGGGTTCTGACACAACTTAGAAGTTGATTCATTGGACAATCTGAAGCATTCAATTAGATTTCACGGGTTGTAGCCATTTATCATGCAAATTGCAGCCCACCAATTCAATAGTCTAGGTCAAGGAGGAAATAAAATTCTTGAAGGATGTCAAGTCATTCACATATTTCTATGGAATTACAGTAGGTTAAAAAAAACAAATATTAAGCTCAAGAAGTACAAAAAATCTTCAGCTTAAGAAGTAACATACCTAATTCGGAAGCAGCCATCCTGATATAGATATCTTGCCCGCCAAAGTCGAATTCTCTAATATCAACCAAATCTACAAACCAAAGCAAGCAGCCGCTGCCTTCTCCGCTGATATCAGCATTCGAATAAGCGGTACAGGAGCAGTTCTTCAAGCACACTGAATTGCATTCATTGAGGTTCATGCTCATATTAACCAAGGAATGCGACGTGTCTGGCCATTTCACCCCACTATATTTAAGAAATCCATCTCCATTGCAACCCAATGGAGTTTGCCTGACACACCCACCAGACCAATCCACCAAATTCCAGTCTTGTGGGGATTTGGGTACAAATCCCTTCAAGCACTGACAAACAGGCGAGCTGTAAATGTTGCAACTGCCATATGCACCACATAAGGCATAATTGTCACAGTGATCTATAGGCACATAGAGAAAAAGGTTCCAACCATGGATTCTATCAATCCATGTAAATCGTTGAACCAATCCAGATCGATTCATCACAACTCTTGAGATAACAGAGCTTTCAAGGAGATTGTAAGTATAATACACCTCCTCTTCATTATACACAAAAACGAATTTGTAAATTGGGTTAGACTTGAGTCCAGTGTTCCCGGAAAATCGAAGACCATTCCATGGCCCGTTCCGAAATTGCAGAACTGATCCCTTCCTCAAAACTTGTTGAGGATAACCCCGATGATCAAATTCATAAGAGAACTCGCCTCGAGAAGGATCATCGGGGCTCTTCCATGACGTTATCGACCAATTAAGACCGGTTCGGAAGTTCCTCCCAAGCCTCATGCCTGGTAGAAACGTATCGCATGGATAATCAAAGCTCTGCCACAAATAACGCTCAGACCTATCGTCGTTCGCATCCCTGATGACAAGGTTTCCCGAGTCCAAGATCTGTAGAACTGGATTTTTGGCTCCTCTGGGTGGCTGGGACAACCAAACAACGGCCTTCGTTCGGTTGAGTAGGCGGATAACACCATCATCACTGAGCTTTAATTCTCCAGCTGAATCAGTAAGTGGGGATTCTCTGTTAGCCACCCATACTACTATTCCATTTGAAATTTTCTTGTACCAAATTCCTAAGTACCGGTTCGTGGAATTTCCGGGGCTGAAAAATCCCAGCTCAAAGTTCCCATTTATGGAAACCAAGGTCCGACCGTCAGTGATGGATTCAGCCGGAGTGATGGTATCTCCTGCGACGGAGAGTATCAAGATGGAGACCAAAGCGGAGCAGAGCAGAATAATTGCGAGGCGTTCCATTGATCTCTCTCATTCTTCCCCATCAAATATATGTTGTTCAACGCCGTGTGTAACAGGAGAAGCATCGTAGAAAATTCAAACGGCCCTACGAAATCTTCTATCAACACCAATAAAACATTACAAGTAGGAAATAAACGAGCAAATTAAGTAAGGTCTCTTTTGCCTGGGGACCACCGCAGAAAATTGAATCAAAAAACTGGTACCATAAAAATTGTCTAAAGTTGCGACTGGCGAGAAGAAGACGACGGCTTGCTTAATCAAATCTTGGATGACGAATCTAGTGTCAATTTATAAGGTGGCCGACCCACTTGAATTATTGTACGCTCAAGATAATCAGAGGCTGAAATCTAGTGGTTGATGCTCAATTCCCAACTTCTCATCATTTTTTTAATTAAGAAATTTACAGTACACACCCTCACATTTTTTGTAAAACCAGCAAAACCCCCCTTACATTTGGAAAAATGCAGGGACTTATATCCACATCTAAACAAATGCGTACTTATTTTACTATCATTAGAATTTTGCTGAATGACACTAAGGCTCGGTTTGTTTCGCCGGAAAATGAGAAAAAGAAAATATTTTTCGAAATTTTGAAATTTTCCGGACGTTTGTTTGAAGGGAAAACAAAAACTAACGGAAAATATTAACTGAGGTAGTGGGAGTTTCGTGATTGGGCAGGTCCGGTTGCCGGAATCCAACCACCTTTGTATCGACGCTCGGTCGAAGGTGTGACCGGAAGAGAGGATCACCGGGTCAGACATTATTGCCAACGATATCGGGCACTTGAAATCGTGGGGAAACCGAATCGCCATTCAGAACTCGTTACAACTTACAATCTCCAATTTCTCTTCACCGCTTTCGGAAATAGGGTTTTGTAAGTGTTCAGTCCCCCGGCTGCAATCAGCTGCGTTTCGTAGCGAGATGATGATGATATGAGAAGCTCAGGACTGACTGACTCGTGGGACAATTGTAGCATTCTAGCTTGGCCGATTTACCAAAATACCCCTCAACTTTGGCCTAAATTGCGGAATTCAGGTACTTGAACTAAAATTCCAAACTTGAAAGGCTATTTTGGACCTTTTCTCCGCTTGCCATTTCACGGATTTTGTCGGTAGCTTTGCCGGGAAAAAGGAGCAAGCGATCTTCTTCTTCAAAAGAGGAAAGCCATCATCATTCTATCTCAACCGCGTGATTTTCCTTTTCTTTGGTAAACGGTTTGATTACGTGTCACGACGAGAAATGCTTTTGCGGTAACTGAATTTACTGAAATACCCTCCCTTGCCTAAAAGGATAAGCACGCCACGGGCTGTCAAGTCAACTATTGTTAATTCATTTTTAATAAAATATAGGGTCGTTCTCGTGGTATCGTAAAATATAGTTTGAAGGACATGACGTATTCATGCACAAAAGCGCGTGGAGCCAGTGATCACGCAAACGCGTCCAAATCCTTTGCAAAGCGCTTCACAGAAAATCGTCTATGAAGCAGGAAGGTACCTCAGTTTATACGGAGGTATCTTCAATTTATATTAGGTACCTTAGGTTTAGAAGGGATACTTTAGGCTAATTTTAGTAACTGCATATGGCTTACTATGAGGGTTACCTTAGGCTTATATGGGAGTACATTAAACTTACATGAGGTACCTAATATAAATCGAAACCTAAGGTATCCTCATGTAAGTCTAAAGTACTCCCATATAAACCTAAGGTACCCCCTCATGGTAAACCATATGCAATTACCAAAATTAGCCTAAGGTATCCCTTCTAAACCTAAAATACCTAATATAAATCGAAGGTACCTTAGTATAAACCGAGGGTACCTTCCAGCTTCACAGAGGATCCTGGGCCACGCAAGCAACGGGCTCCCGTACCATACCACAACAGCAGGCTCGACGTGATGTGACATCGTATTACCGTGTCAGGTGACCCGACTTATATCACGAACCCGTCGATCCAACGGGATATACAACTTTATTCCGTGATAATAGGGCTCTTAATTTGTTAGATGGATCCAATGGAAATGTAATTAAATTATACATTTTAATCAGGTTTCATTCAGATATGTAAAATCGATCGGTTTCTAATCACATTCAAATTCAAACTTATTGTATTCCATCGGTTAAATTTTAATGGAAAAGTTATAAAAAAAAGGGGTCACTTTTTGGTTCGTATTTATAGAAACAGTCCATCAAAAATCTTATCTTACAAAAAAAGGGTAACTTTTCAAACATAATTGACCCCGGGGTCGCTTTTTAAAAAGATTCAAAAATAATTTGTATTAATGCACTTGTATCTAGAGCTGGCAATATGCGACCCGACTCGAGTTAAACTGGTTGGGGTTGACCCGTTTATTAATTGGGTTGGGGTTTCCCCAACCCGCCAGTAATCAAGCCAACCCGATTATGACCCTGTAACCCAATTTTTAAAAAAGTGGCAAAAGTGTTTCGCCCCAACCCAACCCGAACTTAGTACAACCCAATCTAATTAACCCCCAATCCGATTATGACCCTGTAACCCAATGTTTGAACTTAGTAAAACCCAATCCAGCAGTAACTGATTAAAGATAGAGGCTGCAGACAGAAGAATCCAGTGATCAACAGTGAAAAAAGGTCAAACCCTCGAACCCCTCATATATCAGCACAGCAAATGTAAGAAAGTATTTGTTTACACCTTTACAGACCAACAAATAAGAAGAGGCCACGTGGTATGCACTGGCCTAACTTAATCAGAAAGGCCACGTCATAACTACACGTAGGCCTTACTCACTCAAATAAGCCACACCGGCATACATGTAGGCCAAGTACCCAGCCAAAGCCACGTAATAACATAAGACAAATGTCCTCATATTTTTAAGGGATCACGTCATCGTCAGCAAAAGGTCAATCGTTACAGAGTGGACGATTACAAGTAAAGAAGTTAATCGTTGATAATTGTGGCCGGAAAGTTATTTCCCACGAACGGAAAACTACAGATGATTAACCTCCATGAAGATCGTGCAAGAATGGGACGTTGAGCAACCGTCAAGGATTAGCTATAAAAGGCAAAAATCCGAAGAGCTCGAGGACAACCTCCATCAAACCGCAACCGGTTATCATAATGCTAATTTGATCATCCATGATCCCTATCCCGTCTCCTACATCCCAGACTATAGCAAGAAGGATAAATTATGACTTCTCTCACTGCTTCCAGTCGTAGTAATACCTGAGACCCCTGTTTACTACGATTGATATCAGAACCCTGCCACCAGCAAGAAGGTTGAGGGCCGCCCCTTACTCACGATTCTGTACCCTAATTACGGCTACAGGATTCCGAGTAGCTGATCCCGAGACCGACTTCAATCAAGCCAGGTGACTCACGTACTTTCGGCTAAATAGCAATCCTAGGTGAACCCCTGAGTTTACCTTGTTAACAACCTCCCCCTGACTCCTTCCCTTATACTCCAACCAAGGCTATAAGGATAGGAAAGGCCGATCCTGTTAATTTCGGTGGCTTTCTTTTCTGTTTATTTTTTAGGATTATCTTTTGTAATCTGCGGTCAGGTTTCACCGGCCGATTTTATAATAAAATGCCAAGCCATTAGTTAATTTTACTTTCAATCACTTATAAGAACCCAAACGAAAACCGAACCCTTAGTCTTTCACTCTATCGTTTGACCCATTATATTACAGGTGACTTGCAGTACGGCAAAACCAATTCCAGTTTAGATTCGGAACATGTGACCGGGGTCAGGACCCAACCCCAAACCCTTATATCAATCGATACTGGCACGCCCGCACAGAGACACATTATCACCATCATCACGTGTCCACACCGGCACAATTTCGGAAGAACAGTATTAATGGATTCCTGTAGAGATTCTCGGTTAGTTGACAGATATCTCGCTAGCCAAGGAGATGAGGTTGCCTCTCAGTTGACTTTGAGAGCCTTTAACAGCAATCCGTCATACCATTGGAGACTCCGCCACTTTAGATTCATTTCTTCTTTCTCCTCCTTCGGTGTTCGTATTGACTTAAAAGGTTCAAATTGAAAGGACGGTCATAATGTCAAATTAGGCTGCCGAAGAATTTAAAATTCAGAGAACCCTGCCAATAGATTTTGAAGTCTGAATCCGTACTCAGTTCAACATCTTTGTACCCCGTTTCTTCCAAACCTGACCAAGCCCTAGATAATAGAAGACTCCCTAAGCCTAGACCCGATTTGATTTTGAATGTCAAGACTCAAGCAGCATCTTTAACTTAACCTCGAATTCAAATGGATTCTAAACGCCATGACTGAATCCCTTCTTGCAGACTTGTTCCTATTTTTTCAATAGTTTGTTTAAAGAAGAAATAAGGTGTGTTTGCCTCTACTTTTACACTATCTTTATAGATGTTATTGTAATTTGACTTATTAATAAATTTGCTACAAAAGAATGTACTTGAAGGAGCTTGAAGAAAAAATAACCATGGGGGTAAGAAGGAAAATACCTCCAATCAACCCTATATAAACAGTTACATAATTCAACATTCAAGAGTGCTTCCAATTTGATGATGCATCAACCTCAATTGCAGACCTTTCTGTCTGAAACCCATTTTTTTTCCGATGAATTTTAAACAATTTGAATAATTATTTCTGTTTCCAAAATCATCAAGCACATATATAGAAGTCCATTGCTCCAAGCTGTGAGAAAAGAGAGAACATATTGTGGCAGCACTTACATGTCCAAGAAGGCTGATGATCTTTTATGGATTCATAATCTTCTTGGGATCCTATACTTAGAAAAACAAATAAAAAAATTTTTTTTGATTGGTATTCTCCTCAGTTCTTAGTTTGTAGTTGTTGGAACATTACAACTCCAAACCAGACTTGTCTGCAGGATAAATTCTGGTTTCCAATAATAGCATACTTAAAGATGAAGACCAGACCAAGACTGTTGCCATTCTCTGTTCTCATCACTACCATATCTAAGTCTGAAACAATAAAGGACTGGCCCAACTTACTTGTTTGCAAGGATTAACATGGTTAGATAATTATAATAGATGATTTTATATCAATGGCATGAATCCAAAAAATAATTTCATCAAAGGCATGTACAGATCATTGAGTAACATCCCTTTAGTTTATTTTTTATAAAGCCTTTAAGAATACAAGTGGATATTAAAAGAAAGAAACAACTTATAAATTTCTGAATTTAACACATTGATACAGAAAATCATCTATTGAGCGTCTAATAAAGTAAGAGTTATCTCATTTGGTAGAATGTGCCTGTTGCTTACTTGATGAAGAGTCTAATTCAAGTATATTCCTTTCTGTGAAGAAACCGGGATTTTTAGGCTGTGGCAGCGTTGCATTCTCACTACCCAACATCAGAACCACATCTGACATGCGTGGCCTGTCTTCTGGAGATTGTTGAACACATAAAAGACCCACATGGATACAATGTACATCAGACAGATTAGATGACACAGCAACTGATGCATCCGTTAATTCCAAAGGCTTGCCATCGTTCCACAATCTCCAAGCCCAAGGCAATTTATAATAGTGTGCCACTGGTTGAAAAATTACATTTATATGAATGCATACATACAGGTATATGGCTGAGATTCAAAATATGGAAATAGTCACTCCACTTACATGTCCAAGAAGGTTATGTTGGTGATCTTGATGATAGAATCCTCTATTTTTCTTGCCACTAATTATCTCTAACACCAACACTCCAAAGCTAAAGACATCTGATTTTGTCGAGAAGATACCATCAACTGTATACTCAGGCGACGTATAACCACTGCATGATACCATTTAGGAAAGCTATTATTTAAGAGCAATGCAAATAGATTATAGAGCATATTCAAAGACTACTTACTATGTTCCAACCACTCTCCTTGTCTTTGCTTCGGTCTGGTTTCCTCTAAAGATTATGGCTATACCAAAGTCTGATATTTTTGGATTCATCTCAGCATCTAGCAAGATATTGCTGGCTTTGAGATCTCTATGGATAATCCTCAATCTGGAATCCTGATGAAGATAAAGTATTCCCCGAGCAATGCCACTTATAATATCGTTGCGCTTTTGCCAATCTAGTAATTCGCTTCTTGTTTGATCTGGCCAGCATTTTACCCCAATTAAAAGAAGGATTACTAGTCAAACAATCATAACACCAATAAAGACTGCTTAAATTGGTCGTATAATTTAGAGAGAGAGAGAGAGAAGAACCAAAGATAAAGAAGTCCAAGCTTTTATTGGGCACGTACTCGTATATCAACATTCTTTCTCCACCTTGAATGCAACAACCAAGAAACTTTACAAGATTCCGGTGCTGAAGATTCACAATCAACTTAACTTCATTCTTGAATTCATCAAGCCTTTGCCCTGAATTACTAGAGAGTCTCTTCACAGCAATTTCTTCTCCCATTACAAGCCTACCCTAAAATTATTATTAATTAGATCCAATCAATTATGATATTCTTATATATGAAACATTACTATAATCACCACAGTTGTATATAGTACTCTTACTAGGAAAACAGGGCCAAAACCACCCTCCCCAAGCTTGTTGTTGGGCAAAAAATTATCAGTGGCATTCACTAAAGTAGTCAAATTGAATATTGGCAACTCCAAGTCTTCCATGTTACCTGTTACGTCCATGTTACTTGTTATTTAGGCAATTCGATAGAAAGATTTCAATCGTAAGATTTTAATTAAGGAGAAATATGTTGGCATGGATATTGAACACTAAAACGATTGAAAAAAAAAAGGGAGAAATGATCATCCAATTTGCTTGCTGTAAACATCGTGCATAAATTGTGTTTTATCATGAATTGGAGTGATCATTGGCAGAAAAGTTTGTCCAATCTAATTGTCAAAACCATCCAACCTGTTCTATTCTTTGGAAATTGTGGAGTTCTTCATCAAATGGCAATGATTGTTTAGTTGGGGATCCTCCACAAGGTCAATTGGAAAGTGTTGAAGATCTAGAATGCCTACTGTATATAGGCCACAATTACAGTGAAATTTTTCTTTAATCTGGATGATTGTTGTTCATGGTCTATTTACCTCCAAAGACTACAATGGTATGATCATAATGAAGATTCATATCAGCAAGAACTACTATCTATTATCTCCTTATAGAAGCCACATAGATTAAACTAAGTCTTACTAGTCATAGCCATCAACTATATGCCATTGATTATATCTATCTATTAATAAAACAATTTGCTTACATCCATGCATAAAATTCACCACGGGTGGAATAATTCGAACAATCTTACCTTCTTCATTTGCATGTTTTCTGCAAATGTACCAGGCCAACCCGGCAAGTAGCACATCGAAGACCATTAATGTCGAGGTGACAATGATTGTCACTCATTTTTTCTCACTGGACTTATTCTTCTTTGATCCTTCATAGAGAGCTTGATCCAAAAGATATAATTAAGCAGGAGAAGAAGAAGAAAGATTTAGTTAGCATCTTCATGTTTAATCTCACAAAATGTACTGAAGAATAATTGAATACAGATGTAGCAAATTTATAGAAAGGAAATGAACAATGTAGGTCCACAACTTTTGTGCACTTGATGTTGCTCAATCCCTGCCCATGTTTTGATATTCTACTTAGAAGTTGATTCAGTGGACAATCTGAAGCATTCAATTAGATTTCACGGGTTGTAGCCATTTATCATGCAAGTTGCAGCCCACCAACTCAATGGTCTAGATCAAAGAGGAAATAAATTTCTTGAAGGATGTCAAGTCATTCATATATTTCTATGGAATTAGGTTAAGAAAAACAAATATTAAGCTCAAGAAGTACAAACAATCTTCAGCTTAAGAAGTAACATACCTAATTCAGAAGCAGCCATCCTGATACAGATATCTTGCCCGCCAAAGTCGAATTCTCTAATATCAACCAAATCCCCAAACCAAAGCAAGCAGCCGCTGCCTTCTCCGCTGATATCAGCATTCGAATAAGCGGTACAGGAACAGTTCTTCAAGCACACTAAATTGCAGTCATTGAGGTTCATGCTCATATTAACCAAGGAATGCGACGTGTCTGGCCATTTCACCCCACTATATTTAAGAAATCCATCTCCATTGCAACCCAATGGAGTCTGCCTCGCACACCCATCAGACCAATCCACCAAATTCCAGTCTTGTGGGGATTTGGGTACAAATCCCTTCAAGCATTGACAAACAAGCGAGTTGTAAATGTTGCAACTGCCATATGCACCGCATAAGGCATAATTGTCACAGTGATCTATATGCACATGTAAATCGTTGAACCAAGCCGGATCAATTCATCACAACTCATGAAATAATAGAGCTGTCAAGGAGATTGTAAGTATAATACACCTCCTCTTCATTATACACAAAAACGAATTTGTAAATTGGGTTAGACTTGAGTCCAGTGTTCCCGGAAAATCGAAGACCATTCCATGGCCCGTTCCGAAATTGTAGAACTAATCTCTTCCTCAGAACTAGTTGAGGATACCCTCAAGGATCAAATTCAGAAGAGAACTCATCTCCAGAAGGATCATCGAGGCTCTTCCATGACGTTATCGACCAATTAAGACTGGTTCGGAAGTTGCTCCCAAGCCTCATGCCTGGTAGAAACGTATCGCATGGATAATCAAAGCTTTGCCACAAATAACGCTCAAACATATCATCGTTCGCATCCCTAATGACAAGGTTTCCCGAGTCCAAGATCTATAGAACTGGATTTTTGGCTCCTCTGGGTGGCTGGGATGACCAAACAACGGCCTTCGTTCGGTTGAGTAGGCGGATAACACCATTACCACTGAGCTTTAATTCCCCAGCTGAATCAGTAAGTGGGGATTCTCTGTTAGCCACCCATACTACTATTCCATCTGAAATTTTCTTGTACCAAATTCCCAAGTACCGGTTCGTGGAATTTCCGAGGCTGAAAAATCCCAGCTCAAAGTTCCCATGTACGGAAACCAAGATCTAACCGTCAATGATGGATTCAGTCGGAGCGATGGTATCTCCTGCAAAGGAGACTATCAAGGCGGAGACCAAAACGGAGCATAGAAGAATAATCGGGAGGCATTCCATTGATCTCTCTCATGCTTCCCCATTAGATATATGTTGTTCAACGCCGTGTGTAACAGAAGAAGCATCGCAAAAAATTCAAATGACCTTCTGAAGTCTTCTATCAATTAAAATAATAAAACATCACTGGTGGGAAATGAACGAGCAAAGTAAGGTCTATTTTGCCTGGGGACCACCGCAGGAAATTGAATCGAACAACTGGTACCATAATGAAGGTCTAAAAGGGCGAGAAGAAGACGGCGCCTTGCTTAATCAAATCTTAGACGACAAATCTAGTGTCAATTTATAAGGTGGCCGACCCACTTGAATTAGAACCCATTTCCTCTTCAGCATCTTTCGTTACATCGTTTTTTGTGGCGTGGAGAATCAGCCGACGCGTGTAGCTGATGTTTTAATTCATTAACTAACGGCTCACCCGATCGTCTTAACCTAACATCCATTCAACCAATGAAACAAATCAGTTTTAGGGTGTCTCTCAAACCCAGTGATTGCAACTAAGTATGGGTGGACTTATAACCATGCATGTGAGGACTTGTAATCAAGCGTGTAGTGAACTTGTAGTCAAGCATGAGCATGGGTAGATTTGTAACCGAGCATGGGTAGACTTGTAAACATGCATGTGAGGACTTGTAACCAAGTATGAGTAAACTTGTAACCAAGCATGAGCATGAGCAAACTTGTAACCAAGCATGGGTGGACTTGTAATCATACATGTGACAACTTGTAACGAAGCATGCATGGACTTGTAACCAAACATCAGTGGACTTGTAACCGAGCATGAACATGAGTTAACTTGTAACCAAGCATATGAGGACTTGTTACTAAGCATAAGGGTTGGGGATAAAGCCAGTTGGCCTTCATTGTTCGAGTTGGGGATAAAGCCGGGTCAAGACAATCGACTGAGCTGGAAAGTTGTTAAAGAAGAGTAAAAACCATTTCCTGTCCACGCATCAGCATGAAACGAATGTAGTAAAAGCGCCGTAAATGCCAACGCCGTAGAGGAAATGATTTCCTTGAATTATTGTATTTGTATTCAAAGCACTTGGTCAAGTTCTAAAAATAACCAGAGGCTGAAGTCTAGGGGTTGAAGCTCAGTTTTCATCATTTTTAATTAAGGAATTTACACTACACGCCCTCAAATTTTTTACAAAACCAATAAAACTCCCTTACACTTGTAAAAATGCAGGGACTTACATCCTCATTTAAACAAAAGTGTAGGGACTTACATCCTCATTTAAAAAAAAGTGTACTTATTTGACCTATCATTAGAATTTTGCTAAACGACATTAAGTTGATGAGAAAAAAATGACCTAAATAATCAGCTAGGGTTTAAATCCTATCATAATTTCAAGGTTCAAGGAGAATTACTTAGTTTTCTCTTCTTCATTTTTTATGGAGTTGATTAGTTTTTACCAAATTTTAACGATAACGGAGGTAAGTACACAAGCGAAAGGAGGTCCTACCAATTTTTTTAAACTACTGGGTGGCACGTGAATGCTTCATGTACGTACGTAGACATAAGTTATTGATTAATTATAGTAGTTGCTAAGACGTAAGAGAAATAATGTATTTGAAGTTAAAAGAAATAGATAAGTGTTGGGAGAGATTTAACTAACCCGAAAATTTTAAATTAATTCTAACACACAGCGGAATGATTCTTCTACCTAAAAGCAATCCAATAGAGCACAAAACAAACAATACCAAAAGACAAACACATGCAATTTTTCGTGGAAAACCTCCCCAATGTGGAGAGTAAAAACCACGAGACTGGAGTCCACAAAAAACTTCTATTATCAAGAAATAATGGGCATACAATGTCTTTTCTAGTCACTACTAAAAGCTACAACCAATATCATCAAGACAAACTATCTTGGCAAGATGAGATGAGAGCAAGTTGAGAAAAATCTCACAAATAATAATCCAGTTTTTGCAAATTCACAGGGTTTAGAGGGCTCCAAATGAGATCTTCACCGTTCAGATTGAATATCCTTTAGTTGTGAACGTTCCCTCCAAGTTTTAGTTCGATCCAACGGTAAACGAAACGGGAACAAAGATTTTCCCACAGCTGGTCTTTTCTCTCTACTTTTTAGCAACCACTCTTTTTCTCTTGTCTTTTCTTGTGCATACCCTTACATAAAGGTTTCCAAAAACATTAATAGAAGTTTCCCAAAAATAAAGGAAACTTATGTGGCCCATCCTCCAATAGGAGGGAAACCCAACAATAACAAGATCAACGACATAAAACAAATAGATAGTTATCAAATCAAAATATAAAATTTGTACAAGAAAATAACTAAAGCTAGTGGTAAGAACTCATATAACTTTTAACATTTATAACTGTTATGCTCTCAGAAGTGATTCTCGAGCCAATATTTTTGCCTTCGCTTTGTAACAATATATGGGTAGATGTGAAGGCTTTTGTTAGAAATGTGAGGCATATATGTAAGTGTAAACATCCCTTTCTAGTTTCTACTAGGTTGGCACTCACTCATCTATGATTCATTTATAGTTTAATTTTAGAAAAGAAAGAGAGAAAGAGAGAAGGAAAACTTGCAATCTTTCACATTGGAAAAGACGGTGGAAGAAATTCGTGAGATGTTCAACATAACTTGTAGTTATACCCCAGAGAACGAACAATGAAGCAGTTCAAACACAGATTGAGTAGGTTTTCGGGTGCGATCCATGGTCAATCCATCAAGGTAATTGGTGAACTGATGAACAGAATAACGAGCTTATTAGTTTGTTTTGCTTCTTTTCAGGTAGAGCAGTGTGTGTCGTTCTGGAATTATAATTTATCTTCAATTATATATGCTAAAGTTGGTTTGGCATTAATTTCTTCCTTGGACTTCTTGAATTTCTCTTTTTCTGTGACTGCTGATCGAATAAAGTACTGAAACAATCCCTCCCACCAGCCAGTGTCTGGACTCTACCCCGAAGGAGACCATTCTTCAAGGCGGCGTCCGTGACTTTGACTTTGAGTCGGTCGCAGATAAAAGAGTATAAAGAAAAACAACAAATAAATTAATAAAAGAGGATAAAGAAAAACAACAGAATCAAGTTTACTATCATTGCACCCAAAGCTTCGGCTTGGGTTGCTTATCGGACCATGCCGGGCTCAGATATCTGGGCTGCCCGTGTGCTGGCCCGGCGGACCTGCCCGCGTGGCCCACCAAGGGCTAGCCCCAATCTCTGTTTGGCTAATCCCATTAAACCCTCAAAAAGTGATTTTTTTTTGTCACTTTTTTTATTGTTTACCCCCCCCCCCCCAAAAAAAAACAATCATATTAGGGGGGTATGCTTGTAATTGACTGTAAATGGCAATTTCCACCCTTCCAACTACTAAATAACAGTCATATTGAAGGGTAGAGGTGGTAAAAACCCAATTTTGGTTTTCTATAAATAGCCTAACCCTTCCCACTCCAAACCAGACCTCTTTTACAATCTCTTACTCTCTTTTACAATCTTCCTTACTCTCTTTTCAATTGTTTAAGCATCAAAAGTGGGAAGTGCTCATACTATAGTGATGCGGTATTATTTGTGCAAGTGTACTTTGTATTATTTGCAAAGTTGTACTTGTACTTGCAATAATTAATTTATTTATATTTTTTAGCAAAATCTATCCTAATGAAGACAATTTTGTGAATTTTTCAGAATTTTTTACCTTTTTTTTTTTAAAAAGGGTCTGGCTTGCCAGCTTGCCCTGTCCAGCCTGGCATGACACGGCTCAGCCCAAGGCATGCCGCATGCCAAGCCGTGCCCAGGTATTGGCCAAATGGGCCGAGCGTGCCACGGCCCGCCCGACACACCCCAAACGTGGCCGGACCGGCCCGTTAAGCACCTCTAGCCTCGGCTATCTTATAGGCTGGTCATAGATTCATAGTCACCCACTCTTAAAGATTTTGACTAGGGTTTTCTGGTGCTGATTTCATTCACTTGCAATTGGGGCTACGGCCTTTAACTTCAAATAAGTACAGGATGTTCGTAAAATAACTCATACCCAGACAGCTCTCTGGCCGTGATGGCCTCAACTTGCCATATTCCCAATGGGTTTCAGTCCAATCTATTAGTAAATGGCCTGTCGTGACAATAGTACGTTGTAGAGTTCAACAGTCGTTATATTCAGGCCTGCACGCTGATGACAATAGAAAATCCAAAATGGCCAAGTGAAACAACCAGATGCTTTATGTTTGCACTATGGTCCACTTTTCTGTAAATCCGTATCACAAAAAGACCCTTTCTTTCCTAAAATATATATATATTTTTGGCAAGTAAAAGGGTAAGGGAGGTACAGCGTGGTCGAGCTCCGGTGTCGGTGTGACCACAAGGGTTTCCTCCCAGGGATGGCGAGTGGCAACACTTCGGTTAAAACCAACAAACCGAATCGAACGGAACCTATTAGGGTCGGTTTTGGGTCTTCAATAATTGATTTTGGTTCGGTTACAGTTTTAAGAGGAAAACAAACCGAAACCGAATCGATGACATATAATATGCATAAGGTTTGAGTTACATAACTGTCCAAACCCTTAGCCAATTAGCCCCTTAGGTATTTATTAATAATTTAGAGATGGAATAGAACGACGTGTTGGAGAAGATGAGGCTGACAAGCTTTGATACAGTTTTTCATTAATTGGCACATCCCTGTGTAGACACGGTAAAATAATTAAAAATTTAATCTATCTAAACTTCCAAAAAAAAAATGGTTCAGTTCGGTTACAGTTTCAAGAACATGAAAGTTAAACGGTTTTTTGTTTTAAAATTAATAAACCATAACAATTACTATTCGATTATGGTTTTCCTGGTAAATTTTTCGGTTCAGTCTTGGTCCAAAACCAAACCGCTGCCATCCTTATTTCCTCCCCATTGCGGAATGTTCTGATAGATCCATAGCTACAAAATTGAAAAAAGTTAGTTGACGCCCCACTAAAAAAAAAAAAAAAGGAGATTCTTGTAATTTAGAAACATATTTTACATGCATCAATTTCAATTGATTTTTACCATTGGTTTTCTAGCAATTATATCCCATTACTACCTTCTTCTTCTTCTTCTTTTTCCTCATTATGTACAAGGATTGCTCAAGTAAAATGATACCGATTCTCAATTATTTTAAAAAAATAATACAAAAAACTAATTACCAAGATTTGACTGAGTGAATCTAAATTATTTTGAAAAAGTATCACTGAAAACCAATTTTCTTTATTTAAATATGGAACCGCCAGAGGCGGTGGTGGTCGAACCACGCCTTCAACGAATCAACGATGCCAAATGGATGCCTGCCACCCTCATATTTCTTTATTCTATATATTTCTCTATTTTATGTATTCCTTCCATGTGCACCGTATGATTTCCATAAATCTCTGAAACCCACCTAATCTGGGGACGCAGGCATGCCTGCTAGTAATCCGCCAAAAAAGTCAAAAATATCCTCTGGGCGAGTTAAGCGCAGTTATCGCCACGTGGAAACAAGGTGGGACACTTAGGCTCGGTGAGGTACCATACCTGTGGTGCGAAAGTCGATAAACCGGGTTCTTCGAACGTACAATGACCAAAATACCACCGAATTCGATATACCATCCCTAAATTTCCCTTCTGGCTTTCTGAAGACTGGAACTACAGTCGGTCGGACTAGAGCGGTTTGGGACTTTGAGGAGATTGTTGGAGAAGAGATGAAGGAGTGTGAGCTCTGTAACCTACCGGCGACGATGTATTGTGAATCAGATCAAGCAAGATTGTGCTGGAACTGCGATTCGAAAGTCCATTGTGCGAATTTTCTCGTGGCGAGGCATTCGAGGAGTCTTCTTTGCCATGTATGCCAATCTCCGACACCGTGGAAAGCGTCGGGATCGAAACTTTGTCATACGGTTTCGGTTTGTGAGAGCTGTGTTAGTCGATGTAGCGGAAGGGAAGATGAATTTGCTAGGGAAGAGATTGACGATGACGATGATGTGGATCAAGATGACGAGATTAACAGAGAAGATGATGTAAATGAGGAAGAGGAAGACGAGGAGGATGAATGGGAGAGTGATACGGATGATGGCGATGAGGAGGACGGAGACAATCAGGTGGTTCCCTGGTCTTCTACGCCATCTCCACCGATCAAAAGTGCTTCGAGTAGTGAGGATTCTTCTCGCAGATCCTTTAATGGCGAACGACGTCTTTCTGAATCGGCTACGGCGACTCCTCTGAAACGAATGCGTGAGGATTCACTTCTCTGCACTGAAGTATGACATATATTGCGCTTTTGCTTCTCTCCGTTTTCATTTTCTTTATGATATCACCCTTCCTGAAAATTTTCCGTTTACAACCAAACCAACATAATTCGCTCAGAGACTATATTTGAAAATTTCTCAAAAAAAGGGCTGCGTTCCAAAATTTTGATTCCTGGATTTTGCTGAGATCAATTACTTGGCGTATCAGGTTTTTAGGATCGAACCGTGAGAATTTTTTGCTAATGCAGGAGAATTTGGACTGTTCATCTTCCCAACCAGACAAGAACTCGACTCGGATAGGGATGGTGACGGCGTCTCAGCCCTCAGAGCACCACGGGTCAGCCGTAGCGACTCGATCGGGTGAGGTTCAAGCTGACGCCAACGCTCAAGCGAAGTGTAAAACAGCGGCGCTATTGAGTTCCGTGAAGAGATTCCAACAAGACATGATTTCCGGGAACGACGCGTCCGCAAGCATACTCAGCATCTGCAAACTAAGCAACGATCCGACCGCCGTTGATCTCCTTCCCAATGCCTTCTCTGGTCCTCCGCTCTGATTTGGTTTAGCCCTAATTAATCTAAGTTTCTTGTTTAACGCATATTTGCATTGATTACTCTAACCTTTGCCTGGCTAACTTGAATTGATCGATGATGTTTTGCTTTGAATGTTGTCGAGCTCTAACAGAAGCCGCTGGTTTGTTTGGTACTTTTGAGTTGTACAGTTTATCAGCCACATATTTTTTATGATCCACGCGTTATGGCACACCAGAATCGACACCAGCGTGATGAGTCCCAGGTTTGGAACGTCAAATTCACACAGGACTAACAGCGACAAAACACTGCGTCGTTCTCTAACGCCTCTGGTAGGTTAGGGTTGGTTTGAATGAGGCTGATCTCACACCGATCCCGCCGGAAGATATTTACTGGTTTCTTAATTAGTTTCTATGGTGGATAAACATTGGTTTCGCATCCTAGACTTTAGCAAGATAAAGAATCTTATATTAACGCCAGTCCTTCCATATAATAAATATACAACTATGGCCATTATAGTTAAGGAACCTAATTAGGATTAGGAAGGGGGTAAATTACAGCACCTCCCACGTGCCCATTGTTGACTCTAAATTTCTTTTAGATTTCAATTAGTTCATGTGTCGTCGTAGTTCTTAGCAAGTAAACAGCGTGACCCACCCACAAAGGAGAATATGGGATTTGTGGCTGTGATATGGTGGTGCGGTCTTAGAAAAATTTTCCACCGTAGAGAACGTTTCACCTGGTGGCAGTCAATGGTGTCGGTGTGAAACGCACGGATGGATGTCTATGTTAAGAATGGGTCCTATGCATTCAAAGTTCATCCCAGCCGGTGGTTTCACAGAACCACCGAATTTTGGCTTAGTGGAAATGCTTTCCCCCGGAGGGGAAAAGGTATTTTAAAGGCTTTGACGATGACTCATCTTTAGAATCTGCTTTCAGCGAGCGTAGCTGATCCATGTGGAAATTCGCAAAAGAAGTATTCGCTGATGAGATCTTCGGTGACCTGCGATGAGAGCCACTTATTGCACTTTCCCCGTTTGGGGAAGTAAAGAAGTGGCGTCGAAGAGGCATCTTACGATTCAGACATGACCTCCTACAGCGGGAATAATGCCTTGTCTTTTTTAGTTACTAGCAAAGAAAGGAGGATGCGTCAGATACGAATAGGACAAAAATGAACGATACATAATCTTTTAGTCCATTTGTGGGAGCACATGGCACTCGTTTACAGGGAATATTTGATCTAGCAATCCCAGAGGCCAGAAATCAGTTCAATCAGCGAATTCTATATTTGGGGAATTCACCTGCTGAAATCGGCCCAAACATGTGCTTGCCATTAGTTTTATGAATCGAAAGCTGTTTGATGTCCTATCAGACAGCTCGTTGGAAGAAGCACATTAGACCCTCATGTTGATACAAACGAATCCATCTCTTTGAACATGGGGGAGTCTAATGTATCATTTTCTAAACAAAATTTTCCACACATTTCTTTGTCAGAGAGGATGGTCCTTTAACGAAGTTATACAAGGATCCCCCTTCCACACAGACAATCCCAATGATTTTTGTACCGTCATGTAGGGATGCAACTTGGTTCGGTTAAAACCGAGAACCAACTAACCCTGTTCGGGTTGGGTTCCGAAGAATATGGTTCGGTTTTATTTCCAAAATTTGTAACCCAAACTAATTTGTTGTGGGTTTGTTTGTCTCAATTAAACCGAACCAAAGCTTGACTTAAGATTGTGTTTTTCTAAACCGAAACAAGCCGAACTGTACCCAGATATGTATATATGTTCGGTTCGGTTTTAGGTGTTGGTGTGATCAGTTCGGTTCAGTTTTTGTTCGACAGACAAACCTTGATTTGCTTTTAGGTAACCAACCAAGTCGCACTCCTTCCTTCATGTATAAAAGTTTCACCAAACATTTTTTGTGTTCATGAGTACAATTTCTAACGTCCAAGACATTACATTAAATCAAAATGTCAAAGTAAATTATTGATGCAAGTCCACCGAGCGAACTTCAGTGACAAATCTTAGAGTAAACTCGCGAATGAATAAGAAAAAAATTAATGGTTCATGCTTGTCTTCCATGATTCATAAAGAATTAGTACCTCACTGGGGAAGACATCCAAACCTGTCTATTTGGTGCCAAGATTCAAGGTCAGAACCTGGTTTTGTCAAATGCAGACCATAGTTACAATCGAACAAAAATGATAGCTAATTTCAACAATGATCAATGAACTTTACACTAATCACTAATTCTAACCCCATGGTCAATGTCATAGCCATCAATTTGGACACAATCGCCATATTCCTGTCAGCCATAAAGGACTAGTAAATATAAAAGAACTTCCGTAGAGAATTTAGATCAAGAAAAATGGAGAAAGTTCATTTATGCAATTATGCACATAAGATCATGATGGCAATATAATTAGACACCATTATTCGTGAAAAATTGGGCCAATCTATCAAGGGATGTCATATACAAGGAGGGGCAACTTGGTGTATGGGAATTGGGAAGTTGTGACATCCTGACTGTCTAAGTGGGCGGCTATGATGTGGGTGGGATAAGAGACCTAAGTGAACTACCACAGTAGCAAGCTACCAGGTGAGGATATGCATATGATTAGGATCCCACGTCGCTCGAGGATACTATAAGTAATCTTGTGATCCCTTACTTAGTAAGAGGCCTTTTAAGGTATAGCACGGGACTAAATCCCCTTAGAATCCTCAAGTTAAGTATTCTCGAGTGAGAGCAATGCTATGATAGGTAACCATTAGAAAGTTTTCTCATGTTATCTCTTGAAAACAAATCCGTGAAAGCCCATTGGACCCAGAGCGGATAACATTTTACTGGGTATGAATTGGAGCGTTACAGAAATGGCTAAAACGTTACTCATTAAAAAAAAAAAAAAAGGCTAAAACATCTCCATCTGGGTTGATGGGGCTTAGAGGAAGTCCTCTAATACAAAAGACAACTAGAGAAATTGGCGCTGCAAAACGTATTTTTGCTGATTTTTAGTCATAATTGATTTGATATGTTACCAAATAGGGTTGCTCTTCTATTGATTTCAAATTAACAAAACAATTTGAAACAGCCTCTTAATTGTTCAAACCTAATTTAATTTGATTATTAAACTACTAGATCTTTCTCTATTTTTGTCGTTAATTACGTACGCTTGTAATCTTTCAATTATCTTAAATTGGATTTTTCGTTGAATAATACCAACCTTCTCATTAGTTTGACTCGCAATTTGGTTTTTGAAATATTGTTTGACATTGAAAGAAATAGGTTAGATATGATTTCTTCATACAAGTAAAGTAAGGCCGACTGCCGAGGGTTTTCCTTGGAAAATTAATTTTTTAGTGATGCTTTTTGAAGATAATTAAGATTCAGTCAGAAAAGTTACAGGTTTTAACTTTTAAAAAACCTTTATCAAAAGAATTAAACCTTAGGGAAAGATTCTCCGTGGTTGATCGTAGTCTTTCTAAGCAAGACAGGTGTCATAATTCGATGATCTCTAAGGCCGGACTTCAGATCTGGACAAATTATAAAACAGATATTTAAGCTGAGGAAATCATGGCCGCTGATTTCGCAACAAATTACAGCCAAAAGTTTACCCCTCCAATTCTTTAGGTTTGCCCGTGAACGCCTTTTTCTCCGTTCTACCAAAACAAACGAACGTCTCCTTCTCCTACCTTCTCTGAGAGAAAAAATAAGGACGTTCCCATCTTCTAATAGGAATCTGAATCGTACGATTTCGTAGTTTGAAATCTGGTTTCCTGAGGCTTTTCTGGAGAGATAGTGTCTTGGGAAGAACTCTTGCTGCAATCTGGCTAGAGGGAGGTCAGATCTCCGTTTAACGGTTCCTTCTTTTTTTCTTTTTTTTTTCTTCCAATGGGTTTACGAGTTCCTTCTTTGATTCAGTTCTTTTATTTCTTTGAGTGGTAATGATAGCTTTGTAATCTTTGTGTTCTTTTCTTTTTTGTATCTTTACTTTTTAATCTTTGCTGCTGTTATGATTAGGAAATCATTACTTCTTCTGGTGTTTGATAATTGATTGAGGTGATTGGTCGGTTGTGTTTTTTTATCATTCCGATATTGAATTTGTTGTTTCTTGGCAATCTAAATTGCGGATTGAATGGATTTCTTAGATTATGTATTCTTGTTTTTGTTTTTTTTTAGTTGATGATCGTCGATTATGAATCTCGGTTTCGTATGTTTTCTTTCTTTTTTCATTTTTTTTTTTTTTGGTTTTGGTTAAGAGGGATTAGCGCTATGGTGATTATTTTGTAGCTGAAATCGGTGAATTCATTATCTCTAAGATGTGATTCAGCTCCTCCGTTATAGAGTTAGAATGTTTAATTTATATGACGTGAACCCCAGCTGCGGGATTGAAAACAGGTTTTAAAGCCCTACACGCATTTTAATCGTATTAAAACTTTTTGTATCTTGTTCTGTTTGATGATTTATGCGATCCTTTTGATTTTGATTGTTAATCCAATATCAACAAAATAGTACTGGGAAATAGCAGATATTATTTTCACTCTTCCTGCTGTTCATGTAACAAAACTATATCCTTTACAAAGTCTGAAATTTTCTGCCCTTCTTATTGTTTTTTACATGTTTAAAATTTTTCTTATTAATTTCTATTTGGAACACATTATGATTGATAGATTTAGTTTTGTTATTGTTATGCATACTAATCTTATAAATTCTACCTCCCATTAAACTGCAGCTGTTATTTGTGTCTAAAATCCCTAATTGTTCTTGGGGTATCTTTTCATTTTCATTATTTATTGCATTGAACTAATTGGTGTTCCTTGCATTTCCTGCATTCTGCAGTCTTGCTCCTCTACATGTTTGGGATTCGGTTTTCCTAATCGACAAAGCTTTTCTTTCACTCTGGCCGCTGCAACAAAAACATACTCTTCTCGCACCTCTAAGTGGGTGTGGGGTAATAATGATGAAGTAATTTTGTTGTGTGTTTTAAGGAGATCAAGATCATCTCATGTTTGGAGATTGTGCCGTGTTTCCGAGGGGCTGTCACTCGATTATGGCTAACGTTTCCTGTGACTAAGGCTCAATAAGCTGTTTGGAATGCTTTCTTCCACTTATGCTTAATTTAAGAATTTTTTCAGAACTTTAGCTTTGACTTCTTGGGGCATAGATGCAGGGAAATTTCATTAACATAATTTCAATGCGAAAATTACCACAATATTGTTTATGAAGCTCTGGTCCATGTCATCGTGATGGTTTGGTTTCTATGCTTCCATGGCCACGTCCATTGTCCCAAACCAAAGGTATGTAAATTGATTGAGATTGACTTTTTTATTCATTGAGAGAATTGACTATCTCATGATCTCACCTTATTATCTATTTCAAGTTTTTCAGAAAGCAGTTGAGCAATCTGCTGAAACCAAGCATAACACAGTGGAAGGCTGTTCACAAAATAAAGACGTAAATTTTTCTAATAAGACTATGAGTTCAAATCAACTACTTCCGAGGACACACGAAGATACTCATTCAAATATCAGCACAGAGAAAGTTAGAAGTTCCTATTCTCTTGAGCATTGCTGGGAATCAGAAGAAATGAATTGCAATCCCAGACCTGAAGGCAATACGGTGGTTCATCTGGGAAGTGAATTGGATAAGGAGGACAGAATCAGTGGCTGCTTAGAAATTGAGCATGAGATATATCAAGAATTTTTAGTTGATGCATCCCATGACAATAGTGGGGTCATGGAGCCACTTGACAGCAAGCATGTTGGAATGAACTCAGTTAATCAATGTCAAGAAGCTCTTTCGTATGAATCATTGCAACTAAATTCTGATGCAATGCATGAGGAGGCCATCTTCTCAATTGGAGATTCAAAGCAGCTAGGAAGAGAATTCAATGAAGATTTCTATGTCTCATTGTGTGGTGATCATGATGCTAAATCTGGAGATCACGCACTTCATACCCCACGGTTGATTGCAAAATCATATTCCTTGCCAAACATAGAAGCTACTCCTCTTGTTGACATACAGCCTCGCTGCAGATCAGCTGGAGACTTGTGTGCTTTAGATGCGAAGAGCAAAGAGTTTGTAAAAAATGAGGCTCGTGTAATAGTAAATCAAGGAAGAGTCAATTTCGTATCTAATAATGGAGAAGAGAAGTGTGGGAATCATGTTGATGATGATTTTGATCATTATAGTTATGTTGGTTTAGCTAAAGACTGGATAATTCCAAGAACAGATGAGGTAGGGATGGTGAATAATTTTCAAGAAGAACCATCAGTCCAGAAATGGGATGAAATTCAAAGAAGGGAATTTAAGATTAAGCGTATTGAAGAGTGGGTTAGTGATCTTCAGCATACAAGCTCTTGGGAAGAAACAGATGAAGCATCCTACTCTGGTGATCGGATAAAGAGAGGTTCTACTGCATTGGACGGCATCAGTTCTGCAAAGTTGAGTGCTAAGATCATTCCTGGCATGGAAGCAGCCAAAAATTATATATCTTCTTTGACTGTGACGTCCACCTCGGCACAGCTGGCAAACCATGGGCTGGTTGTGATCCCATTTCTTAGTGCTTTTGCTAGCCTGAGGGCAATTAATTTATCAGGAAATGCCATAGGTATGACTACACTAATGCTAAAGATTAGTGAAGAGAACTCTAAAGGTTTTTCAGAATGTTATTTTTGTTTTGCACCTAGATGTGCGTATTTGGATGCCTTCTTGATGTCTTTGAACTTAAATCAATTTTTTTATTTGTAATTCTTTTATGCCTTTTTTTCCAGTGAGGATAACTGCTGGTGCACTACCACGAGGTCTTCATATGCTAAATCTATCAAAAAACAGTATCTCCACAATAGAAGGTCTACGTGAACTTACACGTCTCCGTATACTGGATCTCAGCTACAACCGGATATTTAGAATTGGTCATGGTATTGAATTTTTGTACTATCATCTAACTATAGTCCACATACGATTCTTTTACTCATCTTACTTCCCTTTTACAATATTGAATTACGCTGTTAGATTATTAGGTACTGAATGTAGAATTTACTGCGTTCTGCAATAGGGTGGGATTTACAAGCACTCTATATTTCTTGCTACTTAGTCACTTGCTTTTGTGTAGAAATATTTTGTGGTTAACCCCATGGGAAATTCAATCCATGTTTTGGTCTAATTCTCATGTATGAGTTATCATCTGCAGTAATCAGTATTGCTTATGTATAGTTGTTTTCATAAAAAGGCCCATGTCCATTTTGAGGTATCTGAGTGACTTCTTTCAGTGGTGAAGATGCACCAAGTCTTGACTGGTAGCTTCCAGACCTTAGTGAATTAATCATATAGTTATGTATACCTTAGTATGAATTGCACAACAATGAACTGGTGACTTGCATTCCTGCACCTTTATTGACTATCGGTTCTATTAACTTATTTTATGTCACGTCAGATGCATATCCTAATATTCTCACTGTCAATACTTGCATATAGGATTTTATCTTTTCCTTTATGCTTTTATTTTCTTATTGGTGTAAATTATGATGTGGTATTTGACCATATTATGCTAATTAATCATTATGGTTAAGAGCACAACATCGACAAAAAAATATATATTTAGTTTTGAAGAGAATAATGGTGAATTTCTTGTATAAATGACTGGTAAAATATCTGTGCATTTGATTAAATGCACTTTTCACATAAGAATGAAAACCTTCAGATTCTTAGAATAATTGTATCTTCAGTTGCTTTGGCATGTGTTATGCTAGGCAGCCTCCATTAGTGAACTCTTTCTCAAGTTCTTTACTACATGACGTCATAAGTTTGACTTCCAAGCACATCCACATAGCTTGATACTATAATATCATAATATATGGTGTATTCAATGTAGGGCTGTCAATGGATCGAACTTGTGATCCGAATTCGACCCGTATTCAATCCGAATAGTCGAATACAGTTGGACAAGATTATCCGTCGAATCGAATATGGTTTGGGTTTTTTGATATCCGATGAATTTCAGATTCGAATATGGATTATACCATATCTGACCGAAATCCAAATAGGATCCGACCGCATATCATTTGAGGCCAGTAAGCCTTTTATAGCCTTCGGTTGGGAAGGATTTCTCCTTCCCATATCGGTTGGGAAGGAGAAATCCTTCCCAACCGAAGGCTATAAAAGGTTTCTCCTTCCCAACCGAAGGCTATAAAAGGCCCCCATCACTTATTATTAGATGGTTAGCTGGTCTGAACCGTTTGGTTGGTTCAAACCAACATTATTTGGTCAACAAAACAAAATTATTATTAAAATTTTCAGTCGAATTCAAATCTGTGTGTGGATTTCGAATTCGAATATGAATATAAATATTTCGAATCTCATCAGATTCGAGTTCGAATTCAAATCCCATTGAAAAAAATTTCGGTCAAATACGGACCAAGCTAGATCCGGTCCGTATTCGACCCATTGACAGCCCTAATTCAATGTAGTGGATATATCTAATAATATAAAGCTTTTCCGCATTTATGATTTTTTGCATGTATCTTGTGGTTGAAACTTTTTTTTTTTCAATCTAAATATTGTTTTGGGTGTGATCAATGTTCTATGTTAGCATTATTTTGTGGTGTGTCCGTGAATTTGTAATTTTTGGAACTAGTACAGATTTTTTTTCCCCGGTGCTTAAATCGAGCAATTTGAAAATAAAACTGGCAATTGCCCAATGCTTTGAATTGTTGAATTTAATCACACTGTTAGGATTCTTAATTTTAAAATTAAACAATGTAGAATTTCAAGAACACATAATGATTATCATCCCAAAGCTCTTTAGTGGAAGATCCAACAATATATGAGATCCCTGATGTATTTGCTTAAGTGTATCACCTATTAGGGAATTTTTTTATGATGCATAAATTCATTATTGACTTTGACTTAAACATGCATGGCTATGCATAAATATATGTTTGGTTCAACAGCCTACCATCAATCCCCATTTCTAAGCCTCTCAGATCTGAATAATTTCCTGATAGTAATCTACTTTTCATCTTCTGTAGGGCTGGCTTCATGTTCCTCTCTGAAGGAGTTATATTTAGCTGGAAACAAAATTAGTGAGGTGGAAGGTCTTCATCGACTCCTCAAACTAAATGTGCTGGATTTGCGCTTAAACAAAATCTCAACAGCAAAATGCCTTGGGCAACTTGCAGCTAACTACAGCTCCTTGCAAGCAATTAGCTTGGAAGGTAACCCAGCCCAAAGGCATGTGGGAGATGAACAACTGAAAAAGTATCTTCAAGGTCTCCTTCCCCATTTGGCATACTTCAATAGACACCCCACTAAAGTCAGTTCTTTGAAAGACACTACTGACCGCACAGCTCGATCAGGTGTCAATATGCAACAGTTTGATCGCAGCCTAAGATCAGAACACAAGCCCACTCGAAAGGTAAACCATAGTGGAGGGACTCCCAAGTATTCAGTACTATCCGTTCATGGCCGAACTCAAGCAACAGGTTCACCAAAACGGTCCAGGGGCCGTCATGGGCACCTGCCTCCGAGTGGGACCAGAGGAACTACTCATAAGTATAATCATCATCATTATCCTGACATTGACAGCAAGGTGCAAAGGTTTCAACTGGATCTGTCTATGCGGCGAAGTCGAAGTGAGGGATCTCTGGGGGCTTCCTGAGGAGTCATGCTTTATCATCTCCAGTTTATCTTTCTGCTACAACTTTACTCTTGAAATATAATGCTTGAGCATTTCATTTGACTGTTCTTTGTATCGGAATAAGATCACCGGTGATCTTAGTTTACTTGAAAACATCAGTAATTTATTTTGAATTTTTCTATCTTTTTTAAACTTTCGGCAATTGAGTTTCTGATTGTTGGGGTTATGAAGCAAGAAATTCCTTGTTAAGAAAACTACTTGGTAGCGCTGTGGGCTATTGAGATGAAGCTTGGCACCAGACCTTGATGCGTTTTGGTACCTAAAGGATGTTACGGTTGCATTAAAGAAATTCGTTACTGGACGATCAAAATAATCCTTGTCAACAATTTCATGTTTCCATAGCGCCGGAGAGGCTTTCTATTCTTAATTAGTAGATATAGGACGCCTACAGGGTTGATATCATGCATTCCCCTCAACGTTCGTTTCAGTGCTTGCATGTGAGTTGATTTGTACCATTTTGTAGGATTAACAAAATTCTAGATTTTTTGAAAGCTGTGCTGAGGGACGACTACTTAGGTTGAACCCAACCTCGTGGTTTGGCCAGAATGAGTTCTAGGGATTAGAATGAGTTTGATGTATTAAATGGGTATTTGATTCTACTCACGAATTTCAAAAACACTAGAACCCAGAATCACCGTGATACGTTTTACAGGAGTTCAGTGGCATACTTGTGATTATATAAAAATGCTTTTTGTAAATTTAGCTATTATGATAAAAATAATAATTTGTGATAATAATAGTACTATTAGCTATGACTGTAATTATAGTAGTAGTGATAGTGGTGATTATGTGACAGTGGTATGACGGTGATAGTAGTGGTTTTGTGATGATAGTTTTGGTAATGGTTGCAAGAGTGATTCAAGAGTGATGTTTGTATTAATGCTGATGATAGTAGTGGTAGTAAACATTTAATTTATCACAGAAAAAACAATAATAATAAAAATAAAAAAAGTTTGAAAAAAAAACAGTTTTTCTGTTTTTCAGCTTGTCAAAACAGGTGTACATTATCGTTATTCTTTTCGGGGCTTTTTCCGGATTATTTATTAAATAAATCAATTCGAAAACCGTTTTTACAACTAAGATTCAGATTCCTGTTGTCCAAAATAGAAAAACGTTACCAAACAGCCTCTTCATTAGGGCATTACACCCGACTAACAAAGAAATTCAAGTATTCAACAGTCCAACCCTACCAAAAATGGGAAAACTGCTTCTAAGTAATCCAACCCGTCTACAAACTTTCCGGGCGGATGCATTCTTAACACTAGTCCATATCAAAGAAAACCCTTTCATGTTTGGCATCCAGAGTGGCTTGCAAGCAAGAACATACCCTTGATGCCGCGATCACTACTAACATTCAGATTCTTATAACGACTTTAACAGACAACTAGTATTCAATTGATGCTGCAAACAAGCACAAGCGAGAGCATAATAAAGCAAGAGGATGATCATGCAAACCAGGAGGTTCAACAATGAAGAGTGATATTTAACAAGGAAATCATTTGACAGACCTAAAAATCCAAAGAAACTTGTCAACCATACATACACCATTGTCAATTATCCCAGGCATGTATATATTATGCAAGGCCGTTGACGAGGTAGTAGAGACAAAAGGAAAAGGACTCATGTAATAAGCAACAACACTACAACTGATCCTACACAGCATCAATTCCTTCAGTCACCAAGATCTCAAATTTTCAACCTGTTCAACTTCTCAAGCCTCCATTGACCAGCAGACCCTTCTCTTTCTGCAGCACAAATGAAACCAAGATGCGATTTGAGTTTTTCATCAAATGATGCTTCATTGTATACCATTTTAAGCTGACGTTTAACAGAAACAGCGTATGAAGACATATGAACAGAATCATAAGCAAATCCGACTGCAAGGTGAATAATGTGAAAAATACAATTTCTCAGTTTTCAAAGAAGCCAAAATTTACAAATAAACACAGTGAAATACATTTGTGCATTTCTCAATCCAGTTTAAATACCTAGTACTTTGCATATCATATCAAATAAGAATGAAATCTTATTGATGTATCAACACTACAGCCCAAGGAAATGATGACCAAATTTAAAAGATAAGAAACAATGGGAAAGGTGAAGTGAACAGTAAATCAGTTTTGTTCTTTGGAACTGACTTTTTAGTCACAAACAGTGTTTACTACTCCTTACTACCTTAGAGGTCAAAGTTTTTGGCCTCTGTTTTGTTAAGCACTTGGGAGTCAAATTTGGTGTTAATTTGTGCTACTTGTTGAATAATTTAAATTATAATATAGGTTATAGGGGTGTGCCTATGTTTCATGAGTTATCATAGGGTTATGAAAGTATTTAGAGTCAAAGCAAAAAATCAAGAACTGTTTGGAATTACAGTTGAATTAGCATAGTCCAGGTCTACCTATTGTACACAACTAGTTCATAGAAATTTTAATTAGTTTTCTCAGATACCCACTGGGGTTTCCATCAGCTAACCATTGGTTCCAGTTCCAGATAAATTAAGTGATACCAGACCAGGTTAACCTAGACTGTTATGGCTATAGATCACCAGCATCAAGGGTGAAAAGAGAAATTCCATAAGATTGATCTGGGAAATCAATTAATTACTGATGAAGAACACAATGTATTCTAAGTGTAACAAGGAACCAAGTATTCCCCACAAGAAGAGAATCTACCTCACAACTTTTGACACATGGCAATGCAAGGTCAAGATGCTCTTTTAGGGATCAAAGTGCCTTGAGGAAGTAACAAATAGACTTGCCAACTCAAAAACCTCAAAGGCTAGTGAAGATTCAAAGTGGAGATGACTTTTGAGGGGGTTTTTAATCCTCCCAGACAGTAGAAACATAGTGGAAATCAATGGAATTGTAAAGTATGGAAATCAATGCAATTGTAAAGTAGAATTTGAATGGACCAACAGACCATGGCTGATTTAAGTGAATTCGATGATCAATTTCACATCAAGAACTTCCTAGCCAGATTAACTGCAATTAAGCACTCTTTTGACTATATGCAAGTGCCAGACCATTAGAAGGTTAAATTGGCGGCAATCAAATTAAAGGGAGAAGCTTCAAAATGCCATAAAACATATTCAATGGAAATATATGTTCCAACAGACTGATCAAGTCTTGCACCATCAATAACGAACTATCAGCAAGGGACTCAAAGTGTGAAAGATTATAAACAGAAATTTTAAATATCTTCTCCATGTAATGACTTAGTAAAGTCTGATTTACTGGAGGATTAGCTCTAGCAATCTAAGATCAAGTTTCTTTACAAACCATTTGAACACTCAACAATAGAATTAAATTAGCAATAACAGGGAGACAACCAACAGAGCAAGACTTCCAGTTGATTTCAGACTGCACCCTGCATAACCAACCAACAAGTGCACCGACACTCCAGGAAGAAAATTTTCTCTTGTTTGATTTGAAAGAGGATAGGATTTAGGAAGAAAACCACTCTCCTGAAATTTGGAGATTTTGAAAGAAAGTAGTAAAAGAAAACACAACTTCCTTTAATATCAATTTTTTTAGCTCCTACTGGCATAAACTAAACTTGAAATATTATAAAATATCTTGGTGAAGAAACCTTTGGAAAAAATCAAATTAACCTTTCTTTTCTCTTCTCATCTTAACCAAACACTTGAAGGGAAATAAAAACAATTTCGTAGTTTTTTTTTTTCTTTAGCATTTTTCTTTTCTTCTCTTTTCTTCCCAAAACCAAAGTTCCAAACATAGCCTAACAGACAGGGTATTAGGATGACTATTGAGACTTCCTTCGCTTGCTAAAAGAAGTTCAAGAAGCAAATCAGGAGGCGCAGCCACCACTAGTGGTCTCCCTAAATAACCACAAGCATTCCGGGAGACCATGAGTGCTTCCAATTTAATGCAAAAGATCACAAGTGGGTAGCTTGCCCGGAAAAAAAGTTCGACAATATAATTGTACCAGGTGATGAAACCGCTATAACCACGTGGAGTCCTTTTTTATCAAGAAGGAAGAATATTCCAAGATAGAAATTTATGATGTAATACAAGAGGACTGCTTTCCAGGGGAGGAGAATTGCATCAAGTTTTAAGGCAAAAAAAACAAGTAAGCAGCTTGCCCAAAATGGAAGTCCATTAATACAGCTGTACCAGGCAATATAAACCGATATAACAATTTGGAGGAGGAATCATTGATAGAGGAAGAAGGAAGAAGATGCCAAAATAGAAGCTTAAGATGTAATAAATGAGGATATTAGTGATATTTTTCATCATTCAACAATGTCAAGTTTGTTACTAGAGCACCACATGGGCAATTGAATAATATTTTCAGAATGGTGTCCTGAAAATATTCACTGATAGTTATTTTGAAGGAGGCGACATCTCAAGGATATGCTTTCTATGATAGAGATTGACGGTGACTCAAACCGAATGCTGTACTGGATTTCTTCTAGTTGTGACTGCCCTTTAACACCCAAAATCATTTCACTAGGCTAGCTCGATTTCTGTCACATGTTTTGAAAATTTCATTTGATAGTTTTCTTTGGTTGGCTAATGCTCTAGCCGATAGATAGGGGCAGGTGGAGAGAGAGGATTAATTTCTTAGGATTATTTGTGAGGATATGATTCAGAGAGAAATTGAGCTTTTCCTAGCATGTGATACATCATGTGTTTTACTAAACATAGCAAGTGATTTGGGGTCCAGACATTTGGCATGTAAATCTTGTCTAGAAACACCCTTCTCATAATGTGCTCGGTCCATGTAAGATTAGTAGTAAATATATGCCCACTCTGACAGGAAAGAACTCTAGGCAGCTACTGCTATCATCATTTGCTATCACCTATGTCATGCAGAAAGCACTGTTGGGCCAAGCTGTTGCTCACCATCTAGCAGCCACCCAGCTCATTCCTATGACTGTGCAGATCTCCCTCTCTCCTCCTTTGTCTTTATATATATATATATATATATATATATATAGAGAGAGAGAGAGAGAGAGAGAGAGAGAGAGAGAGAGAGGGAGGGAGGGAGGAGCTTGCTCGGGAGATGCCTTTGTCGATGGAGCTTTCTGTCCTCCCTTCGTCTTTATATATCAGATCTTTAATTTCTTGATCTTATTCCTTGCTTCTTGAATGCAGATATCCAGAATACGAAGGAAAAGGCTATGCGGCTATCGACAAAGGCTTCCCTCGAGCAAGCTCCATGTTCTTTTTGGCCTCCACCTTGCCCTTTTGAATCTTTCAATGAATAACCTCTCACACCTTCTCATAGCTACCTCCATGTCTTCACTTTACATACCCAAACTATCTTAACATAGTTTCCTTTATTTTGTCACTTATTTGCACAAAACTTAACCATTTTCAATTGTGTTCATTCATTATCCATATTAGTCTTCCCAAATATCTATCTTAAAATCAACATCTCAGCAATGATCCTCCTAAACATATGTTGCTTTTTGATTGGCCAAAATTCTGATCCATATGTCAAAATAGGCCTAAAAACTATCTCACAAAAATTTTCTTCATAGTTTAAGAGGTACATGCCAATCACATAAGACCATAAAATACACACCCTACATGCACCTCTCCACTTAAAGCCATCTGACTCTCATTCTATGCACAACATCCTCATCAACAACTTCTTCCATGTGAATCATTGATCCAGGATTACAAAATTAATTACTTTTACCGATCTCTTGATTCACAATTCTAACAATTGCTTCGCCTCTATCATTATTTGTTTTAAAGTCACACTCTATGTCCTCAGTCTTAGTTGGACTCGTTTTAAAACCTTTCGATTCAATAAATATCCCTCTGTAACTCCAGTTTTACACTTACTCTAGTCCACCAAAACTACATGGCTTGCGAGTAACATACACCAAGGCAACTCTTCTTGGATATGATTGGTTAATCCATCCATAATTAAAGCAAATATATAAGGGTTCGTAGCTGATCTTTAAACAAAACCCATTGCTATTGGGAACTCATTTGTCTCGCTACCCATTAATCTCAATCTAGCTAATGTTTCCTTATACATGTCTTTAGAGACTTCAATATAATGGTGCTCCTTTTCGTCCAAAACCCATAAAATTAAATCCCTTGGAACTGTAACATATGTTTTTCTTAAGTCAATCAAAAACAATATGGAAGGCTCTCTTATTATTTCTAAATTTCTCCATTATTTGCCCAAATAGGAGGATTGCCTTAATTATCGACCTCCCTGGCATAAGGCTAAACTAATGTTTTGACACTTCTTTTAATTCTTTAACCTTTGTTCTATAACTCTTTCCCATAATTTCATAACATCGTTCACAAGCTTAGTCCAACAATAAGTTATGCAATTCTTGATGGCTCCTTTATTCTTATATTAGTTACAACCATATACTTCCTTCAAGTATTTGCCATTTTTCTTCAATCAAAATTCTCCCAAATAATTTGTTTAACCACATTACACCAGTCTCTTCCATGCACTTTCACACTTCAATTGGAATAACATACAGTCCTATGATCTTTCCCATTTTCACTTTAGCTAAAACCATCTTCACTTCAAGGGCCTAATCCTAGAAATAAAACAAAGATTACTTATTGCTAAAGTTTTGTCCAATTGCATTAAGAAAGTACTTCCTGAGTTAGTGGCCCCAAATCAATGTGCTTTTGTTGAAGGTCAACAAATACGTGACTGTGTGATGATAGCAAATGAGTACATTGATTCTTGGATCCAATCTAGAGAGCCTAGTTTGATTTGCAAACTTGATTTAGAAAAGGCATACGATCAAGTTGATTGGGGCTTCCTTGATTCTGTGTTAGAATGGAAGGGATTTGGGAATAGGTGGAGGAGGTGGATTAGAGGATGTGTGAGCAAAGTTCAATTTTCTTTTCTTCTTAACGGGTCTTTGTCGGGGTTTTTTCCATCATCTAGAGGTCTTCGCCAAGTTGATCCCTTATCACCCTTCCTTTTTATCTTAGTTGGTGATCTTTTGAGTTGATTTTTTAGGTGGCTCGGGAGAGGGGTTTGTTCAATGGTTTTTTTTAGTTGGGTCAGCAAGTTTTCAGGTATCCCACCTTCAGTTTGCTGATGACATTATTGTCTTCTTGGATGGGTCAGGGGAGCGGGTGGATACTGAGGTGTATATTACAAATCTTTGAGATGATTTCTAGCCTAAGAGTTAATATGCAAAAGAGTTTGGTGTTGGGGCTGAATATGGAAAGTGAGAGTGTAGGAAATATAGTTAGTAGTCTTGGCTGCTCAGTTGGGTCGTTTCCCCTTTCATATTTAGGGTTACCCCTTGGTGGTGTCTCTAGGTCCATATCTTTTTGGGAACCGGTTATTGAGAGGGTGGAAAGGAGGTTGGCCAGTTGGAAAAGGAACTACCAATCTTTTGGCGGGAGAATTACCCCTCATCAAATCTGCCCTTTCTAACATTCCGGTGTATCATATGTCCATGTTTAGGATGCCAAAGAAGGTAGTGAACATTATTGAAAAACTTCAAAGAGATTTTTTATGGTAAGGTGGGGGTACTAAGAAGGATCACTTAGTGAAGTGGGAGGTCGTTTGTAATAGTAAGGAGAGTGGTGGGATTGATGAAGGTAATCTCTATGCTCGGAATTCCTCATTACTTGCCAAATGGCTTTAGCGTTTCAGCAATGAAAGGAATAGTCTTTGGTGTCAAGTGATCAACTCTAAAAATGGTCTTACAAATAATGGTTGGGATTTCAAGTGATCAGCTCTAAATATGACCATTTCATCCCCAATATTGTGTAGGATTCTAGATCCCATGTTCCCTCTTTCATCGGTTTATCTTTTAAAACCATTAATTTTTCTCCTTTTAAGTCCCACCACTTTATTTGTGGAACATTTTCAACCCATTTTCTTCTCTACCAAGTCTTTATAATAACATCCATCACCACCAATCAATGCAGCTAATTTCTTCTAAGCAAAAAAATCCATTTGACTCCAATTTGTTCCACTCGTAAAGTTCTACACACTCTTTTGAAAGAAGTTTTTGCTGAAGTAAGATCACAAGCAATCACAAACTCAAGAGTTGCTTTCCCCATCTCAGTCCCAAGTCCAAAGCCTCGTAACCCATGTATCTATCATAGCCTCTAGTTACCTCACCAACATCACCATTTAGATCTGCACTTATTGTGTTCGTGCACGTATATATATGTATGTACGTATTTATGTATATGTATATATATGTGTGTGTGCACATGTTTGTATACATGTATATGTCCATATTATTAGATGCTATTCAACAAAAGAAAAAGAAAAAATGAGGCATGTTCATTGACGAGAGTAAAGGTTTTCATCCAGTTCATACAAGAAATTAAGGAAAAAGAAGGTTGGTCCATTTAAGATGCTGAATCAGTCAATGGATAATGAATTGTAACATGGAGTAAAGGTTTTCATCTGGTTCATACAAAAAGAAGATTGGTGCCTGTAAGACCATGAAGAAATTAAATGATAATGCACACAAAATGTAGTTGCCAAATGTCATGCACATATTAAAGACATTCAATATACTGATTTAACTTCCATGAAGATATTGATGATTCAAAAACTATTCACAACAAATTGCTATTTTTTTTCTCTTTTTGGAGAAACAACGAATTACTAATTGTAGCCATTCAATCATTCTATATCTTGAGAAATGAGGATGACTTCAAAGAAAGCAGCCTAAATTTCAATGGAAGGGTTACATAAAATGGATGCTCATGTTATGGCAATGTACAAGGACTCAAGTTCCCTTAAGTGGAGGACACGTATTTTGTTTGGAGCTGTTTAGCCAAAATCGTCCATTTAGGCTCCGTTTGATAACGCTTTTGCTTTTTTGCTTTCAAAAGCAAGAAAGCAAAAAAGTAATTTTCTGCTTTTCAGAAGATCTTTTATTGAAGCAAAGCTGTTTGGTAAATTTTTGTTTTACTGCTAAGAAGCAAAAAAACATGTTTGGTAACTACGGTAGCATATAAATTGCTTTTATACTATCATATAAAATTACCGTAAACAGTTGATGCATTTTACTTAAAAATATACTTGATGTATATTGTAACTGGTTGAGCAATAATCAGGTCGGTTCAAGTTGAATCTGTTTATTGGTGGGTTGGGAAAACCCAACTCGCCAATAATCGGGTTCAACCCACCAACCCGATTAAAATTTTTTATTTTTTAATTATAAAAACAATACACCAATAGAAAATAATGTGAATTAGTGATACAATTTAGGATTAAATGGGTCATTATCATGTTAAACAGGTCATTATCAAGTTAACCGGCCCTTATCGAGTTAAAAGGGTCATTATCGGGTTAAACGGATCATTACCGAGTTAAGCGGATCATTATCAGGTTAAACAAGTCGTTATCAAGTTAAACGGGTCATTATTGTGTTAAACGGGTCATTATCGGGTTGAACGGATCAATATCGGATTAAACGGGTCATTATCGGGGTTAAACAGATCGTTATCAGGCTAAATTCAAGTTGACCCGAATACGAATGGATTACTAAATCCCCAACACGAAGCCGACCCAACTATTACACGAGTCAACCCGAACCCCTTTATTCGGGTTGGATTGGAATGATGAGTCAATTTTTTTCCAGTCTAGTTTTGTGTCAAAGGTTTTAGAAGCAAGAAAGTAAATTTATGGTTAAAGTGAGAAGCAACATTTCTATGCTTTTATTGAAAAGCAATGAAATTGCCTTTTTGCTTCTTATAAATTGCTTCATGTGTGCATAATAGGGTTGCAACTCGGTCCGGGTAAACACGAAACCAAACCGACTTTCGTTCGGTTCGGTTCGGTTTTTTGAAAGTTTGGTTCGGTTTTGGTCCATAAAAAACTAACCCGAATTAAATCGGTTCGGTTTTGGGTTAGGTGTTCGGTTAAACCGAACCGAATTATAATATTTACCTTGACCGAACCGAACCAACACCAAACCGAATTATTATATATAATATTAAAATTTATAAATTTACCTTTAAAGTTTAAAAAAATTACAAACCCACCACTCTCTTAAGTATCTCATTCACACCGTTCGTTCAATCTTTCAAAATTTCAAACCCTAGAACCCCATTACTGAAGTGTTGGTTGCTGAGTGCTGAGTCCGCCGACTGCCGATTCCCATCCACTCGTTCATCAACCGTTCGTCTGCTTCAGGTAATCCCCCTCCTTTCCCTCTCTCTCTCGTCTCTTTCCCTCCCTCCCTCCTCGTCTCTCCCTCCTTCCCTCACTCTCGTCTCGCTCCCTCCCTCTCTCTCGTTTAGATCTGCTCTTTGTTTTCTCTTGTTTTTCTCTTTCTATTCCCTTTTAATGGTCTTCATTCGTTTAGAACTGCATCTATTCCCTTTTTATGATCTAGTTTTTCTCGTTTAGATCTGCTCTTTCTATTCCCTTTATATTTTTTTTCTCTTGTTTTTCTCCCTCTCTCCCTCTCCCTCTCTCCCGCTCTCCCTCTCTCTCGTTTAGAACTGCTCTTCCTTTAGATGTACATTTCTTTAAGATTTTCTCTGTAGATCTCTGGAGGTTTCATGGCCTCTCTGATTTCTTCCTAAGTATTCCACCACTTGAATCAGTGGTTTAGAAGCCAGATCGGAACAGCCTAGCTTCTAAACCCATATATCAAAAGGCACAACTAGTGAAAACCTCACATTAAGCGAACGGAAATAGGGACAAGCTACTCTCATCAGTTTTTAATATCAAATATCTCCCTGGCTTCCATCACCGACCGACTTGGATTGAACCAGACCAGCATCGTAGTCGATTTGATGGAATCTTGATTCTAAAACATTGACTAGAAAATATTCTTCAAATTTAATTATTTTGCTTTCCTTCTCTTTGGGTTTTGCATTATGTTTTCTAATTCCTTCCTTGTTCTGCATGCATTTGTTTCGGATTTACAGGGGATTTGTCCTGGCTTTGTGATGGAAAATCAGATTCGGGGTCTCTATGCATTCAAAGAACTATAATAGATGGTTTAAATCTGGTGTTCATCTTTCTTTTCATTCTGTTTCTGCTGGTAGGCTCTGTTAGGAAACATACAGGACTGGGTTTTCTTGGTTGTTTCATTCTGTTGTGCTGCTGTTAGCATCAAATATTTTGGTGCTGGTTTATGGAATTTTTTGGGCAGAACTGATGGACTTAAAGATTTGAGTTGGATGATTTACTTTGTTAGGGGTCTGGTTTGGATCTCCTTAGCAGTTTACTTCTTTGTTCTGAGAATCAAATGGCTGAGAACTCTCATCATTTTTTTGGTTGGTCTCCTTTTCTTTATTGGCTTGTGCATTGAATGTGGAAATTTTTGTGAAAACAAAAACCATTCCAGTTCTTGGTATGGTCTCATTGCCTGTGACGTTTTCATGGCTTAACTCTTTACTGAGATTGGGTCATTCAAGACCATTAAAGCTCGAAGATGCCCCGGATCTAGCACTGTTAGCTTACCAGAAATTCACTAATGCATGGGAGCTTCTTTGCAGATGGAAGAGAATCAAGAGACCAAACAACACTGAAAATTTGATTAAACATGCCTTAGCTAAATCGTCCATTGACACTGCAGGATATAATTATATGTTGGTTTAACCTGATCTGAACCGAACCGATCTCATGTAATTCGGTTTGGGTTTCGGTTATTTAATTAACCTCGGTTCAATTTTCGGTTTTAGGTTTTTGTTTTATAATTTGGTTTGGTTCGGTTTTGGGTTAAATATATGTAGTTTCGGTTTGGTCTTGGGTTGACATCAACCCGGACCGAACCGAACCAAGTTGCACCCCTAGTGCATAACCAAACAGCACTTTTGCTTTCGAAAGCAATTTTTTGCTTTCAAAAGCAAAAAAGCACTTCTGAAAAGCATTACCAAACAGTACTTTAATGGACTAATAGAAATTCACACACCTTATGAGGAGGATCTGGATCCTATATGACCTACTACCTTTCGCTACCTTATGGGGAGTCTTGAAGAAGCGGAACAGGAGGATCTTTGAAGTTACTAGCATGAATTAGGAAACCAAACAGGATTCTATCATGCTTTCATGTGATCTTTGGGTCCATATGTTATCCGAGTTGCAACCTGTATCTTACATGACATCATGACCCAGTGGACTGTGTTAAAAGATGCTTTGCTAGGGTGTAGGAGTAATAAGGTGAGCTTGATAGCACACCTAAGACAGGGAGAATTAGGTGAATTTTGACGGTAGCAGTTTGGGGAATCCAGGGCCTTCTGGGATCAGGGGACTTTTTAGGGATACTCAAGGAAAGGTGATACACCCATTCACAAGACCAACTGGGCCCTCATTAGAGGTGAACCAGTGGCTCTAATTACAGGGATGAAAGAGGCAAGAAAAAAGTGCTTTGCAGACCTTCACGTGGAGGTGATTCTCACTGTGTTGGGGCTGAATCTTCTAAATCTTAACCGGTCTGCTAGCATCTTGGCAACTGGTCTGAAAAACCACATTCCATCATGTACAATGATCGTCCAATGAGGTGGCAGATCGATTAGACAGAGAAGGCTGTGGCAGGAACTTTGTTTTCTCCAACTTTCCTGATGGGGTGTAACATGCTTTATGGGACTGAGCATTGTGCAGATTTTTTCATGCCAAGTGTAGTCTCTTTTGCTTCCTGATCCCTTGTACCCTCATTTTCTTATCATTATTAATATATCAGTAGCTTCCATTAAAAATAAAGGTGGAGGGCGATGGTGCAGCAAAAAGAGTAATCCCAAGGATATGGAGTCATGATCATGTCAGTGTTCCCACTTGGATTTGAATTTTTAGTCATCAAGAGTGTATAGTACTACTCAACTTAAGATTTTAAGTTTGTGTCAATTTTTATCACTTGTTAAGCAAGTCATGTTAGAGTTTACACGAGCGTGTTTAGGTTATTGACTTATTATGGGATTATGAAAGTATTAGACTCAAGGCACAATTTGTACCTATTTATAGAAATTTTATCCAATTACAAGAGTATACTAGTGGTGTATGAAAGGATCTACAGCTACCCTGTTGTCTATAGAGTTATTTTACAGCAAAAATACCAGATTTTATCAGCTATCCACCAAAGTTCCCAGCAGCTAAGCTAATATCTAGTGCTGTTCTGCACTTTATTATTACCTGGTTTAGTTTAAGCTAATATCTAGCTTTCGGCATTAGAATCAAGCCAATTGTTTCTATTAGATCTTCTTCTCTATGCTTCTGGATATGTTTCTCAATGAGGGTGAAGGAATACACAATAAATACTCCAATAATCAGGAGCATAAACATGCACTTCTTGTAAGAAATATTCTTGAAAAAATCAGTCTAGTCGAAGTTGGGAAAAAATAGTGAAAAGGCTAACACACACAACGAACTAAAGATTGGGGGAAAGAAAATGCCTACATCACCTATTCCATAAGGATTGCACCATGACCCCAAGTTCTTTTTAGGTATCTGCTTCAAAGTAAGAAACAGAAAATATGTTAAAATGCATGAGCAGTAGTGCAAATTTAATATGCAAAAACAAACGATTGATAATTTAACCAAGTTAATGCTTAGAGGGCTCTATACTTTTGATTAAAAATTGCATATACTTTAGTATGCACTTTGCAATGAATCAAACCAAAAAAATATTACAATAAATGCATCAGAAATAATGAGAAAAAATACAATGTGTTATTAATCCCAATACTAACCCAACAATAATAAAATAAAAGCAAATTTCATTTCCTTTTTTTTAACAATGCTGTGATTAAAAATCTCCCCTCAAATATGGTTATTTAGATGCCTATCTGAGATATTGACAACTAATATAAAAATCTCATTTTAAATTTTTTTCTAAATTTTCACCTCTTTTACTTTGAAGCCTAAGGTTCAAAGATAATCTATTAAACAAATTGAAATTATTTCTTTGCAATTGAACTATGTAATTTTTTTTCTTCTTGTAAACTTTTTCAGTGGAAGAAATAACCAATAGTTTACTCAAAATGAAAAGTAAAAAAAAAAAAAAACCTAATCCCCCAATGAAAATTTTCTAATAATTGGTATAAAAAAATTATAAGCCAATAAAACACATCAATTATATTGTTGATTAATTGATTTTTTTTGGTTGATAATGTTGATTATCTTTTAAGTATGGTCTTTGATGGTAAATCTGATCCCCAATGGTAGACAGTTTAGAAAATTAAACATTGTGCTACAGGCACAAACACATTAAATCATCTCAATCTGATCCTTGTTTCCATTCTCAACAGCTGGGGAATTCCTAGTTCTCCCTGATCAACTCATTCCATACATCTCCTCTCCTATTCAACCTTCAAATAAAAGATATATTCACTCTCCAAGGAAAAATAAGAAATTGGGAGCAAAGCAACTTCGAAGTACAATCTGCAGCAACATCCCAGTAGAAAGGTAAAAGCAGTACTCAAAACATACAGTATGGTCAGGTAAATAACATAAAATTGGTAAAAAAAAAAAAAGGTTTCTACAATACTACTTCCAAATACAAACATAAAAGAAAGAGATACAATAAGAATTCATTTATCGATCGCTATATATTTACAGAATTTTTTTTAAAATAGTACCTTTTTATGAGGAAAAAATCTCAGGAGAGAAATATATATGAAAGTTCTAATTATGTGTACTACATTCCGGTACCAGTGACAAGCGTCACTCTCAACCACTAAATGAGTGTACAGATGCACTCAAAGTAATGGTAAAACAGGCATAAGAAAACCCATGTTTAGATGCAACTAGTAATTAAAAAAACTCTATCAATAAGGTAAATTAACATAAGAATTATAGATGATAATCCCACCACTCAGTTATGACCTTCAAAAATAATGATTATTAAATTATTAGCAATTTATAGAAAAAAATATGACTGTGAGGCACTCAATCTGAGCAGGAACCAAGAGCATTGCAAGTGGGGCAACAGCCCAAGGAAATGGAACCATGAGGGTTTTGTCAACCAAAATTGAGACAACAATCTCAGCAAGACTTGATTTCACAGGGTCAAGACGCGCATGAATATAAGCATGTATTTATTCCCCAATATAAGGAAACACACACAAGATGCATATCACATTACACATACTTAGCTGGCATATTTCACAATCATATACAACAAGCACGGTAAGGAAAGGAAATGTAAGAACTCAAAAATAAAAATCGATAGAATGTATATTAAGCTAAGAAACACGCAAACCTGTCTATAATTGAAGACAAACAGCATAAATCATCGTTTAATTATAAATCTTATAACACGTCCAATTCACTAATTAAACCAAATTCCCTGAAATAACATAACAAAAAGAAATTCTCTCGGCAACGTTAGTTGAAACGTTAACCAAAACAGGCGGAATTTCAAACCTTTCTGTTCGTCAGAAGCATCGTGGTATTCCAGCTCCTCCTCTGGCACCGGATGCAGCGATGCCTCCTTCTCTGCCACAACCTTCGCTGTATCATTAGCATCAGCGCCATCGGCTCCACCGGAACCTCCGTCTTTCTCATCGGGATATCTAACAACGACCACTGGGCAAACGCAGTGATGAACACAGTAATCGCTAACACTCCCGAGCCGTCCCTTACTGCTGCGCTTCGACGCACCGAAGCCTCGACTGCCCATGATGACAGCACTTAACCCTAGCCTCTCCACCTCCAAGCAAAGCCGCTCCTTCATGTCATGATCCTTAACTATATGGATCTTAAAGGGGATTTGAGCCTCAACTAATGGCTGAGCGAGATCAGTAGCCTTGGTCGTAGTAAAGGCATCGAAATCGTCTTGAAGCTTCTGCTGAGATTCTTCGTCGGTGTCAACGGAGACGTCAATTGAGCCCCAGTCGGCGCCATACAGGATGCTGGTGGAACGAACGTGAAGGAGGATAACGGCGTCGCCAGGACGGAGGTAATTCTGGACGGCCCATTTGACGGCAAAGGCGCTTTCGTCGCTGAGATCAACGGCGATCGCGATCCTACGTTGGGCACCAGCGGTTGGAGTGTTGGAAGCGGTAAAGCGTGGTGAAGACGGTTGAACCTGGACGGCGGGCGCCGAAATATGGGATTCCGACTGGGTTTGTTGTGGCCGCATCGCCGGAGAAAAAATTATCTACCTTGAATCTTGGACGCCGATTAGTTTCCGATGGGACTTTCCTCTGGTTTCCTTGGTGTTTTTCCGCTCAGTATTGCAACTTTATTTTTCGTTAGTTGTTATATGTGAGAGTAAGGGGAAGGAAGAGACGTTTAGGAGGGCAGCCGTTTGTTTAAGGGTTTTCTCCTTTATTGCCTTGTTGGGGTAGAGGAAGCCCGTCGTGCGACTTGAGGAAGTCAGACAGGTTGTTTCGTCTCTTGGTTTTTTGTTAGATCGGAAGGCACTTGTGCTGTTGTTCCGTGTATAATGACTGCTCTAGCCTCTCATTTTTGTTCTTTTATGTTTTAACAATGTTAAAATGGTATTATTGTTTCATGAAGATTGCATTGCCATTTGCCATGCATTAAATTAAGAGAGCGACCTATAATTAGATATGATACAAATTTTACTTGAAGTTCTTTTTTTCATAATTTGATTATAAGCAGGAATTTATCCTTATAAATAGGAATGTAATATTGCGATTATATTTTTTACAAATTACGCTTTTGAGTAGAAGATTTTCATTTTTTGGTCGGAAAAAAAAGGAGGAAGGGAGCTACCAACATGGTCGACCCCAGGTGTGACACAATGGCTTCCTTCCTGTTGAGGAATGTTCGGATTGAATCATAGCTAACAATCGTCCCTGTCTTAGTCAGAAGGATTGAACCGTCACCACAACACCACGAAAATGCAATGAACCTTTAACGCCACAAGGGGCGTTTGGTATTGATGAAACTTTGTTACCATCTATTGACTCAATTAGTGAGACTTTGTCAAATCATTCTTGATCTTCATTTTGTCCTCTCCATGTTTACTCTTATTGTTCACAATTCACAAACATTCAAAATTATTACTAATGAGATCTTGTTGTTTTACATCATTTTTTTTTTTTTTGGGTAATAGTTTTACATCATATTTACTTTAAAATTTTGACGTTTCCCCAGTTTGTCATTTTTACTAAAAACCTGAACAATCCCTGGTTAGTGATCTAACTTAAACATATGTACATGTCTAATTGGTTTGGTTTGGTTCAATTTGGCCTTAAGACTGAAATGAATTGGTTTCATACAACATAAATCGAAACCGATCAAAACCATTGAGGACAACCCAAAACTGACCTTAATAGGTTTGGTTCAGTATGGTTTATTGGTTTTGACCAAACCCTTGCCATCCCTATGGCATACTGATTATTAAGCACAAATAATTTCTCAAGAATTTACCTTTAATGAAGACTATAGTCACAGGCATGGCAGGATAAGTAAATGGATGATTATATGTGCATTTGTGCTAATTGTACCAAAAGGGAAGGTGCCCTATTGATTAATGATGTGAGTCTTGGGTTTTAACATGATGTGTTTTTAACAAGTTTGCAAAACTGCTAAGCAGGTTTTTTGGGCATTATCTATCTATAAATGAGTTGGGAGATTTGGGCCTGACATTACACACCCGATATACGCTAATACACCTACATTCAATTTATCTCATAGTTTGTCACTTTCAACATCCTTCAGCAGAATCTATATAGCCATGACAACGGCCATGTATTCCCTACAGCTTACGGTATATACCTCCTCGCATTCAATGGGGGCACCATTCATTTGGGGGGCCTAACACAATGAATGCGAGGTGCTGTATGCGGCATATGCTACAAGGCAATGCCTATTGAGTATTGATAGACAATTGGCAATCGCTGAACAGGAAGGAAGGTAGCTGATGTCCGCTACACAATAAATCTTACCTTGAATGCACCGGCGTGATTACCGGAATTCCCGGTGCAGACTATCTCCGTCTGCTACAGACCGCCTCTCGCTATAAAACCAATCAACTTTCAAATTCAAAAAACAATTCCCCGCGCCGAAGAAAAAATTTTCCTTCGTCCTTTCTAATTACGCTTAAAAACTCCCGAAGGAGCCAGGCGAAGTGAAAATGGAGAGAGGTTTGATATCAGTGGATCGATGGAGCGAAGGGAGTCAGGCTTATTTCTTGACTCATCTCCACGCAGACCACACCAATGGCCTGTCTTCCAGCTGGAACAAGGGCCCAATCTTCTGCTCTCCCATCACCGCTAAACTTTTTCCTGTTAAATTCCCCGATTTCAATATTTCCTTGCTTAGGGTTTTAGAGATCGGTTCCTCGCATTCGCTTTCTTTGGTCTCTACTGCCACTGGTTTTGAAACTGTTGTTGAAGTCATGGCGATCGACGCTCACCATTGCCCTGGTATGTCGCATTCACCTCTAAAACATTTTTTTCCTTTGAGATTCTGGCTTGGTTGCTATTAATTTATTTTCCTTTGAGATTATAGAATTATCGGCCACTTTAAATTATTCTCCTTTTTGTTGATTCATGATCTTCAAACCAAAACGAAGACGAGGCAGTTGCAACTAAGGATTTATATTTCTCGAACATAGTTCCAGGAAATGCTTGTTTTTATTGATAAAGATGATGAGATTAAAGAAAGTTCGTGTTGTAAGCCGAACTATTCGGAAGTGTGAAAATGGTACTTAGAGCCGAGGGTACATGACTGAAGGAAATTTACAACCTGGCCTCTATAGTTTAGTCCGTTTGACCTATTAATTTAATGGAAGAGACCAGAGCAGCCTCTCTTACAGGTTCATTTCGTTTCTGTTCGTATATGTCGTTTTAGTATTGATAACATCTTATGTTAAGTTGTGAATTTATGCTTCAATGACTGTGACATTTTCTCTTGGGATGTTTACTGAGCGTTGGAAACCTCACCTTGCTTGATACTTACATATTGAATAGAGAAAAAAAGAAAAGAAAAAACCTCACTTTTCTTGATGCTCACCAAAAATTTCTCCCTTTGAGTTTATTTGAATTCAAAGGACAGGCTCTAAATTAGGTGTTAGATTTCATTATTACACATAAAAAAACCCATGTTGGAAAGCACTAATTTTAGACAGTTCCAGATCGTTTAATTGCCATTATGCTTCTTTTTTTCCTTTTTTTATTCTCTGAATTTCTTTTTTGGCTGGGCCTGAAAATCCGTGTGTTTACATTCTGATAGTTTCATCATCACCACACTAAACAGTTCACCACTCCTGAATTTTGTTCTTTGGGCAGGAGCAGTTATGTACTTGTTTCGTGGTAAATTTGGCTGCATGCTATATACAGGTGATTTTCGTTGGGAAGCTGCCAGTGAAAGGGCACAGTTAGGAAAGATCATGCTCCTACGTGCACTCAGGGGTGATAAAGTGGATGTCTTGTACTTAGATAACACCTACTGTAATCCATCCTATGCTTTTCCTCCCCGAGATGTTGTTGCTCAGCAGGTTCACTTACATTTGTGTTTGTTACTAAGGATCTGTGCTTTCCTTTAGTTATCAGTACAACTATTATGCCTTATTTACTTTTGCAAGCTAGGGTGTATACCAATACCATTATCAACTTTACGAAGGTCACAATAGCATAAAAGATATGATGAACAGAATGAATAGCATATAACATGATAAACTATGATAGAAATTATTACATCACTTTACTTTACTTTTGCAGTGGAATTAGCATTTCAGTGAAGCACTTCATTTGGAATTGCTTGTCAAAACGTTTTCTAGACAATAAATATGTGGTTGAGTGCTTTTATGCTGTAGATGCAATGCCAATTATGCCATAGATGCAATGTCAAATACACTCCAAATTAAAGTTTGAAGGGAAATGGATAATGGATGTTCATCAATAAGTAGTTCAAAATTTAGCCAAGGGCTATTTTGTCTTCAACATGGAGATGTCAAAAGTGGGCAGTCGTAATGAAGAGAATGAGACTTAAGATAATGTGTTCACATGAAATTTAATGGAAAAAAGATAATGATAATTGGTTTTATGAGTATAAACTTTCGTATGTAGAAAGATGCAGGAATAAGGTTAGACAAGGACACAAAGGATCACATTATAGGCATTAGAAGAATTAGCAATAAGTTAATGATAAATGAATTAATCTTAGAACAAGAGATTTTTAACATTATTAGTGCCTATGCTCTCTAATTGAGATAAAAAGAAAGCATTAAAAACAATTTTGAGAAGAAGTAATGGATTAATTCAAGGAATTTGATACATCTGGTACATCTACATATAGGAACTTAAATGGTCATATTGGAGAAGTGACTACAGATGATGATAAAAAACATGGAGGATGAGATTTTGGATGTAGAAATGAGGTAGGGGAAGCAACTCTCAAGTTCATTGTGTTTTCTGACCTTGAATTAGTAAATTTTATTTTAAAAGAAAATTGCATACTGAATCACATTTAAGAGTGAGTGAATTGGAGCCAAATTGAACTTTCCCTTTCTAGGAGGAATTTATTAGCAACCTGAAAAGTTTTCATAGTCATTTTAGGAGAAAGTCTAGGTTCATAACATAAGTTGATGTTGGTCAACACTTGGAAAACCATATTTAAAGGGCCAAAAAAATGGTGGAACCTAAAAGGACAAAGCCTGGTATTTTTAGATAAAAATTGATGAAAGTGGGAATTGAAAAGCATAGTTTTCACATATGTGGGATGAAATGAATAATTGCATTAAAGAGTGGAAAAATATTTTTTAAAGACTCTAGAGTTATTATGCAAACCTAGTAGTTTTTAAATGACTTCAGGTTGACGTGACATGGGTTGCTACCATCCCTAACTCAAACCAGTTTAGAACCTAGCAGGTTGGCGTGTTTTATGTTATCAACCTGCCTGAATCTGTCCTTGTTTGTGTGGATTCAGCTTGGATCATCCTAGCACATTTATATGTTGCCTAACTTAATTATGACCCAACTTGAATATATTTTGTTGCCACATCTTCCAAAGGATATTAAAGACAAAAGCCCTAAGTTTCAAAAAGAAATATGAAGTCTCAAAATTTTGAAACTACAAAAAATAGTAACCAAGAAGATACTAAATGATGCCAAAAAAGGTACAAATGAAATAACTAAAATACTTCAAGCTTATGGCATGAAAAATACTTGGAGGCATAGGTGTCAAGCTTATGCATTATGGGCATCTCTAGTGATGTTTGTCTATGGTTATCCCATGATGCTTGGTCCTTGATGTGTGAGCCTTAAATGATGTGTATACCTTATATCTCAAGGCAGTCTTAAATTTAGGTCTTGCACCATACAAATACATAATTAAGAAAAATTTAAACAAAGGTTTTATTTTTAAGTTCAGGTTTATGCTATGAAGGTCCACTGTGAAGGCTTTTTTTTTTCTTTCTTGAATAATTATTGGAAAAATTCAAGAGCAGAGGAGAGACCTTCATATGGTCTTTATTTATCTAAAGAACGCACATGAGCACATGATTAAGTTCATATTGATAGATAGATTGTTGTTACCAAGGATATGGATGAAAGAGAGCTAAGCAGGGTGAGAACAAATAACAGCGAGGAAACTGAGTTTCGAATATGGGTTTACATCAAGCTCAAATACGAGTCCTTATCCTTTGCATTTGATTTTGGGTGAATTGATAGCTAGCTAATTGAGAGGATGTGTATTGGTGTATGTTGAATGTGCCAATGATGTGCTGCTTATGGTGTACCAAAGTATAGAGAGAATAAATTTTGAAAAGAGGGATATATCAGAGTCAAAATTTTTTAAAATAAACCTAGCCAAGACTCATTATTTAGATAGTGAAGTTAGTATAATTGATGATAGGGGTGAAGCAATGGTAGACTTGAAAGTTGGACGATTCCTATAATCCACTTTTGTCGTCTTAAATCAATTATTCATAAAGAGGAATATAGTTATGAGCATTTTCTACATAGAATCAAAGTTGGATGGCTTAAGTGGAGAGAAACTTTTGGAGTCTTTTGTGATCAATATGTTTCTTTCAAGCCTAGAATAAAAATTTATAAGACAGTTAATATGTGCGAGCAAATTGTTGTGCATCATATTGTAGGATGAATGTTGCTGAGGTGAGGATGTTGAGATGAATACGTAAAATGACTTGGGATGAACATACTCTTGTGTCTTTAGTGTTAAACCTAATAAGAGAGAAGGTAAGTAGGTTGAGATGGTATGATCATGTTATATGAAGAACTAGGGAGGTGCTTGTTAGAAGGTGTGAGGATTGCATATTGAACAATCAAAAAAGGTTAGAGGAAGGCAAAAAAGGTTATGGATGGAGTCTGTAAAATATTATTGAAATGCACATACTACGATTGACAAAAATGTTTTTTTGGCCGGATGGGATCGTGAAATAGGATTTGTGTTGACCACATCAACTGATTAGGCATTCTGTTTTTCTAGTTGTATTATATGAAAAAAACCATATGCCTGGTTATATTTTGATACTCTATCCTTCATAAAGGTGGAGAAAACAAACATTCCAAACATTATTATATTCTGATATATTTCCCTTTGATATAATATATCTGCTATCTTACCCATATCCATGTACATGGGATTTAGATTGTTATAATTCACATGTGTGTACAGCATGTAATCATGTAAAGATTCATTTGTTTTCCCAAGCTGAGTCACATGATGATCAACATTGCTAAGTTATAGCGAGTATCTAGTACTGGAGTGGAGACTAATTTACTCCAATAACGGAAATAAACAGTCTTTGATTAAACAACTTTAGTGTCTATCAGTCAATCAAGCAAACTATCGCTACTACTTGGGATTCGTATTTTAAATCCTGTTAATCTATCCGAATCCATTGACAATCACATCTCGAATTAGATTATGGAGGTCATAAATTTGTCCGTCTTTCATCCTGTATCAGTTTAGTTCTTACATGCTAGTACTAGATTATGCTACTGTACTCAGGCTCATTTCAGCACTATATGTCACCAATAAAAGTGTATTGTGTTTTTAGATTTAAGAAAATGAGTATTCCCTTTGGTTTACTTTCTTGATTGTTCAATACAGGTTGTTGATATCATTTCCTCCCATCCTGATCATGACATCATTATTGGTATTGACACACTGGGAAAAGAAGATCTCTTGTTGTACATTTCGCATGTTCTAAAAGTAAAGGTTTGTTCACATATCCTTCATTTGTTGGAGAAATCTAAGCATTCAGTTTTGAATTTCATTGCTTAAAAGTAGCTCTTTTTACTGCTTTCCAAACCAATAAAGTGCCTATTTTAAGTGGAAATGGAATGAAAATCAATTACAGTTAGCAACATTACATGCATCCTTCCATATGTAACTCACTGATATGGCCTATTGTTTAACACTCCATTATGCAAAGGCATGGCAGTTAGCCACATTCAGATCCTTTTTTATTATCTATGCTGAAAATCTCAGCTGATAATGTTCTTGAATTTCGAGCTTATTATGTTCTTACACGTTATTAACATCTTGGAAAATAGACAAACAGTTTGGGAAAAGGATTGGTTGACAGAATAGATTGCCCATTTAGTCTAAATATTTGGCAAAGAAGAAATCTATTGGATCTTCTGAGGGGGTGCCCTATTTCTTCTTGGTACATACCAAGCAACTGACAAATTGAAATTATGACAGGAAAATATTTCTGATGAAGCTTGGAAGTTGCTAATGATGTAGATTTACTAGATAGAGTGTTTAACGTAATAGTTTTTTGACAGAATCAAAATTTGGTTTCCTGAGGTGGAGGGAAGCTTGTTCTTACCTGTTTACATGTAAGGTTCATAATTCAGGGCCCTTTAATGCAAGTGTGTCCAAGTGCTGGACAATTAAGTCTAACTAATCTTTGCTCATTCTTGGCTTTTTGAGCAAGACTCAAGAAGATTCAGCGCAGAAAGGCATACTGGCTTAAGTTCTCTTCATAACAATCCTACATGTTATACTGCCAGGAACAATTCTTTTCCATTTTCATGCTCTGACATCATTGATGAATCGAATTTAAGCAAACATTGTGGAGAGATGCAAGTATATTATTAAATGTGAGATTGAACTTATGATTAGGCAGTAATATTAAATGTTTTTTATTTTTTTATTTTCTAGGAAGAAATATTGAATATCATGCAATAAGTGGGTAAAGACTTTCTTTTCCATTTTTTAATGGGCTTCAAAATCATGCTTTATCTTCAATATTTCATGTGATCATTCGTCAAAGATATGGGTGTGGCCAGAACGTTTGCAAGTGATGCACCTTCTTGGGTTTGACAACATCTTCACAACCAAGACCTCTCTTACTAGAGTGCGAGCTGTTCCTCGTTACAGTTTTGGCATCAACACTCTCGAGGCACTAAATAAAGTTCGCCCAACCATTGGAATCATGCCTTCTGGTCTTCCGTGGATGGTTAGTCCCTGTGGAGATAAAGATGATTCTCTTCAATTTTGTCTTTCAATTTCTCACCATCGTAGAAGAAAACAGCAGCTGAATAAAGGATCAAGCTTGGTGCAAAGGATTCATCATTACATCTATTCAGTTCCTTACTCTGATCATTCATGTTTTAGTGAGATACAGGAGTTTGTTGAGCTTTTCCAACCATCCAACATAAGAGGCATAGTGTCTTCGTCATTTTGCTATATTGATCCTCTTTACTACTTTGGCCATATTCATGGATCAAAGCAGACGTCAGGGAGGTCATGCAATAAGATTCAGAGGACACAGTTAGATGAAAGTGTAACAGTCAATTCTACACTTGGAAACACAGACTGCAATCAGGTAATGGCCAAAAAGGAAAGAACTATGAAGGTTGGTCATTTAGGTTTGCGTACAAGCAGGGTAAGTGTGATTAGACGAACACAGCGTGGTTCAAAAATTATGGAAATTGACAGCATTGATTGACCAGGTTTCATTTCTAGAATCATGTCGCAGCTTGAAATTAGAATATACTTGCGAATGTTGTACTGTACCATACTTGGATCTGAGAATCGGTAATTCAAAATCTTGAAATTTGCTTGAAGCTGAACTTTGCTCGTCTTTGTCGCAATCACAAAAATGGACGCATACCTCAGAATTCGTTTCTTTTGACGAGTACCAATATGCAGGAAGCTGTTTTAATCTTTTCAGTGAAATTGTCTAAATTTGGTCGCTTAAGTACATGTTTGAAAGATTGAATCTACTGACACAAGAATCCTTTAAAATTATATTCCTCATTTCAAGCTTTTCAGTCATGGTAAAATGAAGACTATGGACTACGATGCCATTGAATGTCCCTTTCACGGTACAACACAGTGTCAGGGTTCAGCGACAGGTAAAAGTTATTTGCATTCGTTAGACCTGAAATGAATTCTTTAAGGTTGACGGGGTCAGAAGACTCGCGAGTCGTGAATGATGTGAGAGCAGCTGGAACTCCGGTCCCATTCGTTACTGTGAAAGGCGGGATGTTTAGGTCGTATGGATGTTTCCCATCCACTAGAGAGAACTTACAATGATATTCTAACACGTAAATGGTTTTCTTTAGCCTCATTTTTCTCTGATTATCTGTTTTCACAGAGTCTGAGACTAATCCCAACAGCATAGATGTGGACCCTTCAATTGAAGGGGCATCTCATCTTTAATGTCAAGATTAGAGATAATAACAAAGGCAGAAATTAAATTGACACCAGATGTGTCTGTGCCTCCGAGTGCTTTGCTCTCTCTGTTAAGTGTTTAATGATGTTGGCGATGAGGTGGGTGGAAAGGCGTTTACAAGCTCCAGTTGTCACCTGCATGATTGATTGGTTCCTTCTTTATTTTACATTTGATTCGATCTATCGAGAAAATGGCCACTCACAGGATACGTGTAGGACAATGCTACTAGAAAAACGCTGCAGGAGCTAAGTTCTAGTTGTCAAAGCCCACTTGCGTTCAGAATCCTTCTTTGACATTTCATCAAATCCCTGAAACGCGTTGATCAAGAAAGAGAAAAGTCTTCGGGTCTGTGTGAAAGAAACTTATCTGTCTTGTTTTCTATACTTCAAATGACTTAAAGGTCCTAATGAATTGCAGTTTTTCACCATGCCGGTCTGTAATAAGTTTGGTTGGCTAAATCCGTTCTCACAAGACGAGATATTTCAGGTTTATTTTGACTATTCTTCTCGATTCAAGCCTTTAGATCAATTCAATTATTTCGTTCTGCTTTAAATGTCTGGTTTGCGCTTGTCCGAAAAATCTGTAAATCTGTGCAGGGATGGCTAACTTAGAAACTCGGCGGTCCTTCTTCGTCTTTATCTACGTTCTATTTCTCTACTTCTCAACGGAAATCGGGCTGTCTACGGGTGCTGATAGAATCTCTGCAGGCCAAGCTCTCTCTGGGAAACAAACAATTAGCTCTAAAGATGGCAACTTTGAACTGGGTTTCTTCTATCCAGGTAATAATTCTCGGAACCACTACATAGGCATCTGGTATAAAAAGTTCCCTGGTAAAACAAGTGTTTGGGTAGCGAATAGAGAGAGACCCCTCTCTGATCCATCTTCCGCCGCGCTGAGACTCTCAGAAGATGGAAATCTAGTCCTCTTCGACGAGTCCAAATCACCAATATGGTCGACGAATTCGACCTTCCCCGCCTCTAATTCTACCGATGCAGTGCTTCTTGACACTGGAAATCTTGTTCTAAGAGGTGGGCCGAATTCATCTGTTACGTTCTGGCAAAGTTTTGATCATCCAACCAACACATGGCTGCCGGGCTCAAAGCTTGGATTGGACAAACGCACGAACAAAAGTCAGCTCCTTACTTCATGGAGAAGCGTTGAAGATCCAGCTCCCGGGATGTTTGCCCTCCAGCTTGACCCAAATTTGTCCAACCAGTATTTTATACAGTGGAATGGGTCGAAGAGATACTGGAGTAGTGGACCTTGGAATAACCAAATTTTTAGTGGGGTTCCTGAAATGACTTTGAACTACATCTACAACTTCACCTACGTTAACAATGAGAACGAAAGCTATTTCAACTACACAACCTACAATACTTCTATCACGACGAGATTTGTGATGGATGTGTCGGGGCAGATCAAGCAGCTTTCGTGGTTGGAGAACGCTAACGACTGGAATTTGTTTTGGTCTCAACCAAGACAGCAATGCGAGGTCCATGCCCTTTGTGGGGCTTTTGGTAGCTGCAACGAGGGAGCCCTGCCCTTCTGCAAATGTTTGCAGGGTTTTCAACCAAAATTTCCCAAAAATTATTTGAATCTAAGCGATTGGTCCGGCGGGTGTGTGAGGGATACTCCTTTGCAATGTGGGAATAGCAGTTTGGCTAATGCAGAGAAGGATAAGTTTCGTTACATGCGGAACGTGAAATTGCCTCTAAATTCACTATCGTTGGCCAGTGGGAGCTCTGAAGAATGCCATTCAGCTTGCTTGAACGATTGTTCTTGCAGTTCGTATTCGTTCGTCAATGGTAATTGCTCAATGTGGCGTGAGAATTTGCTGAATCTGCAACAACTCTCTGATGGAGGAACCGATTTTTATCTGAGGCTTGCTGCTTCTGATGTTCCTGATGAAGGTAAAAAGAAGAAATCAATAGTTCCAGCTGTTGTTGGTGCTGTGTCTGGGGTTCTAGTCCTCCTAGGGCTTGTTTTATGTCTAATCTGGAGACGGCAACGAATAACAATAAAAATTGCAAAGACGGCTGAGGGTTCTTTGATTCCATTTGGATACAGAGACCTGCAGAATGTGACAAATAACTTCTCTGAAAGATTAGGTGGAGGAGGTTTTGGTTCTGTTTTCAAGGGGTCATTGCCTGATTCATCAACCATTGCAGTAAAGAAGCTCGAAAGCATCCGCCAAGGCGAAAAGCAATTCCGGACTGAAGTGAGCACGATTGGGACGATCCAGCACGTTAATCTTGTACGGCTTCGGGGGTTTTGTTCTGAAGGTGCAAAGAGATTGTTGGTCTATGATTACATGCCGAATGGCTCTTTAGATTCCCATATGTTTCATCATCAGGAATCAAAGCTTTTAGATTGGAGGACAAGGTATCAAATCGCACTTGGAACAGCTCGAGGATTGGCTTATCTCCACGAGAAGTGTAGAGACTGCATCATCCACTGTGACATCAAACCGGAGAATATACTTCTTGATGCTGAATTCTGTCCCAAGGTTGCAGATTTTGGCCTGGCAAAGCTTGTTGGCCGGGATTTCAGTCGGGTGCTTACGACAATGAGAGGGACCAGAGGCTATCTTGCACCTGAGTGGATCTCAGGCGTAGCTATAACAGCGAAAGCAGATGTTTACAGCTATGGCATGATGTTGTTTGAGATCATATCTGGGAGAAGAAACAGTGATCAACCTAAAGAAGGGCCGGTTGGGTTCTTCCCCACTTGGGCTTCGAGAAAAATAACTGAAGGGGAAGTTCTCAGTCTACTGGATCCCAGGTTGCAGAGTGACGCCAATCTGGAAGAGCTGACCAAAGCTTGTAGAATCGCCTGTTGGTGCATTCAAGATGATGAGACTCATAGGCCATCAATGGGGCAGGTGGTGCAGATCCTTGAGGGTGTGTTGGACGTAAATTTGCCTCCTGTGCCAAGGTCTCTCCAAGTTCTTGTCGATAACCAGGAGAACATAGTTTTCTTCCTAGATTCGTCTTCGTCCAACCAGGGTTCACAAACGCAGAATAGCTCAAGTACTTCCTCTCAAGCGAAGAGCGCCACATCCGCTGCGAGTTCCAAATCTTGAAAGCCAATAAAGCAAATATTGATGTTTCCAGAGTAGCACTATCTGATCGAAATTGAGGGTCAGGGTATTATATAATCTATTGTTTTTTCTTTCAAGCCGAAGCTAGAAGCATTGATCTAAGCTGCTTCTTCTGTTTCCTTCTACCCATTGTAAGTAGTAAATATATGTAGATATTGCATGGGAGCCTTGTCTTCTAAGTACCACTGATACAGAATTTCTCTGAGAAACGTTTTGCCCTACTTTGATCTTTGTGGGGAAAAATGCTCAGAGGTGTAGTTGTACGGAGCTTCTCTCCAGGCATAGTTACCTAGTTCACCCAACAAATGTTGTGTAAGATGAGAATAAAATTTTCATATGGCATCAAGGGCCTTGCCTAAAATCTGTCTTTCTTTGTGCGAATTTAAGAAATGTTACTAAAAAAAAATGGGAAAATTGGTTTTTAGTGATACTTTTTCAAAATAAGTCAGGTTCAGTTGGTAAATTCTTGAAAAATTGTCAATTAGTGATAATTTTTAACATAATTGAGAATCAGTATCATTTTGTTATTGATGAAGAATTTTTTCAGAAAATACCCTCAAAAGACTTATACCCTCAATAGACTTACAAACCTCACTTTTGAAAGGTTTTCAAGGGTATTGTTAGAAGAAAGTTTTTATGAAGAGTAAAATAACATTGATTCTCAATTATTTTAAAAAAGTATCACTAATTCCTAATTTTTAAGAATTGGTCGATTAAATATGAATTATGTTGAAAAAATATCACTAAAAACCAATTTTCCAAAAAAAAATGGGGATGACCATGAACAATAACAAATTCTAATGCATAGGGTTACCTCTCTTATGTCAAATAGATGGTTTGAATTGGAAACTGTGTGACAAGAATAGGCTTGTAACGCAATGAACTCAAGCTCTTGTGACAGGAGTAGGATTCCCCGCTAAGCATACCGAAGTACTGATCCCCAATTTTTTGGCAAAATAAATCAGGAATGACTTTCCATGAGGCTCTGAGCATTTAATGATTTATTTATTTTTGGTAGTCAATGTTAGGTACATATTGCTTTAAGGAATGACTTTCCATGAGGCTCTGAGCATTTAATGATTTATTTATTTTTGGTAGTCAATGTTAGGTACATATTGCTTTATGTAATTAATTCCACCTTCGTCCGCAGACAAACATTAATAAGTTGTTGGCAAACGTGGGCCTCTCCATATTCGTCAATATCAGGGCCCCATCCATGAAACTTTCAATTAAAGGGTGCAAGTTTCCCATGTGTTGCTCGTCAAAAGTTAGAATCTTTGCGAGAAGGTCCCTGACCTAAACCAGTTTTAAATCTGCTCCGATGTTTCCAGAGGATGAAAAAGGTGCTGGTCTAGAAGCATGGGTGCAAATTTTATCATAAAAAATGCTTCATGTGACAACATCTCAGGAAAATGCAGGAATAATGTGTAGACAATGTCAAACCTTGTTGAACTCATCGAAACACAAATGGGAAATAGGCAAACAATTGCTTGAGGCTTGGATTTAAGATATTAAAAATAACATATAGTTAAATAATTAAAAAATAACCGATACCATAATTAAATGTAACAATGGGACGCCTTTTGTGACCTACAATGGAAAACTCACGAACATTTGATTGGAGTGGTAAATTAATTGGAGAGTCTTGGGTAATGGATGTGCTATCAATTTGAGGAATGGAAGGTGTGAGAGTGAGACATGTGGGTCACAAAAGAGCACACCATCATGGTGGTTGTGTATGCTGTGTGAGATTGAGCACACCATTAAGTCCCAATGTGTCGAAAAGGGATTTTGACCGACTTCTGGACTGTACAACTCGTATCTATAATTTTATTTATAGCTTTGAAGTAGTGCCATTCAATGTGCTACGCAAAAAAATAAAATCTAAAAAAAATGGATAAACTCTAGAGAAAAGCATCTTATATATACTATAAATAAAATTGTAGATAGAAACTGTACAGTTGGCCATTCGGATTTTGGCTTTCGGGTGTAAACTTTGAATTAGATACAAAAATTACATATACACAATGACTAGAGCTAAGGGTATTTTGGAAAAAGAAATTCTTTTTTCCATTTTTTTGGACAATTTCGCTGCTCTAATAAGCCTCCCCCGTTATACAGTACAGATATACGGGCTAGGTTTGTTCATCGTCTTCAATCGTCAAATCAAATAAGTAGGATTTCTAGGCAACGTAGGATTGTTTTGCCCTTTTTGTCGCTCTTGAAAATTTTCCTGTTTCGTAGCTTGGATCAGTAGGGTTTTGGGACAGATGCCTCAGCGACATTCCAAGAACAACAATGATCTTGCCTTCTTCACATACGACGAGAAGAAAAAGCTCGGATATGGAACTCAGAAGAAGAGGCTTGGAAAGGATTCAATAAAGCCCGTCGATGCCTGTTCCCTCCGTTTAAAGGCCTTCATCGATCCTCTTTGCTGCCAGAAAGGTCATGTCTTCTGCAAGGAATGCATACTCGAGTGCCTGCTCGCCCAGAAGAAGGACATACGAAGGTCTGTTGCTTTTCTTCTTATTTATTTATGTTTATTTTGGTTGATCCTTGTTATTATATGGGTACTTTCTTTCCCATTCATATATATAAGAAATAGCTTATATGTTAGCCAAAAAAAAAAAAAACTAGTTTTGGTTCTAACCAATCCTGAGGCATGAATTGGTGCTTATTGTGTTCAAATCGAACAGAGTATTTGGGGCACGATATGTGTATCGTTGAGTCTTGTTGGAGAGATAACATTGTTGTCCTTAATGCTTTGAAAACGATAGGTTGTGAATTCTTGTTGCCTTTCACAAAAAAAGAAAATTGCACTTTATTTTGGAAATAATATTGATGGAATTTGATCTTCTGGTGCATCATGCATGATATACAATTGATGAGAATATAAGTATTATAGCATTTTAATGACCAATACTCAATAGAACATAAGGATTTCTAGTCCATGTAAAAGCAATTACTGTGGTATAGTTATTCCCTCTCTATGTCAGGTTTTCAAACTTGAATCAAATTATTTGCTTTGGTGGGCTTGAGTTAATGAAAACTATGTAGGTAAATGGAAGTCATGATAAATTAAAAGTGTGTATAGAACACTCAGAAACTGACCAAAACTTCTCATATTTACTCTCAGTTAGATGGAGGATTTTTTGGTGAAAGTGTGTCCCTTTTTGTTTGTCAATTGCTGAGCGTTTGTATGGATTAGCTTCTTATATGGTTGCATAGAAGACCTGGCCTTCTGGGCAACTCCACTGTTGTTAACTGGTGATACAATTCTATTTTTTGGTTTTGCTGGTCCAATGTGGGATAAAGGCGAGCTGGATGAGGTTAATTACTAAATGCTAATCTATATTTTAAAATAAAATGTCATTGTTTGCATTATTAATATTCATAAGCCATCCAAAAAAAGATAAAATATAAAGTTTAATTACTAAATGCTAGTCTATATTTTAAAATAAAAAAACTGTTAAATACACATCTCTAAGATCTCTTCAAATACTACTTGCACGCTCACTTTAACTGGCTCATTATTTATCCCTTTTGATATACATATGCAATCAAGGCTAGAGAGAGAGAGAAAGGGTGTTAAAAAACAACAGAGTTGTAACACCTGTTTAGAATAAAACGAGAAAGAGATGGAGAAATAGAGATGGGGGGAGGGAGATAGAGATGATTCACCTTGTTCGTAACAACAATAAAGCGTTGAGGAGAGAGAAGTCGCTAGAACAAAAAAAAATAAATCAATAACGCTCTATTTAGAAGAAAATGGAAGAGAGAGAGAGAGAGAGAGGTGTTGTTTGGAACAGCAACAATTAGTAACGCCCAATAGCAGCAGTGCCCAATAGCAACAATCAGTAACGCCCGAGAGAGAGAGAGCGAGCTGCCTGTTTTTTTGCTCGTTTCCCAGAAAATGATGATGGACGAAAAGCAACAATATAGAAGAAGAAGGAAAACAATATCTGGAGAAAGAGACCAGGGAAGAGAGAAGAGAAGAGAAGGGGAGAGGATAGTTACCGAAGCCTTTCTCTGCAACACCAGAAAACAAAGAGGAAGGAGGAAGAGCAAAAATACGAAGAGACTGTAGACGGATGTTTTATCGTGTTTCTAATTCTTAGTCATGAATTTCTGATTCTCCTCCATTGGGTAGGGAATTAGGAAATGTTAAATATAACTTAAAAGCTAATTCTACGGAATTGAGATATGATTTCATTTCTAATTTTAAAACGTCCAACCAATCAGAAGAATTGGAATTGTGTACCCAATTCCAATTCTTGCCCCAAATTCCACCAACAATTCCGTGAACCAATCGGGGCCTTAGTGTTCACAATTCACAAACATTCAAAATTATTACTGATGAGATCCTGTTGTTTTACATCATATTCACTTTAAAAAATTGACGTTTCCCAATGGCATTGTAGATATATGGCACACCAGGGATGGCAGCTATTCAGTTTTGAGAAAAATCAAAATTGAACTGATTAAATATACTCCAAACCAAAATCTAACCAAAACTGCCACTATTTTTTTATGTATAAACCAAGATTGAACTGAAACCAATGAATGCAAACCTAAAACTGTCTTAATAGGTTCATTTCGGTTCAGTTTGTTGTTCTTACTAAAAACCCGAACAATCCCTGGTTAGTGATCTAACTTAAACATATGTACATGTCTAATCGGTTTGGTTTGGTTCAGTTTGGCCTTAAGACTAAAATGAATTGGTTTCATACAGCATAAATCGAAACCGTCTAAAACCATTAAGGACAACCCAAAACTGACCTTACTAGGTGTGGTTTTTTTTTGGGGTAAAAACCCACTATTTCTAGTGGCACTCCATCGGTGGGAGGAGGGTTGAGGCAGACCCTGACCTATAAATTAATATAGCAAAAGCTTTTACACCTAGCCAGGGGGGGACATAGATAACTTACCCCTCAAAGAGATGCTAAAGACAATGTAAATCATGAATCTAAAATATGAAACTATAAAGACCTGTTCTATCATGAAATAAAGAAACTTTAGCTTTTACAAGAAGCAGAGAAACTAAGTTAAAAATCCGAAACTGAGGGTGATAACATCCTTCATTAGCAAGAGCATTAGCCATAGTATTAGCTTCACGGTAAATATGCTGAACACTTCTGTTAAACTTTGATAATCTTGATAGAATTTCTTTCCACCAAAAGGAGCACTTCCAAGGATGTTATTGGTTTAGTATGGTTTATTGGTTTTAACCAAACCTTTGCCATTCCTATGGCATACTGATTATTAAGCACAAATAATTTATCAGGAAATTACCTTTAGTGAAGACAAAGTTGTACTTGAGCACCTTTATAGTCACAGGCATGGCAGGATGAGTAAATGGATGATTGTAGGTGCATTTGTGCTAAATGCACCCAAAAAAAAAAGTAAAAAAAGAAAAGGGAAGGTGCCCTATTGATTAATGATGTGAGTCTGGGGTTTGGACATCTAGAAAACATGTTCAAGATTTCAGCATTTTAACATGATGTGTTTTTAACAAGTTTGCAAAACTTCTAAGCAGGTTTTTTTAGCATTATATCCATCTATGCATTCAATTTCTCCTATTTTTCTTGCAATTAACTAAAGAAGAATTGGAAGATGATGATCATGATCTGTCTGCGGAGGCTATATAGCCATGGAGAATTGGCTATTGCCGAACAGAAAGGAAGCTAGCGGATATCTGCTACACTCAAAATCATGCACCAGTATTTCTACCCGTGTTATCATTGGTCCGGCATCCTTTTTTTTTTCCTTTTAAAAAATCTTACCTTGAATGCACCAGCGTGATTATCGTAATTCCCGATGCAGACTATCTCCGTCTGCTACAGACTGCCTCTCGCTATAAAACCAATCAAATTTCAGATTCAAAAAGCAATTCCCCGCAGAAGATAAAATTTTCCTTCGTCCTTTCTAATTATGCTTAAAAACTCCCAAAGGAGCCACGCGAAGTGAAAATGGAGAGAGGTTTGATATCAGTGGATCGATGGAGGGAAGGGAGTCATGCTTATTTCTTGACTCATCTCCACGCAGACCACACCAATGGCCTGCTTCTATCTGGAACAAGGGCCCAATCTTCTGCTCTCCCATCACCGCTAAACTGTTCCATGTTAAATTCCCCGATTTCAATATTTCCTTCCTTAGGGTTTTATAGATAAGTTCCTCGCATTCGCTTTCTTTGGTCTCTCCTGCCACTAGTTTTGAAACTGTCGGTGAAGTCATGGCGATCGACGCTCACCATTGCCCTGGTATGTTGCATTCACCTCTAAAAGATTTTTTCCTTTGATATTCTGGTTTGGTTGCTATTAATTTACTTTCCTTTGAGATTATAGAGCTATCGGCCACTTTAAATTATTCTTCTTTTTGTCGATTCACGATCTTCAAACCAAAACAAAGACGAGGCAGTTGCAACTAAGGATTTATATTTCTCGAATATAGTTCCAGGAAATGCTTGTTTTTATTGATAAAGATGATGAGATTAAAGAAAGCTCGTTTTGTAAGCCGAACTATTTGGAAGTGTGAAAATGGTACTTAGAGCCGAGGATACACATCTCAAAGAAATTTACAACTTGGCCTCTATAGTTTAGTCCGTTTGACCTATTAATTTAATGGAAGAGACCAGAGCAGCCTCTCTTTCGGGTTCATTTCATTTCTGTTCGTATATGTCATTTTGGTATTGATAACATCTTATGTTAAGTTGTGAATTTATGCTTCCATGATTGTGACATTTTCTCTTCGGATGTTTACTGAGCGTTGGAAACCTCACCTTGCTTGATACTTACATATTGAAGAGTGAGAAAAAAAAAATTCTCTCACTTTTCGTGATACTCACCAAAAAATTCTCCCTTTGAGTTTATTTGAATTCAAAGGACGGGCTCTATATTAGGTATTAGATTTCATTACTACACATAAAAAAACCCATGTTGGAAAACACTAATTTTAGACAGTTCCAGATCGTTTAATTGCCATTATGCTTCTTTTTATTCTTTTTTTATTCTCTCAATTTCTTTTTTGGCTGGGCCTGAAAATCCTTGTACTTACATTCTGATAGTTTCATCATCACCGCACTAAACAGTTCATGGCTCCTGAATTTTGTTCATTGGGCAGGAGCAGTTATGTACTAGTTTCGTTGGGAAGCTGCCAGTGAAAGGGCACAGTTAGGAAAGATCATGCTCCTACGTGCACTGAGGGGTGATAAAGTGGATGTCTTGTACTTAGATAACACCTACTGTAATCCATCCTATGCTTTTGCTCCCCGAGATGTTGTTTCTCAGCAGGTTCACTTCCATTCATGTTTGTTGCTAAGGATCTGTAGTGTCCTTTAGTTATCGGTACAACTATTATGCCTTATTTAGACAGACCCTTTAGTTATTGACATACCTAATATGCATTATTTACTTTTGCAAGCTAGGGTGTATACCAATACCATTATCGACTTTACGTAGGTCACAATAGCATAAAAGATATGATGAACAGATTGAATAGCATATAACATAACTATGATAGAAATTGTTACATCACTTTTAATTTACTTTTGCAATGGAATTAGCATTTCAGTGAAGCACTTCATTTGGAATTGCTTGTTAAAACATTTTCTAGACACCAAATATGTGGTTGAGTGCTTTTATGCCGTAGATGCAATGTCAAATACACTCCAAATTAAAGTTTGAAGGGAAATGGATAATGGATGTTCATCAATAAGTAGTTCAAAATTTAGCCAAGGGCTATTTTGTCTTCAACATGGAGATGTCAAAAGTTGGCAGTCGTAATGAAGAGAATGAGACTTAAGATAATGTGTTTGCATGAAATTTAATGGAAGAAAGATAATGATAATTGGTTTTATGAGTATAAACTTTCGTATGTAGAAAGATGCAGATTAAGGTTGGACAAGGAGACAAAGGATCACATTATAGGCAATAGAAGAATTAGCAATAAGTTAATGATAAATGAATTAATCTTAGAACAAGAGATTTTTAACATTATTAGTGCCTATGCTCTCTAATTGAGAGCAAAAGAAAGCATTAAAAACAATTTTGAGAAGAATTAATGAATTAATTCAAGGAATTTGATACATATGGTACATCTACATATAGGAATTTAAATGGTCATACTGGAGAAGTGACTACAGATGATGATAAAAAACATGGAGGATGAGATTTTGGATGTAGAAATGAGGTAGGGGAAGCAACTCTCAAGTTCATTGTGTTTTCTGACCTTGAATTAGTAAATTTTATTTTAAAAGAAAATTGCATACTGAATCACATTTAAGAGTGAGTGAATTGGAGCCAAATTGAACTTTCCCTTTCTAGGAGGAATGAATTAGCAACCTGAAAAATTTTTGTAGTCATTTTAGGAGAAAGTCTAGGTTCATAACATAAGTTGATGTTGGTCAACACTTGTAGTGCAAAAAAAAGGAGGGAAACCATATTTAAAGGGCCAAAAAAAAAATGGTGGAACCTAAAAGCATAAAGCCTGGTATTTTTAGATAAAAATTGATGAAAGTGAAAATATGAGATTGAAAAGCGTAGTTTTCACAAATGTGGGATGAAATGAATAATTGCATTGAAGAGTGGAAAAATATTTTTTAAAGACTCTAGTGTTATTATGTGAACCTGGTAGTTTTTAAATGACTTCAGGTTGACGTGACATGGGTTGCTAGCATCCCTAACTCATACCAGTTTAGAAACTAGCAGGTTGACATGTTTTATGTTATCAACCTGCCTGAATCTGTCCTTGTTTGTGTGGATTCAGCTTGGATCATCCTAGCACATTTATATGTTGCCTAACTTGATTATGACCCAACTTGTATCTATTTCGTTGCCACATCTTCAAAAGGATATTCAAGATAAAAGCCCTAAGTTTCAAAAAGAACTATGAAGTTTCCAAATTTTGAAACTACAAAAAATAGTAACCATGAAGATAATAAATGATGCCAAAAAGGTACACATGTAATAACTAAAATACTTCAAGCTTATGGCATATGAAAAATACTTGGAGGCATAGGTGTCAAGCTTATGCATTATAGGCATATCTAGTGATGTTTGTCTATGGTTATCCCATGATGCTTGTGCCTTGAAGTGCGAGGCTTAAATGATGTGTATACCTTATATCTTAAGGCAGTCTTAAATTTAGGTCTTGCATCATACAAATACATAATCAAGAAAAATTTAAACAAAGGTTTTACTTTTAGGTTCAGGTTTATGCCATGAAGGTCCACTGTGAAGGCTTTTTTTTTTTTAACTTGAATAATTATTGGAAAAATTCAAGAGAAGAGGAAAGACCCTCATATGGTCTTTATTGATCTAAAGAATGCACATGAGCACATGATTAAGTTCATATTGATAGATAGATTGTTGTTATCAAGGATATGGATGAAAGAGAGCTAAGCACGGTGAGAACAAGTACGAGCGAGGAAACTGAGTTTCGAATATGGGTTTACATCAAAGCTCAAACACAAGTACTTATCCTTGGCATTTGATTTTGGGTGAATTGATGGCTAACTAATTGAGAGGATGTGTATTGGTGTATGTTGAATGTGCCAATGATGTGCTGCTTATGGTGTACCAAAGTATAGAGAGAATAAATTTTGAAAAGAGGGATATATCAGAGTCAAAATTTTTTAATTTAAACCAAGTCAAGACTCCTTATTTAGATAGTGAAGTTAGTATAATTGATAATAGGGGTGAAGCAGTGGTGGACTTGAAAGTTGGACGATTCCTATAATCCACTTTCGTGGTCTTAAATCAATTATTCATAAAGAGGGGTATAGCTATTGGCATTTTCTATATAGAATCAAAGTTGGATGGCTTAAGTGGAGAGAAACTTGTAGAGTCTTCTGTGATCAATATGTTTCTTTCAAGCCTAGAATAAAAACTTATAGGACATTAATATGTGTGAGCAAATTGTTGTGCAACATATTGTAGGATGAATGTTGCTGGGTGAGGATGTTGAGATGAATATGTCAAATGACGTGGGATGAACATACTCTTGTGTCTTTAGTGTTAAACCAAATAAGAGAGAAGATAAGTAGGTTAAGATGGCATGATCATGTTATATGAAGAACTAGGGATGCTTGTTAGAAGGTGTGAGGATTGAATATTGAACAATCAAAAAAGGCTTGAGGAAGGCTAAAAAGGTTACGGATGGAGTCTGTAAAAAATTATTGAAATGCACATACTACGATTGACAAAATGTTTTTTGGCAAGATGGGATCGTGAAAAAGGTGAAATAGGATTTGTGTTGACCACATCAACTGATTAGGCATTTTGTTGTTCTAGTTGTATTATATGAAAAAAAACCATATGCCTGGTTATATTTTGATACTGTATCCTTCATAAAGGTGGAGGAAACAAACATTCCAAACATTATTATATTCTGATATATTCCCCTTTGATATAATATATCAGCTATCTTACCCGTATCCATGTACATGGGATTTAGATTGTTATAATTCACATGTGTGTACAGCAAAAGACATGCAAACTAGATGCATTGTTGACAAGTTGGTCAATAATAGGTCATGTAATCATGTAAAGATTCATTTGTTTTCCCAAGCTGGGTCACATGATGATCAACATTGCAAAGGTATAGCAAGTGTCTAGTACTGGAGTGGGGACTAATTTACTCCAATAACGGAAATAAACAGTCTTTGATTAAACAACTTTAGTATCTATCAGTCAATCAAGAAACCTATCCCTACTACTTGGGATTCGTATCTAAATCCTGTTAATCCATCCGAATCCATTGACAATCACATCTCGATTTAGATTATGGAGGTCATATATTTGTCCGTCTTTCATCCTGTATCAGTTTAGTTCTTACACACTAGTACTTGATTGTGCTACATTACTCAGGCTCATTTCAGGATTATATGTCACCAATAAAAGTGTATTGTGTTTTTAGATTTAAGAAAATGAGTATTCCCTTTGGTTTACTTCTTGGTTGTTCAATACAGGTTATTGATATCATTTCCTCCCATCTTGATCATGACATCGTCATTGGTATTGAGTCTATTGACACACTGGGAAAAGAAGATCTCTTGTTGTACATTTCGCATGTTCTAAAAGTAAAGGTTTGTTCACATATCCTTCATTTGTTGGAGAAATCTAGGCATTCAGTTTTGAATTTAATTTCTTAAAAGTAGCCCTTTTTACCGCTTTCCAAACCCATAAAGTGCGTATTTTAAGTGGAAATGGAATTAAAATCAATTATAGTTTGCAACATTACATGCATCCTTCCATCTTTAACCCGCTGGTATAGTCTATTGTTTAACACTCCATTATGCAGAGGCATGGCAGTTAGCCACATTCATATCCTTTTTTATTATCTATGCTGAAAATCTCAGCTGATAATGTTCTTGAATTTCGAGCTTATTTTGTTCTTACACGTTATTAACATCTTGGAAAATAGACAAACAGTTTGGGAAAAGGATTGGTTGACAATAGATTGCCCATTTAGTCTCAATATTTGGCAAAGAAGAAATCTATTGGATCTTCTGAGGAGGTGCCCTATTTCTTCTTGCTACATACCAAGCAACTGACAAATTGAAATTATGACAGGAAAATATTTCTGATGAAGCTTGGAAGATGCTAATGATTTCGATTTACTAGATAGAGTGTTTTAGTTTTTTGATAGAATCAAAATTTGGTTTCCTGCGGTGGAGGGAAGCTTGTTCTTACCTGTTTACATGTAAGGTTCATAATTCAGGGCCCTTAAATGCAAGTGTGTCCAAGTGCTGGACAATTAAGTCTAACTAACCTTTGCTCATTATTGGTTTTTTGGGCGAGGCTCAAGAAGATTCAGCGCAGAAAGGCATACTGGCTTAAGTTCTCGTCATAACAATCCTACATTTTATACTTCCAGGAACAATTCTTTTCCATTTTCATGCTCTGACGTCATTGATGAATCGAATTTAAGCAATTGTTGTGGAGTGATGCAAGTATATTATTAAATGTGAGATTGTACTTATAATTAGGCAGTAATATTAAATGTTTTTTATTTTTTTATTTTCTAGGAAAAAATATTGAATATCATGCAATAAGTGGGTAAAGACTTTCTTTTCCGTTGTTTAATGGGCTTCAAAATCATTCCTAACAGACTCCTTCACATCCTTAACAATGTGCCTTTAAATCATTCCTGACAGACTCCTTCACATCCTTAACAATTCCTAGCCCCTTTAAGATCATTCTACATCTTTAATCATAATATTAATGCACATATAACAAGGATACCTATTTCAAAATAAGGCAATTTCGGTATGCACATAAGGATGCAACAATAATGCATACACTTTAAAACAGAGTAGAAGAACAGCAAATAGCAATGAAAAAATGAGTTTTGAGAAGATTTAACCTCATGACCACTTTAGCTGAATCATGCAACAATGACCTATTGGAAAGTCAAGCAACACAAGAAATCTAATATGCATACTTTTTGGAGAAACAACCAGAAAAGTTTTCCTCCATGGGATGCAGAGAATGCATGGAAGAAGCACTGCCTCGCCGATCTCCATCCTGAAGACGATTATTTAAACGATGGCTGCCGGGGCTTTGAAAAGGAGATTGCCTGAAGGATAATCTGTCTCTATGACTCTCCTTTCGTAATAACTTTTTATTCCGCTTCACATTCTGGTGGCTGCAGCAGCCCAAGACTGCCAATTCCTTATCAAATGCTTTGCCTGCTCCATTATCTGACTGATGAGAAAATGGACGCATTTTATTGCTCAACTACAGTGCCATTGAACAGGGAAAATGAAAAGGAATCGGGCCAAGCACAAAAGTTAATCCATACTACCTTTTCTTCCATCTTTCGAACAAAATAGGAAGCAAATGCAGACTGTACATGGTCTTGAGGAGAAGTGAATCCATTAGATGGATCTGCATACAAAAAATGCAAAAGAAATATGGAGAAATATGATAGCAAAGAGAGTAAAGAATACATCTAGATCCACTTAGTATATGCCCATTGAAAAGAAATCCAAGACTTTCAATATTATACAACACAGAAACATACATATAATGACTCCCTATAGACACATATCGACACATATCCCAATCAGAGCATATACATAAAGTGATATCAAACCAAATTCAGAAGAGCTTACCAATGGTCCAAGGGCCAAGTTATCAGTTTGAACACCAGATGGTAATTGTGTATTTAAAATGAGCAAGACTACCTTATCACAGAAACTGAATGCTAGAATTAGAATGTGAGTTTAGTAACCAAAGCAATTTAATGATTTAAAATTTTGATTTTTCACAGAAGTATCAAAATGTCGGAGTTCCAGAAGTCATATATTCCAATTCTAAGTGCTTTAATTTAAAACTTTCCCATTGATAAATATTTCCCTAGAATTAGAAAACACAACTCCAGCCGTTCTCATTATAAACAATTATCTGGATTTTCAATCCCCCCACCACAAAACAAATCATATGAATTTTGTGCCAAACTATATGCAGATTCTTTGTCAAAAATACTTAAATCAACCTGAAATTACCATAACAGTTTTTACGTTAATCCAAGCCCAAAGAGGCTTTTGTAACAGGTTCAGCAATACACGTTAGAGCAAACACACTACAATATGGTTTAACAGGCGTGATTCATGATAAGGCTACCCATCGATGTGACATAGGCAGTATAATTGGAAGTCAATCAACCACTGAACAATCCTTTACAATCATAACCAGGCCTGTGTCCTAGAATAAGAAATCAGATCTTCTTTGAAACTTTTGATATAACCAAGCAAGGATCCTTCTAGGTAAGCTTGATGTCCATGACTAGTTATGAATCTATTATCAAACAAGTAAACTCAGGAGAGGAGAAAGATATGCCACATAAAAGAAAATGTTTGCGCCCTAATCTCATAGAAAACTAGCTTAATCACCCATAAATAACATTTTAATGAGTCTGCATGAAAAAATAATCAAATTGGAAAAACTTAGAAGGCAATAATGTTGATTTTGCAATGAAATAAGACTAATATCACTCTAAATCCTCATTCGAATCCAACACACATGTCAAGGTTGTGATATTTGAAGTTTGAGCAAAAGATGCTACAAGTTAAAGAGCACAAATTTTAGAACATTAAAACAAGATTCCAGAATTCACTTATAATAAGTAATAAAAATGTCTCACCATTGAGACTTAAGCTCTTTGATTGTGTGAGCTGCTTGCATTCATGGGCATCCTGAGCAATGACAGCAATGAGGAACAAGTAAGAATCTCATCTGGGATAATAAATAAAAGGCGTGGAAATTATCCCTTTTCTCCCCTTGTAAAGAAAAAACCACAGAAAATACAATGATAGCATCTGCCAGAGGAATACCAAATTAATCATTCCCAAGATGGAAGATATAAAGATGTTCACAAAGCCAATCACAGCCCAAGCAGAGAAAATAAATCCGATTCATTTCATTCCCAAAATGGCATTTGCAAGTTCCAACAAAGATATAGGCAGGATCATAAGTTTTCTCCAATCAGTAAATGCCATGCATAACATTTGAACAATAAAATTCTCCAAAAAAAGACATGCTAATTAATTTGGAAAACTTTCAGTAGTCAGAATCCATTTCAAAGCTTTAAATCATGGAAACATGCAATGCAGAAACAGTTAAAATACTTTAGGCGTAGTAGTGAACCAAAGGCAGATCTACATGGAAGATAAATGAACAGCACTGCTAAAATGACTAAGGCTTCGCGAAATGAGTTGAACCAAATAAAATAGAGTTCCGTAAACTAATTTAGGGTTTGTTCTCAAACGATTAAAGAACAGAAATCATGTAATAATCTCAGGACTCAGAACTTAGAAATGCCCTAGCATTCGAACAATAGAAACGCACAACTGCAGGGTTGGAAAATTAAAAGAGAGACTAAGAAACCTTTTGCAAGCAGAGGAGCTTTCTTCCCTCGCGCTCGTCTTCTAAGCGCTTAATATTGTGTTGAAGCTTGGCGCCTTTGTCGGGCAATTTGGAACCCCTGGATTCGAAGAGCTGTTTCTGTCTAAGAATTGATGCATTAAGTTCATGATCGGGAATCTGTTTGACATCATTCTTCTGATTTTCATTCCTCACAATCTCTAGTTCATGCGGGGCGTCGTCGTCTTTGCAGGGCAAAGGCTTTTCCCAGTGATAATGAACGAACCTGCCAAGTGTCCTTGAAACCTCCGAAACAATTGTAGAAGGATTCCTGTGGTGAGACGACGAAGAAGAGCAAAGTCAATCTCCAATCGAAGTGGCTCCGGTGGTTTCTTCAAGGATGAAGATATGAGCCTCTGCAGCACCGAAACGAGCTGCAATCTCGCGCTCCCAAGAAGGTGATGAAAAGGTAGAGATGAAAGGCTCTTCTCAGAGAGCCTCACATTCCCGATTTTGTGTTGGTGAATGTTGGACGTAATGGAGGGAAAAGAAATTTTCGTTTCCCTCCTTTTTTTTTACAGTTGGTCTTTAAGCTGCCGTTAACGCTTGGCTAAAATTCCGTTCGTTTGGCATGTGCAAGAGTCGGCCACGTGGCGCAATCAGGGGAGCGCTCCATTTAACATTCCAGATCCAGATCCACAGTCTTGAATGTCCCTTTAACGGTACACCACAGTGTCAGGACCCAGCGATAGTTAAAAGTTATTTGCATTCGTTAGACCTGAAATAAATTCTTTAAGGTTTACGGGGGGAAAGACTCGCGAGTCGTGAATGAGGACCACCGGACCAGATACAGTTTCTCTTAAGACTTCTTGGATTGATGTGAGAGCAGTTGGAACTCCGGTCCCATTCGTTACCGTGAAAGGCTGGGTGTTTAGGTCGTATGGATGTTACCCACCCACTAGAAAGAACTTACAATCATATTCTAACACGTAAATGGTATTCTTTTGCCTCATTTTTCTGTGATTATCTGTCTACACAGAGTCTGATACTGGCATCCCAACAGTATAGCTCTGGACCCTTCAATTGAAGAGGCGTCTCATCTTTAATGTCAAGATTAGAGAAAATAACAATGGCAGAAATAAAATTGACATCAGATGCGTTTGTGCGGCAGAGTGCTTTTCTCTCTCTGTCAAGTGTTTAATGATGTTGGCGATGAGGTGGGTGGCGTTTTCAAGCTCCAGTTGTCGCCTGGATCATTGATTGGTTCCTTCTTATTTTACATGATTCTATCGAGAAAATGACCAATCACAGGATTTGTGCAGGACATGAGCTCAGTGCTCGTTGTCAAGCACACTTGCGTTCAGAATCCTTCTTTGATATTTCATCAAATCCCTGAAACGCGTTGGTCAAGAAACACTGAGAAAAGTCTTCGGGTCTATGTGGAAGAAACGCGTTGGTCAAGAAACACTGACTTAAAGGTCCTAATGAATTGCAGTTTTTCACCATGCCGGTCTGTAATAAGTTTGGTTGGCTAAATCCTTCTCAAAAGACGAGATATTCCAGGTTTATTTTGGCTATTCTTCCCAATTCAAGTCTTTCGTTCAATTCCGTTCTTTCGTTCTGCTTTAAACGTCTGGTTTGCGCTTGTCCGAAAAATCTGTGCAGGGATGGCTAACTTAGAAACTCGGCGCTCCTTCTTCGTCTTTATCTACGTTCTATTTCTCTACTTCTCGACGGAAATCGGGCTGTCTACGGGTGCTGATAGAATCTCTGCAGGCCAAGCTCTCTCTGGGATCCAAACAATTAGCTCTAAAGATGGCAACTTTGAACTGGGTTTCTTCTATCCAGGTAATAATTCTCGGAACCACTACATAGGCATCTGGTATAAAAAGTTCCCGGATAAAATAAGTGTTTGGGTAGCGAACAGAGAGAGACCCCTCTCTGATCCATCTTCCGCCGAGCTGAGACTCTCAGAAGATGGAAATCTAGTCCTCTTCGACGAGTCCAAATCACCAATATGGTCGACGAATTCGACCTTCCCCGCCTCTAATTCTACCGAAGCAGTGCTTCTTGACACTGGAAATCTTGTTCTAAGAGGTGGGCCGAATTCATCTGTTACGTTCTGGCAGAGTTTTGATCATCCAACCAACACATGGCTGCCGGGCTCGAAGCTTGGATTGGACAAACGCACGAACAAAAGTCAGCTCCTTACTTCATGGAGAAGCGTTGAAGATCCAGCTCCCGGGATGTTCGCTCTCCAGCTCGACCCAAATGGCTCCGACCAGTATTTTATACAGTGGAATGGGTCGAAGAGGTACTGGAGTAGTGGACCTTGGAATGGCCAAATTTTTAGTCGGGTTCCTGAAATGAGTTTGAACTACATCTACAACTTCACCTACGTTAACAATGAGAACGAAAGCTATTTCAACTACACAACCTACAATGCTTCTATCACGACGAGATTCGTGATGGATGTGTCGGGGCAGATCAAGGTGATGTCGTGGTTGGAGAACCTTGGGAACTGGAATTTGTTTTGGTCTCAACCAAGACAGCAATGCGAGGTCCATGCACTTTGCGGGGCTTTTGGTAGCTGCAACGAGGGAGCCCTGCCCTTCTGCAAATGTTTGCAGGGTTTTCAACCAAAATTTCCCAAAAATTATTTGAATCTAAGCGATTGGTCTGGCGGGTGTGTGAGGGATACTCCTTTGCAATGTGGGAATAGCAGTTTGTCTAATGCAGAGAAGGATAAGTTTCTTCACATGCCGAACGTGGGATTGCCTCCAAATTCACCCTCTTTGGCGATGGGGAGTTCTGAAGAATGCCACTTAGCTTGCTTGAACAATTGTTCTTGCAGTGCGTACGCTTTCGTCAATGGCCAGTGCTCAATATGGGGTGAGAATTTGCTGAATTTGAAACAACTCTCTGAGGGAGGAAACGATTTTTATCTGAGGCTTGCTGCTTCTGATGTTCCTGATGAAGGTAAAAAGAAGAAATCAATAGTTCCAGCTGTTGTTGGTGCTGTGGCTGGGGTTCTAGTCCTCCTAGGGCTTGTTTTATGTCTAATCTGGAGACGGCAACAAAGATCAATAAAAATTGCAAAGACGGCTGAGGGTTCTTTAATTCCATTTGGATACAGAGACTTGCAGAATGTGACGAATAACTTCTCTGAAAGATTAGGTGGAGGAGGTTTTGGTTCTGTTTTCAAGGGGTCATTGCCCGATTCATCAGCCATTGCAGTAAAGAAGCTCGAAAGCATCCGCCAAGGCGAAAAGCAATTCCGGACTGAAGTGAGCACGATCGGGACGATCCAGCACGTTAATCTTGTACGCCTTCGTGGGTTCTGTTCTGAAGGTGCAAAGAGGTTGTTGGTCTATGATTAAATGCCCAATGGCTCTTTAGATTCCCATCTGTTTCATCATCAGGAGTCTAAGCTTTTAGACTGGAGGACAAGGTATCAAATCGCACTTGGAACAGCTCGAGGATTGGCTTATCTCCACGAGAAGTGCAGAGACTGCATCATCCACTGTGACATCAAACCGGAGAATATACTTCTTGATGCTGAATTCTGTCCCAAGGTTGCAGATTTTGGCCTGGCAAAGCTTGTTGGCCGGGATTTCAGTCGGGTCCTTACGACAATGAGAGGGACCAGAGGCTATCTTGCACCTGAGTGGATCTCAGGCGTAGCTATAACAGCGAAAGCAGATGTTTATAGCTATGGCATGATGCTGTTTGAGATAATATCAGGGAGAAGAAACAGTGATCAACCTAAAGAAGGGCCGGTTGGGTTCTTCCCCACTTGGGCTTCGAGAAAAATAACCGAAGGGGAAGTTCTCAGTCTACTGGATCCCAGGTTGCAGAGTGACGCCAATCTGGAAGAGCTGACCAGAGCTTGTAGAATCGCTGGTTGGTGCATTCAAGATGATGAGACTCATAGGCCATCAATGGGGCAGGTGGTGCAGATCCTTGAGGGTGTGTTGGACGTGAATTTGCCTCCTGCGCCAAGGTCTCTCCTAGTTCTTGCTGATAACCAGGAGAGCATAGTTTTCTTCCTGGATTCTTTTTCGTCCAACCAGGGTTCACAAACGCAGAATAGCTCAAGTACTTCCTCTCAGGCGAAGAGCGCCACATCCGATGCGAGTTCCAAATCTTGAAAGTCAGGGTATTATATAATCTATTGTTCTTTTTTTCAAGCCGAAGCTGGAAGCATTGATCTAAGCTGTTGCTTCTGTCTCCTTCTACCCATTGTAAGTAGTAAGCATATGTAGATATTGCATGGAAGCCTTGGCTTCTAAGTTCTTAGCTAAGTACCACTGATACAGAATTTCTCTAAGAAACGTTTTGCCCCACTTTGATCTTTTTGGTGAAAAATGTTCAAAGGTGTAGTTTTACGGAGCTACTCTCCAGGCATGGTTACCTAGTTCACCCAACAAATGTTGTATAAGATGGGAATAAAATTTTCGTATGGCATCAAGGGCCTTGCCTAAAATTTGTGTCTTTCTTTTAACAAATTTAAGAAATGTTATTAAAAAGGAAAATGGGATGACCATGGACAATAACAAATTCTAATGCATATGGTAACCTCTCTTCTATCAAATGGATGGTTTGAATTGGAAACTCTCTCACAAAAATAGGCTTGTAAAGCAATGAAGTGAAGCTTTTGTGACTAGAGTAGGATACCCCGTTAAGCATACCAAAGTATTGATCTCCAATTTTTTGGCAAAATAAATCAGGGAATGACTTTCCTTGAGGGTCTGGCCATTTAATGTTAGGTACATCTATACTATATATAAGGTGAGGCGCCTCATTGGAAAGCTTGCCAAAAACAATTTATAACTTTCCTAAAATGCCCATCCTTTGCATAGTTTGGTTACAATAAACATAGCTATACCTGTCTCAACTCACCATTTTCCTTAAAAAACAATTTGTTTGTAATTGCCCCCACTTCTCCTCTCTCCATTCCCTCTCTCCCCACATCTCCTCTCTCTATTCCTTCTTTCCACGTGGAGTCTTGCACGTGCATATTTGCTAGTATTGGTTTATGTAATTAACTAGCAAAAACCCCGTGCGGTGCACGGGCTGCTATGAAAAATAAAGCATCAAATAGCTCTTTTGGAATAACAAAGTAAGCAAAACCATCATATATTGTGTAATGAACAACATTTAAAAAATAAATGCTATTTGGAAAAGTTTGAATGACATTCAAATTATAAACAGATGTATCAAATGCTATTTGAAAAATAGTATGCAATATATGTAAGCTTGAAAAAAACATTATATAAAATATTATGTATCATACATAAGACATGACAAAATAATATTAGAGATTATTAGATTATGCGATATTAATTGAGATATGTTATAAATTAAATTGTAAAATATTGAAATTACTAAATTTAATTAAGTCTTTCAATTGAAATATACAGATATAGTGCAACTAAACATTTTAATGTACTAAAAAATATAAAAATAATTTCGTTAGAATAAAAAAGCATGTAATGAAATAGAATAAACAACATAAAAACTAAAAAAAAATGCTTTATATGAATTTAAAAAATAAAAGGTAAAATTATGGGGAAGCGTTACTTTTTTTATAGGTATCTATTAACCTATATAAAAAGTCCCGTACAACTTGCTTGTCGACTTGCTTTCTTGACGACAACTTTTATTAAAAAAAAACCCACATGCTTGTTTGACGACAATAACTTTTTAGTGTTACTTTTTAAAAATAATCTTGACTAAGTCACCAAATTCTTCATAATCAAGAATTAGTATTACTTTTTAAAATTAAGTGAGAATGAGTGTCATTTTATTGTTCACATAAGTATTCTTCCAAAAATACTTCTTAATCCCATTAAAACATGATAACGAACAAATTTTTTTGCAAGTATGTTGAGGGCATTTTTGGAAAAAATCTTTGATAGGTAATAAAACCACATATTCACAATTATTTCTATTAATTTTCACTAATTAATTACCAAGAATTTGGCAATTGAATTAGAATTATTTCTTAAAAAGAATTAATAAATAGCAATTTTCTCTAATTTTTTTGTTTTATACGGTGTCGGTCACAATTTTCTATTTACATATGATTTTTTAAGTGATGCCTTTGAAAAATATTTCAGATTCAATCATGTTATTTTCAATAATAGGTAAAATAGTGATATTTTTGTTATATTGGGCACAATAGTTTTTTTTTCCTTTATATATCGTATTTGCCCCCATTATATACAAGGGGAAATTGATTTTAAGTGACACTTTTCAACGAGAGACAACAACATAGGCTCAAAAAGCTTGCGACGAGACATGTGGCTGCCATTTTCTATGCCCCGGTGGCATTCCTTGCAGGTCTCTGTATCTACCTTCCTCTAGTAATGAAGATTCTTTGTATTGAATAACTTAGCTGAATAGTTTCACTTCAAGCGAGACTTTAGGTGTGGGAGGGCTTAAGATACAGCACATGCGTTGTTGATGTGATGACCGTTGTGGATGTAACCCATGTTTGAGTATTGGAAAGGCGTTCTAAAAGTGTTGTGAAGGTTATACGTGTGTAACATCCTTGTCTTCCAAACTTTCAAGGAATATGTTTTCAATAAATCTTCTCTCTTTGTCCTTCTTGCATTAGTTTTCATACTCTAATGTTTATAAATGTGGAATTTATTTGTTAAAGAAAAAATAACGAAATTGTGTTAACTAAATCACTTTTGTATCTATATTTGCCTTCTTTTTTTTTGCTTATACATATTATTGCATCTTTGGTTTTTTTTTTTAAATCAATTTTGACCTCATTTGCACGTGTGAAGCAGGTGCAGGCACCCCTAGTTTATAAAAATACCTGTTGAAAGTCCTCTTTGTAGAAGAGGGAAGCTTTTAAAAAATAATTTACATTAAGGCCATGGACATTGCCAGTGATCTTAAAAGTCCAAGTTTGCCATTCACTTACTTAAAAGCTGAAGAGCCCCAAACATGTATGTTAAATGGCTCTAAAATTTTTATTTTGGATACACCAATTTGTTATAAAAATTGCAAAGATAGAAATGATAAATTAAAATAATTTGGTGACTAGGTGATTCATTGATACACTCCCGTTGATGGCACTTGAACAAAAATATTTTTTGGCAAAAACATCCACAACATGTAAGGAAAAACATCCTTGATGTTTAAGTTCTTAATTATAGAAAATTATCTATGTCGTTAATAAAGAGAAGATGGGGGAATATTCCCTACAGATTTTGGTACCCTTTTTCTTTTTCCAAACATTGCCCTCCCTAAACAAAATAATTGCCCACTATTTTAAACATGTTGTAACTACCTCAGGCTATTTATCTAAGTGGGCCCACGTTTTCTGCACGCGTAGCGCGTGCAGTCCCCTAGTGTGAATAAAGGAAAGCTAAACAAATCTTGGCTACATCAATAGCAATAGTAACAATTAAATAAAATCTAAATATAGTTTATGGGGGGCTCAAGGATAAACTTTAAGAAACATCATAAAAATTAAGCAAAATAAACAATAGAAATTGCTACTTGGAAATTCATCGTAGATGCTCCAACCATGTCAATCACCTAGGCATTTGGTATGGAAGAACAAAAAGCTCAGGCAACCTATTTCTGTATCCACAAAGTTATAAATCTCTACACTTGGAACAAAAATCTCTGCAATCTATATATATATAGCAAAAAAAAAAAAGGAAGAAAAACATAAAGAAACAATTATTTTTTAAAACTGAAGAAATATAATAAATCATGCAAAGAATAAAAATGCTGATCATGAGACATAATATTTTTAAAGTTATGCCTTACCACCCCACTATTTGGAGCTTCAATGTACACCGAAAAAAAAAAATGGATCTTTGATGATAACAATAGGTCCAGTGACCACCACAAGAAGATCTTGAGCGTGCACAGTCGTCCATTAATGGCATAACTGTATGCTTATTCACCCATCCCCTGTCTACCCTACAAAAGTCCCAACATCAAAACTTTGGGTCGGTTAACCATAGGAAAAAAAAAGTCAATAGTAAAACACCACGGGTTTGTTGATCATAGAAAACACTAGGAAAAATAAACAAAAAGAAGAAGAAATCCCATCAAATTCTATATCTGACTTGATAATACTCAAAGATCATGAGATAATTTATAAGCATGGACCTTAGCTTGATTTATGCACCCACGTGCAACCTTCAGCTTAGCAGGGTCAACCGACAGAAGCAAGTGCAAAAGAATCAGAATTTAAGGAATCAATTGCCCTTTTTGATCGTCCGGAGTTGAAATCTACAGTCGCTCTTGTAATCAAAGATAGACTGGAATAAAAAAAAAAATTTGTGTTTATATACAGGGGCATAGCCTTCTCAATTTGATATTTAATGAGATTCTTATTTTTCTGATTAAAAAAATTTGAAATATATCACAATTGATTTAATTGTAGGAAGCCTTTGTCTCCGATCTTTCAACTATGATTTATCAATACAGAATAAGGTTACAAATTCTTTTCCTTTTTCCTTGTTTGTCTGTGTGTGTTGGGTGGTTTGGGCGGGGTGGGGCGGTGTTGGTTGGTTGTGCAATGCAAAGGATTTTTCAAGGTAGCTAAATCATCATCAACAGAGCTGACACTCAAGAATTATTATCTTTTGGCAATATTCTATGTCATGTGGTTGTAAGAAAGATGGAACAAACCAAATCAAGAGTCCTAATGATGACGGATGAGGAGTCACAGATTCAACATAGTGAAACAAAATTGTAGGTAAGTATAACAGGAATACGAAGAATAATTTCCTATGATATAAGGCCACTAGGAATTACATGATTGCCTAATTAAATAATCACATTCGGAGGACCACAAAGAAAAGAAGAAGAAATTGAAGGAAGAAAAAAGGAAAGAAACAAGGCACCAAACATAATTTCGATCCACAGTAGTCTCAACAGCATGTTATAAATCTTTCCCAATTTTATTGTCCTGAGTATAGAAAATTAGAATTATGAGAGACTCAAGCCTTATCTGAATGTGGTAGCTTCCCATACGCTATTAGAATTTTCTCCAAATTTATTTTAAATATTTCAGATCATGATTGCACAGTATCAAAATATTCAAATGTAATGTTTTCAAGCAAGATTCTGGGTGTTAAACAAGAGATTTAGTATGGGTGCTAAAATATTTAGTTTTCTGAAGGTGCCTTTCCCCAGAAACCATAAAGAAATGTGAAACTGATCCAGGGAGTGTCTTGATGAAGTTTCTGGTCGATCTTAAAAGGATCTACAACAGATTAATCGTATACGTGCGCAAAATGGGTGAAGATCAACAACCCATCCTCAACGAGTCCATGATATGCGTACCAAAGTTTAGAAAGAGAGAACCCCTAAATCAGATCTCATTCATCTGACAGGAAGTTATGAATGATGGAAATCAGCAGGGATCATGTTAAGATAGAAGAAAATCAACGGATCACACAAGAAATTACGCACTTTAGATAGATCTTTAAGAGCTATCTTTCCGAATCTAAAAACCAAAGGCAGAGCAATTATTTCTATAAATTTTTGCTGAAATGATCCTATCCTGTTGCCAGAAGATAATGAATTTTCTCGCCAAAAACGAATTTGAATGAGTAACAGAAGAGATAAAATGGAACCTTGTGGTAGAATGCATGGACTGCGATTGCTCGGATCTACGAAAAGTAGTTGTGGCTTATATTCATATTTATAATGCAATAAAAAGACGTTTTGGATAATGATACGTTTTGTTGAAGTAGGGAGGTAGGGAGGTGGACGTTTGTTTTCAAATTAGTATAGGCGTTTTTGGTGGAGTGATTTCTTTAATTTAATTGTGGGACTCGTGAGGTGCCACATCAGCGGTGATGTGGAGCTAGGAGGATTGAGAGCTTGAGGTTTGGTGCTTTGTGGTGAGTCCAGAGAAAAGACTGATTGCTATATATATATATATGTATAATATAGATTCCACTTTCTGATTTTTTGGTAGTCTAATATAGATTCCACTTTTTTTAACACCTTCCGCAGGCAAACATATATAAGTTGTTTGCAAACGTGGGCCTCCTTTATCCATATTAGTCATTATCAGGGCCCATCCACGAAATTTTCAATTAAAGGGTGCAAGTTTCCCATGTGTTGCCTTCTGTGGAGTAATCGTCAGAAGTTATAGAAGCTTTGCCAGAAGGTCCCCTGACCGAAACTTGTTTTAAATCCTACTCTGATGTTTTCAGGGATGAAAAAGGTGGTGGTCCAGAAACATGGGCGTAAAATTTATAATAACAAATGCTTCACGTGATAGGATTTCGGAAAAATGCAAAAGAAAGGTGTAGAGGATTTCAAACCCTGTTGAACTCATCAAAACACAAATGGGAAATAGGCAATTGCTTGTTTGAGGCTAGGATTTAAGTTATTAAAAATAACATATAGTTTAATAATTAAAAAATAACCGATACCATAATTAAATATAACAATGGGACGCCTTTTATGTCCTATAATAGAAAACCCAGGAGCATTTGATTGGTGTGGTAAATTAATTTGAGAGTCTTGGGTAGTGGGTGTGCTGTCAACCTGAGGGAATGGAAGGTGTGAGACATGTGGGTCACAAAGAGCACACCATTATGGTGGTTGTATATGCTGTGTGAGATTTGAGCACACCATTAAGTTTGCAAAGCTCCTAAGCAGGTTTTTTTAGCATTATCCATCATCTATACATTCAATTTCTCCTATTATTCTGGCAATTAAATAAAAAAGAATTGGAAGATCATAATCCATCAGCGGAGGCTATGCAGCCATGGAGGGTTGGCTATTGCCGAAAGGAAAGTAAGCTAGCGGATATCTGCTACACTCAAAATCATGCACCAGTATTTGAACCCGTGTTATCATTGGTCCGGCATCCTTTTTTTTTTCCCTTAATAAAATCTTACCTTGAATGCACTGGTGTGATTACCGTAATTCCCGATGCAGACTATCTCCGTCTGCTACAGACTACCTCTCGCTATAAAACCAATCAAATTCCAAATTCAAAAGCAACTCTCAAGTTCATTGTGTTTTCTGACCTTGAATTAGTAAATTTTATTTTAAAAGAAAATTGCATACTCTATGACGTTTAAGAGTGAGTGAATTGGAGCCAAATTGAACTTCCCTTTCTAGGAGGAATGAATTAGCAACTGAAAAGTTGAAACCATATTTAAAGGGCCAAAACAAAAATGGTGGAACTTAAAAGGATAAAGCCTGGTATGTTTAGATAAAAATTGATGAAAGTGAGAATATGAGATTGAAAAGCATAGTTTTCACGAATGTGGGATTGAATGAATAATTGCACTAAAGAGTGGAAAAATATTTTTTCAAGACTCTAGAGTTATTATGTGAACCTAGTAGTTTTTAAATGACTTCAGGTTGACGTGACATGGGTTGCTAGCATCCCTAACTCAAACCAGTTTAGAACCCAGCAGGTTGGCATGTTTTATGTTATCAACCTGCCTGAATCTGTCCTTGTTTGTGCGGATTCAGCTTGGATCATCCTTGCACATTTATATGTTGCCTAACTTAATTATGACCCAACTTGAATCTATTTTGTTGCCACATCTACAAAAGGATATTAAAGATAAAAGCTCCAAGTTTCAAAAAGAAATATAAAGTTTCAAAATTTTGAAACTACAAAAAATAGTAACCAAGAAGATAATAAATGATGCCAAAAAGGTACACAAGTAATAACTAAAATACTTCAAGCTTATGATATGAAAAATACTTGGAGGCATAGGTCTCAAGCTTATGCATTATAGGCATATCTAGTGATGTTTGTCTATGGTTATCCCTTGATGCTTGTGCCTTGAAGTGCGAGGCTTAAATGATGAGTCTTAAGGCAGTCTTTTATTTAGGTCTTGCACCATGCAAATAAATAATCAAGAAAAATTTAAACAAAGGTTTTACTTTTAAGTTCAGGTTTATGCTACTAAGGTTCATTGTGAAGGCTTTTTTTTTTTAACTTGAATAATTATTGGAAAAATTCAAGAGAAGAGGAGAGACCCTCATATGGTCTTTATTGATCTAAAGAATGCACATGAGCACATGATTAAGTTCATATTGATAGATAGATTGTTGTTATCAAGGATATGGATGAAAGAGAGCTAAGCAGAGTGAGAACAAATAACAGCGAGGAAACTGAGTTTCGAATATGGGTTTACATCAAGCTCAAATACGAGTCCTTATCCTTTGCATTTGATTTTGGGTGAATTGATAGCTAACTAATTGAGAGGACATGTATTGGTGTATGTTGAATGTATTGGTGTATGGTGTACCAAAGTATAGAGAGAAGAAATTTTGAAAAGAGGGATATATCAGAGTCAAATTTTTTTAATTTAAACCAAGTCAAGACTCCTTATTTAGATAGTGAAGTTAGTATAATTGATAATAGGGGTGCAGCAATGGTAGACTTGAAACTTGGACGATTCCTATAATCCACTTTCGTCGTCTTAAATCAATAATTCATAAAGAGGGTTATAGCTTTTGGCATTTTCTACATAGAATCAAAGTTGGATGGCTAAGTGGAGAGAAACTTTTAGAGTCTTCTGTGATCAATATGTTTCTTTCAAGACTCGCGAGTCGTGAATGACGACCACCAGACCAGATACAGTTTCTCTTAAGATTTGGATTGAGGTGAGAGCAGTTGGAACTTGGAACTCCAGTCCCATTCGTTACCGTGAAAAGCGGGATGTTATAACACGTAAATGGTTTTCTTTTGCCTCATTTCTTTCTGATTATCTGTTTTCACAGAGTTTGAGACTAGCATCCCAACAGTATAGATGTGGACCCTTCAATTGAAGAGGCATCTCATCTTTAATGACAAGATTAGAGATAATAACAATGACAGAAATAAAATTGACACCAGATGTGTTTGTGCCTTCGAGTGCTTTGCTCTCTCTGTCAAGTGTTTAATGATGTTGGCGATGACGTGGGTGGAAAGGCGTTTACAAGCTCCAGTTGTCGCCTGCATGATTGATTGGTTCCTTCTTATTTTACATGATTCGATCTATCGAGAAAATGACCACTCACAGGATTTGTGTAGGACATGCTACTAGAAAAACGCTGCAGGAGCTAAGTTCTAGTTGTCAAGCACACTTACGTTCAGAATCCTTCTTTGACATTCCATCAAATCCCTGAAACGCGTTGATCAAGAAAGAGGAAAGTCTTCGGGTCTATGTGAAAGAATCGTATCTGTCTTGTTTTCTTTACTCCGAATGACTTAAAGGTCCTAATGAATTGCAGTTTTTCACCATGCCGGTCTGTAATAAGTTTGGTTGGCTAAATCCGTTCTCACAAGACGAGATATTTCAGATTTATTTTGACTATTCTTCTCAATTCAAGCCGTTCGTTCAATTCAATTATTTCGTTCTGCTTTAAACGTCTGGTTTGCGCTTGTCCGGAAAATCTGTAAATCTGTGCAGGGATGGCTAACTTAGAAACTCGGCGGTCCTTTTTCTTCTTTATCTACGTTCTATTTCTCTACTTCTCGACGGAAATCGTGCTGTCTACGGGTGCTGATAGAATCTCTGCAGGCCAAGCTCTCTCTGGGAAGCAAACAATTAGCTCTAAAGATGGCAACTTTGAACTGGGTTTCTTCTATCCAGGTAATAATTCTCGGAATCACTACATAGGCATCTGGTATAAAAAGTTCCCTGATAAAACAAGATTTTGGGTAGCGAACAGAGAGAGACCCCTCTCTGATCCATCTTCCGCCGAGCTGAGACTCTCAGAAGATGGAAATCTAGTCCTCTTCGACGAGTCCAAATCACCAATATGGTCGACGAATTCGATCTTCCCCGCCTCTAATTCTACCGAAGCAGTGCTTCTTGACAATGGAAATCTTGTTCTAAGAGGTGGGCCAAATTCATCTGTTCCGTTCTGGCAGAGTTTTGATCACCCTACCGACACATGGCTGCCGGGCTCAAAGTTTGGATTGGACAAACGCACAAACAAAAGTCAGCTCCTTTCTTCATGGAGAAGCGCTGAAGACCCAGCTCCCGGGATGTTCGCTCTCCAGCTCGACCCAAATGTCTCCAACCAGTATATTCTACAGTGGAATGGGTCGGAGAGGTACTGGAGTAGTGGACCTTGGGATGGCCAAGTTTTTACTGGGGTCCCTGAAATGAGCTTGAACAAAATCTACAACGTCACCTACGTTAACAATGAGACCGACACCTATTTCTACTACACAACCTACGATACTTCTATCAAGACGATATTTGTGATGGATTTATCGGGGCAGGTCAAGCAGATTGCGTGGTTGGAGAACGCTGTCAAGAAGATTTCGTGGTTGGAGAACACTTACAACTGGAGTTTGTTTTGGACTTTTCCAGGACGGCAATGCGAGGTCTATGCACTTTGCGGGGCTTTTGGTAGCTGCAACGAGGGAGCCCTGCCTGTCTGCAAATGTTTGCAGGGTTTTCAACCAAAATTTCCCAGAAATTATTGGAATCTAAGCGACTGGTCTGGTGGGTGCGTGAGGGATACTCCTTTGCAATGTGGGAACAGTAGTTTGTCTAATGCAGAGAAGGATAAGTTTCGTTACATGCCGAACGTGAAATTGCCTCTAAAGCCACTATCTTTGGCGAGTGGGAGCTCTGAAGAATGCCATTCAGCTTGCTTCAACGATTGTTCTTGCAGTGCGTATTCGTTCGTCAATGGTAATTGCTCAATGTGGCGTGAGAATTTGCTGAATCTGCAACAACTCTCTGACGGAGGAACCGATTTTTATCTGAGGCTTGCTGCTTCTGATGTTCCTGATGAAGTTCATGAAGGTAAAAAGAAGAAATCAAATGTTCCAGCTGTTCTTGGTGCTGTTGCTGGGGCTTTGGTCATCCTAGGGCTTGTTTTATGTCTAATCTGGAGATGGCAACGAAGATCAATAAAAATTGCAAAGACCGCTGAGGGTTCTTTAATTCCATTTGGATACAAAGACTTGCAGAATGTGACGAATAACTTCTCTGAAAGATTAGGTGGAGGAGGTTTTGGTTCTGTCTTCAAGGGGTCATTGCCCGATTCATCAGCCATTGCAGTAAAGAAGCTCGCAAGCATCCACCAAGGCGAAAAGCAATTCCGGACTGAAGTGAGCACGATTGGTACGATCCAGCACGTTAATCTTGTGCGCCTTCGTGGGTTCTGTTCCGAAGGTGCAAAGAGGTTGCTGGTCTATGATTACATGCCAAATGGCTCTTTAGATTCCCATCTGTTTCATCATCAGGAGTCCAAGCTTTTAGACTGGAGGACAAGGTATCAAATCGCACTTGGAACAGCTCAAGGATTGGCTTATCTCCATGAGAAGTGCAGAGACTGCATCATACACTGTGACATCAAACCGGAGAATATCCTTCTTGATGCTGAATTCTGTCCCAAAGTTGCAGATTTTGGCATGGCAAAGCTTGTTGGCCGCGATTTTAGTAGGGTCCTTACGACAATGAGAGGGACTATAGGCTATCTTGCACCTGAGTGGATCTCAGGCGTAGCTATAACAACGAAAGCAGATGTTTACAGCTATGGCATGGTGCTGTTTGAGATTATATCTGGAAGGAGAAACAGTGATCAATCTGAAGAAGGGCCAGTTGGGTTCTTCCCCACTTGGGCTTCGAGAAAAATAACGGAAGGGGAAGTTCTCAGTCTACTGGATCCCAGGTTGCAGAGTGTCGTCAATCTGGAAGAGCTGACCAGAGCTTGTAGAATCGCTTGTTGGTGCATTCAAGATGATGAGACTCATAGGCCATCAATGGGGCAGGTGGTGTGGATCCTTGAGGGTTTGTTGGACGTAAATTTGCCTCCTGCCCCAAGGTCTCTCCAAGTTCTATTTGGGTCACAATAACTAATTAACAATGTCTTCATCACCATGATTCCAAAACTTGCTAATCATCACCAACTAGATTTAAAGAGCTGAAAACCAAGTGCAGAGAACTACTTTATCTATTATATATTTTATATATATCATTATATTTCGGTTTGGTTTTACATTTAGGAAATTTGGTTCGATTCGATTAATCCGAGCTTTCAACCCAAAACCGAACCAAACATATTCGGTTCCCTATTTTTAGAATCAAAACCTATCCAAAGACTATATAACCCCAACCAAACCGACTCAAAGTTAGGTTGGACCAGTGCGGTTTTGATTTTAACCGACCTAAGTTGCAGCCCTAGTAAATATTGCTTTATGTAATTAATTCCACCTTCTTTGATTCTTTCGACAGACAAACATTAATAAGTTGTTTGCAAACGTGGGCCTCCTTTATCCATATTCGTCGATATTAGGTCCCATCCCCGAAACTTTCGATTAAAAGGTGCAAGTTTCCGGTGTACTGCCTTCGGTGGAGTAATCGTCAAACGTTAGAATCTTTGCGAGAAGGTCCCCTGACCGAAACCTGTTTTAAATCCTGCTCTGATGTTTCCAGAGGATGAAAAAGGTGCTGGTCTAGAAGCATGGGTGCAAACTTCATTATAAGAAACGCTTCACGTGACAACATATTGGGAAAATGCAAGAGGAAGGTGTAGACAATGTCAAACCCTGTTGAAACCATCAAAACACAAATGGCAAATAGGCAATTGTTTGTTTGAGGCTTGGATTTAATTTATTAAAAATAACATATAGTTAAATAATTAAAAAATAACTGATACCATAATTAAATATAACAATGGGATGCCTTCTGTGACCTACAATGGAAAACTCACGAACATTTGATTGGCGTGGTAAATTAATTGGAGAGTCTTGGGTGGTGGGTGGTGGGTGTGCTGTCAATTTGAGTGAATGGAAGGTGTTAGACATGTGGGTCACAAAGAGCACACCATTATGGTGGTGGTATATGCTGTGTGAGATTGAGCACACCATTAAGTCCCAATGTGCAGAAAAAGGATTTCGATCGACTTCCGGACTTTACAACTTGTATCTACAATTTTATTTACAGTTTTGAAGTAGTGTCATTCAATGTGGATCCTACACAAAAAAATAAAATCTAAAAAAATGAATAAACTCTAGGGAAAGGCATCTTATATATGCTGGAAATAAAATTGTAGATAGAAACTGTATAGCCGGCCATTCGGATTTTGGCTTCTGGGTGTAAAGTTTTGAGTTAGATTAAAAAATTACATACGTACAATGACTCGGGCTAAGGGTATTTTGGGAAAATAAATTCTTTTCGCCCTCTTTTTTTTACAAGTTCGCTGCTCTAATAAGCGTCCCCCGTTATACAGGACAGATATACGGGCTAGGGTTTGTTCATCGTCTTCAATCGTCAAATCAAATAAGTAGGATTTCTAGGGAACGTAGGATTGTTTTGCCCTTTTTGTCGCTCTTGAAAATTTTCCTGTTTCGTAGCTTGGATCAGTAGGGTTTTGGGACAGATGCCTCAGTGACATTCGAAGAACAACAATGATCTTGCCTTCTTCACATACGACGAGAAGAAAAAGCTCGGATATGGAACTCAGAAGGAGAGGCTTGGAAAGGATTCAATAAAGCCCTTCGATGCCTGTTTCCTCTGTTTAAAGCCCTTCATCGATCCTCTTTGCTGCCAGAAAGGTCATGTCTTCTGCAAGGAATGCATACTCGAGTGCCTGCTCGCCCAGAAGAAGGACATACGAAGGTCTGTTGCTTTTCTTGTTATTTATTTATGTTTATTTTGGTTGATCCTTGTTATTATATGCGTACTTTCTTTCCCATTCATATATATAAGAAATAGCTTATATGTTAGCCAAAAAAAAAAAAACTAGTTTTGGTACTAACCAATCCTGAGGCATGAATTGGTGCTTATTGTGTTCAAATCGAACAGAGTATTTGGGGCACGATATGTGTATCGTTGAGTCTTGTTGGAGAGATAACATTGTTGTCCTTAATGCTTTGAAAACGATAGGTTGTGAATTCTTGTTGCCTTTCACAAAAAAAGAAAATTGCACTTTATTTTGGAAATAATATTGATGGAATTTGATCTTCTGGTGCATCATGCATGATATACAATTGATGAGAATATAAGTATTATAGCATTTTAAGGACCAATACTCAATAGAACATAAGGATTTCTAGTCCATGTAAAAGCAATTACTGTGGTATAGTTATTCCCTCTCTATGTCAGGTTTTCAAACTTGAATCACATTATTTGCTTTGGTGGGCTTGAGTTAATGAAAACTATGTAGGTAAATGGAAGTCATGATAAATTAAAATTGTGTATAGAACACTCAGAAACTGACCAAAACTTCTCATATTTACTCTCAGTTAGATGGAGGATTTTTTGGTGGAAGTGTGTCCCTTTTTGTTTGTCAATTGCTGAGCGTTTGTATGGATTAGCTTCTTATATGGTTGCATAGAAGACCTGGCCTTCTGGGCAGCTCCACTGTCGTTAACTGGTAATACAATTCTATTTTTTGGTTTTGCTGGTCCAATGTGGGATAAAGGCGAGCTGGATGAGGTTAATTACTAAATGCTAGTCGATATTTTAAAATAAAATGTCATTGTTTGCATTATTAATATTCATAAGCCATCCAAAAAAAGATAAAATATAAAGTTTAATTACTAAATGATAGTCTATATTTTAAAATAAAAAAACTGTTAAATACGCATCTCTAAGATCTCTTCAAATACTACTTGCACGCTCACTTTAACTGGCTCATTATTTATCCCTTTTGCTATACATATGCAATCAAGGCTAGAGAGAGAGAAAGGGTGTTAAAAAACAACAGAGTTGTAACACCTGTTTAGAATCAAACGAAAAAGAGATGGAGAAATAGAGATGGGGGGAGGGAGATAGAGGTGATTCCCCTTGTTCGTAACAACAATAAAGCGCTGAGGAGAGAGAAGTCGCTAGAACCAAAAAAAAAAATCAATAACGCCCTATTTAGAAGAAAATGGAAGATAGAGTATTGGGGGCGAGACAGAGTGAGAGAAGAGAGAGTATAGGGGAGGAGAGGGAGAGGGGGGAGAGAGAGGTGGTTCACCTTGTTTGGAACAGCAACAATTAGTAACGCCCAATAGCAGCAGCGCCCAACAGAGAGAGAGAGAGAGGCAGGTTCTATTCTGCCTGTTTTTTTGCTCGTTTCCCAGAAAACGATGATGGACGAAAAGCAACAATATAGAAGAAGAAGAAAACAATATCTGGAGAAAGAGACCAGGGAAGAGAGAAGAGAAGAGAAGGGGAGAGGATAGTTACCGAAGCCTTTCTCTGCAACACCAGAAAACAAAGAGGAAGGAGGAAGAGCAAAAATACGAAGAGACTGTAGACGGATGTTTTATCGTGTTTCTAATTCTTAGTCATGAATTGCTGATTCTCCTCCATTGGGTAGGGAATTAGGAAATGTTAAATATAACTTAAAAGCTAATTCTACGGAATTGAGATATGATTTCATTTCTAATTTTAAAACGTCCAACCAATCAGAAGAATTGGAATTGTGTACCCAATTCCAATTCTTGCCCCAAATTCCACCCACAATTCCGTGAACCAATCGGGGCCTTATTGTTCACAATTCACAAACATTCAAAATTATTACTGATGAGATCCTGTTGTTTTACATCATATTCACTTTAAAAAATTGACATTTCCCAATGGCATTGTAGATATATGGCACACCAGGGATGGCAGCTATTCAGTTTTGAGAAAAATCAAAATTGAACTGATTAAATATACTCCAAACCAAAATCGAACCAAAACTGCCACTATTTTTTTATGTATAAACCAAGATTGAACTGAAACCAATGAATGCAAACCTAAAACTGTCTTAATAGGTTCATTTTGGTTCAGTTTGTTGTTCTTACTAAAAACCCGAACAATCCCTGGTTAGTGATCTAACTTAAACATATGTACATGTCTAATCGGTTTGGTTTGGTTCAGTTTGGCCTTAAGACTAAAATGAATTGGTTTCATACAGCATAAATCGAAACCGACCAAAACCATTAAGGACAACCCAAAACTGACCTTACTAGGTATGGTTTTTTTTGTGGTAAAAACCAACTATTTCTAGTGGCACTCCATCGGTGGGAGGAGGGTTGAGGGAGACCCTGACTTGTAGATTAATATAGTAAAAGCATTTACACCTAGCCAGGGGGGGACATAGAAAACCTTAACCCTCAAGGAGATGCTAAATACAATGTAAATCATGAATCTAAAATCTGAAACTATAAAGACCTATTCTATCATGAAATAGAGAAACTTTAGCTTTTACAGGAAGCAGAGAAACTAAGTTAAAAATCCGAAACTGAGGGTGATAACATCCTTCATTCGCAAGAGCATCAGCCACAGTATTAGCTTCACGGTAAATATGCTGAACACTTCTATTAAACTTTGATAATCTTGATAGAATTTCTTTCCACCAAAAGGAGCACTTCCAAGGATGTTATTGGTTTAGTATGGTTTATTGGTTTTAACCAAACCTTTGCCATTCCTATGGCATATTGATTATTAAGCACAAATAATTTCTCAGGAAATTACCTTTAGTGAAGACAAAGTTGTACTTGAGCACCTTTATAGTCACAGGCATGGCAGGATGAGTAAATGGATGATTGTAGGTGCATTTGTGCTAAATGCACCCAAAAAAAAAAGTAAAAAAAAAAAAGGGAAGGTGCCCTGTTGATTAATGATGCGAGTGTGGGGTACATCTAGAAAACATGTTCAAGATTTCAGCATTTTAACATGATGTGTTTTTAACAAGTTTGCAAAACTCCTAAGCAGGTTTTTTAGCATTACCCATCTATACATTCAATTTCTCCTATTTTTCTTGCAATTAAATAAAGAAGAATTGGAAGATGATGATCATGATTCGTCTGCGGAGGCTATACAGCCATGGAGAATTGGCTATTGCCGAACGGAAAGGAAGCTAGCGGATATCTGCTACACTCAAAATCATGCACCAGTCTCTGTACCCGTGTTATCATTGGTCCGGCATCCTTTTTTTTTTCCTTACAAAAATCTTACCTTGAATGCACCGGCGTGATTACAGTAATTCCCGATGCAGACTATCTCCATCTGCTACAGACCGCCTCTCGCTATAAAACCAATCAAATTTCAGATTCAAAAAGCAATTCCCCGCGGAAGATAAAATTTTCCTTTGTCCTTTCTAATTGCGCTTAAAAACTCCCAAAGGAGCCAGGCGAAGTGAAAATTGAGAGAGGTTTGATATCAATGGATTGATGGAGGGAAGGGAGTCATGCTTATTTCTTGACTCATCTCCACGCAGACCACACCAATGGCCTGCTTCCATCTAGAACAAGGGCCCAATCTTCTGCTCTCCCATCACCGCTAAACTGTTCCATGTTAAATTCCCTGATTTCAATATTTCCTTCCTTAGGGTTTTAGAGATAAGTTCCTCGCATTTGCTTTCTTTGGTCTCTCCTGCCACTGGTTTTGAAACTGTCGGTGAAGTCATGGCGATTGACGCTCACCATTGCCCTGGTATGTTGCATTCACCTCTAAAATATTTTTTCCTTTGATATTCTGGTTTGGTTGCTATTAATTTACTTTCCTTTGAGATTATAGAATTATCGGCAACTTTAAATTATTCTTCTTTTTGTCGATTCACGATCTTCAAACCAAAACAAAGACGAGGCAGTTGCAACTAAGGATTTATATTTCTCGAACATAGTTCCAGGAAATGCTTGTTTTTATTGATAAAGATGATGAGATTAAAGAAAGCTCGTTTTGTAAGCCGAACTATTTGGAAGTGTGAAAATGGTACTTAGAGCCGAGGATACACATCTGAAAGAAATTTACAACTTGGCCTCTATAGTTTAGTCCGTTTGACCTATTAATTTAATGGAAGAGACCAGAGCAGCCTCTCTTTCGGGTTCATTTCGTTTCTGTTCGTATATGTCGTTTTGGTATTGATAACATCTTATGTTAAGTTGTGAATTTTTGCTTCCATGATTGTGACATTTTCTCTTCGGATGTTTACTGAGCGTTGGAAACCTCACCTTGCTTGATACTTACATATTGAAGAGTGAGAAAAAAAAATTCTCTGACTTTTCTTGATACTCACCAAAAAATTCTCCATTTGAGTTTATTTGAATTCAAAGGACGGGCTCTATATTAGGTATTAGATTTCATTACTACACATAAAAAAAACCCATGTTGGAAAACACTAATTTTAGACAGTTCCAGATCGTTTAATTGCCATTATGCTTCTTTTTCTTCTTTTTTTATTCTCTCAATTTCTTTTTTTGCTGGGCCTGGAAATCCTTGTGCTTACATTCTGATAGTTTCATCATCACCGCACTAAACAGTTCACTGCTCCTGAATTTTGTTCTTTGGGCAGGAGCAGTTATGAACTTGTTTCGTTGGGAAGCTGCCAGTGAAAGGGCACAGTTAGGAAAGATCATGCTCCTACGTGCACTGAGGGGTGATAAAGTGGATGTCTTGTACTTAGATAACACCTACTGTAATCCATCCTATGCTTTTGCTCCCCGAGATGTTGTTTCTCAGCAGGTTCACTTCCATTCATGTTTGTTGCTAAGGATCTGTTGTTTCCTTTAGTTATCGGTACAACTATTATGCCCTATTTAGACAGACCCTTTAGTTATTGACATACCTAATATGCATTATTTACTTTTGCAAGCTAGGGTGTATACCAATACCATTATCGACTTTACATAGGTCACAATAGCATAAAAGATATGATGAACAGATTGAATAGCATATAACATAACTATGATAGAAATTGTTACATCACTTTTACTTTACTTTTGCAGTGGAATTAGCATTTCAGTGAAGCACTTCATTTGGAATTGCTTGTTAAAACGTTTTCTAGACACCAAATATGTGGTTGAGTGCTTTTATGCTGTAGATGCAATGTCAAATACACTCCAAATTAAAGTTTGAAGGTAAATGGATAATGGATGTTCATGAATAAGTAGTTCAAAATTTAGCCAAGGGCTATTTTGTCTTCAACATGGAGATGTCAAAAGTTGGCAGTCGTAATGAAGAGAATGAGACTTAAGATAATGTGTTTACATGAAATTTAATGGAAGAAAGATAATGAAAATTGGTTTTATGAGTATAAACTTTCGTAGGTAGAAAGATGCAGGAATAAGGTTGGACAAGGAGACAAAGGATCACATTATAGGCATTAGAAGAATTAGCAATAAGTTAATGATAAATGAATTAATCTTAGAACAAGAGATTTTTAACATTATTAGTGCCTATGCTCTCTAATTGATAGCAAAAGAAAGCATTAAAAACAATTTTGAGAAGAATTAATGAATTAATTCAAGGAATTTGATACATATGGTACATCTACATATAGGAATTTAAATGGTCATACTGGAGAAGTGGCTACAGATGATGATAAAAAACATGGAGGATGAGGTTTTGGATGTAGAAATGAGGTAGGGGAAGCAACTCTCAAGTTCATTGTGTTTTCTGACCTTGAATTTGTAAATTTTATTTTAAAAGAAAATTGCATACTCTTATCACATTTGAGAGTGAGTGAATTGGAGCCAAATTGAACTTTCCCTTTCTAGGAGGAATGAATTAGCAACCTGAAAAGTTTTCGTAGTCATTTTAGGAGAAAGTCTAGGTTCATAACATAAGTTGATGTTGGTCAACACTTGTAGTGCAAAAAAAAGGAGGGAAACCATTTTTAAAGGGCCAAAAAAAAAGGATGTGGAACCTAAAGGATAAAGCCTGGTATTTTCTGATAAAAATTGATTAAAGTGAGAATATGAGATTGAAAAGCATAGTTTTCACAAATGTGGGATGAAATGAATAATTGCATTGAAGAGTGGAAAAATATTTTTTAAAGACTCTAGCGTTATTATGTGAACCTGGTAGTTTTTAAATGACTTCAGGTTGACGTGACATGGGTTGCTAGCATCCCTTACTGAAACCAGTTTAGAACCTTGCAGGTTGGCATGTTTTATGTTATCAACCTGCCTGAATCTGTCCTTGTTTGTGTGGATTCAGCTTGGATCATCCTAGCACATTGATATGTGGCCTAACTTGATTATGACCCAACTTGAATGTATTTCGTTGCCACATCTTCAAAAGGATATTAAAGATAAAAGCGCTAAGTTTCAAAAAGAAATATGAAGTTTCCAAATTTTGAAACTACAAAAAATAGTAACCAAGAAGATAATAAATGATGCCAAAAAGGTACACATGTAATAACTAAAATACTTCAAGCTTATGGCATATGAAAAATACTTGGAGGCAAAGGTCTCAAGCTTATGCATTATAGGCATATCTAGTGATGATCAACAAAGGTATGGCTCAAGCAATTTGTAGTTCGGACCTAAATATGCAACTGTTGATTCTAGTTGAATCTTACTGGTGCCAGATTTTTCCTATGAATTGCACCTTTATATATAAGTTCTCTTGGTAATGTACTACATGGAACTAATATTTTATATATTTAACCAGGAACAATATTAGTGAAAATGGCAGAATTAGTCGTTTAAACTCTATTTAGTTGACAATTTTGATTGATAATGTTCACTATATGTTCATTGGAAACAATATTGGTAGATGATTACTTTTTTATCTGAATGGCAGGTGGCGTTTGTCATTATCAAAGATGGAGACGCATTGGAATATAACTTTATTATGGAGTTGGACGATGTTTATAGATGGAGAATCGAGCTTGATATGGAATTCATCAACTGCGCAACTACTGGAATTAGTGTGGTTTACCGTGATTTATGGAAGATCATTATGTCTATGGTGATATAAGCTTTTGATTACAATTTTAAAAAGTCTTTGTAATTGGTCTCTATGCTGTTCATCGAGATAACATTGTTGTTATGTATAATGTATAAAGCTTTATTAGATGATAGGCATAATGATGTGTTGATGTGTGGGTTAAAGTTTCAAATATTAATGCTTCAGTCTCTGAGGCCCTGCCCATTTTAAGTTTAAATCTCTAAGAACATTGCATAGTAATTCTCAGGCGTTACGTATGATTGAGTGACGGCATTGCTTTGAAATCTAAATAAAGAGAACAATATTCCTATTTTTTTAGATGTGTTTCTGGGGGATGCATTTAAGCACAAAGCTATCTTCCCTTGGGTATATAATGCATCAAAAAGTTGATGCTATTGGTTTTTTTCCCAACTCTAATGACCATTTTGGGGTTAAACAAGTATTGAATCATATATGTGATGCCCATGCATCGCACGGGCGTGCACGCTAGTAAATTCTTTAAGGTTGACGGGGTCAGAAGAATCGCGAGTCGTGTATGAGGACCACCAGACCAGATACAGTTTCTCTTAAGACTTCTTGGATTGATGTGAGAGCGATTGGAAACTCCGGTCCCATTCGTTACCGTGAAAAGCGGGATGTTTAGGTCGTATGGATGTTCTAACACGTAAATGGTTTTCTTTTGCCTCATTTCTCTCTGATTATCTGTTTTCACAGAGTCTTGAGACTTGCATCCCAACAGTATAGCTCTGGACCCTTCAATTGAAGAGGCATCTCATCTTTAATGTCAAGATTAGAGATAATAACAATGGCAGAAATAAAATTGACATCAGATGCGTTTGTGCGGCTCTCTGTGTCAAGTGTTTAATGATGTTGGCGATCAGGTGGGTGGCGTTTTCAAGCTCCAGTTGTCGCCTGCATCATTGATTGGTTCAGGTCTTTCGTTCAATTCCATTTTCTTTCGTTCATTTCCTCTACGGCGAGAGCTTTTATGGCGAAGTTTAATGCGTCAAACTCCTCTTGACGCATGGACACGATGGTCCCGTGAGCGCCACGGCTAACACTCAGCCCCTTAATCTTTTACCCAGCCGGAAGACCAGCCGGCTCAATTCCCCAGCCCGGGTGGTTTAAGTCCCTATTATTTTGAAATTTAAATTTCAAAACCAGAAAAAGAGGAACCCTTAGAAAAAGCCATCCTTCATTCTTCACGAGAAACCTTTCTTCGTCTCAGACTCTCAGCGAACATCAAGAAGAAGAGGAAGAAGACAACCCAAGCTGAAGACCAGCTCTAACATCTCACCACCTGGTTCTTCTATCAATACTTGATTGATTCCCAATAGCTCTCAACAAGTTCAATAAACTTGCTAACCAGATAACCACCGTTTGCAGTTTCTCAAACATGCTTCAACAAAACATCTACAATAACAAAGCTATGAATTATTCAATTTACTAAATAATACGATTAGTCAAAGCCAAAGGCAATATCTGATGATCAATCACGCCGCTACCAACGAACTCAAACTGATCTACCGTTGAAATTACTACCGATTTGGCCATTAAAGATCTAATAAAATGTGCCATCGCATTTTGCAATGTGGATTCAAGAACAAATAAAACAAGATGAAAGAGGAAAAAAGGAGTGGGGATTGAATTAACTTACCAGGATTTGCAAAAAGCAGAGTAGAAGAAGGGTTCAAATGTATTCTGCAAGAACAAAATATCTCCTTCTGGGAAAACTTCAGCCCCTAAAATCAAGTCTGCTGCAAATCCACCATGAAGCAACTATTCTTAGCCAAATGTCTTCTGCAAAAAATGCTTGAAGCAACAGAAAACGAAGGGGCGCGAAATCATTTGGCAAGCATGGCGCCATTGCTGAAACGAATAGATGAACCTGGGCTGAGGAACTGAACCGGCTGGTTTTCCGGGGCGGGTGAAAGAATGAGGGGCTGAGCTTTAGTTGTCTCACGTGCCGCTCACAAGACGACATATTTCGCGCGCGGATCCTCTGTGAAGCGCATCGCCTGTGAAGCAAAGGCATCCTCTGTGAAGCGCAATCCAACGGACCAGAATAAGCGAAGGTTATAATAGTAATTTTGATCCAAACGCTTAAAAAACTATTAAAACTCTCCTCGGCTCTCTCCTCGGCAAGACGAAAACGCGCGAAACATTTATATTATTTAACTTATAATCTTGTCTACGTCCGAACTTTCTCTGTTCTTACTCAGACATTTCTGTGTTTACTCCGACATTGGCGGGAAAGGTGCTGTCTTTACTCTCACTTCGAAGAAAAGGAAGGCAGCTACCACAGTTCCACTTCCAAGTGTTAAAGAAGAAGGGACCACCACTCACTCCACCATTATGGGTTTCTATTTAAGACTCCAACAACCAATGTAAACCAGGTACATAAACAGATTTTTGGCCTTTTCCATTAATGTCAACCCCCGAAGATGGTGGAACCTTAAATAAATTGAAATGATGGTCGGGCGAACAATGCCGCGCCGCCACACATCGACAGGGTACGCCCAGAAATAAACAGCTGTCAAATAAGCCATTACCACCCCCGAACAAGCCTTAGGTACCCACCGAAAAAATGTGAGGTTCACCACAATTAAGCCTAGGTACACACCATAAGAACCTGTAGGTACCCACCAAAAAACCGCCAATAATGCCCTAGGTACCCCCAATTAAGCCAAAATAAGGCATAGGTACCCAAGAAATTGTCGTAGGTATCCCAAATCGTCTGGCACCGATTAATCCTGGGATTTAATCGTGATGAAACAGAGACTTCATGTTCTCTGGAGAGTTAATCGGGACAGTCGCGATTAATCTTGAGATTAATCGCGAGACCTAATCTTGACTGGGCGATTAGTCGTGGATGCTAATCGCGGATCTCACGATTAATCTCTGGGCTAATCGCGCGGACATGTTTTGTCTTTTTTTTGACTTTATTTGTTGCCAGTATATTCTATCTTATTTTAACCAAACCTATGGGAATGAAGAAGGTCCAAAACTTATGTACCACCTTCGTACCCTTGGCGTACCGTAAAAATAATTCGTAGGTACCATGTGTGTAGGTACTAAGAAATTATTCCGACGTACTCAAGTTTTGTAATAAGCCGTCAAAATACACCAACTTGGCACATGGTTGAAGAGAATGGTTACCCTGTGATGTTCATGGGTACTATATATTGTTATTAGTATGATATTCTAAGTGGAATATCTGTTTTATGTTGTAGGGACAAATGGAGCAAGTCATTTGTACAAGTGGAAGTGAGCAATTAAGTGGAGATGAGGTTAGTGATGATATAGCGGATATAAATACAGTGCCTAGAGTTGTAAGAGCACTAAGGTTCGATGACGGCGAAGGGCATACTCAAAATTTTAGGCCATCCGTGGGAATGGAGTTCCCATCTACCGATGAAGCGTATAGATTTTACAATGCTTATGCAGCACAGAAGGGCTTCAGTATTCGAAAGAGTACGAGCTGGAAAAGTCGGAAAGATGGTAAGGAGTTGTGTAGGAAGTTTTGTTGCTATAAAGAAGGGAAGAAGGGAATAGACAAACGGGATAAAGATGTGAAGAACCCTAGAAAGGAAACACGTACGGGTTGTTTGGCACACATGAGTGTGAAAGCTCAAGACAATGGCATGTATTTTGTAGCGAGCTTTGAGGACGAGCATAATCATGAGGTTGTTACCCCAAGTAAGGTCCACATGCTACCTTCACAGAGGAAAGTTACAGAGGCGCAATTAGCAGAAATTGTATTAGCAGAAAGCAGTGGCATACGACCAAAGCATGCTTTTGAGTTCATGGGTAGAGAAGCCGGCGGAAGAGAGAATTTGGGCTTCCTACCTATTGACCATAAGAACCAGATTCGTGACAGACGGAGAGCAATGAAAGTAGGAGACGGATCAAGGTTATTAATTTATTTTGAAGGACAACTGATTGACGATCCGTCTTTCTTTTATGCTGTACAAGTTGATGAGAACAATGAAATAACAAACTTTTTCTGGGCTGATCGGAAGATGCAAGAAGACTACAATAATTTTGGAGATGTTGTTTGTTTTGATACAACTTATAGGACAAACGAAGCTCAAAGGCCATTTGCACCATTGGTTGGAGTCAACCATCACAGACGAATGGTAGTGTTCGGAGCTGCAATGCTTTATGATGAGACGAAGGCATCCTTTGTTTGGTTGTTTGAAACATTTATAAAGGCAATGAATGGGAAAGGGCCAGTTACCATCTTGACAGACCAAGATGCAGCTATGTCAGCTGCAATTGCTTTTGTTTTGCCGAACACGTATCATCGGTTATGTGTATGGCATTTGCACCAAAATTCATTGAAGCATCTCGGTCACATATTCCAAACGAGAACCTCCTTTTCATCTGATTTCAATCGGTGTATATATGATTACGAGGAAGAGGCTGAGTTCTTGGAAGCGTGGGATGCAATGATTCAAAAATACGATCTCCAAGACAATGAGTGGCTGAAGGGCATATTTAAGATAAAGGAGAAATGGGCCCTTGTATATGGAAGAACTACATTTTGTGCTGACATGAAGAGCACCCAACTGAGTGAAAGCTTCAACAGCCGGTTAAAGAAATACACGAAGTACAACATGGACGTCTCGTGTTTTTTCCAGCATTTTGCAAGGCTTTTGGATGATATCCGTTACAAGGAACAGGAAGACAATTATAATATGAGCCAGCGTATTCCAAGAATGATGGTGGAAATCATCATATTAAAGCATGGAAGGGAGGTATACACACCGAAGCTGTTTGAGATTTTTCAATCGGAATATGCAAAAGCTCAGAATCTTGTTGTTAATGAGACTTCACATACTGAGACATCCAAAATCTATAAAGTTAGCTTATTTGATAATCCTCGAGGGCATGTTGTTACAGTTAACACTGAGGATGATATGTTGAAATGCAGTTGCCGTAAGTTTGAATTTGTTGGGATTTTGTGTAGCCATGCACTCAAAGTACTTGACATGCGAAATATTAAGAGGATCCCAAGTCAATACATATTAAAGCGGTGGACAAAGGATGCAAAGGGTTGCAGCCCAAGTTATAGTCGTATGTCAGATGAGGAAGTGGCAAAGCTGTCCTTGGTTAAACGGTACAGAGAACTTTGCCATAATGCCGTTAAATTATCAGCAATTGCTGCCGAAACTTTCGAGGCATATGAATGTGCTGCGAATGGGCTGGCCATTTTAATGACTGAAGTTGGAAATGTGCTGAAGAACAAGCCTCCGAGCACAGTGGATGTTAATGAAGTAGAGAATTTATCTGAAAATATCCAAATCACCGTTGCTGGACTGAAGAGGAAGCCGGGTCGAGGTCGTAGTGGACGTCGACCAAAACATTTTTCAGAAAGGGCTCCAAAGAGCAAGAGGAACCATGACAGACCAGCTCAAACGGCAAATACAATTCAGACTCAAACTCCACCACAAACACAATATGCAAGTCAAAGCTCTGGATGGAGTGAGACAATGGTATAATACTTACCTCATACTAATGTATTTGTTTTATCATATCATGATTATGGTTTTATGGGGGATTTCTTATTTTTTATGAATTTTATGTATTCCATAGGCCTCTCATCAGTTTCGAACAGATGGAGTGGTGACGGGAATGCAATCGAGAACATATCCTATGGCTGAATATGCAATTTTGTCTCCATTCCAACAACCTGGTACTTACACACAGCTACTGCGGGTATATTTTCTAGAAGATCCTACTCTTCAATACTTTTTGAAGACTTTCAATGCTTTGCAATGACATTCCATTAATGACAGGAATCAATGAGTCCAAACATATTCCAAGAATCCAACTCAAGCAATACTGTTGGCCAGAATCAATTTGGCTCCTGTTCAAGCTCTACTGTAGGGAGATCTCCAGGAGTTTATAGTCGAGATGGGAGCGTATATCATCAAGAAGGAGATTTAGATCATTTCCCTGGAGATTTGTGATTCTTTTGTATATTGGTACGACAAGAAAGGGGGAGTGAATTGTGTGTATTGAATGTGTTGACAGTGTTAGTCCTGTAATTATATTGTTCTTGTAGTGCAATGTAAGTGTTCATTTTTTCTAATTGTACAAGGATGTGTATGTACCAAATGTATACTTCCAGTGGAATGAGAATCGCAATTTTGAGTTAATTATTTAGTTCTGTTAATTGGTTAATATTTTCAGAGCTTCTTTCTGTTCCTCTTGCAAGTACATCCCAAATAAAAATAAGGTTCCCCCATTAATAACACAGGTACATCCAACATCAACCCTTAGGCGCCACCCATAATGGCTCCCAAAACCCCCCAATATATAAATTTTGTACACCCCAACTGAAGAGTTAAGGTATCCCCTGAAACAACAATAAGAACCCACCCATCTGGACCTTAGGTACCGTAGATTACGCGTTAGGTACCCACAATCATGCTTTAGGTACCCCACAAATAAGCGCAAGGTACCCTCTGCACAAATAGCATGACGCGCGTACCTGGGATATCAACGCCCGAACGTTGCAGTACGAATTGGTGATTGAGATTTCAACGCGCGAACGTTGGTTCGTAACGTCCGCGCGTTATAAGGAAATTCTTCCTACTTCCTAACGTACCACTTTGTTCCCTGTAATTATGCCCTTGTCCTCAAGGAATCCCCCCAATGATGCCTTAGGTAGCCCCCAAATGAGGCCTACGGTGCACCGCCAATCATCTTTTCAAAGAAGGAACTGATTCGGAGTAGATTGATGGACAAAGTTATATCAAATGGAAACAACAGAGGATTATGATGCTGTAATTACGAATACTTTTACTATGGGAAATGAGTACATTCTACACATCTGAGTTGCGTTGAGATAAAGACATTTATATCCAAAACATAGAAGTACGTCTAAAATCAGGACACTATGGTGCAATGTCATCGTCATCAGACCCGGGAAGTGGTGGGAGGGATGGAGTCTGCTGAGTGGAGCAAGTGAAGAGATGAGTCACTATCTTCACGGCTTTCTTGACCAGCTTCTTTAGTCCACCAACTTCATGAGTGATAGATTCCTGAAACATTCCAAAATCACGTCGTAGACTACCAAAATCCTCTCGAATCTCTCCAACATCTTGGCTAAGCCTACGAAAGGCTTCTGACGACGGTCCACGTCGTGAATATGTCTTGAAAGAGCTGGGTTGAGAAGTGGGTGGACGAGGATGTGATGACGAAGGTTGTGCTGACTCTGCTTCCTCTCTTTGTTGTGGCTGCTGTTGGTGCGCCATTGATTCTTCGGATCTCTGAGCCGCGTGACAGTGGTGGTGCAAAGGTGCAAGTTGCATTTGATTTAGATTCATCTGTGAAAATTGCCTTGAAATAACCATGGAATCAGGAGGTCCACGTAAACCAAACCTCATCCCAATCCTGGTCATAAGATAGGCAAACGGAAGGGCTCTGGGACGAGATGAATGGACAACTTGACATATATGTCTGCAAATGAATGTGGGCAGACAAAGGCGCGTCCGAGTAATGAGACGGTAGAGAAGGAAGACCATGGGCTTGGTCAGCTCGAACTTATTACCGCACCTAGGATAGACATTGAATGTGAAGATGAGATGGAGTATTCTATACGCAGGGAAGAGCTGATTAGCTTGAAGCACAGTCTTTTTCCATGGTGCATCAATCCCACACAGACATTGAGTGGCCTCAGCAAGTTCCTCTTGCGTTGGTGGGTTCAGGAAACGGATCTCTGATCTAGGTATACCCATTAGATCACTTATCAAGTCAGGTGTGACAGTATATGTAGAGTCTGCCACTTTGATCTCAAATGCAGGCTCACAAAAAGGAGGGGTGGACAAGTTATGGGATCCGGCATAAAGTTGAGCAACAGTCGAGGAGTTGGCAGCATCCCCCCAATCTAGAATGCCGGACCAACCAACAGCTTCCAGAATCTGTACAATACCATATGGTTCTAAACATGATCTAAGAACCGGTTTCTCAACAATCAAGGGTCGCTGCCGAATCTGCTCGGCTTCAGAAGGTGCAGACGATGAATTATCAGGAGAATAAGGCTCCCTGTGGATGGTAGACTGAGAGGGATTGGGTTCCTCTGTCTCAGAAGGGCTGTAATGAGAGCCGGAAGATAATGAGGGACTTGCAGGTGCAGGAGTCCTATCCCTTCTCCTCTTATGGCGCATGCTAGAATTCTTTGTTCGAGGCATGATTTGAGAAAATGACAGAGAACAAAACAATGTTCGACACAACTCACAGTGGAAACTTGGTGGAGCCAAACCGTAAACCCCGTATATTTGGCCTTGAGTTGGAGAGTATACAGGCTTGGAGAACCCTGGAAGAAACAGGAAGTGCGTATACCGTAGATTAATCGTGATTTGGAGGCGAGAGGCAGCAGGAGAACAGTGGAATAAGGGGACCCATGCGTAGGAAACCCTAGATTACTCGTGAGTACGAAGTGGAGCGAAACCCTCTATTTATACACCCAAACATAAACCCTCGCTTGTGCGCATACAAATAATACATACGGCCGCACGATTAGTCGTACAAATCAATAGATTAATCGCATGCTTAATCGCCATGTTCCGATTACGCATGGGACCTAACCCTGATGAAACAGCGACTTGCTGTATGAAAATATTATATTTTTATGATATAATAATGTGTCTAGAAATCATGGGAAAGGTATTGAATGATGTGAGAGTTTATAACATTCATGTCACGTTATGAATGTGACTCATGTAAGATATGTGCACGTATTTTTGAACCTTCAATACATACAAATCTGAGTACCCCCTAAAGAAGGCCATGCTACCCCAGACTTAAGCCCAAGGTACTGTGCAAAGTTTTCCAAAACGTGACCCCATGAAGAGAGAACCAATAGCACAGAGTTGTAGCGAGGTAACCCAAGAAATACGACCACGGCACCCCTCAAAAAATTCTAAGGTACATCAGGAAAAAAGCCAAAGGTGCCCCCCAATAATGCCTTACGGTTGCCACAATTAAGAAGCCAGGTACTGTATGGGTACCCCACATAAAACGCAGGTACCCAAAAAAACATATGAAGGTACCCCATACAATAGCGCGCGAAAGGTCCCTCAGAAAGCGCGCGCTTCAGTTGTCCTCTTAATCTGGAACGTGCGGGCGTTAAAGACAAACGTCCGCGCGTTGACGTCTGTGCCCCTTTCCTTCTACGGGGTACCTTACCTGTAACACAGGGGTACCTTCTTATTATATCAATGGCTACCTTAGTTTTAACTGGGGTACCTGTGGCCTACCCTAATATGCGCGTCTGTGCTTGTACATACATGTGTACAAATACATACAAGCAGCCGATACACAACAAAAAATGTACTTACAAGTGTGCAAACAGGAACACACACACATATAAACGCAGGTATATATGTGTGTGCGTGGGTACACGTACAGACATGTGTACACATGCCAAGTACGTCATAGGTACCCCAACTAATACGTGGATACCCACGCATAGGGAATCAAGGTACCCCATACGTAAGGCGAAGGTACCCAATATGAGGAATTACTAAGAAAAGTTAACGCGCGGACGTTAAAGTTAACGCGCGAGCGTTAAAGCTAATAAAGCGGCAACGATCTTCTTCGGCCAGAACGTTCGCGCGTTAAAGACCAACGTCCGCGCGTTCACTTCTGTTCCCCTCACCCTCTACCGGGTACCTTCGTTTTGAAACCGGGGTACCTTCGTATTATATAGTGCAGTACCTTAGTTTTAATTGGGGTACCAGGGGCCAACCATAATATACGCGTCTATGCATGTACATACATGTGTACACATACATACAAGCAAGCCGGTACACACCAAACAATGTACTTACATGTGTGCAAACAAGAACACACATGTACCCAGGTTTGTACATGTGTACACATGTACATGATATATGTGTACACAAGTACATGTTCTTTAACGTGTACATGTACGGACATGTGTGCACATGCACACACATGTCTACATCTGTTCAAATGCATGTAAATGTACATGTATGTGTACAAATGTCCACACATGTACATGTGTGCTCATATTGACATGTGTAAGCGTGTACACATGCACACACATGGGCACATGTGTGTACACACACGCACATGTGTACACATATACATATGTGTAAATGTGTACACAGATGACAATGTCAATGTGTACATTTGTAAGGTACATCAGCAAACAAGCCAGAGGTACCCCCAAATGATAACTTACGGTAGGGACAATTACGAAAACAAGTACGTCATAGGTACCCCACATAAAACGTGGGTACCCCAACAATAACATGACGGTACCCCACACGTAAGGCGAAGGTACCATATATAAGGAATTACTAGGAAACATTAACGCGCGGACGTTAAGGTCCAACGCGCGCGCGTTAAAGCTATTAATGCGCGTCCGACAGCTGTCTAATTCGGCAGGAACGTTCGCGCGTCCATGACCAACGTCCGCGCGTTGACGTCTCTTCCACTTTCCTTCTACAGGGTACCTTAGCTTTTAAAACAGGGGTACCTTTGTATTATATCCTTGGGTACCCCCCTAATATTTGGGGGTACCTGTGTCCTACCATAATTTACGCTCCTGTGCTTGTACATACATGTGTACAAATACATGAAAGCAGCCGATACACATCAAAAAATGTAATAACACGTGTGCACAGATGACAATGTCATAGGAACCCCAACTAATACGTGGGTACCCAAGGATAGGGAATGAAGCTACCCCACACGTAAGGCGAAGGTACCATATATAAGGAATTACAAGGAAACATTAACGCGCGGACGTTAAGGTCCAACGCGCGCGCGTTAAAGCTATTAATGCGCGTCCGACAGCTGTCTAATTCGGCAGGAACGTTCGCGCGTCCATGACCAACGTCCGCGCGTTGACGTCTCTTCCACTTTCCTTCTACAGGGTACCTTCGCTTTTAAAACAGGGGTACCTTCGTATTATATCCTTGGGTACCCCCCTAATATTTGGGGTACCTGTGTCCTACACTAATTTACGCTCCTTTGCTTGTACATACATGTGTACAAATACATGAAAGCAGCCGATACACATAAAAAAATGTAGTAACACGTGTGAACAGATGACAATGTCATAGGAACCCCAACTAACACGTGGGTACCCAAGGATAGGGAATGAAGCTACCCCACACGTAAGGCGAAGGTACCCAATATGAGGAATTACTAGGAAACGTTAACGCGCGGACGTTAATGTCGAACGCGCGAGCGTGAAAGTTATTATTGCGCGTGTGACAGCTCTCTTCTTCGGCCGGAACGTTCGCGCGTTAGAGACCAACGTCCGCGCGTTAACGTCTGTAGCCCTTTCCTTCTACTCGGGTACCTTCGTTTTAGCCCCGGGGTACCTTCGTATTATATCTTGTGCTACCTTAGGTTTAAGTGGGGTACCGGTGGGCTACCCTAAGATATGCTTCGGTACATGTGTACAAATACATACAAGCAAGCCTATACACATCAAAGAATGTTCTTACATTTGTGCACACAAGTACACATTTTCCTGTGTGCGTGGGTACACGTACATGTACATGTGTACACACATTTACCTGTACCTGTGCACACACATGTAGATGTTTACAAATGTACACACATGGGCACATGTTTATACACATATACATGTGTAAACATTGGTACATGTCTACTCATATATAAATGCACATGTACATGTATATATGCGTGCACACACATGTACACATGTGTATATGTGTAAACATGGAGATGTATATATGAGTAGACATGTTCACATGTGTATCTGTGCACACATGTATATGTGTGTAAACATGTTCCCATGTGTGTACAGGTATAAACATGTACATGTATGTACAAAGGTAAAGGTACATGTGTGTACACATGTACATGTACATACATGTTTACACATGTACACATGTATGGACATGCACAGAAGCGTATATTAGGGTTGGCCACAGGTACCCCAATTAAAACAAAGGTACCTCAATATATAATACGAAGGTATCCCGGCTTCAAAACGAAGGTACCCAGTAGAGGGTAAGGGGGACCGACGTTAAGGCGCGGACGTTGGTCTCTAACGCGCGAACGTTTCGGCCGAAGAAGACCGTTGTCGCTTTATCAGCTTTAACGTTCGCGCGTTTGACTTTAACGTCCGCGCGTTAACTTTTCTTAGTAATTCCTCATATTGGGTACCTTCGCCTTACGCATGGGGTACCTTCATTCCCTATGCTTGGGTACCAACGTAGTAGTTGGGGTTCCTATGACGTACTTTTCTTCGTAACTGTGCCTAACCATACATTTGTACACATACATGTACATTTATATGCATTTGAACAGATGTAGACATGTGTGTACATGTGTACTCATATATGTTTAAACATGTACATTTATATATGAGTAGACATGTACCAATGTGCACACATGTAGATGTGTGTAAACATGTGCCCATGTGTGTACATTTGTAAACATGTACATGTGTGTACACAGGTACAGGTACATGTGTGTACACATGTACATGTACATACATGTTTACACATGTACATGTGTGTACACAGGTACAGGTACATGTGTGTACACATGTACATGTACATACATGTTAACACATGTACACATGTGTACATGTACACACATGTCTGTACATGTCTACAAATTTCTGTACCTGTAAACATGTACTTGTGTACATGTACGTATACCCACGCACACACATGTGTGTAATTGTGTACACACATGTAAGTACATTCTTTGATGTGTATAGGCTTGCTTGTATGTATGTGTACACAAGTAGACACATGTACCGAAGCGTATATTAGGGTAGGCCACAGGTACCCCACTTAAACCTAAGGTACCACAAAATATAATATGAAGGTACCCAGGTGTTAAGGCGAAGGTACCCCAGTAGAAGGAAAGGGCAACAGACGTTAACCCGCGGATGTTGGTCTCTAACGCGCGAACGTTCCGGTCGAAGAAGTGAGCTGTCGCACGCGCATTAATAACTTTAACGCTCGCGCGTTCGACATTAACGTCCGCGCGTTAACGTTTCCTAGTAATTCCTCATATTGGGTACCTTCGCCTTACGTATGGGGTAGCTTCATTCCTTATCCTTGGGTACCCACGTTTTAGTTGGGGTTCCTATGACATTGTCATCTGTGCACACGTGTTATTACATTTTTTGATGTGTATCGGCTGCTTTCATGTATTTGTACACATGTATGTACAAGCACAGGAGCGTAAATTAGTGTAGGACACAGGTACCCCCAAATATTAGGGGGGTACCCAAGGATATAATACAAAGGTACCCCTGTTTTAAAAGCTAAGGTACCCTGTAGAAGGAAAGTGGAAGAGACGTCAACGCGCGGACGTTGGTCATGGACGCGCGAACGTTCCTGTCGAATTAGACAGCTGTCGGACGCGCATTAATAGCTTTAACGCGCGCGCGTTGGACCTTAACGTCCGCGCGTTAATGTTTCCTAGTAATTCCTTATATATGGTACCTTCGCCTTACGTGTGGGGTACCGTCATGTTATTGTTGGGGTACCCACGTTTTATGTGGGGTACCTATGACGTACTTGTTTTCGTAATTGTCCCTACCGTAAGTTATCATTTGGGGGCACCTCTGGCTTGTTTGCTGATGTACCTTACAAATGTACACATGGACATTGTCATCTGTGTACACATTTACACATATGTATATGTGTACACATGTGCGTGTGTGTACACACATGTGCCCATGTGTGTGCATGTGTACACGCTTACACATGTCAATATGAGCACACATGTACATGTGTGTACATTTGTACACATACATGTACATTTACATGCATTTGAACAGATGTAGACATGTGTGTGCATGTGCACACATGTCCGTACATGTACACGTTAAAGAACATGTACTTGTGTACACATATATCATGTACATGTGTACACATGTACAGACCTGGGTACATGTGTACACATATATACATGTACATGTGTGCACATGTACACACATGTGTACAATCATGTGTACACACATATACAAATGTACATACATGAACGCTCGGACGTTCTCGTGAACAAAACCCGTTGGGACACTTTAAAAAAGTTAAGAGGCTCTGGGGACGACACATATTTAATATCAACGCGCGCACGTTCTCGTGAACGCTCGGACGTTCGCTTCGGGTTTGGGTACCGCCGTGTTTTTGCATGAGGTATCCCCACATTTTGCCTGGGGTACCCCAATCATAAACCGAAGGTACCCTTTGAAGAATTCCTTATGTTTTGGCACATATTTAATATCAACGCGCGCACGTGCTGGGCGCGTGCGTTCGGGCGTTTGCCTATATTTACAAAGAAACAGGTCTGGCGCGTTATTTCGTCCATGCGAATCAAAGCCATCCGAAGCGCTTCATCTTCATTGCGATAAAGTCTTCTCAGGGTGGGTACCACTTCTCTTCTGGAAGAGTTCCAAAGCCTATATTTCTGGTTCGTAGGACTTACGAGATGCTTTACGAACTTTACTGCTTTGATTTTATATGTTACGATTAGGGTATTAATTTGTTCATTTAGGGTTTCCGATCTATGTGTTTATTCTAATGTCTTCAAGAGGTACATTTTGGTTTATCTTCGTCGGAATGGCTTATATTATCGGTTGCAATCAAGTTACTATTCACTTTTCCTATAAGCCTTTGACAAGTACACATCCCTATTGTTATCTCCCTGACGCGTGAATAACGCCTGCACTTTTTCCTCAAGTGTTGAGGTTTTTTTTTTATGTATATAGGGAGTGGGTTTTTTCCACACAATTATTCATATTATTCACATTCTATATTATTTGCATTCGGTAGCACTCATCTTTTCTGGGAACCAAACAATTAGCTCTAAAGATGGCAACTTTGAACTGGGTTTCTTCTATCCAGGTAATAATTCTCGGAACCACTACATAGGCATCTGGTATAAAAAGTTCCCGGATAAAATAAGTGTTTGGGTAGCGAACAGAGAGAGACCCATCTCTGATCCATCTTCCGCCGAGCTGAGACTCTCGGAAGATGGAAATCTAGTCCTCTTCGACGAGTCCAAATCACCAATATGGTCGACGAATTCGACCTTCCCCGCCTCTAATTCTACCGAAGCAGTGCTTCTTGACACTGGAAATCTTGTTCTAAGAGGTGGGCCGAATTCATCTGTTACGTTCTGGCAGAGTTTTGATCATCCAACCAACACATGGCTGCCGGGCTCAAAGCTTGGATTGGACAAACGCACGAACAAAAGTCAGCTCCTTACTTCATGGAGAAGCGTTGAAGATCCAGCTCCCGGGATGTTCGCTCTCCAGCTCGACCCAAATGGCTCCGACCAGTATTTTATACAGTGGAATGGGTCGAAGAGGTACTGGAGTAGTGGACCTTGGAATGGCCAAATTTTTAGTCGGGTTCCTGAAATGAGTTTGAACTACATCTACAACTTCACCTACGTTAACAATGAGAACGAAAGCTATTTCAACTACACAACCTACAATGCTTCTATCACGACGAGATTTGTGATGGATGTGTCGGGGCATGTCATGGTGATGTCGTGGTTGGAGAACCTTGGGAACTGGAATTTGTTTTGGTATCAACCAAGACAGCAATGCGAGGTCCATGCACTTTGCGGGGCTTTTGGTAGCTGCAACGAGGGAGCCCTGCCCTTCTGCAAATGTTTGCTGGGTTTTCAACCAAAATTTCCCAAAAATTATTTGAATCTAAGCGATTGGTCTGGCGGGTGTGTGAGGGATACTCCTTTGCAATGTGGGAATAGCAGTTTGTCTAATGCAGAGAAGGATAAGTTTCTTCACATGCCGAACGTGGGATTGCCTCCAAATTCACCCTCTTTGGCGATGGGGAGTTCTGAAGAATGCCACTTAGCTTGCTTGAACAATTGTTCTTGCAGTGCCTACGCTTTCGTCAATGGCCAGTGCTCAATATGGGGTGAGAATTTGCTGAATTTGAAACAACTCTCTGAGGGAGGAAACGATTTTTATCTGAGGCTTGCTGCTTCTGATGTTCCTGATGAAGGTAAAAAGAAGAAATCGATAGTTCCAGCTGTTGTTGGTGCTGTGGCTGGGGTTCTAGTCTTCCTAGGGCTTGTTTTATGTCTAATCTGGAGACGGCAACGAAGATCAATAAAAATTGCAAAGACGGCTGAGGGTTCTTTAATTCCATTTGGATACAGAGACTTGCAGAATGTGACGAATAACTTCTCTGAAAGATTAGGTGGAGGAGGTTTTGGTTCTGTTTTCAAGGGGTCATTGCCCGATTCATTAGCCATTGCAGTAAAGAAGCTCGAAAGCATCCGCCAAGGGGAAAAGCAATTCCGGACTGAAGTGAGCACGATCGGGACGATCCAGCACGTTAATCTTGTGCGCCTTCGTGGGTTCTGTTCTGAAGGTGCAAAGAGGTTGTTGGTCTATGATTACATGCCCAATGGCTCTTTAGATTCCCATTTGTTTCATCATCAGGAGTCTAAGCTTTTAGACTGGAGGACAAGGTATCAAATCACACTTGGAACAGCTCGAGGATTGGCTTATCTCCACGAGAAGTGCAGAGACTGCATCATCCACTGTGACATCAAACCGGAGAATATACTTCTTGATGCTGAATTCTGTCCCAAGGTTGCAGATTTTGGGCTGGCAAAGCTTGTTGGCCGGGATTTCAGTCGGGTCCTTACGACAATGAGAGGGACCAGAGGCTATCTTGCACCTGAGTGGATCTCAGGCGTAGCTATAACAGCGAAAGCAGATGTTTATAGCTATGGCATGATGCTGTTTGAGATCATATCAGGGAGAAGAAACAGTGATCAACCTAAAGAAGGGTCGGTTGGGTTCTTCCCCACTTGGGCTTCGAGAAAAATAACCGAAGGGGAAGTTCTCAGTCTACTGGATCCCAGGTTGCAGAGTGACGCCAGTCTGGAAGAGCTGACCAAAGCTTGTAGAATCGCTTGTTGGTGCATTCAAGATGATGAGACTCATAGGCCATCAATGGGGCAGGTGGTGCAGATCCTTGAGGGTGTTTTGGACGTGAATTTGCCTCCTGCGCCAAGGTCTCTCCTAGTTCTTGCTGATAACCAGGAGAGCATTGTTTTCTTCCTGGATTCTTCTTCGTCCAACCAGGGTTCACAAACGCAGAATAGCTCAAGTACTTCCTCTCAGGCCAAGAGCGCCACATCCGATGCGAGTTCCAAATCTTGAAAGCCAATAAAGCAAATATTGATGTTTCCAGAGTAGCACTATCTGTTCGAAATTGAGGGTCAGGGTGTTATATAATCTATTGTTCTTTTTTTCAAGCCGAAGCTAGAAGCATTGATCTAAGCTGCTGCTTCTGTCTCCTTCTACCCATTGTAAGTAGTAAGCATATGTAGATACTGCATGGAAGCCTTGGCTTCCAAGTTCTTAGTTAAGAACCACTGATACAGAATTTCTCTCAGAAACGTTTTGCCCCACTTTGATCTTTTTGGTGAAAAATGTTCAGAGGTGTAGTTGTACGGAGCTACTCTCCAGGCATAGTTACCTAGTTCACCCAACAAATGTTATTTTAGATGAGAATAAAATTTTCGTATGGCATCACAAACTGCATCCTCTCCACCGGATGGCCATTCGAACGACCCAAGCGCGACACGCGTCCCCCTCTTCCTCTCTCCTTAGCGAACGGCATCCTTAGTTTTCGCCCGTTAGTTTTCGTTTTCGGCTGTCTCCGTTAGTTTTCGTTTTGGGCCGTTTGAACCGAATGCTTAGTAAGATCCATTAGACTGTGGTTTGCCCGGTCGCATTTCCCCTTCCTATTGCACCCATGAAACGTGAAACGAATGAAAATTTCAAAACTCCCTCCTTCGTCATTTCCCTTTCCTGTTGCGTCCAAACGACTGAAATTTGTTGATTTCCCCTGACGTTCGTTGGAGAAGAGAATGGTTGATTTGTCCCACTGATTGCATTCAGGTTGATTAATTGTGCGAGACTGTAGATTCAGTTGCTTTTTCTTCTCCATTTGGTTTCCATCGACCTCACAATTCATCTAAATTTAATTGTGTGACACTTTACATTGCGTTTGGATTGATTAAATTTTGTGAAAGAGTTCGTACCTGACATCTTGAGGAATTGCCGGCATTTTGGGAGCTAACGGCTTGAAGGAGTTGCTTCAGAATTGAGTTGTGCGAACGGTGAAGGTCTAAATATTTTTGAAAATGCATGGAATGAATTATTTGCTTTTTCACTATCAAATAATCTTCAAGTGACATTGTGTTTTTTCGTTTTTTTTTTTATAGTAAGAAAATGAGAATATTATTTAATTGAAACAACTCGGTCAAAATATCTCCCACGAGCATCATCAAAAGGAGATTGCTCAAAATCAACGCATCTGGCACTTGATTTCCTCCTTCATAGATGTGTAAGAACTTCATAGTCATGAAACAAGAACACAAGTTCTTAATTTCCTGTGCAATATCTCTAATACTCCATTGAATCAACATTGTCTGATTGTTAAGGATTGTAATAAAACAATAAGACATTGTGTTTGTAGTTAGTTGCTAACAGTTGGGTGGGACAACGTAATGGCATAAAGTTATTAAGTTTGAAGTAGTTGTCTAATTTTTATCAGATTCTTGCAATCTCCATACCCATCTGGAACAGATTTTTTGTTTGGTGAAACCAAATAATTACTGTTGGAATCCCTGTCCCTAAAAAAAGGGTAAAGAATAAAAAGAAGAAGAAGAGGAAAAGAAGAAAAAGAATGGGTAAAGTGTTCTCCTTGGATTATTTACGAGATTGGTGCTGGTCCATTGCATTTCGACATTTGAGTTCCCAAGGAAAGGAAAACAAGAAAGAACTATTTCGGAGTCATGTAACATACATGAATCATGCTTTGTGGATTGTTTGTAGTCCCATATTGGTGGTTTTACACCCTCTTTGGGTCTACATGTTTAAACTGGAAGTGGTTTCAAGTTTAACCTCATTGGTGTTGACTTTTGACTGAAATTGCAAAGTATGCTTCATTTTAGAAATTTCAGGTTCAATTAAATATTTAAAGTGCTTAGAATTGTCCCATATAGGAACCCTACTTAGGTGGCGTTTGGTGGGCATTGTAGAATCTGGATTCTGATTATAAACCTAAATTCTATATTCCAGATTATATTTTCAGGATTTTAGAATCTAAAAATCCTATTTGGATAAGCAAGATTATGAACTCAAAATTTTAAACTATAATCTAAAATCATGTTTGGTTGACATTGATTATTGAGATTAAATTTGAAGTTTTTGTATTAAAAATTGCGTAAAAAAATGTAATATATATAGAAAATAAATGTCTTATTTAAAATCGTATATATTATTATATAATATGTATATTTTTACATAATATATAAATTTATATATAATAATATTATATATAATATAATATAATAATGTTATATTATGTGTATTATAATAATATTATTGTAACATTATATAATACTATTATAATATTATATAATATACATAACAATTATAATAATTGCACACTTCTATAATATTATATTATATTATAATATAAATCATATTATAATAATATAATTTATGTTTATTATAACATAAATTTATGTTTATTATATTATTATAATAAATTTATTACAATATGAAATTTTAAAATATTATATATATTATAATATTATATTAATATAATTAAAATATTATAAATATAATATTATTAATAATATATTATATTATAATATTATTATATTAATGGCAATAAATCAATATAATATGAATTATTAATATTACAATATTAAGTAGGATATATTAATATATTATTATATTTTAATATATTAATATTATATTAATATATTAAATATTATCATATATTATAATAATATATTAAATTTATTATAATATTATGATTATAAAATATGTTTATTATATTAACATAATATGAAATATTAATATTATGACATTAAATATAATATACTAATATATTAATATATTTTAAAATATTAATATTAATATATTAAATTTATTATAATATTATAATATATTACATTATAATACTTTTAACGTTATTATTTATTATAATATGTTTTATATAATCTGTTATACATTATCTCTAGAAACACAGATTTTGAAAATTTAAGCACCAATGTCCATAATCCCTATAATCACCAAAACAGTAGATACTGATTATGGGCTTGATTATGCAATTGGATAGTAGAATCCGACCTTAAAATCTCAACCAAACACGGCTTTTAGATTATGAAATCAAATTCAAGTGTAATCCAGATTCTATAATACCCACCAAACACCCCCTTAGGCTTATATATTTAGTGAATTTAGTTTCTCATTTTTATTAATTGTCCATTTGTTATTATTATTCTTTACAAGCGGCTTGATCATGTGCTCGTGTATGAGTAATGCTTATTTTCTTCTCCATTTAATTAAACCTTTATTTTATTTAATTGTTTTTTTTGTTCAATTTGAATGTACCATGGCTTGATCATCTTGGATGTTAATTACTTCGTGAATGTTGTTTATCCATTGTATTTGTTGGTTTTAAGAAGGATGAAACAAACCTGGCCTCTTATGATCTTTCATTTTAAGTTTGGTTATTTGCTTATACAATAATAAGGGTTTTATATGTAAACAGAAAACACAATGGAAATGGATAGTGGGGAGGACATGTCATCTAGATCAATTGATGGTATTGAAGACACCATCGATGAGGATGTTGATGGTTTGCAAGAATCAATACAGACAGCATATTTACCAAAGATTGGGATGGTGTTTGATTCAGATCAGAAGACGACGCACATCAGTTTTATAATGAGTATGCAAGATGAACTGGTTTCGGAACGAGAAAAGACTTACAGCATAAGCATCAACGTACGGGCATCCTCTTGGATAGGGTTTTTTGTTGCTCAAAGGAAGATTATCGTCGGACAGATAAAAGGGATATGACGGTTGTAAAACATCGTGCAGATACAAGGACTGGGTGCAATGCAAGAATAAAAATTGTATTGGAAGTGAGTGGAAAATATATAATTACACAGTTCGATTAGAGGCATAATCATGAGTTGCTTTTGCCAAGCATGGTCCATATGTTACAATCGCATCGGAAAGTAACAGAGGCTCAGGCAGCTGAAATTGATCTTACAGATTCGACAGGGATACAACCCAAGAGAACTGTCAAAATGATGAGAAGGGAAGTAAGCGGTGTTGAATGCCTAGGATTCATGCGGGTAGACTGTCAGAATTATTTGTGGTCTAAACGTAGGGTGGCCATGCAACAGGGAGATGCAGGAGCCTTATTGGAATACTTTCAAAGAAAACAATCGGAAGATGCATCCTTTTTCTATGCCATTCAGTTAGATGAAGACGATCTTATTAGTAACATATTTTGGGCTGATTCTGGGATGATGGCAGATTATACTTACTTTGGTGACGTGGTTTGTTTTGACACCACATATAGAACAAACAAGTATGGTAGATCATTCGGGTTATTTGTTGGTGTTAATCATCACAGACAAACCAAAATCTTTGGCGCTGCCCTATTATATGATGAAAGCGTTCAGACATTCAGTTGGTTATTTGAAAGCTTTGTAAGAGCTATGTTTGGTAAGAGACCGAAGACAATTCTCACAGATCATGACCAAGCTATGACGAGTGCAATAGCTTCGGTGCTTCTAGATACATTCCATTGCTTCTGTGTTTGGCACATGTTCCAAAATGCTGCAAAGCATCTTAGCGATGTGTTTAACCGTGAGAAATCGTTCGCAAAAGATTTTAGTAGATGTGTTTATGAGTATGAAGACGATGAGGAATTCATAGAATCATGGAACACAATAATTAACAAATATGATTTATCCTCGAATAGATGGTTGAAAGCAAAGTTTGAGGAAAATGAGAAATGGTCTCTAGAATATGGAAGGAACACGTTCTGTGCAAACATGAGTACGACACAAAGGTCCGAGAGCATGAATGCTTCACTGAAAACTCATCTATAGAGGCAAAAGGATTTATTGCGATTCTTGGGGCGCTTCGATGAATTATTGGATGATAGGCGGTATGAGGAACTGAGGGCTGATTGTAAGATGATAAATAGTACTCCTACGTTGCTGATAGAGGGAAATCAAATGTTGGAATGTGCACAAAACGTCTACATAGAAGAAATCCTTGAATTAGTTCGCAAAGAAGTACTTGATGGTGTCCTTAATTGTGAGATGTATGTTTGTGGGGAAGTTGGCGGAGTGGTTGAGTATAAAGTCACTAATGATGCCGCACGAAGAGTTCGTCAACATACTTTTACATTAGATCGCGAAACTACTTCAGTCAATTGTAGCTGTAAGAAATTTGAATTCAGTGGCATATTGTGCAGTCATGCATTTTATATTCTTCGTGCTAATAGGATAAAGAAGATACTTGATTAATATATCTTGAAAAGATGGATTAAAGATGCAAAGAGTGGTTTGGTTGCATATGAAGAAGGGACTGTTGTTGAGGAGGACTCCAAAGCAGCAATTGGGAGGAGGTTTAGGGAATTGTGTCGCATGTTTGTCCAAGCTGCAAGGAAGGCTTCACTGCATGAAGAGTCCTCTGCTTTTGCAAGTGATCTGGTTAAAAAAATTGAATGTGGGGTGAATAGAATAGTAAAAGAAAAAAACAAAGCTAGAGATATGGATGATATATCAAGAAAAGAGGGAATTCAAAGTGAAGTTCGAAGGGTGAATGTTTTACAAGCAAATTCTTAGCCAGATTGCACACTTCTAAATAGTGTTGGGGACAATAGTGTTAGGGACAATGATTCTCCAGCTACCGGTGTTAATGATACGGAGATCCTTTCAAGGGCAAAAGGTATTAAAAAGAAGCTAAGGGGTGGTCAGGTTGGTTCAAGTGTTCGTAGGCAAAAAGGTGCGTTGGAACAATCTATCAAGCGTACACGGAAGAAAGCAAAACAAGCAGTCAATGAGTCAGGAGAGGAAACCATGAACCAAACAGAGGTTGCAGCAACTTTTGGGGTGTTTACCTCTAATAGCCAATCTACTCAGAGTTCTTGCACTCCACTAACACCTTATATGAAGGATGCATTTATGATGGCTATTGCGCCGTTGACTCCACATACTCCAGCAGTGCAGGTATACTTTACTCCATTATTATTATTATTTTTTTGCAAACAACCCCAGTCTTGGTGTTTCTTCTAAGGCAACTGACAAAATATGTAGTCATAGTTTGCTTCCAACCAAATGTCACAAGGTGCTGTTGTTGATCATAGGATTTTGGCCTAGGGTCTTCTAGGGAATTATGGCTTCACTCAGATGCTGCAAGTAATAGTTCAAATTTCTTGACTTACAATCAATAATTTACAAAGTTGTAATAATAAAATTATCGTTTTTGCAACCATTTGTGTTGCACCATGGCAATCCACCGAATGCAAGCACACAAAGGGACAACCTATAGTATTAGTTGAATACTTCCAGTTGTGAATACTCTAACTTGCTCTTGCCGTTTCATTTTATCAAGTCACTTGTTTGCAATGATTCTTGCCCCGACTCAGATGTAATGATTCTTGCCCCATAGCTTTGCAGCTTGGATTTGTTTGAACCTGCTCCTATTGTTTTCTTTTGTCCTTCTCCTCGGTCCTAATTGTTAGCCTCATATGGGTTCATTATTGAACTTGAGTTAAGAAGTAAATTTAGTAATTAAAGGAGCATAGACGTGTGAGTTTGTGTGATACTTTGAATTTTATCTTGTATAGATATTCATCTTATTGGCTTGCTTCAATGTATTCTTAATTAGTTAGACAACTGACAATTACAGGTTGTTTGAGTTTGTGTGATACTTTGCATGTGTCTGATGATTTGTTTTATGCACTCATCCTCTACTTGTGGAATTATCCAACAACTCAGAATCAAGACATTTATCATATTTCAGCCTGTTGTTCAGTTTTAGCAGTAAATTCTTGAAATTAATTTATTTTAGGCAATAGCTTGGTTTTTTATTTGGGACTTGTATTGGCAAAAATTTATGAATTACCAAGTCAAAGTATTGTTGGTCCGCATTTGTGGCATCTCTTGACTACATTCACATGTATCTATCCAACCGATTTCATCTACGGCATTTTTACGGCGTCAATCACAAAACGCCGTGTCGATAAGACACGAGACCTTCGTTCGTGTTTACACTGCTCAACCAAGATGAATCGTAAACCAATTTCCAAACAGAGTAAGCAAAATATTGCATGGTGAGAACAAAACAATTTTTTTAAGAAGCACGCTTAGTGTGCTAAATTTGCAAGAGTGCAAGCCACTAATGGAGTACAACGTTAAATAAAAATAAAAATAAAAACCTAGCATTTGGCCACAAAATACAGCAAATCAAGGCCACGACAAAAAATTAAAATTTCTGCTCCCCTCCCTGCATCAGTATGCCTTACTTTCTTCATCGTCATCATCCCCGTTTTCATCCTATTGATCTTGGTTAAGGTACAGTTGAAGTTACGACACTGCTCCCTGTAACTCTGCAAGCTGCCGGCTTTGCATCTCTTGGGTAGATCGGATCAACGCCATTTCTGTGCGCGATTGTTGCTGGACTTCATAAATCCTTGACAAATAATCCACAACGGCGGGTGGATCAAATGAAGGAGTAGCCGAAGATGAACCATAATGGGAGGTTCCAGACCCGGAAGATGATTCACGACGTGGACGAAGAGCACCAGCCCGAGTAGCAGCAGTAGTATGCGCAACACTTTGTGCTACGGTGGTAGGCCCAATAGGCAGTGGAAGCACTAGAGGTGGCTCAATATCTGGGATTACTACGCCAAGTCCTTGCATGAGTCGGGTAATGAGGCAAGGAAATATAAGTTTTCGCTTCCGTTTGATGTTCAGTACAATGTGTAGCATGGAACGAACCATTTGGGAAGGGAGGTCTATTGAATGACCTTGGAGTAATGCATAAAAGAAGTGAAGTCTCCCGAGTGGGAGGGTATGTAAATGACCCACTGGGCATATGTTGGTGCTTATAATCCGAAGAATAACCGACCGATGAGTTGGAAGATTATCAACCACTAGATGTGTTCCACGGAAAGGGGTAGTGCTGTTACACACAAAAGATGCCATATGATCAGGTGAAGGGGTGTCGGCTTCATGATAAGGATATTGAGGCTCAAGCACTCTGGGTATCCCTAATATCTGGGAGATGACATCAGGGGTGATCGAAATTGTTTGACCGTGAAAATACACTTTGAATTTCGGAGGGGTAAGGGACCAACCATACATGTTTGCATAGAACTCCTGAACAAGGATGGCTTGAGGAGCAGGAAGATTTTTGAGCAAAGGTTGCCAACCCCTTGAAGTAAAAACCGAAGTAATATCGGGATCAAGCTCCTTGATTATTACCTCCTGCTCTAACAGAAGAGTCCGGTTGTGAAGTTGTTGACGAAACCTCAACTGCACATGGTGGTCAAAAAATATTTCTTCATCTACCTCAATAGGTTGTATGTTAGACGTAGACCCTCTGGTGGTTTTGCGTCTTTTAGGCATCTGCATTAACAGTATAGTATTAGATCTCGATGAAAAGAAATGTTGAGAAGCACATATTCAATCAATGGAACAAGGAGAAAGGAAATATAACAAAAATAAAATAAATAAGATGAAATCGGTTAAAATATATATATATATATATTTCTTTCTTATTCCTTTGATTACAATCGTTATTTTTTGCCGTCATCCAAAGTTACATTGTTAAGTACTGTGATTAGGTCTTTCCGTTTAAAAAATTTTTAGAGAAAAAACGACAAGAGTCATCTTCTTCAACGTATAAACCATCCTAAATGAAATCCTAAAACATGGAATAAAGATTAAAAGATAAACCCCACGTACCTTGGACGAACACAAAAATGCCCTGGATCCAATCCCAAGCACAACTTCAAAAATGCTTGGCGAAACGACTTCGAATAGTGGAAGGAGTGGCGGTTTGATGGTTGCAACTAGGAGAAAAGAAGGGTGCGCGCATGTTTTTAGGGTTCTTTTTTTTTTAAATTACGACGTGATGCTCGAACGGGCGGAAATCGCGTCACTCTCGGGTTGTCTGAGTTTTTTTTCAGTTTTGCCTTGATGCTCGAGCAGCCCAAAATTGTGCAAAAAGCGTCACTCTCTGGTTTGTGCATAGAATGCTTGACGCTCGAGCGCGCGCAAAACGCTCCAAAATTTTTGAAAACCTTGCCCAAATTGGCACCTCCCGCTCGAGCGTGCGGAAATCGTCACACTTGTCTTTTTTTTTCAATCTTTACGAATTTAAGGCCCAGGCATAGTTGGACTTGTAATTGAGCATGGTTGGACTTGTAACAGGCATGGTTGGACTTGTAACTGGGCATGGTTCGACTTGTAACAGGCATGGTTGGACTTGTAACTGGGCATGGTTCGACTTGTAATAGGGCATGGTTCGACTTGTAATAGGCATGGTTGGACTTGTAACTGGGCATGGTTCGACTTATAACAGGCATGGTTCGACTTGTAACTGGGCATTGTTGGACTTGTAACAGGCTTGGTTGGACTTGTAATTGGGCATGGTTGGACTTGTACCTGAGCATGGTTGGACTTGTAACAGGCATGGTTGGACTTGTAACTGGGCATGGTTCGACTTGTAACAGGCATGGTTGGACTTGTAACTGGGCATGGTTCGACTTGTAACTGGCATGGTTGGACTTGTAACTGGGCATGTTTGGACTTGTAACTGGGCATGGTTGGACTTGTAACAGGCATGGTTGGACTTGTAACTAGGCATGGTTGGACTTGTAACTGAGCATGGTTGGACTTGTAACTGGGAATGGTTGGACTTGTAACTGGGCATGGTTCGACTTGTAACTGAGCATGGTTGGACTTGTAATAGGGCATGGTTGGACTTGTAACAAGCATAGTGAGACTTGTAACGGGGCATGGTGGGACTTGTAACATGACAGTGCTTCATCCTGTTCTCCTTACAATGGTGGTTTTGCTTCGTAATGATAATTTTGATTACCAGAAAATTATATAGCCAAAAAATGGGAATAGGATGAAAATGATATAGCCTAAAATTACGTACAAATATAGTGACGTTAAAAGGAAAGATAAATGCTGTATAATAGAAAAGCGCTGTCATGGCAATACAAAGAAATAAGTGAAAAATGAGATTGCTAATATTGCAAATTTACAATTGTCTTCCTCTCACAGATAGAGACAGAAATTTACAACCATCTTCACTCGTTAGCAAAAGAAATTTACAAACAATTTAATGTACAAGTTCTCTACGGACAATCTTCCGTTGTACTTGGATGTTTAAGATGGCCTTCAGCTTCTTCACCTTGCTATCAAACCAGGAATGCCAGAGTAGTGAATCATACCTATAAACAATGCAATCATAAATTTATATACGGACCTTAATATTATTAGTTTCAAATAACCTTGTTATTGAACATTTGACAGATAGGCCTTACCTTTTCGGCTTCTTCGACTTCATCAGTCTCCTCCACATTTGTGTTTGCTGCCTTAGATAGAACGATGTCCCGCACTTGGTTTGAAGGGTGCTTAACCAAGTCAACAAGGAACTTATCCCTAAAGTGTGTGATATTACTTTGAATTCATAGAAGCCGTACTTGTGTGTTACTAGCGACGTACTTGCTAACTATAATTATAAAAAAACATTTAAGTAATATGCGTACTTGATCAAATGCTGGAGACAAGGTGTTGCCATCCCACACCTCCATGAATTTCATCATGAAGACACCACAATCATACCTAACGGTATATAATCACATCACTTCTAAGAAGCTAACATATGTATGAAGCGAAACAAACCTAGGTATGAAGTGAAACAAACCTAATGGCTTACCCGTTGGTTTGGTTTGGGACCTTAACCTGCTGCAACTCCCACAGTAAAAGTGGAAATTCATCACCACCTCCGAAGCACTGTAAGATCTTATCCAACATTTTGATCTACAAGTGATGAAGCGAGTGTCAATATGATAAGTGTTGTAAATGGTATGAGAAAATTTCATTAATATAAAAATTACCCGTGTTTCAATTATCGATCGATGTCCCGCATGACGCTCCCCATCCATTGAGTCAAGCACCTCCACTCTCCACTCTTTTAGGTTTGCAACTAAAAGAAACCAATGATTGTGCAGATATATGGGAACAAAAATCTACATACAAGTAAGACAACCTTATAAGTAAAAACTGATTATAGACTGCTAAGTAAGGATAAAAGCATAAAAAATTTGAAACAAATCACTTGTGAAGGTGGCACATTGCATCCCAAGAAACTTACAAGATTGCATGCAACCACTGAATACCCTTGTCGCCCTGGATCGAAGTAAGGATGCAAGGCTTCAGTGGAACCACGATCAATATTCATTATCCACTCCTGCATAATATATGGAAGGAAATTTTATTCATTAGTCTGGCTTTGAACAACAATATTTGTACATTCATAATGACTACTAGTGCTATCACAAAAAGTCCTTACACAAACATATATGGGGCAATAATGTTGGCTGACTTTGCAGCTAGTCGACAATTGTTGGTTCTTCATAAGACATACTTTGAAAGCATTGATAGCCTATAAAAAATTACCATGAGCGATGACATTTAAATTGAACAACTAATATATTATTCACAAGATAGGCTTTGCATACCACACTATTAACATGTTTGTTGTCTAACAAACATGTCAATTCAGATTTCCCTTCGTCACCAAATTGCTTGCCATGTTTATCTCTTTACATGCTTTATTTGTTTTGCAATTTGGGTGACTTGCTTCTTAGTAATTATTTTGAGGATTTGTTCATGCCTATTAATTAAGGACTTGTCTTTAATTAATAGAAATTTTTTTATTCCGCTGTGCTACACCTATTCACCCCCCCCCCCCCCCCCCCTCCCTCTAGGTGTTGTTAGAGTCAAACCCCTATTTTTCACCTATAATCCACTTTCGTCGTCTTAAATCAGTTATTCATAAAGAGGGGTATAGCTATTGGCATTTTCTACATAGAATCAAAGTTGGATGGCTTAAGTGGAGAGAAACTTTTAGAGTCTTCGGTGATCAATATGTTTCTTTGAAGCCTAGAATAAAAACTTAGAGGACAATTAATATGTGTGAGCAAATTGCTATGCAACATATTGTAGGATGAATGTTGCTGAGGTGAGGATGTTGAGATGAATATGTCAAATGACTTGGGATGAACATACTCTTGCGTCTTTAGTGTTAAACCAAATAAGAGAGAATATAAGTAGGTTAAGATGGCATGATCATGTTATATGAAGAACTAGGGAGGTGCTTGTTAGAAGGTGTGAGGATTGCATATTGAACAATCAAAAAAGGCTAGAGGAAGGCAAAAAGGTTAGGGATGGTGTCTATAAAAAATTATTGAAATGCATATAATACGATTGACAAAATATTTTTTGGCACGATGGGATCGTGAAAAAGGTGAAATAGGATTTGTGTTGACCACATCAACTGATTTGGCATTTTGTTGTTCTAGTTGTATTATATGAAAAAAACCATATGCCTGGTTATATTTTGATACTGTATCCTTCATTAAGGTGGAGAGAACAAACATTCCAAACATTATTAAATTCTGATATATTCCCCTTTAGATTGTTATAATTCACATGTGTGTACAGCAAAAGACATGGAAACTAGATGCATTGTTGATAAGTTGGTCAATAATAGGTCATGTAATCATGGAAAGATTCATTTGTTTTCCCAAGCTGGGTCACATGATGATCAACATTGCAAAGGTATAGCAAGTGTCTAGTACTGGAGTGGAGACTAATTTACTCCAATAACGGAAATAAACAGTCTTTGATTAAACAACTTTAGTATCTATCAGTCAATCAAGAAAACTATCCCTACTACTTGGGATTCGTATTCTAAATCCTGTTAATCCATCCGAATCCATTGACAATCACATCTCGAATTAGATTATGGAGGTCATAAATTTGTCCGTCTTTCATCCTGTATCAGTTTAGTTCTTACACGCTTGTACTAGATTATGCTACAGTACTCAGGCTCATTTCAGCATTATATGTCACCAATAAAAGTGTATTGTGTTTTTAGATTAACGAAAATGAGTATTCCCTTTGGTTTACTTTCTTGGTTGTTCAATATTGGTTGTTGATATCATTTCCTCCCATCCTGATCATGACATCATCATTGGTATTGAGACACTGGGAAAGGAAGATCTCTTGTTGTACATTTTGCATTTTCTAAAAGTAAAGGTTTGTCCACATATCCTTCATTTGTTGGAGAAATCTAAGCATTCAGTTTTGAATTTCATTGCTTAAAAGTAGCTCTTTTTACTGCTTTCCAACTCAATAAAGTGCCTATTTTAAGTGGAAATGGAATTAAAATCAATTATAGTTAGCAACATTACATGCATCCTTCCATCTGTAACTCACTGATATGGTTTATTGTTTAACACTCCATTATGCAGAGGCATGGCAGTTAGTCACATTCAGATCCCTTTTTTTTATTATCTATGCTGAAAGTCTCAGCTGATAATGTTCTTGAATTATGAGCTTATTATGTTCTTACTCGATATTAGCATCTTGGAAAACAGGCAAACAGTTTGGGAAAAGGATTGGTTGACAGATTATATTGTACATTTATTTTCAATATTTGGCAAAGAAGAAATCTATTGGATCTTCTGAGGAGGTGCCCTATTTCTTCTTGGAATACCATGCAACTGAAAAATTGAAATCACTACAAAAAAGTGTCATTCACCGGCGGGAGATAAGATACCTTTAGCAGCGGTCTTCCAAATGACTGCCACTCGCTACAAATAATTTATAACCCTCATATTTTTCCATTCTGGTTTTTATCTCCCTCATTCTCTTTGCTCCGTTCTCTCCCTCTCTCCCTCTCTCTCTTCCATCCACGACCTCTCTTGTTTACAGGCTCTCCTCTTTCAAGTGGAAATGAAATGATCGACTTAATTGCATCATCATCGAGTTGATGTGAATCCGATGCTTTCTTCAAATGTTGGTCGAAGAATGAATAATTTGCTCAAATCCATTCCAGAAGGCTCGAAGACACCATTTCTTGTCTCGGTTCCACCTCAAGCATGGCATTTAGGTAATGATCTATTGATCCGAACCATTTTTAATTGCTTTGTTTTCCTCTATTGTTCTCTTTTACTTGTCATCATTTTTACTTTCAATCTGTTTGTTTATGTCTCTATTGATGAAGATTCATGTCTACTTCATCTGTTCCATATGAGATCTTATAAGATCTAAGGTTTGCTGCTTCTATTAGTGCATGTTGATTCTTCAACTCTAATGCTGTTCCAATAGGACCAAAACGAGTGCATGGATAACATTCAAAACTAATCGAGAATTCGTTACAGAGGAGTTGAGGATATCAGTCTAGGGTTCCAGAGGTATTTTCTAACTCAGACGAGATTTCATCATATTTTGATGTATTTCTTTGAGATAAGAATGTACGTTAAGGATTGGATAATGTGAATTCGTGGTACATTTAAGTCGAATTTCATTTGGCGTGAGTTTCATTCAAACAAGTTTGCTTTTAAAAAAGAAAAAAGCAGGGAGCTTGGATCAGAGGCTGTTTACAAAGGAGCCGAGGAGATCAATCTAGGGTTCCATAGGTATTTTCTAACTCAGACGAGATTTCATCATATTTTGATGTATTTCTTTGAGATAATTTCTTGAAGATCGATCTACGAAGAGCTTTTGGATCGATCGCCATTAGGATTGGTGGTATCTTTGCTGAAAGCATTGTGTGTTCAGAGCGAAAATGTTTGCTTTGATGTTTACTTCTTCCCAGTTTAATTGTTCAAGGCAATGTTGTTAGATCCGGTTGTGACCGATTAGATCCGGTTGTGACCGATCAATTCACATTTTCTTTCCGATTGGGAATTTATTTTTCTTGAATGACTTTGTATTGGTGTTCATTTCTTTACATTTCTTATTGATGATAATTTAATTGTAATTCGATTGAAAAACAAGAGGATTGTATGTTGATTATAGGGGCTTTTTCGAGTTTTTTGGTAGGCTATATTTAACTCCTTAGTTGGTATGAAGGTTCTGTTTTAAGCTTGTCGTCTTTTGAAAGTAGGCTTTGGGTAGGCCTGGATGGTGGGGCCTTCTTTGGGGTGTGGGTTGTATGTAGTTGGGGAGGGGAAGCACAAGCAAGGGAAAGGGGCAGAACGGGTACAGCCGATTTCCTCTACGAGGAAATCCTGTTTGGATTCCTATTGGGAGCGCCTGCGGACGACACGCGTCCGCAGGCGGTCCCACTCCTCTTCAGCCTTTCGTTCGGCCCGGTTTTTAGCCGGCTCCGGAAATTGAGCTTCGTTCGTGTCTTTAAAATAATAATTAATAATTAGAAATTGGTGATGCCTCTTCAGCCCTTCGTTGAGTCAATAATTAGAAATTGGTGATGCCTCTTCAGCCCTTCGTTCAGTCAATAATTAGAAATTGGTGATGCCTTTTTAAAATAATTAATAATAAGCGTCATTATACTATTTCCAACAGTTTCCTTCCGAAAATATTCTCAAAGGACTTACAAATCAAATTTCGTCAAAGTCCTTTAACTCTAGGTTAAGAAGTCTTTTAAGGGCAGTTTTGTAAGAAATCTATTGTCAATAGTAAACTAACACTAATTCTCAATTATTTTAAACAAGCATTACTAATGTTCAATTTCAGAGAATTAGGTTTAAATCTGGATTGTCTTCAAAAAGTATCACCAAAAATCAAACCACTCAAAAAATATAACCTAAAAAAAAGGATGAACCCTAAGGGAACACCTTCTTGTACATGCTTCAAATAACATTGTAGATAGAAACTGCACAATCTATCATTTGCATAATTGTTTTGCTGTCTTAGGTTTTGTTTTTTATTGACTTAGTCGTTGGTTGTTCGATCTTAGTTGCTGAGTAAGACACTCTGGGTTGATGCCCTTCTTAGTACTACATGATTAAATTTTGGGAAAATTATTGAAAGGATCGTATTTTTCCAAGTATTTACAAAAACATGCTTTGAAAAAGCTAAATATAAAAAAACGTGCAAGTTTTCTTGTGCAATTGCATTTCAGTCTGAAATCACTATAGCTTGATTAATCGCATAATTTACGATTAATCGAAATCACTGTAACACTTTTCAAACTTTAAAAATTGTCCTTCAAAATAGAATGAACGTACGAAACGTTGAATCGGGCTTTAATCATGTGTTGATCATGCATCCATGAATTTCAATCAATTGGATACCTTTTGATTAATTACAAAACAACGATTGGAGCCGCCTTCAAAATTTCAAAGGCTCTTAGTTTTATGTGATACTCTATTAAAATAATTAAGAAAAAAGTGAAGAGTTTTTAAGTAACTAAAAATTACTGATATTTTTAAAATCTATTTAAAAAGCCGAATAATTATTTAGGCTATACCAAACCCGGTCCTAAACTCCAAAGGATCATTAGTGGGGCGAGTTCAGGGTGCCTCCAATATGTTATATTTAAAAAAGTTTAATATAAGTCCTCTCAAGCCCAGTTACAAGTCCTCACAAGCCCAATTACAAGTCCAGTCACAAGTCCTCACAACCCCTGTTACAAGTCCTCACAAGCCCAGTTACAAGTCCTCACAACCCCAGTTACAAGTCCTCTCAACCCCAGTTACAAGTCCTCTCAAGCCCGGTTACAAGTCCTGTCAAGCCCTGTTACAAGTCCTCTCAAGCCCAGTTACAAGTCTTCACAACCCCAGTTACAAGTCCTCTCAAGCCCTGTTACAAGTCCTGTCAAGCCCTGTTACAAGTCCTCAAAACCCCAGTTACAAGTCCTGTCAAGCCCTGTTACAAGTTCTGTTAAGCCCAGTTACAAGTCCTCTCAACCCCAGTTACAAGTCCTCACAAGCCCTGTTACAAGTCCTCACAACCCCAGTTACAAGTCCTGTCAAGCCCAGTTACAAGTCCTCTCAACCCCAGTTACAAGTCCTCTTAACCCCTGTTACAAGTCCTCTCACTGGGCTTGAGAGGACTTGTAACTGGGGTTGTGAGGACTTGTAATAGGGCTTGACAGGACTTGTAACCGGGCTTGAGAGGACTTGTAACTGGGGTTGAGAGGACTTGTAACTGGGCTTGTGAGGACTTGTAACAGGGGTTGTGAGGACTTGTAACAGGGTTGAGAGGACTTGTAACTGGGCTTGAGAGGACTTGTAACAGGGTTTGACAGGACTTGTAACTGGGGTTGTGAGGACTTGTAACTGGGGTTGAGAGGACTTGTAACTGGGCTTGAGAGGACTTGTAACTGGGGTTGAGAGGACTTGTAACTGGGCTTGACAGGACTTGTAACTGGGGTTGTGAGGACTTGTAACAGGGGTTGAGAGGACTTGTAACTGGGGTTGTGAGGACTTGTAACAGGGCTTGTGAGGACTTGTAACTGGGGTTGAGAGGACTTGTAACTGGGCTTAACAGGACTTGTAACAGGGCTTGACAGGACTTGTAACTGGGGTTTTGAGGACTTGTAACAGGGCTTGAGAGGACTTGTAACAGGGCTTGTGAGGACTTGTAACTGGGCTTGAGAGGACTTGTAATAGGGCTTGACAGGACTTGTAACCGGGCTTGAGAGGACTTGTAACTGGGGTTGAGAGGACTTGTAACTGGGGTTGTGAGGACTTGTAACTGGGCTTGTGAGGACTTGTAACAGGGGTTGTGAGGACTTGTGACTGGACCTGTAATTGGGCTTGTGAGGACTTGTAACTGGGCTTGAGAGGACTTATATTAAACTTTTTTAAATATAACATATTGGAGGCACCCTGAACTCGCCCCACTAATGATCCTTTGGAGTTTAGGACCGGGTTTGGTATAGCCTAAATAATTATTCGGCTTTTTAAATAGATTTTAAAAATATCAGTAATTTTTAGTTACTTAAAAACTCTTCACTTTTTTCTTAATTATTTTAATAGAGTATCACATAAAACTAAGAGCCTTTGAAATTTTGAAGGCGGCTCCAATCGTTGTTTTGTAATTAATCAAAAGGTATCCAATTGATTGAAATTCATGGATGCATGATCAACACATGATTAAAGCCCGATTCAACGTTTCGTACGTTCATTCTATTTTGAAGGACAATTTTTAAAGTTTGAAAAGTGTTACAGTGATTTCGATTAATCGTAAATTATGCGATTAATCAAGCTATAGTGATTTCAGACTGAAATGCAATTGCACAAGAAAACTTGCACGTTTTTTTATATTTAGCTTTTTCAAAGCATGTTTTTGTAAATACTTGGAAAAATACGATCCTTTCAATAATTTTCCCAAAATTTAATCATGTAGTACTAAGAAGGGCATCAACCCAGAGTGTCTTACTCAGCAACTAAGATCGAACAACCAACGACTAAGTCAATAAAAAACAAAACCTAAGACAGCAAAACAATTATGCAAATGATAGATTGTGCAGTTTCTATCTACAATGTTATTTGAAGCATTTACAAGAAGGTGTTCCCTTAGGGTTCATCCTTTTTTTTAGGTTATATTTTTTGAGTGGTTTGATTTTTGGTGATACTTTTTGAAGACAATCCAGATTTAAACCTAATTCTCTGAAATTGAACATTAGTAATGCTTGTTTAAAATAATTGAGAATTAGTGTTAGTTTACTATTGACAATAGATTTCTTACAAAACTGCCCTTAAAAGACTTCTTAACCTAGAGTTAAAGGACTTTGACGAAATTTGATTTGTAAGTCCTTTGAGAATATTTTCGGAAGGAAACTGTTGGAAATAGTATAATGACGCTTATTATTAATTATTTTAAAAAGGCATCACCAATTTCTAATTATTGACTGAACGAAGGGCTGAAGAGGCATCACCAATTTCTAATTATTGACTCAACGAAGGGCTGAAGAGGCATCACCAATTTCTAATTATTAATTATTTTAAAGACACGAACGAAGCTCAATTTCCGGAGCCGGCTAAAAACCGGGCCGAACGAAAGGCTGAAGAGGAGTGGGACCGCCTGCGGACGCGTGTCGTCCGTAGGCGCTCCCAAGAGGAATCCAAACAGGATTTCCTCGTAGAGGAAATCGGCTGGAACGAGCACGGGCAACTGGGCAAGGGCAGGGCGGGTAGGGCTTGGTTTTATTTATTTTTTTTAATGCAAAAATGATCTTTAGCGGCGGTCTTGACCGCCACTAAGACTTCCGCTGAAACTTTTAGTGACAGTCCATTCTCCGGCGGACAGTTGTCGTTGTGGAGAAGGTTTAGCGGCAGTCTTTTGAGTTTTAGCGGCGGTCTTGGTCCGCCGCTAAAACCCTTACTTTTTGTAGTGAATTATGATAGGAAAATATTTCTGATGAAGCTTGGAAGATGTAATGATTTAGATTTACTAGATAGAGTGTTTAACTTAGTTTTTTGACAGAATCAAAATTTGGTTTCCTGCCGTGGAGGGAAGCTTGTTCTTGGAAGCTTGTTCTTACCTGTTTACATGTAAGGTTCATAATTCAGGGCCCTTAAATGCAAGTGTCTCCAAGTGCTGGACAACTAAGCCTAACGTATCTTTGCTCATTCTTGGTTTTTTGAGCAAGACTCAAGAAGATTCAGTGCAGAAAGGCATACTGGCTTAAGTTCTCTTCATAGCAATCCTACATATTATACTGCCAGGAACAATTCTTTTCCATTTTCATGCTCTGACATCATTGATGAATCGAATATAAGCAATCATTTTGGAGATATGCAAGTATATTATTAAATATGAGATTGCCACTTATAATTAGGCAGTCATATTAAATTTGTTTTCATTTTCTTGGCTAAAATATTGAATATCATGCTATAAGTGGGTAAAGACTTCCTTTTCCGTTGTTTAATGGGCTTCAAAATCATGTTTTGTCTTCAATTTTTCATGTGATCATTCTTCATAGATATGGATGTGGCCAGAACTTTTGCATGCGATGCACCTTCTTGGGTTTGACAACATCTTCACAACCAAGACCTCTCTTACTAGAGTGCGAGCTGTTCCTCATAACAGTTTCGGTATCGACACTCTCGAGGCACTAAATAAAGTTTGCCCAACCATTGGAATCATGGCTTTTGGTCTTCCCGCGGATGGTTAGTTGTTGGATTTAATCATCTTATGAAAGTCTCAAAATTGAGATAATTGTCCTTCCCACAAGTTTATTTAAAGTTTGCTTAATCCTTTTTGTCATTTTCAAGTCAATTATAAAATTCCTTGAGGTGGATTTTGAGTTTGACTTGATTAAGTTCTTAAATTTGGTGTTTTTGGCCTTAAGGCCAGTCTTAGGCTCGAGTGGGGCTCGAGCCTGAGTGTTTCAGGCCAGTCTTAGGCTTGAGCGGGGCTCGAGCCTGAGTGTCTGTCTGTATTTTTTTTCTGAAACCCGAAAGTGACGAGTTTGACAAGATTTCCGTCAGCTCGAGCTTCAAAGTCATTTTGCCTTTGGGCCAGTCCCGTGCCTTACCTAGGCTCGAGCTCGAAATCAATTGTTTCTCATTTTGCCTTTCGAGCCAGTCCCAAGCCCTACCCAAGCTCGAGCCCGAAATTTGTTGTTTCCATTTTTGCCTTTGGGGCCAGTCCTGAGCCTTACCCAAGATCGAGCCTGAAAAACAGTTTTTGACCGTTTTCATTCGTTTTGAAAGGTTTTCAAGTGGTATCTCTTCGTGAACCTTTGTAATGGTTCACACATCTTTTAAAAGTGTTTTTTTGGTCGTGAGGATGAATTTCTATTAGAGAAAAACTACTCACAAAATCTGAATCATCTCTTTTGCATCATTTTCTTTTAAATCTTATCTGAGTGGTACTGAAGAAGGTTCGCCTGTTCTCAGTATTATTTGTGCAATCTACTGAGAAGGTTTAGACCATTGAATGCTGGAAACCTGACGCCAGTGACCCTATGCACTGAGGAGATCATCCAAAAGGGGGCATTTAAAGGTTTTAAGTACAGAGATTCTTTGTCTCGCCTCGGTCATGATAAGTGTTTTCATCTTTATCCTTTATTATTTCTGATTTGTGATTTGCCTAGAAGTTGCATCCAATTTGTAAGTATGTTGGTATTTGTAGATGTGGCATGTGATGACGTGGCATTTGTTGATGATGTGGCATTTGAGTTTACATGTCATTTTCAGGTTGATATTTTCTTTAACAGATACAGATATTTTGATGTGAAATTTTTAAACGTATAAGCGGTTATTTTCAGATCAGATATTGGTTAACATGATTTGGATTTATCTCTTTGAGTTTTGAATTAATCCTTATCTCTAAGTTTAACAGAGATTTGAATTAAATCTAATCTCTTAGATTTGATATACATCTCTTAGATCTGATAAGTATTATCCAATTAAGAGATTATCTTTCCAGTGTTACAACAACTCGGTAATAGTGTTACAACACTTAACAAATCTGTTGAGTATTTTTCAGGTTATAAATACTGATGTTAGTTTGACAGAAAACTAACTCCTTGAGCATTAAACAAATTTATCACAAGTATTTGAGCTCATCGTTCTTCGGGAGAAGAACTTGAAGCCTTCGGGAGAAGGCAACTTATGATTGAAGGGAGTTCAATCATGGATGCATAAGTCGAGGGGGAGCCTTGCTGCACACAGAAGATTGAAGGGAGTTCAATCTTGTCTAAGTCGAGGGGAGCTCGCTGAACAACACACTGAAGAGTCTTCTACACATTGGCGACGAAAAAGAGGGAGTCTTTTGTATGTGTAAGTCCACATTGGTGTATGTAAGATTTTGTTTAACTTTAGTGGATTGTTCATCATCTGGACGTGGTCCCGAGGATTAGGTTAATACCGAACCTTGTTAAAAAGTCTCCTGTGTTCATGTGTTACAATACAGTAGTTTAACACGAACAGATCTAACACAATTTAATTTGTGTTCAAAGATTTTTACCTTCTTACTTTCCTGAGTCCATTTGATCAGCCTCTAATTTGATTATCAACCCATGTACCCAACATTGATTTGATTATTAACCCATATACCCAACATTAGTCCCTGTGGAGATAAAGATGATTCTCTTCAATTTTGTCTTTCAATTTCTCATCATTGTAGAAGAAAAGAGCCGCTGAATAAAGGTTCAAGCTCAGTGCAAAGGATTCATCATTACATCTATTCAGTTCCTTACTCTGATCATTCATGTTTCAGTGAGATACAGGAGTTTGTTGAGCTTGTCCAACCATCCAACATAAGAGGCATAGTGTCTTCGTCTGCTTTATTGATCCTCTTTACTACTTCGGCCATATTCGTGGATCAACTCAAACGTCAGGGAGGTCATGCAAAAAGATTCAGAGGACATAGTTAGATTGATTGGTTCCTTACTTTTTTTTTTTTGATCAGTAAAAAGGATTCTATTAAATTAAAAGATCAAATAGCATAGATTACAAAGCTGTACACTGAGAGTGTATAGCTGATTTCACCAAGGTCAATACAATTCCTTGAAAATTTCATAAAGCAATACGTCCTGATGGTTCAAACCTTCACAAGACTCTGAACTCGATGCCCAATAGAGAAGAGAAATTAGAGCATACTTAAATAAGGTTAGGAGACCTTTTCCTGTTATCAAAGATTCTCTTGTTCCTTTCCTTCCAAATTGACCAAAGAATAGCTTCTGGTGTCAGTCGCCATACCACTTGAACTCGTGAAACCTTTTTACTAAATTTCCAAGTAGAGAGGACAAGATTCACTTCTTTGGTCTGTAGCCATGATATTCCAAATCTTGCTAAATACTTGTTCCAGATTTCATTTGTCACCTTGCAATAAATAAGTGGTTTACTGTTTCTAAATTTGATTTACATAGGACACACCTGTTTGGGAGTTGTCACCCTCTCTTCATCAGATTATCCATGGTTAATAGCTTCTCTAATACCGCTATGCACATGAAAAAACCAATCTTTGATGATAGCATAGATTGCTACAGCATGATAGAGACAATGAAACTCACATCTTGATTGCTCATATGATTGTAATGACTCTTTATGGAAAACTCCCCATCCTTACTCCTCCATTTCATGCTATCATGCCCATTGTTCGTGAAAAACACAGTTTAGACTCTATAACACTTAGAGGGGGTGAATAGGTGAAAACGATTGCGGAATAAAATTTCTATTAATTAAAAACAAGTTCTTAATTAATAGGCATGCACAAGTCTTGAGCAATTAACAATCAATCACACAAAATTGCAAATAAGGTAAGAGACAACACAAGCAATTTTGGTGACGAAGGGAAAACTCTAAGAGAACTCTCAAAGAGAAAAACCCTCCAGGCGATAAGGTGCCACCTCTGAAAATCACTATAAGAAGAAGACTTACAGACAGTGGTTCAGACGACCCAATACAAACTCTAACTCACAATGTAAGTATCTGAAGAACTCTTTAGACTTGCAACCTTGCAACGATCCAGAACTCTGAATATCTTCTTAGTGAAGTGTCAAACGAACTTGCTTAGCAATCGCAGGAACTCCCACAAGCAAACTTTCCAACCCGGAACTCCAAGGTAGAGAAGAAAGATGAAAGAAAGGTTTTGATGGCTCAAAGAAGGAGAAGGAAGAGAAAAAAGATCTCTTGCTCTCACACACGATTTTAGGGTTCTAAAATCTCTTGGGTAACCCAAACAATCATCCAAACAATCCTTATATAGGTTAAGAGAAAGTGGGAAAAGAAAAGGAAAGAAATCAGAGAAGATCGGAATTTTAAAACAGAAGTTTCTTAATGAACGTTCGAACGCTCAGCAAACACGGCTCGAACGTTCAATACAAAAACTCATTTTTCCTCTTCTCGTTCGAACGGCCAGAGAACTTGAGGCGAACGCTGCTCTCGGGTTTCTCTGCAGAACATGATCGTTCGAACGGCCAGCGAACGTTGGTCGAACGCTAGTCTCGGGTTTCTCTGTAGAAAGCAAACGGTCGAACGGTCAGCAAACGTGAGTCGAACGTTGCTCTCGGGTTTTTCTGCAGAACATGATCGTTCGAATGGCCAGCGAACGTGAGGCGAACTCTGCTCTCGGGTTTCTCTGCAAAACATGATCGTTCGAACGGCCAGAGAACGCTCATCGAACGTTGGTCGTAACTTCATCAATTTGACTCCGACTTTAACCCCGTTTGAACTGCAACATTTATAACCTAACCCAAACACTTTGACCACTTAAAATAAAACCTTTTTGACACGGAATAAAGCCAATACAAAATATTCCTAACAGTTTGGATGCTGTTCGTTTATGTTTTCCAATAGTTGGGCCAATGCATTTATCTTACATTCAAACATACCTCTTTTAAAATGTAAATTCCAGTTTAAACCTTTTTCCCCTTAGGAGTACAGATTTGAAATGAAAGTGAATGGCTTCTAGATGACTTTGAAAACAGATGATAAAAACCGGTTAATTACGGGACCCACTACCCATGTGAACTAAATTAAATTATTGCCTAAAGTGGGACAGCCTATTTGAAGAGGTTGTTGGATTGGTCTTTTGAAAGCTACTAATCTCATAAAAGAATCCGATGAATGAATTATTTCTTATCAATGCACTAGGTAAAATGATTTGGATTTTTTTTCTTTTTTTAATCCACGCGTCATTCACCACTTGGTCGTTAACAGTACCCGATTTTTTGCCAAAATATCAAAATAAAATGTGAATAAAATCTGTCCAATATGATTTTACTTTTAATTGAACTATTTGTAAAAGGCCGCATGGGAGGGTTTAAATAAGGTTGCCCCGTTGCAGGTTAAAGTTCATGGGTTCGAGTCATAGCATGGAAGAGTTTGAAATGGTCTACCACAGGGTCTACTTACAGCCTATACGTGAGATGTTGTCACGACCGACATTTTTTCAATGTGAAAAGTATTGTATTTTAATATTTTTCAATGTAAAAACACAGAGGCCGTGGCAGTATCTCATGTAGGCTGCAGGATTGGCGTGGTATCATCTCACCTATGCTGCAGAATTGAAGAAGGATAAGAACTGTGCCAGTAGCCACTGGCGGAACCACCTTAGAGCTAGAGGGGGCAATTGCCCCCCCTAAAATTTTATTTTTTAATTTATAATATATTTTTTCTTATATGTTTTTGTTGTAAAAATCGTGATGATAACTGTTCTGTAAATAAAATAATAGGCAGTAGAATTCAAACCAGAAATTCAGATTAAACAAACAGGAAATCAGGGAACCAAATTCGGATATGTGAAGTGAATGAAAACAGTAGCAGATAACAGATGATTAACAGGTACTAATCTAATAACAGATGTAAACAGATACGAATGGAGATGATTGGAATAAACTTATCAGTTGAGGTGAGATTCAGAAATCTCTGTGCTTAAAGCCTTAAGCGCCCCCTGTAGAACGAATCTCCAGTGCGACGGGTTGCTCGACGCTATGACTTCCAGCATTCAACGACAAAACGTCTCTCCAGTAATCCGCACAGAAATACTAGACTGAAACAGAACCTTAGCAGCAGTATCACTCAATTCACTTTTGGAAGAGAGGAGGAAGAAGAAGCAGATTTTCGTCTGTGCCCAAAACCCTAATCTCTCTCTTCTTTTTATAAGAGAGGAAATGAACGTTTGTGTCTCTTGAGAGGCACACGTTCACACGATTAACGTTAATTAAATATTAATTAACGTTTAATCCAACGGTTATAAAACCCAAACGTTTTAGAAAGCAAAAAAAAAAACGATTAATATTCAGCATAAAAAAGATAGCATCACACACACACCACGCCACGACCGGACGGACGGCGGCGGTGCGCGCGCCCATGATTCAAAGAAACCCCGACAACAAGGAACAGTGTCTCACTTTAGGGGTTGCACCCCTTTAGTTCCCACTATTCAATATAAACCATTGGAAGTTCTCATAAACTTCCAATGTGGGACTATTTAGTTCCCACAAAAGACAAACACTAAAAGACAAAACACCAAGAGGAAATTTTGAGCCCTTAAAAACCATTAAAAAATACAACATAATTGAAATTTATGTTTTGTCCCCTTAAAATTTCTGGTTTGCCCCCTTAACTCATTAAAATTTCTATATTTCATGAGAAGTGTTAATTGAAAATATTTTTTGCCCCCTCAGATTTTGAGTCTTGGTTCCGCCACTACCGGTAGCGGTATTTTGGTTAGTCTTGGCTCCGCCACTACCAGTAGCGGTATTTTGGTTGACTGACAGTCATAAACATTTAGGTAGAGAAGACTCAACCTAAATGTTTGAAATGAAAACAAACATTGGCTGGTGCATGGATTTGGGTGGAAACGATGTATGTGTCCTGACTTTTGGTTGCACGTCCTACCGGCTACCGTGGAGGAGTCCACACGGATCCTCCTCGAATGCATTTCCCGTCCTGCGAAACCATCTCATCCTTCTCGGTCAGACTGCGAATTGGTGAATTCTCCCCCACGAATTTTTTTTCTCTGGGGACAGGCCCACATAGACCCCAAAGTCAGACTATCAACATCTTTTTTTTATTTTTTGGGTGAGAAGACTATCAACATCTGCATCATCTTCATCGCAAACTATCACATCCACTGGGGCTCCTCCTATCTGTACCATTATTTGGACTTAAATCAACCATTAATGGCTACTTGACCCCCATTGATCTAGGAGGGGGTAGACTGCATGTAGACACTACCAAAAAAAAAGGGGGTAGACTGTAGAGAGAGATGAAGATGACCTCCTCTCTTAGCTTTCCAGGAATCCCCTAGTCCTCTTGCTCTTCCAGCTTTGTTTCCCTACCCCTAGCAGATGAAGATGATCTCCTCTCTTAGCTTGCCAGGAATCCTCCTAGTCCTTTCGCTCTTCCTGCTTTCTTTCCCTACCCCTGGCAGTTCTTCTATGAAACCAAATGATACTTTTGGGTGTGTTCCAAACCTGCCTAGAGAAAATCTCATTATATCTTCTCTCGTCTTTCAATCATTAAGAACAAGGAAATAAGAAAAAATATATGTTGGGATATTAGATGATTTTATCAAGAAAATGACCAATCACAGGATTTGTGTAGGACACGGTACTAGAAAAACGCTGCAGGAGCTAAGGGCTCGTTGTCAAGCACACTTGCGTTCAGAGTCCTTCTTTCACGTTTCATAAATCCCTGAAACGCGTTGATCAAGAAACACTGAGAAAAGTCTTGGGGTCTATGTGAAAGAATTGTATCTGTCTTGTTTTCTATACTCCAAATGACTTAAGGCTGTGTTTGGAATCCTAGATTTGAGGAGAAAAGAAAAGAAAAGAAAAGAAAATGCTAAAATTTTTTTTTCTCTTGTTTGGTTTAAATGAAGGAAAATAAGATTTTCTCTCCAAATTTTCTCTCCCTATTTCTCTCTAATGTAAAAAAATTTCTCTCCAAAAAGGTAGGACTTTTGACTACTTTGTCTGCCTATTAAATGAGACCGACCGACCTCTTGAGAAATCATGTCACACTACCATGCATCCTATGTCAGAAATTTTTAAGGACCAGATATTTTGGGGTGTCAATTGGTTTGGCGTAAACCAAAATTTGATTCGTTTGATTTCATTCATAGTTGGTCCGGTTTTGGTTAGAAAAAGTTTTAACCGAATTGGTTTGGTTCCGTTCACAGTTTAGGTGTCTAATAAACCAAACCAAACCAAAAAAACTGAACTATACTATTATATTACATATAATATATATACAAAATATGCAATTTTGTAGTCATCAAAGTTATTTCGCAAATCATTTTCCAAATAGCTCTCAAAATAAAAACAATAAATCAACAAGTTCAATAAACTTGCTAACCAGAGAACCACCTTTTGCAGTTTCTCAAACATGCTTCAACAAAACATCTACAATAACAAAGCTATGAATTATTCAATTTACTAAATAACACGATTAGTCAAAGCCAAAGGCAATATCTGATGATCAATCACACCGCTACCAACGAACTCAAACTGATCTACCGTTGAAATTACTACTGATTTGGCCGTTAAAGATCTAATAAGATGTGCCATCGCATTTTGCAATGTGGATTCAAGAACAAATAAAACAAGATGAAACGGGAAAAAAGGAGTGGGGATTGAATTAACTTACCAGGATTTGCAAAAAGCAGAGATAGAAGAAGGGTTCAAATGTATCTTGCAAGAACAAAATATCTCCTTCTTGGAAAACTTCAGCCCCTAAAATCAGGTCTGCTGCAAATCCACCATGAAGCAACTATTCTTAGCCAAATGTCTTCTGCAAAAAATGCTTGCAGCAACAGAAAACGGAGGGGCGCGAAATCATTTGGTAAGAATGGCGCTATTACTGAAACGAATAGATGAACCTGGGCTGAGGAACTGAACCGGCTGGTTTTCCGAGGCGGGTGAAAGAATGAGGGGCTGATCTTTAGTTGTCTCACGTGCCACTCACAAGACGAGATATTTCAGGTTTATTTTGACTATTCTTCTCAATTCAAGTCTTTCGTTCAATTCAGTTCTTTCGTTTTGCTTTAAATGTTTGGTTTGCGCTTGTCTGAAAAAGCTGTGCAAGGATGGCTAACTTAGAAACTCAGCGGTCCTTCTTCGTCTTTATCTACGTTCTATTTCTCTACTTCTCGACGGAAATCGTGCTGTCTACGGGTGCTGATAGAATCTCTGCAGGCCAAGCTCTCTCTGGGAGCCAAACAATTAGCTCTAAAGATGGCAAATTTGAACTGGGTTTCTTCTATCCAGGTAATAATTCTCGGAACCACTACATAGGCATCTGGTATAATAAAAAGATCCCGGTTAAAACAAGTGTTTGGGTAGCGAACAGAGAGAGGCCCATCTCTGATCCATCTTCCGCCGAGCTGAGACTCTCAGAAGATGGAAATCTAGTCCTCTTCGACGAGTCCAAATCACCAATATGGTCGACGAATTCGACCTTCCCCGCCTCTAATTCTACCGAAGCAGTGCTTCTTGACAATGGAAATCTTGTTCTAACCGGTGGGCCAAATTCATATGTTCCATTCTGGCAGAGTTTTGATCACCCTACCGACACATTTCTGCCGGGCTCAAAGCTTGGATTGGACAAACGCACAAACAAAAGTCAGCTCCTTTCTTCATGGAGAAGCGCTGAAGATCCAGCTCCTGGGATGTTCTCTTTCCAGCTCGACCCAAATGGCTCCGACCAGTATATTCTACAGTGGAATGGATCGGAGAGGTACTGGAGTAGTGGACCTTGGGATGGCCAAATTTTTACTGGGATCCCTGAAATGAGGTTGACAAACCTCTACAACGTCACCTACGTTTACAATGAGACCGACAAATATTTCTCCTACACAACCTACGATACTTCTATCACGACGATATTTGTGATGGATGTATCGGGGCAGTTCAAGCAGATTTCGTGGTTGGAGAGCGCTATCAACCAGATTTCGTGGTTGGAGAACACTTACAACTGGACTGGTTTTTTAACTTTTCCAGGACGGCAATGCGAGGTCTATGCACTTTGCGGGGCTTTTGGTAGCTGCAACGAGGGAGCCGTGCCCTTCTGCAAATGTTTGCAGGGTTTTCAACCAAAATTTCCCAGAAATTATTGGAATCTAAGCGACTGGTCTGGTGGATGTGTGAGGGATACTCCTTTGCAATGTGGGAACAGCAGTTTGTCTAATGCAGAGAAGGATAAGTTTCGTTACATGCCGAACGTGGGATTGCCTCTAAATCCACTATCTTTGGCGAGTGGGAGATCTGAAGAATGCCATTCAGCTTGCTTGAACGATTGTTCTTGCAGTGCGTATTCGTTCGTCAAAGGTAAGTGCTCGATATGGCGTGAGAATTTGCTGAGTCTGGAACAACTCTCTCACGGAGGAACCGATTTTTATCTGAGGCTTGCTGCTTCTGATGTTCCTAATGAAGGTCATGAAGGTAAAAAGAAGAAATCAAATGTTCCAGCTGTTCTTGGTGCTGTTGCTGGGGCTTTGGTCCTCCTGGGGCTTGTTTTATGTCTAATCTGGAGACGGCAACGAAGATCAATAAAAATTGCAAAGACCGCTGAGGGTTCTTTAATTCCATTTGGATATAGAGACTTGCAGAAGGTGACGAATAACTTCTCTGAAAGATTAGGTGGAGGAGGTTTTGGTTCTGTCTTCAAGGGATCATTGCCCGATTCATCAGCCATTGCAGTAAAGAAGCTCGCAAGCAACCGCCAAAGCATCCGCCAAGGTGAAAAGCAATTCCGGACTGAAGTGAGCACGATTGGGACGATCCAGCACGTTAATCTTGTGCGCCTTCGCGGCTTCTGTTCTGAAGGTGCAAAGAGGTTGCTGGTCTACGATTACATGCCGAATGGCTCTTTAGACTCCCATCTGTTTCATCATCAGGAGTCCAAGCTTTTAGACTGGAGGACAAGGTATCAAATCGCACTTGGAACAGCTCGAGGATTGGCTTATCTCCACGAGAAGTGTAGAGACTGCATCATACACTGTGACATCAAACCGGAGAATATCCTTCTTGATACTGAATTCTGTCCCAAAGTTGCAGATTTTGGCCTGGCAAAGCTTTTTGGCCGCGATTTTAGTCGGGTCCTTACAACAATGAGAGGGACCATAGGCTATCTTGCACCTGAGTGGATCTCAGGCGTGGCTATAACAGCGAAAGCAGATGTTTACAGCTATGGCATGATGCTGTTTGAGATCATATCTGGAAGAAGAAACAGTGATCAATCTGAAGAAGGGCCAGTTGGGTTCTTCCCCACTTGGGCTTCAAGAAAAATAACGGAAGGGGAAGTTCTCAGTCTACTGGATCCCAGGTTGCTGAGTGTCGCCAATCTGGAAGAGTTGACCAGAGCTTGTAGAATCGCTTGTTGGTGCATTCAAGATGATGAGACTCATAGGCCATCAATGGGGCAGGTGGTGTGGATCCTTGAGGGTTTGTTGGACGTAAATTTGCCCCCTGCCCCAAGGTCTCTCCAAGTTCTATTTGGGTCACAATAACTAATTAACAGTGTCTTCATCACCATGATTCCAAAACTTAATGTACTAATCATCACCAACTAGATTTAAAGAGCTGAAAACCAAGTGCAGAGAACTACTTTATCTATTATATATTTTATATATATATATCATTATATTTCGGTTTGGTTTTATATTTAGGAAATTTGGTTCGTTTTTTGTTCGATTCGGTTAATCCGAGCCTTCAACCCAAAACCGAACCAAACATATTCGGTTCTCTATTTTTAGAACCAAAACCTATTCAAAGACTATATAACCGAAACCAAACCAACTCAAAGTCAGGTTGGACGGTTTTGGTTCTAACTGACCTAAGTTGCAGCCCTAGTACATATTGCTTTATGTAATTAATTCCACCTTCTTTGATTCTTTCGACAGACAAACATTAATAAGTTGTTTGCGAACGTGGGCCTCCTTTATCCATATTCGTCGATATCAAGCCCATCCCCGAAACTTTCAATTAAAAGGTGCAAGTTTCCGGTGTACTGCCTTCTGTGGAGTAATCGTCAAACGTTAGAATCTTTGCGAGGTCCCCTGACCGAAACCTGTTTTAAATCCTGCTCTGATGTTTCCAGAGGATGAAAAAGGTGCTGGTCTAGAAGCATGGGTGCAAACTTCATAATAAGAAACGCTTCACGTGACAACATATTGGGAAAATGCAGGAGGAAGGTGTAGACAATGTCAAACCCTGTTGAACTCATCAAAACACAAATGGGAAATATGCAATTGTTTGTTTGAGGCTTGGATTTAATTTATTAAAAATAACATATAGTTAAATAATTAATAAATAACCGATACCATAATTAAATATAACAATGAGATGCCTTCTCTGACCTACAATGGAAAACTCACGAACATTGATTGGTGTGGACCGTGTGGTAAATTAATTGGAGAGTCTTGGGTGGTGGGTGTGCTATCAATTTGAGTGAATGAAAGGTGTGAGACATGTGGGTCACAAAGAGCACACCATTATGGTGGTTGTATATGCTGTGTGAGATTGAGCACACCATTAAGTCCCAATGTGCAGAAAAGGATTTCGATTATATGCTGTGTGAGATTGAGCACACCATTAAGTCCCAATGTGCAGAAAAGGATTTCGATCGACTTCCGGACTGTATAGCTCGTGTCTACAATTTTATTTACAGTTTTGAAGTAGTGTCATTCAATGCGGGTCCTACAAAAAAAAAATCTAAAAAAAATGGATAAACTATAGGGAAAGGCATCCTATATAATCTGCAAATAAAATTAGGGAAAATTATGAAAAAGTGCTACTTTACAGTCATTATTAGAAAAACATGCCACTTTTGAGAAATAATTAGGGAAAGGGGTCATCCCACATTTGCCCATTTTCGAATGCCCAAAATACCCCCTGAACAAAAGGGGGGAAAGAGAGGGAAACACGAGAGCGTGTTTCCCTCTCCCTATTTCTCTCTTCTCTGAAGTCCGAAGAACAAACCAGGGGTCGACGAACAGCCGACCCCATTTTCTTCCCCTTTTCGCCAACAACCTGTCCTCCTTCGCCGGCGAACTCTCCCCCACCCATTTTCCCTCTCCTTCCCCAAGATCCCTCTCCTTCTTCCCCAAATTACGCACTACTTTCCCCTTCAACGAACCAAGCACACAAGCGCCATTGCTGGCAATAGAAAGCTTTCCATCAATCTCTCTGTCTCTCATTACACCGGTGGAAGGGGAGGGAATATCCATTGTGTTTGTTCGTTTCCAGATTGCAAGCCCCGTAGCTCATCGTCATCGTGCCGTAGCTCGGCGCCATCGTGCCCTAGGTCGCCACCATCCCCTAGCTCGCAGCCGTCCCCTAGGTCACCACCGTCGTCCACCTTGCAGCACCATTTGGAGGTATTGTTCCTTCTCTTCCTTGGCACACAAATAAGTTGTTAATGGCATTATTGAAATCGGTGTACATGAGTTGCAACTTTTACATGGTTAGATCTATTTTGTGTTGAAGGACGACTCTAGATTGATTAGAGAAATATATGAATGAACTTTGTTTTTAGTATGATGAATAGAAATACTTCTCTGATAGGATTGAACCTGAACATGTTCCAAATGCAATAAATGGGATCTAAGAATACCAGTTTTCTTAGAGTTGGAATGACGCATGTTTCGACTCCACAACTAATGCAAACCCCCTTTTCATTCACATTGGAAGGTTCATCCTCTATAATTAAATATCATTGTTCATGACTGTCAAATTGCTTTTTGTTACCAAGCCAAATAAAAGAACGGAAAGGGAAAAAACTAAACTAAACCGACAATCTTGATCTTGAAACTGTAAATTTGATCATACTCAGCTGAATAAAGGGGGAAGAATTAGTTCCATGGCAGCTTAGGCACTTGTTGGGACACAATAGATATATTGTTTGTTTGTTGAACATTTCATTCCACAATTTCTGTCATCCACTGATCGTCCCCTTTGGCCGTCCAAGAAATGGTGATTGCTTCCTTTGTAGTCAAGAAATCTTTGCCTTCCTTATTTCTTTAATCCTGTGTTGTAGTGTAGATTACTTTTTTGTTCAGTATCTTTGGGTGCAGAAGCCTTTGTTTGACCTAAATAATTGAATTCAATATTTGTGTACTCATGCAATAATTGAATTCAATATTTGAAATGGGCAATTTAATGAGAAGTTCACAGGTGTCAATTTTTTTCGTTCATTTGTCAGTGAATTATTTGGTCATTGCAGTTTGTACATGATGTTAAGAAGTTCTAATCCTTGTTGTTGTGGAGATGTTTGTGGGTTGTTTTGATGTAGACGGTGGTTAGTGTTGCTTTGGTAGAAAAAACTGTGTCAATTGCCTTCTTTGATTATTGATTTACTAGGTTTTGGTTAATGTTGAGTTTTAGTAGCCATTCCCATAATCGGGATATATGGATTGGTGGTTACTAGGATAAGAAGAGATCCATTAAGTGTTATTATATTGGAATAGAAGTGCTTTTGAAGTATATTTTTTACGTTCTGAGTCTTCTTGAAGTATTATGAAGAGGTAATCTTTGTAAATGAAAGAGGTGCCAAGGTGCCTCTAGGTGAATGCATCCTAACTATTGTGAAGTTCAGACCATGGTGTTAGTCTAAAGCGTTACCTTTTTTTTTAGTCTAAAGTCTTCCCCAACATCTGTCTTCAATTAATTTGAGGGGATTTGAGGGGAATTGACTGACATACCTGATCTGTCTATGTATTCTTATCTTGTGAGCCATATTTATTTTAGTATGTTGTAATATTTCAAATTAGATTTTTTCCATAATATTTAGATATGAAGAATTGAATTCAATTTGGTGGACAATGCACAATGTCAGCAACGATTCTATTCTGTTTTTGTCACCTTGGAGGACAAGTAATTATCAAGGAAGATGGGTCAGTGGGGTATAGTGGGGGAAGTAGTAAGGGTATTGATCTAAATAGCAACATGAATTATACTGAGGTAGTTGAAGCTGTTTCGGTTATTGAATATATCCCCTGTGAGTGTAAGTATGAAGTACTCAGTCAAGTTTGACAAGAGCGTTCTATTGGCACTCACTGATCAAGATGCGTTATCATACCAATTTCGCTACAACGAGGGTGCCGCCAACATTTATGTCTATGATGATGAAGGATCATCACAAGAACGAGACACTTTTTGGAGGTAATTTTCATTAACCGTACATGGGATTACGTTTCCTCCATATTGCATGTAGTGATAGTCATATATTTTGTAATTTCAGGACGAGTGTACCTTTAAGTGGTCACTCTGTACTTCCGTGCAATGACGATGAAGTAGAGGATCGGGAGAGTCCGCTTCTTGAAAGTTGCACTGAATTCAGCAAAGGTCCGCTTGTATCTAGTTTGTGGCTGCAATTACTAAGGTCGACCAGATATTTAAGACCCCTGAGGAGTTTAGAAAAGTAGTGTACAAGCATGCCATTGCTAATAGGTTTGAATATATGATGAAAAAAATTTTCCATCATACATTAGTGTGAGGGATACGAGTTTTATGAGGGTGATGAAGTTTGAAAAGGAGCATAGACACTCAGCCCAAGACCAATTGTCTATGAAACCAGTTGTGAAAACGAAGTGGCTTTCGGGTGTGATTGAGAAGACAATTAGGAACACTCCAAGTTACTTGCCACGACAAATTGGCAAGGACTTTTATCATGATCATGCAATGCCATTGACATATCATCAATGTTGGAGGAGCAAGGAAAAGGCGAAACAGAGGATAGATGGTAATGTGGAGGAGTCTCATAAGTTCATCCCATGGATGTGTGAACGGCTGCAAGAGACTAATCCTGGCACAGTGGCAAGTTGGTCAGCAACTGCAGATGGAAAATTTAAGCAATTGTTTATTGCTTATGGTTGTTCCTTGAGGGGATTTGCGATCGGTTGCAGACCACTGCTGTTCATTGATGGAAGTCATCTTAGCAAGCCATACCAGGGCACGTTGCTTTCTGCTACAGCCCTCGATGCTGATGACGGCATGTTTCCAGTTGCCTTTGCAATTGTTAGTGCTAAGAATAATGAGGATTAGATGTGGTTTCTACAACTTCTTAAGTCATCCATAGGTGCCAGAGAGGATTTAGTCATTGTAAGTGACAGGAATCAAAGCATTATAACTCTAGTAAATGCTACATTTGGCGCTAAGAACCACTCACATTGTCTTCAACATATGAAGGAAAACTTTAGTAAATTCGTCGAACCCTTTCATTTGAGGGAGGGAAAGAAATTTGCCTTACGGTTACTTGATGATATTGCTTACGCAAGGCTCCCTCAGGATTACGATAAGGCATTGGCTGCCATGCATGAATATGCACCTGACCTAGCTGACTGGGTGAGGAGAAATGGGCCCGAACATTGGGCAAATTCATTGTTCCCTATGAAACGGTGGGATAAGCTGAATTCAAATTTAGCGGAGTCATTCAATGCTTGGATGGTGGAAGAAAGGAAATTGCCTGTAATGCGGTTTATTGATGCACATCAAGTGAAGCTGACAGAGCTATTGGTGAGGAAGAAGAGTTGTATTGACACGTGGGCGTCAGATGTTGGTGGTCGAATTGATGCCAAGATTCAGGAGAATCTCACTATAGCATTGGGGCTGGGTGTCATTCAATGTGGGCAACACGAATATGAAGTTAGAGGTGATGAGACATATATCATGGTGCATTTAACCCGTCGTGAGTGTACGTGCAAACAGTGGCAGATGGTGGGCATTCCTTGTGTACACACATGTGCCGTCCTGAATTTGGTAAGGCTCAATGTGTATGACTTTGTCGACCTATGCTACCACAAGGCAACGCAAGGGTTGATACACGACGAATTGATGCATGCTGTGCCAATGTGCGCACCCCCGATTTCCCGGTTTCGCACGACGAGGTGCATGCAAAGAGTGATGCTCGCCTCGGGATTCGTTTGGTTTGGAGTCGCCACTGCCTGAGATGTGCAGGCAGACACAAAGGGCACTTATCCGGGCCTAATTAATCTGGTCTGCGGCTTTTTAGAGTTCTGAGCAAGTTCTCGGTTACGTCTAGGGAAGCCCGAAGACACCCTAGCCCGCCCCGTCGATTGACAGGTCCCGTGGGTCTCCTTGGTCTTGAGTCAACTTAGTTTTCACCCAATTCCTAAGCCAGTATGCACACTTATTTGGTCTGGTGGGACCCTCTGAAGGTGTGGGTCCCTTTTATTTTAATTTTATCTTTTTTATTTATCTAAGTGAGGTGGGTCGGACCCGGGTCCCGTTGGAAGACCCGTGGGCTGCCATGGTTGGGCCTTGGGCCCAGTTGGGTTATTGGGTAACCCATTTGGTTATTTTATTATTTTATTTATTTACACTTTAGGTTTGGGCTTAGTGGGCTTGGAATGGGCCCATTAGCCAAAGTCAAGTGGCCTTGGGCCCGTTTATTGAAAACGGGTCTGGTTTGGGCCGGTCCAAAGTGGGCTCCACAATTGGGCCCAGGGTGGTCTTGGTGGGCCCATGGTCCAAACATGGGCTTAAGATAGCCCAAATGGTTAAAGGGGGTGGTTCAGGCCGGTTTAGGCCGGATCAAGTCCAACCGGACCAAGAAATTACACTTTTTAAGTTATTTTACATTTGCCCGTGTTTTCTATACGGTCCGCCTTGACCGTGAATGAATTACGGTCTTCTTTGTCCGTGAACCGAACACGGTCCAGACTGGACCGGCCTGAGTTTACGGGCGCAGCCTGTTTGGCACTTTTGTTGTCGGTTCTTTTCAGGATCGATCCCGTGGACTCTTTGAGGTCTTCAGCAATCTTCCTGGATGGTTCCAGCTCCTTCTATGTTCTCCATTTTCTCCATTTTGGCTTGGAAAGCCTCTTCCTTCTCTTTGGTTCTCTTCTTTTTATTGAAAAACTACATCTTCTTTTAGTGATTCATAATTAATCTTAAGGGAAAGAAAGGGGAAGATTACAGGGGATTGTTCAAGAGGGCATTCCTCTCTTGTATTTGCAAAGTGAACCAAAGAACTTTATTTTATAATCCTACTTTCTTCTCTTTTCTCAAGGGGATGCTCATTGGTAGGGGAGAACACCAACAACAATAAATCAAATAGATTAGTAGTTAAGTAAATAAAATAAAGGAAATTCAAAGTTGCTTGAATTGCAAAATCATACTTTTATATTGAAAAGAAAAGACATTAGAAGTGTTACCAACTAGTAAATCTTTGATTTGGTGATGTTGAGGTGCTCCGAGAATTTCGGCAGCGCTTCCGCGTCTCCTTGAATTTCCAAAATGAACTTAAAAAGGGGTTTGGTAGGAGGTTGGGTTTAAAAGAAGGTATTTGGGGGTTTAGGCATGGTTTAGGGATGACAAGGGTATTTTGGGTATTAAATAGGTTTAGGTATTGGGAGATGGAAGTTGGGCAGAGGTTGGCCGTGGAAAGCACCAAGAAGAAGAGGGGAGCCAGCAAGGAGGAAGGCTTGTTCAAATGAGGGGGGTGGCCTCTCTATTTATAGGCAAAATTTTCGTGCCCGTATTTGAACTACGGGCATGCCTTGCCCGTACTTCAAGTACGGGCGTGCCTTGCCCGTAATTCAAATACGGGCGAAAAACGAATATTTGCAATTATCGCAGATTCCTCCGTACGGGACGCGTGTCCCGCCGTACTGCGACGCGTGTTTGCTTCTAGAAGCGTGCCCGTACTTCAAATACGGGCATGCCCTGCCCGTAATGCAAATACGGTCCAGCACGTTTTAAAAATGTTTGGATTTCAAATCTTTATTCAATTTGGTTTATTTAAAGATTTTTATCCGATTTTTTGATTATTTTATTATAAAACGAGATTCTTTTATTAAAATATTATTAAAAAATAAAGATATGATTATTTTTACTTATTTAATTCATCTATTCTGTTTTTTGCTGCTATTTTGCCACATGGGCAGCTTTATTCGAAATTTCAACTGCCCATAACTTTTCCGTCCGATGTCCGATTTCAGCAAATTTGGTGTCGTTGGAATCGGCTCGGAACCCACTATCCACTGGGATCAAATTGGGCAGTTGAATTGGGGTCGAGCAAAAAGTCAACTTTCGCTCCCCCAAAAGTTTGACCGGCTCATAACTTCCTCATCCAGACTCCGATTCTGGCAAACTCAGTTGCGTTAGAACCGTGTCGAAATGATCTTTTCAATGAGAGGAAGTTTGATGGCCAATTCTCTTTGGATCAAAGAGTCAAATTTTGGCCCCCTCAGGGTTTGACTTTTTAATTGAAAATTTTATTTTCTGCATTTTGGGGGTGCAAAAATCAGGTGCTAACAGCCAACACATGACTTCCCCATGGTTCAGGACATTGACGTGGTTTCCATAGCAGATTCAAGTGAAACCCCATCTATCTCGTTCCCACCAAAGACAACAAGACGTCCAGGGCGCCTTAAGCAGAAGCGCATTGAATCGCAATTCCAAGACAAGCGACAGGTTCATTGTTCCAGATGCAAGGGTGTTGGACACAACCGAGCAAGTTGCAGAGCTTCAATATAGAGATTGGCATGGTATAATGTGCAGGTTGTTGTAGTCCACCTTACATCTATTCATGCATCTAAGTTCTTGCTGTAATTAACTTTGACTTACCAACGTCTAATTTGCAGGTTGGCGCAATGTGTTCTACTGGGGGTCGTAGTATGTGGCAACATTTGATTAACCCTACGATCCCTTATTGTTATTACTGTTTTATGAAGAAATGGTTTGCCACATAGTCATGTTAGTAACATTGTGAAACATGTTTGTTTTGAAACATATTTACTTTGTTGTTGGTTGTTTTTTATTGACATTGTGAAACATTTTTTTGTGTTTATTATGACTTTGGGTAGTTGTAATGTTGCCTTACTATGACTGTTTGTGTTTATAATCTTACCTGGTATGTAATTACTACTAACCTTCTCTGGTTTTAGTATCTGTGAGCCTCAATCTAGTTAGTTGTAGCTCAATAATGGGTAAGAACAAGAAGAATGTCGTGTCCGCTAGTTCTTCTAGTGGCCCATCGCGTCCTGCCAACGCCTAGCTTAATAATGGGTAAGAACAAGAAGAATGTTGTGTCCGCTAGTTCTTCTAGTGGCCCATCGTGTCCTGCCAACGCCTTCCTCATATTCAGGTGATGAAGTATAAACTAATAAAGCATTGTTGTTTTACTCTCCAAACCCGAACTTGGGGGATTTATAATGTTATGCTTACTTCTTACAGGAATGAGTACCTTCAAACGTGCTGGGATAGTAGGTCTTCCATAAATGTCACGACGGTGAGTTGGTTAAAGTACTTTATATCAGTTGATAATGTTTACAGTGTCAATTGCAATAAATACAGCGGCATCACTATTTTGTAGATCATGCAGGAGGCACAAGGGCTATGGAAAGCGATGGATGATAGTGCAAAGCAAACGTATAACGAATTATACAATGAACGAATGACAGAGTGGTTGGCAGCTGCTCCTCCTCCAACAGGAAAAATAAGGGGAAAGGTATAACTTGATTTCTTGAACATTATGAATGTTTTGTATGCACTTGCATTATACTAACACACGTTTATCTAAGTGTAGGCCTCTTTGGGAACAAGATGCTCCCCAAAGGGATTTGTGCATTTCGTGACTTCGCTTGACGAGGACCAGTGACGTGTAGTTGTTGAGATAGGATTTGGTTCTCTTCTCCAGATGCGCTGCACATCCCTATGTGTGAAGCTTTGCGCTTAGTTAGTAGACCACATCGATGTAGATAGTCGTAGTTTGAGGATTGGTCCCTCGGTTGTCCCCATTACCCCCGCCGCTGTAAGTACTATCTTGGGCCTTAGGAGCGAAGGCCCCACGGTTGTCATAGATGGTCCCAGTGAGCAGCTTGCTCAGCTTCGTGTAAGCTTTACTTTTGATAGGCATGGCATAGCACTAACCGATATAGAGTCTAGATTGGCCACTCTAGGGTCCAGCCATGCCTTCCAATGGGCATTTATACTATTTCTTGTAGGATGTCTGTTATGCCCGGCCTCGAACCCACACGTGAAGCTTCATTTTCTGCATGTCGTAGCTAATATTAGTAGGGTTGGACAGTACAATTGGGCTGCTTTTGTACTTGATGTGTTGTTTAATGAAATTGTGATATATCGGGAGAAAAAAAAATCCAACATTGGTAGGTGCCTCCTATTTTTATAGGTATGTTCGTCTCTGATTTGTTTTTGGTTGTATTGGTTCAATGCGACAAGTATATGCTGAAAACACCATGATGTTCTTGATTTTATTAACGTTTCAGCTTTTCTACTATAAAGTTGTACAGCTTGGTGATATTGAATCAAGTCGTCCAACGCCACGTTTGGGGTGGTGGGACGACAATCGTGTGAAGTCACGGGAGAAGGCTGAAAAATCAACGAGCGGCTATGGCAATGGGGAGGTAAAACATCATTTTCTATGCCCATTTAATTTCTACATGGTCTACTGTGGATGGGCTATTAATATAGTGTAGTCGATGCAGCGTGCTAAGGAAGAGTTAGAGATGTTGATGAAGGACCTATTCCAGGGATTGATCCACATACAAACATTAATAAGTTGTTTGCAAACGTTGGCCTCCTTTATCCATATTCGTCATTATCAGGGCCCATCCACAAAGCTTTCAATTAAAGGGTGCAAGTTTCCCATGTGTTACCTTCTGTGGAGTAATCGTCAGAAGTTAGAATCTTTGCGAAAGGGTCCCCTTGACCGAAACCTATTTTAAATCCTACTCTGATGTTTTTAGGGCTACCATTACCATGACATGGATGAAAAATGTGGTGGTCTAGAATCATGGGCGTAAAATTTATAATAAGAAATGCTTCACGTGATAGGATTTCGGAAAAATGCAAAAGAAAGGTGTAAAGGATTTCAAACCCTGTTGAACTCATCAAAACACAAATGGAAAATAGGCAATTGTTTGTTTGAGGCTTGGATTTAAGTTATTAAAAATAACATATAGTTTAATAATTAAAAAATAACCGATACCATAATTAAATATAACAATGGGACGCCTTTTATGTCCTATAATAAAAAACCCAAGAACATTTGATTGGTGTGGTAAATTAATTTGAGAGTCTTGGGTAGTGGGTGTGCTGTCAATTTGAGGGAATGGAAGGTGTGAGACATGTGGGTCACAAAGAGCACACCATTATGGTGGCTGTATATGCTGTGTGAGATTGAGCACACCATTAAGTTCCAATTTGCAGAAAAAGGATTTCGACCGACTTTCGGACTATATAACTATATAGTTTGTATCTATAATTTTATTTACAACTTTAAAGTAGTGCCATCAATATGGGTCTTATACAAATACAAAAAAAAAATCTAAAAAAAATATAGATAAACTCTAGGGAAACGGCATCCTATATATGCTGCAAATAAAATTATAGATAGAAGCTCTACAGTCGGTCGTTTGGATTTTGACTTGAGGACAAAAAGTTTGGGTTAGATACAAAAAGTAATTTTTGTAGATACAAATATACAATGGCTCGGGCTAAGGGTATTTTGGGAAAAGAAATTCTTTTTTCTTATTATTATTTTTTTTGACAAGTTCGCTACTCTAGTAAGCCTCCCCCATTATATGGTACAGATATGCGGGCTAGGGTTTGCCGTAGATTCGATTTGTTCGTCGTCTTCAATCGTCAAATCAAATAAGTAGGATTTCCAGGCAATGTAGGATGGTTTTGCCCTTTTTGTCACTCTTGAGAATTTTCCTGTTTCATAGCTTGGATCAGTATGGTTTTAAGACAGATGCTTCAGTGACATTCCAAGAACAACAATGATCTCATCTTCTTCACATAAGATGAGAAAGCTCGGATATGGACTCAGAAGGAGAGGCTTGGAAAGGATTCAATAAAGCCCTTCGATGCTTGTTCCCTCTGTTTAATGATCAATACTCAACAGAACATAAGGATTTCTAGTTCATGTAAAAGCAATTACTGTGGTATAGTTATTCCCTCTTTGTGTCATGTTTTTAAACTTGAATCACATTATTTGCTTTGGTTGGCTTGAGTTAATGAAAACTATGTAGGTAAATGGAAGTCATGATAAATTAAAATTGTGTATAGAACAGTCAGAAACTGACCAAAACTTCTCAGATTTATTCTCAGTTAGATAGAGGATTTTTTGGTGGAAGTGTGTTTCCCTTTTCGTTTATCAATTTCTGAGCGTTTGTATGGATTAGCTTCTTATATGATTGCATAGAAGACCTAGCCTTCTGGGCAACTCCACTGTCGTTAACTGGTGATACAATTCTATTTTTTGGTTTTGCTGGTACAATGTGGGATAAAGGCGAGCTGGATGAGGTTAATTACTAAATGCTAATCTATATTTTAAAATAAAATGTCATTATTTGCATTATTAATATTCATAAGCCATCCAGAAAAAGATAAAATATAAAGTTTAATTACTAAAATGCTAGTCTATATTTTAAAATAAAAAAACTGTTAAATACGCATCTCTAAGATCTCTTCAAATACTACTTGCACTCTCACTTTAATTGGTTCATTATTTATCCCTTTTGCTATACATATGCAATCAAGACCAGAGAGAGAGAGAGAGAAAGGGTGTTAAAAAACAACAGAATTGTAACATCTGTTTAGAATAAAACAAAAAAGAGAGGTGTTTCACCTGTTAGAATAAAACGAAAAAGAGATGGAGAAATACAGAGGGAGCGAGGGAGATAGAGGTGATTCACCTTGTTCATAACAGCAATAAAGCGCTAAGGAGGGAGAAGCCGCAAGAACCAAAAAAAAAATTCAATAATGCCCTATTTAGAAGAAAATGGAAGAAAGAGTATTGGGGGCAAGAGAGAGAGAAAGAAGAGAGAGTATAGGGGAGGAGAGGGAGGGGGAGGGAGAGAGAGGTGCTTCACCTTGTTTGGAACAGCAACAAGGAAGGTGCATCCTTGAAACCTAATCCCTTTTATCAGTTCCTAATTGACACATTCCTAGCATATTGTCCAAGTTGGCTGAACCTGTAGAAAAGTTTTGAAGCTGGGTTTTTGTTTTTTCAAGCTCTTCCTTAAGAGACTTGTTTTCAGATTCTAGGGATTCAATCTTTAACTTGTGTTCACCTAGACGTGTAATAGACTCTTCAAATTTTTCTTGAAGATCTTCTTTCTTGAGCTCTACTTCATTAAACCTTTTAAGAGTGGACTTCACTTGTTTCTTTGCTTTTAAACACTCTTTAAAAAGCTTGTCATATGCCTCTTGAATACTCTCCTCATCATCAAATTCTCCATGAGAAACTATTGCATTCTCACTTGATATTGAGTCTTCATGATTACTAGCATCACCACTCCCAACAATAGAGGTGAATGTCATATAGTTTGGACTTTCCCCTGTATTAGAGTTCTCACTATCTCTATCAGAGGCACTCTCATCATCAGATAGAGTAGCATTCATAGCCTTCCCTTGAAGTTTCTTAAACGTGGGACACTCAGACCTAATGTGACCAAAACCCTGACACTCAGCAACCATAGGAACTCCCACGAGCAAGCTCTCCAACCCGAAACTCCATGGTAAGAGAAGAGAAAGGAAATAAAGGTTTTGATGGCTCAAAGGAAGAAATGGAAGGAGAAGAAGTTCTCTTCCTCACACACGATTTTAGGATTCTAAAAACGTCTTGGGTAACCCTATATATAAGTTAGAAAGAAGTGGAGAAAGAATAGGAAACAAATCAGAAAAGATCGGAATTTTATAACAGATTTTCCGTATTGAACGTTCGAATGTTCATCGAACGCGGCTCTAACGTTCAATACGAAAAACTGCTTCACTTCTTCTCGTTCGAACGAAAGTCTCACGTTGAGTTGAAATAACATGGATGGTCGAACGTTGAGTCTTATGTTGGCGAACGCAATTCTCTGGTTTCTCTGCAAACCTTGAACGTTTGAACGATAAGTCTTGCCTTCTTGAACTTAACTCTCGGGTTTCTCTACAGACCTTGAACGATCGACCGGCATGTCCTGTCTTCTCAAACGCGACTCTCGGTTTGACTGTATGCACTGAACGGTCAAACGGCAAGTCCTGTCTTCTCGAACGCAACTTTCGGGTTTAACTGTATGCAGTGAACGGTCGAACAGCAGGTCCTGTCTTCTCGAACGCAACTCTCTAGTTTTACTGAATTTGAACTTTGCATTGAGTGTTCAAACGACTATCTAACGAACACTATAACTTCCTCAATATGGCTCCGACTCAGACGTCATTTGAACCAAGACTCTTACAACCTATCCCAAACACTTTGAACACATTGAACATTACTTTTTGTCACGGAATTAAGCCAATATAAAATATAGAACCTAACAGTTAGGATAAACCATTTTTGTTGATTGTTGATTGATTTACGCTATTAGATCAACATAAAAGTAGTGATCAGTTCAGCACACAAGATGGAAGATGGTATAGGTTTCAGAAGGTATAATCAATCTTTTGTGATTCAAGGATAGCTGACATGCGAGAATGGGAATCAGTCGGCAACATTCTTTTGAATGATTCTAAAAAATTTATAAGGTAGTACTGGTCATTGAAAACCCCAAGGTGGAACATCACTCTCCAGTATGCTGAATTTATAATATCCTTTATGCTGATTTGCTAGAGGTATCCTCACTCATTTGGATGCAACATATGAATACACTTAGCTATGTAACGATCGTACATCAATAAATAATTTTAAAAAAAAAAACTCTCAAGGCAAGTACGGAATGAGGATGGCCTCAGATTAAAATAAGTTCAAAAATTACTAAAATAGAACATAAAGAATGCTTACATAGGTCATAGGTCAATACTTCTCTGACACAGGTCTTGAAGGGAACAGCCTGAGAAGGAATGTCATTAAGGACCATAGGCATACCACACCTAGAACTTGGCAAGTTAACAACATAGCAACCAAGGCACCGCTTCTCTCTAGTAGGTCGGGTGATACAGCAGTGTCCTTCAATGAGAACATCAACCTCTCAATAAAATGTGCAGCTTTACTCAACTGATAGAGTCTGTATATCTGCCAAACCAATTTAATGTTACTAAGAAAACTGCTTTGGATATGAGTGTTGACTCGGGTTAAGGAAAAGAGTAACATACCTCAAAAACTAATAGGCACTAAAGGCCAACAAGATGACCCACGTTGTCGAGATGCATCTCAAATGCAAATTGAGCAAAGCAGCCAAGTAAAAATGAGCAAATGCAGCCAATGCTGGGAGACCAAGCGTAGGCCAGGTTACATAGACAGCTAAAAGAGGGGCAAAAACCTTGAAGCCCATGGTGAAGAAAGCTGAATTTAGGTATCCTCTGAGACCATTGATAAGACTCCACCTTCTTGAACTGAACTGCAGGTATGGCCTCTGAACATGGTCGGTGACAAGCAAGAAAGCAGCCACACCAATATAAAACACAACCTCAGAAGATAAAGATCAAAATTTCTGCACAAATATAATAACACAAGTGAATCCTAAATTAAATTTTAATCTAGACACTAGTACCGACTGTAAAATCTTGAAAAATGTGAACGTGTGATAAAAATGGATCATCAGCCAATTAATGCATTTGCACAAGTCACAGATAACAGCAGAAGTTGAAAATTTTAATATAATTTTAAGTTTAGCATGAGAAGTTCAATTGAAAGCCCTTCCTAAACACGAGATGTAACGACGACAACATAGGCCAATATCAGCATGAAATGCCCTAGAATGACCCCCAGAATTTTCTCAAGCTAAAAATGATTCCCATAATCGCAGTCAAGCAGGTACTAAGTAGTAAGTAAATACCTGTGAGAAGATCGTCCTTCAGGGCAGATTCAATAGCATTGCTAATGAAAAACTGTGGAAGCACCAACGACGATATAAACGCGACCGGAGCTAAAACCCAGAGGAAAGAACCAGTTCCCTCCTTGAAAGGTGACGACTCCAATTTGCCTTCCTCTACAAGCTGGTGAGTCAGTCCATAGAAAGAAACAGAACCCGGTTTTCCACGAAATGGTTCTGCAACTTCAATTCCATTAAAAGATAGAGGACCAATTCTTCTTCCTGATGAGCTCAATTTCACGTCTAGCTCAGAGCCAACACGGCTCCTTTACGCAAATTAAGACATTTTGGACTGCAATTTGAGATGGTACTTTGAATGTGATGAGAGCATAAGGAATTAGGTAATCTGGTCTTGGGTAAAAGCCTACAAGAACAAACAGAGAGCACCTCCTTGCGGTCTCTGGTGCAGAACCGAGTTCTTCTGCCTCTAACCAGTTAAACTCTAATTCTCAATCGCCTAAACCCCGTGAAACCGAAACTCGTGTTAACATACACGTGGAAGCGTGTTATGTCTTGGGGCGATGAAACAGCTTATTCGTGGCATAGGTGACACGTACATCGCGGCCGCATCGCCTTCGATGCTCACCTAATCGACGTGCATTTCGTATGTACTATGTGCTCCGTTAATGTCTTTACGAAATTTTTTAAGGGCATTTTAAGAAAAAGGAACCACTCGTATTAATTAGGGCTATTGATGGACCAGGCGACACAAGATGCTAGGCCCGTTCTTAGATGGGCTTGGTTATCCATTGCTTCCTTTTTCTAATTTTATTCCCCTCGTATACTCTAATATTCTTTGCACGTGCCAATAAATCTTTGGTCTACAAAAGAGCTTTATTTTGTTGTTTATGGCTGGTTTAAACAGGAGTTAAAAATCAAAAGCACAAATTAATAATATAATCAATTTAGCCAAAAGCCCGGGATATATCTTCTACAGAAAATTTCCCTACACCTCACCCTCAAGCAAACATGATGCATGTGGGTCCCACAAGCCATATGTTTTGTTAATAAATTTTTGAATTGGTGAGACCCACGTGCATTATGTCATGCTTGAGGGTGGAGTGTAGGAAATTTGCTATATTTGATAATGCCTCACGCATGGAGAAGATACGTTTCTATTTGTATTATGAAGCAATTTAAAGGCTTCCATTTAGTATGTACGGGAAATTGGAATTGGATTATGGTATGTTGTGTTCCATTCAATCAAAGATCATGCAAATAATTGTACTTATTTCATTTGCTTGCCTTAGAAATAGTTGGTAATCAATGGCTGTACTAGGCCACTAGCAGCATCAAGATTAAGTGGTGATGGCCTTCAAATAGGAACATAGCTTCCTATGGTCAATCAACCAATATATACTTTTAAACGCAATCCTCATATCGCTCTCGAAACATTAATAACAAATCACAAAAAGACTCCGTAAGGTTTTTTGGTCAGAATTGAATCACCACCGGCGACCTTCTTCAAAAAAGACTCCATGCTCCTCCTCAAGATTGTGTGCTATGTAATGGCACAAATGAAGCAGCCCTCCACCTTATCTCTGAATGTTCATTTACCCGTGCTCTAGTTTTTGTAGCCACTGGGGGTCGCTTACACACCTTTCAAACTCACGACAATTTTAGGGATTGGTGGTTCCAAACCGTAAGAGACAACATGGGCGACCTGTTAAGACAGGCAGATTGGGCAAATCACTGTTGGACTGTCTGGAGGGCGTGTAACCAGGTACTGTTCGATGGAGCAAAACCGAATTTAAATCTTAGTATTTCTTTCTTCTGTGCTCTATAAGCAGACTCCTCAAAGATGCTAGAGACATTTCCAAAGACACAAAGAAAGGGGGACGAGATCGTGAGGTGGATCAGACCGAGAGGAGCAAATTTCAAAATTAATGTTGATGGAGCTGCACGAGGGAATCCTGGAAGGGCATCTTGCAGAATCATAGCGAGAGGACCAAATGGCCAATTTGTAGCTGCAACAGCTCTATCCCTGGGCACAACTTCAGCAATAGTAGCGGAAGCTTTTGGTCTATTAGAAGGATTAAAGCTTGCCTTGGCTCTAAATATAAAACGGGTTGAAGTTGAAAGCGACTCCAAAAGCATCGTCCAATTCATGGAGGCCAATAGAACAGACATCCCATGGTTTGTCGCCAGCATCATATCCGAAGCCAAGTACCTGTGTAGAGGATTCGATTTCTTTTCTATCTGCTATATTTTCAAGGAAGCTAATTCAGTTGCCGATGAACTAGCCAATTTTGCTCTTGATGATTTTTCCTATTGTTGGTTAAGCCACCCTTGATGATTTTTCCTATTGTTGGTTAAGCCACCCCCCTGTATTCCTGAATGCTCTTCTTTTTTCTGATTTTCTCGGTGGTTAGCATGTTAGAAGATTTAAAAGGAAATAAAAGTCATTGCTAAGTTTTGCCTACCCAAAAAAAAAAAAAAGGTTTTTTGGTCAATGTTCAAGACTTCAAAAAAAAAAAAAAAATCTTTAAAGGCATAGAACGTGCAAGCATGCAATGGCACCCCGATTGTCTTGCATACCTATCAACGATCCGGTCCACGCACCGTCCTCGCGTGCATAACGGATTGTTTCCTATTTTATTTATTTGTAGGTTTACTTAGGTCCCGATTGGTAGGAGCCAGCATCCTCTCCTCTGAAAAAGCCAACTCCATTTTTATTACGTTGAGGAGGAATGGGCATCGTCTACAGCGTAAGCTTAAGCTGTAGACAACCCCTCACATTGAACGGTGGGGCCCCCAAGTGAATGGTGGGACCCCCACTAAATGTGAAGGGGTGTATGCAGCTTACGCTGCAGGGGATGTGAGTCAGTTGAGGAGAGGATGCCGCGTGTTCTTATGGACAAGGACACCCCAACTCCAATGCCGTTCCTTCTCAAAATGTTGGTCTCGTTCGAAATAAAAATGAAAAAATAAATAACACAAATCGTTTTTACAAAGAACAAAACAAAGTGAAAAAAAAAAAAAACTAACTCATCATCTTCAACGAAGGAAGCCCATCATCTTCAACCAGAGGAGTTCACATCGAACTACTCCAAGAAAGAGTGATTAATGCAAACGAGTTCTATAATTTCTGGATTTCAACAAACGGAGCTCATCATCTTCAATGAAGGGAGTTCACATCCTCGTCTCAAACATCCCAGTTACCGGAATCATGCCTGAAAGAATATCAACAAATAAGTCAATGCTCCAACATGGCTTGTTGTTTGAATTTTTCAAAGCTCTCTCCATGCACAAAAACAAGTAACCTTGTTAACCTTGAGGTCCTTGAATTGGGAAATTCTGGTAGTTTGGGAAGACTTATGCATCTTAATCAACATAGGTGATATATACTTTTCGTTGGTAGACATAGGTGTTTTAGCTTTCCTTTTTCATGCTGGCTAGCTATAATCTTCTAATTGAAAGTCTCATTTAATTTGTGAGTCTGTGCTTCAGAAGTAGATGAAAGCTTTGAATGTTTATGGGAGAAGGCTGTTGCATGACCAAAGAATTTGTGGGTTTTTGGATATTAGCCTTGGGATGTGTCTTTCTTCCTGAAGAATCAAATCTAAGAATGATTTTTATGCTAAGTGACTCCATATTTTGAAGAGAAGAATCTATAGGTTAAAGGAAATTTCGCTTCGGCATTTCATTTGAATAGAGTCAGTAATGGTGGAATGGATTCATTTAGCAATGAAGGATACCCAAATCAAACAGATTCAACAATGGCGGAATGGTGGGAAAGTTTACACCCATACTCTGTTCGGTTCTAAAAGAAAAGCTTGTGTTTTTTATCTTTTTATTTTTCATTTCTGTCAAAGCGATTTGGATTTTTTTTGGATCAAACCAACGTTTTGAGAAGTAACGGCGCTATGGTTTGGGGTGTCCTCGTAGGACCCACAAGAACACGCGGTATCCTCTCCTCAAAGTAGTAAAAATGGAGTAGGCTTTTTCGGAGGAGAGGATGTCGCTCCGATTCGTAATAGAGGTAGCAACCATAGAGGTAGCAAGGGGTTGGGTTAGGTTAGGTTGGGGGTTATAAATGAGTTGACATCCAAACTGGTTGGGTAAGGTTTGACCCATTTACAAACATGTTGAGAAATAACCAACCTATTAATGAACCGGTTGAACCACTAAGATAGGTTTTCCGTAAACAGTGGTGAGATAACTGATTTTTCGATTGAGATTTGTTTGCTTCAAAGGTAAACTATTAGCTCTTATATTTTTAATTTAGTTATGGATGAGTTGACGAGTCATACTCAAGATGAGGTACCTTAGTGTATGTTATTTGCAGATAATTGAGTATTTGTTGGTCGCACTAGAGAATAAGTAAATATTAAACTAGAATCGTGGAGAGATACCTTAGAATCAAGGGGTTCTAAAAATAGGCCATGCGAAGATTTAATATATAAAATGCTCTTTTAACACAAATAGCAATATAACAAATGAAACTATTAGAATTGACAATCAAGATATCCTTCTAAGTAATAAGTTCAAATATCTTGGATCAATGATACCAAAAAATAAATAAATAAATAAGATGGATAAATTAAGGAAGTTGTTGAACATAGGATTAGAGTTGGTTGACTTAAGTGGAGGGGTGCTTCTAGGGTTTGAGTAACAAGCATGTTCTATTTAAATTAAAGGTTAAATTTTATAAGACATTAATTAGAGTAGTTATGTTGTATGGTACATAATGTTAGGCGGCAAAGAATCAACATGTTCAAAATATGAGTGTTATCAACATGAAGATGTTAAGATAGACTTATGGTAAAACAAAGAAAGACAGAGTCAAAAACAAAAACATTCAAAACTGATTAGGCATGGCATACAATAGAAATAAAATCGAGGAAAGTGGGTTAAAGTGGTTTGGCCATATAAAGCAGAGACCTAGAGATATACTTATTAGAATATGTGAAAGTATGAAGATTAAAGGGCCTAAGCAAGCAAGAGGGAGACCTAAAAAAGAAATGGATAGAGTATATAAAACAAGATTTACAAAATCATAAATTAACTAAAAATGTGATTTTTGATAGAGCGAGATGAAGAGACAATATTTGTGTTGCCGATCACACTTTGGTGGGAACTCACTTATGATGATGATGAATTTTATTAATTAATCAAAATTTTTATTTATTTTTTAATTTCAATTATGTCTTTAGAAGACTCCATTTAACGTATCAACATTTTAATAAACAATATAATACACTTAATAAACATGATTTCTTTGAAAACTAAAATAATCAAATTTTGCTGTGAAGAAGTTTAGAATTATCTAAATTTACTAGGAATATAAATTTTATTTTTATGTTAAAAAAGGAAAAGCATATGCTAAATATCAATAGCATATACTGATGTTTGTTTCTTGAGGTGCAAATATCGTAAATACAATAACATAGGAATATAAAATGAAAAAAGATAATAAGCAAAGATAAATGCAAAATATTTTTTCTTTTAATTCAGTTTAATTTAGTCATTTAATAAGAATAAATAGCAAAGGTTAACTTGGTTTTAATGTTGGAGGTATGATTGCAATAACTATCATAAATAGAGGTTATAGATATAAATATAGAAAATAAGAAGATATAAATAAAAATTTGTTATAATATAAGGGTATAGATGCAAAAGGCCCAATTAAAAAGTAGGGATATTTATAGTTTACACACTTGAGGTTCTAGACAATACCACTTTCCCCCTCAAGGTTTTTGAAACACTAGTTTACCTCTTTGAGGGTTGCTATGTATAACAATCTCTCCCTTCCAAAGGTTTGATAATTAATATCGTTGAAGAGACAAAACATATATAGCAATTTACTCATCTTGTTATAATTATTTAAAGTTAAATACCAAGATTACCCATAAGTGGGTTGGTCCCATGTTTAAAACATTAGTTGAAATGGGGAAAAAAACAGAACTTGTTCACGTTTACACAGAGGGCATTTTTTGGTACTCAAGTAGGGGTGGAGCTACATTGTGTACTGCCCACCCTAAAATTATAAAAACTTCGTAAGTTTACTATATAAATAAATTTTGCCCTTTCTAAAATTTTCAAGTTGCCCATCAAATATCTCAATTCTCACCATTGGTTTGTCTAAACTGTTTCTTAACAGCGGTCTACTCATAAAACGACAAGCAAATAGGAGTTTGATGTTGTGTTGTCTACCATCTGATCTTAGCCCAAGCATTCTCCATTTCTCAACATATATCAATAGCCATAGAAAATAGATTAGAAAATGAGAGAAAAGCTTTGGGTTCGACTAAGAAGAATACTTTGTGTTTAGAGCCATCTTGCAATCTCCCTTCCTTTTGCTTTGCAACTAATACTCAATCGCACATAACAACTAGGTTTTTCTTTTCCGCACTTTCTATTATTATATTTTTTTCCTTCTTGGCTCTTGAGTCTTGCTTGTCAATGATTGCACTTGTGAGTTTTGTTTTGCTTTTAATTGTAGCAACTATTTACATTGATTAATCAGGTGAAAACTACACTTATTCTAATCATGAATATTCTAGTTCAAAGATTTAACTTGCCCACCCTAAATGAAAATCTTAGCTACGCCACTGTACTCAAGGTATACATGCAACTTTCTGCTTTTAAGTTAAATAAAATGGGGAAATTTGTCAATTAACATTCTCTTAGTTTTGATTTTATTGACCAAACATTTGGAAGGGGTAGATTGTTACACACATCAAACCTCAAAGTGGTAGACTAATATTTTAGAAACCTTACGGGAGAAAATGGGATTATTGGAAACTCAAGGTGTAAATTGTAAATATCTCTAAAAAAATAAAATTGTGCTTAGTGTGCACCTTAGTCACCATTAGAGCCGTAAGTTTTGCCCAGCCCGCCCAACCCAATTCGAATAATAGCTCGATCTAAGGTTTTATTTTGGGTTTGGGTTGTGCTTGATTTTAGGCCCGAACTTGAGTTTGGGTTGGGCTTGGGTTTGCACCTCATAGCTCGAAAAACCTGAAAAACCCGAATTATATAAAGTCAAGGTTAAATGACTCACCACAAACCCCATCTTCTTCCTAAGTTTTTCAAACTTCAAGCCCTTCCTCACTATTTTTCTAATCAATTCCCCAATAGATAAGGTTCAATAGAATTGAGTATAAAGCTTCAAACCTAGAAGCTTTTCAAAATTTAAGAATATTGATAATGTTGACCTTTGTATGGATAATGACTTAAGATTTACAAATGACCATATTTTCAGTAAGTATTTTTTTCATAACATTGAATATGTTGTCTTGTAATTTGGTCGATAAACCTTAGAAATGTTATAAAAACTCAATTTTTTGCTTTCCTATATTAAAAGCATTATAAACTTGTTGCCTTTGCTATTATATTTCATTAGATCCAATTAATTTGGGCTAACTCGAACCCAACCCGAATTCGATAAATAATTTTAGAGTTGGGTTTGGGTTCAAGCAATTGGGTTTAGGGCGGGCCAAGATGAATTTGGGCCAATTGATTTTAGATTGGATTAAACCCGAACTCATTAAAACCCAGCCCAACCTGTCCTACTTATCGTTTTTGACTTTTTGGCTATTGTTTTTAGTTAAAATTTGAAATTATTTTCTTTATACGGGCGGAGCATTTTCAGTAACCGGGCAGGTGTTTTTGGATCAGTCGGAACCAGACAACACTTGTCACTGAAAATTAGCAAAATTACAAAGGAATAAGAAGAGGGAGAATGCTTTTTCCCTCTCTTCCCTTCCCTTCCTCTTCCACTTAAACCACGTCTCTCCGCTTCTCTCCCCTTCGCTCTTTCTTTCCTTTTTTGTTTTCCATTTCCGATGGAGCATCAGAAACCCTACCCGGAGAAGAAAGGACTGAAGCCGAAACTCGAAGCAGAAATCGAAGAAGCACCGGTGATCTGTATTTCATATGCCGAAGTTTTCAGGCAATTTCTTGGACCGTGAATGAGCAGGTTAACATCCTTAACCCCACCTTCTCGTGGAACGAAGCCGATCGGGCCGCTGCCAAGCGCGCCGTTCGTGTCCGCTGAGCTGTCAAAAAATGGTGATTCGAACACTTCGATCTCGTTTTTTCTTCATTCGTTGTCACGCTGATTGATTTTCCCTGGTTATGTACTTTCTGTGGCATGTAGGGTTTGCGTTTGCTTGATCTTGATCTTTGGAGTTCTTGAATTTCTTAAGATATTTAGGGTTTTAGATGATCTTTCTGTCTGCAGAAGAAGTCGTGAACGTTGTGGTGGATGGTGGCGCTGTCCCAGCTCTGGTGAGGCATCTTCAAGCGCTGCCACCATTGAGAGATGACGATAACGGTCCGAAACCGTTTGAGCACGAGGTTGAGAAGGGGAGCGCGTTCGCGCTTAGCCTTCTTGCTGTGAAGGTATTTTGGCATGCACGCTTCTCTTTCGTTGTAATCCGATTAGTTTTAATACGTACGATTGTTTCCCAAGAAGTTTCTTTGAATCCGTGAACTGTTGTAGTTTGCACTCTTCGATTTCAAAGAGCTCCTTGTATTGATTGATTTATGTTATTTTTGCATATTGATTTGATTTTACTGTTGTTGGCGGATCATGACTAGAAGCTTCAGTTTGGATATCTACGACTGAGCACTGGTGATAAATTAAAGAGAAGATTGGGATCTTAGTTTTGTTGGCCAATCTGCAATTGTATGCCAATTGCATAATGGTATATTTAAGATAGATGCAACATGCATAAAAACTCTATAAACGAAGAAGTATTGTTGTAATATAATGGAGATATACTGTTCTGTATAAACAATTTTAGACAGCAGAATTCTAACAAGAAAATGAATTGAACAAATTAGAAAAACAAGAAACAGAATCCGGATATATGAAAGGAATGAAAACAGTGGCAAGTTTTTCTAATAGACGAACAGACTGATTGCAAACAGACGCACAGAAAAGAAATTAAAATAAATAGGAAGAATTTATCGGATTGGAGGTCGAGGCGAGATTATAAAATCTTTGTACTTAAAGCCTTAAGCGCCCTCTTTTAGAACGAATCTTCAGTGCGACGGGTGGCTTGACGCCGTGGCTTCCAGCATTCAACGACCAGTGGCCTTTTCCAGTAGTCTGCATACAAAATACTGGACGTAGGGAACCCTTAGCAGTGTCACTCGTATTTTCAGAGAAGAGAAGAAGACAATACAGACGAATGGAGGCTGTATTCTCAGATTAGATACTTGCCAAAAACTCTAATCTCTCTTCTTATATAAGAGAGAAAACTGAACGTGTGTGACTTTTCAGTTGCACACGTTCAACACAACATTAACCATATTGATTAAGGTTAAAAATCAAACGGTTAAATCACAACGGTTAAGAGTAAAAAACGGTAACAAAAACAGTTTTAGAAAACAAAAACAAAACGTGTTTATTAGTATAAGAGCAGCAAAAAATTTAATATAAAAAGATAACATCACACACAACAGTGTCTCACTTTTGGGGTTGCATCCCTTAGTTCTTACCATTCAATATATACACATGGAAGTTCTCATAAACTTTCAATGTGGGACTATTCCTCCCACAAGAAACAAAGCACAAAAAGACAAATAAAAAAGGAGAAATTTTGAGCCTTTTAATAAATCAATAAAATACAACAGTATTGGTGTTTTTGAACCATTTGGAAACTTTTGTGTCTAGTTTTAGAATATACTTGTGTATTTAAAGTTCAAATGGAGCATTTTTGTGTGGCCTATTTACATATCATGCAGCCAGTGGCCAGGTCAGTTGCAGCTGCTTGCCACGGTAAATATATGTACGTCTAGTTAATAAAATTTAATGCGATTCCATATGAGAATTTTTTAGGGAAAAACGGTCGAAGGTTATTTGGGGAAGGATGAGAAGCTTTCAATCTCAAAATTCATATAATAAACTAGAAATAGATGAAATGTTTGGTATGGAAATTTAATTAGCTGCCTTCAAATGTTTTAATTTACTGAAAATAAGACAACGATCTCAATTAACTAAATATTTTCATCAATTATAGTGTTTACGTTATTGTTTGGTAAATTTTGGAGGGTAATGAATTTTTTAAACTATTTAGCTCAAGTTCTAAAGTTATGTACAACTTCTACAACTTCTATCATGATACAACAGCCTTTGGGACTTGTATTACTGCTTAATGTTTGCACTCACGCGATTTTATTAGGAATTTCTAGATGCTACTATTTCTGTATATGTGAATGAGCCTGATATGTAAATATGTAAGAATAAAAATACAACTCGACACTTGTTTTACAGGCTATTCAATGAAAAGAAGAAAAACAAATAATTACATTATGGCCTTTAGGTGCAACAAATAAATGTCATGACCTTTTAAATTGTTACCGCATATTATAAGGTGATAAATTGCTAGCAATTATGACTACATTGTTTTTTCAGCCCCTTTTTTAAAGTTGCAAGTGTTGATTAGAGATTGCATAAACTCCATATGTTGGACTTATATAATCTGCATTACTTTTTTTTTTTTTACTATCTTATGTTTGCAGAAACATAACTCGCCTCCGTTCTTTTTTCTTCTCTCCATTTCAAACTAATGGAATTTTATTTTTGATGATGACAACGATGGTGATGATGACTTATCTGAAAGATAAGCTGGGATATTCTTCTTTGCCTTTTTTTTTGTTTTTTCTTTTCTTTTGTTGCTTTTTTAGTTTTTTCTTTCTTTAAATGCACTAGCATGTGCTGCTTAGGGATGACATCTCATTTGGGTCGTCTTATAACTTGAAATATTCGATCACAGTGATTTTTTGGAAGCTTGTAGCCATTGCTTCTTTGAGCGTTGGATCATTAACTTATTGTGCAACTTAAATATTCATAAAAAGAAAAGATAATAAAAATGGTCAAAATGGTCTCCTTATTTGTTTATTCTGGTGTGGATCTTGGGCAGTTATTTGTTTCTGAAATCTTTGCCCAGGATTATTTGCCTGATAAGAAGGCGACCGGTACCACTATTATTTCTGTTCTGAACAGCAATGTGGATGGCCAAGGTTGGTGAAACTTTGACTGATCTAGTTTTGTGTGGCAGCATGGTTATATAAGCCTTAGTCATGACGACAGTGATTTAAATATCATAGTTTTAGCTGTATTTGGCATCTTTTGTACTCATATGCATTGGCTGATCTGTATCAAGGTTAGATCAGTTTTGTTTGAAGCATTCATTTTGTTGAATGTTTCTTTCAAGTATCAACCAATTTGTACTGTTGGTGTATTGAATTCGTTTGTTCACACAGGTGCATATTCGTATCTGTATTGGACATCATCATTTCAAAACATTGAAGATGATCTATTATACCACACGTGATAGCAAGGCTCTCATTTTATGAACAGGTGGCATGTGTCTCACTGCATGTGATAATTAAAAAAATTAATATATTACTAGCATATAAAATTTAAAAAGTTATTAAGTAAAAATATTTGTTATTTGATCTCACTAGAAAAGTTTTTAAGGTTTCTCTCTAATTAATTAATTTTTTATTGCACAAAAGTTGAGTGTTAAATTTGGTATTCTGAGAATAAGTTTCAAAAGCGGTTGCTCAAGAAAGGGTGGAAATATCCCGTCTGTCATTTGTCACTACTTCATGTGGATTCTTTGAAGATAGTATTTTAAGTCAGTGTAATGCTGTTTTTGGAATCCAAATTGGTTTTCAGGTCATATTTTAGATATATTTACGTGTAATTATAAAATCTACCAAAACGGGAGAACAATAGTTGATTTACATAATTAAGGAAGAGCATTTCCACTTCATGTAGATATCTATGGGCACCATTTTTTTCATGACAATTTACTGGTAATTATTATTTGGACAAATATGGATATAAAAGGTACATCACTCGTAATAAGCCTTCTTATTATCAATTTTATTACCATGCATCCAGCGGATGAGAGATGCATGAAAATCATCGTTGCTTAATCAATTATTCACTAGAGACCTATAAATTGCTCTTGACTTGCTTATATTCAATCATTTGAGAGGAGATATAGCCTCCATTTTGTTTTCCATATTTTGGACTTCTAGTTAGCTTTAATCCTCAAAGTGTAAAGTCCTTTGTGCATCTATTCCTATTAAATTGGGCCAAAACAGGATCTCCTGATGAATAGCCATTAAAATTTAATAGAATTCCTATTTCCTGCACCTTTGATTTAGGTTTACTGGCATTCCTTCTTGTCACATGGAGTAGGATTTCCTTCCATCTGTCCATCCCATCAATATTGCTAGAGTTGAGAATCTATTGCTGCTGAACATATTGAGGATAGACGGCAATAAGAATTGAGAAGCTATTGCTGCTGAACATTTTGAGAACAGAGGGCAATAAAATGATCCCAAATATTTTCGAGAAACTTTTTCCAATCTTAGCAAATCTAACAGGTGGTCCATAGTTGGCGGTTCATTGTGCTAGATGTATCAAAGGTTGCTAAAGAATTAAAGCAGGTGGTCCATGGGTTTTTGAAAGGAGCATTGTTGGAACACTGGTTAGGTGGATTCTTGTTCATTTTCCATATATAACAGTGTGAGACCAAGCCTTATTACTCTTTGGCAAGTTGACCATTAGAAAGGATTCATTTGGATCCGTGCTCCACGCAAAGATGAAAGCTTGAAAGATTTGACTGAAATGCATTGTACTTAAGTTTAAATGTGGCATTTCAGGTGTTAAAGAAAGTTCTTGCATACATCCCTGTTTCTGTGTTTCTTCACATATGTGTGCATGTGTGATGTGTGTACGAGCATGCATTTGAGTAGCTAACGTGCTTGTTTGTTACCTTGTTTTATTGACATTGGGGTTCCGAAGTTCATGCATGTTGTACAGATTCTCCATTTTCTGATCCTGATTTTGGTTGCTCTCTTGACAGCCGGAGCATCAGCAACTCATTGTTGATGCTGGGGCATTGGTTCATCTTGTGGATCTGTTGAAGAGGCACAAGAATGGCTCTAGCACTAGAGCAGTCAATAGTGTTATTCGGAGAGCAGCTGATGCAGTTACTAACCTGGCTCACGAGAATAGCAGCATCAAGACCTGTGTTAGGTTTGCTTGCCTGCAACCTTCTTTTTTTTTTTCATATGATTATTATATGGTACCATTTTAATATTTGAACTTTAACCTCAGGATTGAAGGTGGGAATCCACCTCTTGTTGAGTTGCTCGAGTTTACAGATACAAAGGTACAGCGAGCAGCTGCAGGAGTGTTGCAAACCCTGGCATTTAAGAATGACAAAAACAAGAATCAGGTTGTTGGGCTTTCCGAGCAAGTGGAATTGTTTGTGTATGATAAGGTCTGAACATCATTTTTGTTCCCGATTTTATGAATCTTGCAGATTGTAGAATGCAATGCGCTTCCTACCTTAATTCTAATGCTTCACTCCGAGGATGCTGCTATTCATTATGAAGCGGTAAGCTCTTAAAAAATATTTCTTGTTCCTTTTTTTTTTTTTTTTTCAGTTTTAGCTGGTTGGTTTTGAATGTGCTTGAAAGCTTGTCTTTGAGCCTCACATTCCCTTATCAGGTTGGTGTCATTGGGAATCTGGTACATTCATCCCCAAACATAAAGAAAGTTCTCCTTGCTGGGGCTTTGCATCTGTTATTGGATTACTTAGGTATTACTGCTTCAGATTCTTTGTCCTTGCTGTGGTTTTTTTATTTAAATTTTATATCTAGAAATAAAAATTCTTGGTTTTTATCGGGTTCCTTTTATTATTGTTCTCCATAAAGTACATTGAAAATTCCCTTTGACATCTGTTTGAGTGCATTAATTTATGTGACAGTTCCTGCTGTTCAGAAAGCCAAAGAGAGGTGGCTTTGCTACTGGGCCAATTTGCTGCAACAGATTCAGATTGCAGGGTGGATTTCAGATTTCTTGTTCCCTTTGCATTCTTCTTGACCTGACTTGAGAAACTTCTTTGGTGTGTTTTCTATATTCAAATTGTTCCTTTATGGTCCTTTTAGTCTCCATCATCTCAACCATCCTCTCCCCCCTCTGCCCTCCTCTTCTCTTCCTTTATTTTTTTCAAATGTTGTATACTATTTTTATTTTATTTTATTTCTGAGTGAGGTTTTTGCAGGTTCACATTGTTCAGAGAGGTGCTGTCTGCCCATTGACTGAGATGCTACAATCCCCTGACATACAACTAAGGGAAATGGCGGCATTTGCTCTGGGGAGAGTGGTACAGGTTATAATTATTGTCTTGTTCTCCTGTGTTTCAGTTATGGGTGCATAAATCTGACTAGACCATGTAACCTACCACAGTTTTAGCGGATTGGATTGGGTTTGGTTTGACATAACGTGGGATTTCCCTAACCAGATCAACTTGACCTACCCAAGTCTAAATAGGTTGGGTTTATAGTCAACATGCCTGAATCTAAGTTGCCCATTTATTTCATGGGTGGGTCTGGACTGGAAATTTTATTGACTTGATCTGATTATGTGCCCTGAGACCTAAACTTCTCCATTGCCACGCCTAATTTCAATTTAGATACAGTTGGTAATCTTATAGGGCAATTTTATTGACCTGACCTGCTTATATTTTTCATTTTTTGTTGTCTAATTGGCACAATGAAACTAAATATTCATGAATTAGCTTATAACATAATGTTTATTAGTACAACCCATTACATCAGCTTCTAGAAAAGACAGAATCACAGATGGAGTATTAATCTATTAACAAGATTCTTCTTCTATGCCTTATTTTCTAGACAGTCAGCTGTCAAATTGCATTCTTGTATTTGCTTTTATTTGGTTCTCTTTCTATTTTTTCAATCCATCTTGCTTGACCTAATCACTGTAGTGCTCCAGGGTGGCTTTATTTCTTTCCTTTCATTGACCCAACTTCTATAGTGAATCCATTTAAATTACTATTGTGACCTGCCCTTTTTAATTTTAGTCTTAAGGCATGCTTATAAGTCTTCAACTATTGCATTTGTTATTCCAATACCAACTGCAACGTTTTTGGAACTCACTATACTTGCCACTTTGATTCCGTTTGCTTCCTGGGGCTTGCTCAAGCTGCTCCATTGATGTTGACTTTAACCCAACTCAATCTAGGTATGTCCAGAATAAAACTTCATCTTATGATTCTCTTAACTTTTTCATATCTGTTAATCCTCCAAAGTTCATCTTGTGTCTCCTTATAGTAAGTTTAACACTGCAATCGCAATGTCAATAGGCCTCTTTACATTGAAGTCTTTCTCTCTTGTTATGGGCATTCCAGATTGTCCACATATGGTTCACCACTGGCCTTGAAAATCACCAAGGAGTGGTTCGAATTAATGATTACTGGACCTTATTGAGGGAATGTCGTTAATATGTAAGATTTCATACTATTTTTTGGGAATATTTTGGGCTGTTTTATTAGGATATATGCTGTGATAGCTGAGCTCGTTCTTTAAGTTCAGATCAGGGGACTTTGCTAAGATATCCTTTTTTGTCACTCCTATGTTCATGTCATTGCATTTTGGGTACTACAGTTGAATGTTCATATCTTGTATATGACTGAGTCGGATGTCAATGGTTTGGTGCTTTTGGTGCATTATGGTTTATGATGCAGTGCTTGGTTTATATCAAGAAAATATCTTGATCCAGAGTCACAGAGTTGGTCCTGTTGCTGAGTAAATATACTCAGACAAGCTAACAGCTACTAGAAAGATACAAGTGTCATTATGGATTTATTGATTTTCAGGTCATATTTGCTATGCAAACAGTTGTGAACCTTCACGATTGAATTTTGCTATTTTGTATTGATAAATTCATGGATGTTTCTGGGTATTTCTTTGGTAGTCAATTTAAATCTTTTTTCTATTATGTTTGAATCAAGCATTGTAAGATTGATAAGGCATCCTTTCTTTTTTATGTTTGAGTTCTGTGGTGTTGTATGCTTGCATTGGTATGAAAGTGCATATTTTCTTGTGAAACACTTTTTCTTTGGGATCAGTGACCATCAAATATTAAATTGTGTTCTGTATCTTCTAACTATATCTTATTAAGAAAAAAAAATCATAGTTAAATTCTGCTGGTAGCTCTTATTTGAAGATGCTCATTCATTCCAAGATGTTCAAACACCACTTTGTTTCGTTGGTATTTTATTCAGTATGTTGCAGACTTGCAGTTGGTGATGGAGGAACATGCATCTTTTGTCTGACAAGAAATTTTCGTTTTCAGGATACACACAACCAAGCTGTCATTGCTCACAATGGGGGCTTAGTACCATTGCTGAAGCTTCTTGATTCAAAAAATGGTTCTTTGCAACATAATGCTGCATTTGCTCTGTATGGTCTTGCAGATAATGAGTTATAGTTACTTTTCCTATCCATAGAAAAATCCAAGATGTTTTAGTTTGATTTACTTGATTCTATTTCTGCAGTTACTAAAGTTGATACAGCTCCCTCCTGTAGGATAATGTTTCTGATTTTATCAAGGTTGGAGGTGTTCAGAAACTTCAAAATGGAGAATTCATTGTACAAGTATGCTTCTTTGTACTGTGTCTCTTTGTCTGGTAGCTACTTCTTTTGGGTTCTTTTTGTATTCAACGTTATATGGCTACATGTACAGGATTGTTTTGTTTAATGTGATAATCACTAGCTTCTTTGGAGGGACCTGAATAATCATTTCCATTGTGCTTCTAATATCATTGATGCTAACATTTTGTTTGAATCTACTAAATGTTCTTGTGGCAACCAAAGATTGTGTGGCCAAGACATTGAAAAGATTGGAGGAGAAGATTCATGGACGACTGGGTTCTCTGTTATATATTAGTTCTTGTGACGTGGATAGATGGTCCACATCTGATCCATGAAAATTGTTGCATGTCATAATGTTTTACTTCCAATATTGCGTTGACTCACATTTATATTTTGACAATTTTGCTGTTCCCTGATAATTCCCTGCCTAAGTAGCTTCATGGCATAATATTGTTCTTCATAGGTATTGAACCATTTGTTATATCTAGCATGCGTAGCAGTTAAGGTTGTTCAGAGACGAGTCGCATTGGCTCTTGCCCATCTTTGTTCTCCTGAAGATCAGAGAACAATATTTATTGATAATAATGGTATGACCCAACTTTGAACAGTAGACCTCTTTCGTTTTTTCCATTAGTGGTATGAACCTTTCTGTTCTTTTTTTCATCAGAAGTTTGCTTTATGGTAATGTAAAACTGAAGTAGCTTGCTATTTTAATGCAAGATAATTTTTTTGCTACATGGTCATATAGGGTTGGAGTTGCTTCTGGGGCTTCTTGGTTCAACAAGTTTAAAGCAGCAACAAGATGGTGCGTTGGCTTTGTATAAGCTGGCTAATAAAGCCACTTCACTCTCTCCAGTTGATGGTGCCCTCCCTCTCCTACTCCTCAGGTATGCTTCCTATTAAGTCGTCTTTGAGTCTGTGGCTAACTTCCCTGCTCACCTTCAGTGAGTTTTGTGGGCAGCTAAGTTTTTATTGGTGCTCAATGAAAAGGAGTTAGATAAGATTAATAAATTTTATACCCAACATCTGAAGTTTTACATATGGCATATGTTTTTTCAGTTGGATTTGTGTGCTAGAAAATTTATAATGTCATTAACATTTAAATATCCTTTTATTGAGGTCTTTTGGTATGCATCGATTAACTAGGAAGTCCACTACCTTTTTTCCTCCCATGTTTTCTTTTCTCATAATTGTTTATGTGGAATATCAAATTATGTTATGTTTCATTTCACTTTTGGATTCCTGCTCAACAGTTTTAAAGTAGACTTCCTGCATTTTCCTGCCATAGTGAAGAAAGCTGAATTTAGGTATCCTCTGAGACCAGTGATATTTGTGAAATTGATACCTCACTAGATCTTTAAGTATAATGCCTCTTTTTTTTTTCTTGTTTTTCTTATAACTTAAGTCTAGTGCATATAACCAGACGACCTAGCCTCTATTTATAGTTGATTACTAAACCCAGTATAGGTATTATATACAAAGAATATATCAACTGATTTCATTAAATATATTAGTTCCTCTCATGATTTTGTTCACCACTCCAATAGAACCAATCATTTTATTGCACTCTTATTTACTTTGTTCCATTGCTTTTTATTTCTTTATTATGTATGACTAGTAGCTTAATGAGTATTTTTATTTTATTGTTCTCATATCTTTTCTTTTTTCTTTTTAATCTTTTCAATGATTTATTCATTCCTTGTTTTGTGATTTAATATTTTTTCGTTCACTTTGCCTTTTCACTGATTTCATTAAATTGAATGGTAAAAATGCCAAAGAATGTAAAAGAATCAAAATACTTATTAAGCTTCATGTCATATTTTACAGAAATGAAGCCAAAGGAAAATGGGAAATTAGAGTCAAATCTAACTAAGACTGTAATTTGTTAAATTAAAAAATACAAATAAACAGTACATCTTGCTAAAAAAAAGATATATAAAACATATACTGATATGAATTTAAAAAAGGGAAATTAAATAGGCAAACAAAATCATTTAATAAGAACGATTAATTAATGTAAAGCTTAATAGAAAAGAAATATGAAATTTTATTAAAAACTTAAAAGAGAAACCTTAAGTGAAAATATAAATTAAAAAAACCTGAAAGCATAAAAATAGCTGGAGAAATACTTAAATAACAGTGAAACTTATAAAAACACAAATATGAATCTTTACCATTTTCCTTTGATTTTTCTTTCTTAAGTATATGACGGAAAGCCTAAATCTCTTTTAATTCTCTCATATTCTTTGATATGTTTTACCATTCAATTTGAACTTGTTTTTCTCATGCCATTTGGTTTTTTCACTTCATTTTCCTTCAATCATTTATTCTTTTTTCACTTTGGTGGCTTATTAATCTTACATATTTACTTTGATTTTCTTTTCACAAATTTCATTTACCGCATTTTATTGATTTTTATTTGTGCTTTTATATATTTTGATTTGTTTTTTTCGTTTTGTGATTTAATAAATATTCTTCTCTTTATGAATTAAGGTCTTTATTTTATATTTTTATTTAGGTTTCTTTTTGTTCATTTCTCAATAAAATTTATTATTCTCGTTTGGTTTTTTCCTCTATAGTGTATGGTATAACAAAAAACTTAATAATTTTTTTTATTATTTTATGTTCTTTTTTCACGAGTACATGAGCTTAGACTTCGCACTTAGCGGTGCCAGTGGGCCATCGATTCACTTATGTCTTGTGTGCTTGTTTGGATTCAATGCCTTGCGAGTCACAGGACATTGGGGGGTCGTTTTCTCATTGGTTTACGTGAAGGTGTGTGGGCGGTTGTTGTTATGTGCGTGTCGCAGTTTGCTTGCTTGGGCAGGTGATTGCTCACACATGTGTCGCTCCAGTTATGTTCCCGTGGCATCCGAGCAACGTTGGTCTTGATATGGTTTTTGTATTGTATACTCGAACAAGGGGAATCGATTTTATCCCTTTTTACTGCCATCTCTTGCTCTTATTGAAGGGCTGGCCCGTATTGGGGTGTGCTTGTGTGCCCATCTCGTTCCATCCCGAACGGGTATGGTGCATGAGTGTTGCTTGTGCTTATGGATGCGGAATATTTTTGTTGGCACGCGAATAATAAGAGACCCTTATTGCCTTGTGCAAAGTTGATATTGTGCCCGAGCAACCCATACGGGTGCATGAGCTTAGATTTCGCACTTAGCGGTGCCAATGGGCCATCGATTCACTTATGTCCTGTGTGCTTGCTTGGATTCAATGCCTTGCGAATCACAGGACATTGGGGGGTCATTTTCTCATTGGTTTACGTGAAGGTGTGTGGGTGGTTGTTGCTATGTGCGCGTTGCAGTTTGCTTGCTCGGGCAGGCTATTACTTGCGCATGTGTTGCTCCAGTTATGTTCCCGTGGAATTCAAGCAACCTTGGTCTTGATATGGTTTCTGTATTGCATACCCGAACAAGGGGAATTGATCTTATCCCTTTCTATTGCTGTCTCTTGCTCTCATTGAAGGGGGACAAGAGTTGGCCTGTACTAGGGCTTGCTTGTGTGTCCGTTTCGCTTTATCCCGAGCGGGCATGGTGTTGCTAAAGCTTATGGATGCGGAATATTTTTGTTGGCATGCGAATAATAAGAGACCCTTATCGTCTTGTGCAAAGATGATATTGTGTTCGAGCAACCCATACGGGTGCATGAGCTTAGACTTCGCACTTAGCGGTGCCAATGGGCCATCGATTCACTTATGTCCTGTGTGCTTGCTTGGATTCAATGCCTTGCGAGTCACAGGACATTGGGGGGTTGTTTTCTCATTGGTTTACGTGAAGATGTGTGGGCGGTTGTTGCTATGGGCGTGTCGCAATGTGCTTGCTCAGACAGGCGATTGCTTGCGCATGTGTCGCTCCAATTTTGTTCCCGTGGCACCCGAGCAGCATTGGTCTTGATTTGGTTTCTGTATTGCATACCTAAACAAGGGGAATTGATCTTATCCCTTTCTACTGCCGTTTCTTGTTCTCATTGAAGGGCTGGCTCATATTGTAGCGTGCTTGTGTGTCCGTTTCGCTCCATCCCGAGCGGGCATGGTGCACAAGTGTTGCTCGTGTTTGTGGATGTGAAATATTTTTGCTGGCATGCGAATAATAAGAGACCCTTATTGCCTTGTGCAAAGATGATATTGTGTCCGAGCAACTTATACGGGTGCATGAGCTTAGACTTCACACTTAGCGGTGCCAATGGGCCATCGATTCACTTATGTCTTGTGTGTTTGCTTGGATTCAATGCCTTGCGAGTCACAGAACATTTGGGGGTCGTTTTCTCATTGGTTTATGTGAAGGTGTGTGGGCGGTTGTTGCTATGTGTGCGTCACAGTTTGTTTGCTCAGGTAGGCTATTGCTCGTGCATGTGTTGCTCCAGTTATATTCCCGTGGCACCCGAGTGACTTTGGTCTTGATATGGTTTTTGTACTGTAGACTCGAACAAGTGAAATCGATCCCTTTCAACTGCCGTCTCTGGCTCCCATTGAACGGGGACAAGAGGTGCCCCATATTGGGGTGTGCTTGTGTGTCCATCTCGCTCCATCCCGGGTGGGCATGGTGCACGAGTGTTGCTCGAGCTTTTGGATGCAGAATATTTTTGTTAACACGCGAATAATAAGAGACCCTTATTGCCTTGTGCAAAGATGATATTGTGCCCGAGCAACCCGTACGGGTACATGAGCTTAGACTTCGCACTTAGCGGTGCCAATGGGCCATCGATTCACTTATGTCTTGTGTGTTTGCTTGGATACAATGCCTTGCGAGTCAGAGGACATTGGGGGGTTGTTTTCTCATTAGTTTACGTGAAGGTGTGTGGGTGGTTTTCGTTGTGTGCGTCGCACTTTGCTTGCCCGAGCAAGTGATGGCTTACTCATGTGTTACTCTAGTTATGTTCCCGTGGAACCCGAGCAACGTTGGTCTTCATATGGTTTCTATATTGAATACCCAAACAAGGGGAATCGATCTTATTTCTTTCTACTGCGGTCTTTTGCTATCATTGAAGGGTTTGCCCGTATTGGGGCATGCTTTTGTGCACATCTCGCTCCATCCCGAGCGGGCATGGTGCACGACTGTTGCTCGAGCTTATGGATGCGGAATATTTTTGTTGGCACGCGAATAATAGGAGACCCTTATTGCCTTGTACAAAGATGATATTGTGCCCGAGCAACCCATACGGGTGTATGAGCTTAGACTTTGCATTTAGCGGTTCCAATGGGCCATTGATTCACTTATGTCCTGTGTGTTTGCTTGGATTCAATGCCTTGTGAGTCATAGGACATTGGGGGGTCGTTTTCTCATTTGTTTACGTGAAAATGTGTGGGTGGTTGTTGCTATGTGCGCGTCGCTGTGTGCTTGTTCAGGCAGGTGATTGCTCGCGCATGTGTTGCTCCAGTTATATTCCCTTGGCATCCGAGCAACGTTAGTCTTGATATGGTTTCTGTATTGTATACCCGAATAATGGAATCGATCTTATCCTTTTCTATTGCCGTCTTTTGCTCTCATTGAAGGGGGACCGTATTGGGGCGTGCTTGTGTGTCCATCTCGCTTCATTCCGAGCGGGCATGGTGCATGAGTGTTTCTCGAGCTTATGGATGCGGAATATTTTTGTTGGCATGCGAATAATAAGAGACCCTTATTGCCTTATGCAAAGATGATATTGTATCCGAGCAACCCTTACGGGTGCATGAGCTTAGACTTCGCATTTAGCGGTGCCAATGGGCCATCGATTCACTTATGTCCTGTGTGCTTGCTTGGATTCAATGCCTTGCGAGTCACAGGACATTGGGGGGGTTGTTTTCTCATTGGTTTATGTGAAGGTGTGTGGGCGGTTGTTGTTATGTGCGGGTCGCAGTTTGCTTGCTTAGGTAGGTGATTGTTCCCGCATGTGTAGCTCCAGTTATGTTCCTGTGGCATCCGAGCAACATTGGTCTTGATATGGTTTTTGTATTGTATACCCAAACAAGGGGAATCGATCTTATCCCTTTCTACTGCTGTCTCTTGCTCTCTTTGGAAGGGCTGGCCCGTATTGGGGTGTGCTTGAGTGCCCATCTCGCTCCATCCCAAGCGGGCATGGTGCACGAGTGTTTGCTCGAGCTTATGGTTGCGAAATATTTTTGTTGGCACGCGAATAATAAAAGACCCTTATTGCCTTGTGCAAAGATCATATTGTGCCCGAGCAACCCATACGGGTGCCTGAGCTTAGACTTCGCACTTAGTGGTACCAATGGGCCGTCGATTCACTTATGTTCTATGTGCTTGCTTGGATTTAATGCCTTGCGAGTCACAGGACATTGGGGGGTCGTTTTCTCATTGGTTTACGTGAAGGTGTGTAGGCGGTAGTTGCTGTGTGAGGGCACAGTTTGCTTGCTCAGGCAGGCTATTGCTCGCGCATGTATCGCTCCTGTTATGTTCCAGTGGCTCCCGAGCAGTGTTGGTCTTTTATGGTTTATGTATTGAATACCTGAACAAGGGGAATCGATCTTATCCTTTTCCACTACCGTCTCTTACTCTCATTGAAGGGCTGGACCGTATTGGGGCGTGCTTGTGTGTCCATCTCGCTCCACCTCGAGCGGGCATGGTGCATGAGTGTTTCTCGAGTTTCTGGATGTGGAATATTTTTGTTTGCATGCGAATAATATGAGACTCTTATTGCCTTGTGCAAAGATGATATTGTGCCCGAGCAACCCATACGGGTGCATAAGCTTAGACTTCGCACTTAGCGGTGCCAATGTGCCATCGATTCACTTATGCCATGTGTGCTTGCTTGGATTCAATGCCTTGCGAGTCACAGGTCATTGGGGGGTCGTTTTCTCATTGGTTTACGTGATGGTGTGTGGGCGGTTATTGCTATATGCGCGTCGCAGTTTGCTTGCTTGGGAAAGCTATTGCTCGTGCATGTGTCGCTCCAGTTATGTTCCTGTCGCATTCGAGCAATGTTGGTCTTGATGTGGTTTCTATATTGCATACCCGAACAAGTGGAATCGATCTTATCCCTTTCAACTGCCGTCTCTGGCTCCCATTGAACGGGGACAAGAGTTGGCCCGTATTGGGGCGTGCTTGTTTGTCCATCTTGCTCCATCCTGAGCAGGCATGGTGCACAAGTGTTGTTTGAGCTTTTGGATGCGGATTATTTTTGTTAGCACGCGAATAATAAGAGACGCTTATTGCTTTATGCAAAGATGATATTGTGCCCCAGCAACCCATACGGGTGCATGAGCTTAGACTTCGCACTTAGCGGTGCCAATGGGCCATCGATTCACTTATGTCCTATGTGCTTGCTTGGATTCAATGCCTTGCGAGTCAAATGACATTGGGGGTTCGTTTTCTCATTGGTTTACGTTAAGGTGTGTGGGCGGTTGTTGTTATGTGCGCGTCGCATTGTACTTGCTCGGGCAGGCAATTGCTCACGCATGTGTTGCTCCAGTTTTATTCCTGTGGCACTCGAGCAACGTTGGTCTTGATATGGTTTCTGTATTGCATACCCGAACATGAGGAATCGATTTTATCCCTTTTTACTGTCGTCTCTTGCTCTCATTGAAAGGGGATAAGAGGTGGCCCGTATTGGGGCGTGCTTATGTGTCCATCTCGCTCTATCCCGAACGGGTATGGTGCGCAAGTGTTGCTCGAGCTTATGGATACGGAATATTTTTGTAGGCACGTGAATAATAAGAGACCCTTATTGCCTTGTGCAAATATGATATTATGCCTGAGCAACCCAAACGAGTGCATGTGCTTAGACTTTGCACTTAGCGGTGCCAATGGGCCATCGATTCACTAATGTCTTATGTGCTTGTTTGGATTTAATTCCTTGCGAATCACAAGACAGGGGGGGTCGTTTTCTCATTGGTTTTCGTGAAAGTGTGTGGGCGGTTCTTGCTATGTGCGCGTCGCAGTATGCTTGCTCGGGCAGGCGATTGTTTGTGCATGCGTCGTTCCAATTTTGTTTCCGTGGCACTCGACCAACGTTGGTCTTGATATGGTTTCTGTGTTACATACCCGAACATGAGGAATCGATCTTATCCCTTTTTACTGTCGTCTCTTGCTCTCATTGAAAGGGGACAAGATGTTGCCCGTATTGGGGCGTGCTTATGTGTTCATCTCTCTCCATCCCGAGCGGGCATGGTGCACAAGTGTTGCTTGAGCTTATAGATGCGGAATATTTTTGTAGGCACGTGAATAGTGAGAGACCCTTATTGCCTTGTGCAAAGATGATATTGTGCCCGAGCAACCCAAACAGGTGCATGTGCTTAGACTTCGCACTTAACGGTGCCAATGGGCTATCGATTCACTTATGTCCTTTGTGCTTGTTTGGATTCAATGCCTTGCGAATAACAGGACATCGGGGGGTCATTTTCTCATTGGTTTACATGAAGGTGTGTGGGCAGTTGTTGCTATTTGCGCGTTGCAGTTTGCTTGCTCGGGCAAGCAATTGTTCGCGCATGTGTCACTCCAGTTATGTTCCAGTGGCTCCCGAGCAATATTGGTCTTATATGGTTTATATATTGCATACCTGAGCAAGGGGAATCGATCTTATCCCTTTCTATTGTCGTCTCTTGCTCTCATTGAAGCGGGACATGAGGTGGCCCGCATTGGGGCGTGCTTGTGTGTCCATCTCGCCCATCTCGAGCGGGCATGGTGCATGAGTGCTGCTCGAGCTTATGGATGCGGAATATTTTGTAGGCTTGGGAATAATAAGTGACCCTTATGGCCTTGAATTGGTTTCTCAACTAGCAAGACGGCCGCAGTCGCTCCGGCCGCTCGAATGTCTTCGGGCACGGCTTGAAGAGGAATGCTACCTGGTTGATCCTGACAGTAGTCATATGCTTGTCTCAAAGATTAAGCCACGCATGTGTAAATATGAACTAATTGAGATTGTGAAACTGCGTATGGCTCATTAAATCAGTTATAGTTTTTTTGATGGTATCTGCTACTCGAATAATCGTAGTAATTCTAGAGCTGATACGTGCAACAAACTCCGACTTATGGAAAGGATGCATTTATTAGATAAAAAGTCAACGCGGGCTATGCCTGTTGCTTTGATGATTCATGATAACTCGACGGATCGCACGGCCCTCGTGCCGGCGACGTATCATTCAAATTTCTGCCCTATCAGCTTTCGATGGTAGGATAGTGGCCTACCTTGGTGGTGACGGGTGAGTATCCGGAGTACCTACATCCAGTGAAGGAAAACAAAGAATGAAGGAAAGCTTGAGAAAATTGTTAGTAGGGTTAATTGTCCTACAAGGATTTATAAAACTGAAATTAAGAAGATAAATTATAAGTCCTTAATGTAAACTCCATATATTATGGTACAGTTTTATAGGGTCAGACTTGGGTATTGATACAATTAACATATTGATCACATCAGAAGATTGTGTCACCTGAAAGAACTGGGTGGAATTGTGCTCTGTGAGAAATTTCTAAGGTTTGTGACCATCCCAATCAGTTGATTTTGTGCAGAAGATATTTCAGAGAATCCAAATTGAATGGTGGTTCTACTTTCAGTTTGTAATAGCATTGCATTAGCCATAATGAGAACATATGCTCGTGCAAAAAGTGATTTTGGGGGGACCGAAGATTCTACAGGGCTCACCTATACCTTTTAGTTTGAAGATGATGCAAGTGGCATGGAGCAAAGTAGTTCCAAAAGCATCAGAACTAGGCTCCCATTGATTAAAGGAATTGGGGTGAAATTTGAAGTAAGTATTCGAATTGGTTTTTGATTCTTACCTTAAAATAGTATTCTGAATTGGGCTTAGAATTCAAAAAATTATTTGAGTGTAAATAATTGGCTTGGAAATGACTATAGAATTATAATTTTTTCGTTCAGTAGATATAATGAATTTGAATTGGAAATTTTTCCTCCAATTCTTTAGAAAATGCTAGGGACCCCTGTTTTTGCAATTCTCAACTTGTGAATTGTGGAAAAAAGCACAAGCTTGAGCCCAAGTCCCTAGGCGTCTTCTCCCATCTTCAACTCTCCACAGCATGCTCTTAACTGCATCTATGACACTTCACAGTGTCTTCAAGCATTCAGCATCTTCTCTCTCTCTCTCTCTCTCTCTCTCTCTCTCTCTCTCTCTCTCTCTCTCTCTATCGTTAAACTGTTCTACTGTTTCTTTTTATTCCAACAATCTGCTTTTTTATTGTTTATCGCTTTTTTTCCGTAATCCATTTCTCCCCCTCTGGTTTTGGCTCTCTGGCTTTGACTTTCCTAATGTGGTGTATCAGATTGATTCCTTAATAGTCTATTAATCTCTCCAACTACTTTCTGAGCTCGATCCCGGATGGATTTTTCATGGATTGTGTCGTGGTAAATGGTTTGAAGATATTGAATTTCAGTAAAATAGGTTGTATAGTGTCTTCTTTTAGTAGTTTTGGCGGTTACAGTTCTTAGACTTCTTACAATTTTATTGGGAAAAACATTGGATTCCAACTAGATGTGTTGGTTGCATGTAAAAGCTTGAATCCTATTACCAACTTGTTCAATTGTCTCTTCCTACTAAACTTGGAAAATCCATTGTTTTGAAGGAGAAAATGCAGACCTCAATCAATTCTTTTGAAGGTCAAATCTATCAAGCCCATCATAGGTTTTCCTCTGTAAGGAGGTTTGCTTCCTTAGGTCTTTGTACAAGCCAATAGATGGAATGCAGGTGGTGAATACTTTACTTACCTTGAAGAGCTTTTCAGCAATACCCTTTCCCATGATATAGAGGCTGAGGCCTCTTGGCAAAAGGAAATCTGACTTTGATATCTCAGTAAGAATCAGCTTTCTGGGTCTGTTCTTAACAGAGTAGAAGAGCTATCAAAGTTGATTATACTCATTCTATCTTCCAGTAGAATAAGTGGTACCCAATAGCCTTTTCACCATTGAGATGTTGTCACCATTCGGAGCAAATGAAAACAACTTTATAGGTTGTAATCCTCGTGGAATTTTAGGATATCTGAAGAATTTGTGCCTTAGTTACAGGTCATATTCCCATCAGCTTTCTGGCTCTGTTCTCAATCATATTAGCTTGCTTTCATGTACAATTTTACATGTTTTCAAATATGCATTCTAGCTGTCATTGTGATTATCACAATTGGCAGAGAACAATAACTCCCATACCTTTGGATGGTTCCACATCTAGTTTTTGAAAAATGGTTTCTGCTTGCATCATTATTGATTTTAGTAGACCCGGATTTTTTTAAATCATCTGCCTGTGTATTGTCCTTGGAATTGCATGCATACTGAATTGCTCATAGAAGAGCCTCACTAAACATTTATTGCAATGTATGCCTTCAGTTAAAGATTGATAATGTTTGGTTTTTGCATTATCTTCTCCTCACATCAGGCACCATGTTTCTTCTTGTAAGTAGCATCCTTTTGATGGGTTGTTGAGGGCTTGAGGAGTGAAGGGGCTTCCTTATCCCGTAAACGTTGGAATGCTCTCTGCATTATAGCCTAGCTTTTGTGGCCAATTTATTACCATAAAAACTATGGACAGCCATGAGTTTTTCCTCTTCATCCTCACTAAATGGCCTCTTATTGATCCTTGGATCTAGCTGGTTGAACCATCTCAACCTGAAACTTTTCAATGCAAACAGGAAAAAAAAATTTTACAAACACAACCAAAAGTCATAACCACCCATCAAAAGTCCTATGGATTCCATGAATCAATACAGCAAAAAAGGGGAAAAAGGAAACCATAATTTATTTCATCATACCTGAAAAATAGGAAAAAAAACATTTTTTAAGTTCCTTTTTAAAAAGTGTAGGAATTAAAAAATAATCAAGATTGGGATTCAATAGGAATCATTTTTCCTGCATTTGATTATCATTCTTTCAATGGGATAACAGCAATCACTTCTTCTGAACCTTTTCACAAGTTTCTTCCCATTTTAATATTACATGCACTATAACACTTCAACCCTTTCTTTATTTTCACAAGTACTTAACTGATAGCCTGATTGTCTTTTTCTATTATTTTTATCATGCTATGTTATGTTTTTAACTATTCTTCTTTTAATATCTCTTTGAGAACTGGTCATGGCTTTATATTTTTGTCTTTTAGCACCGTGCTTTGCAAAGGGATTGTCGGTTGTGGTGCAATGACACAACCCATCAATTGGCACAGAGCACAGTGCTAAAGCCAATAAAGCCACTATTTGTGTGTACTGTGCAACTCAAGTTGGCTATTAAAGCCAATTTTCTCCGAGGCACATATCTTCGGCCATTTCTCTGCTTTCCTCTCCTCTCCTCTTAGTTCCAGAAACCACTATTCCTAAACCTTTTCCACTTTCAAAACCATCAAAAAATCATCGTTTAGCTCTCCCAAACCCTTGAGAACCAAGCCAAGGACCTAAATGGACCTAAAAGCTTCTCTCCCTCATCAAGGAATCAATCATGTCTGGACCAAGGGGAGTGTTCCAACTGCTGAAAGGAGCTTTTGGAGACCTTAAACATGATCAAGGCCGTCACCCTTCGAAGGTAAGTCTATCTAATCCCTTTTTTATATACACAAATTGATACTTATATGAATAAAATGATATAAAGCATGCTATTATGGTCTTCTTCCTCTTTTGAGCATGATTTTCTTTCCTCCTTGCGAATGGTTTGGTCATTTAAGGCTCTGTTTGTTTCACCAGAAAATAGGGAAAAGAAAATATTTTCTGGAATCCTAAAATTTTCCGGACGTTTGTTTCAGGGGAAAACGAAAATTGACGGAAAATATTTTCCTGATCGGCCGTAATCGGGAGGAAAATAACTTCCGCCAAAAACTGGTGGAAGTTATTTTCCTGAGGAAAAACAAGCCCGACATCATGACTCGATGCGTTTCCTTCTGCAACTATAACTCCTCAATGAAACTTACTCACCACCTTGGATTCTTCTTCATCTCCATCCCAAAGCATTCTACTTGACAAATTATTGTCTGAAGATCTGAAATCGGAGCATCTCATGCGGCCGGAGAACCTAATTGGCTTTCAGAGCTGGAAGGCTTTCTTTCTAAATCTTCTCTCTCAATCTTATGACCGTCGGCGATTTCCTCATTTTTGTCTATGATCGATTGACATCTTACTGTCATCTAGTTCCAGTGAAGTAGATCATTTTTTCTGATGTCGACATTCAAGCGGGAGTTAGAGATCCCCATCACCATGTGTGCAAAGCTTTTGAATTTTCCGTTCATAACAGCACATCATCTTGAACTCTCCGGTGAATTAGCACTCTCCGATGACTGCCTATACTATTTATAAAATGTATGTTTGCCAATTGGTAATCAACCTGTGTGTCGATACTTGTTCATTGTAGAACAGTAAATGGACAAAGCAAGGGAGGAGGGGTTCTCTGTTCATCAATCAATCTCTCCTCTCTAAAGCATCCACTGATGGACCATGTCTCTACTCCCCAAAGCATCCACCGAGCAAAGTACTTCTATCAGGATAAAGTATCCAAGTCTATTGTTTGTCAATTAGTGCTTGATAAATAATAATTAATCCATATAAAATTTTTCGATTGCACTACAATCTAAAATAGCTGGGCCGATTTTTGTAAATTTGATAAAGTTTCATGCTATTTTAGATATATTTAATAATTAAATCATTATACTAAATTATAAGTTTTCACCTTTTCCTCAACTTTTGAACTTTCATTTCAATCTCCAATTTTCTTCTTTCTTTTCTTTCCTATCACATCCAAACGCCTAGAAAATAAAAAGAAGGAAAAAAATTTCCTAGAAAATTGTGTTCCGGAAAATATTTTCCATTGAAACAAACAAAGCCTAAAGGTATTATTTAAGGATGAATGTAATAAGTGGGGAGGATGAGAGGTTATTTCCACAAGTTAGGCTTTTTCTTTTTTTCCTTCTCTCTTGTTATGTATTTGGAAGGGTTCATGGGTGGAGGAAAATGTATGGATTTAATGTATAGAATGTGTATGAGCTTTCTACATCATGAAGATTACCCCAAGGACAAGGAGCTGATGACTGCAAGATGGAGTACCTGAAGGCTCACAGGCATGAGATAAGTTTTTTTGGGTCTATTTTTCATGTGAGATGACTGTAATTAATTTTTCTCCCTTCTTTCCCTTTCTTTTATGTGGTTTCACTGGTTTGTACACACTCAAGCACACACACATTCACACTTTGGTTTCTTGAGCATGCACACAAGCACACTACAGCACCATTTCATGTTCATGTTCATGTTCCTTATTGCTTTTGCGTAATCATGCATGATATGGCCCAAACCTAAGGCAAGCCCATCCGGGCCACCATACCACCACTTTCCTCCCGTGGAAGGGGGTGTTGCCTTCAAACCAAGGGCTGAAGAATGCCAAAGTGAGTTTGATGCCAAGCACGGTGCAGGTCAACATAATACCAAAAAATAATGGATTTTTAACCAATTTAATGAAATAAATTTGGTTAAAATCAAAGGGAGATTTTGGACATTTCCAACTCTTCAAGTAAACCTGGGCCTTACAATAAGCCAGTTTAGCCTGGTGGACCCCCCCAATGGAGCTCATCCTAACATACTCACTCTAACAGTTCCTCTTCAATTACTTGAGAACAGGATACTCTTATCTTTCTTCAGTTGCTTGTGCATCGATTGTTCACTTGCTGTTGCTTTTGCTCTTCGGTTGGATATTGGTTAATTATTTCAGCTCCTTCTGTGCTCATCATCTTAGTTTAAAATCCATGGATCTGTGCTTGTTTTCCCCTTTTCTTGCCCCTGGACCATAGCTTCTTATTCTTAGTCCCAGTGTTCCCTTAGCATGTATGTGTGGAAGAAGATATCGGTGTTAAAATGCATACCATCATCACCTTCTAGCCTCTATTTACACACAAAAAAAATCTACTAGCCTTTTCTTGATGGTATGAATAGATTACCTTTTTTTATTATTATAATTTTATTTTATTGGCCAGACTACGTGTCTGTTTCCTTCTTTTTTTTCAAGTTTCCAACTGCTCATTGTCCTAGCGTTTCCCTTGCATGAGCGTCTATCAATCTCCATGGCTTCTATCGACTGGTCAGACAAATTCATAGAAGACTTGCTTTTCGGAGTTGGAGAATCCAAATCTATGTTTGTGAATTCCTGCCTTCACATGAATCTCAGTTGAACCTCAGCTCTCTCTCTCTCTCTCTCTCTCTCTCTTCAACCGGCATAAATCTGTGTTTCTTTCCCTTTTTTACTGTTTTCGCTTTTTATAAATCTGCTCATGCCTTTAGACGTGTGAGCTATTGCGAACGTGGTTGGGAATGATTATAATGGTTTATGATTTAGTTAACAGTATTTTAAATATTAGATCAAAAGACTATTGTTATATTTAATTTTATTTTTTAAATTATTTTACAAACATCAGCTTCTAATACAACTCAAATTTGAAAAATTATTTCAAATGTATGTTTAAAATTTATTTAAGTCCATATTTTGTACTTATAATTAGGAAATATGCAATGTTGTAATAAAAATGATGTGTGTGAAAATATTATTTTATCAAAAAATGTTTTTCTTTTCTTAGCAAGATAAAAAAAAAAGGGGGAGAATCATATGTATATATATATTATGTTTATTAGGAAATAAAAATCGCTGTTTAATTTATGATTTTTGCCACAATTTAATGGTCATTACATAAAGAGCTGTGATTTAATTTGCACATATTTAAAGTTGATGCTTCTGGAATAATTTTTAGTTTAGTTTAGTTTAGGAGAAAATTCACAACTTTTTTTAATTTTATATATATAGCAAAAAAGAGGCCCACATTTTATTTATAAGAGTTATTGTTTTTAATAGAGATAGAGATAAGAGAATATCAAAATATAAAATTATTTGGTTGAGTTCGTATATGCTTTTTAATAGATTTTTAATTTGAAATTTTATTTTAGAACATATTTTGAGTGTTTCGTACAATTTCAAGGATTTCTTTATTATATTTAAGATATTTGACATATAATCTGATAATAAATTTGCATTAATGCCTTAATATAGAAACAATACAATGATAAAATTAATAAATATATTTCTTTAAGTAAATAGAAATAGTTGTTTTTATTAGATTATGATAATAAAAAATGTAATAAATATATTACTTCTATTAAAAGTAAAAATAATTATTTTTTTTGCAGCATATATCGAAATGCAATGAAGATAAAAAGAAATACAAACGTTTGCAACTAATTTTCCTAGTCATCGTCCCTGTTTTCTTTATATTATTTAGCATTTTAGCGTTATAATTATTTAACTAATTTTCTTTTTATTCTTGAGGATATGTCATGGTGGGATGATAAACATGTTTTAATTTTTCCTTTTAAATTTAAAATAAGAAAATTATTCACAAGAATAAAAAATGTTTTGCCTTTTTGTTTACAATTTCTTTTGGGATTCTAAATGAAAAATAATATTATGATTTGTTTTAATTTAATCATTAGCTAAGTAATTTGAATTTTCATACCTTTTAATTTTGATCTAATAATATGGGAGTTAAAAAGGATAAAGATTTTATTGTTAAAGGGAATAAAAATAGAAGGTTGGATAGAATTTCAAGAGGGATAACGAACTGCTATTATTATAAAAATGATAAGGTAGTAACAAAATTTTTCCTTTACCTGAAAAAAGGAAAATTTTTTTACTGAAAATAATATAAAGTATAAAACAAGAAAATTAAATTAAATTCCAAAAAGTAACGGATTCTTAATGTAAAAGAAAAAATGGGATATAAAGCTTTTTGTATAAAGATAATGCAAGATAAAAATAATAAGGTAATAAGATAGAATATTATGAAAGGGTAAATGAATTATATTCCTAAAAATTTAAGATAAGAGCAAATAAAAAAGAAGGTGTCCTCTTGTATTATTAATTATTAATCTAAGTAATTCGATTTCAAATAACTACGATCTTTTGTGTGACCAAATTTTTTGTATTAGTAGGATATGCAGTCTTTAATTAGTCATTGTACATTATGAATGAACAATCCAAATGGATGTAGATAGATTGTAAAATGTTCTTTCCTTTTAGATTTTTTACTAAAAAAAAATATTAAATAGAAAGTTAAAGAGAATTTGGAAAAACAAGGTAACTAATTATTATTATTATTACTAAAATTATAAGATAAGAACAAAAATAAAAGTTCAATCCGAATATTAATTAATAATCCAAATTAGTTAGATAGGATTTAGAATCATAGGAAGATGATATTTTTTTAGTAGATCAAGATTCTTATAAATTAGAAATATATCTTTGATTAATTAGGATCCTAGAATTCTAAATTTTTATCAATTAGAAATATAGTTTTAATTAGGATTCTAAAGTAGTAATAATCATATTGGGATTCATATTAATTAGAAACATATGTAATTTCTATTAGTAATTAGATCCTTTTTTTTTCCCTTAATATTCATATTAGGAACATATCTTAATGTCATATTTAATAAAAATCATCGTTCTTAGTTTATTTTTTGTTTGATTTAGTATGATTTTACTTTTATCAATTAGAATTTTTTTCATAATTATTTATGTTTTATTTTTTTTAATAAGAATAATCACATATTGATTTTATTAGATAATCTTATTTTGATTATTAGATTAGAATATTTTGGCATTATCTACTAGTTAAGAAAAATGAAAATTTGTAATAAGAGATGCTTTTTAATATCTAATGACTTTATTAATTAGATATTTGAAATTAAAGAATCTATAAAATAGAATTGTTTGTGTCAACTACATATTATTTTATCAATTTAAAACTAATTGTTTTATTTGTGCTAAGCACAGGAACATATATATTTATATATGTTATTTTTAAATAATTTAAAATAACCACTACAATGAGTAAATATAATAATTTGACGTTTTGTTAACATGTGTAAACACTACAATGAGTAATTTATTTATAGCCCAAGATTTTAATGGCAATAATTCCTTATGTCATTAAATCTTTTATCAGTGGTATTAAATATTTTGCTGTCCGTTTTTAAACTACCAGTAAAGTCCATTTTTTAGTGAAATTTATACAATTTTCATCCATGGTGCGTTAATGAAATAATTGTTCTCGTTATGTGGCCCCTATTAATTTGGTAACGAGGACAGGTTGGGGTTAATTAATAGTTATTAATTAACTATTATTTAATAATTTAATAGTTATTATTTAATTAAATGATAACTATTATTGAAACATTGGGATAACATACTTAAATCATTTAAATAAATAATAATAGTTTAACTAATTAAAATTTAATTATATTACATTATATTAGTAAAATAAATATTTAAAGTAGCGTTGAAAAGTGTCACTTTAAATAATATGTCCACATGGAAGAGAGAGAGTCTAGGGTTTCAGTGGAGCCCAAAAGGACCATTGGAGAAAGAAGGGGATATCCACATGGAAGAAAGAGAACGTGGTGTTTCTGTACTCTATTTTACAAGAAATATATATATATATATATTTGATTCATTTAAAAGAAATTTGTCCCTCCTATGAGGCAATGCCAAAATTTGGCTATCTAATTCAGGCTTGATCCAATTTGGATTGAACTTGGATTATATATAATCGGACAAACTCGAAATGGACTCAACCAAGTTTTGCTGGTCAAATTTTGAACACGATGATCAAGTGTATAAGATCTTTCAATAAGAATTTAACTATGAATATTTAGTTTTTTTTATTTAGAATCGAGTTGGGAGATCCATATAGTACTCGATCCTTTTTTATAGTCCTACACTCGGAATGAAATCGTCTACAATGTTTCCCTGATGTAATCGTGAGATGTTGCCATGTGGAGCATCTCACGATCAGTCTTTTTTGAATGTTATAAATTTTTTAGGTAGGCCCCACATATGGAAAAAACATTTTGTCATGAGATGCTTCACATGGCAGCATCTCATGACCACATCACGGAGCAAATCAAGGAAGCATGGCAGACGATTTGCTTCTCCTACACTCCTACATTTGATACAATAGAGTCTGCTCTAGAGTTGTCGAATGTCCTGTCTAGGCTTTGCCAAATCATGCGTGTTTACAACACCGTTTGAACATCTTGGTTGATGAATGGATAACTTTTAGTGAAGGAACGAGGTATAGACCCTCCATTAATCATCTAACGCTGAGTTTTCCATTTTTTATAATTTTATGGTGGTGCTTTGGGTGGATTAGTTGATTACCTGACACATTTTTTCTTTTCGTTTTTTTTCGGGTGAGAAGATTAGAATTATATTAATTATAAGGATCCACGGACATATGGGGGATCCACATACAATCAAATTTGTCTAATGTGAAATTTGCTAAACAGTCCACTACCTGGTTTCTTTCTCTATATGCATACAAGAAAATAATTGGATGAAACCTTCTCCACAATGACTTGATTTCACTACCTGGTTTCTAGTGTGAAATTTGCTAAACAGTCCACTATCTGGTTTCTAGTCTTTCTTGAAATTTCAAGTCAATTATGATATGGCATAAGGGATCTGTGGATTGTCTATCATGCTGTTTACCGATGAATGAATAGGAACACAGCCCACGCCGTTTGACGAGGAATTTCTTATGAATTTGTTCCAATAGGGCAGCAATGCATACTTAGACCTCATTTGGAACATGAATTCGTTCCAATAATCAATTCTATAAGTCTTATTGAGTTAGTTTGGTTAAGAAATAATCAAAAGAGTTTCTGTAAATGCAATAATTTGTAGCCAAATTTAATGTATTTACAAATTTATCACGGCAAAAATAGATTCATATAATTATATGTTTGTTTTTTGGTAGGCCATATAATTACATGTTTATCACAATAAAAATGAAAGGTCACATTTATTATAATTTTGTTATTATAAAAAATTAAAAACTTCATTCTTAACAACTAAAAACAAGTAGAGCACAACTATATAATAATGGTTTTTCTTTTCCATTTCGTTTCCAGGATAACTCAATTTATTGCATCTAACCAAATGCTTATATGTCACTAGAAGTATTAATTAAGGCCTTGTTGGCATTCATTCTGAATTTCTAACTTAAATTTTTTTGCATAAATGACAAGTTTGTCCTTATTATATAAAGGATTCTTTACAATAAATTTCAAGCATATCTTTCAGCATTTATAAATATTACAAGTATGCTTTTGCACTTCTGCAAAACTCATTTTGAAAATCTAAAAACGTGTGTTTGGATGATTCCTCCATACATTGTACTTCTTAAAACTCATTTGAGACACATCCCAAAATGAAACCAAACACCTGTTTTACTATTGAAACTCGTTCCAAAACATGAAATGAATTTTCAAAATGAACGCAAACAACGCCTAATTTTTCCAAGCTATGAAATGGTTCCTGAAATCAACGTAAAAAAAACAGCACCTAACTAGGTTCAATATTACATGTAGACAATTAGGCCTAACTCAAGCCCATATATGAGCCAACCGATTGACACCCTTTGGTTGGAAGAGGTAGGACCTGAAATTAGGGCATTTTCCAGGCATAGACTCCTAATGCAGTCGGCCTGACCTGTATCTAGCCCAAGATGGTGCAGTTGTAGCCCTAAACGCCGTGAGTATTGCCATAGACTGTATGAGTATGCAAATTGAGAAGCTTTGAATAATACGAAAAAGTTCTCTGATGTTTCCAGAGGATGAAAAAGGTGCTGGTCTAGAAGCATGGGTGCAAACCTCATAATAAGAAACGCTTCACGTGACAACATATTGGGAAAATGCAGGAGGAAGGTGTAGACAACGTCAAACCCTGTTGAACTCATCAAAACACAAATGATCTTGGCTTCTTCACATACGACGAGAAGAAAAAGCTCGGATATGGAACTCAGAAGGAGAGGCTTGGAAAGGATTCAATAAAGCCCTTCATCGATCCTCTTTGCTGCCAGAAAGGTCATGTCTTCTGCAAGGAATGCATACTCGAGTGCCTGCTCGCCCAGAAGAAGGACATACAAAGGTCTGTTGCTTTTCTTATTATTTATTTATGTTTATTTTGGTTGATGCTTGTTATTATATGGGTCCTTTCTTTCCCATTCATATATATAAGAAATAGCTTCTATGTTGGCATAAAAAAAAAAACCAGTTTTGGTACTAACCAATCCTGAGGCATGAATTGGTGCTTATTGTGTTCAAATCGAACAGAGTATTTGGGGCACGATATGTGCATCGTTGGGTCTTGCCGGAGAGATATCATTGTTGTCCTTAATGCTTTGAAAACGATAGGTTGTGAATTCTTGTTGCCTTCCACAAAAAAAAGAAAATTGCACTTTATTTTGGAAATAATATTGATGGAATTTGATCTTCTGGTGCATCATGCATGATATATACAAATTGATGGGAATATAAGTATTATAGCATTTTAATGATCAATACTCAATGGAACATAAGGAATTCTAGTCCATGTACAAGCAATTACTGTGGTACAGTTATTCCCTCTCTATGTCAGGTTTTTAAACTTGAATCACATTATTTGCTTTGATTGGCTTGAGTTAATGAAAACTATATAGGTAAATGGAAGTCATGATAAATTAAAATTGTGTATAGAACACTCAGAAAATGACCAAAACTTCTCATATTTACGCTCAGTTAGATGGAGGATTTTTTGGTGGAAGTATGTTTCCCTTTTTGTTTATCAATTGCCGAGCGTTTGTATGGATTAGCTTCTTATATAGTTGCATAGAAGGCCTAGCCTTCTGGGCAACTCCACTGTCGTTAACTGGTGATACAATTCTACTTTTTGGTTTTGCTGGTCCAATGTGGGATAAAGGCGAGCTGGATGAGGTTAATTACTAAATGCTAATCTATAGTTTAAAATAAAATGTCATTGTTTGCATTATTAATATTCATAAACCATCCAAAAAAAGATAAAATATAAAGTTTAATTACTAAATGCTAATCTATATTTTAAAATAAAAAAATTGTTAAATACACATCTCTAAGATCTCTTCAAATACTACTTGCACGCTTACTTTAACTGGCCCATTATTTATCCCTTTTGCTATACATATGCAATCAAGGCCAGAGAGAGAGAGAGAGAGAGAGAGAGAGAGGGTGTTAAAAAACAACAGAGTCGTAACACCTGTTTTGAATAAACGAAAAAGAGAGGTGTTTCACCTGTTTAGAATAAAACGAAAAAGAGATGGAGAGATAGAGGAGGGAGGGAGATAGAGGTGATTCACCTTGTTCGTAACAGCAACAAAGCACTGAGGAGAGAGAAGTTGCTAGAACAAAAAAAAAGAAATCAATAACGCCCTATTTAGAAGAAAATGGAAGAGAGAGTATAGGGGGCGAGAGAGATAGAGAGAAGAGTATAGGGGAGGAGATGGAGAGGGGGGAGAGACAGAGAAAGAGAGAGGTGCTTCACCTTGTTTGGAATAGAAACAATTAGTAACGCCCAATAGCAGCAACGCCCAACAGCAACAATATGTAACGCCCAGGAGAGAGAGAGAGAGAGAGGAAGGTTCCCTTCTGCCTTTTTTTTCATTTGTTTCCCAGAAAACGACGATGGACGAAAAGCAACAAAATAGAAGAAGAAGAAAACAATATCTGGAGAAAGAGACCAGGGAAGAGAGAAGAGAAAAAGGAGAGGGATAGTTACCAAAGCCTTTCTCTGCAACACTAGAAAATGAAAAGGAAGGAGGAAGAGCAAAAATACGAAGAGACAGAGACTGTGGACGGATATTTTATTGTGTTTCTAATTCTTAGTCACGTATCCCCGATTCTCTTCCCTTGGGTAGGGAATTAGGAAATTTTAAATACTACTTAAAAGCTAATTCTACGGAATTGAGATATGATTTCATTTCTAATTTTAAAATGTCCAACCAATTAGAAGAATTGAAATTGTGTACCCAATTCGAATTCTTACCCCAAATTTTACCCACAATTCCGTGAACCAATTGGGGCCTTATTGTTCACAATTCACAAACATTCAAAATTATTACTGATGAGATCCTGTTGTTTTACATCATATTCACTTTAAAAAATTGACGTTTCCCAATGGCATTGTAGATATATGGCACACCAGGGATGGCAGCTATTAAGTTTTGAGAAAAATCGAAATTGAACTGATTAAATATACTCCAAACCAAAATTGAACCAAAACTGCCACTATTTTTTTTATGTATAAACCAAGATTGAACTGAAACCAATGAATGCAAACCTAAAAATATCTTAATGGGTTCATTTCGATTCAATTTGTTGTTTTTACTAAAAACCTGAACAATCCCTGGTTGGTGATCTAACTTAAACATATGTACATGTCTGATCGGTTTGGTTTGGTTCAGTTTGGCCTTAAGACTAAAATGAATTGGTTTCATACAGCATAAATCGAAACCGGCCAAAACCATTAAGGACAACCCAAAACTGACCTTACTAGGTATGGTTTAGTATGGGTTATTGGTTTTAACCAAACCTTTGCCATTCCTATAGCATACTGATTATTAAGCAAATTTATAGGCACAGGCATGGTAGGATGAGTAAATGGATGATTATAGGTGCATTTGTGCTAAATTCACCCAAAAAAAAAAAGCAAAAAAGAAGAAGAAGGGTAGGTGCCCTATTGATTAATGATGTGAATCTTGGGTTTGGACATCTAGAAAACATGTTCAAGATTTCAGCATTTTAACATGATGTGTTTATAACAAATTTGCAAAACTCCTAAGCAGGTTTTTTAGCATTATCCATCTATACATTCAATTTCTCCTATTTTTCTTGCAATTAAATAAAAAAGAATTGGAAGACGATGAACATGATCCGTTTGCGGAGGCCATACAGCCATGGAGAATTGGCTATTGCCGAACGGAAAGGAAGCCAGCGGATATCCGCTACGCTCAAAATCATGCACCAGTATTTGTATGTGAGTTATCATTGGTACGGCATCCTTTTTTTTTTTTTATTAAAAAAAATCTTACCTTGAATGCACTGGCGTGATTACCGTAATTCCTGATGTAGACTCTCTTCGTCTGCTACAGACTGTCTCTCGCTATAAAACCAATACTTTCAAATTCAAAAAGCAATTCCCCGCCGAAGATAAAATATTCCTTCGTCCTTTCTAATTACGCTTAAAAACTCCCAAAGGAGCCAGGGAAGTGAAAATGGAGAGAGGTTTGATATCAGTGGATCGATGGAGCGAAGGGAGTCAGGCTTATTTCTTGACTCATCTCCACGCAGACCACACCAATGGACTGTCTTCCAGCTGGAACAAGGGCCCAATCTTCTGCTCTCCCATCACCGCTAAACTTTTCCATGTTAAATTCCCCGATTTCAATATTTCCTTGCTTAGGGTTTTAGAGATCGGTTCCTCGCATTCGCTTTGTTTGATCTCTCCTGCCATTGGTTTTGAAACTGTCGTTGAAGTCATGGCGATCGACGCTAACCATTGCCTTGGTATGTCGCATTCACCTCTAAAAGATTTTTTCCTTGGAGATTTTGGTTTGGTTGCTATTAATTTATTTTCCTTTGAGATTATAAAATTATCGGCCACTTTAAATTATTCTTCTTTTTGTCAATTCACGATCTTCAAACCAAAACGAAGACGAGGCAGTTGCAACTAAGGATTTATATTTCTCGAACATAGTTCCAGGAAATGCTTGTTTTTATTGATAAAGATGATGAGATTAAAGAAAGTTCGTTTTGTAAGCCGAACTATTCGGAAGTGTGAAAATGGTACTTAGAGCCGAGGGTACACATCTGAAAGAAATTTACAACTTGGCCTCTATAGTTTAGTCTGTTTGACCTATTAATTTAATGGAAGAGACCAGAGCAGCCTCTCTTACGGGTTCATTTCGTTTCTGTTCGTATATGTCGTTTTGGTATTGAAAACATGTTATGTTAAGTTGTGAATTTATGCTTCAATGATTGTGACATTTTCTCTTGGGATGTTTACTGAGCGTTGGAAACCTCACCTTGCTTGATACTTACATATTGAAGATAGAGAGAGAGGAAAAAAAAAAAGCTCTCTTTTCTTGATACTCACCAAAAAAATTCTCCCTTTGAGTTTATTTGAATTCAAAGGACGGGCTCTAAATTAGGTGTTAGATTTCATTATTACACATATAAAAACCCATGTTGGAAAACACTAATTTTAGACAGTTCCAGATCGTTTAATTGCCATTATGCTTCTTTTTCTTCTTTTTTTATTCTCTCAATTTCTTTTTTTGGTTGGGCCTGAAAATCCGTGTGCTTACATTCTGATAGTTTCATCATCACCACACTAAACAGTTCACCACTCCTGAATTTTGTTCTTTGGGCAGGAGCAGTTATGTACTTGTTTCGTGGTAAATTTGGCTGCATATACAGGTGATTTTTGTTGGGAAGCTGCCAGTGAAAGGGCACAGTTAGGAAAGATCATGCTCCTACGTGCACTGAGGCGTGATAAAGTGGATGTCTTGTACTTGGATAACACCTACTGTAATCCATCCTATGCTTCTCCTCCCCGAGATGTTGTTGCTCAGCAGGTTCACTTCCATTTGTGTTTGTTGCTAAGGCTCTGTAGTTTCCTTTGGTTATCGGTACAACTATTACGCCTTATTTAGACAGACCCTTAGTTATTGACATACCTAATATGCATTATTTACTTTTGCAAGCTAGGGTGTATACCAATACCATTATCAACTTTAGGTAGGTCACAATAGCATAAAAGATATGATGAACATATTGAATAGCATATAACATGATAAACTATGATAGAAATTGTTACATCACTTTTACTTTACTTTTGCAGTGGAATTAGCGTTTCAGTGAGGCACTTCATTTGGAACTGCTTGTCAAAACGTTTTCTAGACACTAAATATGTGGTTGAGTGCTTTTATGCTGTAGATGCAATGCCAATTAGGCCGTAGATGCAATGTCAAATACACTCCAAATTAAAGTTTGAATGGAAATGGATAATGGATGTTCATCATGAATTACTTCAAAATTTAGCCAAGGGCTATTTTGTCTTCAACATGGAGATGTCAAAAGTTGGCAGTTGTAATGAAGAGAATGAGACTTAAGATAATGTGTTTACATGAAATTTAATGGAGAAAAGATAAAGATAATTGGTTTTATGAGTATAAACTTTCGTGTGTAGAAAGATGCAGGAATAAGGTTGGACAAGGACACAAAGGATCACATTATAGGCATTAGAAGAATTAGCAATAAGTTAATGATAAATGAATTAATCTTAGAACAAGAGATTTTTAACATTATTAGTGCCTATGCTCTCTAATTGAGATCAAAAGAAAGCATTAAAAACAATTTTGAGAAGAATTAATGGATTAATTCAAGGAATTTGATACATATGGTACATCTACACATAGGAACTTAAATGGTCATATTGGAGAAGTGACTACAGATGATGATAAAAAACATGGAGGATGAGATTTTGGATGTAGAAATGAGGTAGGGGAAGCAACTCTCAAGTTCATTGTGTTTTCTGACCTTGAATTAGTAAATTTTATTTTAAAAGAAAATTGCATACTCTATCACATTTAAGAGTGAGTGAATTGGAGCCAAATTGAACTTTCCCTTTCTAGGAGGAATGAATTAGCAACCTGAAAAGTTTTCATAGTCATTTTAGGAGAAAGTCTAGGTTCATAACATATGTTGATGTTGGTCAACACTTGTAGTGCGAAAAAATGAGGGAAACCTTATTTAAAGGGACAAAAAAATGGTGGAACCTAAAAGTATAAAGCCTGGTATTTTTAGATAAAAATTGATGAAAGTGGGAATAAGAGATTAAAAAGCATAGATTTCACAAATGTGGGATGAAATGAATAATTGCATTAAAGAGTGGAAAAATATTTTTTATGGACTCTAGAGTTATTATGTGAACCTAGTAGTTTTTAAATGACTTCAGGTTGATGTGACATGGGTTGCTAGCTTCCCGAACTCAAACCAGTTTAGAACCTAGCAGGTTGGCATGTTTTATGTTATCAACCTGCCTGAATCTGTCCTTGTTTGTGTGGATTCAGCTTGGATCATCCTAGCACATTTATATTTTGCCTAACTTAATTATGACCCAACTTGAATCTATTTTGTTGCCACATCTTCAAAAGGATATTAAAGATAAAAGCCCTAAGTTTCAAAAAGAAATATGAAGTTTTAAAATTTTGAAACTACAAAAAATAGTAACCAAGAAGATAATAAATGATGCCAAAAAGGTTCACATGTAATAACTATAATACTTCAAGCTTATGGCATGAAAAATACTTGGAGGCATAGGTCTCAAGCTTATGCATTATAGGCATATCTTGTGATGTTTGTCTATGGTTATCCCATGATGCTTGTGCCTTGAAGTGTGACGCTTAAATGATGTGTATACCTTATATCTTAAGGCAGTCTTAAATTTAGGTCTTGCACCATACAAATACATAATTAAGAAAAATTTAAACAAAGGTTTTACTTTTTAGTTCAGGTTTATGCTATGAAGGTCCACTGAGAAGGCTGTTTTTTTTTTTTTTACTTGCATAATTATTGGAAAAATTCAAGAGAAGAGGAGAGACCCTCATATGGTCTTTATTGATCTAAAGAATGCCCATGAGCACATGATTAAGTTCATATTGATAGATAGATTGTTGTTATCACGGATATGGATGAAAGAGAGCTAAGCAGGGTGAGAACAAATAACAGCGAGGAAACTGAGTTTCGAATATGGGTTTACATCAAGCTCAAATACAAGTCCTTATCCTTTGCATTTGATTTTGGCTGAATTGATGGCTAACTAATTGCGAGGATGTGTATTGGTGTATGTTGAATGTGCTGATGATGTGCTGCTTATGGTGTACCAAAGTATAGAGAGAATAAATTTTGAAAAGAGGGATATATCAGAGTCAAAATTTTTTAATTTGAACCAAGTCAAGACTCCTTATTTAGATAGTGAAGTTAGTATAATTGATAATAGGGGTGAAGCAATGGTAGACTTGAAAGTTGGACGATTCCTATAATCCACTTTCGTCGTCTTAAATCAATTATTCATAAAGAGGGATATAGTTATGAGCATTTTCTACATAGAATCAAAGTTGGATGGCTTAAGTGGAAACTTTTAGAGTCTTTTGTGATCAATATGTTTCTTTCAAGCCTAGAATAAAAACTTATAAGACAATTAATATGTGTGAGCAAATTGTTGTGCAACATATTGTAGGATGAATGTTGCTGAGGTGAGGATGTTGAGATGAATATTTCAAATGACTTGGGATGAACATTCTCTTGTATCTTTAGTGTTAAACCAAATAAGAGAGAAGATAAGTCGGTTATTATGGCATGATCGTGTTATATGAAGAACTAGGGAGGTGCTTGTTAGAAGGTGTGAGGATTGCATATTGAACAATCAAAAAAGGCTAGAGGAAGGGAAAAAAGGTTATGGATGGAGTCTGTAAAAAATTATTGAAATGCACATAATACGATTGACGAAAATGTTTTTTGGCAGGATGGGATCGTGAAAAAGGTGAAATAGGATTTGTGTTGACCACATCAACTGATTAGGCATTTTGTTGTTCTAGTTGTATTATATGAAAAAAAACCATATGCCTGGTTATATTTTGATTCTGTATCCTTCATAAAGGTGGAGAAAACAAACATTCCAAACATTATTATATTCTGATATATTCCCCTTTGATATAATATATCAGCTATCTTACCCATATCCATGTACATGGGATTTAGATTGTTATAATTCACATGTGTGTACAGCAGAAGACATGCAAACTAGATGCATTGTTGACAAGTTGGTCAATAATAGGTCATGTAATCATGTAAAGATTCATTTGTTTTCCCAAGCTGAGTCACATGATGATCAACATTGCAAAGGTATAGCAAGTATCTAGTACTGGAGTGGAGACTAATTTACTCCAATAACGGAAATAAGCAGTCTTTGATTAAACAACTTTAGTATCTGTCAGTCAATCAAGAAAACTATCCCTACTACTTGGGATTCGTATTCTAAATCCTGTTAATCCATCCGAATCCATTGACAATCACATCTCGATTTAGATTATGGAGGTCATAAATTTGTCCGTCTTTCATCCTGTATCAGTTTAGTTCTTACACGCTAGTACTAGATTATGCTACAGTACTCAGGCTCATTTCAGCATTATATGTCACCAATAAAAGTGTATTGTGTTTTTAGATTTAAGAAAATGAGTATTACCTTTGGTTTACTTTCTTGGTTGCTCAATACAGGTTGTTGATATCATTTCCTCCCGTCCTGATCATGACATCATCATTGGTATTGACACACTGGGAAAAGAAGATCTCTTGTTGTACATTTCGCATGTTCTAAAAGTAAAGGTTTGTTCACATATCCTTCATTTGTTGGAGAAATCTAAGCATTCAGTTTTGAATTTCGTTGCTTAAAAGTAGCTCTTTTTACTGCTTTCCAAACCAATAAAGTGCCTATTTTAAGTGGAAATGGAATGAAAATCAATTATAGTTAGCAACATTACGTGCATCCTTCCATATGTAACTAACTGATATGGTCTATTGTTTAACACTCCATTATGCAAAGTCATGGCAGTCAGCCACATTCAGATCCTTTTTTATTATCTATGCTGAGAATCTCAGCTGATAACGTTCTTGAATTTCGAGCTTATTATGTTCTTACACGATATTAGCATCTTGGAAATTAGGCAAACACTTTGGGAAAAGGATTGGTTGACAGAGTGTATTGTCCATTTACTCTCTATACTTTGCAAAGAAGAAATCTATTGGATCTTCTGAGGAGGTGCCCTATTTCTTCTTTGTACATACCATGCAACTGACAAATTAAAATTATGACAGGAAAATATTTCTGATGAAGCTAGGAAGATGCTAATGATTTAAATTTACTAGATAGAGTGTTTAACTTAGACCAAATGTTTTTTTTAAAAAACAGTTTGAAAACTAAAAACAGTTCCAATTGTTTTTGGGTTTTTGAAAACAAGTGACAAGAAACCCGTTTGGTAACAATCACTGTTTTTTGGGTTTTTGAAAATAGGTGACAAGAAACCCGTTTGGTAACAATTGATAAAAAAAAACGATTCAAGTTTTCAAAATCAACAAATATGCATTGTTATACGTAACACAATCATAGTATATGATGTATGAAGGGAATTATAAAAACTTTTTAATATAATATATTAACCCCTAATGTTCTAAAATATCAAGAGTTTTTAAAGAGGGGTGAAAATGTAATTTAAAACTTCTTTTAACTTTAAAGTTTTCAAATATCAAAGATGCCTAAACCTATCTCAAATTTACAAAAAAGGACCCTGCATAAACACGAGCTCTCTCTCTTCCATGAGTCTTTAGAGTTCAGATTTCGCAATCTTCTCACTCTATTTCAGGCGACAACCCCCCATCTCTCTCTCTTTCCTCTCTCTTTCTTTCTCACTCGCTTAACTCTCTTCTGTAAACGATTGAACCTTCTCCCAAACCTCTCTCTCTCTTCCATAAATTCTCTTCTACTCGGTTTTGTTTTAATTTTCTTTCTTTCGTAATGGTTTCCTCTCTTGATTCTCTTTCTGAAATTCTCTCTCTATTTGTGTTGTAAGAGAAGTAAACATAACCTCAGCCCCTTCTATTTGCAACCTAACTGGTTTACAGGTGGACCAGCCGTTACCGGTCAAGTTATTTGACACCCAACGGAAGAACTCAATCAATACCAAAGTGAGTTAGTATGTATGACCCAACCAATCCAAGAGTGGGTAAAGGGTGAGTTCCCACTTTCCATCGAGTTATCCCGATTGAGTTCGAACTTTGAATTGGAGAGGAAAATTTCATAGGCAAAATTAAGGGAATTGAGTAACTGTTTGGTACGTGACTGTAAATTTTGTGATTTATTTGACTAATTAATATTTAATGGGAATATACATAAGAGGAATGCGAACGTGCTTGAGTGCTCTTTAGCTTATAAAATATTTTAGTGTTACCTGAACCGTTATGGGGAGTAATGGCCCACAGCCACGTGAAAGAGGTCCATCGGCCTTTTTAGTTTGGGAAATTTAATTTTTAGTGGTACTTTATTAAAATATTTAAGATTTAGTCGACAAAGTTTTAAGTTTTAACTTTTAGTACACTTTTATCAAAATAATTAATTTTTAGTGTTATTTCACTATTACAATTTAACTATTCCAAAAATGCCCTTACGTCACTTATTCAAATGATTTGTACAAATCACTTTATTGACTTGTACAAGTCTAAAATGGCTTGTACAAGTCAATTTATTGCTTGTACAAGTCTCAGAAGTAAATTGTATAAGGGTATTTTTGGAAGAATTTATCCGTAGCATTGAAATGACACTTAAAATTATTTATATTTGATAAATGTGTATTAAAAGTTAAAACTCAAAACTTTATCGACTAAATTTTAAATAGTTTGATAAAATATCACTAAAAATTAAATTTCGATGCGGGTCCTGAAAAAAGTAACGCGCCCTCTGTTTGCAAACAATTTTCGGTTTCCAAAAACGATGCGGGTCTATCGTGGAACAACAGTATTACAAATATACCACCGTAAAAAACAACAGAAATCGTTTTTGTGTTTTTAAAAACCCATATTTTCGGTTTTCAGAAATGGGATGTTTTTGAAACTGTTTTTTCTAAAAACAATTCAAAAACTATCAATACCAAATACGTTTTTGGTTTTCTGTGTTTAAAAACCGAAAAACAGTTTCTGAACACGTTCCCAAACATCCTCTTAGTTTTTTGACTGAATCACAATTTGGTTTCCTAAGGTGGAGGGAAGCTTGTTCTTACCTATTTACATGTAAGGTTCATAATTCAGGGCCCTTAAATACAAGTGTGTCAAAGTGCTGGACAATTAAGTCTAACTAATCTTTGCTCATTCTTGGTTTTTTGAGCAAGACTCAAGAAGATTCAGCGCAGAAAGGCATACTGGCTTAAGTTCTCTTCATAACAATCCTACATGTTGACATCTGACAGAATAGCGATTATTTTGCAGGCTAATTCGAACAGATGATGAACAGGGAAGATTACAAATAGTTTGCCCAAAAACACAAAGAAAACGTTTATGAGATTCAACTAAATATTAATTAATCAAGTAATACTAAAATCAATCCACAAGCTGGATTTTATAGCCAAAAATCGTCTATACTGGAAAGTTACTAAAAAGGGCAAAATCCCCTAAAGCATGCCTAAATGAAATATAGAATAAAATAAGCAACCTGTGAAAAATCTAGCTCAAATCGGGTTTAAAATCACTTCCTAATTGACAAACGAAGTATTACCAGAAATAGCAACAAATAACTAAGAATAGTGATTCGAAAGGGAAAACAGCGGAATTTGAGGTCGAAAAAGATGCACATTGACTTTAGTCATGTACCGCGGCGTGCACGCAGGAAATATCTTTCCGAATTGGGGTAATATGTGCGATTCCGATAACCGTAGCCAAAGTTATGGTTAAAATACTAAAATGCACTTAAAACTACCCCAATTAGAAAGATATCACCATCACTTCCTGCCTTTGCGATGATCTGCCAACTCATGGTATTCCAGCGCCATCAATGTACAATTTGACAGCTTAGCATCATCTGTCTTGGATCCCCTTGCATCACATGTTATACTACCAGGAACAATTCTTTTCCATTTTCTTGCTTTGACATCGTTGATGAATCGAATTTAAGCAATCATTGTGGAGAGTTGCAAGTATATTATTAACTATGAGATTGACACTTATAATTAGACAGTCATATTAAATTTTATTTTTTATTTTTTATTTTCTAGGCAAAAATATTGAATATCATGCAATAAGTGGGTAAAGACTTTGTTTTCCGTTGTTTAATGGGCTTCAAAATCATGTTTTATCTTTTATTTTTCATGTGATCATTCTTCAAAGGTATGGGTGTGGCCAGAACGTTTGCAAGTGATGCACCTTCTTGGGTTTGACAACATCGTCACAACCAAGACCTCTCTTACTATAGTGCGAGCAATTCCTCGTTACAGTTTCGGCATCGACAGTCTCGAGGCATTAAATAAAGTTCGCCCAACCATTGGAATCATGCCTTCTGGTCTTCCGTGGATGGTTTGTCCCTGTGGAGATAAAGATGGTTCTCTTCAATTTCTCACCATCGTAGAAGAAAACAGCAGCTGAATAAAGGATCAAGCTCGGTGCAAAGCATTCATCATTACATCTATTCAGTTCCTTACTCTGATCATTCATGTTTCAGTGAGATACAGGAGTTTGTTGAGCTTGTCCAGCCATCCAACATTAGAGGCATAGTGTCTTCGTCATTTTGCTATATTGATCCTCTTTAGTACTTCGGCCATATTCATGGATCAAATCAGACGTCAGGGAGGTCATGCAAAAAGATTCAGAGGACACAGTTAGATTGATTGGTTCCTTATTATTATTATTATTATTTATCGGTAATAAGGATTCTATTAAATTAGAAGATCAAATAGCATGGATTACAAAGCTGTACACCAAGTGTACAGCTTATTTCACAAAGGTCACTATAACTCATTTAAATTTTCTCAAAGTAATACATCCCTGTTGGTTTAAACTGTCACAAGACTCTGAACTCGATGCCCAATAGAGAAGAAAGCTTAGAGCATATTTAAATAAGGCACTAGGAGACTTCTCCCTATCATCAAAGATTCTCTTATTCCTTTCCTTTCAAATTGATCAAAGAATAGCTGTTGGTGTCAATCTCCGTAGCACCCAAACTTGTGAAATCTCTTTACTAAATTTCTAAGAAGAGAGGATAAGATTTACTTCTCTGGTTTATATCTATGATACTCCAAATCTTGTTAAAATTTTGTTCCAGATTTCATTTGTCAACTTGCAATGAATAAGTAAGTGGTTTACTGTCTCTAAATTTGATTTACATAGGACACATTTGTTTGGGAGTTGTCACCCTCTCTTCATCAGATTATCCATGGCTAAATAGCTTCTTCAATACCGCTATCTACATGAAGAAGCCAATCATTGATGGTAGCATAGGTTGCCACAGCATGATAGAGACAGTGAAACTCACATCTTGCTTGCTCATATGATTGTAAAGACTCTTTATGGAAAATTCCCCATCCTTACTCCACCTCCATTTCATCCTATTATTCCCATTGTTTGGATGCTGTCTATTTATGTTCTCCAATAGTTGGGCCAATGCATCTATCTCCCATTCAAACAAACATTTTCTAAAATGTAAATTCCAGTTTAAACCTTTTTCCCCTTGGGAGTAAAGATCTGAAATGAAAGCTTGAGGCCTAGTTGATATGTTGTACAGATTTGGATGAAGATCTTTTAGAACAATGTTTCCATACCATGGATCATGCCAAAATTATATCCTATTTTCTTTCCTTACTAAAACCTTACTCCATGTAAAATCAAATGTGAAAATTTGCAAACCGGTCTCCATAAGCTACATCCTATATTACCATTCACTTGGTCGGGTATCTATATCTCATTATTATAACCATATTGACCGCTATCAAATTTCTTTTTTGGCTTTGCATACCTCCCACCATGAAATCAAATGATACTTTTGGGCATCTTCCCATCCTGCCCAAAGAAAATCTAGCCTTTGAATCACTGACACTGGTGCAAGGAAAGAAGAAAAAATATATGTTGCTAGATGATTCTATCGAGAAAATGACCAATCACAGGATTTCTGTAGGAGTAGGACATGCTACTTGAAAAACGCTGCAGGAGAGTGCTCGTTGTCAAGCACACTTTGCGTTCAGAATCCTTCTTTGAAATTTCATCAAATCGCTGAAACGCGTTGATCGAGAAACACTGAGAAAAGTCTTCGGGTCTATGTGAAAGAATCGTATCTGTCTTGTTTTCTATACTCCAAATGACTTAAAGGTCCTAATGAATTGCAGTTTTTCACCATGCCGGTCTGTAATAAGTTTGGCTGGCTAAATCCGTTCTCACAAGACAAGATATTTCAGGTTTATTTTGACTGTTCTTCTCAATTCAAGTCTTTCGTTCAATTCCATTATTTCGTTCTGCTTTAAACGTCTGGTTTGCGCTTGTCCGAAAAATCTGTGCAGGGATGGCTAACTTTGAAACTCGGCGGTCCTTCTTCGTCTTTATCTACGTTCTATTTCTCTACTTCTCGTCGAAAATCAGGCTGTCTACGGGTGCTGATAGAATCTCTGCAGGCCAAGCTCTCTCTGGGAACCAAACAATTAGCTCTAAAGATGGCAAATTTGAACTGGGTTTCTTCTATCCAGGTAATAATTCTCGGAACCACTACATAGGCATCTGGTATAAAAAGATTCCGGTTAAAACAAGTGTTTGGGTAGCGAACAGAGAGAGACCCATCTCTGATCCATCTTCCGCCGAGCTGAGACTCTCAGAAGATGGAAATCTAGTCCTCTTCGACGAGTCCAAATCACCAATATGGTCGACGAATTCGACCTTCCCCGCCTCTAATTCTACCGAAGCAGTGCTTCTTGACAATGGAAATCTTGTTCTAAGCAGTGGGCCAAATTCATCTGTTCCGTTCTGGCAGAGTTTTGATCATCCAACCAACACATGGCTGCCGGGCTCAAAGCTTGGATTGGACAAACGCACGAACAAAAGTCAGCTCCTTAGTTCATGGAGAAGCGATGAAGATCCAGCTCCCGGGATGTTCGCTCTCCAGTTTGGCCCAACTGGCTCCAACCGGGATTTTATACTATGGAATGGGTCGGAAAGAATCTGGAGTAGTGGACCTTGGAATGGCCAAATTTTTGGTGGGTTTCCTGAACCGTGGTTGAAAAACATCTTCAACTTCAGCTACGTTAACAATGAGACCGACAGCTATTTCTACTACACAACCTACGATCCTTCTATCACAATGAGATTTGTGATGGATGTGTCGGGGCAGATCAGGCTGATTTCGTGGTCCGAGAACGATGGGAGCTGGACGTTGCTTTGGACTGCACCAAGACACCAATGCGAGGTCCGTGCCCTTTGCGGGGCTTTTGGCAGCTGCAACGCGGGAGCCCTGCCCTTCTGCAACTGTTTGCAGGGTTTTCAACCAAAATTTCCCAAAAATTATTTGAATCTAAGCGATTGGTCTGGCGGGTGTGTGAGGGATACTCCTTTGCAATGTGGGAATAGCAGTTTGTCTAATGCAGAGAAGGATAAGTTTCTTTACATGCCGAACGTGGGATTGCCTCCAGATTCACCCTCTTTGGCGATGGGGAGTTCTGAAGAATGCCACTTTGCTTGCTTGAACAATTGTTCTTGCAGTGCCTATGCTTTCGTCAATGGCCAGTGCTCAATATGGGGTGAGAATTTGTTGAATCTGCAACATTTCTTCTTTGGCGAAGGAAACGATTTTTATCTGAGGCTTGCTGCTTCTGATTTTTCTGATCAAGGTAAAAAGAAGAAATCAAATGTTCCAGCTGTTCTTGGTGCTGTTGCTGGGGCTCTGGTCCTCCTAGGGCTTGTTTTATGTCTAATCTGGAGACGGCAACGAAGATCAATAAAAATTGCAAATACTGCTGAGGGTTCTTTAATTCCATTTGGATACAGAGACTTGCAGAATGTGACGAATAACTTCTCTGAAAGATTAGGTGGAGGAGGTTTTGGTTCTGTCTTCAAGGGGTCATTGCCCGATTCATCAGCCATTGCAGTAAAGAAGCTCGAAAGCATCCGCCAAGGCGAAAAGCAATTCCGGGCTGAAGTGAGCACGATTGGGATGATCCAGCACGTTAATCTTGTACGCCTTCGCGGGTTCTGTTCTGAAGGTGCAAAGAGGTTGCTGGTTTATGATTACATGCTGAATGGCTCTTTAGATTCCCATCTGTTTCATCATCAGGAGTCCAAGCTTTTAGATTGGAGGACAAGGTATCAAATCGCACTTGGAACAGCTCGAGGATTGGCTTATCTCCACGAGAAGTGTAGAGACTGCATCATACACTGTGACATCAAACCGGAGAATATCCTTCTTGATGCTGAATTCTGTCCCAAAGTTGCAGATTTTGGCCTGGCAAAGCTTGTTGGCCGTGATTTCAGTCGGGTCCTTACGACAATGAGAGGGACCATAGGCTATCTTGCACCTGAGTGGATCTCAGGCATAGCTATAACAGCGAAAGCAGATGTTTACAGCTATGGCATGATGCTGTTTGAGATCATATCTGGAAGAAGAAACAGTGATCATTCTGAAGAAGGGCCAGTTGGGTTCTTCCCCACTTGGGCTTCGAGAAAAATAACGGAAGGAGAAGTTCTCAGTCTACTGGATCCCAAGTTGCTGAGTGTCGCCAATCTGGAAGAGCTGACCAGAGCTTGTAGAATCGCTTGTTGGTGCATTCAAGATGATGAGACTCACAGGCCATCAATGGGGCAGGTGGTGTGGATCCTTGAGGGTGTGTTGGACGTAAATTTGCCTCCTGCCCCAAGGTCTCTCCAAGTTCTATTTGGGTCACAATAATTAATTGACAATGTCTTCGTCACCATGATTCCAAAACTTAATGTACTAATCATCACTAACTAGATTTAAAGAGCTGAAAACCAAGTACTAGAACTACTTTATCTATTATATATTTTATATATATTATTATATTTTGGTTTGGTTTTTTATTTAGGAAATTTGGTTCGTTTTTTGTTCGATTCGGTTAATCCGAGCCTTCAACCCAAAACCGAAACAAACAAATTCCGTTATCTATTTTTAGAACCAAAACCTATCCAAAGACTATATAACCTAAACCAAACCGACTCAAAGTCAGGTTGGACCAGTATGGTTTTGGTTCTAACCGACTTAAGTTGCAGCCCTAGTACATATTGTTTTATGTAATTAATTCCACCTTCTTTGATTCTTTCCACAAACAAACATTAATTAGTTGTTTGCAAACGTGGGCCTCCTTTATCCATATTCGTCGATATCAGGCCCCATCCTCGAAACTTTCAATTAAAAGGTGCAAGTTTCCGATGTACTGCCTTCTGTGGAGTAATCATCAAAAGTTAGAATCTTTGCAAGAAGGTCCCCTGACCGAAACCTGTTTTAAATCCTGCTCTGATGTTTCCAGGGTATTATATAATCTATTGTTCTTTGTTTCAAGCCGAAGCTAGAAGCATTGATCTAAGCTACTGCTTCTGTCTCCTTCTACCCATTGTAAGTAGTAAGCATATGCAGATATTGCATGGAAGCCTTGGCTTCTAAGTTCTTAGTTAAGTACCACTGATACAGAATTTCTCTGAGAAAGGTTTTGCCCCACTTTGATCTTTTTGGTGAAAAATGTTCAGAGGTGTAGTTGTACCGAGCTACTCTCCAGGCATAGTTACCTAGTTCACCCAACAAATGTTATGTAAGATGCCTCTTTCCCGTCAAATGGATGCTTTGAATTGGAACCTCTGTGACAAAAATAGGCTTGTAACGCAATGAACTCAAGCTCTTGTGACAAGAGTAGGATTCCCCGTTGAACATTCCAAAGTTTTGATCTCCAATTTTTTGGCAAAATAAATCAGGCATGACTTTCCCTGAGGCTCTGAGCATTTAATATTGGTACATATTGCTTTATGTAATTAATTTCACCTTCTTCCACAGACAAATTGCAAACGTGGGCCTCCTTTATCATATTCGTCAATATCAGGGCCCCATCCACGAAACTTTCAGTTAAATGGTACAATTTTCCGATGTGGTGCCTTCTATGGCCTAATCGTCAAAAGTTGGAATCTTTGCGAGAAGCTCCCCCTGACCGAAACCTGTTATAAATCCTACCATGATGTTTCCAGGGCTACCATGACATGGATGAAAAAGGTGCTGGTCTAGAAACATGGGCGTAAAATTTATAATAAGAAATGCTTCACGTGACAGCGTTTCGAAAAAATGCAAAAGAAAGGTGTACAGGATGTCAAGCCCTGTTGAACTCGTCAAAACACAAATGGGAAATAGGCAATTGTTTGTTTGAGGCTTGGTTTTAAGTTATTAAAAATAACATATAGTTAAATAATTAAAAAATAATCGACACCATAATTAAATATGACAATGGGACACCTTCTGCGACCTACAATGGAAAATTTAAGAACATTTGATTGGTGTGGTAAATTAATTGGAGAGTCTTGAGTAGTAGGTAATTAGAGCTGTAAGTAGGGCGGGTTGAGCTAGGTTTTGATGAGTTTGGGCTCAACCCAATCTAAAATCAATTGGCCCAAACTCACCTTGGCCTGCCCTAAACTTAAATTGCTTGAACCCAAACCCAACCCTAAAATTATTTCTCAAGTTCGGGCTGGGTTCGGGTTGGTCCAAATTATTGGGATTTATCAAGGATTTAATAAAATATAATAGCAAAGGCAACAAGTCTATAATGTGTTTAGTATAGGAAAGCAAAAAATTGAGTTTTTAAATTATAACATTTATAAGATTTATTGACCAAATTATAAGACAATACATTATAAAAGAAATACTTAATGAAAATGTGGTCCTTTGTAAATCTTAACTCATTATCCATACAAAGGTCAACATTATTAACTTTCCTAAATTTTGAAAGGTTCTAGGTTTGAAGCTTTATACTCAATTTTATAGAACCTTATCTATTGGGGAATTGATTGGAAAAATAAAGGGGAAGGGCTTGAAGTTTGAAAGAACTTAGGAAGAAGATGGGGTTTGCGCTAAGTCATTTAACCTTGGCTTTATATAATTTGGGTTTTTTGGGATTTTCGGACTATGAGGTGCAAACCCAAGCCCAACCCAAACTCAAGTTCGGGCTTAAAATCAAGCCCAACCCAAACCCAAAATAAAACCTTAGATCAGGCTATTATTCGGGTTGGGTTGGACGGGCTTAAGGTGGGCCGGGCAAAACTTACAGCTCTAGTGGGTATGCTGTCAACTTGAGGGAATGGTAAGTGTGAAACATGTGGGTCACAACATACCACATATATCCATCCGTCAAGCTCAACGCACGCTAAGGGGGAAGAATGGGAGTTAAAGAAGGCTAAGTGACGCTGCCCTCCTTCTCCTTAGTTTGAAGCAAGGAGTCTTGCTATCTATCCCTTCGGCCTCATCCACTCCATTCAAACCCTATTTCACCTGCTCTCCAGTACCCTCCTACTTATTCCCTTTGTTTGCACTCAACCTTGAACTCAACTCTCTGTTCCTCCTCGGCTTACAGGCCTTTTGTCATCCCGCTAGGCTGCTTGCAGGTCTTCTGTTTTCTCTCTCTGCTCCCACTCCACTTGAACCCTCCTCGTTCCTTAGTCGGCTTCAAAATCATGTTTTATCTTCAATTTTTCATGTGATCATTCTTCAAAGATATGGGTGTGGCTAGAACGTTTGCAAGTGATGCACCTTCTTGGGTTTGACAACATCTTCACAACCAAGACCTCTCTTACTAGAGTGCGAGCTCACTACAAAAATATGGTGTCTCAGCGGCGGGAGATTAGAAATTTTAAGCAGCGGTCTTTTAATGACCGCCACTAAAAGTTATATTTTTTATTTTAATCTTCCCGACTTCTCTCCAACTCTCTTCACCTCTCCATCTTCTCTTCAGTCTCTCTCCTTAGTAACTTTGTCTCTTTCTCACATCTTCCACCTCTCTATCTTCTCTCCAGGCCTCCAAGAAGGTAAGTAACTGATCGATGATCACCTTCGACTATTTTTAATGTCTTCTCTACAAATAAGAAGTCATGTTCAAGATATCCTGTTAATACATTATGCATTTTAGATCCAATCTCTAATGCCTTTTTCCTTTTTAATTTCCTCTTCCAGTTTTCTCCTGCATTCGATCGATGTAGTTATTTCGTCTTGACGTTGATCAAATAAAGATAATGTTTTCTGCTCTTGAAATCTCTACTTGAAGTGTAAAATTGTCCCGTGACTCCAGAACAAATCGATTGATTAGGTTATTTCTCTTCCGTAATTATAATAATTAAATTTGTGAGTTCTGCTTTCCGATCAAAAACAAGAACAGAAATGTAGATACAATGCTTGTCATTTTTTGATCGATGGTTGAATGTCTGTATGTGGACAATCGGACAACTCTCTCTCTCTCTCTCTCTCTCTCTCTCTCTCTCTCTCTCCATACAATTCACACCAAAAGCCTGCTGGCATCTCTCTCATTGAACCAGAGCTCTACTTCTCACAGCGGATCCGCCTTCCTCTCGCTTTGTGATTGCTTAGTTCATTTGCTTTCTTCCGCTTGTCATCTCTGTTTTGTTTGGACACGACAATGGAGAAGATTTTGTGGTTATGAAGCATGAGGAAGCTTCTGCTGTTTTCAGTATCGGCGGTGCTTTTGTTGCTCTTCCCGGTAATTTCTTTGCCACTCGGTGAGGGCTTCTCACACCTTTTCTACTATGCATGTACTCAGTCGCTTCGTCTTTGATCTTTTTCTTAATCGTTTTGCCAGTTTTAGTAAGTTGGAGCTGATTCGGCAGCTCAATAGAGACCGTGTTTGAGCTTTATGAGTAAAATATTTGAAAATCCTCTTTTGAGAAATTTGGGGTTAAGTCGTACCGTAGAACAACGTTTAGAGCCATTCTCTGTGATCATATGAGTATGGTTTTATTCTATTCTTTGTATGTTTAACTTTTCGACATTGTCGGAATAATGGCGTTGCAGGAAAAGCGATGATGTCGATTAAGGCGTCTTTTGGCAATGTGGCTAACGTGCTTCTCGACTGGGACGATACGCGTGATGGTGATCACTGTTCCTGGCAAGGAGTCTTCTGCGACAACGTCAATTATTCTGTTGTCTCTCTGTAAGTGTTTACTTTTTCTTGGTTCTTCAAACCCCATTTGCTCTTCCCTTTGTTCAATGCATTCTTTTTCTTGGTTCTTTGATTTTGATGGTGTCATGTTTTATCTGGAAAGGAATCTCTCAAATTTGAATCTAGGTGGTGAGATTTCTCCCGCCATTGGAGAGTTGAGGAACTTGCAATTCATGTACGTTTTCTTTCAATTGTTTGGCCATTTTGCTTGCTTTTCGATTCTATCTGTTAACCCATTCTCTCTTACCCCTTTCTCTCTAAAATTGCAGTGATGTTGTTGCAGAGTCGGATCAGAGGTTTTGTTATTCTGCTTAGCCGAGGTACAAGCTGCTAAAGCTTGAGAGTGTTGTTGGCATTGGGCAAGCTAGGTTTTCTGTCTTGTGCTTGTTTTCCTTTTAACCAGTCTTATTGATCTGTCTTATTGATGCTACACGGGCATGACCACTCATGGAAACCAGAGAGAGAGAGAGAGAGAGAGGAGGGAGAGAGAGAGAGAGAGAGAGAGAGAGGAGGGCGGTTGCGGTGAAGGGACAGGTCACAGGAGCATGTGGCATGGGCATGGGCATGGGCATGGACAAGGGCAGGGGCAGGGGCAGGGGCAGGTCAGAGTGGGGGCAAGGGGCAGGTCATCGTGGTGCAGGGGCGTGTGCTAAATAAAAATTTTTTTTAAAAGCATAACATAATTGCGGCAGTCACTCAACCGCCGCTAAAAGATTTAGAGACAGTCCTTTCATCGGCGGACAACTATCGAGCCGCGTAGCTTTTAGCGGCGGTCTTTTGGCATTTAGCGGCGGTCAACAACCGCCAGTAAAGCTGTTCATTTTTGTTGTGGCTGTTCCTCATTACAGTTTTGGCATCACACTCTCGAGGCACTAAATAAAGTTCGCCCAACCATTGGAATCATGCCTCTTAGTCTTCCGTGGATGGTTAGTCCCTATGGAGATAAAGATGATTCTCTTCAATTTTGTCTTTCAATTTCTCACCATCGAAGAAGAAAACAGCAGTTGAATAAAGGATCAAGCTCGGTGCAAAGGATTCATCATTACATCTATTCAGTTCCTTACTTTGATCATTCATGTTTCAGTGAGATACAGGAGTTTGTTGAGCTTGTGCAATCATCCAACATAAGAGGCATAGTATCTTCATCATTTTGCTATATTGATCCTCTTTACTACTTCGGCCATATTCATGGATTCAATCAGATGTCAGGGAGATCATTCAAGAAGTTTCAGAGAACCCAGCTAGATGAAAGTGTTGAAAGTGTAACAGTCAATTCAGTGTTGAAAGTGTAACAGTCAATTCTACATTTGGAAACACAGACTGCATGTTGGGTAAAAACTCCTAACCAACTACCCCATATAGTAAAGTAAGGAGTTGTGTATGCAATATGCACCAAGAAAGCTCTCAGGAAGCTGGAGAGGTCACAAACGGTCCCGCTTAAAACCCTACCTCCTTAGGCGATTATAGTCCCTTTTGACCAAACTTTCTTAGACATGCACTTAGCAACATGGCATATCTCCTACAAAACTATACTAGGTTTACAAATAATAACTAATGCAATTGGAATAAATAACTGAGAAATAAATACAAAAGCAGAAATGCTAAGGCAGAATGTAAATGCAGAAGCTAAATAAAGAACACCAGAATTTAACGAGGTTCAGCAAATACTTATGTCATCGTGCACCGTTGATCACTTTCCACTAGATGAAGAAGAAAATTTTACAACTTGGGTCTCTCAAAGTGAAGATGGAAATTAACTCTAATTCCAAGTTTCCAACTTAACAACAATGGGGTGGGGGACCCCCTTTTATAGTCTTCTAAACCCCCATGGGTCCCATACTTAATCGGTATAGGACCCAAGCAGTGGCGGAACCACGTTATAGCTAGGGGGCTTTTATTTTTTAATTAAAATTTATGTTTTGGCCCTTCTAAAATTTCTAGTTTGCCGTGCCCCCCCAACTCATTGAAATTTATATATTTCATGAGAACCCCTTCTAAAATTTCTGGTTTGTCCCCCTAACTCATTGAAATTTCTATATTTCATAAAAAGTGTTAATTGAAAATTTTTTTTGCCCCCTCAGATTTGGAGTCCTGATTCCGCCACTTGACCCAAGTTGGTGGCTTTTTGCCACCCACTTAACACTCCAATCAGGTAATGGCCAAAAAGGAAAGAACTATGAAGGTTGGTCATTTAGGTGTGCGTACAAGCAGGGTAAGTGTGATTAGACGAACACAGCGTGGTTAAAAAATTATGGACATTTGACAGCATTGATTGACCAGGTTTCATTTCTAGAATCATGTCACAGCTTGAAATTAGAACATACTTGCGAATGTTGTACTGTACCATACTTGGATCTGAGAATCGGTAATTCAAAATCTTGAAATTTGCTTGAAGCTAAACTTGCTCGTCTTTGTCGCAATCACAAAAATGGACGCATACCTCAGAATTCGTTTCTTTTGACGAGTACCAAAATGCAGGAATCTGCTTTAATCTTTTCAGTGAAATTTGGTCGCTTAAGTACATGTTTGAAAGATTGAATCTACTGACATAACAATCCTTTAAAATTCTATTCCTTTTTTTTTTTTTTTTGGTGAGGTAAAATTCTATTCCTTATTTCAGGCTTTTCAGTCATAGTAAAATGAAGACTATGGACTACGATGCCAGTGAATGTCCCTTTCACGGTACAACACTGTGTTAGACCTGAAATTAATTCTTTTTAAGGTTGACGGGGTTGACGGGGTCAGAAGACTCGCGAGTCGTGAATGAGGACCACCAGACCAGAATCCTAGATACAGTTTCTCTCAAGACTTCTTGGATTGATGTGAGAGCAGTTGGAACTCCGGTCCCTTTCGTTACCGTGAAAAGCGCGATGTTTAGGTCGTATGGATGTTACCCACCCACTAGAGAGAACTTACAATGATATTCTAACACGTAAATGGTTTTCTTTTGCCTCATTTCTCTCTGATTATCTGTTTACACAGAGTCTGAGACTAGCATCCCAACAGTGTAGCTCTGGACCCTTCAATTGAAAAGGCATCTCATCTTTAATGTCAAGATTAGAGATAATAACAATGGCAGAAATAAAATTGACATCAGATGCGTTTGTGCGGCGGAGTGCTTGTCTCTCTCTGTCAAGTGTTTAATGATGTTGGCGATGAGGTGGGTGGAAAGGCGTTTTCAAGCTCCAGTTGTCGCCTGCATCATTGATTGGTTCCTTCTTATTTTACATGATTCTATCGACAAAATGACCAAATCACGGGATCTGTGTAGGACATGCTACTAGACAAACGCTGCAGGAGCTAAGTGCGTTCAGAATCCTTCTTTGACGTTTCATCAAATCTTTGGAACGCGTTGATCAAGAAACACTGAGAAAAGCCTTCGGGTCTATGTGAAAGAATCGTATCTGTCTTGTTTTCTAGACTCCAAAAGACTTAAAGGTCGTAATGAATTGCAGTTTTTCACCATGCCGGTCTGTAATAAGTTTGGTTGGCTAAATCCGTTCTCACAAGACAAGATATTTCAGGTTTATTTTGACTATTCTTCTCAATTCAAGTCTTTCGTTCAATTCAATTCTTTCGTTCTGCTTTAAATGTCTGGTTTGCGCTTGTCCGAAAAATCTGTGCAGGGATGGCTAACTTAGAAACTCGGCTGTCCTTCTTTGTCTTTATCTACGTTCTATTTCTCTACTTTTCGTCGAAAATCGGGCTGTCTACGGGTGCTGATAGAATATCTGCAGGCCAAGCTCTCTCTGGGAACCAAACAATTAGCTCTAAAGATGGCAAATTTGAACTGGGTTTCTTCTATCCAGGTAATAATTCTCGGAACCACTACATAGGCATCTGGTATAGAAAGATTCCGGTTAAAACAAGTGTTTGGGTAGCGAACAGAGAGAGACCCATCTCTGATCCATCTTCCGCCGAGCTGAGACTCTCAGAAGATGGAAATCTAGTCCTCTTCGACGAGTCCAAATCACCAATATGGTCGATGAATTCCACCTTCCCCGCCTCTAATTCTACCGAAGCAGTGCTTCTTGACAATGGAAATCTTGTTCTAAGCAGTGGGCCAAATTCATCTGTTCCGTTCTGGCAGAGTTTTGATCATCCAACCAACACATGGCTGCCGGGCTCAAAGCTTGGATTGGACAAACGCACAAACAAAAGTCAGCTCGTTACTTCATGGAGAAGCGTTGAAGATCCAGCTCCCGGGATGTTCGCTCTCCAGCTCGACCCAAATGGCTCCGACCAGTATTTTACACAGTAGAATGGGTCGGAGAGGTACTGGAGTAGTGGACCTTGGGATGGCCAAATTTTTAGGGGGGTTCCTGAAATGAGGTTGAACAACATGTACAACTTAACCTACGTTAACAATGAGAACGAAAGCTATTTCAACTACACAATCTATGATACTTCTATCACGACGATATTAGTGATGGATGTATCGGGGCAGATCAAGCAGATTTTGTGGTTGGAGACGCTATCAAGCAGATTTCGTGGTTGGAGAACACTTACAGTTGGAGTTTGTCTTGGTCTCAACCAAGACGGCAATGCGAGGTCCATGCACTTTGCGGGGCTTTTGGTAGCTGCAACGAGGGAGCCCTGCCCTTCTGTAAATGTCTGCATGGTTTTCAACCAAAATTTCTCAGAAATTATTGGAATCTAAGCGACTGGTCTGGTGGGTGCGTGAGGGATACTCCTTTGCAATGTGGGAATAGTAGTTTGTCTAATGCAGAGAAGGATAAGTTTCGTTACATGCCGAACGTGAAATTGCCTCTAAATCCACTAGCTTTGGCGAGTGGGAGCTCTGAAGAATGCCATTCAGCTTGCTTGAACGATTGTTCTTGCAGTGCGTATTCGTTCGTCAGTGGTAAGTGCTCAATATGGCGTGAGAGTTTGCTGAATCTGGAACAACTCTCTGACGGAGGAACCGATTTTTATCTAAGGCTTGCTGCTTCTGATGTTCCTGATGAAGGTAAAAAGAAGAAATCAATAGTTCCAGCTGTTGTTGGTGCTGTGTCTGGGGTTCTAGTTCTCCTTGTTTTGTCTAATCTAGAGACGGCAACGAAGATCAATAAAAATTGCAAAGACGGCTGAGGGTTATTTAATTCCATTTGGATACAGAGATTTCCAGAATGTGACGAATAACTTCTCTGAAAGATTAGGTGGAGGAGGTTTTGGTTATGTTTTCAAGGGGTCATTGCCAGATTCATCAGCCATTGCAGTAAAGAAGCTCGAAAGCATCCGCCAGGGTGAAAAGCAATTCCGGACTGAAGTGAGCACGATTGGGACGATCCATCACGTTAATCTTGTATGCCTTCGTGGGTTCTGTTCTGAAGGTGCAAAGAGGTTGTTGGTCTATGATTACATGCCGAATGGCTCTTTAGATTCCCATCTGTTTCATCATCAGGAATCCAAGCTTTTAGATTGGAGGACAAGGTATCAAATCGCACTTGGAACAGCTCGGGGATTGGCTTATCTTCACGAGAAGTGCAGAGACTGCATCATCCATTGTGACATCAAGCCGGATAATATACTTCTTGATGCTAAATTATGTCCCAAGGTTGCAGATTTTGGCCTGGCAAAGCTTGTTGGCCGGGATTTCAGTCAGGTCCTTACGACAATGAGAGGGACCAGAGGCTATCTTGCACCTAAGTGGATCTCAGGGGTGGCTATAACAGCGAAAGCAGATGTTTATAGCTATGGCATGATGCTATTTGAGATCATATCAGGAAGAAGAAACAGTGATCAATCTGAAGAAGGGTCAGTTGGGTTCTTCCCCATTTGGGCTTCAAGGAAAATAACTGAAGGGGAAGTCCTCTGTCTACTTGATCCCAGGTTGCAGAGTGACGCCAATCTGGAAGTGCTGACCAGAGCTTGTAGAATCGTTTGTTGGTGCATTCAAGATGATGAGACTCATAGGCCATCAATGGGGCAGGTGGTGCAGATCCTTAAGGGTGTGTTGGACGTAAGTTTGCCTCCTGCACCAAGGTCTCTCCAAGTTCTTGTTGATAACCAGGAGAACATAGTTTTCTTCCTGAATTCTTCTTCGTCCAACCAGAGTTCACAAATGCAGAACAGCTCAACTACTTCCTCCCAGGCCAAGAGCGCCACATCCGCTGCGAGTTCCAAATCTTGAAAGCCAATAAAGCAAATATCGATGTTTCCAGAGTAGCACTATCTGGTTGAAATTGAGGATCAGAGTATTATATAATCTATTGTTTTTTTCAAGCCGAAGCTAGAAGCATTGATCTAAGCTGCTGCTTCTGTCTCCTTCTACCAATTGTAAGTACTAAGCATATGTAGATGTTGCATGGAAGCCTTGGCTTCTAAGTTCTTAGTTGAGTACCACTGATACAGAATTTCCATGAGAAACGTTTTGCCCCACTTTGATCTTTTTGGTGAAAAATTTTCAAAGGTAGTTGTACGGAGCTACTCCAGGCATAGTTACCTAGTTCACCCAACAAATGTTGTGTATGATGAGAATAAAATTTTCATGTGGCATCAAGGGCCTTGCCTACAATTTGTGTCTTTCTTTGTAAAAATTTAAGAAATGTTATTAAAAAAAAATGGGATGACCATGAACAATAACAAATTCTAATGGATAAGGTCACCTCTCTTCTGTCAAATGGATGGTTTGAATTGAAAACTCTGACTAAAGTAGGCTTGTAACGCAATGAACTCAAGCTCTTGTGACGAGTAGGATTCCCCCTTAAGCATACCAAAGTATTGATCTCCAATTTTTTTGCAAAATAAATCAGGGAATGACTTTCCCTGATCGAGTAGAGCTGTAAGTAGGGCGGGTTGGGCTAGGTTTTGATGAGTTCGGGTTCAACCAAATCTAAAATCATTTGGCCCAAACTGACCTTGGCCCGCCCTAAACCCAAACTGCTTGAACCCAAACCCAATCCTAAAATTATTTCTCGAGTTCGGGTTGGCCCAAATTAATGGGATCTATCAAGGATCTAATGAAATATAATAGCAAAGGCAACAAGTCTGTAATGTTTTTAGTATAGGAAAGCAAAAAATTGAGTTTTTAAATTATAACATTTCTAAGATTTATTGACCAAATTATAAGACAACACATTCAACATTATGAAAGAAATACTTACTAAAACTGTGGTCCTTTGTAAATCTTTAGTCATTATCCATATAAAGATCAACATTATCAACTTTCCTAAATCTTGCAAAGGTTTTAGGTTTGAAGCTTTATATTCAATTCTATAGAACCTTATCTATTGGGGAATTGATTGGAAAAATAGAGAGGAAGGGCTTGGAGTTTGAAAGAACTTTGGAAAAAGATGGGGTTTGCGGTAAGCATTTAACCTTGGCTTTATATAGTTCAGGCTTTTTGGGTTTTTCGGGCTATGAGGTGCAAACCCAAGCCCAATCCAAACTCAAGTTCGGGCCTAAAATCAAGCCCAACCCAAAGCCCAACCCAAATCCAAACCCAAAATAAAACCTTAGATCGGGCTATTATTTGGGTTGGGTTGGGTGGGTTTAGGGTGGTCGGGCAAAACTTAAAGCTCTATCCCTGAGGCTCTGAGCATTTAATGTTGGGTACTTATTGCTTTATGTAATTAATTCCACCTTCTTTGATTCCTTCCAGAGACAAACATTAATAAGTTGTTTGCAAACGTGGGCTTCCTTTATCCATATTCTTACACCACCAAAAAAAATTTATCCATATTCTTCGATATCAGGGCCCCATCCACGAAACTTTCAGTTAAAGGGTGCAAGTTTCCGATGTATTGCCTTCTGTGGAGTAATTGTCAAAAGTTAGAATCTTTGCGAGAAGGTCCCTGACCGAAACCCATTTTAAATCCTGCTATGATGTTTCCAATAGGATGAAAAAGGTGCTGGTCTGGTGCAAAATTTATAATAAAAAATGCTTCACATGATAGCATATCGAAACAATGTCAAACCCTGTTGAACTCATCAAAACACAAATGGGAAATAGGCAATTGTTTGTTTGAGGCTTGGATTTAATTTATTAAAAATAACATATAGTTAAATAATTAAAAAATAACCGATACCATAATTAAATATAACAACGGGACGCCTTTTGTGACTTACAATGGAAAACTCATGAACATTTGATTGGTGTGGTAAATTAATTGGAGAGTCTTGGGTATTGGGTGTGCTGTCAATTTAAGGGAATGGAAGGTGTAAGACATGTGGGTCACAAAGAGCACACCATTATGGCGATTGTATATGCTACGTGAGATTGAGCACACCATTAAGTCCCAATGTGCAGAAAAAGGATTTCGCCTCACTTCTGGACTATACAGTTCGTATCTACAATTTTATTTATAGTTTTGAAGTAGTGCCATTCAATGTGGGTCCTACACAAAAAGATAAAATCTAAAAAAATGGATAAACTCTAGGAAAATGCATCCTGTATATATTGTAAATAAAATTGTAGATAAAAACTGTATTGTCGGTCATTCGGATTTTGGCTTCTGTGGCGTAAAGTTTGAGTTAGATACCAAAATTACGTATATACAATGACTCGGGCTAAGGGTATTTTGGGAAAAGAAATTCTTTTGGCCTTTTTTTTGACAAGTTCGCTGCGCTAGTAAGTCTCCCCGGTTATACAGTAATGATATGCGGGCTAGGGTTTGTTCATCGTCTTCAATCGTCAAATCAAATAAGTAGGATTTCTAGGGAACGTAGGATTGTTTTGCCCTTTTTGTCGCTCTTGAAAATTTTCCTGTTTCGTAGCTTGGATCAGTAGGGTTTTGGGACAGATGCCTCAGCGACATTCCAAGAACAACAATGATCTTGCCTTCTTCACATACGACGAGAAGAAAAAGCTCGGATATGGAACTCAGAAGGAGAGGCTTGGAAAGGATTCAATAAAGCCCTTCGATGCCTGTTCCCTCTGTTTAAAGCCCTTCATCGATCCTCTTTGCTGCCAGAAAGGTCATGTCTTCTGCAAGGAATGCATACTCGAGTGCCTGCTCGCCCAGAAGAAGGACATACAAAGGTCTGTTGCTTTTCTTATTATTTATTTATGTTTATTTTGGTTGATGCTTGTTATTATATGGGTCCTTTCTTTCCCATTCATATATATAAGAAATAGCTTATATGTTGGCATAAAAAAAAAATCTAGTTTTGGTACTAACCAATCCTGAGGCATGAATTGGTGCTTATTGTGTTCAAATCGAACAGAGTATTTGGGGCACGATATGTGCATCGTTGGGTCTTGTCGGAGAGATATCATTGTTGTCCTTAATGCTTTGAAAACGATAGGTTGTGAATTCTTGTTGCCTTCCACAAAAAAAGAAAATTGCACTTTATTTTGGAAATAATATTGATGGAATTCGATCTTCTGGTGCATCATGCATGATATATACAATTGATGAGAATATAAGTATTATAGCATTTTAATGATCAATACTCAATGGAACATAAGGAATTCTAGTCCATGTACAAGCAATTACTGTGGTACAGTTATTCCCTCTCTATTTCAGGTTTTTAAACTTGAATCACATTATTTGATTTGGTTGGCTTGAGTTAATGAAAACTATATAGGTAAATGGAAGTCATGATAAATTAAAATTGTGTATAGAACACTCAGAAAATGACCAAAACTTCTCATATTTAAGCTCAGTTAGATGGAGGATTTTTTGGTGGAAGTATGTTTCCCTTTTTGTTTATCAATTGCCGAGCGTTTGTATGGATTAGCTTCTTATATAGTTGCATAGAAGACCTAGCCTTCTGGGAAACTCCACTGTCGTTAACTGGTGATACAATTCTATTTTTTTGGTTTTGCTGGTCCAATGTGGGATAAAGGCGAGCTGGATGAGGTTAGTAGCTGGTGTGAAACTTGGGCAAGGATGTTAATTGTTGAAAGGGGAGGACATTTTCTGGCTGATGATGGATTGTTGTTAGCCCAAAGAAAAAATGGAGCATAGCAATCTTTATTTATTGAAGGCTCTGAAGGAGTTCACTCTTTGAAATCAATGAAGATTGCTTAACGAGAAACGTTAGGGCCATATCAGCTTTTGTTGTGAGGGGAGGTAACAAGACAGTTCCAAACTGATGATGGATGTTTTTAGCCCTAAGATAAAGTGGAGCATGGAAGTCTTTATCTGATGAAGGCAGTGAAGTATGTGAAAGTAGTGAAGATTGATTAAGAAGAAATTTAGGGGCAAATAAGCCATTGTTGTTAGAGGGGCACCAAGGATGTTAATTTTGAAAAGAGAAGATGGTTCTAAACTGATGGAGTGGGCATCGTCTACAGCCCCGCTGTAAACAGCCCCTCACATGTACGGTGTGGGGCCCCCCAAATGAATGGTGGGGCCCACACGGAATGTGAGGGGCTGTTTACAGCCCCCCGCTGTAGAGGATGCACGCTCAAACTGATGATGCAATGTTGTTATCCGAAAGCTAAATGGAGTGTAGAAAATCATTATGTTGTAAAGGGTGTGAAGTTGGTCAGTTTATGATATTGTTGAATTGGATTGGGTCATAGTAAAAGGTTAGCATAACAATTGACTAAAAGGAAAACTGGATGCCTAAGTCGTATGTCTAACATGAATTGATTTGCTTGAAGCTCGGTACTTCAATCGAAGTGATTCTAAAAATGAAGAATAAATGATATGACTATGCTGTAAGATTGTGCTGTACCTTTAAATTTTCTTAATGTAATTGGTCAGGTTAGGTAGGTGGGAAGTGTGATGCATGCAGAAAGTTGTAACTTGTGGTGCCTTATTTAGGTAGATTGTTTGTTGACTGTTTCTTTCATGGACAATGTAGACTATTTGACCTAGTTTCATTAAAGGGTTGATGTAGATATCAGGGATTTATTTGTTTATGATTCCATAACTCAGGAAAGGGTTAATTTTCTAAATAACAAAATGTTATTATATTTATTGATTTTCCTTTTTTATATTAGCCATTTTGATTTTAATGTTTATAATGGAGCTGACTTGGCAGGAAGCTAGCTGCCCATGCTGCCCAGGAGAAGCTAGAGAAAGAGGAAGAAGAGGAGAAGCTTTTTCTGCAGAAGGCCAAAGAGCTTGATGCATTTGATCAACAAAATCATGGTGCCATACCTCAGTACAATGAGAGAAACTATACAAGAGACAAGAATGGGTTCCATGGGGCAAACAGTGTGAAGGTGACATCATATGAAGAAGAAGCCCTCCGCAACATGAAAGCATTTTGGCTACCTTCTGCAACACCCGGTGCTCCTGTTAAAGTTGAGGCACCTTCCACAAGTACAATTTGTCCAGAAGGCAACGAGAAGCTGAAGCTGAAGAGCCTATTCCCAATTTATTTCACAGAAGAGGGAAATGAGAGTAAGAAATCCGATGTTCTGAGTGCAACACTCGTTTGCCCCAGTTGCAAGGTTACTCTGACCAACACACTAACTCTTGTGGCCCTCAACACATGCGGCCATGTATTCTGCAAAAAGTGTGCAGATAAGTTTGTGGCTCCAGAAAAGGTCTGCTTGGTGTGCAACAAGGGATGCAAAGAGAGGAATCTGGTGTGCTTGGCAAAAGGTGGAACTGGGTTTGCGGGTCACGGGGATAGTTTGGAAGCTAGAGATTTCAAGCATTTGGGAAGTGGTTCAGGACTGGGGCTGGTGAGACCTGCGGTGAAGACCTGAATGCATATGGAAGGGATGCAGCTGACTGCATTCCAATTGTGCCCGACGTGATTTAGATTGATTATTGATGTTAATCAATCCCCGTTGAATTTTTTTTTTAAAATATTTTGTTTTGAAAGGGGTGTTATATTATAACTGCCCAGCAGTTTATGCAATATAATCTTGAGGGAGGCTAGTGATAGCTTTAAATCGTAAGGGGAGAAGGGGCTGAAGCCCATTTCATGGTTTTCACGAGAAGCATCTTCACATTGAAATAGGCTTTTTGCTAGTATTTTATATCTAAAATGCTCTTCATTTTTTTTTTTTTTTTTGACATTAACAGTATTTATGCTACGTCAATTTGCGATTTGCTTTGGTATATTTAATTACGGTGCAGGCTTGTAAAATGCTACCTTGCCACTTTTGCAACGGACCTAAATTGTAACCCCACATGTCTTGTAACATCAGCTTTGCTTTCAAAATTGAATATTATCTTAGAAAAAAAAAAACTTTGAAAAATCGGAAATGAGTTTCTTGTTGTTATCCATTCTCGAGTAATAAAACGTTGACACTTTCCGTCGGCCTTGCCTTATCTGTGCTAAAGTGACGAAAATAGTTACTATGGTTCTCAAATTAAAAAAAAGACAAATAATAGGGCACCATCAGGAGTGGCTCGATCAACAACGATATTGCCAGTGGGCAGTAGGCTGTTGTGTGTAATGAAGACAAATTTAAAAAATAAAAATGTGGGGTTAAATGACAGCCGCAGAAGGGCCTCCACTGAGCCATGTTGCACGTGAAAACAAACAAGGCCGTCAAATGAGGCAGCTCGCACATGGGTCCCACTTGTACCGACCACTACCATCCATCGCCACCTTGAGACGAGGTGGACTCGCCGCCATCCATATCCAGTCCAAGTTGGGTTTAAGACGATCCTTGAACGTAAAAGAAAAAGTGGGAACAAAATTATTAACAAAACATTTCTCTGCTATGGAAAGAGAGACGACGGGGTAAAGGAATCGATTTATTTAAATTTTAAAGAAAAGAAGGGATAAGGAGAGGAGGCAGAGCGAATTGCAGGAAGGGCTAACCTAAGAGCAGTTTGCCGGAGAAGCTTTTTTTGTTGTTGTCAGGAACGTACTTCCTATGATGGCGGAGTCGGAGAAGGAGGAGACGGTGGTTGCTGGTCTTGGAGAAAAGGATGGACAGGAGACGTTCATGGATGGAATGGCGGTGTTGGATTTCGACATGCTCTGCGCGACTGTTGCTCTGCAGACGCAAGGCAAATTGGGTAAATTGGAGCAGGTGGATGGAGATGGAGCTGAATTTGATGGAGTGCAGAGGATGTGGGAAGGACAACTTCTCGATTGCTTTGAAGATCGCCGTATCGCTCTTGAAACGGCTTGGTAATTGTTGTTTTCCCCGAGTCTTCTTCTTCTTGTTCTTTCTTCAAATCCTCTTAGAACCTACTTTCTTCGACTTAGCAGGTTTTTTTCCCCTTTTCTCGAGAGCAATTTAATGAAAAGAAACATGTTCTCGTCTCCTTAAATAGGAAGGTTATGGATCGCAAAAATTTTAGTGGATAGAAAACTAAGAGGATTCCCGGTTTTTTTTTTATCATATTCTTTTCCCTCTTTTGGCTCCCCTTGTTTGTATCGATTGTTTGTAATGGTTCGGCGAATGGGAACTTTTGTCATAGTGTCTTTGGAGCAATTTGTCCTTTTAGCGAAATCATTGATTGAATTGGTCATTGATATTATGTTTCGGTGTTTCAGTTGTCCGTGCTATAGATTTGGGAAAAATATGAGAAGAGCTGGTTTTGGATCCTGTTTTGTTCAGGTAAATGCTTTCTCTTTGAAACTGTTCTGTAGTTTCCTTCTTCCCGTATACTAAGAAACTGTAATATTTATGATATGAACAATAATTTGATTCTTATGATAAAAGAATTGTGGATTGGATGAACTTTCGCAGTAAATCTAAGCAGAAGTTCTTAATTGTTCGATGTTAATTACAGATTAAAAAAGAAAAAAAAAACTAGAAGGAAAAGAAAGCAAGATGTTTAAAGCTGCATATATTTACGAGATGATGCGAAGGGGCCCAGGTTGGACTTTTACAAGTGTGAATTGTTCAAGTCAACTTGTTTGACACAAGTCCATCGAAGTCAACCTGAGTCAGATACATGTCTCATGATTGTCAATCCATGTCCCTTGAGTCCTTGACTTGTATATAACTTTTTCACTTGCAATTCTCAGTATTGGTCAGCGTGTTCTTTAATGCTGCTTCCATTTGTCAAGATGAAGTATTCTTCACGATATGTAGCTTATGATTTTGCTGCTGATGATTTTGAATGCTGATACTTGTTAATCTTGACTTTACCTAATATTTATTGATATTGACATTTTGATTTGCGAAATAAAATGAAAGGGAAACAAAAGATCAAAACCATACCATTCCTATATGGTTTAGACACAGTTTATTTATCTAATGGGTTGGGAAAATCATTCAGTATTAAACCTGGACCCATGGGTACCCCTTAACCCTGCAGAAATGCCATTGTGCTGGTAATCACACATTATTATTATTTGTCTATACTATTGGTAAAGCGAAGTTTGGGGAATATTCCCCAGATTCTGGCCTGCCTTTTTCCTGAACTCAAAGACCCTCTTTAAATCAATAAATCAATTAGTATTCATACCCAAACATCCTCACGTCACTGCACATTCAAACACAATCGAAACCGCCCACTATATCAAGTAACCACCTGTGTTGATCCTTAAAAAACTATCACCCAAAGTGGTCTCACTTTAACCCTCTATATCAATGTGCAGTAGTGCATGTGCCTCCCCTAGTTTATTTATTATCTCAACTACAGCTGTTAAATGCATAAATACCTTACGAACTGGAAATTCTTAATGATTTATGGTAATTAATTGCAATGATTAAATTTTGTGGATGATTGGGATCTGCAAGTAAAATCTTACAAAATGTTTTATGTAAAATTTTACAGTTATTTTGTTTATGATGATTCTTACTGTTGCTTCAATATTGCAGGGATTAGCTCATTTCATTCTTGTAGTTGCTGCTTTTCTCAACTACGTTGCTTTTATTGTCACCAAGCGCCAGTGTTTTCTGTACTTGGCTATTGCTTTCACGTTTTCAGCTGGAATATATTTGGGGTTTTTCCGTATACGGATTCGAAAAAAGTTCAACATCAGGGTATGAATTTCTGTCCTATGTCCGGTTTTATTAATCATTATCTGACTCCTATAATTTGTTAGGATCTGAAAGAGGTTGACTGAGCGTCCCTCCCCCCCCTCTTCCTTTCTTCTTCTTCTTTTTTTTCCCGTTTTGTCTACTCTCTTTCCAGTATTTTGTGAATTCCTTTTCTTTTGCTTAATCTGTGTCTTGGTATAGCTTCTTTTCTTCACTGTAAATTTATTTACTGGAAAAGAGAAGGTCATTATATGCTTATATGATATGTATTAAAATCCCTTGATAATGTATCATTCAATATTTTCATTTTGATAGTTTGTTTGCCGGCCAATATTTAATCCTCTGAGAGGTTACTGTTTGAAATTCTCCATGCACACTAGGACAGTTGTAAATAGGATTTTCAGTGGGATTGGGACATAAAAAACTTGATAGTGACACTTGAAAGGGGAAGAAACTATGAAAGTTGTTCTCTACTAATGGTGACCGCTCTTGAATTTCCCCTCTATATAGAGTTCATATTTTCCTTGTTTAGAACCTAAATTTATTCAGTACTTCAATTTACTTTCGTGAAAGAATTATTCTTATGCGTTGCTGTGACCTTTTTATTCTTATGTTATGGGAGGAGAAAGAGAATGTTGTAGTCATTATTGGACAATACCATTTTCTTTTTGCAAGTTGTCAGACTTCTGTCTTCTGAGTTTGAAGTTTCCTTTGAAGACAACCGAATAGCTGCTGATTGGGAAAAAACAAAGCAGGAATACTGAAAAAAAGAGAAAAAAAAATGGAAAAAGAAAGTTAAATTTGACAGGATATTTTTTCCTAATCCATGGTCGAGCCCTTGTCCTATTCTCCTTGGTTCTTTTTATGATGGCAGTACTATGGCTTTTGCTCTCTGGATCTTCCTTCTGAAATAAAATTAACTTCCGGCCTTTTTTCCTGGAATCAGAATCTTGCTGGATTCCTCTGCTGCTTACCCCTTTCAGTAACACCTGTAAATTTTTTGCAGCTGAAATTTGTTGGTTATGATGAACAGTGTCCAATCAAGTATGATATGCCATCAGAAGGAGCTTTTCCAGGGTTCAGTCAAAAGCCATGGGGATGGGCCACAAGCCCAGTTCATGTTTTATGTACTGCTAATTGGGACTTAACATGTGGGCAAAAATATTTTGCTCTTCCATTATCCACCAATAAGTCAATTTATCTTAATGAGGTGCACAGAGTGGGATATTTGTCTCACATGGTACGTACTCTAGGTGGCAGCATCTTGTTGTGCTTTATGAATTATTTTATGTTAACATTGCCTGGTGACAACCTTAACCATGAAGGAAGTGTAGTATGTGCTGTTTAACATGGTAGCAAGGAGGGAACTGGGGCCCACTTTCCTCCACGCATAGTGGGAGTATGGGGGTGAGAAATGCTGGAGCCTGCAACAGCGATACCTACCTGTGGCCTGCCTTTATGTGGAATGTATGTGAAAAAACATGTACTTTTATATATTAAGGCCAGGTTAGACTAAATCCTAACTCAATCCTTACCAAACCTTAACCATTTCATTAACCCGTCCCATTGCCATCTAGCAGTAAAGTTTCAGGCTCTTTCTTGCAAGAAATGGATTTAGAATCAATCTCACCTTCACCCCAGAACAGGGTTGAAAAATATTTATGATCTCTACCCTCAACCATTAGGCTCTAATTCTGTTTGCAACATCCTTAATAACTCCATCGGTAATGGGCGGTAGTTTGGAAATTGGAGAGTCTGTAATAGTGATACTATTGACAGGTTGATACAGTAAGGGCAGATTGTTGTTCTTGCTTTTAACTAATTGTGACATGTCATTGTTGTTATCATTGTTGTATGATCTTTCTTTTTGCTAAGAGTTTCTTCCAACCTTGCATGTATTTTTAACATGATAAAACTGGTTCGTTCTAAGTCTTGAGGAAGTTTCATGTACCATTCTACTGTAGTTTATTGCTGTCTAATTTGTTATACTGATATATCCTCTTGAAAATATTCACGTGCAGGGTAGTGACAGTTTTTTGGATGATTGTTTCTCTCATCTGTTATGCTCCTGTTGCACATTATGCCAGGTCCGTTTTCTTTTATTAAATGCTTCTACGGAATATGTCTGCCATTTTCCACTTAAATAAGAGTCAAAATCTGATTTTTGTTTATTTGTGATTTTAACACTGATATTATATATAATTTGGAGCACAGGAGTCGAGAACATTAGAGATCAACAATGTTCAAGATGGCATATGGCATGGCCGAGGTGACACAATATGCATAGGTCAAAGTGGCGAAGGAAGCAAAGCATTCTTTGAACTACGCCAACCTTCTCTAGTCCCTATCAAATCCCCTGATCTGTCTTCCATGCAACAAGTGACAAATGGTTGCGATCACAAATGGGTTGTAGAAGTTACCCATTCTGAGCCTTTGGTGCTGCAGTTGCAGTAATCACTATATCTCTGAATCATGTGCTGGCTCTCCGGGATGCACTGTTGGCTTATCTGTATTAAGAATTAGCCAAGAGCCAATTTATGGAGAGATCAATAACATATGCTGCTGGCTTGAAGTTGGCTTTGCAGATCAGAAATAGAGCAACTCCGGTTTGGGGTACTGGTGTCGAAATCTGTGATCATGGGGAAGGTCTGGAAGCTAACTATCACTCAGTTATGTTGCTTGACATCCAAGGCCTATGAAGGATCTAAAACTTTGGGTCATTACATTGACATAGCCCAATGAGCAATCATTGGTTCTTGAAATTGACCATTTATTCATTGGGACATCAGTGGCGTGGCGTTCAAACTAATCCCGGCTTTCTGTGGCAATTGTATGTCAGTAACTGGAAATTGATATTGTTGTTATTTTTCTTTCTTTTCTCTTCAATGGAATGCAAAAGCAAAATTCCAGTTATCGTGTGATATGTATACTTGCTTGGCACGGTATTCAATTCATTCTGCCTTGTTATACATCTTTCCACAGGATGTTTTGCAAGACACACTTTTGAGGATTCACACTCTCCCGCTAGACCATCTCATGGGCAAACCTTGCAATTCCCTCATTGCTGAAAATGGGTATGTCTGGATGTACTATCATACCCAAAAACAAGCCTCTTCTCTAAGACCTTCAAGATTACAGTTTTAGAACTTTTGTTAATTTATTGCACTCTCCACATAACTTTTTGTTATAGATTTGACTTGGAAAAATAGGTGAAAATTTTCATTTTGATAGTGAAAAGTGAAAAACACACAAAATAATTTCAACCATAATTATGTGAAGCTTTACAATTTAGTGGCCTGTCTGGAATTCTGGAAGGTTATAGTATCATATAGGATGGAATAGGGCTGGTTCCGGCAGGTTTTGCCAAACCCTAACCAGCCCAATATGATGGTTAATTTAGTCCATACCAAACCTGTTCGTAATCTTATTGGGTTAGTAATATGGCGGGTCTAGTTTACCCAGCTATAAAGTCAAAATATAAATGCAGTTAAATAAAAATTATAAATTTATTTTATTTATCCTTCCCAAAAATATATATATATAAATTTATTTATAAAATATTTTTTTTATTTAACATAATGAGAGAATGTACGCGTAGCAAATTTGAAAGAGAATTGAAAGAGTTTTGGGTATTAAAATTTTAGACAGTTAGTTATTGATACATGATATTAAAAGAGTTAATTTGATAAAAAATAGAAATTGTTTTTGGTATCAAATGTTAGCCAGAAAATGGGGTGTTCGCTTTATATAACAGTAATAAATATGTAAAGAATATATATTTCAATGTTCAAAGGCGGGTTAAGGTTGGGTTTGATTAAACCCTAGCCTAACCCGAAGCCCATTAAGGACTTACCAAACCCCAACCATATCTATTAAGGATGTGTAACAATCTAAAAGATCGAGCCCTGGAATTCTCATCGACCATGACTTAAAGTCGTTTCAGGTAAGCGAAGAATAGAAGTGAGTCAACTGACCTAATGACACAAAATATCAATGCTTTTTGCATTAGACTGGATGTGATCCGAACTCCCGAAAGAAAGCGCTATCCAGTCTTCTTCTTTTACTCCATGCTACCAGACTACCAGTAACCTGCCACTCCCTCAGTACTCAGTTCCTTTTTTCGATCTCCTCTTTCCTTTTCATTTCTCCCAGTCGCCACCAAAAGGAGCAAATGCAGAAATACCTTCCTTCGGTTCTAGACTTCTAGTACATGAAAAGATGAGAAATACCTCAAGAACAGATGCTTACACAAATCAAATCGAACTCGATAACAGCAGCAACTACGAATTAAATACAACAGAAAAAAACAAGAAAGAAACCTTATCATTTCAAAAGCAAAATCAATTAAGGGTTCATGATACTTTTTCTGTCTTGCTTGGGTTCTGAGCCCTGCATGCAGTCAGAGCGCATCGTTCGTCTCATCTCTGTGCGCTTAAGTTCGTCGATCAGTTTTCCTTCAAAGTATGAATTCTTTATCGATCGAATTTTTGGTTGGAAATGGAATGATTACTTTCGTTGCTTTATAATTTATAAACCGATGTTGAAATATCAATTAATGTAGATAATAATATAATCAAACGTAATTCGTTCATAGCATTCTCACCGGCCGGAGTTGAAACCATCACAGAAGCCAGATTCTGGTAGTAACGTAGGAAGTCTTGCAACCATCGAGGCCATTATATGCTCCATCTTTGGCTCTCTCAAAATAAGCAACTAAACATCATTTCACACATCTAGCTTATTAATTAACAATTCCATTTATATATCAAAGTAAATTATGGAAAAATTCTGAAAATCCGAGCGTTACAACAATCCAGATTATTTCATCGTTTACTACGATCCAGTTAAAAACAAGAAGAAGAAGAGAATTTAATGATATATATATTATAGTAATTGTCATCAGCTAAATATAGCGAAAGGTCGATTGACCAGTTCCTCTATTTTACTTCTCACAGAATTAATTATAAGCGAAAGGTCTATAAAATTAATTAAGGATCTGCCAGAAAATGATAATTACTCTATTCACTGTATATTATAAGATCCACTAGATCCATGCTTAATTTTGAGAATTTCTCGTGTGGCTTAAATGGAAGCATATATTAGTTAAAACATGATTTAAGTTACTTGCATGGTTCAGATCTTCAAAGGTAATCTAAGTGAAACATAAAAAAAAAAATCCATAAGACCAATTATGAATCGATCAGATGATCATAACAGAAAAAGTTGGGAATGAGAAAATGAAATGAAGAACCTTAAAAGGCTGGATATCGATCATAGTATATCTCAGATTCAGTCTATGGAAGTAAAAAAGGAACAAGAAACATTTCATTGATATGGCCGAGAATCAAAACATGATTTCATCCATTTTGGTGTTTGGGTAAGTACTAGCTAGTAGGTTCACAACAAAACCCATATAAAAAACTGTGTTTCTGGGTTCAGTTCAGTTCAGTTGCATCGAACGAAAATAAGAAAAAAAAAAAAAAGGGAAATCGCTTTTTCCTTTCTAACGGGAAAGCTTGAGAGATAAATCGATAAAATTAGTATTGTTAATGGCAGAAGGAGCAGCAGTAGCTGTTGTGTGGGAAGCCTCAGTGAATAGTACTGATGGCGAAGCTTCTGCAAGCGAAGAGGACACTTTGTTTGAAGAGCTTCCGCTGCCTCCATGCGGGAAAAACTCGTACTCCATTAAAAAGCTGCGTCCCGCATAGTTTCCTTTTCCATGAATTGCAACCGAATCTGCTTCCTGTTCACTCCACATTACACGAAGAAGACGCAATAAAGGTTCATAAATTAGTAGAAGAAAAGGAAAATCCCTAATTATGCAGCTGCGAGACAAAGCAGATTCTTTCACCTCTTTAACGTTCGGATGAGAGCAATCGGAACGCCGCCGAGATCCGTTGACACCGATATCTTTGCTCTCTACATAAATGGTCTTGTTGCCTCCACAACTCAATCCAAGAAAATCACGGCCGTCCATGTCCATTGGCATTGTCTCCTTGTACTCCTCCTTAATAAACCCTAAATTCTCGCCATTGATACGCTTCTTCTGCAAAGAAGAAAAAAAGGACGTCAATTAACCTTCGAACTCATACGTAGTAATATTGATAGTAATAAACCCTAACCAGTACAAAGAAGCTCCGAACCTTTAAGCAGATCTCGCACTGGTCAGAAAAGCACTGCATCCTTTGAATTGAAGAGAGCTCTTTCGCGGTCTCGAACGTATTTCCGGTCTTAGACCATGCATCTTGAGAGGAGATCCGGCACCGATCGACCTGTAACTGATTGGAAAACATTCCTCGGACGCCGGAACCACCACCCGGCGCTACAAGTCCCCCGTTTCCGTGCTTGTACGAATGAAACAAAAATGCCTGCTGAGAACTTGAGTAACCATCACCAAATGATTCATATCCATAGTTCACTGAAGTACTAAACCTCGCAAGCGGCACAGGAACTCGGTCTGGCTGCTGATCCAAGAACGAGAAGGGAATCTGGTGCGGAAAATGACACTGAAGATTCTGAGCTTGGAGTTGATGGATCACAGTCATCTTCTTCAACTGGTCTTCTTCCCTCAAACGCTCAAGCTGAGCGACGCCCAATCCTCTCTGTGGCTGTTTCTTAGGAGCGTTCGACTTTCCACTCTTTCTCCCTCTTTGTTTAACACCATCAAGCATAGTTCCCTTTTCTTCAGAGACCTTGTTGCGTTGCTCTTCAGCTCTTTCTCCTCCGTTGTTCCCATTCGAGGGACTCCGGAGCAGAAAGGAAGTCGCCATTTCAACCTGGACGAGCTTTGCTTGCTTAGTCGCAGAGCTAGCTAGAAGGAGAAAGAGAGGCAAACGCGTATCCAAAAACTAATATTATTCCAACAGATTTATACGAGCCCGAATTCTTTTTGCTTTTTCATATCCAGATAGAGGTGGTCCCCGTTTCCTAAGTCCTTGTCTCTGTTGAGCCCTAGCCTTTCTGTCTGCCACACACAGTCACACACCTTATTGTACTGAACCCGATCATGGTGGGCGCGGTCGGGACCCCCTGAGCCTGGCTAGGTAGGTGAACTGTAGGGCCTGATAATTTGATCTAAGGAGTGGCAGTTGTAGATGGGAGGTATGGTCTATGGTGCTGAGCCTATTGACTAATGATCTAACTACCAGATGAGCCAGGATTTAGTCATGAATGTGGTGAATCGCTTGAGATATTTCAGGTGAGTACTCAATGCCTTGTTTTCTATATTAGAAGATATCAAAAACCTGATGAACCCATGTTAGGTTACCTTTTAAACATAGAATTGTTGTTGGAATATCGACAACCACTCTTTTCCCCATTTTCTTCTCTTTCCAATTACAAATTCAAGGATGTGTCGATTTAGAAGGGGAGAAAATTGTCTTCCGCTACCGACTTAAAACTGGAGCGAACCGGTTACCGGTGATTCGGTTGAAGAATTGACCGGCGATTCAATCGGCGTGACCCAACGACGCGTGGTGAGATTCTTGAATGGAAATGGAATAGGCGAGGTTGTGGTTGTCCTTTTGATCAGGTTTTGATATGGCTGCATAGAATTTATACCCCTTAAGTTGCCACTTGGCAGCCTTGACAGCCTTGTGTTGGTTAAGTGAAGAAAAGCATAGCCGTTCCAAAATCATGGGATATAGATATGATCAGACGTGGCTTTTGATCCTGATCTTTTTTAGATCTTCTCAGGCGAGAAGGGAAAAATTGGAGTTCATCGGCCTAATGGGGCGTCACCTTCAGAGAGAAGAATTCGAAAAAGCAGGCACTCAAGTTTGATGGGACCCTCAATGTGGTCCCCACCACCCAACAAGAGAGATCATGCTTGGATGGAGGGGTAGGAGGTGAGGACCACCACGAACGGGGGGAGTAGGGGAGGCGGGGAATCTGGCTCGTACGTACGAGGAAGTTATGCTTTACAAGAGAGAGCGAGAGTGGGGACGGGCGAGGGGGGAGACCATGTTTTCGGTATACGGATCATGGCGGCTGGAAAAAGCGACGGAAAGGCGTTGCGATGGGTGTTTGAGTTTGCAATGTGGTGGTAGCACGTGTCGATAGATGGCGATGTTTATTTGGTTGCTGGTTATAGCCAGACACGGTGGATTCTCGGTTTCTGGGAAGCAGATTGCGCTCTGAATGGAATGATTGGGATGCAGGGCGTTCCCTGGCTGTGGGGCCCACATCAACCAGTACTTGTCTTCCTCCGTGGATTTGTTGTCTTCGACGGACCCCTCTCTCTCTGACCGAAACTGCAAAGACGATCGATCCACTGTCAAGGAAAATTACGGGATTGTCCCTCAGGGTTCTCTTAATACCGATGTGCCAATTAGTTTGCAGTCAACCGTGGGTTGTATGTCTCGGACCAACAACATCCGAGCACGGACCTACAAACAGTGAACCGCAGCTTCCCTTCCAGCTGAGGTGACCCTGGAAGATCCTTCTGCATGGCAGGGTACACAGGACCGATGAGTGTAAAAGCCACAGAAAATAAGGGCAAACTAGTCCGATAACAGGGAAACAGGCCTGAGACTGAGAGTGATGGATGGGTTTTGTTTTCTCAGTGGGTTGCTATAAGAAAGCTAGAGGCTTGGGTAACTGTTGTCACTAGCTTTATGCAACATCCTGCAAATGGCATCCATTTTAGGGCAAAATGGTTAAAGATACTCTTGCCTTTTGAACGCTTATTTTGCCCTTTTCCACAGAAGAAATGCACAGGGTACAATTCCAGAGGTATGTGATTACTGATATCCCAAGTGAGATACGCCCAACCCTCACATTGAAACCCATCTGCAGAGGAATTCCAACCACCACAAAACCCTAGTCATTCTCATGTGGTGTGCCCTTTATTAACCGTACGCTTCTTCTGAATGCCACATCCCCGATTCTCTGTATTGCATTTGTGCTACACGGACCGACGGCCAGGATTAAGAGGAGCAGTTACCCCGTCTAGTTTCGCTAGCACCCATAACAGAGGCGACGAACACATTGGTGACCAAGCTTCAATTTGTGCTGCATAAAAACCATAGCTACATCCATGAAACCACTAAGTTGAGCTATTCACATTTCACATTAACATCCGTGTCACTTCTTGATGAGGGAGTAAGATAAATTCTTGTGTCCCCAGGAATCTGGACCACCAAATAAGACTATGAAATATCAACCATATTCCACCGGCTAGGGAAAACCCTCTTCCTTTACAAGGCTGCTTACATGTTTTTGTCAACAGTTCATCAGTTAAAGAATGGCATTGCAATACAACAAAAAATTATGACTAGTAACACTGGATTTGGACTTGTTGTTACAGCCAAGAATTTTATCCCTAAATCATGTAGGTTAACAACTCATCCAACAACCGACCTCAAACAAAAATTTGAGTAAAAGATTTCAATTTGTGCCTGTGCCTATACACCATTAGTATGAGATCTTGCTGTCAACTCAATTCAGCTTCCAGAAATTAATTCAAAACCTAATTCATAAGATACAAATTTACACATTGATACAACACGTGGCTGTGTCAACCCATTTGCCTATTTAACATTTATTTGCAAATCCCACACTCTCTGGGAGAATAAATGATGCACACAACATCCATTTTCCTGGTGCAACATGCCTAACCCTTTGCATTTCAACCACAACAGTCTCGTCTGATAAAGCTGTTCTTATTCGCTGCAATCGTCACCCAAAATAATAAACAAACAAATAAATAGAAGGATAATCAGTCGATCAGAATGTAATAAGGAAAAAGAAAAAAAAAAGGTGCTTGAGCAACATTTTTTTTAGTTATTCATCAAAAACAAACCTCAAGAAAGTCAAACTCAGGATCTTGAGCTCTGGAGAATCCATACACATGGATCATTGGCAAGGTAAGTTTTTTCTCCTTGGTTTTTTTTCTGTATATTCCCCTGAATGCATCTGGCACCACAAATAGATAACTAACATAACTATAAGAAAAACAAGGGAACAGACAAATTTCACAGAGGGAAAATACATTCCATTAAAGAGGCACTAATTTGAACTATTAAGCAGAATTCCATAAGTATATGCACATTCATCAATAAAAGTTAATTCAAACTAGATATCTCTGCAGGTCATTAGCAGATGTGATCTACTTTACATAAAACAAAGTAGTTATTTGCTTCCGGTTTGAAATTTACAAAATTTGAACATGCAATCATTTAACAATAAAGAATTGAGATTCATACAAATATGTTAAAAAGATCAAGGTTTTGTAATATGGTGAGCTCACATCATCTGGACTGCTCTCTATTTCATCACCTGATGATGAAACATATGTTCAGGCCAACATAGTTGTTAAAAGGACTAAACACTTGTGAGCTCAGCTATGAAAAAGGTTGTGTCCTCTGTGTCATCTAACTTTTGTAATTGATCACTACCTAATCCTCTACATACAAACTTGAGAAACAGTAGCTCTAAAATCGTATAACAATCATAAAATATACAAATAAGTCAAAAGTTGTGAAGCATATTTGAAAAAAATTATAAAATCAATATGATAGAAATATATATAGTAGAGGGGGAAGGCAATAGTCTCTTTCTTTCTTTTACTGTCTAATAGAATGATCTTAGCAAATACTGAGAGGGAGGAAACTAGGAAGGAACTGAAGGAGAGTAATAGGAAAAGGAGCACATGTTTTACAAGAGAAAAAGAGAGATACTGGAGATAAGGTAGGAAAAGAACGGGAGCTGAGAAGTGAGAGAGATAAGTCAGACACAGATGTGGAGCAAAAAGAGCACCGTTGTGAATAGGATACACCGATACAGATAGCTACATAGGAGAGAGGGAAAGATACAAACAAGGAGAGGAGGGAGGATGAAAAAGTTAAATTGAGAGAACGAGTGTTGAGATGGACACAGATAAAAGTACCAAAGTTCAGGTTTGTGCCCAGTCCGCCCGTATTAGGACCTCATTGAGAACTACGCCATACAAGATTTTGGACGTTAACCCGTTTTAGGTAATTTCCGTCATCATTGTATTTAACCATTAGGATTGCTACAGTTTTCACATATTCCTAGACATCCTAATCAAATAATGAGATAGTATCCGCAACACAATACACATATTTGCATTTTAATATATTACTACCATAGTTTTTCTTATAATTATAAAATGACAAAAGCAGAATCACTAAGTTAATGCCCAAAAATATGCTCCCTTCAAATGTTGTGTATTTATATAATGAAGAAAGTAAAACTGCTACATTTCCTAATTAAGTGCCAAAAAAGGGAAAACAGAAGCAAATCTCAAACAGGAAAACAACAGCTGATGGTAAACTAAATAGATTATATAATCAATGCTCATATTCAAGCCAAGCATGAAATCCACAAACAAGAATTTGCAGGAAATAAATATCAGGGAATTTTCTTTTTTTCTTTGATGAATTGAAACATAAGGATGTGACCAGAAATAGTAAATGGAAATATAGTTTGAAATGCACACCCAAATATTCTGCAGCATCATTTGGCAAATTCATCACCACTTGAGTGATGGATTCTGCTTTTTGGCTTGCAAAAATAGCATTTATAAACCTCCTTCCGTCCATGTTAAATATCTGCAAAGCATGGAAAAGTTTTAAGCAATGTATAGGGTCAATTCTCCGCATGCAGATTTCTTCCCTTTCAATCTCTCAGTATCTTCAAAATCCCGATTAATGCAGGCTATGCTTCAAAAGCAAATTTTAAGACTAGCTGCCTCCTGATGTGCCAAAAAATATCAGGAAAATGTGGGAAATTTAAATGCCATACGAAAGCTCCAGGAATTTTTTGTTGCTCTTCTGTTGATAAATCAGATTTTATGGCCATTTTAATAAATACTTATAAAAGATTACCCACACAGTTAATTGAATTCATACCTCAAAAAAAAATTTTTTTTTGATGAGTAATGATGGTATGAGTGCATATATATATAATTCATACCTCAATTTTCCTCTCAAGTTTGTTAAGGACGCAATTTCTTTCAAGATATTCCACAGCTAAAGGGTTTAAATCATTAGCATATACGTGTTTTACTTTCCTTGCTGCTGATATAGCTATTGGACCAACCCCAGAGAAAACATCACCTGCTCATAAAAAACAGCAATGAACATTTGATGCACTTCAACATATTTAACAATCGGATAGAAAAGGCAGTTCCTAGAATCCAAGTGAAGGTATGACCATGGCAAAAGAAGAACAAATTGGCAAAAAGATTTACTTTCAGTATCAGTATTGAAACAGATAAGAAACGTATTCATAAATGATGCATACATGATATTAATTGCATATCTTACACACCATGTCAGTAAATATGTATGGCATCTCGAATTGGTTGACATAATACTATGGTGTACATACCATGAACATGATTTTTACAACATGTTAATCATATTGACTAATGCAGTTGATAAGCCTGAAAAAACAGTGTATCCCAAACACAAAATATATCCATTTGACTTGCAAGTTCTCTTGAACCATAAATACATTCATGGGGAAAAAAACACTCAAATACATCCCATATTATATAAAAAAATTAACTTAAATCCTATTGCTTCACAATAAAAAAAAAAAGAAAAAAAATTGAAGATCAGACAGATATTTTCACATTTCACCTCACATTTGGTTATGAAAATATTATTTTCTTATACTAAACGATCCATTTTAATTTAAATGCGTTTATTCAACATATACTAAATAGAACAAAATCTGTATATCTTGGATTTTTTTCTTCTAAGAATGATTTTTTTGTTTGTTTGTGACTCTTAAAAATGACTGACTTCAAGCTTGAATTTTAATATGTCATGAATTTAAGGTTGAGTATAAGATAAATTATTCATCTTATTTTCATTTAAGCATGTTTTTGACGTTTAGTTTTGTGAAATTAATTTTAAAAAATATAAAAATGGCTTTTAAAAATTAAATGTGTTTTTCTTTATTTATACTACATCAATCCATGACTGACTTATCAATTTCGTGGACCAATATATTTTTTGTGTGCTTAAAAATATTTTTTCAAATATTATTGTAAAAATGTTATTAAAAATATGGAGAATTTTTGACTAATTGAATTAATGATTGTTGAATAATCAACTATTGAACATTATTTTATCGTTTTTGTCTTGGATAAAGTTTTTTTCCCTTTGGGTGCTGTTGTTCGAAAATAGCAGCCAATAAGATGTAAGCATGAATAGACAGTTAATGAAAACAGATTACAGACAAAATGTAAATACTTCCACCAAAGAGATTAGCAGGTGGCACCACTATATTAAAACATCATCTTGCGAATAGAAAAGCTAATTTAAAATGGTGTCTGTATTGCCCAGTGAAAGTTTTAAAGGGTGTGGGTGGCAACTTTGGAATTCACATAAGGAAAAATAAAATTGCTATTAAGAGACAGGGTTTCAAAGGGATATTGGTCGGTGGATCATCAACAAGGAGAGATATGGAAAATGGAGTACATGTGGAGCATGATGGTGTTAATAAGGGTGATGAGGGGGACCAGGTGATGACAACTCTTGAGAGGGAGAAGTTTGACTCAGCAGTTATTCACTAATTCAAACTAGGCATGGCCATACTTGTGGTAGAAAATGAAACATCCAATGTTTTACCATAAAAAATGGCTCAACTACAGAACAAAGTCCAGAAGCAGTCAGAATCATTTGACTTGTTCAGGAAGCATCTAAATCATGTGATTGAAGGGAGACAGAGATAGAAACATACAAACAACATCACTGCCTGTAAAGCAGCTGAGAAGCCTTTGCCTTTCAGTTGCTAGCCTTGAGTTCCAATATCTGAAACAAAAAGGAAATACATCTTTTGACATGAAGATGCAAATGTCTGCCAACATAACTCAAAATTGCAGAGATATTATGTACAGTTCAAAAAAATGTTAATAACATCATAAAAGAGTGGGGCTCATATCATCGACCTTTACAACAGACTAACAGTTGAAATAATGAAGGTTGCTTTTAGAACTTTTGAAATTTTATTGATAATTTAATAACTAATGTAATAAGTATAGTATAATCAAAATAATACAAAATAGCCATAAAACGTCGAGAAACAGTAATAAATCCCATTATTAAAATAATATGCAATTTATATTTGTATTGCTTCGCAAATATTGTGAGGGTCCTTCCAAGTCATAATAACAACAGCAGCCATCACAATAACCATTACGAAGTCATAGTATTTCAACTTGCTCAAGGAACTAAAAAATGAATAGGCAGACCCTAATCGCAAGAATAGAAATTTCAAGTAACTAACTTCACAAAAATTGTAAAAAACTAAAACAAGTTTAGATGACTCGGCTTGGAAGCAACCTATAAGTAACAAGCTACAAGGCAACTATTTTATATACCCATGGAGCCTAATTTTAGTTAGATAGACATTTGAAGCAACCTATAGATGCCATGTGGCTCTGTTCTTTTGTCAATTATGGGTGTCCAATGTGACAAATGACAACCTTGGTCTGTCAGGCCATTCTATTTTGGTTATATGGGACTATGGAGGACCTAGTCCTAGTGCAAACCTAGTGGCTTCCTCTTTAGTGTTCTTCATGGTTAATTGCAGGGTGCAGCATCCAGCAAACACACATCCCATCTACAAGCAGAAATATTTTGCAAACTAATGAAGATTGTCAATGCCAACAAGTTTGCGAATGGTTGAAGATAGAATGCATAATGTCACAAGAGGAAGTATTAACATGTTTCGCACAATACCACATTACCACTGTAGTAGCAATAGTATCTTACTAGGACTAATTTGGTTAGATTAGCAAATTAGTTTCTATCTAAATTTAATATCAACAGAAAACCCCAGTTGGATGAAAACTTTGATTCTAAATGGATGCCTTTCTCCATCACAAATAACTTCCAGAAGGCAAGGAATAGGCAAACTACATTCTGATGCCCATTCCAGAAAGTATGTAGTATTGGATGAAATGAACATGTAACTGTCCAGAAAAGGATAAAAAAAAACATAACGCAGAAACGTTATGCATACCATCTTTGGGGCTAAAAGTATTAGACATAGGACTTGGGAAACTCAAAATGCATTCAAAGAAGCTTCAAAACTTTTTCTATTATGACAAGTTGTTTAGTGATTCCAGCTTCTACTGTGTTTTATTGTATAATAATTGACCAATTCCAATGTACAGCTAAGTACCAAACCTCAGGACAATCAGATGCACTGAACTATGAATGTCACCTGTTCCTGTTTGGTCAAACAACAGACAAACAAAACATCCTTTTTGACAAGAGCGCATTTCATTCTACCTTTGTTAGTTCAACAGAATTTAGGTATATATTATACTAATTTGCAACCAAAAGATAACATACACTTTTTCCAAATCAACATGGAAACGAACTCCACTTTCAACTACTGTAGTTACAAGGGAATGATTGCCAGCTAGAACTTCAAGCTGCATTGTTCTGTATTCATCTTGAATAGCATCAATCTTATTGACCACTGTTTGTATCTTTGGCTTGTTTTTATCTAGGACTACCTGAAAAGGAAAATTAACATGTATTTTTTTAGAGTTTTTATTAAATAAAATCTTTAAAATATTACGTGCCTTGTCAAAACAAGAAATAATACTATCAGAACAGATTGAGCACCTGTGCAATAATCTTCTTGTAAGGTAGATGTTCATCTCTCAGGTTCAGGTGTGCAATATGTCCAACTGTTTCAAAAGCTGATGGGACAATCATACCACTTGGTAGCATGGCCTCCAGGATCTGCAAAAATAAAAAGGAATATATACCAACTTGAAGTTAAAAGCATTTTAGAAAGCAATAAACAACATATGTATCAATAAGGCTTTATGTGGAAGCAAGTATGACACAGAAGTTTATCATTACTTCTTCTAGAAATTTCAAGAGTAAAAATAATAACTACGGAAGAAAATGCAACACACACAAACATACATAGAAGCTTATAATTAGTTCTTCAAGAAATAAACATACAGAAAGATTTTATTTGGAGGAAAACGTGACACAAAATTTTATGATTAGCTGTTTCAGAAATTTTCAAGAATAGCTTATCCATATGCAGAGACTTTATTTGGAAGAAAATGTGACACAGAAGTTTATTATCAATTCTTCCAGAAATTGCAGGAGTGAAATTATAACTTTGGAATAATAAACACACATACACACACAGACAGAAGTTTACCAATAGGACTTTATTCAGAAGATAAGTGAGCACACACACATACTTCGTATAAAAGTGTGTGTGTGAATGTGAATCCAAATTGACATATGAATGGCCCAGTACAGTAACAGTTGGTGGAAAGTAAGAGGTTAAACCATCAACTTGGTATTCAACAGCAATGGCAGTTCCAATAAGAAATGTTGCTCCATGATCAAACAATTTACTTCCATAAAATTGGAAACACCACACAAACATATCTGTGTGCGTGTATGAATGTCCCAGTACAGTAACAGTTGCTGGAAACTTGGAAGGTGAAACCATCAACTTGGTAGGTACAAGTACAAAAGCAATTCCAGTGAGAAATATTGCCTCATGATCAAATGATTTACGAAATTGACATATCAATAACCCAATACAGTAAAAGATGGTGGGAATTTTGAGGGCAAAGCTCTCAACTCAGTAACTACAAAAGTAGTTTACAGGAACAAATATTGCCACGTGATTAGTTGGTGGTCATAACCTAGTACACTAACAAAGGGTGCAAATTTCCAGGGAAAAGCTGTCAACTAACTACAAAAGCAGAACCAGTAAGAAATATAGCCACATGATCAATTGGTAGTCAATTATTATTAAACTGTAAAAGCAGTAAGAAATATTTTCACATAATCAGTTAGCAATCAATTTAACTACAAAAGCAATTCCTGTAGGTAGTCAGTATAAAATATCCAAACTACATCTGACTAAGGCTCCGTTTGGTAACACTTTTGCTTTCTTGCTTTTGAAAACAAGAAAGCAAAAAAGTACTTTTCTGCTTTTCAGAAGATCTTTTGTTGAAGTAAAGCTGTTTGGTAAACTTTTGCTTTGCTGCTAAAAAACAAAAAACATGCTTGGTAACCACAGTAGCATATAAATTGCTTTTATACTATCATATAAAACTACCGTAAACAGTTGATGCATTCTACTTAAAAATATACTCGACGTATATTGTAACGGGTTGAGCAATAATCGGGTCGGTTCAAATTGAATCTATTTATTGGTGGGTTAGGAAAACCCAAAACCAAACCAAACTCGCCAATAATCGAGTTCAATCCACCAACCTGATTAAAATTTTTTATTTTTTAATTATAAAAATACACCAATAGAAAAATAACATGAATTAGTGATACAATTTAGGGTTAAACGGTTAAATGGGCCATTGTCCAATTAAACGAGTCATTATCAGATTAAACGGATCATTATTGAGTTAAGCAGGTCATCATCGGGTTAAACGGGCCATTACCGTGTTAAACGGATCATTATCAGGTTGAACGGATCATTATCGGGTTAAGCGGGTCATTATCAGGTTAAACAGGTCATTATCGGGTTGAGCAGGTCATTATCGAGTTAAACGGGTCATTGTTGGATCGAACAGATCATTATTGGGTTAAGCGGGTCATTATCGAGTTTAACATGTCATTATCGGGTTTAATGGGTCATTATTGGGTTGAATGGATCATTATCGGGTTAAACGGGTCATTATCAGGTTAAACGGGTCATTATTGGGTTAAACGGCTCATTGTCAGGTTAAGCGGGTCATATCGGGTTGAACGGATCACTATCGGGTTAAACGGGTCATTATCAGGTTAAGTGGGTCATTATTGAGTTAAACAGGTCATTGGACATGATGGGTCAATTTTTTCCCGGTTTAGTTTTGTGCATAGGTTTTAGAAGCAAGAAAGCAAATTTATGATTAAAGTGAGAAGCAACATTTCTATGCTTCTTTTGCAAAGCAATGAAATTGTTTTTTTGCTTCTTATAAATTGCTTCATGTGTACATAACCAAACAACACTTTTGCTTCCGAAAGCAATTTTTTGCTTTCAAAAGCAAAAAAGCACTTCTGAAAAGTGTTACCAAACGATACCTAAATCAATACAATATTTTTTGGTAACCAGCTTAACCTTCCCTCCTCCGCCCCGCGCGCGCCCCCCCCCCCCCCCCCCCCCCCCCAAAAAAGATCTCATACTACTGCCAACAAAATTATACAACTGTAAATAAAGAATACAATAACATGAGAAAATTCTATAGGTGGAAAGCATAGACCACTTCAGCACATCTGTTATCAAGATCCTGGGAGCACTGGGCAAAAAATAATCATGAAGTACTTTTCTTTGTATAATTAATACGAGAAGTCCACTTATATGAATTATCATAAAATGAACCATCTAAATCACCACAAAAAATCTATTGCAAAAATGTTTCCATCCCAACTAACTGTCATCAGCAACACCAATCCATTCTGAATCCCTATCTAACGAGTCCTTGTTTTCAGTTAAACTTTGCATCTAAATCATTTCAACTATGAATATGCTGCTAAATGACGCTACATACTTTATGTAGAACCACTCCCAAGAGCAGGTAAAAGAGTGTTGCACCAAGTTGACAACCAGCATAGAACTTTCTTAAACGTGCACTATCACCCATTCAACCCAATAGATAAAGGATCACTCACACAATGATGTCCTAAGATGTCACATTCAAGTTGTCATTCTTTATGTGCCCTAAAATAGAAGTTGAAATTTCATTCAGAACAGATGGTGTTAATGCATCAGAACTCAATGAGTGGATAAAAAGAACTAGATAGATAAATTTAATACATGCATTTATGGAGCTACCTTTGAAGGGGCAAGTTAAGAAGGAGAGAAAGGGAGAAAGAAAGAGAATAGCTACAACCAAAACAAGAAAATCCATCAAGGAACTTGCCCTAAGGCTGTGTTTGGAAGTTCGGATTTTGAAGGAAAAGAAAAGAAATTTGTAAAAACTTCTTTTCCCCTGTTTGGTGTTATATAAGAAAGTAAGTTTGGACGGAAAAGGAAAGAATTTTTAGCCAAAATTTTTCTTTCCCTGCTCTAAATTTTTTCCCCCCAAAAGCCTAGTCATTCCGGAGGAAACGAAAGCACGCGGGATTTGGGGAGAAACGTCTCTCGATCAAATGCGCGAAGAGCCCGACTTTCACCTCGACCCCAACCTCGGAAGGCTTCTCTTCTTCCTTGAAGAGAAACGAACGAAGTCTCTTCGCGCTCTTCGTGCTCTTCGTGTTCATTCTCCTCGACCTAGGTCTCTCTCATCTCGGAATCGACAGCGAAAGCATCTGTCGCTCTCTCACCTTGAGGCTCAACTCTCAACTCGACAGCCCTTTCTCAAATCTCAAGACTCTCAACTCTCAATCGACAACCACTATCAACAACGAAGCAAACTTCTCCTCCAACAGGGAGACCCTCGGCATTCGGCGATTTCATCTACCCATCGTTGATAGCCCTCTAGCGAAGCAAAGGTTCTTTTCCAACAACTCTTTTTTTATGCAGGTCATCAAGTTTTCAAAAAAATTTATAAGATTTCCAGTGTTTTTTACTTCATCATGAGACAATCTCTTCTTCTTGTGAAATTTTTTTACTGCGATTACATTTGTTTCTAAGGCATGCCATTTTTTCTTTCTGGGAGATTTCGATCAATCCTTTATTTGGGGAAGAGACTTTGTGACAGTTTGTTTATAGCGATTACATTTGTTTCTTATTGTGAAAGTTTTTTGCTGCGATTTATGGTTAGGCAACAAAAGTCTCATTTCTATCAATCCTTTATTTCCTTTTTCATTGAATTTTTCCTCTTGACAATAAGCCCAAGAAGCTACTGCCATAGTCCCCTTCAATCGAAAAGCCGTGTTCACCATATGCTCTCTTTTCTTCTTCTTGGTGTGCAGCCAACTCCCTCTCTATGGCATCTATTCAACGACAAGCGCAGATCCATTTTACTGGATTCATGTTATTCTTGCCTCATGCCATGGGACTGTCATGGAGCTTGGGATCACACCACTTGTGACATCCAGCATGGTTATACAACTACTGGTTGGGTCCAATATTATCAAAATCAATAACAATTTCCGTGAAGATCGTGCCCTCCTGTAAGTGTTATTAGTTGCTAAATTTTACTTTTAAGCTCATGTCATGCTTTATGTTCAACAACTATGTTCTGCTATTTCTTCTGATTCTCACATTTCTTGGGCTGATATTTACTTTCAAACTTTTCTAATAAAGAAAACTGTGAGATGGAAATCAGGATTTGAACTTAGAGCTATGACAATAACTGTAACTATACTGCTAATGAGTATCCCTTCTCATTAAACAAAGGAAATGGTTGCAAACCTAAATCTTGGATAAAATGTTCCATATGATTTTGCTTTGATATTAATTCTTAGAGTGATGAAGTTCAATGAATGTTTTTCTATGCAACTATGTCATGATCTGCCTTTTTTTCTTTTGAACTTTTGGATGGCTTTGCTTCTTTGTACATGCATATGCACTGGCACTTAGGAAGGAAAAATATATTGACTGATGTTACCACTTTGCCTACAGAAATGCTGCACAGAAGTTGCTGGGCATTTTGCTTTACATTTTTATGGCAATTGTATCTGTTCTATCTGGGAACTGTGGCAGTGTCAGTCAGCTTGGCATGGGCAATGTTCTTCTCATAATTACTCAGCTTTGTTGTGCTGGTGTCATTGTAATTTTCTGGGATGAGCTTCTCCAAAATGGATATGGTCTAGGCTGAGAAACTTCCCTATTTACAGCAACCAATATCTGGTAAGCCAATGATATCCATTAATTCATTTCTTGTCTAATAAATACATTTGAACACGGTGCATACTTGATTAGCTACTTTATTGACCATGTGAATTCTAATATGCTTAGTTAGCTATTTTATGAAGGGGAGGGATCATTAGCTATTTTATAACTAATTTGAAATCTAATAAGTGTTTTATTATATAATGTTTGTGTTATTATCATTTTTTCTTGGAGTAGAAATTTAATACAAGTCCTACTGAAGTTTTATAATGCATGAGAGGGCATGGACAGTAACTTATAAGATCCTCCATCACTTGCAATTGATTTCCTAGTGACATGCTTCATCTTTGAACCACTCTGACAGTAAGATGAGTTGTGACTTGGAGTATGAGCCGTCATCTAGTTCTGAGTGTATCACTTGTAGGAGCCTCGACAAAGGCTTACCTTGGTAATCATTAGCAAGCTTAATTGTTGTTGGAAAACAGGGGAATAGAGATTTTCTACAGCACTTTTATCTCTGTTTTTTATTTGATTTACTACTACTCTAGAATACAATTTTCAATGTAGAGTTCATATAGGATTCTAATAATAGATGTTACTTACATAAAAATCCCAACTTTTAAGATAATGATTACTGCATGGTCAAGATGCAGCAACCAAGTCTTGAAAAATGCATAAGCTTCAATACACTTCCTTGATTTGTCTTTCTGAGACTCCAAGCATGCTTCTTAGAAATTGAAATTTAACTACCGTTGGTGCTTTTATGAAAATATTTGCAAGTAATTCTTCTTTGTTGCAGAATTTGAGCCCAAATCCTTTTGATGCTACTACACATTTGTAGGTTCTAAAGTAGATAAATTGTGGGTTTTATAATCTCACTTAGAGGTCTTACCCTTCTAGGTGAAGATACCTCGTGACTTGGAGTTGCTCCCATAGTTCAGAGTTACATGTAATTCTTTTTTACAATGAAAGAATTGAATAGGTTTGTATTTGTATGTGTTAAGAAATATCTTTAAACAACAAGCCATCTTTGCATATAGGTTTGTGTCTGTATACCTAAGGTTTCTTGTATCTTGTAATAAAGTTTTTTTGTTGTATAATCCTGGAGGAGTGGGAATAAAATGTGATTGTATATGTTACCATGTCTATTATCTCCAAATTTTCTCAATTATTAAAGCCATTACTTTAATTGATTATTTTTTATACTATTTTGTCTTATGAAGTCATCTTTTATTTAATTATATGTACCTGGACAGTATTTTTTATACAAAAGAACTCACCCCAAAAAAAAAGTATACAAGAGAAAAATATCTATAGTGAAATTTTTTTTCAGGAAATTGTTTAGTCTGTCTGAAGGTTTCGTCAAGATGATACTTAACGTCTTTTTGTTAAGCAATAGGCTGACGGAGCTTCCAGTTTTGTGTGTTTGCCTAATCTAGTCCTTTTCATCTAAATTATACTTATTGATTTATTCTTCAGAGGATTTACATGGATTTATCTTCATGAGGCTATTGTCTCATGTGTATGCGACAGAGCAAGTATTGTTGGTAACCTGTTTGGTCATCATCTTGTGGCTACGATGGTTTGGAAGTTTCTTTTTATCATTATGACACTTGTCTAGCTCCTCTAGATTTATCATTATCACTAATTGTATAGATTAAATTTGTGTTGACTTATATAACACTTGTCATTAATTATTGCCATGAATTTCTTAATACTTACAATGATTTTGTGGAAAAATTTGCAGGCATCAGAGCAAGGAGGTGCAGAGATACATTCTTCTCATATGCAACTGTCAGATAAATGAGCAATGGTGGAAAGCTGAAGATGGACTATTCTTAGTTCTTTTTCTCTTTTTAACAAGAACAAAATGAACTTATTGTATGAAATTTTCCTTTGCAACATGTAAATAATTTTGGATGTCAAAATATTACATTTCATTTGTACTTCATATTTTTATCAAAGTATCATAAATTGTTGTTATATTGCAATTTTTGACAGGTAGAGAATTATATGAATGTTTGTGTATATTCTTTGAATTATTTTATAAATTAATTAAAGGTCTTGATAGATATATAAAAGAAGGTGAAGAATGGTGCCTTTTGTGGGAGTTTTTTAAAAATGCCATTAAAAAAAATGATCTTCAAAATTGCATTTTTAGTGGTCACTAAAACTTATGAAACGCCAACAAATCCTCTCCAACCTGTCGGTCTGGGACGTGGGGCGTTATATATATATTTATGTATTTAAAAAAGATTGGTTTTTTTAGCGACATAATTCGGTAAATGGCCAATTGGTGGTGGACATCTTTAGCGGCGAGCATCTAACTTTTAGCGGTGGTCCTTGCCTACTGCTAAAAGAGTACTTTTTTTTAGTGTAATTGGAAGGCTATGGTTCATCTTATAAAAAGTTATAAATTATGATCTTTTAACATCAATTACAAAATCAAAAAGTCAAAATAATTGTTTGATTTTCTTTATGGTTTTCTTTGTAAACAACCAAACAGCAGAAAGTGATTTCTTAAAAAATTTCTTCCTACTTTTCTCTAGCAAACCAAACAAGAGAAATTACCTTTTTTTCATTTCTTTTCCCTTCATTTCTTTTCCTTTTGGGATTTCTTTTCTTTTCTCCCCAAATCCAAGGCTCCAAACACAGCCTAAATGTTTCTAACATCACTCATGAACAAACATATCATTAAAAATATAGTAAAGAAAAGAAAAAAAGGAAAAAAAATGTGAAGGCACATGCTAGGAATCAGGATAAATTATATTGAATACCTCACTCATCGGCCAGTAATTATAGAACAAGGTAAGCTTGCACCTCACAAGCTCAGATGGTGATCTGCTACCCTGCATGGTATCTCCTTTTAAGGCACCCTGAGAAAGGTTAAATAAATAAAATACAGTGTCTAGGACATTATTAGAGTCATGATACAAATGTAAATCCTGTGGTCTAAACAGATGAATCAAATGGATGGCCGGGAAATTTTACAAGATATTATAAGAATCATTGTATATTGACCATAAGAATTCAATAAAGAGAAGGACAATACACAGGGTCACGAGAAAAAGAAGTCCAACATGCAAAAAACAACAAAAATCACAAGTACCAGTTCCACTATAAAATTCAGACAATTCCATAAAGCATCAAGCAAACAAGTTTGGCAGGCAATTTGTACATCTGTACTTTATTCTCCACCCAAAATGCAGGCCCTAAAAAAAAATCCAGTCCATACTTTCTCTTGAGTAATCTTTCCTACCACTGCTAAAAAAACGTCTGGGGAAATAATTGTAGTAAGAAATAAAAAAATAAAGGAAGAAACACAACCATCCGGAAATGAGATATTGGGTGGGTATCTACGTGAATTTCAACATCTTAACACGTTACAACTTACAATGAGAAGCATAACTATAAGCGCATCAATAAAGAGAGGACAAACCAGAAATGCCAACTATCGAAAACACTCGCATGGAATATTCAATGTATACAGGATTGTCAAGAAGAATCCTTCATAACTGTATCAAAAGCGAATTTTGACTGTTTATCAATATGCCTCTTGGTTTGATCGGATAGATGGGAAGAATACAAAGACAGATCAGCTGGAATGCCTCAAATACAGTTCAACAACTCAACAGAATGGTGGATAAGAAAATATACAAGGGACCTGCAATTATCCTGAGCAACTTTCGTTTTTATTAACATTTAATAGTTTGCAGATGTGTAATTCAAGAATATGTAACGTTTACCCATACTTGTCCTACCAGGCACAAAGAGACTGCGAATTTGGTTAATTCAGCAAGTTGTGCAAAGAAAACTGCAAATAGGCAACTCACGAGGGTATTTGTTGGAAGTTGGAACAAACACCTTGACGGCCTCAGGAAGCTCTTCCATGCTTTTATTTGCATATCTTTCGTCCAAAAGCAGCAATCTAGTGGAGCATCTCCATCGTCCCCTTTTATATCCATCGCCAAGCAAACCACTGAAATCATCCTCCTCATTTATGTCATCAATAACTTCTACCACAGCAAAATCGTTCTTCGAAATTCTCTTGTTCTCTTCAAATCCCTCTTCGTCCTCCTTTTTCTTCTTCTTATTCCTCTTCTTGGGCCTTGAAATCTTTGCAAGGTTTCTGAATTTCACAAAACCACGATAATTGAACGACTTCGCAAGCTTTTCTCTATACAAAACCGGACTCAAGCTCTCACCATCACCATCAGCTTTCCCAAAGAGACGACGGTCTACAGAAGCAAAGCTTTCTTCGTCGCGGTTATCGCTATTGCTTTTGTCTCGCAAAATCTTCTTAAACTGGTCCTCCATTTCGTCACCGGGAACCCTGGCGATGTTGCGAACGCGAGGCCAGTTCAAGAGATGGCCTCTTAAACGGTTCTCTAGAGCATAACAGTCATCCGCACGGACTCTAATGGCAGCAATGTCAAATACACGGGTGAAGTTGTCCCTATCGATTATGTTCTCTTCGTTATCCACCGTATTTTCTTCAAATTTCTGCACAGGTGAATGAGAAATATCTTCTTCTTGTGGATGTTCTTTTCGAGATGGTATTCTGCCTTTAAGGAGAGATGGTCCATAAGAGAGATCTTCATCAAGAGCAAGGGTTAAAGAGGAAGAAATGGTGCAGAGGAGAGGAAGAAAATGGCGTTTCGGAAGTAAAGGTTTATGGAAGAGGCGATTTGCACAAGAAATGGCGAATGGGATTGAATGAGAAGGAATGGAGAGCTTCGTAACCATGGTCCTCGGAGTTCAGATCAATTGTAACGGACGGGTGCTAATTCCTCGCGGGCTGGTGCTCATCCTTTTGTCGGCGTCCAATTAAGGGAAAATTAGTTTTAAGCGACACTTTTTAGACATAATTAAGATTAAGTTACATAATTCTCTGTAATTACAATTAGTGACACTTTTTTAACATATTGAAAGCCTAGTACACTAAGCCCTACATGCTGAGCCAGAGGCCCAGATGGTTTACAGGGACGACGGGCCGTATTGGGCCTCAGCCCTTATCACAGCAAGGGCGGTCCAAATATAGTTAAGTATGATAAAATCAGTTGTCCTTAAAACGTGCTCACTTCGCTGCGAAGTACCTTCAAGTTCAATCTTTCGGCGGAAAGACTAAAGAGAGTCGCAAAACCACCACCTTAGGGCAAAGAACAGATTCCTCAGTGAAACACTCTCCTTTAGGTTTCCCTTCACTAAACCCCAAGAAACTCTAAAGAAGGGAGATCGGCACTCCGAAACCCTATTAGCTTGCACTGAAATGTTAATCCCAATGGAGCTTCTCAGATCGAATCTATCTCGGGTTCGAATACCAGAGCCCACTAATCGAATTTATAAGCAAGAATGCTGCATTTCTTTCGACACCCCGGTACTTTACTTTTTTATTGAATTCTTGTCAAATTTTGTGGTCTCAATGCGCGAATTTTTCATAGCTCCTCCCTTTGATTGTTATTCTGGTGCTTCAGAGATCCGAAGGCGGATTGTTCATCGACATGAATACGTTTCTTGCATTTGGTAAGGATTATGTGGGCTGGAACTACGAGAAGACTGGGAATCCAGTTTATCTGCATGTAAAGCAGACGAAGAAACTGGTTCCTGAAGATAGACCTCATAAGAAGCCTAATCTTCTTGCTATAGGTATTGGCAATTCTACATGTTTGTGCGTATGTTCTGGAATGATATTTATGGGATTTGATTGTTTTGAAATTGAATCCTGCTCCTTATCAATAACGAAAATATGATAATCTAAGATGGAGTAATGTTGAATAATAAATAGAAGTGAAGAAGCACACATTTGCCATACTTTTTTATTGATTGGATTCTAAGATCTTCAGAACCATGACTGCCAGTTTGTTAAATGAAATGATGCATTCGATATTTAATTTTAATGCAAATGAACTTACTGTTTAAGTACTCACCTTAAACATTAGTTTATTGTCAGTTTGTACTTGTGCCACATCCATTGTGTTTCCTCACAAGTAAAACTGCATCTTAAACCAGTGTGTTGCGTGTGCTTGATTGTGGAGGGAAGATGAAGTTATCCACTCTTGTACATGTGAATATGTTGATGACCATTTTTTTTATGGAGCATGGTTTAAAGTATGATCTGTTACTGGTACCGATTGGAAGATCTGAATTGGTGGGTGATCCTGTCAATATTGGTGCTGACTGATAAGACTACTGATATTGATACTATGAACCCTGTTATAGAAGTATGCTCTGAATTTGTAGCTGATCCTATCAGTATCAGAGCTGACTATTGAGGCCACTGAAATTGATACTTTGAAACCTGCTATTGGGGAAGAGATTCTATACAATTTTCCTTTTTCCTGATTTGCAGGTGTTGATGGAGGATTTGACAACCATGAAGCTGAATATGAAGAAACTCATGCTATTGTCATTTTGCCTGACTTTGTTTCTCTTCCATTTCCATCCGTAGAGTTGCCAGAGAAAGTATGTACAGATTTGTGTTATATATTGCTTTATGGGCAATTTGTTGGGTCCGAATGTTGTAATATAAAACTGTCTATAAACTGCAGGTAAGGTTGGCTGTTGATACTATTTTAATGGCGGAAGGTGCTGAGAGGAAAGAGCAAATTGCATCATGGACGGCTGATAAGAAGCAAATTAGTCAATATGCCATCAATCTGCAGCAAATTGACAATGGTGTTGTTGTCCCTCCCTCTGGGTGGAAGTGTGCCAAGTGTGATAAGACTGACAATCTCTGGCTAAATCTAACTGATGGAATGATCCTTTGTGGGAGAAAAAACTGGGATGGAAGTGGTGGCAACAACCATGCCATTGAGCACTACAACGAAACAAAGTACCCTCTTGCCGTTAAGCTTGGAACTATAACTGCAGATCTTGAGGGAGCAGGTAATGCATTCCTGTATCCATGACATGCCAAACTTGATTATTGTACCTGATTAGCTGATTGTTGTTGGAAATAATGAATCATGTCAAATTTGCATTAAATTTGGTATATATTTATGACAAATCTTTTGTGGCAGTTCAGACGTTTTCTCTTATCCGGAGGATGAAAGTGTGGAGGACCCATTGTTGGCTCAACATTTAGCTTTTTTTGGCATTGATTTTTCATCGTTACAAAAGGTAACTATTGCTTTTCAAAGTATGCCTTTAACTTAACAATTGTGTAAATGCTGCTTATTTGCCACAATGTTTTTGGGGCTTGCACTTTTTTCTAATATAATATTGAAAAAAAAAAATTGAAGCTAATTTGACAAAAAACAGAATACAATCTCATATTTCAAGTTGTCAACATGATATTTATGTGAATTCATACTATTTATGCTTGTCCAGGAGACAGATTAGAAATTTTAGAATCCCGTGGATGAAATGACTATCTCAGTTGCATGCATAACTAGTCAGTGACATCATGGATAGAGAAGCCAATATATTGTTGGGTTTTCTGATGTGAAAGGATATAGGTAAAACGTGATGTAAAATTTTCTAGGACATTCTTGTACATGATTTGATGGTTTTTTGTTTTTATCTAAATTATATTGTTTTTTTTTTTTTTCGGCACATTATGGTCCATTGACCTAGGGGAGCTTCGGAACAAATCTTAATCCTCTGCTGCCACCCACCCTTCCTCTGAAATAGAAAAGGACTTACCAATGTCTCAAGGGCGGAAAGACAAATGATGTTCATACTTAATTGTCATTCTTTTTAATCAACAGTATAATAAATGTATAAGTTAACTTTCCATTTAGTGTCATTAATCCAGTTAATTTTGTCAATGAAGAATCTCTTTCTTAGAAATCTAAATGGTTCAACAAAGATGTCACATTGAAGAATCTGAAAGTTGTTTACAATACGTAAAATGTAGTTAATCAATACTTTTCCTTTTTGCTCTCTCTTGGGATTGATATTTTGTAAACCTTATGGTCTAAAGAAACTTGATAATATTTCATAACTGAAACTTAAGAATTAGTGGAGGTTGAAAACTGGAAGATTTTAGGACTTAAATATTTTTTATTATGGAAAATTTCCTCACAAATGCCCCAAGAGAACCAAGAGGATGAGAGTTTGATGAATCTTGCTTTCCTAAGAATTTTAATGCATTGAAATTTATATCAGTGGTCACGGACATTTTGTACAGTGTCTCCAGAAAGGGATGAATCAATTAGTTTTTGTTGGGAATTGATTATTTGAATGGTCCATGGGAATAAAATGCCACATATGTACAAGATTCATCATCATCATTTTTTGGAAAAAATTGGTTCATATTCTCCCTGTTGATATGCTTTGAATTTTTTAAGAAATCTCCTATATAATTTCCAGCTGATTATTGCATTTGATGATGCTTATTGGACGATGAATATGATTCTTGCTTATTGCAGACTGAGTTGACGACTGCTGAAAGGGAACTAGACCAGAATACTAACTTTGACTGGAATCGCATTCAAGAAAGTGGTCATGAAGTGGAACCATTGTTTGGACCTGGTTATACAGGACTTGCAAATCTTGGTAACAGGTAATTAGTTCTTATGAAAGGGGAGTTTTCCCTTTCCTCCTTTCAAATAGTTTGTTATTACCTATGAAAAAGGAAATAATAAAAATTTCTTTTAAAATCATAAGTTTTATCATTTCAATATTTATTTTTGACCGATGATGTACTGATCTGTTTGTTGCTTTCCCTCCCTCTCCCTGCCATTCCCCAGTTGCTATTTGGCTTCAACAATCCAAGTGGCATTCTCAACACAATCCTTTTATTTGCGGTTGGTACCACTTTTTGCTGCTTATGTATTATACATTTGCTTTCATTTGAAAATTAAGCTTATTTTGCATCTTTTCTTTGTTTTTGACTTGGTTTATTGTCCTTTGATGTGGCTTTCACATAGATACTATAAGAATCGAAGTCTGAAACAAGTCTTTGAAGTTGCTCCTGCTGATCCAACTTTAGATTTGAATACTCAATTGTAAGTTATCAGATCACAACTTTACTGTAGCTTCTTTTGCTGTCATGGTATGTTTATTGACAATCTTTCTTTAACAAGTGATGGTAAGGTCTTACATTTGATTGCTTGATGCTGGACCATTTGCAATCCATGTGTTCTAATAGCTTTTTTCTAAATGCTTGCTTCTATGACAAAGTCATTTACCCACGAGCATAATGTTTTTATTCCTAGTCCTTCGGAAGAAAATGATGAAATACAATCATTTACAGTTTTAGTTGCTTTGCTACTTGAAGAGAGGAATTATGTCATAGGCGGTTGCATACTTGTTCCTGCCAGTTTATGTGTTAAGGAATGTTATTTTCTAATGCAAGAGGAGGGAGGTGAAGTAGACTTCTGCATGTTTGTAGTTTTATACAAATATTTCTGGGTTTGGAATTGGATCTTTTCCTAAAAGGAACCTTGATATACACTGGGGACCATTTGGTATGCGTGTTTTTATTTTTGCTGTATACGTATTTATGTCATCATCATTATTATTTTCATCAAAATAAAGCCTTTTCCCACCAAAGTGGACTAACGTAAGGATCATCCATAATGTAATTTTAAGCATCCATAGCTGAAGATGGACTCCAGATTTTGACCCAGGGACTTGTGGTCAAGGTTTCGTAGACCGGGATCGCGGACTGGACCGGCCTGATCCCGGTACAAACTATACCGGCCCGGCCGGTCCAAAGCGATCCAGCGAAAAAAGTAGAAAATTTTGATTTGCTTTGGATTGGCCGGTACCGGTCTGGTCTGGCCAGCCCAGAACGGTACTGTCCAGTCCAGAATGGTACCGGTCAGTCCATAGCCGGTCCGGTCCAGTTTTTAAATTCTGAAAATTTTAAAAAATGACCAAAAAAATGGAAAATTCATTTATAAATGTTATAAATCATAGATGATTTATATAAGACATAATAAAGTTAAAAATCTATGTTAAAATGTTAAATTATAACATATAATTTGATATGTTATAATTATAACAAATAGTATGTTATTTTTTATAATTTGACATTATAGTATATCATATTATATGTTATAACATATAATATAATTTAGCATTATAAGTTGTTTTAAATATAATTTGACATATATCAAGTTACATGCTATGACAATTATAACGTATAATATCAAATTATATGTTATATGTTACTTTTTGTGATAATATAAATTGACAAATAATGATATATTATAATATAAAGATATAATTTGATATTATAAACATATAATATCAACTTTATATATTAAAGTTGGATGATCCGGCCGGTACCAGCCAGTCCAAAACAATCCTTTTAATTGGATGATCCTAGACCGGAATACCGAACTGGGATCTTCCGATCCTGGTACGGGCTGGCCGGTCCGGTAAACCATGCTTGTGGTAATTGATAAGATCCTCTAATAGATTTTATAATAAGTTTGGAGTCATCCCCTACTAATATATGGTAGATTCCACAAATTCATGTTAAGAAAAAATCAATCCATCTCTCCAAATGAACACGTTCCCTGACAAAATCAGAGTTGTAATTAAGCTTTCCATTGCACTAGAACTGGCTTTCTGGAAAATGAAATCACCCATTGTAGTAGTGCCATGCATTTTCTTGGACCCATTGAAGTTGATACGTGTCAAATGATAATTTGGGTAAGTTTATCTTGGTTATTTAGTTCTCTTCCTCTTGCCATTACCTTGATTACAACTTTGCCACAAAGGGCCATCATCAATCTTATTTAAAACCCAAATTAGTCCTTCAGATGAAAAGGCATGTTGTTAATACAAGGGTATCTTGGTTGATATCTGACTGGTAAATCGTGAATTATTCCTATTTTTCATTGTGAACCCGAGTGTGACAGCAATTTTGTCAACAGAATTTGCTCCATTAGGTCCGATTGTACATTCCTGTCCTAAATCCTAATGTAATATAGCTGATTAATGATGTCTCCTTAGTTGCAGTTTTTTGGAAAGTATTTTTTGGCGAACTCAACAAATTTTAGGATAAAAAACATGTCAGGGAATGGGAAACACTAGGAATTTAGCCACAACAAAATAGGAACTGAACTCTTTAGTTTGTTACTATCCGTTTCTATAAGAAAAGTCCATTCCTTAAGATGGTTAGGGTTCTAATGAAGGTGAATGGCTCTCTTTCTCCCGAGAAAAATGCACTGTTTTTCCTATCGTGCAATCTTGAAGTGGTTTCTGATTTAAACTTTATAAGTTTTAGGAACCTGCATCACCCTGTATTTCTATGGCATGCCTATCTCTTTCTTTCCGATCCTTTGTTCATATGGTTCCTGATATATGCAAGACATCATCTTTTTTACAAAGCATGTGAAGTACAATGTAATAATATGAGGCATGATTCAACTACAAAGCACGTGAGGCACTCTGTAATGATATGAAGCATAATTCAAGTTTCAACTACAAATCTGTTGGATACTCATTAATCCTTCCACTGCATGTTAGGACCAAACTGGGGCATGGTTTGCTGTCTGGTAAATACTCAGTTCCTGTACAGGAGGTAACTTCTATTTATTACCTTTTCCTATTGAATAGATGCATTATTTGTGTCATTGGTTTCTTATTCAATGGGGTTTATGGTTCCTTCTTTTCCAGAAAGATGAAATTTCAAATGGTTCAACCCCAGCTTTTAATGCTGTAAGTTCTCTGGGTTTCTGTTGATTCTACTTTACAAATTATCTCCTTCTACTACGTATTTGATCAGAAATTATTGTTTGTTTGTATTTCTTTTTGGTGTGTGCGTGTGTGGGTCTTGAATGGCAACCTATGTTACATGGAATTTGGCGTTGGTGCGTGTCTAGGTGTCCTACTCATCTAATCCTCATATTAGGTGACACAGGGAATGGCCTATCTGCTACATATTTTTGGCATATTTAAACTAATTAATACCCTACCTATATGCAACACCAGTTTTTACATATTTAAAATTTGACAATTAAGTATGAAATGAAGATGTTAGAGGTAGCTGATTAGAACAGAAGAAATAGCTGTTAACAAAAAATGGATGCAGCTATGAAGAACTTAATCCATAACCATGTCATTTTGTGTGGAAATGAGTACTTTGGCACAAGTATAAGAGTCCATGTAACATAGATGATTACCATTATCTATTCTGCAAGCCCTTTTCCTGCTTTCTGCATGATTAGTAAGTCAATTTGTTTGGAGTCATAGTGCTGTTTCTTTTAGCGTATATGTATTTTGCTTTTTATGGACTATTAATTTTGTTTTATATTCAGAAACAGGAAGGTATACGTCCTCACATGTTCAAGGCACTTATTGCTGCTAGCCATCCTGAATTTTCTAGTATGAGGCAACAGGTATGTTCACTCTATTGGTGAATCTCATTTTCTGTTATACTGGCTCTTGATTGCATATGGAATTGTTATCCAATCACTACTTGCAATGGTAGCATGGATGAAATTTTGTCTTGAGGCGATTAGGCTTGAAGTGGGTGATATCAAAAGAGTTTGAAGATTTAATTCTTTGTTAGGGGTTAGAGAAGAGGCAGATAAAGAAAAGAACTTTTGTTGGAACATATGCCTTTTAGCAATGTTGGATTATATGGGAGGAAATGGATTTTATTTTTGGGTTTTAAGAGTACTGCCATTCGGCTCTGTTTCTTTATCATCTTTTAGGCAGGACTAGGACTTGTCATGATTTTGTAGCCCTTGTTCTCTTTTTGTTACGTATGACTTCTATATATGGGTTTGGAAATATATTTTACTCCTATTTTAGCTGCTTACACTTGCACACTTTGTATACTTAGTATGCATGTTGGAAAACTGCTTGTAAATTTAACATTACTGCATTTTCATATTAATATATTTCGAACCTTTAACTGGTAAAAAAATTAACAAATTAGTCCAATAATTGTATATGCAAAGCTGTGCATCCTTGATATTTTTCTTTCCTTTTTTTTTTTGGGTATTTTTCTTTCTTTATTTATTTATTTTTTTTTGAGTAAGTGGAATTCCAACCAAGGTTTGCAGTGTCGTTTCGTTCGACATTTCGCTAGGTGCTGCCAGCAAAATATTGCCAAAATTCAAGAAAAATCGCTAGAAAATAAAATATATATAGGGAGGGAGAGAGAGAGATTATGCTACCTAGGCTTAAATGAGACAAATATATACCTAAAAACATAATAATGGTGACAAAAATATACACAAATGGATCATTTGCATGTTTAAAGGAAGTTTAATGATGAATGGAAGATATAATGAAAATCCATACATAAATAGAAGGTGCAAATAGATATCAAGTGTCATAGACAAGCTCAACAAAATAATAAGCATAAAATGTCACGTGCGACTTTTACTATATTTCGACGAAATATCGCGACATTTTCGCCACATTTCATCGACTTATGAGAATACTCAACATTACCTTTTCCAAGGTGGTTTTGTGTTGCCAACTTAGAAAATGGTGACATTTCACGACATTCGCCAACATTGGAAACCATGATTCCAATTGAATCAGTGATCACATAACAGCATCGGTAAAAAAACCAAGTTTTTGATACTTTGTATCTTTCCATAACAAAATTGTCCGTTTTGCATTTTGTGGGTTTTTTCAAATTTTTTGGGCTTTAGCAAGTCTTGCCAGTTGTGCTGATAAGGTTGGTAAATAGCCAGAAATGGATTCTTTTCCAGTGTTTGTGGTTGTTTCTCTCAGATTCTTGCCTTCTATCATTTAACTTTTCTTTAATTGAAGTTTCTTGGCATCTTCTTTACAGGATGCCTTGGAATTCTTCCTACATCTTCTTGACCAAGTGGAACGTGCTAATTCTGGGAAATCTGAATTGGACCCCTCAAGGAGTTTCAAGTTTGGTATTGAAGAACGACTTCTTTGTCCTTCTGGAAAAGTAGCTTACAATAGAAGGGTGGATTATATCCTGTCTCTGAATATCCCATTGCACAATGCTACCAACAAAGGTAAGCTTCTGTACTATCATTTTCCGTACTAAATATGGCCTTGAAGTTAATTCATATGATCTCACAATTTGAGAATTCAGAACAGCTAGAAGCCTTTCAGAAGTTGAAAGCAGAGAAGGGTTTGGAAGGAAAGGACGCGTGAGTTACAATAAATGACTCAACTCATATTTTAGTTTTGTCTTGAAATATCCTACTAATCTTAGCCTAGCAGATCTGGTGATGAAGTTGTACGCCCAAGGGTTCCCCTAGAGGCATGCTTGGCAAGTTTTTCAGCTCCAGAAGAGGTGCATGATTTTTACAGCTCTGCCTTAAAGGCTAAGACCACTGCAATCAAGTAAGCTTGTGATGTTATTTTCATGTGTATATCTAAGAGTGGTATATGTTTCTTACATAGCTAATTACCCAGGTTGTGTGTGTGTGCATGCATGTGTTTTTTTTTAAAAAAAAATTTGTAATGTATCGAAAATGAATACTAAATCAATTTTATGCTTGCTCCGCCTTGTTGAGCTACATCTTAGACGGTTTCTGGCTGAAAATTACAGGAAAAGGAAAAAAAAAGAAAAATAAAATTTAAAGTAGAACATGAACAGCTTAAGTTTCTGATTACTCGGAACAATTCATTATTTTATTTCAAACACAGTGGGTCTGCAGTTCATCGGCCTATATAAGTACTATATAAGTACTGGCCCTACCATGCATGAAACTGCTAATAGTTTAGGTTCAGAAGGGTTGCTATTGGTTATTAATGTGTTGGTGCTCAATCCAATCCAAATGTTTAATCTATGTGCTGATTAATCCAAACCTGAACCAACTCACTTAACCTCTTTAATATTCCCTTTAAAAACTGACACCCACACTGGATAACTGGACCCTAGATGTCACTTCTCTCTGTTAATTTTTTTTTATTTTTTTAATTTTATATTTTGTAAAGACTTTTAGGTTTTGATAAAGGTGTTATTAAAACTATTAGGTCAATTCTCGTTGTTGGACCCAACTCATTGACATGTTTAATCTTCCATTTAATACCTGATGCCTGTACTTGATCACTTGATCTTAAAGGTAAATTGTTGTTACCTCCCCAAACCTACCCCATCTACCATAGGGTTGTAAGGACTGGTAGAGATATTGCTTCCCCCTGGTTCTCACATTGCCTACCATATAGTCCAAAAGTAAAATCTAGGATTAAGGTTTTTATGCGGAGGGAATCTCTCTATAGAGGGCCCATTCCAGGCGTCTTCATTGATTGGGAGGTTTAGTGTCTTTGCTTTGAGTTGGCAAGTTGTTTTCTTGATACAACTTTACCCCCTTTTTAATTTTACATTTGTCCATTTGTGTGATGATTGTGTAGTTCTTTGACCCTCTTGTTATAAATCATTTTCATTAAAATTAGTATGTATCTCTATTTAAATGATCAAAAAGGAAAAAAAAAACATTATAATTGGCCTGGAAAATTTACCCACACACTTAAACTAAAAGGATGAAATTAAATCACTAATGTCAGTGGTATGAGTAAAATGACTCTTAAAAAATATTTTTTTCTTCTTTCTGGGCAGGACTGCTGCTTTGACTTCATTCCCCGATTATTTAGTTTTGCATATGCGGAAATTCGTGATGGAGGAAGGCTGGGTGCCCAAAAAGCTTGGTATCTTCTCCTTTGCTTTGGTCATATCTTCACATAAACAGAAAATTTCATACTTCTGTTTCCCGTTTTACTTTATGCAGCGGCGACCCAATTAACTGGGAGTTGTTGACCTCCTTGTTCTATGTGATTATCCAGATGTCTATGTAGATGTGCCTGATATAATAGATATTAGTCATATGCGCAGCAAGGGGCTTCAGCCAGGGGAAGAGCTTTTACCAGAGACAGGTGTGTCATTATTAGTCTTATCAGAGACATTGTTGATGATTTTGATTTTTGGCTCTTGAGTCAAGGTTTAATAGTTTCGTATTTGTTCTGATACAGTTATAATTTAGAACTTGGGAGTTGAGACTGGAATCATAATCTGCTGAGTTGCTTCCGTATTATGTCCTGAATCTAATTATTTTCCTTCTTATTTTCTTTCCCTGAGGAACTGGGACATTTTTCTGATCACAGATTTCCTTGATGTGGTTGTTCAAAACAAATAAAATGGGAATCTTACTAGTCACTCTTTTGAAACATGATATCAGTTATACTTTTGTTTTGGATCCCATTTTGGTCTTAGAATTTTATCTTTAAGGTTCTAGACCATAATGGAACAGATGTTATTTTTCGTATAACATGGTTGGCTCAAAAGCAATCAATCAAGAATCCTATCATGGACTCTTTTGAAACATAGTCTCAGTCATTCTTTGTTATCCATTTAAGAAACATCGATTTCAGAATTCAATCTTTAGGGTTCTCGATCATACTGGGAAAATTTAGTTTTTCAAAGCTCATGCTCGGCCCTCTTTTAGCATTTGCCCTTTTCTTCTCTCTCTCTCTCTCTCTCTCTCTCTCTCTCTCTCTCTCTCTCTATGCTCTTTCATTTTCTCCCGATATTGTTGGATTAGATTTTTAACAAGAGTTTTTGCGGTATTGATGAAAAAATTTGTGGATGACCTTCATGGAAACAGAGATATCTTCCTGCTCCACAAAACATGTGTGTAGGCACATGCACGTGTATACCTCTTTTTTCCCTTCATATGCAGTTTTTTGGGTTGTTTCTTAACCTTGCACCTTTCACCATTTACTTATTCCCTTTTCACTGCATCTTGAGCATGTGCAGCTTCTGTTGTTAAAATTTTGATGTGATTTGGTGCGACTGAAGGTTGATTTAAATCAGTGTAAAAATTCAATTTATGTTTGAACCTTACAATATGCATTTAGCTGTATGATCTAAACAATTCAACTTTGCCACACAAAAGGTGCCACTTTCCCTTTTTAATGATAAACCATTATTTTTTTCGTTTAGTCCTTACGTAGAATATAGTAATCTAATATATATATATTTTGCTTACCTTAGCAACCAAAAACCCCATTTTGTAGGACAAATCTCAAAACCTACATCCCAAACACTACTATTACTATACCATTAATAGTGGGATCCACAGTTCAAATTTGCTATTAGTTGGTTGTGTTTGTCACCCTGCTCTAGTTAGACATAATAGAAGTTTCAGGTGGTTGAACTGTAAGTCAGACTTGCAGAGTCAAGCAAGTACCGTGTTGACAATGTTTGCTCATAAACTAAATATGGGAAAATATTGTTGAACCAACTTTTGATGCATTGAGTCAACCCGAAGGGCAAAGCTAACAAATAACACTTAAATGAGGTTTAGAGTAGAAACAGTTATTCTCCTAAATGGTTAAATGAACAGATTGTATTATTCTATTCACGCTCACCCGCTCACTCCTGGGTTCCCTAGATGTAGGAATGCAAGTAGGATATTTCCCCTCTCCACCCACCCACACCCCCACCCCCTTCCTTTTTTCGTTCTCTTCAAATGGTTCATTTCACTTTTGAAGTTTTAATCTGAGACACTTCCAGCAAGTGCATGCGATATTGGTTGAAACTGGAGAAGGTATCTTAGCTACATTTGCCAGTTTGTTACTTCCCCCTAATATTGGTTATTTTTTGCCCTTTTTTCTTCTATTCTCTTTTATTTTTAAGTCTGAGATTGTGCATGATTGGTGGGAGGAGGATTGAGGAAGAGTGATCAATGTGCATTAATAAAAATGGGTCTTATTGAGTTGTGCAGTGGCTGGTGGGGAGGTGGAATTGGCACCAACAATGCCTTCAGCAAATGAGGATATAGTTTCTCAGCTTGCATCTATGGGATTTAACTATTTCCATTGTCAGAAGGCTGCTATTAGCACTGCAAATCTTGGAGTAGAGGAGGCAATGAATTGGTTGCTTTCTCACATGAATGATCCAGGTAATACAATCAAAATGGTATTCTGAAAATTTCATTTCTGTTTATTGCAAGAGCTTTAACTACAGCTGCTTCCAAGGATGTCATACGCCTAAAAGTGGGTTACATTATTTGAGTTTTATTTATTTTTATTGTCAGATATAGATGATCCCATCTCCCAAGAGGTGCAAACTGCTGGAGTTCTTTTATCAATGATTGATCAATCAAAAGTTGATACACTGGTGTCATTCGGGTTTCAGGAAGAGATTGCTCGGAAAGCATTGAAGGCATCGGTATGGTTCTAATTATATGGATTGGATTGTTCCTTGAAAAATTCTTTGGAACTTAATTAACTACTTTTTCTGATTTGATTCTTCTCAGGGTGGTGACATTGAGAAGGCAACAGATTGGATATTTAACCACCCTGATGTTGCTGATTCATCAGATATGGATACTACATCAACAAGTGCCCAGAATAATGTTGATGCAGGATTACCAGATGGAGAAGGAAGTTAGTTTCTCTTTCCCTTCATTTACCTTTCATGCATACATTCTAAATGCTAATCAAAGGTTTATGAGTTTTTTTATTTATTGGAATTAGGTTAGTTTTCTAGTTCTACAAAATGTTTGAGGCCTTGCATGCTTTTTGGGCATTCAAGGACATTTTGTTGCCTTTTGATGGTTCCAGCAAGGAGGGAAGCACCTTTAGTTTCTTTGCCCTAAACCCATGCATGACAGCAATAAATACTTGAGAGCAATTTGACATGACATTATAATAAATTCAGTAACTTGAAAGTCAGAAGTTTCCAGGTTTCCTTACATCTTGTGCTAGTTTCAGTTACAAATGACGATTATCAGTTATCTAATTACTTGAAATAAATTAGTTTCAGTTTCTTTGTTTTCTTTAGTACTATTAGTGCTGCTACTAATCTTCTTGTCCTTCTTATTGCACAAACATAATGATCTATTTGTTTTTCGATCAACTGTTGTGCAGGATACAGGCTTTTGGGATTTGTGAGTCATATGGGTACTTCCACCCATTGTGGCCATTATGTAGCTCATATATTGAAAGAGGGTAGGTGGGTAATCTTCAACGATGACAAAGTTGGGGCTTCCATTAATCCACCCAAGGATATGGGCTACTTGTATTTCTTCGAGAGACTAAGCAGTTGATGATGTGGAGGTGAAATCGTTGCAGAATCAAAGTGAAGTAATGCGATCCGATCATCTGATGAAAATGGTGTTGACTTGTCCTGTGATCTTGCTCCTTGAGCTGCACGGCACATCAAGAATTTGTCGGAGGGATCACTCCTGCAATAAAACTCTCATTCTTTGGTATCTGTATACGCATGGATTTTCGTAGCAGACGATAGTTGCTTTGCACAGTAACATGTAACAATTCCCAGTTAGTCTGTTTTTGAGCCCCGGTGGGAACTCAGGTGACGGACTTCCATCACAAAAATATCCATTCCGAGGAAGTGCGTATTAGGACGCTCAACTACATAAGCGGATCCTAATTTCCTCTGGTATACTACAACGGTTGTTGTACTGTACCCATCATACACGTACCGATTTTTATTGGCATGGGATCTATGTTTGCAATTGCAATGATGCCTTTTGAATTAGAAAAGACAAGAATAGAGGGTGTTGGTGGTAATGCCTTGTGATGTTCAGATCTTTAAGGCTTGGATCAATTCCTACCTCTTCAAGTCGGAGGGTGTGGACTTGTTTTCTAGAGAAGACTTGTGAGTCATTCGACGCTATATTCTAGGCTGGTGTTTGTGCGTGTGGAATATGGTGCGGTGTTAGAGCGGTGAATCGGTGGCTTGGGTTGGGCTAGAATCACGTGGTTCTTCAATTGGTTTTACGTGAGTTGGTTAATTTTTATAGGAAGTGAGCTGTTGGATTATAAAGCATCTTAAGTGAATCTTAGACGTATAAATCTAATGTTTATAAAAATAGATCTGATCAGGATCTTTTGTCAATTAAGTGGAAACAAATAAAAACTTCTTAGTGTGTTTGAACTTATAAGTTATGTTAGGCTAGCCAACTGACAACCAATGGTTTAAGAAGACATTCCGAGTCGGAAACTAAAGTTCCGCAACCAGCCCCTATTATTAAAAACATAAGGGAAAATTATGAGATGGGTCACTTCCTAAAAATATTAATAAAAATAGTCCATTAATATGTCGAATTACAGAAAAGGACCACTTTTATCTATAATTATAAAAAAGTCCATCAAAATTAAATTATAAGATCACTTTTCAAAAATAATTCAATTTGATGACATGAGCTCTTTATACATGGGATGCGAACTCCTTATACGTGACACAAACGCATTCTATGTGGGATAAGAGCACATCATATGTCGCTTCTTATATGGGGCACAAGCATTCTACCATGTGGGATAAGAGCACATCATATATGAACATAAGTGTTCTATAATAAAATGACACTATTTTGTAATATTTTTTAAAAGTGGTTCTTTTTGTAATTCGACATCTTATTGAACTGTTTTTATGAATATTTTTAAAAGTGATCCTTTTTCGTAGTTTTCCCAAACATAAAGGCAAACCCATGACCGTGTGGATGGTTGGCAGCTTTGCATCAAAAATTTTCCGCTATATGAAATATATATATATATTATTCAATTAATCAGCATAATATCTTTTTCTTTTCTTTCTCTGGATCTTCTTACTGTACCAAGAATTGGGCTTGGGGCTTGGGGGTATGCTCCCTCCAAGGTCTCAAGTTCAAAACCTCTTAGGTGTTACCAATTCTTTGGAGCTACCTACATAAAGTCTATGGGCTTTAGACTTAATTGGACCATGTGGGTTGCAGGGTCTTACATGGGTTCTCAGGGATTAATCGGTTGAGCGTAAGCGGGCTCGGATACCCTGAGTTAAAAAAAAAAAAAAAAATTTGGGCTTAGAAATCACACGATCCAAGTGCCATAAAGCTTGGTACCTAAGTTTTTAAATTAAACCAAAAGGGACACGAAAGGGTATGTGATTAAAGGAAAAGGCGAAAAGGCATGAAAAAAAGAGCGATAGGTGATCCCAAACGTATGGTTGTGTGGCGCCATCTGTCTCGCATCATACACTCAGTATCTTATCTCCTCGAGGCGTGATCTCGTCGCTAACTCATCAGCTTCGGCTTGTCTTACATCGTCTTCCACTTGAAATAGATAGATAGATATCTAAAACACCTGCTGGTCCTTGAAGCTTCAGAGCCATGGCTACTTCCACTTTGTCTCCTCCAGCCATTTCTCAGGTAAGCTACACTTTGAAAATTCTTTTGTGATTCGCTACAACAAGACTATGGTTTCGCTACTCTTTTTTCTCTGTTTCTCTTTATTAATTTCGTTATTTATTTTTCCTTTCAGCTTTGCTCTAGCAAGAACGGGATGCTCTGTCCGTCGCAAGCTCTCGTGATGAAACCCGCTAGAACCCAATTGGCGGGTAAGCATAGGGATACGAGAATAACTTGCCAGGCGTCGAGCATTCCGGCTGATCGTGTACCTGACATGGGTAAGAGGAAGCTCTTGAATTTACTTCTCTTGGGTGCTATTTCACTCCCAACCGCAGGAATGTTGGGTCCTTACCTCTCTTTCTTGGCTCCTCCTGGGTAGGTGTTGCTCTTCTTTTCTCTTGTTCGTTTCCTATTCGTTTTCATGTTATTTAACTGATTCGCGTTGCGGTCTCCCGTTCTTTACCCCATTTTTAGTTAGAAAAACTGAATCCAATTTCAAAAAGATAAAAGGGATAACCCTTAGATTGAGAATTGTTCTTTTATTTTCGTGTTTTGATATTAATTCTACTCATACTGGAGAAAGGATTAAACATTGGAGAAGGGCTGTAATGAAATTTTATCTGTTCTTGCAATGAAATTTTTAGGGCTACTGAGCGTCCAAATAGACATGGAATGAGGTTATTTTTTGTGTCATTAAATTATTGTGTCTAAGATGCTCATTCTGTTATACCATTTCTTTCAATATAAGTTTTCGAAACAAAAAATAAAATGAATAATTGTGAAAACAACGTGAACCTAATTGTAGTTCTTCAATAAGCAAAACCAAAATGGAATGTGAAGTCCTATTAGGATTTGGAGCTAGTATGTCAAGAGGATACTGGCCAAATTGTTCTCTCTTCATTAGGGTCAAAAAATCTTAGACAGTATAATGATAGCGTCTAAGTGTGTAGAAGAGCGAAAGAGAATAGGAAACTCAAGATTGTTGTGTAAAATTGACTCAGAAAAAGCTTATGATAGGGTGCAAAAGGTTTTTAGGTTAGATGGCATCGTTGGATTGTGGGTTTTGTGAGCAACATGTCATTCTAGTTTCTTATTAATGGGGAAGTGAGAGGACATTTTTTTATTAGGCAAGGGGATCCACTATCTCCTTTTTGTTTGTTTTGGATAATGACATATTGAGTTGGCTATTGTCAAGGGTAGAATTGATGGCTAAGATCAAAGGATTCCAAGCAGGGAAGGAAAACATACTCATGTCCTACTTATGGTTTGTTGATGATACCATTCTATTTCAGGAGGCAACAAAAGACAATGGTTTTTGGATCCGATGTGTGATAAATTTTTTTTGAGATCATGTTTGGGTTGAAAGGAAATTTGACAAAGACAAGCCTATTTGGGATTCATATGAGAGAGGAATAAGTACAGGCATATGAAATAGTACTTGGCTGTATTGTAGAGGAGCTGCCCATAGAGTATCTAGGACTCCCATTAGGCCGGTAACCAATCCTTGAGAAAAAAAATCATATCTACCTCGGTGGGATCAGTGGGCGGCGCAAATAACCTTGATTAAGCTATTTTTGGCCAATTTTCTTGTTTATTATCTTTCTCTTTTTAGGGCCCCTCAAAAAGATCACAAACATGATTGAGAGAATCCATAGGAATTTTTTATGAGAAAGTGGGGGGCATAAAAGGATCATTTTGTAAATGGAGGGTGCTATGTAGAGACAAGAGTCAAGGGGGTCTAAATCGAGGTAACATCCATCATAGGAACATGAAATTACGAGGGAAATGACTTGGAGATTCAAGAAAGAAAGGGATGCCTTGTGGCAACTGGTAATAGTTATTAAAATTATAGTGCATGGTAATGGAAGGGATATCAATCCAAAGGCAAAATTGCGCAATGATAGCCCCTGGTAGCCAACTCTATCAACACTGACCCGATGGTAGCCCCTTCTCTTTTGGTGGCTCTGCTCACCTATCAATATTCAATGACTTAGCACCATGCCTATAAATAATACCAAGGCAATCTAATCTATCTTATTGGTCCCTCTATGACTTGAACTCGGGATGTGATATCTGCTGTGATGCCATTTGTTATGTGTCTAACTGTTGTTCCAAAAGCCCTAGGACTTATTGGAGACTTCTTTAGTTAAGCACTTAACATTTAGGATTGTAACAAATACGTAGTTTAGGTGATTTGCTAGGATTTCTTGCAACCTTGGAACCCTGACAGAACTTCATTATTTACTAGGGTTTCCACGGTGGAAAAATGCAACTGCTTTTGCTCTTCATTTTGTTTTGATACCTTGATTTATAATGTAAAAATGCAAGTATATAATAGGCTTTTTTGAAATTCTATATGTTTAATCACTTAAGTCTGACTGCTAATGGATCTCTGTATACAGTGTGAAATGAAAGCAAAGGGAGGCCTGCATAAATATTGGATTCTAGTTCTAGCCATGTTTATTAATTTGTTTTGCTTTTCTTTCCTTTTTCTTTTATTGGTTGTTCGTATTGGATCTGATCATTACCATGGAAAAATCTTGGTTTTCTCTGAGGATAGTTTCTGGTAGTGTTCCTCTACATATTTTGTAGAGGGCAGAGTTGCAAGTCTTTGGACAGACCCTATTAAACTTGCTTGAAAAGGATATTGTTGAAGCAGAGAGTATGTTGTTTCTTGGTTATCATCTGGTAAAGTAATTCGTGATGTATGACTGATTCTATACTTTTAGAGGAATTTTGTTGATTAAGCTCGTCTGTTTTGAAGCTTTATTTAACCATTAACAAAGAGAAAAATGTTAGAACATAGAGTTCTGATTAGCATTAATTCTAGTTACTAATGGTCAAAATAGAAAATCTTTAGGTTTGTTTGCATGAATTTCTAGCCATGGGTCATGTATAATTTGTTATCCATGAAATTATTCGTAAATTTTGTCTGAATGGCCTCTGGTTTGCGGCGTAGCGCAGTTTCTTGTTGTATAACTCACTAATCCCAATGGTGTAACTATTGTTAATTTCGTTGTTATGTTCTTCACTATTATTATAGTTTTTTTAAGTGGGGAATGTTAATAGGTCAGGAGCTGGTACTGGTGGAACCGTTGCTAAGGATGCCGTAGGGAATGACATCATCGCATCTGAGTGGCTCAAGAATCATGGACCTGGAGACAGAACCCTTACACAAGGACTAAAGGTATTGGTGCTACTTCAAATGTATCACTAGAAATTAGATGAAAATTAGAGTTCCATGTATCTGATTCTTTTACTTGAAAATGTTACTTCTATTTGTTTAACGTCATACTTTTTGTTTTGTGATGGTATGTAACACACTGTACTAGAAAATTTTACACACATTTGATGTCCTTGATTAAAAAATACTGCATTTAATGCAGTGTGTAGTCCTAGAATACAAATTGAACCCAAAATTTTTCTTGCAGGGAGATCCAACCTATCTTGTAGTTGAGAAAGACAGAACTCTTGCAACATATGGTATTAATGCAGTCTGCACTCATCTTGGGTGTGTTGTGCCATTTAATACAGCAGAGAACAAATTTATTTGCCCCTGCCATGGATCCCAGTACAATAACCAAGGAAAGGTTGTTAGAGGACCTGCGCCACTGGTAAGAGAAAAAAAACATTTCTAAGTGCCAGACTACTAATTTGTCTACTTAGAATCAATGCTGTCATCTTTTCTGTGTCTCTCTTATCATTGATACTGAATGTCTTTTTTCCTTTTGGGAACAGTCATTGGCATTGGCACATGCAGACATTGACGATGGAAAGGTAGTGTTTGTTCCTTGGGTTGAGACAGACTTCAGAACAGGCGAGGATCCCTGGTGGGCTTAGAACTATTAATCCCTCTATCCTACCAAATTCATCTGTTGACCGACCTATATATGTTGATTCAAACTCAGCCTATTTGTCTTCTCCATGTACGCATACACACGCTGTAATAGAAAAGGAGCTTTTAAAAGTAAGAAGCTGTTAAAATCTGGAACAGGGTCTCAAATTGAACTTGGTTACTGTTAATATTTATATACATTTTAAGGTTCCATAGTTTCTGTCATTTTCTCAACCAGAGCTTGTGTCGATTGATAATGATCGTTGATCTCATTCTAAAAGTTTCATCATCTTTAAGCAACATAATTTGATCAAATTTGATAGAGGAGGGTTCTCCTTCCTGTTTCCTGCCCATCTCTCATGGGTACCTCTTCCTTTATGTGTTATTTACTTTTTCATATTAATGAATCATTATTCATCAAAATATATATATTGGAATTTGTTTGCGCGAATCTTCATAGATGAAAACGAGCTTGAAGGCCAACAAATCCACGGGGATAGATGATGTTGTTGAACATCGTTCATACTAAAAGCTTAAGTTGATAGTTGGAGTTGAACTTTATATATTTAATATATTCTTTAACACTCCCCCTCACGTGTGGGTCAAACTCAAACCCATTTTTTTTGGGAACCCATACACGTGGAATATTTTTTCTCAACGGATGGAGTGGAGATTTGAACCCAAGACCTCGGATTTGCCTAAGGCTCAGATACCATATATGTAGAACACCGTTCCTACTAAAAGCTTAGGCTGATAGTTGGAGGTGAACTTTATATATTTAATATATTCTTTAACACTCCCCCTCACGTGTGTTCCGGACTCAAACCCATTTTTTTAGGGAACCCATTTTTAGGGTGGCCATACACGTGGAATATTTTTTCTCAACGGGTGGAGTGGAGATTTGAACCCAAGACCTCGGTATTTGCCTAAGGCTCTGATACCATGGAACCAATTTCTAATCGGTTAAGGAAATAAATCTCTAGATCCTTCAATTTAGGAACTAATCTTTCAACACTCCCCCTCAAGTTGATGCATAGATATCACACATGCCCAACTTGTCTACTAATTTTGAGAAGATTCGATTTGAGACAGCTTTAGTAAAAAGATCAGTTGATCTAATCTTAGATAACTCCAATATACCCTCATCAAGCTTTTCTTTAATAATGAATCTGTCCACCTCTACGTGCTCTGATACCATGTTGAACACCGTTCCTACTAAAAGTTTAAGCTTATAGTTTGAGGTGAACTTTATATATTTAATATATTCTTTAACAGATGTGCCATTTTTAGGGGTTGGTGCATTCTTAAATCAGTGTGCTCAGCTCTGCCTGCAATCTATGGAATGGGTTGGCCGTCTCTGCGAAAATAATCGCCCAACAATGTGACTCAGAACTCATTAATGAGAGAATATTGAGCTTCGGGTTGTTTTGGGTCCAAACCGGCGCTTCTCTTGGATAATATTTGATCGTAAAGTAAAAAAACGAGATTATAGATAGAGAAGGGAAAGTAGGAAAACTGGTTTCCAGCAGCTTATGAGAATTGGATGAAATTTTGCTTGAAAAGAAAAAAACAAGATCATCAACATAATATGCCAATTCACACCAAGTGGCCCCAATGACATAAATCTTATCTCCTCTTAATATCTTAGGCTCTTTAATATGCATTTTCTCACACCTTCTTACTGGTGCATTTCTTGGCCTCCGTTTTACATGTACAAACTATAACCTACGTTCTCATCATTTTCTCCATAGCTTTCTCTCTAGTCTCTATAGAGAGTTTTCCTCTACAATTCTATTTTTAGAATATTTTCTTTCTCCTGAGCATTCTCCTTTTATTTTAAACTTTTCTCTCTCTAAAACCTTCTCTCTACATTTTCTAACTTCCTCCTGTATAACAAACAGTAACCGCCTTACCCAATTCTGCCGACCTATTCTAAATGTCAGAGACGCCCAACTAACTAATATACGAACGGCTGACTGTTACAGAACTCAAAGGACTTTGCCAGAGATTACTGAACATCGCTATGTTATGCTAGGCTGTGCGTGTAATTCACCGCGTTATTTTCAATCATCATGAATGACTATTACTCTATATATACAACGTTTACTGCAGAATTACGTGAAGGTGGCTGAGCCGTTCCCCCGTGGTAGACCAAAAATATCGTAGACTTCCAAGTTTGAAAGCTCACAAACGAAGTTTTCTTGTTCATACAATGAAAATTACGTGTTAATAATTTTACCATCTCAATGGAGATTGTTATTTTCAGTTTACGAGCTGTGTGGATGTTGTGTTCTTTTTTGTGGGAAGGTGACGGTTAAGCTTCGGTTAATGTTGAACGGCCAACAAACGCTGAATTATCTCAGACCTCTCCTCTCTTTTGTTGTGGTAAGTCCTACCACTTGTGAATGGTTTACCTAATACTTTGAAGTTCAAACAAACCAACAAAATAATGATAATACACCAAACACACAAACCAAAGTGTAAATAAGCTATTAAGTGTATAAGAAAATGAAGTAGAAGCTCAACTACAAACAAAAGACGAGATTTAACATGGTTCGACACTAAGGCACTACAAAAAAGCAAGTTTTTACCGACAGTAGGGTACCGCCGGTAATAGTATTACCGGCGGTAAGGACTCTTGCCCCAAAAATTGCTGACGGTAAAGGTTTTAGCGGCGGTAATTTTCTTACCGCCGCTATTTCTAGGTCATTACCGTCGGAACAATACCGCCGGTAAAAAAAATATTAAAAAAATAAAAAAGCCACATAATGACTTTTAGCGGCGGTAATTACCGCCGCTAAAAATAACAATTTAAAAAATAAAAAAATAAACTAACGACTTTTACCGGCAGTAAATTCCCGCCGCTAAAAATAACAAAAAAAAATAAACGTGTTATTAACGACTTTTACCAGCGCTAATTACCGCCGCTAAAAAATAAATAAAAAATAAATTAATGACCTTTACCGGCGGGCATTACCGCCGCTAAAAACTTTATTAAAAAAATAAAAAAAATTTGCTGCCGAACATCGGCAGCAGAGATATTGAGAGAGAGAGAGAGAGAGGGAGGGAGGGAGAGAGAAAAAGAGATATAGAGAGAGAGAGAGAAGGAGATAGGCATAGAGAGAGAGAGAGAGAGAGTGAGAAACAGAGATAGAGAGAGAGAAAGAGAGATAGAGATAGAGAGAGGGAGAAAGAGAAAGAGAGAGTGAGACCTTGGAAAAAATTTGTAGAGAGAGAAAGAGCAACATGTTAGTGAGAGAGTAAATTTGCAAAAAAGAAAAGGAAAATATAAATGATGGCTAAAAAGAAATGCATACCTGTAGTTGGATTGCAAGAAAAAAAACAAGAAGAAAGAGACAAGTTGAAGAAGAAGAGGTTCGGTTCGTATATATAGAAGTGACTTTTAGGGGCGGTAATAGGCTTACCGCCGCTATAAGTCGAATAACATTTGAAAATTGGCGCTTTAACTTTTCGCGGCGGTAACTTACCGCCCCTAAAAGTCAAACAAAAATTCATTAATTTGGAACGCGGGAAAATTCCCGCTTTTGCTTTTACCGGCGGTAGTTCCCGCCCCTAAAAGTCTAACAAAAATTCATTTAATTTGGAACGCGGGAAAATTCGCGCTTTTGCTTTTACCGGCGGTAGATTCTCACCCCTAAAAGTCGATTTCTCTCTCCTAATTTAGTAGTGGTTGCATTTTTTTTTAAAAATGCAAAAGTTCTTTACCGGCGGTTTAACCGCCGGTGAATAATGTGTTATTGGGTTATTACCAGCGGTTTTAAAAACCGCCAGTAAAAATTTCACATGATTTCCCCTAGACAAATTTTTTTAGGGCGGTAATGGCTTTACAGCCCCTAAAAGGGTCTTTTAGGGGCGGTAAAAAGCTTACCGCCGCTAAAAGTAATTTTTTGTTTTTTAAATAAATGTCTTTTAGGGGCGGTAATAGACTTACGGCCCCTAAAAGGGACTTTTAGGGGCGATAACATGTTGACCGCCGCTAAAAGTAATTTTTCGTTTTTAATAAATGGCTTTTAGGGGCGGTAATGAATGTACCGCCGCTAAAAGTAATTTTTCGTTTTTTTCAATGAATGGTTTTTAGGGGCAGTAATGGGTTTACGGCCCCTAAAAGTAATTTTTCGTTTTTTAATAAATGACTTTTAGGGGCGGTAAGGGGTTTATGGCCCCTAAAAGGGACTTTTAGGGACGGTAATGAATATACCGCCACTAAAAATAATTTTTCGTTTTTTAATATATGGTTTTTAGGGGCAGGAAAGATCTCACCGCCTCTGAAAACCCGCTTTTAGGGGCGGTAATAGGCTTACCACCGCTAAAAGTGTTATTACCGACGGATTGATACCACCGGGAATAAGGCTTTTTTGGCGGGACCTTCCCGCCAACTTGTTGCCGGCGGTAGATATGTTACCGCCAGTAAAACTTAATATAGCCGCCGCTAAAGGCTATTTCGCGCTGAAAAAATGCGCGCCATAGAATTTTTGCGCGAAAAAAATGGTTGATTAATTTTTAAGGGCGGGAAGTGCTTTTACCGCCAGTAATAATGCTTTTAGCGGTGGGAATTAGATTACCGCCGCTAATTCTCCTCGTTTTTGTAGTGAGGCCTACGTCCACGGGCAATCCCGCAAGATGGAAATCCACTATCGATGGAAAAGATTACAACAAGAGAGGATTTAAAAGACTTACCTCTCTACAAGCTTGACAAATAAACCATTCACCCAATCCCCACAACTTGCAACCTTCCACAATGTGCTTGTAACCCCAAACAACTATAAAAGAACCCCAAAATACTTTGGAACAAACCTTGCAAGAGATGGAATAGTGAAAACCCTTGTCTCTTCTCTCTCTCTCCTAATAGAACCCCATCTAGTGTCTTATGAACCCACATGAGAGAAGACCCCTCTCTCATGTACCACACTAATGGTATATAAACTTTTATTGTTGTATTTACATGAATACCCTCATATAAAGTAACAAGTCCAAGAGAAGAAATAAAACATAAAAAAAAAGTGATTTTATATCACCTCTCAACATCCTTCTATCCTTCTCTTTATATTCTCTCTATAATACAGTAATATTTCACGTTCTCTTCCGAAATCAGGACTTCTTTAACACAAAATGATGTTTTGAGAACTTTTGCATGCACAGAATTTTAACAATTTTGGTTTGTTGATTATTGTACAATGAGCATTTTGGTTGCCTTGTCATGGATAACTTGCCAAATCTTCCTTGCTTTCTTTCCACTCCATCTCTTTTTCAATGCTCACGTTTGTATAAATTAAGGAACTGATACAGTTGTAATTCGTAAGGGGGTCTTGAATCACCATTACCCCGGGCACATATTTGCAGGTTTTTCTCCAGCTGTTATATAATTGCTCGTTCATTTCTTTGACATCTTCATGCTCTCCAACTACAAATTAATCCTATGTCAGTTTCAAATTTAAAATTTCATTCTTATACTAATTCTATACTTTGTTATTGTTTTTCCTCCCTATCTTTTTGCATGGGTGTTGATCATTCAACTCTTGTAAATGTAGGCTGCGTTAAGTTGAAAGATATCCTCTCATGTTTTATTCTATTTTCTGATGGTTTTTGTCATAAAATGATGAAATTATATACATTTTATACATAAGAATATTGAACCAGTGTTATTTAAAGAAATCAAAATTATAATACTATATATAAGGACAGAAGAATACTGCAAGAATGATTCTCAAGTTCTCCAAGATTTTGAGGTGTCAAAGACCAATTCAGGACCCAGTTGGCCTGTTATCAAGGAAATTATGCAAGAAAGCTATACAAGTAACATGGGGAAAACCAGTTGTTGGTTGGACTAAATTGAATTTTGATGGGTCTGTCAAATTCAAAACAGGAACTGCCAGCATTGGAGGTGTCTTCAGGAACCACAAGGCTGAATTTTTGCTGGGATATGCAGAGCCAATTGGAGTAACAACAAGCACCGTAGCTGAATTAGCGGCTCTGCTCCGAGGGCTTGAGCTGGTACTAGAGAACGGTTGGCACAATATATGGTTTGAAGGAGATGCGAAGACGTTGATAGAAATTATCGTTCACAGGAGACGAGTGAGGTCTAAAGAAATTGAGAAGCATGTTAGGCATATAAACTTGATCCTGCCGGAGTTGAACAACTCTAAGGTGACTCACATATACAGGGCGGGTAACAGGGCTGCTGATAAGCTAGCTCAAATGGGGCATCATTTGGGGAAACCTCACATCTGGCGCCACCCACCGGACCAAGTTTTACGCTTTGTACGTGACGATGCAGAAGGAAAAACCATTTTGCGTAATTGAGATGCAAATTAATTGTAACTAATACGTGTTCATGCATAAGCGCAGTATGAAGATGCAACTGTCTAAATTGCTAGCATCTTCCTTCCTGTCATGTTAAGAAGAATTTAAGGACTGTATTGTGGGTCGCTCAACTACCCATCGGGTTGGTTACATACTTACATTTCAATATGCGTTGTTACCTGTTGTTTGGGAAAATTATGAAAAACTCACTTTTTGGCCTCTATTTATAAAACAGTCCATAAAGATCCCATTATACAGAAAAGAAAAGGTTATTTTAAAAAAAAAAATAATCACTTTATTGTAGGTAAAACATGCTTGTGTCCCCATGTTAGATGTGCTTGGTATCCCACATAAAAAAGATCGTATCCTATGTAAGATGCATTCGTATCACATATAATATGCGCTTGCATCCAATACAATGCAGTTGTGTTACAAATAAAGTTATCTCTAAATTTAATTATTTTTTAAGAAGTGGTCCTGTAATTTAATTATTTCTAAAAAGTGGATTTTATGTAATTATTAATTACAATGGACTGTTTTTATAATTATTTATAAAAGTAACCCTTTTTCATAATTTTCCTATTCAAATCTGACAATTAACTTTGTAAGCCTATAAGGTGCTCGTTTGTAATCAAAAGTAGTCGCCACGTTGATCTACAAATCTAAACCCTGGACAACCCACTGCCCGCCCGACCCAACCGAACAAGAGCATGAACTTAGCATTTAGTTTGGATTGGGCTTCGTTTGAGGGCCCAAAGTTGAGTTTGGGTTGAGTTCAAGCCCGTGCTTAACAACCCCATAAGGCCAGGCCAGCCTAACCAAATTAGTTATCTATTACCCTTATAAAAGTACGAATGGCACCAAACATTTTGTTTGGTTTTTGTCTTTTAGTACATTATAAAATATATAAATATATATTTTAAAATTCTGTCTTTACAAAAAAAAAACACCGATTCAAACTTTTAATATTAGTTTTTAGTGATATCTATTACCCTTATAAAAGTACGAATGGCACCAAACATTTTGTTTGGTTTTTGTCTTTTAGTACATTATAAAATATATAAATATATATTTTAAAATTCTGTCTTTACAAAAAAAAAACACCGATTCAAACTTTTAATATTAGTTTTTAGTGATATTTGTCTAAAAGTATTTGGATTCAGTTTTAGTTCTTGGTAATTTATAAATAGTAAGAATTTATAACATAATTAAGAATGAGTGTCAATTTACTATTTATAAAACATTTATTCCATAAATAGCCTTAACATACTTCCAATCCTTTTTTTTTACCTATCATTGTTTACAAGTTTTCGAGGGTATTTTTGGAAGAAATTGAATTTACATTAAAATTTACTCCTTTTTAATTATATTTAGAAAAAATGATTGTTTCTTGGTTAATTTTTTTTTGGTAGTTTGAATGACCCAAAAAAAGCATTAAATGCCCAGCTTTGTTTGACCTTTGATCCGAAAATTAGTTTTTAGTAATATTTTTTTAATATATTTCAGATTCAATGGGCATTGTTTGGTAATTGAGACTTAGTGATACCTTTTAAAATAATTAAAAATAAGTGCCATTTTAATGTTCATAACCTATTTCTTCCCAAAATAACCTAAAAAAACTTGCAAACTTCACTTGTGTAAAAATGAATGAAAAGGTTTTTGAAATCCTTCAAGGGCACTTAGGAAGAAATTCTTTATAAACAAAAAAGACATCAACTTTCAATTATTTTAGAAAAGTATCATTAATAATTAGTTACTAAAAATTGATTGACTAAAACTGAATTATTTTTAAAAAGTTTCTGTTAAGAGTCCTCTTTCTTTTAATGCAACAGTCCTCTTTCTTTTAATGCAACGAAAAAAATATTTTGATAAATAAAACAAAAGAATTGGGACCACATCAAATATAAAGGTGGGTAATTGGTACAAGCAAATGTAATAAATTAACAAAACGTAACTTAAAAATGAACGATAAAAATGGCATATAAAACAATCTATACAGCGGTGAACAAAGTGCATATAAATATTTATGCAAAACTGTTCATTAAATGCTTAATTTTTTTTTGGTAGGAAGAGATGAATATGTATAATACTAAACCTGTAAGGTTTGTACACATGTGAAGTTTGGTTTAAATACTTAATTAATCAACATTATAAGTGATAAAGGAGTCAAGATTAGCGCTATAGCCCTTTAAATTTATGAAAACTTATTTAATGACCGCTAACAAGATAAATGATAGATAATAAATGTGTACTTTAAAGAAAGTTCGAGTAAAGAAAATCATTTTCTTTTTTTTTCGTATATTGTTAAATGCTATGAATAGAGTGATTTAAGTCTTACTTCTTATTCTTAACAAATATCTTTTTCTTCCAATTTTTTTTTTTGTAGTACCATCAAGGTAAACGTATGATCCTACCACATGTAATGCATGCAGTTATTATAAGGGAAAATTAATTTTTAATAGTGTTTTATCAAAATATTTAATATTTAGTCGGCAAAGTTTTGAGCTTTAACCTTTAATGCACCTTTATCAAAATAATTAATTTTTAATGTTGTTTCACTGTTTCAAATAAATTCTTCCAAAAATACCCTTATACAACTTACTTCCGAGACTTGTACAAGCAATCAATTGACTTGTACAAGCCATTTTAAACTTATACAAACAATAAAATGACTTGTACAAGTCAATAAATTAATTTGTATAAGTCAATAAAATGACTTGTACAAATCAGTTAGATGAGTGATGTAAGGGCATTCTTGGAATAATTGATTTGTAACAGTGAAATGACACCAAAAATTAATTATTTTGATAAAGGTGTATTAAAAGTTAAAACTCAAAACTTTGCCAACTAAATCTTAAATATTTTGATAAAGCAACACTAAAAATTAATTCTCTTATTATAACTCTATTTTTTTTTTTTACCACACCCACTATTATAAAGTGCACGTGCCACCCCACCTAGTATGAATAAACATATATATACATATATAAATGTATGTGGGTCTTATCGAGCTACTTTATTTCTTTTGTCACTCATGCCTATTTGAAAGCGTGTAAATTTACTATTCGCATCCTCTATCACGTACGTTGTAGACACCCCCTCACATTCAGTGGGGTGGTCCCACCATTCATTTGGGGGCCCCACCATTCAATGTGAGGAGCTGTTTACAGAAAACACTGTAGACGATGCCCATTTGTAAATTTACCATTGCCTTTTTTTTTCTTTGACATCTTTGTCATATAATCAACTATAAAATATAAATTAATTAACATTTGATAACAAATTTATGATTAAATATGATATATATTTATATATTATATAACTTAAGCTATAACTTCCCCCACTTGAATAATTAATCAGAGTAGCCTAATGACCTAATAATCTAAGATAGTAAAACGCAAGCAGAAACTTTGCTTGAGAAGGAATCGTTAATTATTCGACGTGTTCTTCCCTCGTAGAACAACTGCGTCAGCCTAATGACCTAATAATTCTAAACGAGTAAAGTGTAAGCATAAACTTGGTTTGACAAGGAACCAATATTTGACGTTATTCTCAACGCCGGTGAAGGAATCATTTTTCTGCTGCAGACTCTACTTCCCTTAACAAGGCATCGGCTTTGTTCTGAATCAGTTTCCACACTCCATCGACGTGTTTTTCCTCGGTCAGCGTCGACCCAATTGCACATCTTATCACGTAGGCGCCACCGATCACTGCATGCGTCATGTAAGCGCGTCCACTGGAATTCACAGCCTCTAACAGCTTAGAGTTCAGCTCCGTGCCGTCGTCTTCCTCCTTTGGCCTTAGTCTGAAGCACACCAATGCAAATCTCCTGGGCACCACCACCTCAAATCTGTCGTCTTTCCTGACCAATTCCTCAAAGTGCTTGGCCAATTTTATGTCACTTCTTATGTGGATCATTAAGTTGGCCACACCATACCTCCGAATCACCAGCCACAGCTTAATGGCTCGGAAGCGTCGGCTCAGAGCAATCTGCCAGTCCTTATAGTCTATTACTTGCTCGGATTTACTGGCCCTGTTCTTCAGATACTCAGGATCACTAGATAGGGATTCTACTAAGCATCCCGTGTCCTTAACCCACAAACAACAACAGTCCATGTTAGTGAGGAGCCACTTATGTGGGTTCATGCTTAGTGAATCAGCAAGTTCCACCCCGTCCAGGTAGTTCCTGAATTCTGGACATATACAGGCGCTGCCCGCATAGGCTGCGTCTATGTGAACCCAAACTCCATAATCTCTGGCGACATGGCCAAGGCCTTCAACGGGGTCGACGGCCCCGCCTGACGTGGTCCCAACAGTGGCACAAAGAAACAAGGGAACTAACCCAGACGCCAAATCTTCCTCCATGGCCACACGGACATCATCCGGTGACAATGCAAAGCCTGTGGCGGATGATGTGGGGAGGGGCCTGTAATTGATTAGCGGGATGCCCACCAACTTGGTGGCCTTTTGAAGAGAAAAATGAGTTTGGTCAGAACCATAAACTACCAATTTTGTTATAGTATGTCCACCCATAGTTTTCAAGGCCCTGTCTCTTGCGGCTGCTAGAGTGCACACGATGGCTTCACATGTGGTAGATTGTAAGACACCCCCACCAGTTCCGGAGAAGAGAAAGGTTTGTGGCAGCTTAAGCAGCTTCCCCATCCAATCCATGACAATTGCTTCCAGTTCAGTTGCAGCAGGAGACGAGACCCAAGTGAAGCCGGCAACGTTAAAGCCGGTGCATAGCATCTCGCCCAGAAAGGCTGCAGTGCTGGCAGTGGATAGATAATAGGCAAAGAAGCTAGGGCTCTGCCAGTGAGTAAGTCCAGGGACAATGGTGTTGCTGATGTCATGGAGAATGACTTCCAGGGGTTCCGGCGAGTCGGGTGCAACGTCGGGAGACAGCTTACGAAGATAGCCAGGCTCAACTTGGCTCACAACGGGGTGACTCTCGATGTCTTTGTAGTATTTGGCAATGAAGTCGATCACCATACGCGATTCATCAGTGAAGGTGTCAATATCCAGGGGATTGAAGACGTTGGGGGTGTTGAGGGTACCCATTTAATTTAATTTGGCCGAAGAGTTACAGATGCAAGGTTGATATTTCGTGTAGACAAAAGCAGCAAGGAGTTCGTTCTTCTATATACAAACACGAATTGCACGGAGACCCCCAATCTATCTCTGGGCACTCAAAGTGGAGGCATATACTTCACGCGACGGATATCTCGAAAAATCTCTGCTCCATGTACCTCGTTCTTGGTAATTATTAAATTTGTTTTTCTGTAAGGAGTCACGAGATTCAGATGGAAAAAAGTTATTTTCACCGACAGTTGAAAAAAAAAGTGAAAAAAAGTTTTTCTCTTTTCAATGCGGGAGAGAGAAAAGTTGTTTTCGCCATTTTTTAATCAGCCATCGGTTACAGTTCATCTGTTGATGATATTATTCCGACGAAATAAAATCGTACGTGGTTTTTTCCTTCCCTGATGCGATTATGAGATGCTGTAATATAGAGTATCTCATGACTAGTGTTTTGCATGTAAGTTCTAATTAAAAACATTTAAAATAACAAAAAAATTCTAACCATGATATACTCTACATAGTAGTATCTCACAGCCGCATCAGAGACCGTTTAAAGAAAAGACCATAGATAATTTCTTCCCCTAACATAAAATGGCATGAGTGACAAGTGGCTCAACTAAGAATAATGCCGTTTCATGGGCTATTTCCCTAGAGCACCCTCCACCCTTATGGGACCATAATTTTAAATTCAACTAAATGTTAAAGCACCCAGTACGCTAGTCATTATTGCATTTTCCGTTGATGAATCATATTTGGGCCCTATTAATTGCGTCTAAGCTTTTAGGTGCAACGGTTGGCTAACATAATATATGATATCAAATCTTGTGTTCAATTTCTGGGGTTGCGTTTGCCTTTTGCATTTATTTGCATCCAAGATATTCGTACCTGTATTTGTCCTCTCAGTTGGACTCTCTTAAATATTTAGTTGCACTTTTACTTGACATTTATTTGTATCCAGGTTGTTCATACCCTCTATTTGTCCTCCCATTTGGGCATTTGGAGTTTTCTTTGGCATTTGTTTGTTTCAATGTTCAGTGTCCTCCTGCTTGACCCCTTTTAAATATGTAATTGTACCTTCATTAATTAGCTTAAGCTTTTAGGTACAACATCTATCTAACATTTTTCTTTTTCTTTACCCGGCACAGGAAAGAATTTAACACAAAATACGTCTGGTTGTCTAAAAGGGCTTGAAAGGACAAAATAATTTTTTGAGGTTTCCATCCGCAAGTGTGAGTTGGCCCTTGACTTCGTGTCCCCAACGCCGAGCATATGTCCTCTAATTTTCCATGGCATGCACCTCATGGTTTTTTTTTGGCATGCACCTCATGTTTGGCTCACGGCCAAAGCAGGGTGGGCCAACTATAGCAGAAGATTTCATTATCATCATCTGTGCCCTGTGGCAATGCCGCGCAACCTGCCGGTCGTATTGAATGCGGCCGCGTCTGGAGATTTCCCTTCTCTCGTCAAAATCGAGAATGGGCGGGAAGCCCAAAATGGAATATCGCTTTCTTCTTAGAAGAAAAAACGGAGAAGCGTATCGGAGATTGTTAGGTAGTAGATTGCTCGTTTCTTCCTTCCTTTCTTATCGTGTTGTCCTAACACACACCCCACAGCTGTCTCAGAGACTGTTAGTGTTAGGTACATAATCAAGGGTCGTCCCAGGATTGGCGGAACCAATGTCGACGGACTCATCAGATAGGCCTTAATCTTATCAAATGCTACTTGACAATCTTCATTCCAAACCACAGGATTATCTTTCTTCAGCAGCTTGAATATGGGCTCACACATCGGAGTCATCTGTGCGATGAACCGACTAATGTACTGTAATCAGTCCAGGAACCCTCTAACTTCTTTTTCTGTCGACGGAAGAGGCATCTCCAGAATTGCCTTGGCCTTGACGGGATCAACCTCGATCCCTCACTTGCCCACTATGAATCCGAGCAGCTTTCTTGAAGTAACTCCAAATACGCACTTGTTTGGGTTGAACCGGAGCTTGTGATCTCTAATCTTTCAACGGAAAATGCAATAATGACTAACGTACTGGGTGCTTTAACATTTAGTTGAATTTAAAATTATGGTCCCATAAGGTCGAGGGTGCTCTAGGGAAATAGCCCATGAAACGGCATTACTCTTAGTTGAGCCACTTGTTACTCATGCCATTTTATGTCAGGGGAAGAAATCGTCTATGGTCTTTTCTTGAAACGGTCCCTGATGCTGTCTATCTAAAACAGGCAGAAGAACTGCTCTTAATGACTACGAAATCGGACTCCGTCCAAATGATCACCCAACCTTCCTTGTCAGCTAGTCGCATCCTGGCACTAAATTCGCTCCCATAGGTCTAAAAAAACATGCTTGATTGTGGAGGGGCGACTGAAGGATGTTGAGTCCATAGTGGGAAATCTCCTCAGCTTACCCTTCATTTCCCTTTCTTTAGAAGCTTTCTTGGACCCTTCTCTTTTCGTGAAACTTTTCCTTTTATTTTTCTTCTGATCTTTGCATTTGCTCTCTTTTCGGTTTTTCTGAAAACCTTTACCCCACCACTCCTCTCTTGTTTCCCCCTTTTTTCTCTTTTCAGTACCTTATAAAGTAAAAAGAAGAGGATAGCTCCTCGTTTTTTTTCCTAGAATTATTTTGTCCAAACTCACCTCAACCCGCCTAAATCTTAACTGTTCAAACCCAAAACCAACCCTAAAACTATTTAAAACTATTTCTCGAGTTCAGGCTTGATCCGAACCAAGCAAGAGAGGTTTTATATTTCCGCTTGAAAAGAACCAAAATCACACCATTTTTCCTTTCATTATTTGATTAGGTACACAACGCGGGGCAACAATGCAAAAAACCGATTGAGCTGAATCTCGTAAACTTATTATGGAATCACATGATGCTTACGGCTGAGGAAAGTCCATATGTTAGTATCCCCAAAGTTGACACGTCTCTGTAAATTGTTGTTTCATCATTGGATAATCTAAAGCAGGAGCCAATGCTGAAAGCTTGAGTTCTATACCGCGTGTAAGCCACATAAGTGCAGAAGGCGAGGATTGCACAGCAGCGGTTTTGGTTGAGGCTGTACCTGCAGGTTCGGTTGGTGCCACAAAAGAGCTGAAGGGAGAGATGTAGGGTTTTGATTTCGACTGAATTGGCCGGAATAGAATTCATGGTGGGCTGGTAGCCCTGGCTCAATGGCTGCCGATGCCTGTCGCCAAATACCAATGGTATTAAGGTGAGAGATGTATGAGAAAGAGATTGAGGACAAAATATGAGATCTCTGAAAAGGAAATGAAGGAGAGAGTCATTATACAGTCCAATCTCTATGTTCTAAACAAGCAGTCAAGACCCAAAAAACAATAAACACCGATAAAAAGCTAAACATTAGGAGACCTTTTTTCTCGCATTTGAGCAACTTCTCTTCAACAGTTGGGAGTTGAACTATTCCACAGATTGTATTATCAAAACATATTGACAAAAAACTCCTGTCAGAAGAATTTCTAATGAAATCTGAGAAAGTTGGGAAACTGCTTGGAATTGAATTTACCAGAAGATTGTAAATACATTGCTGTGTTTTCCAATATCTCCCTTTTTTGTATCTCAATTTAATTTGTTCTCAATTCAGGCTTCAAAGTTCTACAAGGGATTTGAGAGATTCAACGAGATACTAGCTATATGAAGCTTTAGATGCATCAGAAAATTCTAAACAAACACTTACAAGAACAAAACACTCCAACTACTTATCCAAGACCTGAATCCTAAAACAATCTCTCATTTTGCTCTTAGCAGGGATAGAGGAGAATAGGGTTGCTTATCGAGTCATGCCGTGCCGTGCCCTGATTATAGGGCACGGCTCAGCAAGCTGTGGCCCGTTTGGCATGCGGGCCGATGGGCCCGTCCCGTGTGTTGGCCCGACGGGCCGACACAACAGCAAGCACGCGTGCCTGCCGTTAGGCCTGATTGGACCGGCCCACCAAGCACGCCAACGGCCAGCCATTTGGCTAGCCTGTTTTTCTCTCAAATTGGTTCAAAAAGTATTTTTTTTTTTACAATTTTACCCCCCAGTAGCCATATTAGGGGGTATACTTATAATTGACTGTAAATGACTATTTCTACCCTTCTAACAGCCAAACAACAGTCATATTTGAGGGTAGATGTGGTAAAATGCCACTTTTGGTTCTCTATAAATAGGCCTAACCCTTCCCACTCCAAACCACACCTCTTCTCATCTCTTCTCTTCTCTTTTTTACTTTATTAGAGTCTTGGAAGACTTCCCTATCTCAAGTCCATTTTCATTGTGTCATTGAGACTTGAGACAAATAATGAGTCATAATAAAAAAAGAAAATAATACATAAAGCCTACTGATATATCTATCCCAAAGTAAATAAGAGTAGCCTACTTAAGAAGTCTAGCAATAAGACGCAAGAAATTCTCAATAGAAACTTTTGGGACAGAAATATATTTCTCTATTATGAATAAATGTAATTCTCTCTAATTGTTTGGGAAAGAGAAGTAAAAGATGAGCACCTTCTTTATGGGGCCATAAGTCCATCGATTACATAGAACAGAGATTGTGCCCAGTCAGCTCTGAATAGTAATGTTTGCAGAGTTTGCATCACATTGTAGTCAGGATCAAGCTTCCTTTGCCAACCCTACAAAACGATAAAAAATACAAAAAGTTTTGAAAATCACTCAAAAAGCAAAAAGATTAAAAAAAAGTTTATTGCATATAATGACAGAAACATCAAACATGCATTTTAAGCCATACGAGAGAATCTCATGAGCCAAATTAGACAGTCAAGTTTCTATTAGTCAAAAACTGTAAGCCCATCAGATGCTGACTGGTACAAGGTTGATTATAGCATTTTATAATCTTAAGTGGCCTCATGTGATTATTTTCATTATCAGATTTGCTCCTAAACTGTTACAGGGAATCATAAGTTTCATTTTTCATTAACCAGTTTTCATATCATTATATATCCTTTACAAGTTATGAGCAAGCAAACATGAAATCTAAGCAAAGAACCAAGGCAACTGAAAAGAAGAAAAATGTCAGCAGATGATCTTCCAGTCAAGGCCTTTGGCTGAAGCCATCACAGACAAGTACTTATGAGGAAGATATTCCAAAAATACAAGCAAGTGTAAGTTTTCAGACATAATCATTCTTTTATTCTTTTTAAAATTTCTGACTGGTTAAATATTTAATTATATCATAAAATATTATCAGAGTTGCCCACTATACATAATATGTACATCAGTCTGCTTTACAAAAACATACACTGAAACCACACAGTACCCATACAAAAATACTAGCTGGTCCCTTAAAGTAACATTTGCATGTAAAGGAATTATAAGATAAGGAAAATACAAATATCATGGAAAGACCTTACACAAAGCAATCACCATTTTGAATCATACATTAAAATATGAAAAGTTAAATTCCTTTTATGCATTCAGAGGCTGCAACTTAATCCTATGAGGACTAGCTTTTCTGTTAGTCTTGCACATAAATGATAAAACTGCAATAAGTCTGTAGGAAGGCAAGACCTAACTAAATTTCCCAGTTAGGATTGGGACAAACCATCCATCACCCAGGTCCTTTCTAGATTCAAAAATTCAAGAAATGTTGGAGGATACTATTGAAAAAACATGCTGAAATATTTGCGTTAAATACCAAGCATACATCAAAACAGAGAGACAACTGTTGTAGCTAAATCCAGAATCGGTTTAAGAAATTAAATTGCGCCTCAAAGTAAGAGTCGAGATACAAGCCAAAATTACCATTTTACATCCATTTCTGGACCTTCTTAACAAAACAGAAAGAAAAAAACCTATGCTTAACCTGAACAAGTTTGCCTGTCTCAACATTTTACAGTAGCATTCCAGTAATTGGTTGTGTTCTATATTGTGGCACCCTCTCATAATCTTTATCCTTTGAACTTAGCGATTCATTACGTTAGCCATGCTTCATTATATGGAAACACATAAAATTAGTGCAGCACTTTAGACAGGTCCATGCATGTTATGCAGTTAAGCAGATTAAGGCAGCAGGTGGTGATTCAGAACTTGAGATTAAATGGGATCAAGCCGCGAGCCCTTGTTTCCCTTTCTGTCATTTTTCTTTTGCTTATCTTTCAGAAAGAAGCCGATGCAACGTGATCTGACCAAACATGGTTAGAGCACATATAAGATCACGACTTATGATGGATGTGGAGAAGAAACAAATATAAGAAGTGAAATACAGAATCTGTCTGAAACTACAGCTTCAAGAGGAAAAACGACAAATGAAAAGGAAACACACAAATGATAACAAACTAATATACATGTAGGAAAATTTTGTTTCACTCAAAAATTTTACAATCATAACATATAAACCATTTTTCCCACCATTCTCATTTGCTAAAATGCAGATACTTGTACAATGGATTACCTCAAGAACCAAAGTTGTGACCATCACAGTGCAGATATTACCATCAATGTTAACTTTATGACGTCTCACTTTCTCAAGCAATTGTTGCATGCTGTCAGCAGGATGGAGAGTTCCTTCTGGGGTTGCCCAAAAATCAAATGATTTCCCAACTTCCTAAAAAATTGAAAAACACATTAGAAAAAAAAAATGAAACGGAGACACATACATAGAGATAGTATGGTACAGACAAAATAAAAGTTTTCATTAACCATACACAAGCCACCTATATTGGAAAAGACATCATCAAATATTCAAATTTCTTTTATTTCTTCATCCTTTTGTCTCCACAGCATAATATTAGTTTTTCAGGTTATAAATTGGGCCAGGCTCAACATCATGACAAAAGGAATGAGATGTTTACTAGAATGTTACAGGGATATCTATATGGCTGGCTAAGGTAAAGAGGTGCTCCTAGACAAGATTTAAATGTTGATATTGTGGGCTTCCCCTGAAAAAATAAAGAAGCACACAACAGGCCTATTGACAATAATTTCAATGTTACTTTGAACGTGGAATAAGCTCAATGGGTTGAGAGTTGGAAGCACCAGAGGAATCAACAGAGGATGGAGTGAGACACAAAACACTATTAGAAATACCTTTGTAACTTCAAAGGATAATATAATTTTTTGATCAGTAATCAAATGATATATATTACATCTTAAAAGGAGAATGAACATAACGTACGAAGTACACAAACTCTGTACCAAAGGAAAGTCCGAATTTGATTTCTGAATCACATGTTATAAACTTTAGCGAACTTGATCAGAATCAATGGCAATGGTCCTATTTTTGTGAATTTTAGCAATGCAATACAATAATTTTATCTTCTTTAGTGTTAAAAAGGATCCTAGCAATATGGCACCCAGCACTCATATCCATGGGTTCAATCTTATCTTTAAGAGTTGCATCCTAATTCCTCAATTCCATTGAAACATATTTACGGGATGTGCTTGCAACTGATGGTATATTTTTACTTCGCAAAGCACCATGGCATTACAGGTTAAGTACTTATGTCTGATTTGATGCATGGACTAAAAGCATTGTCTTTATAATGAATAATTTGTCAGAGGTGGATGTGCTCGTACCACAAAATTTACTTTGACTACATATTACCTCAATGAAGGCCTTTGGGTTTGGGCAGTTCTGTTGTTTTGATAACCTAAGCGTGCACTCAGCAGCAGTGCGACCATCTTGGAGGGTTACAGCCTTAAATAACTCGATTAAATTCACACGATCACATTTGGAAAGTTCAGCAGTCATGCCTACATCAAGGAAAATGACATGAGGTCTAGATTTAACGTGCCGTTTATGTGAAGGCTTGCTTTGAGCCACCCGTACAAGGATATTTCCAGGATGCATGTCTGCATGTATAAAATTGTCCACCTGTAACAATTTACTTTTCAGATAAGTTACAAAACTTATTCCAAAATAATAGCCAACAAGCTCAGACCTGATAAAATTATAGCTAAAAAATATGTGGAACTCATAATCGTTAAGACATCAATTATACTGCCATAAACAAGCAGCAGGTGGGCACACGCACATCTTTTGTGAGTGTGTGTGTGTGAGAGAGAGAGAGAGAGAGAGAGAGAGATTTTGTGCTAAGATGCACAACTGAGGCTTTTCTGATGATTCACATCTAAGGCTTATCTCATTATTCTTGTTCCCACAAATGTGAGGCTTACATGAGGCTCAGGCTGTCTTTAAGTCATCAAATGTCCAAGTCTCGCACTTCATAGATCAAAGTAAAACTAGTGTTTCCTTGACAAAATTGAGACAGGCTTGATAATTTATAGTTCAGTTGAATGTATTTCAGGTTGACCTGTTTTGACACTATTTCATATTAAGTAGTCCCTCTTGGAAGTTGAAGAGATTTATTAACTAACTTGATATCCATTTCATGACTCTCTTGCCCTTCTTATTTTTTTCGTAAGCATATTGATGTTCCATATATTCTGCCGTTAGTTTCTCAATATGAATGCATGTGACCCATTTATAAAAGAATCAAGTTAGGTCACTCAATATCTTCAGCCAACTCAACCTGTATGTGATTATTGATGCACCAAGCCAAGAGCATGAAACATTAATCAGTTAAAGGATCTGGTGGACCACAATGATATTAATTTTCTAGTACCAAACTCAACAAAGTCTAAATATGTAAAACTACGCAAAACAATTGCCAGAAAATATGAGAGACAGAGAGAGGTACAATAAAAAAAAATTAAAATGAAACATAAAATTGTACCAGAAGCATCTTTAGAAGTGCATTAGTTCCAATGTCAGCAAGAGCACTTTTAATATAATCATTTCCCTCGAGCTCATCAACATAATGAGAAACACTTTCTCCTTGCTCATAAGTCTCCACCAAAATAGCAGGATGCACAAGTGGATATAGAGGCTTTGGGAATGAAACATCCTTCCATCTGCGGAAATTATAAATAAAGCGGCTTAAATGGGCAGCTTCTCTTGCAAGATCAACTTGAGACACCATGAAAGCAGCAAACTGCTGCACACTTTCATCTAATCTCAACCATTTCAAAGTAGGAACAAAATTTGAAATTTTGGCAACCATATTGATTATCACAAAATCCCTTCGAATTGTTTCACCAACACCAGGATGTCTAACCTTTACAGCAACAACAACAGGCTTGGCATTTTGCCCATGGTGTTGGAATCTCAAAGAAGCTCGATGCACTTGAGCAACACTTCCAGATGCCACAGGGGACTCTTCAAAATCTTCAAAGATTTCAGGAAGTTTGCGACCAAATGCTTTTTCAATTGTTCTTTTTGTGTACGTAAAGCTATGAGCTGGCGCTTTGCTGTGAAGCTTTGCAAGCTCAGAGCATAGATCTCTAGGAAAGAGGTCTGGTCGTGAAGCTGCCCACTGTCCCCATTTTATAAATGCTGGGCCTGCTTTTTCTAGCGTAAGGTGGACAATATTCAGCCATACTTTCCTAAACTGATTGCCAAAACAATCCAGAAATGGAACCATTACCATACAGGGTGAGAACAAAATCACAAGATATACAGCTCTGAAAAACAAAATAAAGCCCTCTATAACAGAAAATACTAATGAGGTCAACAAAACATGCCAATCTTGTGCATGCATGTAAAGAGAATTCCCCGTAGGAAAGTGCTCTGCATCTGCCCATGTTCTTTGAGTCCATGCTATCTCTCCAATCATAAAGGCAAAAACACCAGGAGCTACCAGCTGTGATCTGGTCAATGCCAAACTCACAGCACGAGCAATTCTACTGATTGGTGGAAAAGCTGGCCAGTTATAGCAACATATTTTAGAAATCCTTTTCCAAGTTACTTGAGTATGGTGTGCCACAGTATTGCTTGCTGAAAGGGAATTGAACTTCTTGGAACAATTACTCTTGTATAAATTCTCCTTTGCTTTGTATATTGTAGATGAAGCGTGTCCCCTACTATAAAATGAATATTGCAGATAATAACATCTGTGTAGGGAGAAAGGTATCCCAGCTGTAAAATGTGCCCCGTTCTTCTTAACTTCCAAACATCTTGACCTCTGGTTCCCACAAAGGGAATGAGTACCTCTTATAATGTTTCCAGAAGACAAAAACCTGTACAAAACACTCATTAGTTTAGTAATCATGCTAAGGCAACAAAAAACTTTAGTATTTTACTTCTTTATTTTTTTTTATGGATAACAAAGATTTTATTAGGATAGAAAATCTCATAATACAAGCATGAGAAGCAGCCATCAAATCATTCTGGCATGACAAAAGCAGAGAGCAATAGAAAAAAGAAACTGAACAAAGTCCTAACAAACCCAGCTTCCTCCCAAATCCTCACTCATCACTATACCTGCATTAAAACTGTCCAGTCTTGAAAAGTCCTAACAAACACAGTTCCCCTCAGATCCTCACTCATCGCTATACCTGCATTAAAACTGTGCTGTCTTGTTCCTTTCCTTGCTGATCTATCTGCTAGTTCATTTGCAGTCCTCAGCGAGCTCAGCAAGTGGGAGAATTATATATACACTCAATGTGTGAGAGATTGGGCAAGACGAAAAATAAAGTGTAAGTCTCAATTAAAATTCTTGAGACTCTAAGAACCATGGCTCCATTATAGGCAAATCCCCTTCCATGTCCAAGTCACAAAACCTTGAGTTATAACATCTATTAGGGTGGCAGTGAAAGCCCAAATCTCCACTCTGATTGAATTCCCATGCCCGATCAGCCACTAGAAGAGGTATATAATGTTCCAGTATGGTCTCTAGAAGTACCTCATTTCCCTAAGAATATAGCCTTACAAAGTGAACATACAGTCAAGTTTAACTTGATTAACTCGGTAGCCTTTTTTTTTTTTTCCGGAAGATAACTTGATTAACTCAGTTGCTGGAGGCCTCCATAATGCTGATTGACACTGCTAGGAGAGGAGAAGGTGATAGTCACTTTTTCATGGTCTATGTTACATAAAGAGATACCCTGAGATTTAGAATACACTATTCTTTACAAGAGATATCACCATTCACCACCTCTACCAGATAAACAACATTGCCTTTTTCCCCATCAATTATTTCTTGTTCCTATTTCTTCAAATTATCCCACAGATTACCAAAAGAATAGCATTATGCATTTGACTTTCTCTCCTTCACAGCCCTAGGAAGCACTACTGCTAATATAAATGAACAACAATATCTTGCAATACCCATGCAACTCTAATGATGTCAAGAAAATATATCTAAATCTCTCCCATAATCTTGCAATGTAGGAAGAGTAGATCAATCAACACCCTCCCACCCAAGCATAGTATACAATGACAAGACAAAAAAATGATTTGGGCTTCATTTTGGGAATATATAATGGGTATTTATTCTATATAAAAGTGTAGACCATGGAAAAAAGGAATATATGATTTCCAAAGGTGGTGAGCTGGAAAAAGTCAAGTGTCACATGTCTACAAGTCATATGGAAGAAGGATCAAGCAGGAAAAGATTCCCTGAGATCAGTGGTCCATATATGTGAGTTCTGGGATTTCATATCAATGAAGAGCACCCTAAGCAGATTAAAAACAAGAAGCCAGGTCAATCATCTCTAACACTGTAGTCTAATTTGAAAAAGAGATTCAAAACAAGTTATGCAGAGACCAATAAAGAATATGTACAGACTGCAATATAGGTGATCCTGGACAAACCAAGTAACATACAAGCAAAAACTTTATGAGAAGGCTATACTTGACTCACTAAAGGTCAGTGACTAAAAAAATCCACTGTAGCAAACCCTGACACTATAAATCAATTGCTTTCCAAGGACCCCAACCAAACCTATTTGGAAGGTTAATTTTTGAAGAGTACTTGGAAGGTTAATATCTCACCCATTGTCGTGGATGGCATGATTTCCAACAGGAATCTTAACCCATAGGTGTACGTTTATATGATATAAACCTCCTAAGCTATTTACCCAGTAATGCTAAACTTCAAAGCCAACGCATTACCTAGGTTGATCCCCCATTCTCCTTTTCCTTACAAACTACTTCAACATAACAAAATGATCCTTCTTGGCCTAATCCCCACTTCTTGTCAACCCCAAAAGAAAATCCCTCTAAAACATTCTCTGAATCACTTCGACAGGAGCTCCAATCAACCAGATGTAATAAACAGAAAAAATGGCCCATCTTAAATTTAATACACAGCTGTCTTGCAGCTCATCATGTGGTGGATAATATCCCCCTACAGGAATTAATTCTATGTGAGAACTTTTCAGATTAGGAGGGTTGCTTGGGACCTGGGTAAGGGTGTTTGGCCCATCTTTGACTAAAGATGGTTCTGTTTTATTGTAAGTGTAGGTACACACTCTGTGTACTCACAACCTTGTCATCTTTCCTATATTTATAATATATCTTTATGATTTACTGATAAAAAATAAATAAACAGAAAAAATGGCAAGTTACACTTAGAGGAGGGTTATCCTGCATCCTAAAGGTAGATGCTCACATTTTCAAGAAAATAGTTTCCTCTCTTCTCCATCATAAGGCTGTGAAATCTAAAGCTCCAAGAACTAACCCCCTACAGGAAACCCTCATATTTATGTGAACACTCCCCAATACCACACCCTATATTATTTGATAAGAAACAAACCTATACCACACTCCATTAACGTTACAAATGACTAAGCTCCTACATTCTCACATGGATCCTAGGAATGCCACTCTTCTAAAAGTTCAACGTCAAACAAGATAACGTCTCAAAGCATCTAAGAATGCCAAATGATTGTTGGCATTTTGAAGAAAAGGATCACTTCATAGGTGAACTGAAGATGTGATACCTGTACATCATCCTTCCCTAATCTAAACCCGTTAACCCCTTTACTAAAGAACAGGTTAATATGTCACTCAAAAAGATAAACAGGGAGGCAAAAGATCTCCCTGCCCAATGCTTCTACATGAGATGAAATGATGTACCGCCTATGATAAACCCATTTAGAGAAAGGGGAAAAGGAAAAACAAAAAGAGGAAGAAGCATAAAAACTGACACCTTCTTCAGACATCACCCCATCCACTCCCTCACATTCTTCAGACATCACCCCATCCCCTCCCTCCCCCCAGCCCCTTCCCCTGGCCCATTCCGCTCCGACACAATGTCCACAACTTCTTATTATACTCTCACATCAAGCCCTTCAAAACAGATCTTAACTTTTCTTAAATTCACTCATTTACAATCAAACAAACATCTAGAATTTTCCTTGCATGTTAAAAGAATTTTTATTTGCAACCATTACATGTGGAACACTTTTAGTCATATTCACAAGAACATGACAATAATGTTATATAGGTTGTTGGTAAAACTAATGAATCTAGAGTTCATAATTTCTCTTGCCCCACTCTTCTATGAACCACCAACAGGAATATGACATTTCTAACTTTTTTTATCACCCCATTACAGTAAAATTTTTGTACCACCTCCATAAGATCTTTCTAACGTCCTAACAACACTAAAAGAAAGCAATTGAAACCCCACCGCCCCGGTGCCTTGTCCTAACTAGTCGCAGTGTAACAGAACGAAACCGTGATACAAGAACTTGCTGAAACAAAGTAGAAAAAGACAAGTTACTACAACAATCAGAATTTACACAAATAGATACAGAACGAAACATCATTTTATCCCAAAGCCGAACCCAGACATCTGCAAATACAAATTTCGGGAGAGTGAATTGAATAAATATATGAAATTGACGTGGAAGCCTAAGATTCACAAAAGTGGCAAAATCTAATGCCTGATAAGCAATGAATATGACAACGGGTACAACGACAAAGAAAGAATCTCTTGCAGCTAAACCTGAACAATCTTGCCATGGCGATTGCTTTCAGGGCAGCCGGTATCGACTAGGACACGCAGGAGATGAACTTTTGTCGCCGGTATTTTCTCTCGTCAATGCATGCAACCATCGTCGTGGGTTCAACACTCGCCATTCTTTCCCGTCGTCGTCATCTTCAGATGTCGCTTTTTTTTTTCTTTTGACAAGAGAGAGAGTACCGGACCAGGCAGATGATGAGGCAAAGGAAACGGAGAGGTTGAACAGGTACAAGGCCGATCTATTAGCTACTGTTCGGCAATTGAGCAGACACAGAACATTTGATGAGTTTCTGTGGAGTGTGAACGGAGACGGTTTAATCGGCCATTGGAGGGGAGAGAGAAACCTATTCAAATTTGGATCGTGTCGGATTTTGATCACTGGGATGATTTGATCCTCGATGCTTTCAATGTTGATCGCCCGATCGCCATCGCTATCTTCTATAACTTGAGTTTTGAGCCTAAGTTCAGGAGAGTGTCTAGTAACGGGTGGGAGTCGACTCGGATAGAGCTGAGCTGGGGGATGTAACCATATTGGAATTTTCCCTGCGCCACACCGCTCGCGTGACGTGTCTCCAGATTATTGGTTGAAAGGTCGGATCCACATCTCAAAGGGAAACGTCCCTGTTGTCCTTGGGAACTCTCGCGGACGGAAAGATTCTGTCCTTGTTTTCCCCTTCAGAACAGATTTTCCCTTATCGCGGGCTGGGCCCTCAGGTGGATGTGATACATAAATCGGTCGACCCAAGTAAAAAGAAGGACAAATTGTAACGGGGTCATAATAGCTTTGCTTAGTTACATGGGGAATGAAATCTTTTTGTGTTGTTCGTCTCAATTGTTCCTTGATGTAACCGTGAAATGCTGCTATGTAGAGCGTCTCACAGTCAGTGAATTTTGATTGTTATAAGTGTTTCAAGTGGGGCTTATATGAAAAAACATTGGCCATGAGATGCTCCACATGGCAGCATCCCATGGCCAAAGCAGGGGACAATTCAGGCTAACAACACAGACGATTTCAATACGTTACATGGATGGATTGAAGCCTTGGATTTTGGGATAAAAGAATAACAGATGCTAGATAAGGCACTTTCTCTTGCTTGGTTGGAAGAAGGGATAGGGGTTGGTTTAAGAAGAAAGTATTTCAAAAAAATTAATATTTGGGTATCAGAAAAAATTTGTGTTATAAATAGAGAAAACAACTTTCTTTAGTACTCAGAACTTACTTCCTATCTTGGTTCTCAATAGTATTAGAGGTAGCACGTGCAATATTGCCTGTACATATCCATATATATGAACCTAAACCCACCCATATATAGGATAGTTTCATAAGTGGGTAGTTATGAAGAGGATATGGGAGTCGTTCAAACTTTTTTTTCCTCTTCCTAATAGCACTATAAGGGATACTCTATTGTATCCCAAACACAAAAGGAGTGTTTGAAGCTCTGCAAACATGGGGTGTTTAGATCCGATCAATATAACAAGTTAAAGATTTTTTTTTTTTTTTGGTAATGATAACAAGTTAAAGATGATGGTAGACATATATTTGTGTTATCATCAAACAAGACTTAAAAACACTATTGTATGCCCAAGGACCCATGAAATGGAATAAAAGTTGCTGTTTGGGCCATTTTAAGCGATGTGTGTGATGTGCATCGCCTGAACCTTTAGATTTGTGGGGCAAGTATTGGCCCAGAATGCTTGGCCTAGTGAGTCTGGCCTTATTCAAATTAGAATTAGACAAGTTTTTGATCCATTGAACTTGCTTGGTTTTGTCTACCCAATCCGTTTTCAATTTTATGAATTATGAAGTCAGATAATTTGGTGCACCTTTAAGATTATACTTCATGATATTCCTGGTTGATTTTATGTGCATCTGCTGTTTACTTGAATTGTCCCTTGCTTTAAATGTGATATGCTACCATCTACAGCATCCCACGTTCAGTGTTTTTTTCATGTGGGCCCCACTTGAAACACTGACCGTGAGATGCTCATGCTCCACATGGCAGCATCTCACAATCAAAACAGTGGCTAATTCAGGTAAATGTAACAGAAATTTTCAAGACATTTTATGTCTTTTTCTGCTTGTTCTCATTTGGATATTGTCATAGGAAATTCTATAGAAGGTAACAAGTCATTTTCACCAAAAAAAATAAAAATTTTTTTTGCAACAATTAGAGTTAATTCGGTCAAACTTGAGGTTTTAGCAATTACTTCTGGCCTAAAATTTGGCAATTTTTTTTTTAATAACCAAGGAAAATGCATATGTGATGACTCTTTTGGGTGGATTTTCTAAAAATTGATGTCATCCGTGGGAGACTTACACACAAAGTTTGGTGACTCCGTGGGCATATAAACATCACACAATTAAATTGTCAACTTCAGCAGGTGAATCGGTTTCAACATAAACTAGGAAGCGACTGGAGCTAAGCCTAAGATTGTGCATGTGGTCATTGAACAATCTTAGGCTTAGCTCATGTCTAATTTTCAGCGATGACAATCCTCTTTTACATCACAAATCTTAGACAACACCACATCCTCAAATTTCGTTTGTAGAAAATAAAACTACAAAGCACCGCGTGAAAGCCATTGAACCTCCAAAGCATTACCAAATCACATGCGAAAGTCAATATTTTTTGTCAACCGAAGAAGCAAAGAAACACGCTTAGGAGAATTAGGATGAGGATGGGTGAGGAGGTGATTCCGTTCACATTTCTTCTGCCTGCACACCTTTAACAACTCTTATTGCCTTTTTTAGAATTTTAGCTGGCGATGAACAAGAACGAAGGAAGCGATGAAAAAGGAAAGTGAAAACGCATGCAACGACAAAAAAACGCTTTTTGGGAGCTAATCTTTCGGCGTTTACCAAATCAAATTTAGGAAAAGTCGCTTTTAGTCTTTGGGCGGCGGAGACTAACAGCGAAAGCTCGGGTCGATCGATCTGTGTGCGTCTCCATTGCCCCGACTCCGGCGTGGGCTTTGATTGGATGATAAAACGAAAAATGCCCTTTCGGTTTCCAAGAATCACGAAAACAACATCAATTAGCAAAAGCACAGACGGGTTTTGAGTGAGTGAGTCGTATACGGGTTTCGTAGAGAAAAAGACGGTGAGGAGAGAGAGTGGATATGGTCGGCTGGGAGTCAAAGACCGGCTCCACCCACGTTACCCGGGTTTTTCATGGCATGCTTGACTGGTCAGACTGTAGATCTGATCACGATAATCGATGTCTCATTTTGCCCTCACTTAAGATCCGCATCTTGACGTATATGTGATGTAAAGATGACACCCAAAAGAAGGTGTTTTAAGGCGGAGAATCGGTAATGGTGTAGAAAGTTTTCCAATCATTAGCCATGCATTAGGGTAGATCACCGTGAGGCCCTGGTCCACTAAGCTATATGAGTGCCGACATAAGCGGCCAAGGTTACATAGCTATATATATATATATAGAGCTTGTTATAGATGGTAAGGGAAGAGGTGTTATAGATGGTAAGGGAAGAGGTATGACAGAATAGTTTTGAAATTATTTAAGTCTTAAATTAATTGATATTAGTACGACTAAAGCTTAACATTGAATTGTAAAGGAATTTTAGAGAAATTGAACATAAAAGTTGGCACATTTTCTAAGTGGGTTTTTATATTAACTACACGCGACTACGTGAGCAATGGTGGAACCAGGACTCTAAATCTAAAGGGGCAAAAAAAAAATTTCAATTAACACTTCTCATGAATATAGAACTTTCAATGAGTTGGGGGACAAACTAGAAATTTTAGAGGGGTTCTCATGAAATATATAAATTTCAATGAGTTATGGGGGAAACCAAAAATTTTAGAGGGGGTTCTCATGAAAAATAGAAATTTCAATGAGTTGGGGAGACAAACCAGACATTTTAGTGGGGGTTCTCATAAAATATAGAAATTTTAATGAGTTGAGGGTGGGGAGAGGAAACCAAAAATTTTAGAGGGGACAAAACATAAATTTTAATTAAAACATATAATATATATATATATATTAATTAAAAAATAAAAGCTAGGGGAGCAATTGCCACCCTAGCTTCAACGTGGTTCCGCCACTGCACGTGAGGGATAAGGAATTGTTTAACTTTTAAGACATGTAAGGGATAAGGAAGTACTAAAGGGTTTCTTTTAGAGAGTGGAAAAGGAAAAAAGACAAAATGATCTATGTAAGTATATAAAACAAAACGACATTAATTATAGGGTTATTTTAGAAAATAAATAAATTAGTTTGGCACGCTTCCCAAGGGGCACCTTGCTTATAAGATACATGCATCTTGGTCTGATTTTGGGTTGGGTATATTTAGCGGAGGTTTTCAACCCATAATTAAACAAGCAATCTATTTGAATTGGATTCACATCCTCTGCTGGGTGCCAACTCTGCTGGGCATCCAGCATCTAATGGGATCCGGACACGTCAGTGACACCCATGACACAAGCCACATTAATTTTAATGTGGCGCTAACGTCTTCGGATCCCATTGGATGCTGGATGCCCAGCATACCCAAGAGAGGATGTAAATCCTTTGAATTTCACTTCAATCAAGAAGTAACCAAAAGAATAACCAACTTGCCCCAAACGCTACACCGAGATAATCAAGGTCAAGCGGTATAAGTTTAAATCGTTTGTTGCCTTTTACTGAAGTGCTCCGTGTAGTTTGATTGAAATACTGTCACATGGATTATCCAACGGTCAGAAAAATTTTGATTTTAAAATTATATGTATTTTTTAAACAAAAATGTATGTAATTTTTCACATTTTCAGTAGCCGTTGGATGTTCCATGTGTCTACATCTCAATCAAACTGTACCTACATTGCAGTTAAAGGTACCAGACGATTTCAATCCGCTGCCTTCCCCCCGCTCTCTCCGTACAAAAGGAAGGACACGTACTCAACAGGAGCCTTTAATGCCGGTCAATTGGCCGAAAGTTATTGATCCACGTATCAAAATGGCTCACGAAAGTGCTTAGGCAAGGAGTTATCGAGGGCACATAAATGACCGATAAAGGTTCGAAAAGCCACAAGAGCCATGCCATGGTTTTTCAAAAAAGCAACTTCGCGAGCGGTCCCCACCACACTCGAACACCGCTGCATGATTGACACTCGCATCACAAGTCAATGCGCAAAATCTACAATAATGCACGAATTATTTCTTTATTAACACGTGAAAGGCGTATCACCTTACAGCTGGCTCAGACACGTTTCAATCTCCCGGCGCAGTCGCCGGAATTTGACTGTCGGGATCCATGAAACGGGTCAGCCTTTCACGCCACGACCTATCTCTTTTTACATGTGATTTTAAAATGTCGACTGCACTTTGATTTCTGATAAGAAGCTTTTCCTTCTTTTCGTGGATCTTTCTTTTGTTTTCCACACGTCAATTACTCATCAAAGGACAAAAAATCAAAAAAACACGAGAAAAAAATGAAAAATGGCAATTAAATTAAGTGAAGGAATGCTTACGTTGGTGATTCTCTTCCCTTTTTTTTTTTTTAATTTTAATTATTAGGGAACAATTGATCAAAGGTCTATCAAATGCATTTGAATTCAGTAACTCAAAAAAAAAAAATTTTCCCCGAGCTGTTATGGTACTAGCTAGTTAACAAAGGAGCAAAACATGAGAAGATTGATTAACACAGCAATTTCCTACGAACAAGGAAAAAGAAAGCAGGGATGATGTTTTAAGATACAGTAAGCTACAGAAAATTGGAACAAATTTGTGTGGATTTTACAGTATCAACACCAAAAGGGCAAACCCAAAGATTTAACAAATTAAAAGAAAAGAAAACTTCCGAGCGGTTTGATTCTCAAGATCAACCATCTTGTTTGCTCCATTACATAAAGTCATTAACGTCCAACATATCAGAAAGTTCGAATGGCAACAAGTTACTGCAATAGCTGTCCCGCTCATCTTCATTGCTGCTGTTGAAGTGTGTGGACGACGAATTCAAGGGAGTTGGGCTAGATGATGGCGTTGATAGAACTGAAGGGAAGCTAAAGTTCTGGCTGCCAATATTGTCATTGGGTTCGAAAGCCCAGTTTTCAGATATCGGATCAAGTAGGGATCGATCTGAGCCGCAATTGCTGTAATTTGGTAGAGGAACAAGGTTTCCAGGTAAAGCACTGGAGGGTTCACCATTGGCTTGCCACAAATTTTGTAGGGTATTTTGGCAGTTCAAGTTTGTAGTATCTGATGAGAATTGCTCCACATTGGCTTGCATGAGTTGGGGTTCACCCATGAATTGAGCACAAGAAGCGGTTGATGTCGTGCAAGCAGGAATATCTTGAATTGGAGTTTGGAGCTGGTTGGGTTGGAGGAATTGGAACTGGTTCTGGAGTTGGGGGTTGTTGAGTGCATTTTCTTGAAGATTTTGCAGAAGAAACTCGGGGTTATCACGTTGAGATGATAACATAGTAGCCAGCCTTAAGAGCTCTGGATTAACGATGGATCGGATCCCGAGCAACCTCGAAACATTCATCTGAGGTGAGTGGTAGAGAGACGAGCCGAGAATAGATGATAGATCGAGAAGATCAAGGCGCGGGGAATGAGTCACAGGATCGATTCCCATTCGAAGAAGCCTCTTTCTGATGTGGGTGTTCCAGTAGTTCTTGATCTCGTTATCTGTTCTTCCCGGCAAGCGAGCAGCAATTGCAGACCACCTACGGTTGACGGGAAACAGAAGATCAAACATAAATTAATTTAATTCAAAAGTGGCATTGACTTCCTGAAGCTCAGTGATGAAGAATTAGAAGATAAAGGGAGAAGAAGTCGACGGAGTAGGTAATCTTACAATTCAAGAGAAGTACGAAAAGGATGAAATTAATGAACTTACTTGTTCCCCAATAAACTATGTAATTGAATTATAGTCTCTTCTTCCTCGAAGGAGAATCTGCCTCGCTTGATATCTGGTCTCAGATAGTTGGTCCATCTAAGTCGGCAACTCTTTCCACACCTTAGGAGCCCTAGATAATGAGAAAGGATATAACATTCAGAAAACATAATTAATTTCACCATAAGAACTGATTTAATTTGCAAAAACCATAAACTCTTCGAGAATGGCTTCCATCCAAGGTGGAGAAATTGGGGTATACCAGCATTCTTGGGAAGTGTTCGCCAGCTCCCGTGACCGTGTTTCTGAACATAATCCATCAGCTTCTGATCCTCCTCCGGCGTCCATGGCCCCTTCTTCAATCCATTTTTGTCACAACAAGGTGCTCTCCCCATAGTTAATTTCTCAAGTCTTTTGGAAGCCTTTGAGAACGTTCCCGTCCGTAGTGAACAGTCAATCCGAGAGAGAGAGAGAGAGGAGAAAATGAGGTTGATCTGGCAACAAAAAGTGCTAATTGTGAAGCAGAACGGGACGAACCCGTATATAAATGGTGGGGAAGGCCAAGATAGAGAGAAGTCAAAGGGATTCGGTGCCGTCCCTAGTTTATCATCTACGCGACGTGTCCCTTTTCAGGGAAATCAATCCGTATCTCTCCTCCTTTTCCACGGCGAACGACGAAGGGTTAAAATGCTGTCTTATTCTCTCACGTCATAGCAAAATGTCACCCTCCGACCCTTCATAGTCTCCTTTTCCCGCCTAGAGGGACTCTCCTCTTCTTCTCTCTCTGTCCTAGCATTAGCTGTGATCACCATGACGTTGCCACGTAATCTTGTCTATTTGCATGGACCTGTGAGTGAGAGTTACAAGTCCTCCTATCATCGCATGGCTCCAAAACCGACTTGTCTATTCTTCATTGGAGTCGAGATCGATCGGCTATAGGTTACGTCCTTTCTTTATACTTTTTTTTTTTGATGAACTTCCTTTCTTTATACGAAACCTTTTTCGGACTTGCGGCGTGTTAATTACACTGGGGGAGGAGAGAAAACGTTAGGGAATTAATATTTGTCTGAGGCTTCAAAATTGAGTACTTTGCTTTTGTCTGCTGCCATGGAGATCTACTTGGGAGTTAGTAATTCGTTTTTGTTAAATCGTTGGTTAACTGAATGAATATTTTCTTGCATATAAAGATTTCAAGTGGGTTTGAAAATATGCCATTTGGGCAGGATAGATGCACCCTATAACTTATGTTGGATATATAGTTGGTGGCCTGATTAACAAACCTTCCCGGTTGATGATGAGAGACGAGGGACCTACCAGTATGATATATCATATCAGAAAATTATTAATTGGTTTATAATAATTAAGCAAGATATAGCCTTTTTGGAAAATTGGAAGATAGTGACACAACAAAATGTTCTAAAGAAAATTAACAGAAAGAGTTCAAATAGTTGTGGGCTGTAGACGACCTTAGTGTTCTGAAAGAAAGCATTTCTTCTAGAGCCAAAACCCGGTGGTTCAGTGAAACCACTGGCTGGGATGGAATTTGATGTGTGAGACCCATTCCTGACATGAGCATTCATCTATGCGTTTCATGCTGACACCATTTAGCGGCTTCAGGTGAACGCTATCGCTCCGAAAAGGCATTGGAAGAGGTGATTGTGTATCATTCAAGCAAATGGGACGACTCACTCAATCTTGTAGAATATTTGATAATGTTTAACTTTTAATCCGAAAAAGCAAGAATTAATGATTCCATGACCGAGCCTTTCAAATTTCAAGTTCCAATTATTAGATTTTATTTCGTTAAAGCCCCAACTTTACGGATTTCCGTCCGTAAAGTTCTTCTTTGAGCTGACCTTTGACCGGTCATAAACGATCGCTTTAAGCCCTTTTCATGTTTGAGAACAACAGCATGCATGGATCCAAGCATACAAATGATACGCTCTGATTGTGTCTGTGATCGACTGACTACCGTTCATGACCATCCAATTGACCGGCCGGAGTCTTCTTCCCCGGGATTCACAAAGTTGTTCCCACGTTGAACCTATCGTTAATTTGCAGGGTCACACTCAACTCTGCCGACCACGTAGGATCTGGAAGGTACCCCACGGGATTGTAAACCCTTTTTCATGTGCCTTAAAGAAAAGCCGCGTCTCGAACCGATCCCTTTACGATCGGTTTTGTCTCACTCGCATCTTTGTCTCCATTACACAGCTGCCGGTTGAGATCTTGTAGCTAGCTAGAGCTCCTATATGTACTTTTTATCTGGAGCATCCACACACAAATACCATGTGTATTAAAACCCAACTTGTGAATTAAGCATTTTTCTATGTAGTGGTTTAACCCTTTTTAAGTATATTTAGCAGTGGCGGAACCAAGACTCCAAATCTGAGAGGGCAAAAAAAATTTTCAATTAACACTTCTTATGAAATATAGAAATTTTAATGAGTTAGGGAGGCAAACCAGAAATTTTAAAGGGGGCAAAACATAAATTTCAATTAAAACATATAGGAAAAAATATATTTTAAATTAAAAAATAAAATTTTAGTGGGGGGCAATTGCCCCCTCTAGCTCTAAGGTGGTTCCGCCACTGATACTTAGCACAGTCATAATGATAAAGTACTTCATTCTGTTTAAACCCCTACACAAAATTTTATCATTATGAAACTTCAGATACCAATATATCCTCAAAAGCATGTCAAAGCTCCAAATAAAAGTACAGATAAGAGCTCCACAGGATGTAAACCCCTACATACTGATGTGCACATTTTTCCTTTAATTGTCATTCTTAGATAAAACTAGGGAGTCTTTAGCATTTCATATACCAAGTAAAGCAATAAACAAGATATATATGCACCAAGTAGGGAAACTCATGCACTAGGCACCTAGGAAAGGAATTGGAAACAAGAAGGGCCTTTTGAGAATGCAATGTTATGTGGATTGTTTATATATTATGATACTCAATCACACACGTGGCAATAACAAAAAAAATTTTGGAGGGTGTTTTGGGTATGAAATGTCAAGCAAAAAACTAGGTGTTGGCTTTATATAATAGCATAGATAAGCAACAATGACATCCTTAGTTATAGATGAAATTGTAGATATAAAATCCTCGAAATTGGCTTTGCAAACAAAAATTTGCAGACATTGAAATAGAAGATTACTCCTTTTTAATTTGATCATCAATTCCCAAAACAATCACACTACATCTTCTATTCTGAATATATACATTGAAGGATGACTATTTGGGACAAGCCACGACATTCTCACTCGAGAAAAAAAAAACAAAACAAAACAAAACAAAACTACCCGCCGGCGCGAGGAGAGTCAGCTCTGAGCCGATCGAGGACGTATTTGCCAAGAGCTTAGTTTGTTTGCGTCGCGTTCACATGCATGGCCGGATCATGTACGTCAGATTGACCACACTGTGCTCCTTTTTCAATAATACATACGACGATCGCTATCCTCCCCCGCCGACTGCATGACGATCTCCATGAACAAGTGCCCTCCCTTGAACGTATTATATTTAAACTCACTACATGGAAACTTCTCTGCTACGTGTCCTCCTGAAACACGCTAGGTCTTCAAGTAGGGACCACTCTGGAGAAAACATAAGCCTAATCAGCTCACCAATAATGCGACACGTCACAACTCCATGACGTGTCCCTCTACTGTCTAACTCCCCAACAACAACAGACGCGCGTCTCTTGCATTCTTTTGCCTACTTGACCAGCATACAATCCCTCCAATTTCTCCCTCCTAATTTTTTAAATAAATCCTTGTGATTAACTGTTTACAAATGTAAGTACTTACATATGCCTAATGTGGAAACTGTCTCATCCAACTCTATCCAACAAAAAAAAAATTTTTATCAAATTATATATATAGATAGGCCTTGGTCAAATATTTCTTTATTTATCTACTGAGATTTGCCCAAAGTTTTTTAATGAGACAAATCCCACTTTCTTTCGCTTGCTTGTCTTTCATTCTCACCCTCTATTATATTCAATTACCATCCTCTGAAGATCCTAGAACTGCCTTTCCATAAGTGATAGATCTTATCTTAATTAAATTAAAAAGTTAGATTAATCAGGGCATAATCTTGAGCTTATGCCTCCATGTTTGGTGTCTTGGAGACACCCCAGTTGTTTTTAATTAAGAGATATTATATTCTAAGTGGGGATTAAAATAGAAAAACTCCTTAGATCTTGATACTCCTTTGGGTAATTACTTGTCTGAAATCTGGGTTTCGCTTGCGTATCAGTTATCCAAATTAGTTTCTCTAGCTCCTTCTTCAAGTTGACCTCATGATGCATGGAAATCTGGTAGATTATCTAAACACTGTCAGTTTCTGTTGTGAGGTGTCCAAATGGTTCCAACAAACTTTGAATAATGAGCTTAATTTGTTTCCTCTCCCATTTGGGGCTTTTTCAGTGGGAAATCACATACTTTAAGCATATTTTTTGATACGATCGAGATCCATACATGCATGTGTGGATATGCAGCAAAATCTTTACTATTCTAAGCTATCCATGAACAATTTGTTTTCCTTTTTTTATAACAATACAGTCGTCGTATATCTGAGTGCATGGCCGCTATATACTCGCATGAAAATAAACAAGTATCAGTTTAAGTGATGAGGAAGGCAACACCTGGCCTACGGCAATCGTCTCGAACTTTCTCCAGAAATATTTACAATTCATTATGTAGATGCTTGAGTTTCATCTTACGTATGATGTAACCGGGGACACGTGGTGGAATCATGCATGTACGTGTATCGGATCTCATGTACACGAGCTTCCCATGCATGAAACCATGAGGTCACAGGTTCTGGAGATTGTATATGTGTTTTCGATCTGCATTAATGCAGCACGTCGACGTGGTGATGTGATGTGATGAGATGAGTCTTGTGGTGATCTAATTAGAGACTTGTATGGATGAATTTACATAAATCTCAAGCAGGAAGAAGAGAGATAGATACGCCCAAAAATCACAGATCGGGATCCCATTAAGAAAGAGAGAAGATCAGGGAGAACCAGCTGGTGCTTCGTATGATGTCAAAGTAGGGATCGAAGTTAGTTGGCCAATACATTAAGAATTCAACCGCGTAACTTGTCATTAGACAGACATGCACTCACAGAAGTAATCCCCCAGTCAACTTAATCTGGAAATCCAGTAATATGAACCTCGTTGATGGCATAGATTGAAAAAGCTGACTTGGACCTTGGGTCTAGGTCTTGTTAATGTTCCTCGTTTGAATTTGTCAACGGTCAAGGCGATGGGCTGGGCTGGGTGGGTTAAATATATGACACTCACAGGCCCACGACCACATGGTTGGGTTTTGTAATGTATAATCATGAGGTCGACTGGGTACAAACCTATCCTGACCCGTCCTGCTGGCAATTAATAAATCAATATCTTATCCCAATTAGTTGAGGTCAGTAACATGAACCATGTTCCTACCTTCAAATCTTTTCAAAATAACCTTGAAATTTTGTCTTTTCATATTTTTTTAATAAATAATGAGTTCATGCTTCCTACCATTTCAATTACTATTAGAACTATCCAACAAGAATCATATTAAAAAAAAAGGGAGTTACAAATTCCAAAAAGAATTGTAATTGTTATCATCATTTGCATTTCTATCTTATATTTTACAATTATTTCAAACATGACTTTAACCAATTAATTGATTTTTTTAAGATAATTACAACCCTATTATTACATTTTTTTTAACATAATTTTGAATAATTGGAGTGCAATGCTACACATGCCGCTTTCTAGTAGCACTAGTGGTGGCACGTGCATACTGCACGTCCACAACATTAACTATAGCATAAGTAGGGGTTTAAATTCGAATATGGAAAGAATAGCAGTGTGGTGGTTATAGTTTCGAACTGTTTTGATTGGAGAGAGTAATATTTGGAAGAAAAAAAATGGAGGCCAGAATCTGGGGAAATATTCCCCCCTCTTCCCTTTACTAATAGTATAGGTATATGGAAATGGTATTATTTCTATAAAATATTAATTATTTAGAGGGCTTCTGGTATATGTAAACTAGCAAGTGGCACATATAATACACACTTCAATATATAATTGCAACATTAACCTTTAAGGTGTAAATAGATTTGACGCAAGCCTAAATTACAATGACATTTATTGGTTTTATGTTGTTACTTGAGATTGAGAAAGAGGTAGATCAAGAAGACGAGATGAATAGGAAATTAAATAACTAAGGCTCTCAAAGGAAGGTGAATAAACAGCAATAGGTGTCACTAGGGATTCCTTTACTTACTAGCTAGAAGTTACTAAGGATTAATCATACTTGGATAAAATCTTTCTCACTTCTCGTCATCCCATAGGCTCTTCTTACATTTATTTGACGAATAGCCTCTACAGAGTCTCAAACTACACTCCTAATCTTTACCCAAAAAAAAAAAAACCTACACTCCTAATGAGCCGAAAAAGAGGAAAAAAAGAAAGAATCAGATCAAAACGAAGACCCCTCCAAATAAGTATTCCAATACGGTTCTACCCAGACAGTCTTTAGCTCTCATTTTACACATAGGCAAGGAGCTTTGAAATTTACTTCCAAACTTGCTGATCCACGCACGTATTGCAAATTACAAAAGTATCATCAGTAAAATCATATGAAGCAAAGTACAAAAAGAAAATTGAAAAACGAATATATGGAACAGAAACAGAAGCTGCTTACAAGAATGTGTCTGGATCACCATCCCCCAAAATAATAAATATAAAGGGAAACACAAATCCATATTCTGATAGGTGATGCCTGCAACTCAGAGAATTGACTCTTGCCTCAGAAAAAAAGTATCACTAGATGTAAACTTCATCCTTGGATTCATATGCAATAGGTGCCTTAGTGTTGCTAGAACTATTGGCCTGCATGCTGAAACCCTCCCAAAAATTTTGTAACGGCTTCATTTGCTTTCTGAGATTCTACCCTTTCTTCTCTTTTCTTCTTTTCCCTGAAAAAGTAACAGAACATTTTTAAGGAACAACTCCTGCAAAATCTTTTTTTTTTTTTTTTGGAGGAAATAATGCCACACTACAAGATGGAAGAAATATAATGAAAAATGATGCTTCAATGTTAATAAAGCCCGAAAAAACAAGCAACGACTGGACAAGAGAATTAACCGAATTTAGAAATCATATCAAACCCGGACTCCAATATCAGTGATAATAATATTTCAAGTAGAAGATATGGAATTGTAGAAGGGTCTCAACAATAAATACCAACTCTGGTTGCAACATAATGCACTATGCATTTTTTAATTATAACCTTCACTGCTTGAGCCCTTGCAGTATTTTCAGCACAAGAAACGTTCATTTTTCAATCTCGTCATTTAGTAATGTTCCAGTTGATTAAAAGCTATAGGCCAGAAAGCTTGTGCACTCATATTTATAAATCACTTCTGCATGAAATACTGACCGCAACTGAACAGACAATACTGTCACATACCAAGCAACTGAAAAACAGAAGAGCCACCAATAATTTGGAAGAGAACTGTTCATACCTATCCACATACTCCCGCAAGAGTTCTTTTGCCTGAACCAACTTGGAGAGTAAGTTGCGGTATACATCAAGGTCCCGATCCACACTTCGCTTGTTTATGTTTAAGGCCGCACAAAGCTGTTAGAAAAAAAATTGGAAGGCAAGTTTCAAATCATTAACTGAAAACCATGATTCCTCCCAAAAAAAAAAAAAAAGTCAAGGTGTTCTGACAGTAAAATTTTAGAATTACAATGTGAATTTCCAGTTAGATAAAAGACAATTATATCACCAAATATGTCCTTTCTTCTAACATAAGTACAGAAAATTACAACAAATTTCACATTGTAATTCTCTGGAAGCTAAGATCATGAACATTCAAAATCATTCATTTTGTCTTTTTACTATAAAGTTAATTGGGAGATAAACGCAAGAAGGAATGGCTGACTATTCAACAAGTAATATATTGCCCTCTTAGGACAGTAAAAAAATTATTAAATAAAATAATAATCAACTGTCTATATATCACCCAATTGGTTCTTGATACAGTTGAACCCATGGCCCTTTTGATTAGCTAAGATAAGAGTTGAAAGGTATCGCTCAGGGCGACCCCTATATTTCCATTTCAGAGACGTTGGCTTCAATTTGGACCTACCTACTACCTAGGGCCATCCCAAAGGGTAATTATGAGCTCTTATACATAGTATAAATACGTTATCTAGAGAAGCCTTCCACTCATCCTGTCTAATAATACCTCTGTTCCATTCATTACCTCCATTCTCTCATTACCATTGAACACTCGCAGCTTATAAAAGCAGAATCTGCTCATAAATGTAAGAAATCATGTTGTTTTGGAGAACTTAATTCCATGATACAATACATAGATTGTCTCATCAATTAGCTCTAAATTTGCAAGATAAAGGCACGTAACAAATGGTATCAGAGCCAACCACCACGTCCCGGGTTCGAGTCCCAAAGGGGGCGACCTATAGGCTAGATTAAAATACCTTGGTATTATGTATGGGCATAGTGCTAAGTTATTGAATACTGATAGATGAGTGAAGCCGCTAAGAGGGAAAGGGCTACCACCGGGTCAGTGTCGATAGAGTGGGCCGCCGTGGACGTTGGCTGTGGAAGCGTGGTGGAATGTTATGGTCCTAAATGTTAAGTGCTTAACCAACGAAGTCTCCATAAGCCTTGGGGAATTTGGAACAACGGTTAGGCACGTAACAGATGACTCTAAGAATACAAAGAACAAAAAAAATCCATCCAAAACAATCACAAAGAATAAGTGATTGTCAGTTAAATTTGTTTCCAAATTCCACTCTCACCCCTATAGAAAGAACTAAAATAGCACCAATCCAAACAATCATGAAGAGTGCAGATTGTCTCAAAGAAGAACTATTTTCAAATCCTACCCTAAATAATGTACTTTTTCTCTAGTACATGTGGAAGGTTACACAGGTTTTTCACTGAGCAAATGCATAGAAAGGAAAGGGTGCTATTGACCATCCAGCTGTTTGTATAAAGTTCCCTGAGAGCCCATTCTTGATCCTCTCTAACAGCAGAAGCCCAGATTGAGCCTAAATATAATTTTCTGTATCAGCTTAGGCTGAGCAGGTGGGAAGAAATTCAGGCCATGGGCAGATCCTGGTCCACAAATACATAGAACAGGGTCGATCATCTCTAGGTGTGATCTACAGGATGCTCCTGAATGAGAATAAGTGGAAAGTTCCACAGTGGCCTTTGTAATGCGAAATCAGACGCATAAGTTCCATTAATAATGGCAATCCTAAAAGGTCCAAAATTTGGCTCATTCAAAGGTCAAATTCCAATGAAAGTGTATCACATGGAAATCGTAACTCAAGAAATCATAAGACAGGGACATGCATGGCTTGATAAGCAGATATAAATCAAACTTGTCCCAATGCCATACAAGTAACCAAAAGGAATACATAGATTTAAATTTTTTTTTTTTAAGCATATTGATGCACACTTCGATTTAGTTTGGCTTGTGAACTACTCAGAAAATGCCATATGATATGATAATAGCCTAAAGAACTTTTGCTTTAACACGAAGGAAAAGATTGATAGAGAGGGTCTTATAATTCAACTTTAATAGTCATGCCAGAGCAACTGCCACAAGAATGTCAAGATTCAACAAGTTGTTTAATATGACAAACTCAAGAGTGGATTCTAAAAGTACAAATCAAGAAATAAGCATCAAAGCAGAATCTGTTTCTAGAGGATCAGTAACAATAAAGAAAACCAAGTTTCAGAATACTTCAGATAATAATCATGAAACAATCCCCATATCCAACTCGAAATGTAAAAGTAAAAAAATATAATGCACCTTTAAAATATGCCATAGAATATGATTATTCAAACAACAGAATGGCTGGGAAGAAAAATATCAGAAAGGAAAATGTCCAACCTTTTCTAAGATACTCGGTTCAGTTGCATTTGCCAACTCAAGAAGACGAAACAACCCAACAGCAAAGAAGCGGCTATAGCTGAAGCTTCCTTTGCCCCCAGCCCGTTCAGAAATGTCTTTCAAAATCCCTTCAACTTCGCCATCTCGTGATGAAAACTCAACCAATGTGCTGGCATTCTGAGCACGTGCCCACTCTTCCAGTTTCTGCGCATCATTTCTGTACTGAATATGATCAGCAGATTGGCTTGGAATCTTTATGAGATTTTAGCATTAGGGAATCCTACTGTTGACCCTATTTTCAAAGTTTCCAATCTCAGTTAAAGTTTAATAATGCCGTTTATGTTCAGGGAAGGTGGTGTTAATAACATTTATGCGGTTTTAAGGATGAAAAGAAAAGAGAAAGGGTTAGTGGTCCCCTTAAAATATAGAAGAGAGAATATGAATAATGAAATATAGAAGGCTGTGAAGAGTTTGCATCAGATAGATACCGACATATTTGGTCTATCATTCAATCTCTGCAGCATAAAAAGAGGTTGTAGGTGGCATAGGATAAAGGCTGTTTAAGTAAGTTTAATAGAAATGTTACTCATATCAGCCAGTAGTACAGAAACAAAAAATGAGTCTTTGTAATCTATTTATGAAATTTCTCTCCATTGACCTTACAGATACATGCAGAAGACATGATCTTGACACCACAGAGATCAGAGTCAATTGCTAGGCTGAATTATCCCACTTGCAATCTCTTATGTGTCAGTTTACCAGTTGTCTAGAAATGATAAAGTATCACAAACATTAAATTTGCACAAACTTATGGGTAAAGTTATAAAGAAGCCTTTTGCCCACCTTATTGAAAATCTTAAAGAGGCAGCTGTGAGATAGTAAAAATTGAAGGAACCTAGAGGAAAAACAAAAAGAATTTTGTTTTTGACACGTTCAATTGGTGAATCAGGATTTATATTGGTAAACTAGTTGGGACAAGGCATTACCATTATGCTTTTGTTGTCATCTTTTTTAACTTTTAACATTGTATACTTGCCAATACAAAGTTGTCTCTGCTAAAAATATAGATAAAAATTTAGTAATGCACCTGTATTTTTCGGGATCCTCATTTAATGCCTTGATGTATGCATGGAAAATGGCATTTCTATCTTCATCAGCTGGATAACCCTCCATGAGCTGATCATACACAGTCACAAAACCCAGAGCAAAGACGGCATCATAACGGTATGTCCTCTTGTACCTCATCAGATGCTGCTGGACAATAAGCTCCTGCAGAACAGTGTTGTAAACACCAGGGATTGGTCGCTTGTATGACTTGAGGAAATTCGACTTTGTCTCAGATACTGTAGGCACATCTAATAAAAACTAACAGATAGCCAAATTAGTGAAAAAAATTCGACAAATTCAATACTCAGCCACTAGCTTGTTGTGAATGATATTCAAAATCTAATCTTGAGGCTCAGAGGCATAATTGTGAATATTAAATTATCTAGACAGAACCGAGTTTTCTGGCTCACTGGAACTAAAATTCCATCTTTGTCGTTTATCCTCATTTCGCTTAAAATTGAGTGATTAATAAATCAATCTTAAACGAAACACATCGTCTTCACGGAATGAAGATAACCAGGAGGTAGAAACTTCCCAAAAAAAAGAAAAAAAAAGATGAAGAAAAATTTACCTGTTGTTGCAGATGACATGCAATTGACAAGAATTCGAGAAGTCGAATTGGGAACCTGAACACCGACGGAGACAGAAACAAACCTCGTTCGGCATCGAGCACTGTATAAAGGTCTAATGGCCGAAATCGACACTTTCCTGTCCGACGCTTGGCATAACGCAGATAAAGATAAAGAAGACACGGCAGCCATGGAAAAGAAGAACGTGAAGCAGGCAAGAAACTAAAGAGGAGGAACTTTAGGGTTTTGAGATTAGGAACTTTTACCCAATCCCACGCTGGACGCGCAAGAGAACCAGTGTCTTTGGAGGACTCAGGAGTTCTGGGAAAGGGGAAATGAAAATAGGAGTAGGCTTATCCTATTTATCAAATTTTCGCATCCTTAACAATATCTGCCACCTTAAGGTGTACACGTGTTGAGGGTGGATCTCGGCTCGCAGTCGGTTTTGTTCAATTTATTGGATACTATTTCATCCGGTGCTACCCAATGGGTGACCATTTCAGCTAGTGCTGCCCAATGACACCGGCATGAGACGGATGGATTGATGCCGTGTGGGGAGGGGCGCCACATCCCCAACACAAAACCCAGTCGGTGGTATCACAGACACGACGGGATTCTAGCCTCAAGAGGAAATGCGTTCTATTTCTTGTGGTTTTGGTAGGCGAAATTTTGGTATTGAAATTTTCTCTCCTACTAAAATTTTTTGTTTTTTAGTTCAGATTCAGACAAGCTCCATAACGGTATACAAACGGTATCATACCTCAAAAATATGTGAGAAGTGTTGACAAGTAATCTATTATATTAAGTGGGGCAGGGTTGGTGTATTAAGCGGCAGGCTTGCAGTGCTTCGGTGTTAATGTAGCAGGTTCGGGAGGTTTGGGAGTGGTTCGGCAGGTTCAGTACCAAAAAAAATAGGGAAGAGAACCCCCCCCCCCCCCCCCCCCTAAAGGGGAAATTTAATTTTTAGTGGTACTTTATCAAACTATTTAAGATTTAGTCGGTAAAGTTTTGAGTTTTAACTTTTAGTACACATTTATCAAAATAATTAATTTTTAGTGTCATTTCACTATTACAAATCAACTATTCCAAAAATGCCCTTACGTCACTTATCCAAATGACTTGTACAAGTCACTTCATTGATTTATACAAGTTAATTTTTGACTTGTACAAGTCATTTTATTACTTGTACAAGTCTAAAATGGCTTGTACAAGTCAATTTATTGCTTGTACAAGTCTTGGAAGTAAATTGTATAAGGTATTTTTGGAAGAATTTATCCGTAATAGTGAAATGACACTAAAAATTAATTATTTTGATAAAGGTATATTAAAAGTTAAAATTCAAAACTTTGCTGACTAAATTTTAAATAGTTTGATATAATACCACTAAAAATTAAATTTCCCGTTAAAAAGAGCCCAGCGAATCTGCTCGAGGCGGCCGCATGGTCCCCATCACACTCGAATCAAACGTCAAATTAGGCGGGTCTGCTCCAACCGACGAATTACATGTCTCAGCATCTTAGCTTCTGATAACTTTTAAAATAATTTAAAAAAAAAAAACTTTTAAAATAATTTAGATATAGTCATCTAATTCTTTGAAATTAAAAGCCAGTGATACTCTTATAACATAATTGTGAATGAGTATCATTTTTACACTCGTAAAAGATTTCTTTCAAAAACGCCCTCAAAAGACTTCTTAACTCCATTAAAAAGATATTGACAAAAAATTTGATTTATAAATCATTTGAGAGTATTTTAGGAAGAATAAAACGACATTCATTCTCTATTATTTTACAAAAGTATTACCGATTTCTAATTTTTGAGAATTAGGTGACTGAATCTGGATTATTTTTAAAAAATTCACAAGGCAATCTTGGAGTGGCATGTGTAGAAAGGCTTTCATAAAATTGGCAATGCGAGGAGTTACAGATCTTGGAATGATGTGGCATGCAGGGGATTCCAAGAAATGATGCATCTCACTAAAGGCAAAAGCTTTTGTAAAATTCTTTTACTAGCTATAATCTACTCCAGAATAGGATTAATGCCTATTTTCTTTCCATATATTTACCGTTATACAATTAATTAATTTTTCCTTATTAAGATATCAATTAAGGTACAAATTAAGATATCAATTAAATTTTAAATATAACTTCATTATATTATACTGATAATATAATGAAGTTATATTTAAAATTCAATATAATTAATTATAGTATAATATCTTAATTAATTATAATGAATTTATATATTAATTAATTAAGTTATTATAATTAATTTCTAATTTAAAATTAATTATTTTCCCTATTCATTTATAATTGTCTTAGTAGGCAAAAGCTTTTGTAAAAATCTTTTACCACCTATAATCTACTCCAATAAAGGATTAATGCCTATTATCTTTTCACAAATGATATTGAATTGTAATTATATAATAGGAAAAAGTTGGCGATTATCGTCAAAGGTAATATAACTTCACTACCATTATACAATCAATTATCTTTTCCTTGTTAATTTATAATTATCTTAATTATAAATTTATAATTAAATGATATTATATATTAACTATAAGTAAAAATTTAATATAATTAATTATAATATATTATCTTAATTAATTATAATTAATTTATATATTAATTAATTAAGTTATTATAATAATATAATTAAATTTGTAATTTGAAATTAATTATCTTTTCCCTATTCAATTATAATCGTCTTAGTAACTAATAAGTCCACTTCTTAGTTGAAAAGTGGGGTATGTTATACATATGATGCCCGTGCATCGCATGGGCTGTTCGCTAGTAGAGATATTATAATTTGAACCTTCTGATATATATATATAGTTGCACCTTCATTTATTGGCTTAATCTTTTAAGTTTAACGATTATTTAACATGATATCAAATTGAGAGGTAGGTCTTCAACTCCCAAGGTGAGCTGTGAGTTGTCTAGTGTTTGAATCCGGGGATGAGTTGTGAGTTGTCTTCGCATTTATCTGTATCCTAGGTATGAATGCCCTATGTTTTTCCTCTCCATATATTCCCGTGCGAACTCAAAGTGGAAGGTTTAGTGTTCAACTCCATGTTCAAGAGGTATAATGATCAACTCTTGGAGTGGCCTATGTTTGTTCTCCCTATATGTTTTCATACGAGATAGCACTCAGAGTGAAAGGTCTGGTGTTCAACTCCCAGAATGAGCCGTGAGTTGTCTAGTGTTTGATTCTCGGGGTGAGCTATGAGTTGTCTTGGCATTTATTTATATCTAGAGTATGAATACTCTTTGTTTGTCCTCCCCATATATTTTCGTGTGCGCGACAGTGTTAGGCTATTTTTTGTTGTAATGGGTTTGTTGCAGTATTTTTATGATCTATTTTGTGTCTATACAAATGTGATTATTAAGGTGCAAGCTATTCTTACGATAAAAATCCCAAGGTGTTATCCTTAAAACGTGTGGGTAAACCCTTCTTCAATCGACATACAGTCTTTAAAATATCACAGAATTACAAATTTTAGTTTAATTTAAAATAAAATTGAATTGAACCAACTACCCCGACATGATATGAACGGTACAATTTTGGGCTAGTTTTAGGATTTTGAAACTCGGAGCGCGTTTCAACTTCTTAATAAAATTTCCCAGCCGGGAAAAGCCACCGTCAAGGCTGTTTTTGCTGCTTCTACCATCTTTCATAAAAAATGCCAAAAATGACTTCTTAGTCTCCAATCTCGATAAACATTTCTGAGAAGTACAACCGCCTGCCTTAAACCAGACAACACTGCCCCCAGTTTCCTTCAGAAAGTCGGCAATGTTTATCTACAGATAGCCGGTTGTTTTCATGGCCGGTTTTCAGAACAATCCAAAACAGTATGCCCATATAAACAACAGAACCTCTCACGATATGATGCAGAGCTCCAAATCCTTTCCTTCAACTCTTCAAGATTGAATGACCCCCATCCGCAACCTTATTTTGGTCTTCATTGTGTCTTTCACACTTTCTCTGTTCTGATCCATTTTGTTAATTGGGGCATGAGCTTGAGGTACATGAACAGCTTGTTCCGATGAAAGACCCAGCTTCAAAAAGTAATTCCACCATCAAATCTCTGAAGGAATCCACTCCTTCTTCTTTCTCGAAGCAGGCGAGTCGATATTCCGGTTCTCTCGATCCCAAGAACATGAAGAATTGCGAAAAGAAGGTAGAACAGGCGGAGGAATCACTAAGGACGGTCATGTATTTGAGCTGTTGGGGTCCCGGCTGATCAATTCATCAAACGAAATTAAGTCAATTGCGGAAGATAGAGCAGTGTTCTAACATTTCGGCTAAGTTTCAATCTTATTATGGACTCCCATGTTTTCACCTGTGAATTTGTGTCTGGAAATCGAATATACACGGATTACGGATACTTGTGCAATAGCAAACAATTAACTTTGTAATATATATATTGTCATTGATGAAGTCTCCTACTATGTTTTCGCTCCATCCCACTTCGATCTGCCAATTTGGAAACCAATACAAGGTTATTCACATTTGTGTCATGCTGATTACAGAGCAATCTAAAATCTTTGAACAATGAAACCTCTCGGTAAAGAAGGGCTACTGAATATTAGGGAAGAATAGAGATATGGTGTTGGGGAATAGGATCTTCTGTGAAGCGCTTATCCTCTGTGAAAGTAGGAAGATACCCCCAGTTTATTAGGGGTGCAACTCGGTCCAGTTAAAACCGAACCCGAACCGACCCGAATCGACTTCGGTTCGGTTTTATAGTGCTTCGGTTTGGTTTCGGTCCAAAAATCCCTAAACCGAACTAAGTTGGTTCGGTTTTGGGTTTCATGTTCGGTTAAACCGAACCGAATTCATATATATATATATTATAATATATAATATATGTTTTATATATATATAATATAATATATGATAAACTTTTAAAGTTTATCTTTAAACTTAAAGGATATTACAAAAAAACCATTGTTTAAGATAAGAATATTGGTCTAACCCGAATCGAACCGAACCGAATAGTTTTCATGTAGTTCGGTTTGGGTTTCGGTTTTTTTATATATTTTCGGTTCGTTTTTCGGTTTTGTTGGTTCGGTTTTCAATTCGGTTCGGTTCGGTTTAACTATGTATATTTTCGGTTTGATTTTGGGTTGACATCAACCCGGACCGAACCGAACCGAGTTGCACCCCTATAGTTTATGGAAGTATCTCAGGCAAACAACGGAGTACCCTTGGGCAAACATGGGGTACCCCGATCATCTTCATGGAGGCACCTGAGGTACCTCGTCTTTGAGAGAAGTACTCCATTGTTAGACCGGAGGTATCTCCATAAAGATGATCGAGTACCTCATGTTTGCCTGAGGTACCCCATAAACCGAGGGTACCTTCTAACTCCATAAAAATGATAGGGGTACCCATGTTTGCTTGAGGTACCCCGTTTTGTTTGCCTGGGGTACCCCCATAAACGGGGGTACCTTCCTGCTTCACAGAGAGGATCCTCTGTGAAGCGCTTCACAGAGGATCCTGGGCGATGGTGTTGGTGCGTTAAAAAACATTTCTTAAAAAGGTTTTAAAAATATTTTACCAAAAAGGTTTTCAAAAATGCTTTTTAAAAGCGTTTTTAAAAATTGTTTTTAGAAGCAATTTTGTAAAAGCCTTTTAAAAAAAGGGGTTTTTTTTTTGCCAAGTACCCTCCTTTTTGAAGGAGCGATAAACTCGAGCAGGACCACCCGAATGAATCCGGTGATATTAGTAGGGAGTCTAGGGACCATCCGGTCTAATTCAAGATTCAAACAAAAGAGCATAAATTTTCCAAATTTTTAATAATGTTTCTAAATTTTGTCATATAATTTTTTCCGACAAGACCGAACTGGGTCCGTACCGATCGCTACCAAATTGTATTGGATAAGTACTGATCGTACATTGACAAAACAGCAATTTTTAAAAATTTCTCCCTAATTGGCTAAGTGCGCCTAGTTCGACCCATTTGGCATAGGTTGTAACAGGACCATGAACTGCAAGTTTGGTCCCAGTCTCGGTCTGGTAAACACTAAACATTAGGGAGAAGTGAAGAGCTTCTATATACTAGCCCACCAAGCCACCAACCCAGGCCTGAAACCAGTCATTCCTTCCGGTAGCCAGTTTTGAGAAAAACGGGTGGCTTTCCACAACCAACTCGTTCAGAAGCCCCTTGTCTTATCTAGGATTCCATATGGTGCGTCCCGTCTCTTCTTCTATTTATTCGCACTCCCGAACCTTCACTTTCTTCGTCAAAACTAAGGCATTAGATAATGACCATTCACAAAATTTCCTTCTACCACCGTCCCCACCAAATATTCATTATAAAAACAAAAAAAAAGCCAAAAAAGAAAAGCTTAAAAGAAAAAGGGCCTAGATGAAAAGGAGCGTAAACGTTGAAGGTAATTTCAAAAAGGTAATTAAGTACATTTCAAAGAAATGCATTGTTATACATTGGGTGATCAAGTCATCAAATGAAAGTTAAATCCCTCAAACCCCAACATCTCAAGTACAAATTTTTCCCCAGGTGACTCCACGGATTGCCTCAGCTTATCGTCTTTGATCCATCTTTTATGCCAAAGTTCAAAGTTGCGGAAATAGTAGAAAAGAGAAGACTCTTGGCCTTGGAATGTGGGTGGGTGGAAGTGCACTGAAAACCGAGCTCCACCAACAGAGAATCCTTGTCTTTTAGAACTTCCATAGCCCCAATGCTGGCTACCACGATCCAGGTCCTGCTCGTCCAACCCATTTGTTTCCTCAAAAAATCCAATCAACAGATCAATATCTCCGAGTTTTCTCTGTATCCTGCCTAATGGAAGTATAGCGATTGTAACAGAGACAGAGATACCTACCTCTAAAATTCCTTTTTACGAAGCAAGACATAGATAGGCCGTAAGAAGTAAGAACTGTCAAGGCAATTGTGGAATGACTACAAGTTGAGCAAACAATCAGCGGCTAAATCAATCACTCTGAGTGAGAGGTCCAAAACATGGGCGATTACAACATTTTGCAATCTTTTCCTTTAACTTGTTTGGCTGTGGTTAAATGCGAGCTTAATCCATTACTTAATGGAAGACCAGTTTTAAATACGAGATCGTAGGTTTGAAATTTTAAAAAAAAAAAAGCTTTTAAAACCAGTTTTGAAACATTTTTAAAAAACTGCGTTTAGAAAAAATAATAAAAAAGGCTTTTGAATATCGCTTTTTAGAAAAGACGTCGTTACATATAGAAAGACAGTTTTTTGAAAATGTCTTTAAAAACAATTTCTAAAATGTTTTCATTTTTGAAACGGTTTTTAGGAAATGTTTCTAAAAATTCAAAAACCCTTTTTAAAACGGTTTTTAAACAGACACTTATCATCGGGTCCCACTTAAATACCCGAAAATTCAGTTGTCTTTAATACCCAACTAATTCCTACCAATCAACAACCCATTCTAATGAAATCCCATTCAAACAAGTGTACCAAAGACATAAACACCACCTAACTTCTCATTCAAGTCAAACAACCCCTTTAAATATGTAGTTTCAAACCAGAGGTAATATGAGTCGGCCATTCAATAAGGAACCACCAGGAACCTTTGCAAATCAAAGGACAGATTTACTGTTCGATGCTCCACTTGCTAAGAACCTGGTGAGTCATGGATTCTACAAGCCACAACTTTTTTTTTTTTGACAGGGAAACATGTCAATATTATATTATAGCAACAAAAAAAAAATTTATTCAGTACACATATCCTGCCAGTAAGACGTAATCCTATTAATAACATCTCTATCCCAAATAACTCTTTTATCTACTTCTAGACCAGCTTTAACCATCATATCAGCTACTCTTTTCCTTTCCCTTGTGGTGAGAGATATTTTGACCTTCTGGCATTTGGATAAAAGTATTTTCACCTCTCTTAGCAAAGTACTTGCTTGCCATGGTATTGTCATCTCCTTAGGAATACCTTTTATGACTTGCATAGCATTTCCCTCCAATTCCAAGAACTTAATTCCTGCAAAAATAGCAAACCTCATACCCCTCTAGTGCTGCAAAAAGTTCAGTCTTAAATACATCATTCCCTTCTACAAACCTCATCTGGAATTCTGGGAATGGTTACGTTTTATCAAATACAGTCTTCATGGCGCACAGCACGCGAACAATTCGCGCACGGTAGTATTTAACGCCCTTCGTCAGCGGACCTAATTACGAAAAAGTGATGCAGAGAAAAAGCAAGAGTGGGACCACAAGGCGTGCATTTGTGTAATTTAAATTTAAATATTTCCCATTTCGGAAGGTCTTCTAATCGGCTAATCCTCTGTGTACGAAGCTCCGCCGACTCCGGCGACGTGTGATGACCTGAAAACCGCTTACCAGTGGAGTGAGTTTTACATTCGCTTGCAAAATGGCTATTGCCGACGATAAACCGCCTTCGGATGGGAAGATTTGGAGCCTCTGTCGACTCCCATTTTGGCAATCGGGAAATGCTTCGTCGTCGTTTTCTTCTTCACAAAGTGTTCACCACCAAAATCCGAATCACCAACAGGTTGAGGGATCGAATACCCATTCTTCGAACACGGTTTCATCCGTGGCCAGATCTCTTCTTCCCATCAGGCGGAGACTCCGTTTGGACCCGGCGACTAAGCTGTACTTTCCCTGTACGTCTTTTTGCGGCTTTTTCGTTATTCGTTGACTGAACCTTTTGTTCTTTTTAGTTTTCCTGTGACGAGAACATGAGTTTTATTTGATGATTATGTCTAGTTCTGAGAACTGGGATTCTCTCATTTGCTTATTGTTGATCTGGGTCTTCTCCATTCGCTTAGCTTTTTTGCTTCTTCACCCTTCTTTCAGCGGGATATTTTGGATATTTTTGGGAATTGAGCTTGATTTTCATATTTGAATTGCTGCCTTCTTTGTGCATTTGGTTGTTTCATTTGATAGTTCTGAGTCTGTTGAAATCGTTATGCTTTTATAAGTATTATAGATTTGGATATTCTTATTAAAATAAAGTACCTGGTTGGCTTTAATGGAATTGTTTTTGTTGGGAAATCACACCACCCCTTTCCTTCTATATAACCATAAATTGACCCTTTGTTATGCTTCCGTTATCTTTTACCGAAGTTATTGTCTTATATCCTCCATCATCCAATTTTCTGGCTAAATTAGATTTAGGCAAAATATGATACCCGTTGAGCATATTTGAGAATCAGCTTTCAAAGTAACATTGGTTTCTATGCAAACATAATTCATGCATGCTATCTTGGAAACGACTCTGTTTTTCACTCTTACAACCTCCTTAATTTCCTGAACCGTAAGGGGTGAATAAATACTTATTATCAAGTATAGCATGAATAAAGCATCTGTATCAATCACCCAATTTATGTTCTAAAATTTAAATCTCACACTCGTTCTCACAATTTGAGAAAAAAATTATGCCGCCTTCTATGGCTGCTGTCATAGTATCACTACTTTCTTCTTATACACCTTTTCTTTTGCTCTCTTTTGAGCTTCTGTACTCTCTCTTCATGCCCCTTTATTTGCCACAATGAAAACATGAAATATCCTTTTTAGACCTTGAATTGCTCTCAAATATGGAATAATTTGCCTTCATCTTTAACCTTAAACCGCTCCCTACCTTCTAAATTCTAATTGCCCAATCTCTCGCATCCAAGCCTACCACAACCTCCGTGGATGAAATCTTCACTATTGGTGAAGAATGTAACTCAATTCACAACCCACCTTCCTTAATACCTTGGTTATGAGCTATTGTCTTTTATCTTTGGATTGAAAACCCACCTGTTGTTAAGTGCTTTCTTCTACTGTGATAATTTTACTTGATCATAATGATGGTTCTTATGCAAGGATCAATCACTTCTTGCATAGCTTTCATACAATTTTCTTTACACTCACTTTCTTAAGCTTTTTGGTAGCCTTTTTGTTCACCCTAATTTGTAACGATAACATACTATGGAAAGTATCCATTTTATTATAAAGTGCATTAATGTGTAATATAACTGGATTGGGGGTGCTTGAAAGAATTAGTTATTGAATATTTAGAAGATCATCAATATCGATGGTGATTCTTTAGATATATTTCCAATGACAAGCATTTGTTTTACAGTAGAGGTGGAAACCCGAGTCTTGGGGGTTGATGGTCAGACCTAGTATGGAACCATGGATTGAGCCCTCCTTGTAAGTTGGGAGGGAAACTTCGTTGGGTTTTCCCCCTCATGATGAGGTGGAGCCCATGTCGTTAGGCTCTAATATCTCTTTTCTTAGAGAATGAAGTTGGTGCATGGGGAGAGAAAAGTTGGTGTTAGCTCTGTTTAGCATCTATTGCCCACTTTTACTTAAGAACGAAATCCCTTCGATTGGAGCTACAATTTTTCTATCGGAGATATTTCGTGAAGCTTCATCTGGAGAACAAAATAGTCACTATAGAAGCTTTCTCTTGCTCCCATTTTCTTACCTGTTTTTATACAAAAGAACATAATCTGTTGCACCACCTTGTGATGAATCCCACAGGTATTGAGGTTTTATCTTGTTAGTTCAACATCATTTTTAATTTTTAAGGCGTTTCTGCAGTCGTTAATGTTGGTTGGAATCCGCCTTAAATTCAGGAATTTCTTTCCTTTTATAACATTTATCTTTGATTATAGGACCAATCATGTCATTTTTCTCGTCTAGCACCATCCAGAAGTTCCTGAACATTTTCATAACTTACTTTTATTAGGTCAATCTGCAGTAGAACTGAATGATGCCACTTCCACTATAAAATTAGGGCTTTGAGTTGTAAGAAGGGTTTAAGTTATAATGCATAATTAAAAAATATTAAGTAGAAGTTTATATGAATGTATTCTCTTTTACGAGTTAGGTTCATATACTTATCGGCATGTTTTCTCTTCTTTCCCTGGAATAATCTACGTACTTCTTGTTAAAAATACGTTTGGGTAATTCAGACTGTTGTTCTTAACTAGGCAAAAAAGTATATGAACTTCTGGGTTGCTTTGTCTAAGAGGCACAATGGTAATGTCTTCAATTATTTATATTTGTCTGGATAGTGAAGGATCAATCAATTTTTATTTGGATGGACACCCCAAAAAATCTGGTTCTTTCAAAATATTTTGGTTTCCAATCTCTCATGATAAAAATCAATAATAGAATACTTGAAAATAAATTACTTCTATGAATTGGAATTGTTTTTCTTACAACATAAATGCAAAATGAGCAATGAAATTAAGAAAATCAAACATAACTTCATTTTTTTTGGGTAGCTTTTGGTGAACTTCTCAAACCTGGGTAAGTGTTTGCCAAAACAACTTTTGAATTGAAGAGTTGACGAAGTATCAAAATAAGTGTCTTGGAGTCAAATTCTAAGTGTTTAGGAGAAGATCTGGGGGTTTTTAAGTAGTTCCAGTTGAGATATGGTCAAAATAAGGAGAGATTGTTTATGTGCTGCCATCCTCCCAGGGTAGGGGGAGGGTTGTGGGGAAGGGCTTGGCGGTTACCCTAGCCACCAGTTATTTTTATATGTCTGAGGCTTTTTGACATTCTGTTGCAAGGGTTTTCTTTGATGTATAATAGTTTTCGTGTTTCATCAAGCATAAATGTTTATTTTTATCTGTTTCTTTTGCATTTGGAATGTCAATATTCATGCAAAATGTGGATTTGGGTTGCTTTTTATCCTTGCCTAATATTTTTATTTTTTGACTTGTCTTGAAGATGAACCTGGCAAACAGGTCAGGAGTGCTGTTAGGATTAAAAACACTAGCCGGTCTCATGTAGCTTTCAAGGTATAGAAGAAATTCAGTAAATTATTTCTGTTTTCCCCACTTTTTTTTTTCATTGTATTTTGTTATTGGTACTAATAGAATCCTAATTTTCATGGCTAGTTATGGTATGCATATTTTTATATTTGATTGAAAGTTTGAAACATGATATTGTAGACTCTTAAACAGATATGGGCATTGCTTTTCTCCATCCCAGTTTTTGGTAAATAGTTATTTTACATTTTATTATGAAGCAATTTCCTTCTTTTGACCTTGTTAGAGTATCTAATTTTTCTTTTTTTCTTGTTGATGTAGTTTCAAACTACTGCACCAAAGAGCTGTTTTATGCGCCCTCCTGGTGGTATACTTGCTCCTAGTGAAAGTCTTATTGCAACCGGTAAGACATGCATTTTCCTTCATGTTTCTCTTAAAATTTTTTTTTCTTATGATTGTGAGAATGCAGTAGATTTATTTATATATTATTTTGTGCGGGATTTTCCATGGCTGTTCATTGCTTTTTAAACGTTCTTCCTTATTTATGTGACATTTGTTTCTCGATGTTGGACCAAAACTGCTAGTATTCAAATTCGTGGAGCAGCCAGAGAACAATGAGAAACCAGTGGATCAAAAGAGTAAAGTCAAGTTTAAGATTGTTAGCCTAAAAGTGAAAGAAGGAATGGATTACATACCTGAGCTGGTGAGTTGCAAAACCTGTGTTTTAATGCTATTGCAGTTTGGTGAATGTTGCTGATTTGGTTGTTAAAGTAATTACTATCAGTATCAGCTTTTTTCTTCTTTTCTTTCTTTGTATATTTTTGTTCCATCTCTATCTCTCTCCCTCCCTCCCTCCCTTTCCCCACAATACTCTTTTGTTGATGCTGTGGTGCACCTATCGGTATTTTATTAGGGTGTCATATGTTGTCAAGATTAAAGGGGACAAGTCAGAACAAACAAAATAATAATAAATTAGGAAGAAAGAGAAAATTTAAATGTATAAGAAAATATTAAGTAATGTTCTCACATTTGATGGGGGTTACTTTAATGAATGGAACATGCTGAGTATTGCTTCTAATTACTAAATGGTAGAAGCTTACTACTTAAAGCTTGTGTTTATAGCTCTTTATCTTGGTCCATGATCTTGCAAGCCAAAAGAATGAGAAAATAGAGAAGATTAATAACTTATATGAAAAGGAATTGAAGGTGCTTGTTATTGTGGGCTAACTCAAAATTCATGCACCAGGCTGAGCATCCATTCATTTAGATACCTTTTACTTTTGATACTTTTGATCTTTATCCAGGATCTATTCCCTTTTTTGAGTTCCTGCTTTGATATTCTATTATGGTTCTTGATTTTATTTCAATTGAATCTTCAGCTACCATTGACCGGAAGCTTGTACTTTTGAATTTGATGTGATACAATATTTAACATTGTCCTCCCTTCTAATCAGTTACTCAAACTTCTGCTATGAAACTTCTGTCCCTTCACCTGTAACTTTGCTTCCAGTGTAATGGAAGAATGATATGTCTTATTTATTTACTTTATGTTTTATGTAAAAGATAGTGAAAATCCCCACCAGATTCATGTCAAAGATGGTGCAAATCTCTACAAGATTTTCACAAATCCTGTCCACCAATTTCTTACTGTACAAACCATATTTTTTAAGCATATTGTATATACCATATTTAGGTAAGATACTCTTGTAATATTCCTTTGTGATTGATCCCTAAAATTGGGGATATAGATTGATGTAAATCTGCTAGAAATTCTATGTATTGAGGGGAGAGTCCCAGTTTTGGGGGCATCCAGAAATTCACCACATTCCTGTGTCTTGTGTGTTCTCTTTCATGTTGTGATTTTTATATTTTATTGTCATAATATGAAGCAATTATGGTTCTTCTAGTCTTTGTATTAATGATTTTCCAGTTTTTGGATTCCTATTCTTCTTTCTATTGTTGTGTCAGATAAATGAAATTTTGGTTACCCTAAAAAACTCATTGATTAGTCTCTAATGAATACGCACCAGTGGCATATCTCACTGCTATCCTCTAGTTGGGATAGCATATTTCCCCCCTCTTGTCACTCCATAATGTCCAGAGCGGTGCCTGTGGTAAGCCGGGAATCTGCTGTCCCAGCTCCCCACTAAATAAGTGTTTTCCCCTCTCATTTCCCTATCAATGAGCTTGGGCAATGTCATTCTTTGAAAGCTTGCAGATTTCTACAAGTATAGTGCTATTGAAATATTTTTTATGGGATTCAACTTGAAATGAGGAGCTTTCTGTTAGAATTCAAATACTATGGGGGTGCAAGTTGAGATTGTTTGCGGCCTTGGCAGATTTCTTTTGGTATTGTTACTGTTGAATGAGGTACTTGATTTGACCTTTCTGAAGCAGTTTGACGAGCAAAAGGATCAAGTAGCAGTGGAGCAGATTTTGCGGGTTGTATTCTTAGATGTGGCACACCCTTGCCCTGTAAGTAGGATTTAGTTTCTCAACTGAGCCCTGTAGATTCCTTTTTTTTTCTTTTTTGCATGCAATGACACCATGCATGACAGATGTGCACATGCGACATGCATCATCGAGGTTGCAGATATTGTTTAATTGTATTTAATCATAAATATTATTCTTTTTTAAGGCACTGGAAAAACTGAATCGCCAGTTGGCTGAGGCTGAGGCAGCGCTTGAAGCTCGTAAGAGACCTCCGGAGGACACAGGCCCCAAAATTGTTGGGGAAGGACTTGTGATAGATGAATGGGTAAACCATGTTTAATGAATGTACTCCTTTTTGAAAAAAAAAATTCATCTCACATAATTGACATCCTTTATTCTTGTTTTTTTTTTTTTTTGCATTTTGTTCCTTTTTCCTTTGCAGAAAGAGCGAAGGGAAAGATATTTGGCTCGTCAACAAGTTGAAGGTGGGGTAGATTCACTGTAAATGAAATGTGGTGGCATTCACCCCTTTTTATTTGGCATGGGGTGGGGTTGAGAGGAGGATAAGTAGAAGATGGTTAGCATATCTTGATTTCACAGATGCAAATCTAAGTCCTTTTTTATTTGTTTTTATTGGTGTGAGCAAATGAAGTTTTATGGAGTTCAGGCTACTCAATTATTCTGGGATTTTGGCCACTATTTGCTGTATCTTCTTATGAATGGTATACTCAGTTCCTTGTCAATGTGTGTGGTATTTTGTCTGCCTTTCTTCTCAATCTACTCTTTCTTCCTGGGAATTGTTGTTTTGTTAAAGATTGTCCTTGAATTTTGTATGTAATGTAAGATATCAAGCTTCTTATCTCATGAGTGATTTACCAGATATTTATTAGGCCAAGAAGACAAAGAAGGATAAGTCAATGAACCTTTGCTAATTATGGCCTACTTTTTTTCTTTTTTACTACCTTTTAACCTGTCACTAATAAACAACATTGTTGTTCAGTTGTCTTAGATCTAATATACTATGCTTTAATTTGTACTTCTCCGCACTCTTCACTTTATTTCTTAATTTTTTACCAACTCGAACTTTATGATCTCACACCCACATTTTCCGACAGGAACTTAATTTACAGTTTTTTTTTCTTTTTATTTTATAAATAAATATTGGTACTTCGTCCCCGTCTGCTCACCGACCAGTTTTTTTTTTTTTTTTTTTTGGAACTCAGGGTATCCGGGCCCGCTTACGCTCAACCGACTAATCCCTGAGGGCCCATGCAAGACCCTACAACCCACATGGCCTAGTTAAGTCTAAAGCTCACCGACCAGTTTTACTTACAAGAGAAGGCCACCTTACTATTTGGAAAGCGATCTCGCCTGACACGCTTCTTTCTTTTTGACCTAGCAACAGTCCCAATGGGTAGAATTATCTCAAGGACTTGTCTCCAACTCCAAGTATTTATGTCAAACTTCAGTTAGTTGTGAAGGAAGGGTACTTGTTGTCTCAATGTTAGCCAGTGGTTCCTGGCCCTCGAGGTGCATCACGGCAACTACCCCTCAAAGAAAGGACTAACACCGTCTTAAAAAGGTGATGGGGACCATAGCCAGGTAAGTATTTTAACATAGCCGTAACTAACCAACCCGTACTATTGTATTGTAATTGACATCAATACCCGTACTATTGAGGTGCAGTAGTAGTTGACATCAATAAACCTATCAAAGGTGATGGTGGGTATTCAATCTCTTTGGGAAGCATCTAAATCACGGATGAGAACTACAAGACGATTACGTACCCTTTTTTTTCCATTTTCCAAGCAAGTAACTTGTAGCCACATAGAGGTGGATTGGTAGAATAACTTATAAAAAATTACTTATACTTTTGCATGGTACTTCCAAATGTATCCTTCGCCAACTGAAGTTCGACATAAATACTTGGGAGACAATAAGTCCTTGAGATAATTCTAGCCAATATCAATACTACATGGATAGGAGGACCCCTACAACCGAAAACTTGACCTACTGGTCAAACTTTGAGTTAACCTGGTCTCGCGGTACGGTGATTCAGAATAGAGGTTTAAACCTAAAGAGTGGAAAGAGAGGTCATTATGGTGGTTATATGTTAAGATTGTTTTGTTTGTGGAAGGCAAAGTTTGGATAAAAAAAAAAAAGGAGGGACTAGAATCAAAAAATATTCTCTTCTCTTATCTTTATTAATAGTATAGATTTATGCATTGAAAAATAGATTGGAGCGGAAAGAAATCATGGAAACCCACATGCTCATTGTAGAATAATCAGCAAATGATAATGGTTAAAATTTTGTATAAAAGCTCTTGAATTTTTTGGTTTAAACCAATATCGGTTGTACTGGTCGATATGATTCATTCCTTTTTGTTAGAATTTTTAGGTTGTAATGGTGATTTAGAACAATGAGTGTTTTACAAAAAGCTCAAGCTTAAGCTTATAGTAGGGGTGAACTTTTATATATTTAGTTATATCTCTAATACTCCCCCTCACGTAAACATGTGCCTAAGCTCTAATACCATGTAGAATACTGTTCCTACCAACAGTTCAAGCTTACCATAAGAGTAAATTTTTATATATTTAATTATATCTCTAACCTTGGTCGACAAGGCGTTTAAGACCTTGGATCACCGTGAGATGAGAGTCCTCTAATTCCCTCGGTATTCTGTATCTGGGTTCTCCTCCTTCGTGGGGTAAACGGTAAATGAGCCAAGTGCTCTCTGCTCACTGCTCAGCCTACCAAAAAGATCACGTTCCTGAAAATCACCCAAACATTATGCCAGTAGTGACGTACGGTTCACCGTGTCCTGTCGCTATATATATATATATATGTTTTTTGATAAGAAACTCCTTTATTTAGATAATCAAAACATTACATGGATATATTACGGGTGTGGGCTCGACCATGAAGGTCGTCCTTTACCTTACAATTCAGGGGGTTGGGCACCCTGCCCCACCACCGGCAAGAGAAAGAATCCAAAGCGAAATTCGCCAGGCCGTCGGCGACCTGGTTAGCCTCTCGGAATACCTTAAGAAATCGAATGGAGATGAAGAAATTACTAAGATGAAATATTTCCTCTAGAATATGATTGATTCTCCAGTTCCCAAGTCTCCTGTTGGAGATGTACTTTGGTATGGTGAGTGAATCGCTTTCCAGCACTACGAGTTTGCAGTTTAGTGCCAGTCCACACTTCAATCCTTCAAGCACAGCCATGGCTTCGGCAGTAATAGCGTTTGCAGTGCCAATATGATGCGATAGAGAGCCGAGAACAATCCCTTGAGTGTCTCTGATGATTACACCAACTGCAGCAAGCCCCGGGGACTCCCTAGCCAAAGGGGGACTCCGCCATCTAACGAACAACTGTTGCTTCTTTCTTCTCTTCCCTTCTTGGTTTCCACCAGATATAGCAATTGAATCACCCTGTAGAGCACAAAATTTTGCTTTAGCATTTAAAATTGATGGAGCGGCATTCTAAAAAATACAACTATTTCTGGCGTTCCAAACGATCCAACAAATGTTCGCCCAAGCCCCCATGATCAATTGGGGATCAGCCCCCCCAACTCTGTCAGTCTTGAAAATGTGGTTGAACACCCAATCTTTTGAACTGTGAATTTGGTGATGGTCTTGAAGTCGGCACCCCATGCAGCCAAAGCTGCCAAACCACAAGGCCCTTATAAAATCACATTTGTAGAACAGGTGGAAGCCCGTCTCTTACTCTTTGTTGCGTAGAATGCACATTTCTACAGGAGCCCCCAATCTTTTGTCCTGTGCTGTATCTACCACGCCTAGTTGGGTCGAAACAAGGAAGGAAAAAGATAAATATATAAATAATTTATGACAATGGTGTAATCACGCAATTTAAAAAAAAAATTGCCAATTTTAGTTATGACGCGTACCTCCCTTGTTATATTTATAAACTATTAATTTGACTATTTTACTCCTGAAAATTTTAAGAATTTAAATGATAAAATCAATCGTGACTTTTAAATTGATATTAAGACTTTTAAACCTTTTAAAAAATTACTTTTTATTATAAAAATAAAGATCTTAAAATCATACGAGTAAATTTATCAAAACATATTCAAATTTTAATACAACTTGTACAAAAGGAAGGGAAATGAAGTAAAACAACAAAAATAGAAGCAATTTAAGTGTCCATTATATAGAAACCATGCGTAAGGAAGATGAGTGTAAATTTCTCTTACAAGTAACCAGAACATTGACGTGGATGGAGCATAGATTTTTCCAAGGAGATTTCCACCGCGTGAAGCAAGTGACAGATTGGTGTGTAACTGTGTATGCTATGAATAGGAGAATTCCTGGCTACTGTTTGTGTACGTCACAGAAAATTAATTACGGAATGTGGACTAAACAGCCTCAATCTGTATTTTTGTTTACAACATTGAAGGAGTGTCGTTCAATGTGAGTCCTACACAAAAAAATAAAAACTAAAAAAATGGATGAACAATAAATGAACGGCATCATATGCTTTTTCTTTTTTTTGGTAAACAACACTCAGAAACAACCTTTATTTCCTTCTAACCGTTCTTACACGAGTACCATTCATATAATCCGAATTTAAAAGAGATCCAAGAAAACAAGGGGGGTAATTTAACCAACAGCAAGAGTAATCATCCCGGGCGAAATTTGCTAACGCATCAGCTACTGTATCCGCTTCTCCGTAGATGTGCTTGATAGAAATGAAGTCAAACTCTCGACAGAGGTGTTTGGCCTGTGGATGATATTAGCTACTGACCATGGGGTCCAGCCTTGTCTCGTTCATAAAATGCACCCTACACGTTGAGTCACTTTCGATTTCAATCCTTTTAAAGTTGAGCGCTTGAGCCAGCTTGAGACCCTCCAGAATTCCATACGCCTCAGCTACCACCGCAGAACACCCTCCAGAACGGCATCCTATGCTGCAAATTACATTATATATAGAGGCTGCACAGTCCCTTGTCCGAATTAATATAAACCTTGCTTCCTGTTCCTGTGTGGTTACACCCTTCAGTACCAGTATCGATCCCAAATCACTAGATTTTCAGCCAAATTAAATGGGTACCCTCAACACCCCCAACGTCTTCAATCCCCTGGATATTGACGCCTTCACTGATGAATCGCGTATGGTGATCGACTTCATTGCCAAATACTACGAAGATATCGAGAGTCACCCCGTTCTGAGCCAAGTTGAACCCGGCTATCTTCGCAAGCTGTCTCCCGACGTTGCACCAGACTCACCGGAGCCCCTGCAAGTCATTCTCCATGACATCCGCAACGCCATTATCCCCGGCCTTACTCACTGGCAGAGTCCCAACTTCTTTGCTTATTTTCAAGCCAATGCCAGCACTGCAGCCTTTCTGGGCGAGATGCTATGCACCGGCTTTAACGTTGTCGGCTTCAGTTGGATCTCGTCTCCTGCTGCCACCGAACTAGAAGCCATTGTCATGGATTGGATGGGGAAGCTGCTTAAGCTGCCACAAACCTTTCTCTTCTCCGGAACTGGTGGCGGTGTCTTACAATCTACCACATGTGAAGCCATCGTGTGCACTCTAGCAGCCGCAAGAGACAGGGCCTTGAAAACTATGGGTGCACATGCTTTTATAACAAAAATGGTAGTTTATGGATCTGACCAGACTCATTCTACTCTTCAAAAGGCCGCTAAGTTGGTGGGCATCCCTCCAACCAATTTCCGGCCCCTCCCCACATCAGCCTCCACAGGCTTTGCATTGTCACCGGAAGATGTCCGTGTGGCCATGGAGGAAGATTTGGCGTCTGGGTTAGTTCCCTTGTTTCTTTGTGCCACTGTTGGGACTACGTCAGGCGGGGCCGTCGACCCCGTTGAAGGCCTCGGCCGTGTGGCCAGAGAGTATGGAGTTTGGTTGCACATAGACGCAGCTTATGCAGGCAGCGCCTGCATATGTCCAGAATTCAGGAACTACCTGGACGGGGTGGAACTTGCCGATTCACTAAGCATGAACCCACATAAGTGGTTCCTCACTAACATGGACTGTTGTTGTTTGTGGGTGAAGGAGCCGGGATGCTTAGTGGAATCCTTATCTACTGATCCCGAGTTTCTGAAGAACAAGGCCAGTGAATCCCACCAAGTAATAGATTATAAGGACTGGCAGATTTCACTGAGCCGACGCTTCCGAGCTATCAAGCTGTGGCTGGTGATTCGGAGGCATGGTGTGGCCAACTTAATGATCCACATAAGAAGTGACATAAAATTGGCCAAGCGCTTTGAAGAATTGGTTATGGAGGACGGGAGATTTGAGGTGGTGGTGCCTAGGAGATTTGCATTGGTGTGCTTCAGACTAAGGCCAAAGGAAGAAGACGACGGCATGGAGTTGAACAGTAAGCTGCTAGAGGCTGTAAATTCCAGTGGACGCGCTTACATGACCCATGCAATGATTGGTGGCATCTACGTGATAAGATGTGCAATTGGGACGACGCTGACTGAGGAAATACACGTTGAAGGACTCTGGAAACTGATTAAGAACAAAGCTGATGCCCTTTTAGGGGAGATGAAATCGTCTGCGGCGAAGTAGATTAACGAGGCCATATCGTATCCTCTGCGACCCAAAAAAAAACCTTTATTATATTCTTATAATATAATAAAGTTGTCAGGAATATGATAAAACATATAAAATTCACCCCTGCTATATAAGCTTGATTGAGCTGATGGTAGGAACCGTGCTCTAGGTTAATATAATATTACTAGGTAATCAATTAAGCTGCCCCGATTGTTCTATCGTAGAAAGTCATGGCTGAATTTCGTTTAAGTTTTCACATTTATGCGAGAATAAAGTTTCTCTCGGATTCTATTATCTTTATATGCTTATATATCTTTCGTTATTTCAGATTTGATGAACGTGTGATTTTATGGGTGATTCTATAAATTGATGAAAGGCAGTAAACTTTAATTTGGGAATGATGGTAGAGTAGTGTTAGCGAAAATCTATATTATGAAAAATTGTTGGAATCTAATGTATGAATGTATGTGACGTGAGTTGCGTAAAGGCTTTAGTATATGTGAAACACTAGGTGAACACTAATGGATCGTGATTGTTGAGGCAAAATTCGGAATCATGACATTATAGGGTTATCTAGGATATGGGAAATATTGTCACACGATAAATTAGTTATTAAGACACATGACTTTGTACTAATTTTTGTGATTGCTCAACGGAAATTTACCATGTAGAAAGAAATCACAAGAGGGATGTTGCAACCGTTTCTCAACGCATTTCCTTGGACAAAAACTCCGATTTTTCCTCTCCTCGGATGATAAATATTTCTCAATCAAACACAAATGAGCAAAATGTTGAATTGCTCATTTTTTGTATTTGCTGTTTTTTTTTGTTTTTTTTTTCTTTGTCTTCTTTAGTTATATTTCATTTTCCTTTAGATAACTCCAGAGTATATCTTTGCATGGGTCAAACCAAAAAAGACACTTCGAATATTTTTATATTTACTAGAATAACAGATGCTAAGAAGAACAAGAGGCCTTGGATGCATAATGGGTCTTGAAGTACTATTTCTGCATTTCTCTGACCAAATCCACCCACATTAAGATTACTCGTTAATGGTTGATCAAGCTTGATGGATTCATCCTTTAAAACAAATGAGAAAAATTGGATTCAATTGTCAACTACTCCTATTGGAAATGAGGCCATATCAGCTGGTCCCTCAAGCTAGAAGATCTACTGGTCCAACGGTAGAAGGTGTGTACACATAGGTTTAATGCACCTATGTGGACACATACATCACCGTTGGACCAGCAGATCTTTCAACCAAGAGCTCCAACAGATTTGAAGTCATTGGAAATAGGAGCAGTTGGTTTCAAAAAATACCGGATCCCCACTTGCACAAGCAAATTATTGATAAAATTAAGTCCAAAATGACATTTTCTTTTGACCCAATCTTCAACTAAAATTGAAGATAAGTGGATGTGATAACATATATAGAACAAAATAAGTCCTTATTTATTTTTATTTTATTTGATTCAGATTTAAAATTCTAAGTATTTTTTACTGACAGGCCATAGCAATTGCACCTATGGAGGGTGAACCTAATTGGTTATGGGTTCGAGTTCTTTTTTTGGTAGATAAGATATTCGCCTAATTTAATCACTTTCCTCCCTTGTCTTCTTCTAAAATTTTCCATAAGGATTCGCGTGGGGATTCAAACCATTTGACCATCTGGTTATGTTGGCGACCAAGTTGGGTGCACTGTAATATCCCACTTCAATATTACGTTATGCAGATCAGATGGGTTGGCATGATGGTACAGGTAGGTTTGCCCTATTGGGTCAGCTCATCAAACTCACCTGTCACTACTTGTGCCTGTTGATGTGGGCCCCATTTCCTCTCTCCATGTCCCATGGTTTTGCACGTGTACATGTTTGATGAGGTGGCCCAGTAGGGAGTCACTTGCACCTACCCGCACCATGGACATCTCCACGCGCTATATGCTTGTGGAGTTGTGCACGTATCCATTACTGTTACAAAGCCAACACCTACGTTTAATCCCAAAAACACCCTTCACTTTTTTTTTATCAAATTAACTCATTCTACACCACTTAGTTAATGCCACGTGTACCAATAATTAATTACCTAACAGTTTAATAACCAGAACGCCCTCAATTCTCTTCCAAATTTGCTACCCGTGTATGTCACGTGCATTCCCTAAATAGTATTAATTATAATATAATCGGAACTACGGCAATAGAGGTTTTACTTAGAGACATGTTGATGCTAAGTATTGATGAGCACCACAACATCCTTTACAATGAAGATTATGTAAAGATGAATATAATTAACAAGCATGTGATTGATTCATAGGATTTTAAAAATAATTTTTTAAAAATATATTAACAAATCTTTATTTTTTTAAGTTTAAAGGGCAAATCACAATAACTTTGTACGTAGAACCTTTGTGGAGGATTTATATCTCTTTTTCCTTAACAACCTTCACATAAGAGACTTTCCAAAAAAATTAAAAAAAAAAAAAGATAATGACGGTGAGATTTTAGACAATACTACTTTTCCCCTTGAGGTTTTTGAAATACTGATTTATCACCTTGAGATTTTCTCTATGTAACAGTTCCCCCTTTCTAGAGGTGAACGACAATATGGCTAAAAGTATATATATTGCAATCTATGCCCCCTTTTTAAATACCAAGTCAACCCTTCAATGGATTAGAATAAAAGGGGAAAAGTTATAAATATATGTTTTTTTCTCTAGTTACTTTATCAGTCAAATCCCCATTGAAGGGGGTAAATTGATATTTCATAAGCCTTATAAGGGGGAAAGTGGGATTGTCACTTTATTGGTCAAACGTCTTGAAAGGGGTAAATTGTTATACACGGCAAACCTCAAAGTAGTAAACTAATATTCCATAAGCCTAAGGGGGAATGTGGAATTATTTGAAATCTTAAGGTGGTAAATTGTAGTTATCAAAAAACAAAAAGACAAAGACTATCTAGAAGAGGTGGTGCAGGATGTTTACTAGACATCCCCACATCCTTTGCAACTGCAAAATCCTACAGCTCTAGTATTAAAGGTTCTGATTAGTTCGTGAATATCAAAAAATTCAACAAAATAAATACAGTGACATTGGTTGAAACTTTTTTAGTTCAAACTTCCCAATCAAAGTCGTGCTACAGGTAGGGCTCTAGGAATTTTTCATGTTTCATGAGATGGAGCTGCATATTGTTTGCAACAAGATGGAGCCTGTAGTAATGCCCGTAGTTTATTGGTATGTTGTTTATGAAACTCTACGGTGGATTCTGAGTATGAGGTGGATTATAGAATTAGGTTTTTTAATCTTTATGATAATCTAAACCAAACGCCCTATTTCGATTCTAGAATTCAATTCTGGCTTGAATCCGATCCATAACGCCCACCAAATGACCCCTTAGTAAAATTTGACCCCTGATGAATACACGAGCACCACACATAAACCCAAGGATTGAAATTCTCTACGGGCGAGCCCATCCTCAATAACCATCGGCTAATTGGTACATCAGTAAATTGGTTGCATTAGAAAAAATAAAAAATATTTTCAAGATGAAAGAAGAAAAAAAGAGAGAAAGACATAATGGTTGCTAAGTAGTAATCTAATATACTTGTTACGAACAAGCACTTTTAAAAGCTAGTCTTTACGGTATTTCAATCGTGTTAAACAACCGTGTCACCTAAAAACTTAATCTTATAATTGAAGGGCGTATTGCCCATATACGTTTATTTATTTATTGGGAGAAGCCCTCTGGTTTCAAAAGAAACAAGGGGCACTCCATCAGAGGGAGGAGGGTCGAGGCCATGACCCATATACGATATTTCAACATTAACTGTGATAAACTTGAAACGGAAGAATCGCTCTTAGAACCATGACAAACTGAGAATTAGAAATTAAAGAAACAAAGGGATTCTCAATTTCTGGAGACATTTTTCCATCAAACATAGTAGCATAACATGAAAAATCTATAGTAGTAAGTTAAACCACGGGTGTGGTGGCCCAATGGTCCTGTAGGTAATACCTTCCCAATGGTCCTGTAGGTAATACCTTGGTAATTAGGAGGTTGAGGTACATGGTAATTAGGAGGTTGAGGTACATGGTGACGGTCCATTCGCCCTAACTAACATTACCCAAAAAAAAAAAAAAAAATTCGCCCTAACTAATGCAGGGATATGTGATAGCTAGCTATGACTCAATTCAGTCTAAAGAGCCGGGGAAGCCACTATGGTCACGCCCAAGGGTCCGCCACATTGGCAACGCCCTTCCTCCCTTTTTTTCTTACCAAAAAAAACCTTTTTTCTTACAAAAAAAAATTAATGCAGTAAGTTCGAAAAGATCCAGATTAATTTGAATAAAGGGTAATGCATCCATACCATATAAATCTCACTCTCTCCATCTCCACCTTCTATAAGTAAATCCAATCAACAAAGAAACTAGATGGAAAATATCACAACAAATGAAAACCAGACGAAGGAGAAAATAATTAAAAAAACAAAAAATTTCAAATACCCTAAACCCCAAGAATATATCCCTGTACATAGAAGACCAGACGTCATGGCGAAGATCTGTTTGATTAATTGCGTACAAGACGCTTAACGTTTTATATCTCAAAGGCTGTCAGGCAATGGGAAGAAGTTCTGTGACCCAAAAGTGTTACGCGAGCTGTTTTGAACAAACACTGCGACACCGCACTTGCTGCCGTTAAAACCCTCCCAGAGTGGAAAATTCACGGTTCCGGTCACCGTTTTCTTGGCAGAGATGTCCTTGACGGTGCAGAGTTTCTCAAGCTTCCGAACGACGAAATCGTTGGAGAGAACGCGCCCACGGTTCTCTCCCTTGGGGCAGTCAGTGACCAACCCATTCTCGTAAAGAGCCACCATTACGTCCGCACCTTGACCGTCCACCTTTGTCCTCAAAGCTCCTGTTAAAGAAACCTGCAACGAATCTGCCGAAGGCCTTTGGAACGTCGCCTGTTTTTATTAAATTCAAGTGTAAATCACTACTGGTTTTCAAATTTTCATAAAAATATGAAGGGAAAGCTACCAAAGAATTGAAAGATCGAATTGGACAGAGGAAAATGATGAGATCAGATCAAATCAAACCATGCCGAAGATGATATTATGGATCGAACGAACCTGAAAGGTTGGAGAGGGGAAGCGAGCAGCGGATGTAATATTAGAGAACAGGGCGTCTTGATCGGTGCCCATGCATTGAGCTCTACCCTGAATCACCACCTGAGGCGTGAACATGGTGTCCAGCTTCAGCGCCTCAACGTAAGCCTTCTGTCTCACCGTCGATTGGCTCGACCCAAACGGATCCTTCCATCCCATGTAATCCCAATAATCGACATGGTAAGCGAGCACGATCACCGGCACCTCCAGCTCGAAGTCTCCCCTTCCCAGCCTCGATATCAACAGCTCCGCCTCAGGCGATGTGGCACAGCCTTGCGACGAGAACAGCTCCACCAACACGGCTCCTCCCCTTCTCTGCTCCTCCGACGCTTGGTCGACGGTCGCGTTCTCCGGCGACGCGTCCTTTCTGGAAGAACCTTTGCCGAAGCACGCGAAGAGACGGGGCGCCATTCGGTCTCGCCAGGAGAAATTTGGTGGATCGGAGACTGGAAGGACGGGTTAATTTCTTGAACAAGAAGAAAGATTCGGAGAAAGAATGGCGAAAAGAGAAGAAATGAAATGGAAAACGCTGCTGTTGAATAGAAATCTTTGGGTGGGGGAGAGGGAAAGGCGGCGAGCGAGACGCGCCAACACCTCAGACTTCGCTCTTTATTTTTCCTATTTCTGTCGTCATAGACATAGACATGGCGTGAAATAATTGGGTAATAAAATTTTCTTTTTTTCAATATTTCCCAGGTGGCGACGAATCTGTTACCGACACAGACAGGTCGGTGACACGTTGCTTGCTTTGACGGTGTTGGGCTGGCTGTCACGAAGATGCCACCACCACAACGCCCGAAAATATTCCAGTGCCTTTGACGGGGTATTTTGATACTACGCCATGCGAATCATAACAGGACATATTGATTTTACTATGTGGGCCCGGGCATTACATGTACATGCCGTCCAGATATACATGATATTATTGGTTATATAGGATAGATGGAGAGAACACGCTCATCGGACGTTGAAATTTCTCTCTACCTACCCACAATTGTCATAGCGGTTAATATAGGTCCTCAAGCGGGTACATAGATCGAGCACATACAAAGCCCAAACTGTAGAAACCGTAATAGATAGACCTTTGAGCCCAAGCCTGAGACGGTTCGTCAACGTGCGAAGCCCCAAAACTATCTTTGTCCTTTTCGAATTATACAAAGGGTTTAGGCCGATTTGAAATCTACTGGAGCCCTTGGCTGGAAGATCGGCTGGTCCAACGGTGTTATATGTGTCCACATAGGTGCATGAACCCTATATGTACACATCTTCTACCATTGGACCAGCAGATCTTCCAACGTGAGGGATCAGCTAATATAGCCTCAGTTTAGGTCCGGTTGAAGTTTTAGGAACAATCTTTGGGTTCTAGGCCCCACAGTTTCTTCAAAATGATTTTTAAAGCCGAACCCTTTGTTACAAAGGAACATCCTCGGGTACCCACTAGGCTATATAGCCTGGTTATCCCGTTTAACTACCACTGCACAGATGGAATGGTGTTGATTAGGCTTAGAATCGATCTTAAAGCCTGAAAATTGTACTGGTACAATCCAGTGCAAACAAGGCAGCAAATACTGATGTTTATCTGCCTTACAACCTTCGATTTGAAATCATTTGATGTTCCCCCCTGCTCCTGCAATAAGTGATGCAATTTGAGTGAGATGGTGTCATATGCAAAATCTTACGATAACTGTTTTTCATATTGAAAAAGGAACGAAATTGTTGGCAATGTTTGCCTGAATTGTTGCCCGCATCTAATGTGGGATGCTTCCATGTGGAGCAACCCACAGTCATTGCTTTTCTAATTGGGTCCTACAAAAAACATTTATCAAAGTTGAAAAGCACTAATCGTGGGATGCTCCACGTGGAAGCTTCCCACATCAAATGTAAGTAACAATTCAGGCAAACATTGCCAACGATTTCATTCCATTGAAAAACATAACAGGCTTTTCTTATTGAAAAACGTGGTAGTATATTATTCAAACTGCATTGTCTACTGCAAAAGGAAGCATGAGATGATTTCCTCCTATTTGGCAAGCCTCTTGCTTTATGTAAAATTTGTGCCTCACCAGGGTTTGAAAGCCTCTAGCAAGAGGGTGCCACTTAGCTATGTTCATATTTAAGACCAGGGTTTGAATAGGCCTCTCACCAAATCAAAGGGATTGTGTTTAACAGCTTGTCTCTAGTTAAGACCGTATTCAAAGGGATTGTGTTTAACAGCTTGTATCTAGTTAAGACCGTATGAGTAGCTCAAGTTACACTGACATGTAAAGTTTGCAGTCTCCTATGAAGTTGTACTCCCAAGAAGGCATGTTTATAAAGGTTGTGTGTAGACTGACTATTTGTCAAATGAGTAGTGCCAAAAAGGAATTTCCCAAAAAAAAAAAAATGTGGAGCATATGACAAGATGGCCTCACTAAGTTAACAATCAAAATTTTGAAAAATATCGAACTAGAAAGTTTTTTTGGATGTTAGTATGGGATCAATAAGATAATACATACATGTCAACAAAGTAGCCTTTAAATCACGTCGGAGCGTCTGGAGGAGTCGTTACTTATCCAACGATCGGAACGCGGCGCAGTCCGAACGTCTACTTTTTTTCAACGGTCGAATCGAAAAACCCGAGTTCGGAATAACTCTCCCAGAGATCTCCAGCGGCATTCTCGTCGTTGTCCAAGAAACTCTCTTTGGGCGCAAGAATAAACAAGAACTCAATCGTCTTCCCTCGTCTCATCTGCTTCTCAATTGTCTCCAAAAAGCAACTTTAGTCCTCTGTGTAGCTTTTGCTTAAAGTTCTCCTCTGTCCAATTCCAGCAAAATGAGTGTTCTCCATCACCCAGACGCCGGAAACGCTCCAAATATTCAAGTATGGAATAATACCATATTTGATCATGGAGAGGCGGATGGATCAGTCCCCAAGAAAGAGTCTTCGGGGGTTAATATGCAACCCATCTTTTCTAGCCGATCTGAAACCTTCGACACTGATTCGAGCAAAGAAAATCAGACCTCTGTTTTCTCCAAATCCCCTGTTTCTGTAAATTCCCCAGTGTTCACAAACCCTCTTCAGCCCAACAACCGTGCCATCGGGAACTCACAGGAGAAACCCTTAAAACTCCTCTTCAAACAGGGTCTTCTTGCCTCCACACAATCCGTTTCCAAGACTGCGAATAAAGGCATCCCTGATGACAGCAAAATCAATACCGAGATCGAAGAGATCGAGAGGGAGATCGGACGCTTATCATCCAAACTAGAAACCCTTCGCCTAGAAAAGGCGGAGCAGAATCTGAAAGCTAGTGAGAAGCGCGGACGGATTGTTCCCGCAAAATTTATGGAGCAGAAACAGAACCACAAGATTCCGGCCACACCAGAGAAAATCGAAGAATCTACTTCTACGAGTGGCAGCATGAAATTCCGGCGAAGAGGCGTCAGTATGGGGCCGTCGGAAATCATGTCCGGCGTCAGATTACGACAGCCGGGCAAACTAGGAACCACTCAAATTGAATCAGTTCAGAATCGCCGTAAATCATGCTTTTGGAAGCTTCAAGAAATAGGCAAAGAAAAGATAACTGATGAAAAGGGACGGGCCTTAAATCTGAACCCCCAACCCTGCAATTCGGTTTCCAGGACCCAATCTTCCAAAGAAAGACTCACGACCATGGCGTCAAAGAAACCTGTGGAAAGAGGTGATGGAGTCGTGTCCCGAATTCAATCGAAGCAGCTCTTCAAAGAAGGTGAAAAATCTGTTCCTCCAAAAAACCCTTCTAAAAACTGCAGGCCTGTAACGAGTCGTTATAGTCAGACTACTCCGAAGTCTGCCGAAAATCTGACACAAATTGATCGGTGCAAGAGGTCGTTGCCAGAAAATGTCAAAGATAACAGTAAGGGTTCTGAAAACAAACATTCTTCACATGTCAGAAAAACAGGTCGTTTCCCGCCTGAATCTGGTCAAATTCAGGTGAAGGAAAACAGGGGCAAAAAGAAGTGCGAAAATCCCACTGAGGCTGTAATGGCCCAGAAAAGTTTAGTGACAAGCTCTCCTTCTCCCGTTTCAAAAATGGCCAATTTTCTTCCAAGGATTAAGACCGTCCGATTCACTGATGACAGTCCTCGCGATTCTGGGCCTGCCAAACGAGTGGCAGAGTTAATGGGAAGGAAGTCATATTTTGAAGCTGAGGACAGGGAGATGGAGATGCCAGTTTCTCAAGCTCTGTGTTTTGATCACAGTGAAGAAGAAGAAAGTTTGATGTAAAACTAGTTTGTGTTTTCTTTATTTTCATTGTGATATTGCAAGTCTAGATTTGAAATCAAGTTTTCTTAAATGTGGATAAGATGGGTCAAACATCTAGTCTTTGCTTTCTGTGTATGTATGTGTTGTGTCCCAGTTGGGGAGGCAAGCTTTCCCTTGCTTCTGTAATGGTTAGAATAGATAAGCTTGCTTATAATTATTCTAAACTGCTAGTAAACTTCTAATTCTAGACTCTTTTTCTTTTCTATTTTTATTTGCCAACTACTGCAACAACCAGGAGGTTAGTGAGCCTTGCCTCACATCCTTAACAATGGTAGAAACATGAAAAGCTGAAGTATTGGGCAAAGCTGGCTCCTGGTATGATCCATCAATGGCCATACTTCCTGGGAAGAGGAAAACAGTAAGAAAATAATTACAAGAATGATTTGTTTTTACGCTCATTTTTATAAGGTATAAATTGCCTTCCATATGTCTCCATGAGTTGAATTTGCAATGAGGTTATGGTGATCACCTGTTCTCAGGTTGAAAACCAGTTTGGGCAACTGATCCTGGACATTTTGATATTGGGTTTGCTTATTCATTGGCCATCAAAAGAACAGAATAGACAGGTAGAAACTCCTTTGGTGGGACCTTTTGCTTTGGATAACATATATTATGTGAGAATACCAGTTCAGAGAAATTGTATTTAACAAGCACATTTGTTGACCAAGTCTGCAACACTGATGTGTATATTCAATTTCAACCCACACTAGGCTAATATATTTGATATGAGAGATTCAAGACCTAACGCAGCTCCAACTTTTCATTTCACTTCAACACTCATTAATGACTTATGGGGTTCTATATCTCTTTCATTTAACCAACAGCCCAGCAAGACAGGTCTCACTCTGTCTCTTCAACCTTAAAAGAAAGGAGGTAAACATGGATCTTAATCTTCTGTTATAATGACAGATGATTCAGTAATCAAGAATACATTGCAGCCATCAACCTTGTCGCCAAGCACAACACCCAAGAGTTTTCTGCTGTTTAGGCCAAAAGAAACATATAAATCTCTTTCTTATAATCTCAAAGCCTTGATCAATTCTTCTGAAGATCAGTTCAACAGCCACTCCTGCTTATTGCAGAGGCTTTCTTTTCATTCATCTAATAATAAATCAAACTATCATTAAACAAGCCACAGTAGCATCAACCAGAAAATATCAAGAGTGATAGAGGTATTTCAAGGAGTGCTGAACTCATTGCAATTATGTCCCCTACCATTCAATTATTTATCATTATTATCTTTATTATTATTATTTTTCATTATTGCATAAAGAACCTACCTGAGGTATAGGGCATAAATTAGGATTATTACAGCTACAATCTTATACCTAATTACCAGTTACTCTGGTGAACTTAGTTTCACTAGAATTGGTTCTGATATTAATGCGATTATAGATTCAGTATAACCATCTGACTCTAGCTAATAAATTAATAGGAACCATGAAAAAGTATTAAAACAAAGTAACTGCATGCCTAAGAGAAGCAAATACAGTTGGAATCATCCTCCATCACTTTCTGTTGCATAAACCATAAAGGGGTGACAAAACTTGCTTGTTTTCTTTCTTTTGGTAGATGAGAAAATGTGATCTTTACTTCACATTCCATGCCCTTCCCATATGCTTCCTCACCAAACAGCCAAAACTCCTATTATCCACTTACCTCTAGCTAACTCAATTAAAAGGAATTCCATCAAACTTTATTCAAGGAAAACGCCTCACCAAAGCTACCAAATGATCTCTATTAATGGCTAGAAATTAATCAGAAAAAAGTTCATTTCTTTTCAAAAGCTGTAGGAAAGAGAAAAAAATAAAAGAAAATTGAGATTGCGATAGTAAAATTAAATTTCAATATAACAAACTATAACCAGTTATATAGAGCAAAATTTAAATTCATGAGTTCCAAATCCAGTCAGAATGTTAAGAATTCTGTTTCTGGATAGCTTCCTGACAATTCTTTGGGCATCAGTAACACCAGCTTCTGCAAGTTTTTCCAAGTTCTTCACATACCTAGAATTCACAATCTTCGCTCTTCCATTGTAGCAACTGGTTAATGACATTAATATAGAGAACAAGAACTTTTTGTTAGCTGATTTTCCCTCTTCTGGATCAAGAATTTGCAGAATATAGTTAACATTGCAGTCTTCATTCAAGAATCTCCTCCTGTTCCTCGAGACTGAAACCATACTAGAGAGTGCCTCTGCAGCCATTTCCCGAACTTCAAAAGATTTTGCATGCAGCAAATTCATGAGTTCAGTAATATACCCTGCATCACCCATTGCCTTCTTGGTCTCATCTATGGATCCACAGAGATGATATGATGCCTTTACTGCCAATTCCTGGACAGAGACTTCACCATGGCAAAGAAAGAACAGGAGATGCTCCAGGAATCCATAACCAACCAGTATCTTTATGGATTTTGTGGAAGAAAAACAGAAACTTTCTATTGCTCTGAGCGCATTCTCTCGGACCTTGGAGGAGAAGGAAAATTTAGGGTCCAACATGCAGACCAGCCAACGAATTCCTCCTTCTCTAATAACAATTTGTTGAATGAAAGAGTCTCCAGAGGCCATTACTTGGAGTAATTCAATGGAGTTTATTTGCAAAGCTTCATCATTTGATCCCATAAGACTGATGAAGGCCGAAATTGCACCTTCTTCAACCATGAATCTCTTGATCTCCTCTACTCTAACAAGATTCTTTAAAACCCCACAAGCCGCAGAGATTGGTCCACTACTCCTGTCACTGTTACTACAAATCTTTAACAAAGCTGTTACCCCTCCCTGAGCAGAAATTGACCAAGCGTTGTCAGAATTCTCAGTCAGCTTCATCAGAGTCCTTGCAGCTCTCTCTTTTCCTGGGCCACTTCCAGACTCCAAAACTCGAATCAAAGGAGCAATGATGCCAGCTCCAACAAGAGCACCTTTATATGAATCGAATCTTGCAATCACTGAAAGGACCTTCACAGACTCTTCTTGAATTCCCATCTCTGGAACTTCAAGAAAATTCACCAATAGACTTATGACTTCCCCCATATCGACTATAATCTTCACATTTTTCTCATCTTCCTCAACAACTTCACTCAACGCAGCCAAGGCCTGACCTTTCATCTTCGAATCTCCAATTTTCAACCTTGTCAGCAAATCCCTGATATAGAATTTCACGTCATCTCGACGAGCTCCAACACTAGGTTTCGAAACAACAATCGCATGAACCAGAATTCCCGAATTGTAAATCCCAGCAAGATTCTTGATATGCCGCTCAAGTTTCGCAGCTATCACATCGAGGTCGCTCTGCATAAGAAGCTTCCCACTGTATGAGAGGTCGACGCATCGGCGAGCAAGATCATGGCACTCATCAAGCGTCAACCGAATAGCAGGAATCAACTCCAAAAACTCAGGATTCTCACACCAATCGCAATTTTCATCCGCAGTTAGAGCAGAATTCAGCTCACCAAGTTTGTTTCGAATCAACTGCCACTTCACTGGAAACACTTTTATGGAATGACAGAGAGATATCAAAGAGGATATAAGCAACACTGCTTGCCGGAGTTGGGACCCTCCATTGGATGATTCCGGCGGTATTCGCGCTCCTTGTACTTCTTCTTCATGTCCCTTCTCACCCATTTCTGTGCTCATTGGATTGAATATAAACTCATTTTCCCTCGATTTGAATCAGATATTCCGGCGAAGTGCGTACAAGAACTCCTACTAGTCGTCAGAGTTCCGGAAGACGACGCTTTATAATAATATCTTGAGGATCAATCCCCTGACTCCCTATACTTATCGCCTTCACCAGGACGTAACTGCTTTGGAATTATATCGACATTTACGAGATTGGCCTTAACGGAAAGCGAATGAGGACAGAAGGTCAACGAATCCGGTAGGGGTAATTTGGTCACAATTGAGTTCAAGGCTGTAGAGAGAGACGGAGGGGGGGATTTTTTTTTATATTCTATTCTAATAGGTTTGTTGTATTGTTATACTGACTACTTCATATAAGGTGCAAGTTAAGTAACTGTCATTTTCGTAAATACTATGTTAACATGAGCTAACTACCCCACTTTGTTTGTTTCTATAGATATGAAATAAAATATCATTAATAATTTTTTTTTAAATATGTAATATTAGAAAATCAATTTTGGGTATAAAAAGATTTTGAGTTTGCTTTACGTTTGTTCTGAATGCCAGCATAGAACTATATGCAAAAGTCATTTTTCTGATTTACTTTACATCATTAAGAAGCTATTTTTTAGAGTTTTGTCATATTTTGTGGCAGAATTCATTGGTGAAGAGTACTATAAATAGGAAGAAAGATGCAAAGCAAGAAACCCCCAAGCCCTTTTTGGAAAATTTTGACCTAGAATCCACATGATTAGCACTGATTAGGACACCAGTTTGGGAAGGAATTAGTGGAAAATAAGAAGCAATGATGTAGAGTTGATACCAAGAGAAAACATGGACCACATTTTAGTAAGGACATATCTTTGGTTAAGAAGAACAAGGGAAAAGAAAAGATTGTTGCATGAATCTCCCTTTTGGTGGATGGCTTCAGGTTGGGGTCACCTGCATGAACAGGAAGTTGGGATGAACCTTCATACAAAGAGAAATAAAGGGGTTCTCTTTCCTAACCTTATATGAAGAGAGGATTGTGGTGGGAGGAAAGCCAACAAAAGCCAAAAGATAGTCCTGCCAAAGTAAAGCAAAAAAAAAAAAAAGAAAGCATAAAGGGTTTTGTCCCAAACAAAGATTATAACAAAAGGAGGATAGGCTTCTCTGGGATTTAAGAAGGTTGGATCAGTGGGACACATGAGCAACTTACAGAAGATGACAAAATGAAATGTAAAAAATAATGATCAACATGAACATTTTGTGCATTATTGTGTTAATGATGGACAAGATACAAATTATGCTCTTTGTCACTATCACTATTTTATGCAATCACTCTGTGGATTGTTAATTGAAAAATGTTTTTTCCTATCCCTTCTTATTCAGAGGCTTTCAGAAGTTATTGTACACGATTGGATTGGAACATGGCATCTAAGCATCAAGACAAACCATTATGATCTTGTGGAAGGAAACAGGGAGCTTAGTGTAAGTAACTTGTATCAGTAATCCATTTAACTAACAACAGATCTTCGATTCAGTAAGTCTTATTCTTGAATCTGAAATCCTTCATACATTTGCCTCATAGGATGAGGATCTAATGTAATGCAATTATTATGGCTTCTGCTACAGCCAATAGAAACAGTAACCAAGCACAAGTTATGAACATAGATTGCATCTAATAAGAAGCTTTAATTCCCCACCAAATGTTATCTACTCCTTTGACTTGCTTTCTCTCAAAAGGTGAAGGAAAATGACAAATGTTTGGTAGCAAATTCATTATATGATGAAGCAAAGAAGTAACTGTTTAGGAAAACATTGAGTGGGGAAGAAGGTAACTCTAATGTGGAGAAACAAATAAGAAGAACCTTAACTTTGAAGAGAACAGTACATATAACAACATTCATGTTCATCAAGATGACTCACTAGGGGGAAAAGAAACAAAAAAAGGAAAATGAGATTGCTTGAAGGGAAGATATGAACTTGATCAATAGCATGGATGACAGTAGTAATATATTGGGATTTCTGATAATTGTGTCAGCATTTGTGAACAGGGAATTATATACACTTTTCCCAATTTTTTCTCTGCTGTATATCAGTGACAGTAGCTTACATTACAAGTAATTTTGGTGATCATGAACCATTGGAATTCATCACTCTTCTGTAAAAAGGATTTAGAAAGTGCAATGTCCTTGTTTATTCAATTCATTCCCATAGATTGGATTTGTCCCTTTTCCCTCTTCATATTCAAGAGAAATATCAAATCATATGAAAGTCCCCACCAAAGATATTTAAACAGGATTTCAAATCAGTTTTGAGACCCTTCACATAATAATTTCCAAGTTTTGAGAAATATCAGTTTTGAGAAATATCAAATCATATGAAAGTCCCCACCAGTCTCTTTGGTTCTGATTCTCCCATGATCATGTAAAGCTAACCCAATATTCTAAGATGCTCTTCTCCTAGGGGACCCCTCCTACATTAAGCAGACTTTACTACTCTTTCAAGCTTCTGTTCGGATAAAACAATGTGGTGGCAGCATCATAAGAGTTGGGGGTAGTTGGATACCAAAGGCTATACACATAGCACTTACCAATTCTAGTTTCTTAACCATTGGGCAATATCTTAGATGAGTATCATTTACACTTCAAGAAATTGATCTGTCCTTATCATATTAATGGTGGGGTCTCCACCTTGACCCAAATTTCCATGATTCCCTTGCATTTGAAGGAGACAATCCACCAAAAATGAGCTTAAAATGGCTACAGTAAGATCACTATAGACTACAGTAGAGTTGGGAGCATGGGAGTGACTGTTAAATAATCACAAAAGATCCAGTAATTAGCTAAATTTAGCAGATGAGTTTGTGGAATGTGGACGTACTTTTAAAACTGATCTGATCAGGGACCCCATTACACAAAGCTTGCGACTTCAGTAATGTGGCAATTACTGTGATTCATTTCAGATCTTAGTGGGTCGCCTATTCATCTCGTGGGGGCCCATAACCCACAGAATTCACGTGCATGATATGGTGAGTTGGGTGAGTTAGTTGCCATATATTGCAAGGAGTTAAATAGTAAATAATTTGGTGTAGTGAAAGCTAATAAATATGTAATTGAATGAATATGTGCAAAATTTTTATAATGAAATTGTGGAAAGTATTAAATAGGAAATTATTCTTTTTTCTTGATTTTATGGAAAAATTTTAATCCCTTAAATTTTGAATTTTAAATCCAATTTATTCGTCAACATTTTTTCAACCTTTAGTCAGGGACCATAGCTAGGTGCCCAATGGGCTGGATTGGTCCATTTATATCCCTATTTTCAGGTTTCAGATGAGGTCATAATTGGGTTACATTTTAAAAAAGAATATAAATTGGCCCAGACAGCTAGCTCCTATCGTCAACCCAACCTTGTTGCAAAGCTATAAAATGAATTTAAATTGACGTTAAAGGGATGCAAACGAGAAGGCAGCCGAATTTGAGTATGGCACAGACACTCCCGTAACTACTTGGCACAGGCTCATTAAGGTCACCTTGAAGCTTGGGCCTTAAAGTCTCAGGTCCTTCCAATGAATCCATTTTTATTTCACACGCCTTAAAGTACACTAATTGTTAGAATGCCGGCCATAAACATTGATTGAATGTTTTTTTTTCCTGTTTTTTGGCATGACCTAACATTTTCTTAAATTTTTTAGCATTCATATTCATATTAAATGGCGCTGCTTATCGTGCTCATATTAGGGCTAGCAATGAGTTGGATATATATCCGAATTCGACCCGAATCCAATCCGAAACCCTCAAATTCGGATATGAGATATAAATCCATGGTTCAAGCTCATTAAGGTCAACTTGAAGCTTGGGCATTAAAGTTTCAAGACCTAAAATGAATCTATTTTTATTTCACACGCCTTAAAGTACACTAACCCTGAACTAGTGGCTCACTTTTTCAAAGTAATGGGGAAGAGGACCGAAACGTGCCACTGAAAAACTCTATTGCGACAAAGATGGACTGTCAAGAACATAGAGGAGATAGGATGAGCAGTTGGTCGAATCTAGTATAGATCGTACATTGACGGTAATTGGAATCGACAACTCTCCTAGGATTCCCTCATCTAAGATCCCTAGGGAAGAGGATCAAGTTGGCCCTTACAAACAGCTTGATGCACTATCTTCCTTCAACTCTTTGATCGAAATGCGACAGGCAAAAGGAAGGAAAATCCATGGACCAGCCCCATCATCTCCACCCAATAGGAACTACGAGACTAAATCAATCAGGTTAAAGAGGTCCTGAACATACGCACTACGAATTGTGAGAATGCCGGCTATTAACATTTTCTTAAATTTTTAAGCATTCATATTCATATTAAATGGCGCTGCTTATCGAGCCCAGACATGAAAAGAAAAGGGGATGAGGGGATAAAAGTAAAATCCAGTTATGATCGCTATTTCATTGTATGCAAGTAGTGACTTGGTGCTTAACGGCCACCAGATATGGCGTGGGAACGGAACAAACCACAATTGATCTTTGCTCCTAGCTTCCGTCCCGTCCCCCCCACCATAATCATCAAATATCCTCGTTTACTCACCGTTCATTCTTGGCAATTATTACCACTTGAGAAAACAGATGGAACTTGTTTCTTTATCCTCAACCCACTTTGGAAAGGCAGTCTCCTGTGACATAAACCCCACCAGGAGACCACCAGACAACAGCACGAGCACATGGTCCTTCTGTTTCATTTTTACCTCATACCAATAGCAACCTGGCTTCAATATCAAGCTGGCTGGCGTAACCACCAGCAGATACGATCCGAGCATTGAGACACACAAGTGCTTTCACTTTTGCTCCTAGCACTGGTATCCGCTTCTTGCATTCAATGGGGAAAAGGCAGGCAGCTATGGCTTCAAACCATGTAGCACACAATGACCTTAGCCTTGCTCTGCAAAAGCCCTCCATGTCTTTGATATCACTGAATCCTTACTGAGATTGCTCGCTTCGTAAAGGTGATGCAATCTTTTTGTTGTCAATTGCTGGAAAACAATTTTAGCACAATCTCGTCTTCTCTTGCCATATTGTTCTGTTTTGGCAGTAGTTTACAGATTAGTTTTCCAGGCAAATTTCACGGACAGGGAACTTGACTCATCCATGAGGACGTCACTCATTGCCAGAGCCTGCTTAAACCACTTATCTCCACCTCAAATTCTGTTTTTTCGGCGACCAGAGGTGTTGCTCCTGACGTGCTCTTCTGCAAACCTGTTAGAACCAGGAAAAAAAAGAGAGAAACAAGAAAATATTATTAGAACCAAGATAACAAATTAACAATAATAACAATGATAACCAAAGCCATAAGTGACCATGTGGCCAATGGAAAAGCTTACACATACAACCGGTTATAAGTTCAAAATGAGTCCATACTTTTAGCACAAAGAGGTGCCTCCAATAAGCTCTTTGCACAAACCTATTATGATTCGAAAATCTTGCAAGCTTGTGTGTAAAACTTAATCCGTGATGTTGATAATTAGAAGAGACCACATATACACACACAATGACTTCTGATACACAGAAATAACCACACTTATCCTGCAACATGGTGCTGAATGCACGACTCAGATGTTTGAGGGAAGCCAATCCATCATACAAACAAAAAGAGGTGATTAATGTGGGATCTAAAGTGAAAAACAGGTTGACAATGAGAATCATTAACATTCCTTTCACTTGCTACAAATTCAATAGAAATCTAATGAGCCTCACTGCCCAATATTATCTCATTGTGTTCTTTATTGTGTCAGATGAAAAGAATAGTCATGCATATGTCTATAAGACGAGAAAAACAAATCAAAATTTAGATGTATAGAACACCTCAAGAGGTAGGCCCCAATGAAGAGTGCAAACCTGAAAGCTAAAAAGCATGTATTTTCCTAAATAGGCACCCTCCACTTTTGGCTGTGGTGGGTGGGTGCATGTGCATGCATGTATGTGTGTGTTTGAGAGAGAGAGAGAGAGAGAGAGAGAGAGAGAGAGAGAGACCAAAGTTTTAGTATCTTCAGAGGGTTATAACAAAAGGTGGAGCATCCCTTCTTGGGCCAGCAACAGAACGATAGACATAAACCTTCTCTGCCTGAATGTCATCACTCCCATCCTCCCTGATCACCTCCACATTCAGCCTTGGCATCTCTCTAGCCAGCAGCCTACAACCGTTCATTGTAACTTTGCAGGCTGACATCCAGAGTGATCTCATTGACTCGTACTTCTCCAGCCCGGACAGCAGTGCTTCATTCCCAAATGGACAATCCCTTATCTCAAGCTTTCGCAGCTTGGGGCATCCCCCTAACACACATTGCATTCCCCAATCACTGCTGCCAGCAAAAGCCACTGACAGGGTCTCCAGGTTCTTAGCATACCTTCCAATGTACTCAAACGTCAGGTCAGTCAGTAGGCCTGAGACAGCAAGCCTCTGAAGCTTGGTGCAAGCCTTCACCACCGAGCCAAATGCCTCATCCATAGGCTCATTTGTAAGGTAGTCCGGCTGGCAGGGGTTCATGATGCACAGTCGGAAGTGGGTGAAGTTAGGGCAATTTCGCACAACTGTTTCAACTGCAGCATTGGTCATCTGCCGGCAGAAATATAGGACATAGTGGAGGTTGCGGCAGCCATGAGAAACTGCCATAAAACCAGACTCTGTTACCCCACCACCACCTCCATCAATGACTAGGTCCTGCTCAAAGGGATCTGCAGGGAAGACACGAAGTTCCTCGAGCAAAGGACAGCAGGATCCAACAGCTTCCAACCCCTTGTCTTCTACAGTGTCTAGCACCTGTTTCAAAACATTTGTTGGAATCAAATAATACAATATCTGTTAAAGATAAGGGTACAATCCATCAAATTCTCATCTGTTTTTAATTTAAGTGCAGATATTTCTAAAGCAATCATCAAGGGGTTCAAGATTGCTAGGTTCTTCTACTTGATTTCTTTATTGAAAACCTCTACTTGATTTCTTTATCATTTTCACATGATAAGTGAGTAGGACATAATCTATACTAGATAAAACCAGTACATAACATAAAAAAGTTGTAGGGAGTTTAGAGGAGAAATTAAGGAACACTGATGATTATGCATATGCATGTATGACTACACTTTGTGCCACAAGAGAGCCAGGACCTTCTTCCTTCCCTAATATGACACAACAGAGTAAGATAGGTCTGACAACGAAAAATTTTCCTTTTTGTTTCAGTCATATGTGGACCGAGTTAGAGTGAAAAACAACTTCAAGCACCAAGACCACCAGATATTGGGTCCATGCCTGATAGAATCATGCAGGGTATGCGTTGAAGGGACAATGGTTTGCTTTTTAATAGAAGGCTATTGTCACAGATATCCAGTGAAGTCACTGAGTTCAGGCACCTAAGAGAGGTCCAATAAGGAAACATAGAAGTCTTATTAAACATGTCACTGAGTTCAGGCACCAAAGAGAGGTCCGATAAGGAAACATAGAAGTCTTATTAAACATGTTACCATCCTCAAAAGGTCAGTCATTTCCAGATATTTTGAACAGGAACATGAGAAAGAACCTTGATTTCTTCATACCGCAGAGCTTTTCAAATTGATGAAATACAAGTCACTTGCTTAAATCTAATTGAAGATTTAGAGAGAGAGAGAGAGAGAGAGAGAGAGAGAGAGAGAGAGAGAGAGAGAGAGAGAGAGAGAGAGAGAGAGAGGGATGGATAGGAAGGGGTGGGGGTGGGAGGAACATGAGAAGTGGCGGAAGAATAAGAGCAATATTCCCTAAAAGAATGCAGATATTGCAAAAGGACATTATTCTCCTCGAGTAAATACAGAACACATCCAAAGGAAAAGGCCACTACCTCAAGGAATCAGGACCATCATGAAAAGTTCAATGAATTAATACCCTGATTAAAAGATCAATATATTGTATGTTTCTTTTCTCAATAAACTTCATTCTTTTCTGGAACCTTTAATTATCATGGTCACTTTTAAGAGAGAATTTATACCAGACTGAACAAATGTATGGTTAGACTCAAACTCCTTATGTGCACATTTTGGTTGTATTTTAATGGGAGTAGCCACTCAAAAGAATAAGAGGCTATCACAGTATGAAAGGCAAATAATAGCCATAGATGGAAAAGGCAAGAATATTCTCACCCAAAGCCGACGAAGATGAGGGCAATTTGGGAGGAGCTTAGCCAGTTCACCACCTTGCAGAGCAGCATAACTCAAATTCAAGAAGGTCAAATTGGAACAGGCAGGATATAGTGCTGGGAGATATAAAGGACTGGCTTCCCATAAACCTGACAGAGTGTGAATATTCTTGCAGTAATTAAATGCATTTTCAAGTTCCATATACTGCTGCAATGTGAACTCTTGTGAGAAAGAGCCAGTCCCAAGCTCCATCAGATGAGGAGCTCGTACGAGTAGCCTTTGTAATTGTTCCAAGGAGACATTCCTATTTACTTTTAAAACCTTCAGTGACTTGCACCTGGTAACCAGCCTCTCCAAGGCATCAAAATGGACTTCAGTGTTCAGATTTGCAAAATTCAGCATCTCTAATGACGTGAAGCTTTCAGGAAAGCAACATAACCAGCTTCCCCCAAGATCATCAATGCCATTCTCCTGTATGTCGAGATCAGTCAGGTTCCTGTGACCCAAATCAAAGGTAGAGTTGCAGGTGTTATCACAAAAATAACATGAGATAAGAAGACTGAAAGGTATGAGCAGCAATGCAGAAATGAATAAGTTTCTGATGCCAGATTTCAAGGCTCTGACCTCAGATTTAAAATCCCCTATAGCAATATCAAACATGGGATAGAAACTGCAGCAGATCAAAATTGTTTATAATCGCATATCCAACTAGTTGGGATTAGCAACATAATCTTGTTCCAGCATCCCAAACAATTGAAAAGCATCAGCTTCTGGGAAACTATGAAAGATTAATAAACCATGTTTCAGTTATATAACAAGAATTACAGCAGCCAAGTGCAAATCATTTGATCATGATGATTCAATAAATTGTCTGATTTCTACACATCAATAGCTGGAGAGCCCTATCAAATGTAAAATCCTTGGGCCCAACCCAGGTGACCAGGAGGCATATTTGTCAGTTGACAAGGTACACATTAGAACTAGTGTAACCAGCACAAATTTCATGCAGATGCTCATATTTCATGTTCAAGCAAAGGGCCTACAATATTTAGTCGGAATAGGAGAGTTCCTAGGTCTGGCTCATGAAGGGTCGTGCTGCTGTCCTGTGTATAACTTAGACTTTCAGAGCAGGAAATAAGATATAGAGGCTGATTGGTCATAAATCAACAATACTTTGTGGGGCAAAAAGAGAGAAAAAAAACCCCCAAAAAGGGAAATTGAGAGAAAAGAAGAACATCAAGTTGTCATCTGTTTATATTCACTTAATTCTCTGACAGGACACATGTTAAAGAATATAATAGATTCCTTTAAAGAATAAAAAGATTGAAAGATGATGGATATACCTCTAATTTTACAAAATAAATAACCAAAAGATCATTTATATGCATTGACTAACTGCAGAAGCAACAAACCCTAGTGGACCAATATGTAAGTGTCAAGATGACATAAGTGGTTCCACCCATTTGTGGCTGCCCTCTCACCTGCCCACTTGCCCCAAAATAAATAAATGAAGAAAAAACAAAGTTTTAAAGTGGTTCAAATCCACTAATATGTAAGATTCCACACTTTTAATTAAAAATTATGCACGCACTTAAAGTTGAACATTTTAACAGAACAAAGATCCTATTTACAAGTATTCTTGTCTTCTATGCCTATCTTTTTTTCAACTGAAGATAAAGTTGGATTTTCAACAAGTCACAATTTCTAAAGACAGGTTTGGAAAGATAAATCTAGAACAATTCAGAGCAAGAAGTGAAACAGAAAGAAGGAACATAAGTCACTATCAAAATTGTTCAAAACACAGGTCAGTGCCTTATCTAATGATCTCACCTTTCATCAATCAACAACTTGCTTTCTGCTCGCAAAATAATATCTAATTGTCATTAATTAGGCTAAGCCAACTAATATATGCACTGAAGACCGAAACCATCAATGTTTTCAAATCAGAAATCATTTTCTGTATCAAATAAAGGGAATCCAAGAACCTATGAAAGTTAAGGAAACTAAAAAAATCCCATCATATGCAAGGTGTCACAGTTGCTAAGAAATTGAACTATAATTGTTTTTTAATTATTCCACATCCAAAGTCATGTGCATCTCATAAGCAAGCAGCTGGGTGTTTTCAAAGACTTTCCATGAAGAATATTAAGATTGGGGCTTTTCTTAACCCACGACAATGAAGATATTCTAATGCTGAGGATTACATCACTTATTCCTCATCCATTAAAGGGCTAAGAGTAGGGTGGTCAAGGGTAACATGTTGAAAGTAATAAAAAAGGAATAGGGGGGGAAAGAAACAGGTAGGAGAACAAATACTTTACACTAAAAAAGACCAGAACAAGAACACAGTCTCGTTTCTGTTATCCACCATCAACAATTCAATTCACAAATGCCACGACCGAATCGTAATTGATCACAAAGCCAGAATGCAAACAAAGGAAAGAGCAAAAATTGATATCTCAACGAGAGTAACTTTACATATGCAAAATATGTAATATTTCTAGCCTAATTTGGAACAAATAAATGCAGGATCCTTCAGGTTAAGACATCATATGAAAGTGAGATACAAGGGACCTGGTGAACATGACAACGAAAATCACATAAAGACGCTTACTTGCAATGAGCTGCAATTGCTGCAAGACCATCGGTGCTGAACCCATCACAGCTCACAAGGGAAATAGCTTTAAACTTGGGGAAAGATTTTGCAAGAAACTCTAAACTCTCATCAGTAACAGTCATTCTCTTAAGCCGAAGCTCCTCGAGGAAAGGATAAGCAGAGGCAAAGACGACAAGCCACGAATGGATATCCGCCCCCCAGTCAGGAGGAACCAGGTTGAAATCAGAGAACCGAGGCTTTCCTTTCAGGGTAACGCTTCGAATTTTGGGGAATCTGCGAACAAGGATATCCGGTGAAACAGAGTAACAGTTTCCTATGAACACACGTGATCGAGTCCATCTCTCGGCGTTGTACCAATCCTTGCAAACAAGAGAAACAGAACTTCTGTCTTTGTGGGATTTCACGAAATCAAGGATCCGTTCCAAAACCTCGTCCGGGAACGGAGAAACACGCTTCTCCATCCCCACAGGCAAATCGTTTTTCCTCTTGGAAGCCATTTTCAATCAAAGGGAAAAGCGGAAACAATCTAACCCCAGATCTCCATAATAAATAACATGAAAAAGAACCCACAAGCACTTATACCAAAAGATGAGTTTCGAGGAAGGAAAACCCGAGTCCTTGAGTATGATCTAGCCGAGACTCGCCATGAAAACGACTGTGATCTTCAAAAAATACAAAAACTTGGAGAAGACACAGACCTTTCCTCCAAAGAGAAGAAAATAAAGACTAAACGACGGGTTTCGGTCACTAATTAAAAAAAAGGGGGGGAAAATCACCTTCTCATCACTTCGGATAGAATTCAGGATATTCGTTCACCTTTAAAACAGTTTGGCCCTCTAGAAAACAAAATCACTTAGAACATGATTAAAAAAATCCGACATATTTGCATATAAAAATTAGACACAAGCGTCGCCGCATAACTCGGAAATCTTCCCAGACTAAGCCTCAATGTTCGATCAAAAAATAAATAAATAAAAAGAAGAAGAAGAAGAAGAAGAAGCAGAATCAATCAAGAAAACCTAAAAGTGAAGACAGAAATCCACCATGGAAGCCTCTCCGAGAACCTTCGGTATGTTCAAGAAAATTTCGTGAGGTGGATGAGGACTAGGGTAATTCACAGGATGCTTGGATCTTCCAATAAAGAATCTCCAAACTCATAAGCACTTCTAATCAAAAATAAGAAGCCCAGAAGTGCGTTTTGATCAGCAGGTTAAAGCACCAATCAAAAAGCTAAACGCCGAAGATCTATCTATTGTGTATCATAGCAAAAGCAGGGAGGGAAAAAGAGAAAAATAAAAAAACTTTTCTAGAAAAATCTGTTGCTCGGCTGACACTCAAACAGAGTCACTTTCACAGCATCCAGAAAGAAAGGAAAGCAGAAACTGCAACCATGAGTTGTAGCATCCGCCGCAGTGCGCTATGCGCATACCTAAATCCACCTTGTCCAAGTACACTCCTCTTCATACGTGCGAGATCTAGCACTGCGCATATGGCGTACTCTATAAAATGCCCAACAAAATACACGCCTTTCCAAAAGAACTCTTATTAATCCTTTTTTTTTTTTTTTTTTTTTTTTGGTAGAAGGCCATAACTCAGGCCATTTCATTAGCAAAACAACCCTTAAACGCTATTACAATATTAAGAAGATTTATTAATAAAAGGACAGAATAATTAAAATCCCGTTAATTTTTAAAAACTAATAATTAGTTTTGCAATTATTCCCTCAAACATGGTCTCTTTCCATCTCTTCTTAGGTGCGTGCACCCCTTTTAGTCTATATTACCCGAATGGGCATCGTATGCAGCGGAGGCTGCACATGCAGTGGGGTGGGGCCCTCCCAAATGAATGGTGGGACTCCCCACTACATGTGAGAGGCTGTATGCAGCCTCCGTTACAGAGGATGTGAGTTTCATATTACCCCGCAATATTACAAGTATACTTTACTAATATGAAAGCTCACGGAGATGCAAACGAAAATGGTAATACGTAATCTATTTAATTTATGAGTAAATTACAGAAAACTCTCTTGAGATAGCCGGTGAAAATCAAATGTACTTTCTTTCACATTTGGTAAATTACCATTAAAAAAGAAGTACTTGTAATTAGTGCAAACCTCAGGAGAGTTTTTGTAATTTACCGTGTCGAGTCTATTGAAGGGACCACTCCGTTACTCAATAATTTTAGCCTGCGGTGAACTAGGGGAATCAATCGGTCGAATACAGATCGGATATATGTATATTCGTATTTGAATCCGAATTTTTTCGGATCTTAGATTTCAGATCCGTATTCGAATTACGGATCTAAATCCTATATTCGAATTTGCTAATTTCGGTTTCAGATCGGATTCGGATCGAATTCGAATATATATCCCACTCATTGCCAGTCCTACTCAGAGAGGGATTTAAATGAGAAATGGGTTTGAACTTTAAATTTGAAGCACTGCGCAACAATGGATATTGAGCGACTGGCAAAAAAAATCGTACCACAAAACTTAGAACGACCGACCTGTTCTGGGCAAAGGAATTTTAGAGCAAAATAGGGGATTTTGGAATTGGTTCTTTAAGTGGGTTTGTAGGTACCAGTCGTTGAAAGGTGGCAGCGACAAAGAGGAGAGAAAGTTTAGATTTAAGGCAAATCATTCTCTAAAGGTTTTTGGTTTTAGTTATGATAGTTCAACCGTAGTTTATAAATGGTCTACAATCTAACCAATGTCTACTCTGGGTTTATGTATAGGATATATATGATTTCGGTCGGATCCTATTCGGATCGGATATATGTATATTTGTATTTGAATTCGAATTTTTTCGGATCTTAGATTCCAGATCTGTATTCGAACCATGGATCTTAGATTCCAGATCTGTATTCGAAATTGGATTAGCCAATTTCGAATCGAATTCGGATATATATCCGACCCATTGCTAGCCCTACGGTGAACGGGACAAGCCATACAACCAATGGCGGAAACCACATTAGAGCTAGAGGAGGCAATTGCCCTCCCTAAAATTTTATTTTTTAATTTAAAATATATTTTTTCTTATATGTTTTAATTGAAATTTATGTTTTGTCCCCTCTAAAATTTCTAATTTACCCTCCTAACTCATTAAAATTTTTATATTTCATGAGAAGTGTTAATTGAAATTTTTTTTTGCTCCCTCACATTTGAAGTCTGATTTCGCCATTGTGTACGACCTCTACTCATCGTCTCCATTTCGATTGATCTTTTGCGATATTACAATTATACCCCTGTCCGTGCTCAAAATACCGTCTCTAACTTTGTACCATTATTGCTTTTTGCCATTTGCTGTTGAGAAAAGTGGAAAGAAATCATCGTCTGCGCCTCCGAGTTCGGACCCGGCCGTGGACCAGAAACTCCAAGAAAATCATTGAATCATGAATATATATTTGCGTAAAGAAAAATTTTCCTTTTTTTAATGGAAAAGCTTGTTGGGAAAATTGGATTTTAGTTATACTTTCTTAGCATAATTCAGAATTAGTAGTTCAATTCTTGATAATTAGGAATTAGTGGTACCTTTTTAAATAATTGAGAATCATTGTCACTTTACTGTTTATAAAATATTTCTTCTGAAAATACCCTAAAAAAAGACTTGCAAACTTCATTTGTAACAAAATGAGTAAAAATGTTTTCAAAGTCTTTTGAGGGTATTTTCAGAATAAATTTTTCATAAACAGTAAAAAAATACTGTTTCTCAATTGTTTTAAAAAATATCATTAATTCTCAATTATCTAGAATTGGTAACTGAATCTGAATTATTTTGAGAAAATATCGCTAAAAACCAATTTCCCCTTCTGTTTATGAATTAGAACAGAAAAGGGGTATAAAGAAAAGGCAAAAGGTATTGTCCTTTAGGACGACAGCCATGGTTTATTGTTGTTGTAAGACCCACCATTCTACACTCTTCATTTTTTATAAGAGACTTTCGTTTTATAAGCACGCATTCACATTATATATGCGCATGTATATGGTTTTGTGTTGGGTTTATAATGGTCATCTAATTTTATTAATATATTTTTAAGGTCATACAAAAATATTAATTTTTACCTATGTATGATCAATGCTCTTTTAAGTAGTGTAGTATTAACGCTAATGTTATTAATGAATACTAGCAAAGTGCATGTACAATACTACATGTATGCAGAAAAAAAAATAGAGGAAACAGTACTTTTGTTACTTTCTGAAGTTTTAAATGAATTGAAAACTATTATAGGCACCCCTATTATTAATGAATTTTTTATTATTAATGTGCAAGAGCTTTTTGGGGAAGTTGCAGGCATTATGGTTGGATACTCTCTCTCGAGGAGCCTATTCTCGTTATATGTAGTTGTTTACACCCGCCGTAACCCGGTGAAATCGGAGTAAACAGGGGTCTAAGTAATATATATATATATGTTTATTGGGTAAACGATGGTGAATGATTTTGCCATTAAAGCCATTAAAGGAGTTATCATGGCATGTGTTAGTTTATTGGGTTTGAGGAAAATTGCTGGACGCTTGATCAACCCCATGATACTTTTATTTGATAAAAGGTATGTTCAGTTGCCTTTCATTTATGAAAAGGTGCATTTGACCAATTATGTCTTTTGGTCGATTACGGCTCATTGAAGATACTCTGGTAAATCTCTAAAGACGTAGAGAGTGGGGTCCCCCACTTTCTAAAAACGTAAAGTGGTTATATAAGGTGGGTTCAACTTCCTAAAAGTGGGTCGTTGAGAGACTTTGTGGTAAAGCAAAACGGACCTGCAGACATGGGAAAGAGGTTCCTCAAAGATCGTGCAAGAGTGGGACGTTGAGCAACTGTCAATGATTGGCTATAAAAAGGCACAACTTCGAAGAACTCGAGGACACAATCTACCCAACCGCAACCGGTTATTATATTATTTTGATCATCCGTGATCTTTTATCCCCTCTCCTACACTATAGCCAGAAGGATAAACTAGGACCTCTCTCACTGCTTCCAGTCGCAGTGACATCTTAGACCCCTCTTTACTCCGATTGACACCAGAATCCTGCCACCGGAGAGTAAGTTGAGGCCGCCCCTGACTCGCAGTTCTGTGTTTACAAAATCCCGAGCAGCCGGTCCCGAAACTCGCTCTGATCAAGCCAGGTGACTTGTGTATTTTCGGGTAAGCAGCAATCCAAGGTGAACCCCCTGAATTGACTTTGCTAACAGCCGCCCCCTTCCTCCTGCACTTATACCCGATTACGGCTATAAGACCAGGACAGGCTGATCCTGCGAATCCTGTCAGTTTTCGTTTTACTTTTTGTTTCCTTTTTGAGGATTATCTGTTGTCGCTTTCGGCCCGTCGGCCGACTTTATAATAAAGGATTTTGTGTGCCATTAGTTGCTTTCGCTTTCAAACACTTACAAGAACCCAAACGAAGACCGAACCCCTAGTCTTCATAACATCGTCTGACCGATTTTATTACAGGTGACTTGCAGTACGACTGAACCGATCCCGGTTTAGATTCGGAACAGGTGCCCGGGGTCAGGGCTCGACCCGAAATCATTTGTATCAAATGATACTGGCACGCCCGCGTAGAGACACATCATCAACACCGACACGTGTCCACACCGGCCCAATTTCGGAGCAACAGTAGTATAGATGATAGTTTTTAAAAATAGTTAAAAAAGATTAATTAACATATGAAATATTATTTAGAAAACCTCATTCTACTATGTATACTTTGAAACAACATGCAGACTCACCGTAAAGTTCAATTCTAAAGACATTTTCACATATATTGCATGAAATGGGCTTATTGCTCAAAGATGATAAAAAACACGTTAACATTTGTAGTCAATAAATATACGAAGTCACATATATAGAGTGGCACTTACACTACTAGATATAAATACTTATTTTCCATAAAGTGAAGACCTAAAGATGAACTCGTAAAAAGATGGAGAAGATATTCGTAACGAAGGAAGACCTAAAAAAGCATGGATAGAGTTAATAAAACAAAAATTAAGTAAAGATATTAATTTTGATATATATGACAAAAAATAGATATAAGATTAGTATATCGCGAACCCCACTTTGATAAGAAATGACTTATGTTGATAACGATGATGATTAAAAGTCATTAGTATGCCAACTGAGTGGCCACACACTTGACTTGTGTTTTGACCATGTTGCACCCATGATTAATTTGCAACTAGCCCGGAGGAGATCGTCCTTCACTTTATATACTTCCATTCAACCATCTCATTTCCTACTATAAATTAATAGAGGGTTAAGACAAAGGAAAATTAAACTAACACATTCTTTAAAAATCCTTTCCTTTCTTAAAATCGGAGCCTATTAAAATGAAATATATAATGAGAATAAACCCCTTGGGAAGAGTGCCAACAAAAAAAAAAAAAAAAACCCCTTGAAATAGTCAAAACTCTTTCAATTCGTTTAAAATTTAGGTAGTTGCAAATTAAACTGTTTCCTCCCTCTACCGTATAATACCGCACGTGCATGTATTTGCCGGTTAACTAGCAAGGACGGTAATATCGTCTTTAAAATTCTAGCGAGCGCTATTACCCAAAAAAAAATTCTAGCGAGCACCTTCCCCAACTTTACCTCCAAAACTACAATAATCTCCAAGAATGCCATCACCTGCGTCACCCGTGAGGTCTTTCAAAAAAGTGGCTGGCTACACAGAGAGGCCACGTGATTCCCTCAGCTTTTGTCAGGTTGAGCACCTTTGTTTTTTGGTTTGTGGGAAATGCATTCGTCTTTGATTTACGAATTTAACCTCATTCATGTAATTTACAACAAAGTCGCCTCTTAATAATAGACCTCAAGTCCCATCTTATGCCGGAGACTACCCCACCGGCGAGAACGCCGCCGTTATCACCGCAAACACGAGGGGTCATGTGACGAATCACTTGTTCCTCCACTCCCCTTAAAAATTGCACTATACGTTCCTAGGAATTTAAATATGCACGGGCCAGGTATAACAGCTATTTGTAAATATCTGTGATCCAGCTTTTTATGGATCCATAACCATTGAAAGGCTGGACAAGCTCTTCTGACCCAGTCGAACTGGTTGATTCGGCAGTCTCAAACCCATGCCATCTCAGGGATTCGAGGCATGAAATATTATTGAGCTTTTCATTTGAAGGCAATGAAAAGAGATGGGCTATTAAGTTCAGGTCCAACGAAGACTGAGGCATGGAAAATTAGTTTTCAGTAACACTTTTTCAACATAATTCAGATTCAATCGGACAAATCTTGGTAATTGGTTTTTAGTGATATTTTTTTAAAATAATTGAGAATCAATATCATTTTACTTTTCATTAAGAATTTCTTCCCAAAATACCCTCAAAAGCCTTGTAAACCTCACTTATAACAAAAAAAGTGAAATGGTTTTTCAAAGTCTTTTAAGGGTCACTACCAAAAAAAAAAAAAAAGGTCTTTTAAGGGTGTTTTTGGAATAAACTCTTAACTGATTCTCAATTATTTTAAAAAAGTACCACTAAAGCCAATCTTCAAGTTTTGACCGACTGTATCTGAATTATTTTGAAAAAACATCACTAAAAACCAATTTCCCCTATATATAATTTGTTTTTTCTTCTTGTAAAACTTGCTGTGTTTAAGTCATTCTCAAATAAATAATTTTTTTCTACAGCAAATGTAAGATAAGTGCATTTGATTCTGCACGGCATCTTTAGTTAGCAATGATAACCAAACATATGTCACATAAAAGTATGATCTAACACAGATCACAAAATTCTCTTGTTATTTTAAAGACTATGATGTCTCTTGCGGCATCAATAATCTAGAAAGAAAAATAATTGATCGTATGTGGATGCATTTTATTGTTCCTCCCAACAGATCCACGCAGTGTCAATACTCGTGGATGACGTGTGCTTAAAAAGAGTACACAAAATGAAAAGAAAAAAACGAGCAGTTTGAGCCATGGAGGGATTAATTTTAAGCACAAGCATAAGATCGGAGTGAAAGCATTCCTTTATGTGAGAAGAACAATTACGAAGAGGAGTTGGTCAACCCTCTACAGGTAAAAAGCTTTTGCTTAAAACCGTCTTAATCCAACAGAGCTTAATATCTTTTTAGTGGCGGATCACTTTATGTGGTAGTTTCATCTGCAGCCTTTAAATGAAGCCTTCACAGGATGCAAACACGTGTCCTGTAGTTAAAAACTATTAGTTGTGTGTTTGCATCCTTAGAGGCTTCATTTAAGGATTGCAGATAGAGCCACCACAGGAAGTAAATTGTGTTGGTGGGACTAGACTATTCAGAATTGAGATGCTGTGGAACCCCTATCTGCACTTTTATTTGAAGCCTCTATAAAATCATGCCATGTGTATTAGAAACCACCTGAATGATATAATTATAATTTTTTACGCTTGACACAATCCTAAGAAAAGCTCAAATAAGGGTGTAGTCGTAGATAGAGGCTCCACAGGATCTGAGTCGGATTCTTCAACCATTTGGCTCTTAATGGCAACGAACCTGCCTCCCTTGCTTCGTCATCACATTTGTTTCAATCCAAGAAGGCAAGAAGAAGCAAATTCCTATTTGAATTTGCCTCCATTCGAAGGCCCACTCAGAAGAGCGACGTGATGTGTTGTCTCCATTGCATACCAGTACATGTAATTATCTGGCTCATACTCATTTGTTTGACACCCTGCAGCCGTAGAATATCGTTGACACCCTGAGGATTTTGAAAGAGTTTTTTTTTTGTCTTTTTTTTACTTATGTTCATGTTTATAATTAGGAAGAAATTATAATGACAGATTGTTCTTAAATATTTTCAAAAAAGTATGACTAATTTTTAAATATGCCAGAAATAGTAACTTAATATTAATTTATTTGATAAAGTATCACGAGATCCTAATTAATTTTGCATAAACTTTTTGCTTTCTTTTCTATACTTTTTTCTGTTGATTATTGTGAATGATATATCAAGATCCTTAGAGCCCCCAAATACAGAAGATTGTAAATCTCTCATTTTTTTCTTTTAAAAAGGTATAGAAATAAGTGATTGAGCCAAATCCCACAGTTCCCACTACAGCACAAGGGAAGAGAAAACTAATAAAATTTTCTATTAACTTTTAGAGTCCTTCAAAAGCTGAACTCATCATCTTGATTGGGCTTTGGAGACGTCAAGAGAGCAGTATAGAGGCGGAGTCTGTCCTCCCCTAGCGAGGAACAGCGTGACAGAGGTCTCCTTGGCCGAATGAAGGACAGAGAGGTGAGTGTTAACCGGTGTCTGTACCTTCTCCAAGCCAGTTGAATGGCCACAGCTGCCCAGGTTCTCCATCCGGGCGAGTAGTATCTTGCACTCCTTTTCACTCTCTCCTTCACAAAGGTGTAACGGAAGTGCTGTGTCACGTATTTCACATCTTCAGCTTCTAACCCAAATGCTTCTGTAGTCTCGAGGGTAACTAACGTGAATGAAGAGGGAGGTAGACGTTCCACGAAGGGTCTTCTCAGGCACCATGAAAGCAGCTCATCTCCACTGAAGTTCCCAGGGCCTAACATGCAGCAACTCTTTACACCATCCCTTAGTACTTGGCTGCTTTGAAGGTGCCCCCTCACAACAAACAACATTCTCTGAACTGGGTCGCCCTCTCTTGTTATCTGCACAAATTACAATGATTCAACAATGCGTTCGTTAAACATGTCTTTGAAACTTGAAATTCACTGGGTTTTTGACTTGCATTTGTTTAATATATGTTGATGGGGCGGGGTGAATTAATGTTGGAACTCACTGTTTCTCCTTTTGGAAATATCAGAGACTTGACACGGTCACAGATGTTCTCGAGGACTAAATCATCCATGTGTTGGAACAATGGCACCTGAAACAAATTTCTGAACATTAATGAGAAAGCAAAATCTGTCGTTTCTTCTTTCTGGGGTTTTGAGAAATTAAGCACTGAATCTGGACTATTGAAAACCCAGAAGAGCTTGGGAGCCAAGCCTAGAGGGTTTTTAAACAAGCCTAGTTCATGTCTTGTTCATTCAAGGTTCATCACTTGTGCCCTCTTACAAGTCACATGCACCGGACATAAGCCAGACAACAAAAACGACGCAAGGAATTTAGACTGAAGAGTACTGGATATATGTGGTCTGGTTGAATCAGTGTTACCTGTCTCACTAGATCTAAACATAGATGATACTTGATGTCCCTCCTGAGGCCCTCGGGAAGGTTCCTAATGATTTCACATTCATCCACCCCACGCATCGCCGCCCATCGTTGCCGCTCATACTGACGTACCCTTTGCCTGAACCCCTGAGGCAGGTGTCTCTTCCGCATCCACCACTCCACATTTCTCATCTTCAAATGCATTGCTTGTTTCTTAGATGTAGTTGCATTCAAGAACACCTAAGTTCCACATTTGAAATCCCACCATCATAAAGAGATAAACAGAGAGTGAGTATGTACTGTGGTGATTAAGTTATTTACTGTCTAGCAATATGGCTAGCTGCTGTAGCATTAGGAATTAGTAAAAGATCAAAAGTCTCCGAGTTGAATGATTTTGAAACAAGAGGTGGTCCTATCCAGTCATGTGCATAACAGAAGTATGAAGCCTTTTGGTGGGAAGGGAATAGGTGTGGGGGATGGGATTGGAAGCTGTACGTACTCCAGTAATGATTGAAGGCTATTTACAGTTGGATTGACAAAGAAATTAAACAGTTGAAGAATGTAACAGAGTGATGCAAGAATGGACTATAATAGCACAGTACATGACCATCTTAATTAAATTTTATTTACTCCATTATGATTTGGGTCTAGTGAAAGCCAACAAACAAAAGAAAAAACAAACCTATAAGGTCTAATGTACAATGATCCTTTAGACTTATAGGGATCCTTTAGACTTATAGGGTGCACCAAAACATAAAGTAAAAGAGTAAATTAAAATCTTGAAGCCTTCACCACATCAGCGTGGATTTCAAACAAGTATGGTGAAGTTGAAACTATTGATGTTGTGCATGAATTACATTTTGAAGCAAATATGCAAATATCTTTGATGTCCCAGTTGAGCAGCTAGCTAGCTAGCTGTGGTTTAAGCGTAAATCCCATATCAGGAATGTTAATTTATGGAGTTGGCCTTACCTTGATATTTCCTATCAACATGGTAACCAGAAGCAACCCGCTGGTCAGGACAATGATATTGAAAACAATTTCCAGCCATTCTGTTGTGCTCTCAAGGTTTCCAAAAGTGCTGATCACAACAGATAATTAAACTAATCGTTACCTAACAGCTCCATGATGACAAAGAAGTGCAGTATAAATCAGTCAATGAATGAATATGCGTACCTTAGAGTCATCAGACCCCAGAAGATGGGAAAAAGTACCTTTTCCATACGACTGTCATTTGTAACAAGAGGGACAGTCCATTTGTAAGCTCCATAATTAAAATTATCAGCACTTTCTATGCACATGAACCTTACATGTCTGTTCTCTCCCCAAGCCAATCTTTGGGTATTTCTCACCCTGCTTGTTGCTCCATAGTAAATCGGCTCTTCGCATGCTAAGGTGTTTAGGCCACATCCCTTTGTGACTCCACATTGCTCTTTCAGGCACTTTGCTGCCCTCTGCATCCCTAGCAAGTACCAACAGGCACCTGCCGCCTGTGCGTAATACGATAAGATCGAAAGCTCAGAATCTCTCACCATAGTTGCTCAAATTAATCCAACAAACGAAGAACAGAAAATTTTTAATTAAGGACCAATAACACTTACATTGGCTGCAGCAAAGTAAGCGAGCATGTTGAGTAGCACTCCCCACCAGACAGTCCCAAAAATGTAACCAGAGAGGTTTTGCATGCGACGTAAGAGGCAGACTGAGTGGTAGATCTTGGGGAGGTATTGAACGAGGAACATAATCAAGAACACTGTCATTACAGTCGTCGTCGACCCTCTATCTAACAAAGAGGGAATCACTACCCATAGAACAACCTGCAATTAATATTGTAATTGAATTCACCTTCTTAATTAATCTTACTGTTCATAACTAAATATAACAGCCTATGCTATGCTAGCATTTTACCTTGGGTTAATTTTCATGGTCTGTCATTTTCAGTACAGATACTAAGCATTATTGGAGCCTCAGCCTGACACAATGTGAGTTGTTACAAGGCCCCACTCAGATTTGGACATATTAAATGATCAATAGCCATGATTTTAACAATTCTTATCTAGACATCAGACCAGTCTGGTCGTTTGTTTGTAACGAAAGGACAAAGGTTAATCAAATCAAATCGCTTTTTCTTATGTAAAAACAACTAGTACCGGAGGGGCCTTGAAAGACAGTACTGGGTACAGAATTCAAATACCCACAAGCTAGACATGAAGGAAGAAGGACTACTGTAATTAACTTCCTATCTAATGAACTGGAAACAACAGGAAGATGGTCGGGATTTCACCTGGGGTACGGGGAGAATAACAAAGAGATCTAAGAAGAAACCCTTCTTGGCCTTGAAGTAGCGGAGGGCGACAGAGCTAGCAGTGATGTCATGGAGCTTGTTTAGATCTGCATCGTCAACAACGAGAGCGTGGGAGCGCTTGGCCATCTTGAACTGCAGCCACATGTTGCAGACATGCAGGGCATCGGTCATGCATCGGACTACAGTGACGGTGATGGCGAACCAGCCGTCGACGAAGAGGCACATGCACGCGTCGCTTATGGAGAGGGAGTAGAAGAAGAGAGGGTCGACGAAGAGACCAACGGCGCACACCAGGAGGAAGACCCGGTTCCACTCTTGAACCCAATTGGCCCGGGGATCCAACACCCTTCCCAAGAACCATCCTCCTTTAATCCGAGGACCACACGCGCCGTACATGCGATTTGAGCTCTCCTCCTCCTCCTCCTCCTCCTCCTCCTCCTCCTCTTCTTCTTCTTCTTCGTCATGATCGCCATGGAAGCCGTTGTGATGAACAGTGTGGTCTTCACTTGGCATGGTTAGAGAGATGTGTAAGAGGAGAAGTGATGGCCGGAAGAGTTGTGGGTTTGGGATAGATTTAAATGTGGAAATTTTGGGGCACATAGACTTGATCAATTGTGGCCATAACAAAATAACAAACAATAATTGGGGTTTCGGGAACTTGGGGGAGTGGTAGAAATGAAGGCACACATGTGTTGCATAAAATTACGAAAATACCCTTGATGGGTTAGAGGACATGTGGTGGTGGCCCAGCCGGGGAAGTGGTGGGTGAGAGAGGGCGTGAAATTGTCATGATGTAATAATCCAATTAATGAATTGCAAACTGGCAAGATTAAGCAACTCAGCCTTAAATCTTGTTGAAGAAAATGCCAGCATGAATTGAACGGAATGAGGGATTGTGCAGCTTCTATCTACAATGTTATTTGTAGCATATATAGGATGCCGTTCACTTATTGTTCATCCATGTTTTTAGGTTTTATTTTTTTGTGTAGGATCACATTAAATGACATTACTTCAAAACTGTAAATAAAAGTGTAGATAGGGGCTGTACAGTCTTCTTTTCGGAATTGAACTAGGGGGAGCCAAATTATGATGCGACTCTATCTATATTTATGTTCACACCATGAATTAGATATATGTGTATGTATATATGTTTTTACCAGTCACGTGGTTGCATCTAAAATGGCTCTGTGAGAGAGAGAGAGAGAGTGGCATGAACATGTGGTGGGGGGAGAGGCTGCACGTCTCCGTGGCTTTTGTTTGCTTGTGTAAATGAATACAAGGAATTAGAGTTGTGCTAGACTACAAAAAAACTGCCATTAATAATATACAATACGGCATCGATCATATACCCCCCTAATTTTTAATTTTTAATAAAAAATGTATATGTTTTATATATATTTTTAATTAAAAGTTAAGTTTTGCCCCCCTAAAATTTCTGGTTTGCCCCCCAATCCATTGAAAATTTTTATATTTCATAAGAATCCCTTCTAAATTTTCTGGTGCCCCCCCCCCCCCCCAACTCTTTCTGGTTTGCCCACCCCCAACTCATTAAAATTTTTATATTTCATGAGAAGTGTTAATTGAAAATTTTTTTTGCCCCCCAGATTTAGAGTCCTGGTTCCGCCACTGACGCACACCCTCTTTCGCCTTTTCTTTCTCTCCCCTTCGTGATCGTACTTGGCTTGGGTTCTCAACATGTTTCCAGAAAATGACAACGACTATTTCTCATCCTCAAGTCTTAAAAGGCCAGAAATCGCCTTACGACGGTCCATATAGTTGTCTACACCTAACACACGGCTCCGAGCATGCACTTCAATATTGGACCAGCCACGAGACTGCAGAAATGAGGGGGCCCGCATTAAACTGCAAAGAAAATTAGAACTTAGGAGCATAGTATACGTAAAATATGGAAGAATATGTAGATGGGGACAATAAAACATGGATCTCCTAAGCCTGGGTTGCTGTATTTTACCTGGTAAACAAAAAGTGTTCCTGTTTGGCTATTGGACAAGTTCATCTTTCCTGTATTTTAATGTCTACGTAACCTTTCCAAAGAAATTAAGGGGTAAAAACAGAAAAGAAAAATGAAACAAAATCGCCATAAACAAAAAGTAAAGAGATACTGTCGGGTTTCATTTTACAAAGAAAGATTTTTGCAGTTGACCTGTCTGTCTTATATAGATCTTGGATCGGTTCTTTGTTTTTCTTTTCACTGATAAGACTCATTAAGAACATGGCATGAACACAGATGGAACCCACTCCACATTCCACACACACAAAAATAAGAAGACGATGAAGTGTTAGCGGGAATGAAATCGTCTATCATAGGGATTTTGCGGTAGACCTTGCACCATCCGTAGGATGCTGTCATGTGTAGCATCCCAGAGCTGTTATTTTGTTCACAATTTTAAATTTGAAAAAATGCTACACGTGGTAATATCCCACAGATGCTGTAGGATTTGTCCAAGCGGTAGACAATTTCAACCCATATTGGCGAGGGTGATGACGATGACAATGAACAATAATAATAATAAATAAATAAATAATTTCCAGGCTAATTTTCACAGTTGTGTGTACATTGGGAGGCCCATATCCAGTGGCCTACCTTTTCATCCTTCTCGAGTAGTTCATTGGTCCTCTTTGCATTACAGTTTTGTCTATCACAAGGGATCGAGGATTCCGTTTATATTTTCTACAGAGATGGAAAGGCTAATCTGATTTCGGTTCTTGTTGGACTTCTAGGTTGGTCGGTCTTACCTACTTGACCCTTTGAAGAGAGAGCGAGTTACTCACCGCTCTAATCTCTTGGGCCCTTGGCACTTGGCAGCATTCACAAATTATGGGAGAGGGAGAGTCTTCGACATTATTATGTATGAGATTCTTTGGAACAAAAGAATATGACAGGATCCACACGCTTTTCGCTGTATCTCCTGTGATGTACGTTCGATGAGTTTACATTCGGGGGGCCAAAGAAAGAAAGGTCCCACTTGATTTGAAAGCGCCGTGACAGAGGCGAAATAACCTGTCTGCTATTAAGGACGGTATGTTATTGTGGTCCCTCCCACCAATTTACAGACAGTTACAGGCCAATTCAATTGATTCATTGACTCCATGGATTCAACTTTCTATTCTATATTTTTTTTTTTGGCCTTTTTGCATCCATGCCCCCTATGTTATAATAAATTTCTATCTATATCTTCCGATTTTTATTAATTATATTGGTGCCCTTCAATTTAGCTTATTCATTGCAATTGTACTCCTAACATTAAATTTTTTTTTTGGTACTTTTGTCATTTATTTTTATGAAATAACTTCTACAAGATAATAAACTATCAGATAACCATCTGACTATATGTTTTGCTGAATTTAATGAATAATTATTAATTGAGAAAATTATTATCAATGACTTAATGTATAAATGCAATAAATATAATAATTCAAAAATAAAAATATAAGATAATATAGTAGGGTAAATTTGAAACATTTTTTATTTTATATAAAGTTAATTTAGTCATTTAATAAAAATTAACAGATTTTAATTTCATGGTATAATTGCAATGATTATGCTAAATTGGGAGACATAAATATAAATATTAAAAACAAGATGATACATTTCTCAAAATATAGGGGTATCGGTCCAAAAAGCCCTTTTTTTTCTTCTGGTAAGCGTATCTTTTTTTCTTATCTCAGCTATTATCATCAAATTATATACCACGAAAGTTCATAGTATCAAATCCCTCCTGAAAGATTCATTGCACTTTTTGTAGGATCGGTTGTTATGGCTCAATTTGAACAAGAAAGCCACTATGGTCACGCCCAAAGGGGTCAGCCACGCTGGTAGCCCCTTCCCCTCTTTCTTTCTTACCAAAACAAAAAGGCAGAAAAAAAAAGAGAAAAAAAGGATAATCAAATCTACATATACCTGGGCGCAGCCACTTGTTAAAACTCGCGAATGAATTAGGCTGCGTTTGGTAACGCTTTTGTTTTTTTGCTTCTAAAAGCAAGAAAGCAAAAAAGCAATTTTATGCTTTTCGAAAGATCTTTTCTTGAAGCAAATGCGTTTGGTAAACTTTTGCTTTGCTTCTAAGAAGCAAAAAAGCATGTTTGGTAATTGCAGTAACATAGAAATTGCTTTTTGCTTTCATAAAAGTATTGTACACAATTTATGTATTGTACTTAGAAATATACTCAAAACTATAAGTCCAATATTATAAAAGATTCATAAAATAGTAATTTAATTACATTCAAATAACTAAACAAGTATCTAATATCACCATTGTGCTAATCGGGTTGGACTAAATTAAGGCGGGTTGGAAAACCCCCAACCCGCTAATAAATGGGTTCAACCCGCCAACCTGTTTATTATTATTATTATTTTTCAAAAAATATTATTAAAATAGGGTTGGGGGGTTAATTGGATCCGGTTGTACTGGGTTCGGGTCGGGTTTTTGAGGTTAATCGGGTCGAAACATGATACTTTTGCCATATTTTTTTTAATCGGGTTACCTATCGGGTTGGTGGGTCATAATCTGGTTGACCCGATTACTGTTATTTTTCAAAAAATATTATTAAAATAGGGGTTGGGGGTTAATTGGTAAGCGTATCTTTTCTTCTTATCTCAGCTATTATCATCAAATTATATACCACGAAAGTTCATAGTATCAAATCCCTCCTGAAAGATTCATTGCACTTTTTGTAGGATCGGTTGTTATGGCTCAATTTGAACAAGAAAGCCACTATGGTCACGCCCAAAGGGGTCAGCCACGCTGGTAGCCCCTTCCCCTCTTTCTTTCTTACCAAAACAAAAAGGCAGAAAAAAAAAGAGAAAAAAAGGATAATCAAATCTACATATACCTGGGCGCAGCCACTTGTTAAAACTCGCGAATGGATTAGTATATCAAAGTTTTTGTTAAAGCAATGTGAATAGAACATAACAGAGGGAGCGACACCTCGGTATTTGCAGATAAATGCTGCTCTCACTAGACGCATCATACGCAGAACTTCACACAAAGCAGAGAAGGATCGATCAAAAAGGAATTTGAAATCAGTGGTATTTTTCATACATTCAAACAGGTTATTACAGAACAGAAAATTTTAACTAATGAATGAATACAAAATCTGCATGTGATCATCTCAGAACAATTTGGCCAGGTGAGGTCAAAGTAGTAGAAAAAAAAAATCAAATTCTTTAAACTCTGCAGATGCGTAATCTTTTAAGAATCATGTGATCTAGATACTTCTTTCAATTGCCTCAAATTCGACTTGAATCCCTCCCAAAAACAAATCGCCGTGTCCAATCAGATATCACTAATACCCTAGTGCGCCAGCTGACGAGCTTGCTGAACATAGAATAGATGATAAGAAAGAATCACAATTTGCCAATTTCTATACAGAGTGTAAGGACACTGCACAGATAGATCCATGGAACTTAAGCATATACGATAACATCAAAGTCAGAATATTACCTTGCATATACAGAATACCACAGCCACTGGGAACTGTGGCCAATTGATACCCAATCTCCCGGAAGTTGTGCTGCTGTCTGTTCTCCCCCTAACGGAGCAAATTGTCCAAGATGCTTGTACCTGGAAGGGGAAGTGTGGTTTGGGAATCAGGAGTTTTGACGGAAAACAAGGGACTCTGTAATTGTCTAGAAAAGGGAATAAGACCAGAGAGAAAATAAAGAAACTCTGTAAACAAAAAGTTATTATGTATCACTATCGTATGGTGTTAACTATTCACCATTTGATTTACTCAAAATGTCAAAGTTAGGAAATCTCTGAATCATCTTTTCAATAATAAGACCTTTCCCTTATCGATCATGACTACGTTTTATAAGCAAACGAGTAGAATAAAATAATTCAACACACGTTTACCTTGTTCTCTTTACTATCGTCAATTCAATATACCAATCATATATCCCAGTTAAGATTCCTAACCAGAGCACTTACATATGAAACACCAGCCCCCAATATATATATATATATTAATACCTTCACGGATCCGACTTTGGGTATCCAACAAAAGGTGGAATGGAGAAAGTGGATTTGAACAACCAGCCCAAAAGGAAGTGGTGAAACTACTTGGAAGAAAATGATATTAACAGCTGATAAAGCTAAAGGTGATGTGTGAGAAAACTGGAGGAACATTCAAGTTTTCCTCATTTGGATGGGTTACAAGTGAACAATTTGATAGTAGTATTCTAACTTTTTTCAGCATACTTCTTGGATGACAAGTACTTGGGAAAGCTCAATTCATACCTAAATGGACGAAATCGATGCCGCCCTGAACCCCTGAACCTGAGAGGACCTTCTGGATATTGTTCACACTCCTCCATACGGTTAAAACAATTGGCAAGGTAGGCACCTTGTTGAGCAGCAACCTAAAACATTGTAATTAGACAAAGGAAACAATAAAGAGGTAGTTCTTCAGAAATGACATAATATAAAATATGCATGTATATATATTAATGAAAATATCACCTGGGCTGTTGCTGGAAGGTTCTTCATTTGAGAATCCACTTCAGAAAGGGCTTTCTTGAACTCTTCAATGTCCAATTCAATTGCTTCGTTTTTCTCATGAGCTTTGGAATCCGTCAATAGATCTACAATATTCTTCATTTTCTTATTCTTCAAATAAAGCTCCACTTGTGGGTATCTTTCACAAATATCATCAATGACTTCTTGAAACTCTTTAACCGTTAGGGTACCAGATTTGTCCTTGTCTGCCTTGCTAAATATTGCAGAAATATCTTCCTGGATACACAACGGAAATAAAGATAAAAGATTCAGCATTCTGATTTTCAAGCTTTCATACTTACACTAGATTAAAAAAAAAAAGACAACTCATCTATGAAGTTAAAATCCTTGTAGTAATAAACTTATTTTTATCCTTCAATGGATTCCTTTTCAAAATATTACTTTTCTTCTATTTGATTCCCAAAACTAAAAAGCATGCCACATATGGCATCACAAAAGGTTCATTAGAATCAGATAACGGAGTCTTGTGAGTGAAAACAAATGATGTCGAGGATTCTCAGAATTATTTTTTATATTCTGAAATGTTCAGTTGCACAAGCAACGGCTGCAAGGTTTCAAATGTAATGCAATCAAGTGTAAAATGATGGTTGAGAACCCCAAAATCAGTATCTTAACTGATTATGATAAATTGACCATTTCAAAACAATAAAGTTTAGGAATAGCGGCGCACAAAAGTGGAAAATTAAGAGGTACTTCCAGAAAGAATATGGAAAGTACCCACAAAAAAAATAAAATAAAAATACAAGGCATACCATGACTTTGCGTTGATTTATGGTAGCACAATCACCGAGGGCATATATGCTATCACATCCCTCAACACGCAACCATTCATCAGTTGCTAAAGCACGCCTGTTAATCTGTGGTCAATAAACAGACATTTGTTCAATAGAAGCTATCGCTGCATCAGTGGAAAACTGATAACTAGTCTAAAGGAACAGCAGCATCATATGTGACAAATCTGATAAACCAAAACAAAGAATTGAAAGCCAGACAAGTGCACAGTTCAGAATTATACCTGACCAATTTGCTTCATGAAATCCATTATGACAGGACGAGTCCCAATACCAGTTGACCAGACAACCATTCCATATGGTACGGAAGAAATTCCCCCATTCCCTCTTTCCTTAGTAGAAATTTCCTTATCAGATACTTTTACAACCATTGATCCTGTTTTCACGTCAATACCATCTCTCTGGAATTTCTCTTCGGCAAAAGCAGTGATTCTTTTGTCAAACCTGGAAGAAAAATAAACATTAAGTTTCAATAACAATAATACCTGTCCCATGCAGCATTCAACCACATAAAATTGAATTAAAGCATGCTTCGAAGAATTAAGGTCTAGGTCCAAGTATGGCAGTGTTCTTTTTGCCTGGTTTCTAATGTTGATGTCTAAGTAATTTGAGTATTGTACTAACATTGAGACTTGTTCTTATTCAAAATTAAAATAAAATTCCTTGACTCCTCGCAAAGATCAGCAAGAAAGAAGATTAGGAAGGAAGAAGTCATCAAATCTTAAGCAGTTTGGCCTCATGATTCAGTTTAGGCTATAACAGACCTTAAACATTTGAAATGGAAAAATGGTTACCTTGAGAACCATAAAAAGGGCTTGGCCAAGTTGAGGCCAATATAAAGAAGTAGAAAAATTCCTTAATAAGAGTGCTACTTTAAAGCTGTAGCATTGCTTCCTACTTGTGCAAGATGCAGTAGTCATTGGTTAGGTTTTATCTAGTTACCAAATTTTATTTTTATTAGCTTGAGAAGTTAAGCCTCCAAGTGCTCTTAGCAACTCCGTCAATGGTTCTTAAAAAGGTTCTTATCAGTTTCCAAATTGAATAGAGATCAGAATTTTTTTCCCCTTCTGTTACCAGAAGCAAGGGTTTTCTGAAATATTCCTTTTTTTAGGAAATAGGCGACATTTTGCCAGTTGTCTTGTAAGCAACTGGGTCAAATGCAGTAAAACTAGTAGAAACATGATATAAAAAAAAAAAAAAAGGAAGCACCTTGACTATTTTCCATTCCACCAAAATCACTACCATGAAGAGAAGTTTTCCTTAAATCTTCAGAGTATGTCAACATGAAAATCATAAACAATAGTTAAATCAAGTTCCCTTATAAAATTATCATGCCAAAATGAATCAGAAAATGACAAAAGACACTTTGGGCGTCTCATTGTTCCAATAACATGTGTATAAACTGTATTGACATTCTAACATCTGCCACATAAAAATTGAGATTAAATACATAAAAACGAGTGCAAATATGTGTGCAACAGAACATAGCTAGACTAATTTCCATTCTGACAGAACCACAATTTCAGACCCCAAATATATATATATATATATACAAGGCAAAATAAAGCAAAACAGAAGCACCAACTAAATTACCAATTTTGCTTACATGTTCAAAATATGATCGCCCGCCTCAAGAAGTGTTATTTTCACCAAATCTTTGACAGTAGGATATAACTTGACTAAATCTTCACTGACAAAATCATGAAGCTCTGCGGCAAACTCCACACCTGTTGGACCACCACCAACAACTACAAAATGAAGTATTCTCTTCCTCTCTTCTTCGCTCAGGGTAGGAAGGCTGGCCCTTTCAAAACTGTCAATCACAGTCCTACGGATCCTCTGAGCATCTTCTACTTCCTGCAGGAGCAAGAGAAGTTAAAGGAAAAACGAAAACCTTAAGAGAACACCAACCAAAGCCTAGATCTAAACAAAAGCCATAAAATCTCTCCTGGCGAGGATAATACTCTCAAAACAAAGAGAGAAGAACGAAACAGCAAAAACCATAAGGACTTGCATAGTTCCAAAAAAAAGGGGCTATACCACAGCAGAATATCAAACAAACTTCCACTAAAATGAAGATCACAGGTACAAAAGGTATTTCCTAAAACAAGTCCTAGAGATTAAAACCCTTAACAGATCACCAACAGAGTCTCGACCTAAATAAAAGCCACACAATCTCTCTTAGCAAATATCATACTCTAAAACCTACAGTGTACACCCTTATCAAGATCAAAATAACAGGAGGAAACCTTCCTTATAAAATTCTCTTCCCAAGAAACATTCTCCAATATCAACTCTTCTCCTCAAGAGCAAATGGATACACACTAAAAAAGCATCTTATGGAGAGATCTTCCTATAGGATGGTAGACCTGTGTGAGTCCTGCCAAAGCAGGGTCCATGAGGGTCAAACTTGCAACAGACCTAACCTCTGATATTTTTTGAGCAGACTGGCTGGGTTCAAACTCAAACCCGCATTATCAGATAGCAGACTTTGGTTTTTACCATAACACAAAGGAGGGCTCCTAAAAGGACCATAACTTGATATAGGTCCCCAGGAGCTGCAGATTAGAACCCACACCTACCTTTTTTTTGTGAAGAGTGGTAGTTGGCAGCCTGAGGTCTTACCACCACACCAAATGAGTCCCCAAGGATCTTCCTAAAAGACGATCCCTAGATCTTTGTAACAAAAAATTCTCTCCAAGGAAATAATCTTTCTCACTCTCTAAATTCTAGGCGTAAGGACACTTTTTATGTTACACTCAGAACTATATTCCCATTAGAAAAAACAAAAATACTACTACAATCAGAAGAATTTCCCTAAGAAAGATACAGTTGTACCAACAAAGAATTTGATATAAAAATTAGAAAAAAAATGGAAAAGAGTATTTAACCACAAAAAGGCTGTTGCTTCTCATTAAAAACTAGATTTTGCTATAGTTTTGATACCAATATCATCCAAAGTCAAAATAAACCCTCACTGTTATTAACTTTGAAAGTGTGAAGCAAGTAAAGTAACTAATTTCTTCCCCTAAACATGCATAAGATTGAACGTACTGCACTCCATCATGATTTAAGTTTCCTTAAAACTAATGAAATCTTCCCAAAAAGTTCACTTTCTTAATGGGACAAAAATTTATTCATATTTATATTTCAATTGCCTTGATTTCACATGCAGACTATGCAGTCATTTATTTATTTATCTATTTATGTGCATAGCTTTTTCTCTCAAAATTTTATCTACATAGTTTTTTACTGCACATATTGTGAAGAAGAAAAAATTTTATGTAAACATCCCCCGAAGTTGAGACTTGAACAGATGCTCTGAGTAACGAGGCTGCATTATGAACTCAATACAAATTTCAAGCCCACAAAGCCTCATCTGAAGTGTACCTATGCATATGCATACCAACTTCATACAAAAAGGAAACATTGGGCGCTTGGACGTAATACAAAGAACTACACGGATATTTGTTCTATCCCTAAATGTCTGACAAAATCCATCGCAATTCCATGTCTTATGATGTGTTCAAGTAAGAAGATCCAACTGCAATTCCATGTATTACAGTGTGTTGAAGCAATAAGATAAAAACTAAACTGAAGGCACATTGAATACAAAGAGAAGACTACCTTCAAGAAATGGCAATTCTCCACGACACCAGGAGTATTAAAAGTATTTGCTCGAGCTCCCATGGTTATCACTAGGTAGTCGTAGTCCATAATAAACTCTTCATTCCCTTCCAAATTTGTGTCTTGATTAGATCGACAGTATACTTTCTTATTCTCAGCATCAATTTTAACACATTCTGCTTCCCAAAATTGAACGTCCATGTTTTTCTGCCAAAAGAATCAAACAAGTACTGCATTGTCTCAGTAACTAAAATATATCCACTATAACAGCAAGAACAACAAGAATTAAGAAATTATTCATACACATAGCAACAGAAAGTCCACAGTACAAAGAAATACTTTAGTGATGACATAATTCCGTTAAAATGCTATGGTTTCCAAAAATTTGGGGGTCAAACAAATCCAACAACTGAAGCTGTACAAACAAGATTTTCAAGTATCGGCTGAAACCAATATCACTATTCCAATTTGTCAGTTTCAAGATTGGACTTCACAAACCAATTGTTTGTGATATCTGCTTATACTAGTCAAATTGTCCCTTATTTCTAATCGGTTTGACCAATAACCCACACATCATTCAATAATCAATACATGTCAGCCAAAACATAAGAACTGGAATCTATTTTTATTTTTAAAAGGGACCAATACCCAATCTGATAATTACACTTTAAACCTTGCATAAAAATGCCCAACACGTGGGTAACATAGTTATTAGGATTAGTACAATCTCCAACTAGAAGAAACTCAATTATCTATATTATTGTTCACATCCATTCTCAGGGTATATGGCTAAAAACTAATTTAAATGAATCTCTAACAACATTAAATTTATTGAGGCCAGTGAATCACCACAAGTTCAGTGATGAAAAGACCTGGTATCTGTGCTCCTCACTAACACATTTATGGTATCTGGATTGCATGCTTTGTAAGGTGAACGTAACCATGGAGAAAGAATAACAAGAAGCATAATTATGGGAAACAGTAGTAATACAGATCTTTCAGTGAGAGAACATTCAAAGTTCCAGGCAACAATGATAATATATATATATATATATATATATTCAAAGGGCTGAACAATATAACTTCTTTTCCAATGATGTTTCAGCAGCCAATCGAATCTTTTGTGAATAAATAACTTCTTTCACATTAATGTTTTAGCTGCTATTTTAATCAGATGTCAATGCCCTTTTTTTTTTTTTGGTATCATATACTTGCATGTCACCGGGCTAATAATAATTCTTTGATAGAACATATTTTGTAGAAAATTATAACAGAGGGATAAATTTCCAAAAGCAATCTTCTTCAAAGATTAAATATTAATGCGTCAACTAACAGATACATAAAGTGATACCACTTATATTTTTTTCCAATGATAATTACCTTCCTGACAATGTTGCGAACTGGTTCAACAATGCTACGTGCTTCCACTGTGCCACATGTTACACTTGGTAATAAAGGGGTAAATGCAAAATAATTGCGAGGTGACACCACCTGAACATCATATGAGGAATTGTCCAGATTTTTCAAGTAGCTTGTGCCTGCCCAGCCTGTTCCAAGCACCACCACCCTCTTTTTCTTGTTTTCTATTTGTGATGAATCAGCAATAGACTCAGAATAAGCCACAAGACCCCCACTACTGCAATAACCAACATTGAAGTTATGGAAGATGTCTTCTAGAAACTTAAAAATACATTAAGTTACAAAGTTCTGAATATAGAATCCATGAGAAAACAAAAAAAAAAAGAACATTTCTTCAAGAAGGGATTGCCCAGTCCATGAGACATGCAGTGATGGACAACTCTTAATTTGCAGGTTTTATTATAGAAAGAATAGGTGTAACAGAGAAACTTTAAACAATTATGTAAAGAAAATACAACATGACATGAGGAATACAAGCCAAATTGCTTATCCACATTCAATTAAGTTGCATTAGATTTTGCAATATGAAAATCCCCCTTTTTTCTGTCTTCCTCCTTCACAACTTGACTTTATTTGCAGAGAATTTTTTTTTAAGCAATTGTTTCCAAGTACAAAGGTACAACTAAATACCCTATCAGCATGATAAATTTTACCAGCATCCTCGTTCCATCAAATCCAACAACAAATCTCCATCTGTCTAAGAACACCAGTAGCAATAAACAAGCCAACGGTAACTTTAAGGAAAATTTTCTGAAGAAAAATAGACGATTAAGAATCTCTGTCAAATGACTCATATCTAAGGTTTCCTACTGTCCACTAAAAACTGAGCACACGAGTTTGGTTTAGTACAGACTTCATCATCAGCAATTTAATGAGACCACGCAGCATGTTCTCCAACAAATAATAGAGATTAAATCATCTCAGTGAAGCCATGAATAAAAAACATTACTAATAAAAATTAAATCAATAAGCCTTGTAAGCCTAACTATAAATCATTTTTCGCAACATGAAAACATACTTAGGATTTATTTTTTCTTTTTCTTTATTTTATAATAACAGTGGATACTCAGTCATACAAGTAAAATTATCATCTGATGCAGTGTCATGGAAGGAACTGAACGGTGAAATTGGAAATTCATCCATTCATATTGATTTTAAGTTCACATGCTATGCATGGTGAATGAGGACCAAATAAAACAATCTATATTAGATGCATCTCTAGAAAGGCTTAGGAAGGATCTTCTTCTCATCTCCCCATCCTAACTTGAAGAATTCTTTTGAGATCTATTAACAGATCAGCACATCTCATACACTGATCCAATGTTGTAAGAAAAACATCTAATAAATGCAACCATGTAACAAGAAAATAGCATAACAGTTTTCAACCTTTACATCCAAATTATGTGAGTTCTGCAACCATTGGCTACTCAAATCCGAAAATTTCCTTTTCACTTTGCTGATTGTTATGCTAGAAGTACACCGTTGTGAAATCACGTTGAGTTGTGGACATGATTGATTGAATTAAATCATAGGATTCGATAGCCCAGTAAGATAATTGCAATAAGAGAAGATAAGCATATTGAAACAATATCTATTATCCGTCAGATCCAAGGGAGTAAGGAGATTCGTGCCCAAAACAGAACTAAAACTAGAATCTCAAACGAAGAAGCGCTTAGAGAAGACACCTTAAGTGACTAAATCTTAAGCAGATCAAGCAAGACTAAATAAGATTAAATACAAAAGACAAAACAGAAAGAAAATCTGACCTGACTGTAAACAGAACAACCAGCTTAGAAAGCGAAGGATAGTCATGGAAAGCTCGAGATGCTCTCTCGTAGAAGGAGAAAATACGCATTGTTGCTGGTTTTTTCGCACCTGGATCTGAACCAGAAACGCACAGATGTGATTTCAGGAAATAACAGCAGCTCTTTCCTGGCTAGTCACAATTGGAAGTTTTAATAAGAAGGAAGAAGACGCATTCAGACTTGATGACATAAAAACGGAACTCCAGCTAGGTAGGAGAACGTGATTTGCCTCAAGACCCTTCCATGCTTTTCTTTCCTTTTTCAATTTTTTTTTTAACTCGTGTCTGCTTGAAGTTGATATCTTGGACTTGGCGCCCAAGAAAGTAGGACACGTCTGCTTTCGTAGAAAGCAAACAGAAAGCTCTCTCCAGATCGATCGATCGAAATTGGTTGGTTGTAATGTGCTGCCATAATGATGGGCCCATGCTTTTGAATCGGATCACGTAACGGTTATTCGTATTCGTAGCGACCGCGAGCTGCAATAGAAAACGTCGCGTCCCTCTTGGTACAGTGAATGCGATGTTTTGGCTCTGAATGGGGCTTCTTGCGAACACATGACAACACATCCCTTAATCAGCAGATTCTCCCCTTTTTTTAATTGCCTGCCACCGACTCCGCAATTGACCGAGTACATTGCGTTCTTCAGGGTTCCCATATCGTAGCAAGCACAGAAAAACTGCTGGAGAGGATCTCAATAGCTTGACCGTAGAAAGTGATTTTGGTCTCCAATCTCTAACTGTTGTGAGCATTTCTTTTCAGGCAGCACAGAATTGGCATGCAGTATCACAGATACGACTTAGGAGCCACGCCTAACTTTGGAGGGATCCAGAAGCCGGTCCCATCAAATGGTCCTGCTGCAACAAAGTTCAGCTCGAAACGAATAGTACCCAAGGGTCCAGCTCTCGAACTCATATGTTGGTTCAAAGTATTGAATTTTCACAGTGGTTGCAAACACCTTATTGAATTTTTATTAATTATCACCACTGCAGTGTAGGCAATATATAGGCCTCTTGAGTTTGCATTGGTTTTTTCATGCTTACAAGGTAAAAGAACATTAATAAGGCAGAAGTGATAATATACAGACAACCTACATGGCATCATTGGAGCAGCCTGCATCCCGAGAGGGTATACCAGTGCTGTCTTTGTTGCGCTAAATACTACTCGAATCCCTTCCAAAAATGGATTTCCTTGTCCAGTCAAAGATTACCAAAAACCTTGTACGCCAGCTAACTTGCTTGCTGAATGGGGAAACAAGGCATTACATAGTCAGAATCAGTAGCAGACATATAGGCACCAATCAAGTGCTAATGCTTGTCTAAAAACTTGAAGAATACCTTGCATAAACAGAATACCAGAGCCACTGGCTGCTGCGGCCGATAGAAACCCAGTCCCCTGGCAGTTCAGCAGCTGCTTGCTCACCTCCCAAAGGAGCGAATTGCCCAAGATGCTTGTAACTATTAAATCATAAATAGCCCATAACTGACAAGGAAGTCATACTAGCATAAATGATGGAAAGCAAATTTAATCAAAGATTTTCTTTTTTCTTTCACAAAAAAGGGAAAATACATGAAAAGAAAATCTGATTACATGGTAACATCGGTTAACATTATTCTTTATAGACAAATATTCGGATCCACTTTCTTTAAAAAAATTTTAAAACAAAATTTTTGCAGGTGTTTCCAATGGAATCATATATCCTAAAGATGTACACATGTTTAAATTTATATATGCATGTATTTTATTTGCTGGGGATTCTTTTCCTCACAAAGATTCATCAATGGACATGCAAGTAAAGCACAAGGTTACTCATCAGGTCCCCAAACGTACGATGTGTTTCTGTTGCCTGAATAGTGGATAAGGTTCAAGTACTCAAGTGTAGGTAAACTAAAATTGATCATTTTGCCTTGGAATTTAATAGGGTATTAGCAACCAGATGTTTAATCATCAAGGGATCACTTTGATTACACGAGTCAAGATCATACCAACATGGAATCAACAGCTCACATGGTGTTAAACTAAATTGTCTCAAGTTAAAAGGAAATGAGAAGGCTTTAGTATGCATGGTAGACTGTGTACCGGAATGGAAGAAACTTATGACGACCAGCATCTCTGAAACGACGAGGACCTTCTGGATGATCCTTAAACTCCTCCATATGGTTAAAGCACCTAGCAAGATATGCACCTTGTTGAGCAGCAACCTTCAGCATCACCATGTAAATGTATTAGATTTTTCACAATCCTACAATCTTGAAAACTTTGTTAGTCTCAGTGGAAAAAGAAATACAATTACCTGAGCAGTTGCAGGAAGACTCTTCATCTGTGAGTCCACATGTGAAAGTGCTAATTTGAACCCTTCAATATCTACTTCCTTTGTTTCATTCCCTTGGGGATCCTTCAACAGATCTGTCACGCTTTGCAGATGCTCATGCTTTAAATAAAGGTCCACTTGGGGATACCTTACAAGGATGTCTTCAATTACATCTTCAAATTCTTTAACAGTCAAGGTACCAGAGTTGTCTTTGTCAGCAGCCTTAAATATGCTAGAGATATCTTCCTAATGACAAGTGGCATTCAAAACAAGCATTATGAGCGATAGGATGCATTTAGATACTAGAATTTATTATTAATTATGTAACGTATTAAATGAAGAAAGAGGAGACTAAGACCAGAATTACAAGAGCCAAATGTATGGTAGAAGGACATAGAAGAGAAAAACAGAGAAAACTCGCCAAAACAGCTCCAAACTATAAAACAGCGTACACCAGCCTACAACCTCTTATTCATCCTCTGTGGAGGAACACTCCTAAATTAGTGCTTCAAAGTTCAAATTTAGAAATCCCTGAAATTTGGCCGTTTACATTGCATCGAGCATGGAATATGAAGGAAAATCAATCTTTTTCCTCTTTCCACTAGTTCGTTGAGATTTTGAGGACATGGAGGATGTTTCACAAATACCACAAAAGCTTATCAAACTTTGCCCTTGAACAGACATATTTACAAAAATCTTACCGCCAAAGCTACCAACTTTGAGGTAAGTGGATAACAAGAACAAGTTGGAGCCAATAATGAAGCTGACTGCTATGATGCCCAACAGGATAGCTGGATGTTGGGTATATTGAACCACTAAGGCCCCATATAGAGCCCTAGTTTTGTTTCTAAATAAACATGACAGTTTTCTACGACTACAAACAGGCTACAGGCATTGAAGAAAGTAAACACATGTAACATAGCCTCTGATATTCATCCTTTCAATCAAGTTGACCTATGAACAAGGTTTATCAAGTCCATACAGTGGAATGAAATGCGCCAAAACCATGTGTGACCTAATATGGAATCTACAAGTTTCTTATCATGCTATTTGTTCCCATTTTTGTTCTCATTAATGCTGCGACTAAATTCCTACCTGCGAACAAGATTTTCCATCTCTGCCTTTACTGATTTATGATGATCTACTAGATGACACTATCAGTTGAAGAATGTCTTCCAACTTCTGAGGGTGATCAAGTTGTATATAAAGGGGAACTTTCTTTTACACAGTAAAAGCTAATGTTTATTAGACACTGAATATGAGATGGCTTACAATCCATGGACAGGAGCAAAGTAAGAAGGCTATACATGAGTGGGAACCACCCACATGGTGACCAAATTAAGATCTTTCTTGGCACTAGTCAGATATTACAGAAGATTTATTATGAGGCATCTAGGAGAGCAGCACCATTAACTGATCTGCTGAAATATAACACCTCATGGCAGCGGATGAAATGTCAACATGCCTTTGAAGATTTGAAAGCAGCCATGAAAAAGCCGACCTTAGGCTTACAAAATTATATGAAGTATACATTAGCACCACTGACCTTGCTATTAAAATGGTGCTAATACAATATGGCAATCCTACAGCATACAAAACTGAAAAACTCAGGGACAATAAGAGGATTTACACCGTGCAAAAAAAAGAGATTTAGGCAGTGGTCCACTGTCAAAGGATGTGGATGCACTAGCTATTGGGGTTAAAGTTCACAAGAGATGATATCAAAAGAAGGCAAGACAGTAAGATATTAGGATCGAATTCAACATAATGTTTCGCATATAAACTACAAAAGACTAATCATATAGCAGATGCACTAAGGAGAAAGTCAAGCTCGCTAACATAAAGATGGAGAAATTAACAACGGTTTAGACTCCAAGATACCGTAACATACTGTATCAAGGAGGCAGCAAGAGTTTAGAAGAGATGACTCAAGTAGGAAAAACTATGGTTTCAGGTACTCCAGAACCCACTTTAATCAAAGGAAAGAAGCTATGTATCTACGTGGGTAGATATAAGGAGACGGCTAATCCAGAAATGCCATGATACATGTTGCATAGGACATCCATGCAACATCATACACTTGCCTTCCTTGGGTCAAACATATTTTTGGACACAAATGAGGGACTCTGTGGAAACTTATAAAAGAACGTCTTGTCAACAAGACAATTTGAAGTAACAATTAGAACCATTTACCTATAACTGAGATACAATAAGAGAGTGTCTCAACAGACTTCATCTCTACTTTGCTGTCTAAATGTTTGGGGTTAGTTATGGTGATAGTGGACAAGTTCTAAGTATACTACCACTATTACATCATGTAAGATTATGCAGCTTAAGAGGCAATGTGACTATTAATGAAGCATATAGTTACGTATTTAAGAATTCCTCAATGATCAGGATCCTTATTTCAAAGGTGCTTTTGGATCGAGCTCTTCCAGTGGATAGATTCAGACCTGCAATTCTCCACAAGTTTTGACCATATTCAAATAATCAAAACAAGCATACTAATATGCACTTTTTGCAGATTACAGCACTATTAACCATATAAAGGCCTCACGTACCATGATCCGTCTTTGATTTATAGTAGCACAATCACCAAGGGCATACACATGATCACAATCCTTGACTCGCAACCATTCATCAGTTGCTAGAACACGTCTACTACTCTGCACATAGATGAAAAATAAATTAACTAAAAAGGTAAAAAGAAAAAAAATTTGCCCACAGTGGTAATTGCAATAAAAATCTAAGTCAGGAGAAGGGAATTGATTTCACAAAATGAACCTGACCAATTTGTTCCATGAAATCCTTTATAACTGGACGAGTACCAATACCAGTGGACCAAACAACCATTCCATAGGGTATAGAGGAAATTTCCCCTCTTGATTTGATGTTCATACTAATAGCCCTATCGGAAACACTTGTAACTCGATATCCAGTTTGCAGTTCAATACCATCTCTTTGAAATTTCTTTTCAGCAAAGGAACTGATTCTTTCATCAAACCTACAAGAAACTTCAAATGTAAGATGTTCCTACCATTTATTGACAGAGTTTCTGAATATGCAATGGTTCCAATGTCATGCAAACAGCACAGACAGTAATTGGCTCAAGTTATGTGCTCAGAATGATAAATGTAATTTATTAATCCAATACAACCAAGACTAGTACAGAGCAGTGCCTTCGAAATTCTCAAACTAAAATGACCCCCAGAGAACAATCAATAAATCGTGGTATCATTATCTAAGCCTGCACTACACCTATGAACGTAGCAAGGAAATTATAAGCCAAAAATAAAAACTGGAAAACAACAAATAAAAAGTATAATATCAAAATGTCTCCAGCATATGATAGCCACAATCCCTTAAAATCAAAATTATAATCACAAGACGATAAAAAGAAGAGGCAATTTAAAATCTTGTGCCTTGGCACACAACATGCCCTTTGCTAAATATGGCTATTGACTATTGTATTTATTAAAACAAGATCCAAAAGTTAGGTCAAAATGATAACTACGGGATGAAATGAGGAGGTGAGTCTAATTTTGACAGGTCAACATCTAAACCATCAATTTTTTCACTCATCCTCTAAACCACCGATTTTTCGATTTTTTCTCCCTTTTTTTTTGGTCTTCTTCCAAATTCCAAGTATTCTTCAAAAGAGTTGACTAAAATGGAAAAGAAGGGGTTCATGCAGACAAACTAGATCCCAGACAAAACAATTTGTATTTTCAAACTGGAAAAGAAGGGGTTCATGAAGCTAAAATAAAATTTCCCCATTGTTCCCTTTCCCCCAGTTTCAAGAGATTAAATAGAGGATTAGCTAAATCCCAATTCCCATTGTTCGGTGATCTTCAGGTGCAATGCTAGGTCTTCACTGACTACCCACCAAGGATCCTTTAGGTTCTCCATATAATGCTTCTTCAATATGAGATAGAATTACAGAAAGATCTGAGAGCAAGTTGACACCTAGAAAACCAAGAATTGCCACTAGGATGAAAGTTGACATCATTAGGTGCTCACTCTCAAACCTACCTACTTATTTCCAGTCAAAATTAGAGGTTCCCTATAGCATGGCCAGAAGAATAGAGATACTCCAAAGGTAATTCCCTAAGGCTAGGGCTAACAACGGGTCAAATACGGTATGGATCTGCCATGATCCGAATCCAAATCCGAAAATAAAAATCCGATATCCGAATTCAATCTGAAATCCGACGGATCTTTTATATGTGAATCCGAATTCGAAACCGAATTTATATACTGTATCTGAATTTGAAATTCGACCGAATAAATAACCGAAATCCGAATTCAATCCGAATTAGATCCGATTTGAACTTAAAACTCAAAAGTCAAGTTTAAATATTAAAGCAAATTTTAATTACCAAAACTAATGAGCCATATAAATATTAAAGCAAGACATGAGTAAGGATAGTTCAACCATGGTTTGTACAGAGTTTACCAATAGTTTAATGAAAAGTATATGTTGATTTCGGTTCGGATCCTATTCGGATCGGATATAGACAGATTCGAATTCGGATCCGAAATCCGATATCCGTATTCGAACCGTTGATCTATATTTCATATCCGAATTCAGGATTTCCGGATCGGATTCGGGTCGGATTTGGATATATATCCGACCCATTGCCAGCCTTAGTAAGGCATAGTATGGAATGGAGCAGTATCATAGCTGCCAAGTAAGGATCTATGCCTGGGGATTGGGTTTCAGCTCCCAATAGCAGTTCTTACAGGTTAGGTCTATGGAAGGCAATCTTCAGTATTTTTCCAAAGTATTTTACACAAAGTTCTGAACATATGGAGAGAATGTGGTACCTTGTCATGAAATTAAGGTCCCGGTAAATAAAAAATATTCATCCAAGAATTAAAAATTTTCCAAAGTGGTACCTTGTCCATTCAGGTTGTTTCCTGGAGCAGCGATGAACTGGCAGCAAAAAAATATAAAACCAGGGCAGCCTTAATCACACAGCAATATAGTATATTAATGGATCCTGTTTTAACGATTGTACCTGATGGTCTCGAGTTTTTGGAGGTTTGGGATGAAAAATTATATGCAGAATGGAGACACTCTGAGATGTTCATGCACATTGCGAAACACAAAGAAAAAAAGCACCAGAGACTAGTATATGTCCTGCCTATGCATGGTCCTACGTAAGGCTGTCAATGGGTCAAATACTGTACGAATCCGCTGTGATCCAAATTCAATCTGTATTAAAATTCTAATACCCATATTCAAATCTATATCCGAGGGATTTTATAAACCATAATCCTAATCTGAATTCACCCAATTATTTATAATCCAAATTTGATCTGAATTCTCTATGATATTCAAACAATCAAACTAATAAACTGAACATTCTTAATTGTACTCAGATATTTGAATAACTGAATTATTATAAAACTTTTGCCATCTTGCAACTCTGGACAATATACATAGGGAACGAACAAAGATAGAAAGCAATTTGGAAAGGAGATAAGAAAGAGAGAGAGAGAGAGAGAGGGCCTACCAAAGTAGCACTGTCAAAGCTTTCGATTATAATTCATATTTGTTTCCAAATTTAGTCAGATCTACTTATCCATATCCATATTTGAAGCATGGATCCTCAACTTAGATCCATATTTGGTATTTTTGGACCGAATTTGGGAAAAGATCTGACCCCTTGACAGCCCTAGTCCTGGGAGAGGTGAACTAGCCAAAAACCTATCCTTTGCATGTTTCCGCAAAATGGCTTCAATCAGATTTGTTCTATTTTTATGCTGGCTGCCTGAGGCATTTTTCATCATGCCAAGTGACATTTCCAACCATACGCATTCATAAATCAGCACTCATTTCATAGTTGAGAATTTAGTGACTAGCTAATGATTCATCACCCTAACTTTAGGCAAACAATGGCCCACGTACTAGACCGTAAAAATTAATTGTTGGCATATATAAATAAAACTAAAATTACCAAATTATCTTCAATTAACAAAACCAAAACCAAGAACTATCTTACTTCAATAACATTTTTGTAAAGTTCTAAATCAGAGTCAACAAAAGACACGAATAAATATCCTACTTAATTGTGCTATTCATCAATAAAAAAGAAGATACCATGTAATTGACAGAGACAGACAGTATCTGAGTTATACTTGTGAGGATATGCAAGGAGAAAGAATGGCTGTGGAACCACTTGCATTTTTATAGAGTAAAAACATCTAAAAGCAACTTAAAAGAAATACCTGCAGCATTAACCAAGAGGGCCAAGACTATGATTAATGAAGATACGAAATCAGAAGCACAGATAACATAAAAGTTCATTATTAAAGTCAACAGAGATTGCCCATTACAAAATTTCAGAGATTTCAGGTGCATGAGTCATTACATCATAAATTCATGATGAAATATGAAATCAAACAAAAAAATACTGTCAATGGTGTGATAATTGAAATTCATCATTCAGGGTTGAGTGAGGCACAGATTGAGGGCTGGAGGAGAATCAAATTAAAGGTCACATTGGTTTTGTAAAATCCCATGGTATTCGGTATAAGTATTTCCAAAGACACAAAATGAGATATACAGATACACAAAACCCTTACATGTTGAGGATATGATCGCCAGACTGGATTAGTGTGATCTTCACCAGATCTTGAACCATAGGATATATGTTGACCAAATCTTCGTGGATAAAGTCATGCAGTGATGCAGCAAATTCTACACCAGTGGGACCACCACCAACAATTACAAAATGAAGGTTATTTCTCTTTTCTTCTTCACTTAAGTCCGGAAGAACAGCTTTTTCAAAACAATCTATCACACTCCTACGGATCCTTTGAGCATCTTCTATTTCCTGCACAGGAATTGATTTTGGTGATACTATTGATTTTCAGGAGTGTAGCCTACAGTCATTCATAGCAGGGAATCACATAAATGATCAGATGCCACTGGATTACTCCATATTATAGCAATAGTTGAATTACCTTTAGAAAATGGCAGTACTCCATGACACCAGATGTGTTAAAAGTATTTACTTGGGCTCCAATAGCTATAACCAAGTAGTCATATTCCAAAATAAATTCTTCTTTCCCAGCCAATTTTGTGTCATGATGAGACCTACAAACAACTTTCTTGCTTGCTGCATCAATCTTGATACATTCAGCTTCCCAAAATTGGATTTCTCCATTCTTCTGCCAAAGATGGAAAATTAACGAGAACACTGCTGTCATATGTCAAGTAGACAAGTCTAAAAGATTCACTATTTTTTTTTAAACCTTTTTTTCCTGGTTTACTGAAGCAGTAAAACTATGAAAAAATGGAGCAAACAACAATTGCAATGTCAATGCATAAATTGAAACAGTCATTGTGAGACCATATGCAACACTACAAGAGGAATTGATGAACACTGTAGAGGACCTGGATGTGCATATGAAGGCAAACTATCTAAACCAAAATAGGACTTGAGCTGCCAGACAAAGTAAATGCATCATATTATATTAACTAAAAAACACATCCAGCGAAACTTCAGTTTCAATTCTTAATTTAGACATTCTATATTACTCCACGATTGGAGAAGGCTTTTTAGGCATTCCAGAATATTCTGGCCTAAGAAATTCAGGAAGCAGGAGGGGCTTGAACAATATTGAACAATTTAGAGTGCATATAAATCTTCAGCCCCATGAGCAGGTGCAAGGTGAAGGCTCAAAATGGTGAAACAAAGTCCTCATCACAAAAAATATGAGGAAACATGAAATAAGCAAAATATGGTACGATAGCTTGGCACTATAGAAATAGAATTTTGTGGCCAAGATCAACTAGCTGGGAAAAGGCGTTACTGATTGCTTGATATTTAGAAAAATATTTAAATACAATCAGAAAGCCTCATAGTAACTACCTTCTTCGGGTATCGAAAGACCAAACCCACAAATAGAGATCATAATGGTGTTTCAGTAGCTCTAACGGAGGCAAAAAGTTGAACAGAGTGAATACATAAAAGGACGAAATTCCTTAACTAAAAGGAAAGGTAAAAACAGACCTAGTCAATTCATGAATCCATATACAATAACAGAAGGCCATCAACGGTCTTTATATCGAATTTAAATGTCACTATACCCCAAGAAAAAAGGAAACAGTCTGACTTAATGGTCCTTGCCTTTTTCATAATGTTCCGAATAGGCTCAACGATGCTTCGTGCTTCCACTGTTCCATTTGTTACACTTGGTAACAAAGGGGTGAATGTAAAATAATTACAGGGTGATACAACTTGCACGTCAAAAGAAGAACTGTCCACATCTTTTAAGAAACTCATGCCAGCCCATCCAGTACCAAGAACGATTACCCTTTTCTTCTTGTGCTCTACTTGAGAAGATTTTACATTATGTGTTCCATCATCTGATGTTGACTCAGAGTAAGCCACCAGCCCTCCACCACTGCAATAATCATTATAGTGTTCAATTGTTAAAAATCTGGATATAACTGTGTCCAAGAATACAGAAGTAAGGTAGCATTAAATGAACAATAGAAAAACAAATAATGTACACAATGTCCAAGAAACACATTAAAAGAATTAATACAACAGGGTGAGAGCATCTAAGGTAATACTATCCGGGAGATCCCTTTCACTAGAAGTCAACGTCACAGGTTGATCATAGCTGGTGAATCTATTATTTCTGCTTGGACAATCCACACAAAACCAGTCAGTCAGGGGCCCAGAGGAAAAGATACAATGATAAGATGGTATATCACCTGATTATATTGGCTTTTACCCTTTTTCCATGGGATCAAATGGATTCAACACCCACAGGTATACCATTTCAGCTAAAATTTATTATTTCCCACTATTTTAAATTCAAATAGAGATCATGGCAAACCACTAATTTTCCACATTGCACTGAAAAAATGAGAAGAAGCAACACTGATAGTATTGTTTAGCAGCTTAAAATAATCTAAATTATTTAATCAAATATGCTATCACTCAATAATGCTGGGAAAATATTTTAGGCTGACAACAAGAGGCAGGTGCTGGATCAAGCATGCAGCAAGTTCAGTTAAGATCATTTTTTATACTATACCAGCCAATATTGAGAGTGTGACTGTGTCATGGTCTCATGGAGGTGCTCTCTGTTCCAATTAGGGTAACCAACTCCAATAAGGAAGAAATAAAATTTTGCACTTCAGACTCAAAGCCTACAGCTTTCCTTTTGTTGTAGAAAAGGATCCCTCTATTTTCAACCAGAGCACTAACAATGAAGGTGCGAAAGCATGCAATTGTCCCTTGTTAGTGATCATTTTGGAAAACCATCAAGAAGATGAACTTTAGTCATCAAAATCAAGCTAAACCATTTCATAAGAAATGCAAATTATTATCTACCGGATTTGAATATAAAGCACTCCATTAAGTAATGCAGGAAATCTCAGGTGTGGATCATCCAGATTCACAGACAGGAAAAGCCTATGAACAGCACAGTGGTATACATAGTACAGCTCAGGGGCCACTACACTGATTGAGTTCCACATTGAAGACCTTCCACCCAATTTTGAAATAATATAATAATTATAAGCAAGCAATCCGCCGCAAACTGCGAGACAAAATGACTGTACTAAAATGGACACAAGGTCATCAGTTCGATCAACCCAATTATCCCGCTCTTGTAAATCAGACTTACAATCGACTATAATTAGCATATATGGAGAGTTTTAAGCATTAGAGGTTCGAATGGCCTTTTTATTTGTTTTTCTGGTAATCGTTTAAGGGCAAATTTAAGAATAATAAAAGATATTGTCTATTATATAATTAGGATCACCAGATCGGAGTGATCTACACTCTACAACCACGCACACAAGCTAGGTGATCGACGGGTACAATCACAAACTATATAGCAGTTTTTTTTTTCTACACGGAGATATTAGCTCGCGTTGATTGGAATAGCTTTGCCTATTTTTGTCCCTTCAGTCAAGAAGAGATCAGATCATACGGACAATAAAGCTCTATTTGATTTCCAATAAAGCTCTATTTAGTTATAAAAAGTAAAAAGCAGAGCAGAGAAGAAAAAGTTTAGAACCTGAGCGTAAAGAGAAGCAACTTTGAGAGAACAGGATATTCGTTCAGAACGCGGGAAGCTCGGCGAAAGGAGAAAACCCTCATTTTAGCAGAATTTTCCGGGTTCAATCCACAACTCACAAATATCTGAAACAATGGCGAAAACTATGGAAGCAAAAAAACACATCGTTTATGATCGTTACCCGTCTTGGTATGAGCTTGCAGCACGTGGCAGGCCCATCTCCTGCTGCCAGACACTTCTGATTAATGGAAAAGAAGAATGATTGGGTCGGGACACTTGTTATAAAAAGGAAGAATTATTGGGATTGCGATCTGAATTGTGAATTCTGCGTAATACAAATTCGACTAATTATCTAAAATCTAAATTCAATCTAAGTTTAATCCGAAATTGATTAAATTGCTATTGCGATCTGAATTGTGAACTCTGTGTGAGACACAAATTAAAGAGTTGTCATCATGTTATTCAAATTTTAATATAAATATACTTTAAAAACTGCACAATTTTTATTGTCGTTTTGGATAATATATATATATAAAGACAGAATAAAGAGATAAAAAGAGAGAGGGGGCTACCTAAATAACACCTTAGGCTATTGTTTATCATCCACCGCGGAGAAGACAAGTACAAATAGCCATAAACAAGGAGAGAACAATTTAAGAAAGGAAATGAAATGAGAGAGAGAGAGAGGACCTATTAGAATAGCATTATCAGAACGATCAATCATTTTAACAACCAATAACTGCATTTCCTTCTTCTAAAATAGGGATACAGGAAAATATATACTTAATTCAAAAAAGAATAAAATAACCTTTACATAACGAAAATATTACAATCTATTCAATTCAAATCTTATCTAAATCTAATAAATACATATTTATATCTTGGATTATTGCTTATCCATACCTATATTCAAACCATGGATCCTCAACTAATACAACGTTTAGAACCTTCATATCTACTTGTAGATATAAATCCAAACATATTAACAGCCCCAACCCACACCCTGTTCACGTTTGCTACCGTAGAAACAAGTGAAAGTAATGAAAAACACATTTTATGCAACATGCAGGAGCAGCCGTATGGAATCCGCATAAGGAAAGCGGGCAGGGCAAACCCGATTGCAAGTGGGCCCAGGAAGACGCTAAGTTATTGCATGGAGGCCGGGAAACCATTATCTCTTCCCATTCCGGAGTGACTAAAAAGTTACTACTTTAGTACAGAGATCCTTTTTTGTACCATTCGGGAGGGCCCATCGAGGAGCGTGGGGTCGCCACGCCGGGTGGTTCTGGGAGCCACACTTTAGCCTTTCAAGTAAGTATCTGAAACGGTTGATTCTAGCGCACGGCTCTTCTAAAAAACGGCAACGGCTTTCTCAATCGCGTTGTTGGTGGAAAAAAGGAGACCACTTTTGATACGTATGCTTTAATCTTTAGGCTACTTCGACAAAATCAAAGCTATTTTAATGATGTCTCACATGCAGGATACATCGCACTGCACGTGAAACCACACAGAGGCACCTACCTAGCAAAGTGTGATTCCTTCTTTCTCGCAAAAGCCCAACCTGCGTAAATGTTGAAGTCTCAAAAGTGTGATCCCAAGAGCCTGGGCATATCACAAAGTCAAGAAGGCGTACTTGCCTATGCATACCCCAAAAATAACTTTTTACTCGTTGGATCCTCCCATTTTACGAATGTGCTTGATACAAAATCTCAATGAAACAATTCCACATAACTTGGGTTTTGCCTTCAGAATGATAGAGTCGGTAATAAATAAGGAAATTTAGTGCTGTTATTTAACTCCAATCTCCTGGGTCAGACGAGATGAAGCTGATGACAACACAAAATTTGCGAGTTTTTCAGCCTCGTACCCACAACACATCAAGGGTAGGAGGATAGTAAAACTCAGATGGTAAGTTAACAATAAAGTGGCATTGCTTCTCCGGGTGCATTATGTGAATAAAAGACCTCTTTCCTAATAACCTTCTGGGGCTAAAGATATGAAAAACTAACTAAACTTGTCGATCCCTAGCAGGGCCCAAAGCAGTACATTAGCAACGAATAATCAACAAATCACATTAACTAATAGATATCAGGGAATTTTCATCAAGAATCACATAAATGATGTCTTTAATGACACTTCAAATCTAAAGTTTTTATGCATTACTACATAATAAAACAAAATTGTAAAGAACTCCAAACAAACTTGAAAACAGTTGAGCTGAATAACATGAAGGGTGATTTGTTACGATTCAAACTCTATTATGGATATATAAGACATTAGACATTGATACAGAACCACATCACATGAAAGGCAATTCTCATTCCCCAGAACCAACTAGAACCTTTCTATCCAAGATGAGATACATAAACACACCTCAGAACTTACTGTATCCCAGATTATCATCCTTTGCTTTACCATAAGAGAGAAGACTACATTTTTAAAATCCTGCGATTAATTCAAAGAAAATATATTTCACATGGTCTGTATGTTAACCACAAGTTTTAATTCCATTACTAAATACTAGGATTGAAAATCAGAACCTCAACAGAAAAAGCCATGCAACATCAGATAAACGCATACTTTAATGTGAAAATGCAGCTTTGCCAAGTAGGTTCTCCCCGTAAAACAGGGCCTTGGCTTCAGTAAACCTCAAAAAACAACAATCAAATGAAAAATCGTCATTAGCTGCTAAAAAGAAAAGGAATTGTGTCATACTAACAAGGATTGAACTTGAACAAGAAAAAGCAAATATTGAGAAAAATGCCACGCAAAAACCAAAAATTACAGTATTGACAGCAAGTTATTGACTCAAAGAGATCCAATATCTTCATGTATGCGACTAGCAAATCCAACTAGATTCTCCCACAGGGACCAGAAGCCAAGACATAACTCAAAAACATGGACAGATGAGATGAAAATTTAGCCCACAATAAAACCTAAAACCTGGCTATGAATTACAAGAGTTCGGACGCAATGCTATTAACCATAGTGCTAGTAACCATAGCCCACAATCCAATTCCAACATTACAAGTGCTGAGGTTGCCAAAGTGCTAGTAAAAAAAGTTCAGACGCGATGCTATAAACCATAAAAGCAAATGACCCCGAAAATTCTGTAAGAATGAAAGAAAGTCAATGTCTCAGATATAGCCATTACTTTCATGAGAAAATGCAGCTTCTATGAGAAGGTTCTCCACGTAAAACCATAACTAAGCAGCAGTTCTAAATGAATAATGCTATATGTTATAAAGAATATCAAAAGATATAGCATTAGCACACAATCCCCATTGCCTCAGAAAGATCCAATAATTTTATCATGTGAACGTAGCAACTCCAAGTAGGTTCTCCCTGTAAACAGGGGCTTGAAGCCAACAACACCTCATAAACATGGATAGATCATCACAGGCAGGGACAACAGGGAGAAACGAATAATTAAGAAACCGTGTTGAAGTAACACACAAGCCTAAAATACTTAGCAAAAGGTTACTGATCAGGAAAACCCAATTAAACATAACCACCATGATATAATAATAATTTCGTGAATAGGATCCAGGCAGGTAACAGATATGCAAGTCTAAGATGGTAAAATGAGAAAACTCAAATAGTTTTTACTTTTAAGAATCATGGCTCAGAATTATTTCAGCTCTCTCAATCACAAACAGTCAGAAGCAGAACTGGCATTTAAAGCTGTGTATCTATCGTCACTGCCATTTTAAAGAAAGACTATTTTAATGAAAAAACATATCGTTATTACAAGAACAGGGTTTTTCTAGAAAGTAATCAGATCCAAGATATTGGCTCATATCAAGAAATTCAACCATTTTTATCCTTTATGCTTCATCGATTACTCTCAGAAGCGCGGATAAGATCTAATCATTGCCAACATCATTTGGAAACGAGCTTAATATAAAGAAATTGAAAAAAATAGAAGCGAGTGAGATCCGTAAAGTAATTCACCTGTGGCGAAAGTTTTTAGAGGCAAAACAATTGAAAGAGTAAAGCCCCCACGTTAACCTCGCCGAATCAATATCTGCCTCCATGACTACGCTCTTTAAAGTGGGTTTTTATCTCAAAAAAGAGCTTAAGGTGAGGAGAGGCAACAAAATGGACTAGAAAACCATGAATACTTGGACAGATATCGCCGTTGTTTTGACACAGATCAGCCGTGAGGATTATCAACTAAACTGCAACACTAAACGGCGCACTCTAGCACGGGCAATGGGGCTTCATCTTCATCAGATGATTTCGGAGAAGCCCGGGGTGCACCGTGCAGACCAAGTGAAAACAATGACGAGTTGAAAAATAAGAGTTTTTCACAAAGAGCGATTTGCTACACTCGAAAACCCTAACCCTAATTTCTACAGGAAGCGAAATGAGGTTGCTTCGGAGGGTTTATGTTTATATAGACCCTATGCGCCGACGGAAAACACTAGTTTCCCACCTCAGTAGGGCTCAGGCCGAGATTGAGCCCAAATAAATTGACCCGAGTCGATCTTGTGCTCTAACGATCGGCGCCCAACTCGGGTGGACTAGTCTTCAGTTGGGAATGGCAACAGAGCGGGTTTGAGACGGGTTCCGATCTACAGTTAAATCTTTTGTTTTTTGATAAGATCCAGCATATTTTGCATTACCAACAATTATGAACGCGCTTCGCATGTTAAGATTAAGATTTAATGGTTTTTTTATTCAATTTTTTTGATTTTAATTATTAGATCAAACACTAAATTTATTATTATATTTCAAAATATTTTAGTTTTGAATTATTTAAAAAATTTATAAGATTTTATTTTGTCACGAAGTCTTAAAATATTAACCATTTAACTTAATTTACATTGGATTTAGAAATAAAAATAGTTGTTTTATTATAGTTGGATTCTTTTTTTTTTCCCCATTTTTTAAGATTTGTCATAGTAACTTGAAACTCTGAATAGGGTGAGGATTATGGAATTAAAATAAAAAAAATGTATTTTGAGTACGTCAAAATGAAAAGGAATTTCAAATTTGAATTAAGAAACAAAAAGAAAGAAAGAAGAGCATCTTTAGTATGTGAAAAAAAAAAGCATTTAAGCTGGTTTATACTTTTATTCGTAGCATATGTTTTTATAAAAAAAAAAATCTTCTAGAAAATTTAATCTTTGCAAATATCTTAATCCTCTCTGTATTAGTACCATAGGGGTTCAAGTAGCAATAGTGTGGCGGCGGTGGTGGTGATGATGTGGCAATGGTGGTTGTGCGATGGTCATGTTGGTGGTTGTAAGTTTGTAATGGTGCTGATGGTGTGTGCTGATGTAGTGGTAGTGATGGTCATGTTGGTGGTTGTAAATATGTACTGGTGCTGATGGTGTGTGCTGATGTAGTGGTAGTAATGATCGTGCACAGCTGTTTGGTGGCAGTGGTAGTGGAGTTACTGGAGTTGCGGTGGTGGTAATAAGGTGGTGTCATGGTGGTAATAATAATGTTAATGATGATAGTTGCGGTGGAGTCACTGGAGTGGGGAAGCTAATTTTCTTCTTTCTCCAAAAAGTAACTTCCATCAGAAAATAACAGAATTTATTTTATTCTTTTTCCAACAATTAGGAAAAATATTTCTCATTTTAAATCTATATTATTAGTAAAGAGAACATGTTCAAATTTAAACATGTTATAACTACCTATTCAGAACAGCATAATATCTATTAGAACAAGCTATTTATCTAAATGGGCCCCACAAATTTACTACGCGCGTAGCAAATGCAATCCCCTAGTTTTCTATTAAAACAAACACAGAAAATTTCGAAGTTCTAGAAAAAAAAAAATTCACAAATTTTCCGACAAAACAAACAGAGCATAAAAAAGTTATAATGCCTGAGATGAGTGATAAAAATTAAATAACATAAAACTTTTTTCAATATTTATAATTGATCCACTCAACAATGTTTAATCTGGTCCTATCAATTTTATTAACAAACTAGATAAAGATTCGAACTAAACTGTTGACGTTTCCACTTGGGCAATTCGAACTGTCTCACCGGACGCAGCCATAAAAAATTTATCATTGAGGAAGTTACTATTTATTTTATTTAAAATTTAAATATTAGTCTATCTGCATAAATATATCTTAAACAAGATACCTTGGATTTTCTAGAAAATACAATACAAATTTTTTTAGAAAAAAAGCGTCTATCACCAATTTCAAACATGAAGATCTTAGGGTTAACCCAATGCACGAGGTTGTCACCACCGCATGAGCTTTGGGGAGGGTCTAATGTACGCAACCTTACCTCGCAAGTGGAAAAGGGGGAAAGGACGAACTAGGGTGGAGAAAAAGTAAAAGTGTTTTATCAGTAGAAATAGAGTCATAGAAAAAGACAAAAGGCAATTCTTTTGGGCGAGGAGGCGCAGAAGATAACAAAATTCCAGTTAACAAGAAGAATCACAGAGAAAGAAAGTGATTCGCATGTTTGTTAACAGACTAACCCAATGACCCATGTCTTCCTCGCCATGTTGTCAACTTTGCTCTCTGCAATCTTAGGGAAATGTAAAGGTGTCAGGAAAGGAGAAGTTTACACTATATACAAATCATGCTGAGCTGAACACCTATCGAAAGAAGGTTCTCTGTACAATGGTAGCAGGATTTTTCCCTTGACTTCTTCCATTAACTTTTCCCTGTTGAGGAAACATCCACGCAAAAAACAGGTTTTGGTAAACTAAACAGTTAAGTATGATGTAACAATCCTTCAATAAAACACAAATATCATGTAGTTGGAAAGCCCTAAAATAAAAATACACCAATTCAAAAAAATAAAATAAAATAAAAAAGAAAGAAAAGACCTATATAAATGTAATAAGAGGCTATCTTTTTTTTACAAATGATGAAAACATAGTCATCGGTTAACATCCTGGCATTTAACCCATGTGCATTATCAGGAAATTCAAAAATTTTATGGAGTTCCATCATTTGAACTGGGAATCAGCTCAGGTATCTTATTCAGTCACAGCAGATTCCTCAAGACATGATCACCTATATAACTGATAATCTCTTACACACCATGAAATATCCAGCGAAATAGATATTTCTCACATTAAATAGACATTTCAAGTTCGGTTTTACTTAAAAAGACATTTCAAGTTCAGTTTAACTTAAAAAATATTTTTAGAAGGGCGAGGTTTTGGGATCAAGAATATGATGGGCATATAATCAACTAGGGTATGCTTTCACTTTGAGGTAAAACTCAGAGCTTAAAATTAGTATTTTTTTGAGTCCCACATCTTTTTCCACACTTCACAGCAAATTTTTGGAACTGGCTTCATATTTGTTCAAGTTGTTGCTCAGATTTTCTCATTTATTTTAATGTACTAAAATGACAAATAACTCAATACTTTAATTTTAAGAAATAAAGCCTATCCTCCAATATAATTGAGATTGAACATGCTATTAACATTTCTACATAGACAGACCATATACATTCAGAAAATAAGGAGAATGTAAGTCCATCACCTATGAATAACTGAGGTGCTCATGTTTCAAATATAAGTAAACATAAGATGAAAACCAAAGAAGCTGATGAATAAAAACACTACCTTTGGACCAGACAATCTCGTTACATCATCCTTTACAACTGTATGGTGCTTTATAGTGTTGTGATGCTGAAGCAGGCTTCCAACAGCATTCTCTTTCCCACTTGACTTCTGACCTGAAACTATACTTCTTTGTGCATTCACTTTTCCGCTGCCAGCCACCATCTTGTTGAGCCCCATGATTCCCATTCTCTCCTTACCTCTTGTAACATCATTCAAGGGATTTTTTACATTGAAATCATGTGCTGCTAGAGCTTTTGTACGCAAAGTTCTATATAGAACCTGCAGCATTCGTTTATTTACGATTTATACAATATCATCATGATTTTGGTACTTTGAATGAATTCTGGCAGCATCTTACCTGTGATTTCAGTGCACCTTGATGCGCAGATTTTGCAGTGAAGGTTTCACCTTCATATTTAGATTTAAAATTCTTGTGTAGAACTTGCATAGTAGATGTTTTGGAAATATTTGAAGCATTTCCCTTGTAGTTCGCAGGTTGGGCCGTTCTCACAATGTTCTTACCATCAGGAGTTTTGTCCTTCATTTTTGTTGTTGCATGTAACATATTCTTCAAATCACATCCAGTGTTTGAAGACCCCACACTGGACTTGCTTGAAGAAGATCTACGACCTTTTGATTGCCTTCCATCCTTGATCTCAACCCTTGATGGTAATCTAGTAATGCCTTTTGTCCTCTGACTCATCCTCATAGCTGACAAGAACCCGCTTGTCCTTCTAGTAACCAAAGTGGATGTTTGTCTCTGATGCATATTATGTTCTTCAATGCTTGCTTTCAAATCTCCAGAGACAAATGAGATCTTGGAGGAATTTGATCTAGTAGTGCTAGTTAAATTGCTTTCAGCAGCAGAACTTGTCTTTGAACTAGACATGCCTTTAGATCCCCCAGATCCAGATATGATTTCCAAGTCATTGGCTCTGATACATCCAGTTGAACTGCTTTCACAAACAAAACTTGATTTTAAGGTCATAGTGCATTCTGAATTTCCAGACCTGGCTGTGGGTTTTAATTCCTTACTTGCTCCTGAATCCACCACTGAGGTTTTACCACCTAAAACCCTGATTGGATGCTTCTTATCTGTAAGAGCAACATGACTGCTCTTTCCCCATTTCCTGCTCTTGTAGTGATTCCCTCTTGATCTTGACACAGATGATGGGAGCTTGGGAGATAATGGCTCACATACCTCAGAATTTGAATTTGAATTTGAATTTGAATTACCATCACCAGAAACCAAAAAAGTGGAAATCAGTTGGCGGGATGAGCATTGATGGACCCTGAAAATCGAGACGTGTACTTCACTAAGTATTCTATGAAAATAGGTTAAGAATCCATAAGATACTACAATATAAAAGAGATATCAGAAATGCTTACTGATGGGCTGTTTGAAACCACATTTCATCGCTGCAACACAACACAAGAACAAGAAAAAACATATCACATAACTGAATCTGGCTCAATTAACATAAGAAGACTTTGCAAGACTACTGAGAACATGTCACGGCTCAGCAGTAACTCACATGTCATGGTTCATGGACTCCACCTCTATAGTGAGATCTACCCACATTGGTGCTTCTATTTCTTCCTGTTAAAAAAGCTCACAAAGAAAATTACTTCAGTGCCATCATTTAGAACCATACATGGTGCTGCTAGTTAGGAAGAAGGAAAACAGTAAATGACCACGCCAATTGTGACTCAGCAAGAAAAAAAATAAAAAACAAAGAAAATGAGAAATCAAACATACAAACAAAAAAATTCATCTATAGAAGTGTTAATCATCTATAGAAGTGTTAAACAACCATTGCATTGTTAGGTGATGGTGCAACTATGTATATAAAAGGGCTCAATATATGAAACTTAACACTCCCCCACAAGTGCAACTTTGCAAGGGAGGACAAACATAGGGCATTATACAAAAAAATTCCAAGGCAAACTCACCCCCTGGAGTAGCACACAAGACCTTCTGCTATGATACCATGTTAAACAACCATTGCACCTAAAAGCTTAAGCTAATAGGTGATGGTGTAACTTCATATATCAAAGGGCTGAATATTGAAACTTGATAAGAAGAGAACCAATAGATTATTAACCAAAGCCCATCAAGATCCACACAAAAAGGGAGAGGAGTAGGCAAGGGGGGAGAGAGAGATGTATACATCTTTATGACAATCCCATTAGTAACTAAAAGTTGCATCCCATATACTTATATTTCTAGCTCAAGTTGCTTTCTAACCTTTCCATTATACTGTATTCCTCCATCTGGTTTTGCATTTATCCCATATCAAATTGGTTCATAACTAGCACCATAGTTTCTTTGAAAATAAAACACACCCATGCAACTCTGGCACATTCCTTGCAAATAATATAGATCAAGGAACTTCCTCTTGAGTATGAGTTATAAATCCAATCATAATCAAAACAAAAGTTAATGGCTCATAATGTAGATAAACCCTGTTATTACTAGAAGCTCATTTTCCTTATGCAAACTGCATTCACAATAGTTAGTTCTCTATCATGTGTTCTATTCCCAAAACAAAAAGAACGAAAATGAAATTTCAAAGACAAAATCAAGTCCAGTCATAAAGATCCAGTAAACAAACATGAAAGCCATAACCTAGCAAACCAGAGTCAAGCTGAGAAAAATCTCAAAGATAAGACAAGGTCAAGTCCAGTCATAAAGATCCAGTAAACAAACATGAAAGCCATAACCTAGCAAACCAGAACCAAGCTGAGGAAAATCTCAAAAGAAAATGAAAACCCAAGCATCATAATCCAATGAGCAGCATCAAAACCGCACGTCACCAAAATATCACATTGAGAAAATTTCAGAGTTTTTTTATTGTAAAAGGGAGGGATTACATCCAATGTCTCCATCTCAGGCAAAAATTATGCTGTCCTCAAAATAACAAAACCCCACCAAAAGGAAATCAAAAAATCGAAATCCAGAAACCCTATCAGACATCCAGAGATTGTTAAAGAAAGGATAAAGAATTGGGCCTACCAGAAAACCCCAGTGGTCGCTGGGTTCAGTGCTTTTCCTCTGAACTCCATGCCCACTATTAACGACAGGTATTCTGCCATTGACAACAGAGAGACGGGAATTTGTTTTCTTCAGAATCATTTCTTCTTCTTTGAAATGAGAAGAATGCCAAAGCCTTGAAGAGATTTTGAATCGAAATTCCAAATCAACAATGTACGTGCCTAACCGGACATTCTCAGGTTCCCAAATCCTCCATCATTTTGATGGCTCGATTTTCCAATCGAAGCAAAGCAAAGAGGGAAAACCACCTCATGCTGTTAATATTTGAAACGTGCCAAAGTAAGCCCAGGATCACTTTGTGTGAGATGGTCCTGGGTCTGCAGTTCTACACGTCGCGATCTAGTTGCTGATCAAGACTTTTTAAATTGATTAATTCTTTTTTCTTCTCCTTTTTCCCCTAAATTATGTTTAGAAAGGAAAGTAAAATATCATTTTCCTTTTTCCTTTCTTTGATTTCCCAAAGAGGAAAAATCTACGGACTTTTAAATTAGAATATCATGATTTTCTGGAAAAAATAATTTGAATGGACGTGCATTTTTTAATGAACAAAATATAAAAAGTTTATGAGAAAGTTTAAGTTTCTTTTCCTTCCAACTAAATGTACCCTTAGCACTTTACACTTATGAGACTGGAGCACTATAAGAAATGTAGGATTCGTTCGTGAAAAAGAAAAAAGTTTTGCAGTACCAACACTCGAGAAGCTAAAAAAATTAAAAATTTTAAACTATAAGAAATTAATGACCAGAAGAAAAGCTAAAAGAAACTATATCATGACAAGTGTTTACAATTTCGGCGATATGTCACAGCGTGCCGTCGAAATTTCGTTTTTTTTAGGTTAACGATGCATTTCGAAGGTTGAAATTTGACGATTTGCATTTTTGACGGCATGCTGACAAAACAAGACAGCATATCGGGCATAACGGAACGAAACGAAGTGAATCGAAACGAAACGGGTGAAATAAAGAAAAGAAACAGAAATCTAATTACCATTGACGATTTGTGACGGCGTATCAGCGAAACAGGACGACATACCGTCAAAATTTCCCCAAAATCTAAAAAATCTATTTTTTGTCCTCTTTAATTTTTCCACCGTTTTGGCGACACACCAACAGCGTGTCAACAAAATTTCATTTCGTGCGATAAACAGCACATCCATCAGCACCAAAACGATAAACCTTGATCATGTCCAACAATGGGATCCCATGGAACAGGTATTAACAACTGCTTTGAAAACTCTACAAAGGATGTTAAATGGTATTTACCTTCCATAAAAGGTATAAACTGAAATGTGGTATGGTGCAGGCAGCACAGTAAATTACTCAAAAAAAAAAAGGGTGTTTGCTTGTACATGAGGAGCCTGTTAAAGTATACGGGGGTAAAAAAAAGGAAGAAAGTATATTCGGTCATCATCAGAGAGTTTTTCATTCAAGACTAAAACCCTTGAGATGCAATATATTGGTTCTATTTGTTTAAGCTTCCAAATGTATGTTAAGAGCCCTCGATCCCCACAGGTACATGAGAAATGTTTTTCATCGTCCATCACGTAACTTTCTTTTTCCCATTCTGTCTTTGCCTTCAATCATGCCGTAAGTTAAAAAAATTGCCCCAAAATGCGCCGATGAGCTTTAGTAGTCACCAAAGAATGTACAGATATCCCATACTGCAGTCAAGGGTACCTTGGACCGGGAGGAGCATGTCCACCATAATGCCCCCATTCGGTGGGCAAATTTCCGTACAAAGGTCTCGGAGGTGGAGTTCCATAAGGAGATCCTATGAGAAAAGGAAAAATCAAATGTTCCATTTATCAATACAGGATAAATATATTAGCAGAATTGTGTCAAAAGATTACAAGATATAGAAATAGATACAAGTAGATACATGCAAACTTAAACAAAAAAGATAAATGCAAAGTACAATGGGTGTGTTACTCAAAAAATCTACCATCCTTGCACCTATCATTAGAGAATCTATTGAAGGACCATAACCTGGTGTAGGTCCTGTACATGTAGGTCATAGGATAGGCGAATTTGGCAATAGAATCCTAGCATTCCATTATGCAAATACTCAATTTTTCACACTGGCTGTCCAAAGATTTACCATCACACCAAGTGCTGTCCCGACAAAAAATAAGAGAAAAAAAAATCTTATAAGGAAATTGAGCATGCTTTTAAGAAATTTTGAAGTGGGTGGTTGTGATAGAACCACACCAAGTGACAATAAAAATAAAAACTGTGATAAACCCCTCAGCAATACTCACCAAAATGCTACTATTCCTTCAAGAGCATGAAATGAAAGTAATTAAAGTTCTAGCAGAAGATTGCTTTAAGGAAAGAATATGTTTCCATTATTAAATTCAAACCAATTAAAAGCATTCGGAAGGTAATCCTCATATCATCTTAAAAATGATGTTCCGACATTTTGTATATCTCAAGCAATGGCACTTCTGGGGAAAGCATCAAGGAAAATCATTGTTCTTGCATAAAAAATGCTTACTCAAAATAACAGAAATAATTCAGTCATACATGTCGCATAAAACCAAGTGCTTTTAGACATTTCCAAAAAGAGGTATACATTAAAGAGATCATTATCAGAAAAAACTGCAGATAAAGTGACCTACCATAAGAGATTGACGAAGGATCACGGAGAAATGGGGATTCTCTTGGAGCTTCAGGAGGATATCCAGGTCCGCTGAAATGTCCATCAGGCCTATAAGGAGAATTCCTTGAGCTTCCGATGTGAGATCCAAAGGAGCTCATGAACTTGGGTGTGCTATAGGAATCAGGACCACAATGAGGGTCAATACTACCTCCAGGAATTGGACTACCACTTTCAATGTTGGGCCTCCTATAGTTATCAACCCCGCCACAGCTCCAATAAGGTTCAGTACCACCCCTGGATATGGGAGTTCTGTTTTCAAAGTTTTGTCTGCCAATGGGATCATACCCTCTATAACTACCATAGGAATCAGAACCATCTCTGGGAAGAGAACTACAATGACTTGAGTATGTCCTGTAAGGCTCCTCCCTTGGAGCAGCAAAATTAAGATCACATTGTCGAGACAAATATGGTTTTCCATATAGTCCAGTGGCTTGAGCCCCTGGAGAAGCTGAGTTCATCTGCAGCATTTAACAATAAATCAGACTTAATCACTAGAGATTCTAAAAAGTTAATAACAAAATAACATACAAAAATGATTACATCAAAACAACCCCCACCACCACTCCAGTGTAAATGATTGGAGAAAATTCTATCCCATTAAAGAGCTTCTCATTTTTCAATGAACGCCAGAAGTGTTCATATAGAATTATAAAAAGATCAAAGCTTTTGCTTGGCCTGCTTTGATCTACAGTATTAATACTTGTTACATGATTCAAAGAATAAGGCCTGCTATGGCGTTATCTCTTCACTGATGTGTGAAGTGTCATAAGCAAGTAGAGTCAATAGATCATCTTTTCATGGAGTGCAAGTTCTCACACAGGCTTTGGATCGCATTATTACTTCTGACTGGTGCTTCTTGGTGTGTGCATGGTACCTTAACTGAAATTTTTAAATAGTGGAGATTCTTACAGCTTGGTGCCTGCCTGTTAACTTGACTGAAATTTTTCCTTACTATGGTCATTGTGGAAGGAGAGACAGGAGGATATTCTGCGGGGATTTCATCTTGTTGAAAGGAGTTACTTGACTCTATCAGGCTGTTGTGTGCATCTTGGTTGGTTATTATTCTGAAGTGTACAGGTTTCACTCTTAGTGATTTCATGTGTAACTGGAAGGCTGTGATTGACAGTTCAGTCCATGCAGTTAAGCCCATAGCCATTTGGTGTCCACTTGAAGGAAAAATTAGTTTTTAGTGTTGCTTTTTCAAAATAATTCAGATTCAGTCATCTAATTCTACACAATTGAAAATTAGGACTGCTTTATTAAAATAATTGACAAGTGTCATTTTACTGTACGTGAAGACTTTCTTCCAAAAATGCCCTTAGAAGACTTATAAACCTCTTTAAATACATGCAATAAACCATAATTATAAGAGGCTGATAAGGGCATTTTTGGAAGAAACGTTTTTGTGAACAGTAAAATGACACTTGTTCCAACTATTTGAGAAAAGTATCACTAATTGTCAATTACAAAGAATTGGATGACTAAATCTGAATTATATTTAATAAGCACCACCAAAAACCAATTTTCCCCAAAAAAAAATTAACAAAAAGGAAATCTAATTAATAAACTGATCCTGACACCAAACTCTAAGCTGGTGTTGTACACCCACACACATGGCAAAAAAAATTTTTTTTATTAGATATAGATATTATGGTATTACATATCATTATATTCCCTCATGATATTACAACTTTATCTTCAACTCTCCCCATTATGATATTACATACTTTATCTTACAACAATCAAAATGCACATTACCAGAAGACAGTTTTCAATTAATTTATATATTATGACGGACTAGTAGTTCATGCAACTCCATGCACGAATTTGGTTTGAGACTGTGTTTTACACAAAATCAGGGAATACAAGTTTGTGACTGAGTTTTACATGAAATCAATTCAGAAATTTTCACACCTGGAAATACAATTTTTTTTTCTCAAATTCTAAAATAAAACTCATTTATTCCACACGGTAGCAATGCATATGAAACAGTTGACTGGTTTGTCACATTAGCAAGCTTAAGATAAATAGGACAGCGCTAACTCACATGTTGGGCTCTCTGGTAAGCATACCCTTGTAGAGGAAGAGGTGAATTATAACTCTGCAAGTGTCCACCAGTTGCTGCAACAGTGAGCATCACAAGAAATATCAGAGACAACATCAATTAAGGATTAATTCAACTTGGCCATTTGTTCAATAAGTTTCAAGAAATTCTAACAAATGAGATATAAAATATCAAATAAACAGGATTGATATGAAACCTGATACGGCTCCTGGATTCTGCAGTGAAGAGCTAGAAAATGACTGGACAGAACTTTCACGAGAATAGGGTGCAAGGTTATTTTTTGAGTTCAAACTGGATGCTGATCCCAATGCACGCTTCATCTCATCCAAATTTCTCTGTGATTCCACCCTATTGAGTTCTGGAAACATAACCTAACAAGATGGATCAAGGCACTAGTAAAGCATTACAATCATATATAGGGTAAAAGAAAAATTATCTAAAGCTGTTGAAAAATTACCTCATCGAAAAGCTCATCTGAACCTGGCATGTCCTTGCTACGAGGTAAGACATAGTTGGCTGGAAACAATAAGACCATCAAGGGTTAGGGCAAAAAGAAATCTATATAATAAATGAGGCAAATATTATGTACAAACCATGGAAATTTCAGTAGGATACCTAGCATTTCATTTACTGCTTCTGCAGGTACTTCTTTACCCATCTCTTTAAATCGTTTTTCTGCACGAAGTCTCAGCTCATCTGGTACTGGAAAAATCACTACTGCAATCTGGTTAAGAGCATACCATGTAAGAAAATCATCAAAATTTAAAAACAATATTTTTGACAGATTTTAACATTTACAGAGGCATCAGTGTAGAGCTACCTTCCGGTAACTTGAAAATGGCTTCAATTTACGTTTACGAGCACTCTTGTAAACATTTGTTTGATCAAGAATGTAATTCCTAGGTGTCTTTGCAGCCCTGGCTAATAGAGTATTAAATATCCCTGTTGCTCGGTCCATCAGGCGGTCAAAGCGTTCACCATAGTTTTGCTTACGCAGTAGCCCAGGTACCTGCACCAAGCAGTAATGATATATAGCAATAATATTTAAATTGAAATGCAAGATGCCATTATGAAGGACAATGAAGCATATACAGATGTTCCATCAAAGACACGTGATTCTGTACATGGAAGAACCACAAACCTTCATTTGATCCAGAGCCAGGTTTGTCCCAAGCAAAACATACCGCTTTTCAGGATGCTGCTTCACCCATTTTTCTGCCCAAGTAGTCTTGCCAGAAGCAGGTAACCCAACCATCATCATTACTTCACAATCCTTGGGATTTGAAAAACTTGGTCCCAGTACTGCATTCCCGTCCTCAAGCGCAGAAGCCCACGGTTTGTAGCCTTCTTCAGGAACTAGTCCATCTTCAATGCTAAACTGAACTTCAACAACTACATTCTTCAATAGAACCTGTGGAAATAATGCAGATTGCCATTGTAACTTCTTCATTGTACTCTCCACCACTCCAAGACCCTTTGGACCTGCGTCAAATTGCTTAGCAACACCTAACCATTTCCCATTCTTGGAGAAACCTATGCAAGCCAGTGGCTTGTTTTCAAGGTCTATACAGCATACAATTGTATCACCAACACCAAACTTTCCACCATAATCTGAAAATTTTCCAGAATTTGAGAATTTCCCTGTTCCCCCAAATCCAAAGCTATGTTCTGTCTCTCCAAGATTTGCAACAGCATCATCCCCTCTGGAAATTCCAACTCGACACACATGCTGCTGCTCAGGAGGAGTATCTTCCATGACAACCGTCTGTATTGAAATGATCTTGCAACCAAAACAGTACTTCCCTCCAGTTATTCCAGCATTTGCGCGAGCACCGGACCAGCAATAAGCAAAGCCTTGATCGTGAAGTCCATCACCTTGAAGACCATTTCTCTCAATGTTGAAATCTGTTGAAGGATGACAATTTACATAACTGTACTGATCTAATTAAAACCATTAAATGACCACGTAACACCAAGTTCAAAAAGTAAAAAGAAAAATTTTATTCTAATTCGAATCACAATTTAACAAGGAAGAACATAACCCTCTCAAGTATAGAGATTATGCTGTCCCAATTCGAATCACACGAAATAGCAGATAAAAATATTATATAATAAGAAATATTTCCATTTTCATGTGGTTTTCCTTTTGGCTGAATGGGTTCTGCACCGAGATTAATAGCCACCATTTTAACAAGAAGAAAAATTATAGAGAGACAGGTAACCAGGAATAAAACCATTGTTGGTGAGCATATTTCGACAATACAATTTCCAAAATATCAAAGGCAAAGCTCCAAGCGGATTTTGTAAGAAATTCAGATGAGAAAGATAAAGAAATTTTGTTGAAAGGGAAAGCGAAGAATACCTAAATCGCAATCGGCAGGATTGAGCTCTACACGTTGTTTCGGTTCTGATTTCAAGTAAGGTTCTACGGTGAGCCTTGCCCTTTTCGTTTCTGGTTCTTCTTGTATGGAGGGAGGTTCAAGCTTCGCCGACGCCATTTCAGCTCAGTTACTTGGAGGAAGAGGAGAGAAGTGAAAATAGGAAATACGATCTGGTACTGGCAATATATATACATTTATCGGATCTGACAGCACCCTAGTGAGGCGGTTAATGTGAATTGGAATCAGGTGCCGAGAGATCAAGATCAAACGGGCCGATGAAGCTGTATTTTGCGTCAGGAATTTCTAGCGGGACCCAGTCTGTTTGGTCGACCCAACGGGGAAAATTAATTTTTTAGTGATACTTTTTGAAAATAATCAAAATTCAGTAAACTATTAACTTTTACACCCCTTATTAAAATAATTAAATTTTAGTGTTATTAAGATAATTAAATTTTAGTGACATTATAATTAATGTCAAAATGACTAAATTTTAGTAACATTTTAGCTTATGTCAAAGCTTTACAATAACCTCAAATGGATTCAAGTCAAAAACTTTAAAATTTAGTAACATTTTAGCTTATGTCAAAGCTTTACAATAACCTCAAATGGATTCAAGTCAAAAACTTCAAAATTTTAAGTGAGCAACGCCTGCTTTATTCAGACTTTTGAAAATTAGGCCATTCAAAAGGAAAAAAAAACCATAAAAAATTTTGGGAAAACTTTGCAAAGTTTCTTAATATTAACAGATCTTTCCCTTCCCAAAATGTCAATCAGACCTTAAAGGCTTAACACTTAGCATCAGTTCAAAGCAATCTGACTTGTGCTCGTCTACCAGATCTCCAAACTAGGAATCATCATAACCGTGTCAGCGGCCGCGGGGATGCTTTCCTTCTGGTGCTGCAGGAATGCAGTCTGTCCTACCTAGACTTCTTGCTTTAAGAACAACAGAATGAAAATTACAAGCAAAATAGGTTTTGAATGCCTAAGCTGTGGACATCTAGGAATTCATAGTCTCTTTGAATTAGGGCTTCGAAACACTGCAGATATTTTTCTGTTCTGCCACATGAATTACCACAAACTTGTTCCAAAATTGAAAAGCAAATGAAGTACACTAGGTATGGTTTGATAGAACTTTGTTAACTGTCTTTGCATGTATAAACGTATCAATGAAACATTAAAACCAACAACTGTTGCTAATAGTAGAAGTTTATCTGAAAAGGCTGGTTTAAAATGACTAATGATCCTGGTGCTGGTTTTGGTCTTCACATCCGGATTTACTGTTCACGTCTCCACAGCTGAAGGTACCAGGGTTCTCTTCTGTTGAAGCAAGGTGAAAACTCCAGACTGAAGCACAGTTCTCATAAACTACAAAAGCAGATGGAATCGACTACATTATATGGAGTTTATTATGTTACATAGATTTCGAAACATAAACAAGCAAAAAATGAGGAAAGAAAATTTCCAATTACTATTTATGCATTATTATAGGGAGGGTATGGCCTGGTGCCAGTAGCTTGCTACCAATTCAAGGAATTCAGATTTTACAAAATCAAGTGAAAAGGTTTACATTTCCTTTGGAAATTTCATCTTCATTCAACTAAAAATGATGATTTATTCACATCATGAATTAAAAGTAACACTCCAGACCACAATTTTAAAATATCAGAAAAAATTCAAGCATTCACACATTTCCTTTTTCATTTTGATAAGCCAAACCTCTCAGCCTAGGATGCAATACACATCCACAAGGATAAATTTGTTTGGAGTCAGGCACCCATTCACCATTTTTTGAATTGCAGCTAAGAACACATCAATATGTACCTTGTCATCAATTGCAACTACAATCTTCGGATCTTGGTAATGGATTTGTAGGAAGCTCCATTTTAAAGCATTGTTTTAACCTAGCTCCAGTTTGTCTGCCTCAGGACATTAGATAGCCTAAAATGATCAGCCTTAGACACCACTCTCCTCACCCATAATCAAAAATTTTATTGTTTTGGTCTATTTTAGCTTCAGATTTGAGGACAAAGTTTACCTAACATCCATAAACATAAAGGTGCCAGGATTTCCATTCTGTCAAAACAGTTCTAATTTGTGACGGGATGATTTTGCCAGGTAGATGAATGATATGGTCAATTGAAAGGACTCTATAGGTTAACCATGTACATAATATCTTAACCCATATAAACCCCAATAACAACTTCATACCAGGCTTTGTTAAGTATCAAATGATCGTCCAACTTTTGAATGTTTTTGTAGAAAGAAAAATATTAGCCTTAAGTGAGCCTTTTATAGTTCATACCATATAGTTATCCCTTTTTTTTGTTTTTTTGGTTTCGTGGGGACATTGTGTGTGGTGTTCTGGGTGGCTCTGTGGGGGGGGGGGGGGGGGGGGAGGGTGTGTGTGTGTGTGGAGGTGGTGTTGGTGTTGGGTGTATGGGGTTCGGGTTGTGGGTCCAAAACTGGGTGTCTGACTTAAGGTTGGTTTATGAAACATGTTGAGAAATGATGCTAAGCAAATCTACTTGGAACCAAAGTTCCATAAAGAAGCTTAGAAATTTTGCACTGCCTTTTGAGATATTCCAATGATGATATAATCAATATCTGCATTATGACAATCCTAAACATTAGCAAAAGCTCCAGAAAGTTGTCAACTCACATATTAGAAAATTTTAGAGTTCTGGTTTATTTTAGCTCCAAAATTAAAAACAGTCTAAGAAACACGATAGGCTCTCATATTACATATTTGAAAATTCCCCTCCAATATGAAACCTTGTTCACAAGATCGCTATTTGGAGCCCAAAAGACAGTTGTGAAATTGATAGAGAGGCATCAAAGGAATTTTAATTAGGAAGATGGAAGGAAAAAAGAAAGATCATTTATTGAAATACGAAGAGGTTTGTTTAGACAAGGAGAAGGAAGGTCGTAATTTGGGTAGTATACCAACCAAGAACTGAGATCTCTTACGAAAGTGGCTTTGGAGATTTAGTTCTTATAGCTATTCCTTTGTGGAAGACCAATAGGACTATGATCCTCAGGCAAAGGATTTCAACACTAGACTGTAGAAAGCCATTTCCTCCTCATCTTTGTTATTCTATCCTTGGTGCATCTTGGTGTTGGTTCTGGAGTGCATATACAATTTTGGATGGATTTGTATCTTTTTATTGGTTACCTAACTTAGAAATCTGATGGTAGTTTACATCTGTTCTTGCTCTCCTGCTAACCTAGTTTGTGATCCCTCTCCAGGAAGAACTGAAACTAGCTGATAGGACGAGAGTGAGTTCCTTCAAGGCATTGCTATTGACTTCTCATTACCTGAATTCTCAATTTGGACCCTGGTTTCAAGAAGTCACACAGCCACCTCGGAATGTATCTCTTTATAGGACAAATACATCTGATATTTTGCGGAGACAATAGAAGAAGTTAGCTTTATAGCCCCAAGTCTGCTTTATGAGGCAAGGAGAGTCCGGATGACCTTTCCACAGAGTATTCTTTGCTAGGGCTGTGTGAGGATAACTTCATGTTATGAGAGTAGATGGCAAGATGTCGAGGACCATCTGCGCATTCTTTTATCCTTGGGAGTTTCTGATTTTATGGAGTGGGTCACATGTTTTGCAGCAATTTGTTTTTCGCTAGAGAGGAAGAGAGATTTCTGGTTACAAACAGACAAGGGTTTGTATTTTTCCAAAGTTAAGAGACTTTACTGCGTCAAATGTGCTTAGATGCCAGAATATGTTTGCTTTTTCATCTACCAATAGTACAGGGACATAGTCACCATTAAGGCCCCCAAGGGAGCATACAATCAAGCTTAACTTCGATGGGGATTTGACTGGAAATTTATAACTGTCATGAGTGGGTGGTGTCTTCAAGGGAATTGAGGAACCATACTTCACTACTTTTCTGAGACAACTGGCATTGGTCAAACTGTAAGGGAGAGCTGTGTGCTTTATTGAGAAGTCAGAGAGAAGCCATAGTTGGGGGTTTTTAGATATTGAGGTTGAGGGGGATTATACTACAATCATTTCTTGTTTCATTTCCTCTTCTGAGCATCATTGGAGATTAAATCACAATCAGATTGGTTTGGTCTTCCGAAAATGGGCTAAACATCCCGTGATCGGTTAGCCAATGAAATGACTCCCTAGCTGAGGAGTTTTTGTGTGTGTGTGGTTTTTTGACTGGGGGAGGGGGTGGGGTGTGTGTGTGTGGTATTGTTTTGCGGGCTGAGAAGTAGTAGATTTTTGTGGCCATAAGATAAGATTAACCAGCATCCTTGAATTTTTTAGTATTTCCTTTTACCCTCATTTGCTCTATTTTTATATTTTTGTGTCCTGTTTCCTTTTTCCTTTAAAAATTTGGTCTAGTAGGTCCTGGGCATATATCTTGTATTCCCACTCCTTTTAGTAATCAGGCATGCCAAATCTCCGACGCAACATGTAAATTAAGAAATAAAGAGGTAATGACATGAGTAACTGTTCCTGGAAGAAGATAGGATTATCAGGAGATACCACTCAAGCTTAAAGATCCATTGCAATCATCAGGCATGCCAAATCTCCGATGCCCTGATGATGAGGCAGCCATTGGCAGAAATGGGTGGAAAGAGAAACCATTAACAGTATCTGTACAGAAATCAAATAAACCAACAAGAAACTTGACATAAGCAAGGAAACAAAACCCAATACTTTTCGATTGACAAAACACAGAAACAGCAATACCAGATGCAGCTTCAAAGCCTGCTACCCACTGTCCACTTTGAAGATCATAAATATGAATCTGACCATCCTGAATGTAAAGAGCAATGGGAGTCCAATTAATTGAATTCAATAGGAAGGTAATACCCAGCCATTAAATTTTGGTAGAAGCCAAAACAATGCCAGATGGTACCTGGCTATAAGATTAGGATAAGATTAGGGGTACAAGTTATAACATTGTCTGATGATACCCAGATATAAAATTATAGTAAAATTTAAAACATTACCTGACCACCTGTACCAAGATGTCGACCACAGGGCTCAATATCAAATGATATCCGTTGGTTTGTGAATTCTGATGATCTATATAACCTAATTGCAGGTCCAAATAAAAATACAGGCACTTCAAAGCTGTTTTGCACCCAATCAACTTGATTCTTGTATGTAACATCAAGCTGCATTGATCAAAGCATAGACTACAACAAACACACCCTTAATTAAGGATAAAACAAGTGCATGAACCATAAAACAAACGGCTAATTGATGGTTTCATCAGTGTTGGAAAACATATTATGGAATGATAAGAATTTATTTTCATAGTGCGGAGGCTCAATGACAAAATTATTTGGTGAACGGAATAATAAATTCTTTCCATGAGATTCGGTAAAGATGATAACAGTGTTCAGTTGGCAGATCTTTCTGGTAGAAGATGGTCCATTTAGTCTTATGCAAGAACTTCCTAGAAATGATAATTCACCAGATCCTGTGATCTTTACCAGTGGAGGTAAAAGACCAGTTATCAAGTATTACCAATTCACTACAAGGGAGCAGAAAGAATGTAATTGTATCAAGTATTACCAATTCACACATTATATCCGCCTCATAATGCCAATAAACCTCCATGGCTAAGAAAATGTGTTCCAGAAATGGGAGGTATTCTGTTGTCATCAGTGGAGAGTGGGGGGGTGAGAGTAGTAGTTGAATTGTAAATCTCCTTCTGGGTGCTGTATGATCGAGTCCAATGTATCATAGGTACACTGTTTGTGTACCTATGAACCAACTTTCTAGTTTTATATATAATATACCTTATTTACCTATCAAAAAAAAAAAAAACCTCCATGGCTAAGTTGTGTAGCCAATCATAAGCCCAGTATATCCATATATCTCAAAAGGCAAAGTTTATAACTTATACAGAAGAAGAATGATATTCGCTTTTTAAAGTTAAATGGGAAACTATAGAAACAATAAGTCCAATTATTTATCTCCACATGAATTTAACCGGAGGAATGCCAGCCATTGCAAGCAGGATAATGATGCTTACTTGTACACAGTGCTAATGGTGTTGCGTATGTCCCAAGCACAGTATATAAGGATCCTTCATGGAATTTGGAAACAGAGTGGTGTCAGACGAATATGTCAGATTTTTATGCACATGGATATATAATAATGACATTACAAAGGAAATTCACATTCCATCAAGTGAAAATTTAAATCCACACTGAAGCCACTTGGTGCTCGTGCAATAACATGCAAAACACAATATACAAGTTTTTTTTTTTTTTTTTTGCAGTAATGCATTCTTAAGCTATTATAGTTGCTAGCAGGTGGCATGAACAACATTTCCTGTAGAAGTTAAGAAAAATGAAGTTACAAGGCACCAAACAAAAATTGCAGAAAAAACCCCCATTGAAAAACTCTTGGAAATAGAGAATCCCACAGCAGAATAATCAAAAGAACACCCTCACCCCACAACACCAAAAAAATAGAAATAAAAAATTGAGCAGAAGAGAAAGTGCACTGATCAGTGATATTCATACCACCATTCTTCAATTCTATTCAAGATTCTTTCTGGGTTTTTTGCATACATGAAGAGGTCTTTGGAAAGTAGAGAATTGAAAACCATTTTGTGGTAACCTACATCTTTTAACTATAAAGAACGGGAGTCACTGCAGAGTCTTAACATAACTGCACCACATCTCACCAAATGATAAAAGAACTCTTGAACATACAAGTGATTTTGAAGAAAAGGAAAACTCATAAAATCAGCATGGTTCCCAATTTGTTCATTTATATGAGAGATATTCACAGTAAAGTTTTGCACAACAAATCTTTAGATCAAGTTGATTGCTTAGGTTTCTGGAAAGTAGTTAAAGAAAATAATGGATTCGTAGTAAATTTCAACTGGACAAAGAACATGGAAATGTCTTCATCCCTAGAAAGATGATTTCTTTGCTTCTATTTGATTACTGGTGTATCCAGGATTTTGGGGTCTGTTATTCTCTTCTTTTGCTCTGGGGAATGAGGCTTGTAGGAAATGGTAACAGAATAGGGTTTAGGCTTGATAGTATGCTTTTCTATCTTCTTCATGTACACAGGATAAGATACTTTTTTACATCTTAATGTATACAATAAATCTTAACCGATTAAGAAAAAGAAAGATAGAAAGCAGCCAAAACAAAATATAAAGTGGCAAGACTGAGACACCATGAGATAGAAAATATGGGTGATCAGAAAAAGGTAATAATGGTTAAAATTGTCGTAATAGCATGGCATAGCTTATCTAACAATATAAGTATATCTTAGGAGCCATTTGGTATGGCTTCTAGATTGTGGATTCTGGATTATAATTTGGATTTTGAAAATCAAGATTGTCAATGCTGATTGTTAGAATCCAAAATCTTGTTTGAATTTTAGCACCTTGCTTAAGTGGGACCCACCACAATTAATAAATAGCTCCTTAGTACTTGTTCAAGTGGGACCCACCACTTTTAACCATCACAATCATAGAAACCCATAAAAAGTGGATTGTGGTTTTTAGGCAGATTTTAACATCTGATTTTAAAATCCAACTTTCAAAAACCCTACCAAACAACAACTTAGTGTTAATCCTTGGAGATTGCATTGGGATCATTCCAGACCAATCCTAAGTTGTATTGGCAATCAATACCAGGACAGCATGACTTACATTTGGTGCAATTAAGGAGACAAAACAGTAAGTAAATGATTTACGTGTCTCAGTTGATCTGTAGAGACTCAACTAATCTGGATCAGATGAACTAAATGAGTAAAACTGAGTTCAACAAGGTTTGACAAAATATACATCTCATGCGTCGGAGCATATTGATCCAGCAGTCCCAGGATAAAATAAAATCACTATAAGCAACTTTTGTTGCGCCTCAAATTAATGGCATCAAGCTAGTGACAATGGATGCTGCAACATGAGGCCATCATCTTAGACTAGATTGACACCAATCCTGGCACCCAGGTTTCCAAAATGTTTTCAAAACTCACCCAAACCAAACCTTGGCTTGATGCACTCAACCCAAAGACAAACCTATTTCCTAATGTCTCAACCCTGAACCAAGTTAACCCAACCTTGCAATTTCAGCGTGCATTGGATTGGTGGGTTCAGGTTAAATCCAATGTGCAAAACTGTGTCTTTTTCCCTCTTCTGAGTCCAGGATGTATAGTGAAATGCTCATAACTCAGATGCCTGGTGAGGCACAGGTTTCACATGTGGTGGCTTATTTTGAGAACAATAATTGTTCATGTGAACTTGCTGCCAATCTAAAATTGTAAAATAGGCTTTTCAAGTCTAATGTCTTTATTGTGCAACAGTTCAAAAAAAATTAAAAAGTTTTTCATAGCTTCTATTACATGTGAATAAATTATTCCACATTTATTATTAGGTTGCCCCACTCCCAAGTGGCAGAAAAAGCCATGAGTCAAGCTCTCAGCAGACAGAAGATCGACACCCCCCCCCCCCCCCCCCCCCACAAAACACCAACACCACCCACCCACAAAAACCACCCCACCCCACCTCCACACAAAACCCCCCGCGCCGCTCAAAAAAAAAGAAACAAAGACCATTAAGAAAGAAATTAAAAGGCAAAAAAAAAAAAAAAAGAGCAAAAACCATAAATTAGATAGTTCAAAAACATAATTGGAAGTGATATTTACCAAACTATACCTTACGCCCTCCAGTATATAAGTAGTTCCCATCTTTTGAGAATAGAACCTGCAAATATAACACACAAATGGGAGAGTTTTCAGCTCACCAACATTCATTATCAGTTCCAAATAGATGATAATGCAGTTTCACTTACATGGGTGATCCCACCTTCCTGGCCATGCAAGACATATAAGAGTTCCATACTATCTTCCATATATATCGCTGTAGTCTGGCTATAAGAACCCACTGCAAGCATCCCAGTATGAGTGGGAGAAAAGGCAATGGCAGATATTATACCTGGAATGATAGAAAAAAATAAATAAATAAAAGTTCAGATTCACATTAAAGGATGCTGAACATAAAAAGTAAGTCCTGAGCACCAACACTGATGAATGAATTATAGATAATATACAAGAGATCAATTTATAGTGTCCCATTTGTAGGAAGCTGCAAAATTGCAATTTCATGAAATTGAAGGAGAAGCAAATCATTCAGTTTGAGAAGAGAAATTCTCAGCAGGTATTCCAGCCTTGGCCAACTTACTAAGCTTATATAAAGAGGGGATGTGGTGCCACTGCATAATTTCCAAAAGGGTACTTTGTTAAAATTGAGTATTAATGCTCCCCTCAGCTTTTCTTTTTGTAGGAAAATCCATTTCTTTTCCTTTTCTTGCACAACTCTTCCCTTGCCTAAGTATGATTTTAGCAGTTTTGATTGTATCTTCTTGTTCTAAAAGCACTAGATTTCCCTCAGAATCAAAGTTCAATAGCTTTTTCTGAACCATAATAATAATAACAACCACAGGAATAACAATTTCAATAACTACAATAATAATAATGTTAAAAAAAAAAAAGAGAGGGAAAAAGCACGCAAAAAATAATGGAGCAAGATCCAAATAATCTTCCCTTTTCTTAAGAAAAATTTTAAAAATAAAAACAACAAAAAAAATATGGAATTAAAATCAAAACAAGTACCTGAAAAGCCATCTTTATTGCCTTGAAGTGTTGAATATTGTTCAAAATCTCGACCAGGACGATGTACGTCAAATACTCTAAGAGATTTGTTATATCCAGCAAACAGCCTATGGGGAAAAAGGATTTAAATATAAAGGACAAGAAGCATAATATTGTTGTTGCAGAAACAATAAAGCTGAAACTAATGCTTATGTCAACATTACAGTAGAAAACACATGTTACCTAAAGAGAGGAATTATCAACAGATTAACATGAAGTATTTACAATCTTTTTCATTAACTAATAAAGCAAAATCTATTTGACAAGCTGACATCTACATAAGTTCTAAATAGAGTATTTTGTTGTTACATGGCAAGGAAGGAAAAAGAAAATAAAATGGGAATTTACAGACCTTCCTTTTTAGATTTCCCATAGTCCTAGAGAAAGAAATGACACCGTTTGTTATAAAGAAAAACTAAGTGGAGGGAGCTTGCTCTCCAGTATTCCCTCCAAATGTCAAAGCCTGATGGAGGGAGATTAGTGGGCCCCTCTAAATATGGTAGTGGGTTACAAGTTTGTTTTGCATTTCAAAAATGAAATTCAAACTCAGTGAGTCACTATAAGGGCTTGTATCTACCTAATAATATCTGCCCAGGTTTTCCATGTGATTTAGACTCCATTTTGTCTGAGGCCTATCGTGACATTTTGTGACAAATCATAAAAACTGTTGGAAAGATTTGATACTAATGATATGTAGCCACCAGTAAAAAACTTCTCTATGGCTACAGCATTTTATTTGCTACTAAACATGCAGTCCAGAATTTTGTCTCATGGTTATAGTGTATATAGATGTTGCTCCATTGTGGCCTAAAGTTTGCAGGTTCAAGTCACAGGAAAGGCTGCATACATCAGACTCTCCACAGACCCCGTACCAGCCTCCCCGCTTTCGGGGATAAGGCTGTGTATATCAGACTCTTTCCAGACCCCGCACCAGCCTCGTGCACCATGGTATCGAATTGTCTCATACTAGTAATTCAACATAACAAAGTGACCAGATAACCCAAGCAAAATAAATTAATTTAATGCAGCAGCATCACACAATACATTTTCATTACAAGGTTCGTCAATGCTGTTCAGAGTAAAAAATGATATTCCATGTGGATATGACTTTCTATTTTCAGGAATCCAAGATCCAATATTAACATCTTAGTGCAGCACATGACGTGTTATGATTGTCGGAGCAACTTCACAACAACACATAATTTCTAAAGAATGATGAGAAAAACCTAACTGTGTATCTTGTTTAGAGACAAGCTATGTTTTAGAATGAAGGAGATCAAAGCACAGCACCATTGCTGCTATTTAAGGAGTTGATATTCAAAATTTTTATTATAAGGCACAATTTCCACTCTAAAATGTGACAGCTGTGATATTTAACCAAAAAATATGAAAATCTACATAAAGTGACATGTAAACCATTTAAGAAAACTGTGTTTACTTGTTTCCAGTGGGGTTGAAAGCAACTGAAAAGGCAGCAGCTATTTCATCCATAGCATCATAAGCCCGATAGGTGCAGCGCAGCTGAAATTGTCAGTATTAAATACTCAGTTATTAGGAATAGCAGTAACCAAACAACCATGAAGCATTATACGCTGTTTATGAGTCTACGACATCTAAGGCACTCAGTAAATTCCATGAAAGTGATGAAACAATAACAAGCCAAGATATGGTGCTAGTAAGGGGTGGTCCTTTCATTCTAATTTCAGTAGAAAAAAATAGTTAGAACACATGGAATAATCTATCCCTTCAATTTTTACGGAATCCTTGTCTTCATTCAAAGTTGCAACAAAATTACCTTTTACTTCCTCGACTAAATGCAGGTTTTCTTCTGTTAATGCTTAAGTACCTGACCTCAAGTTGAGTTAATTTTTGGTATTTTTTCTATAGAAGAGTCTGAGTAATTGAGTTCCTCATTTGGGCTCCCACTTATCTCCTGTATGTTTGTACTTGTAATGAACATCTTGTATTTTGTTTTTCTTCTATTAATATAAATTCCATCATTAATTATAAATAGAAATAAAAAAAAAAGGAAAAAGTACCTGACCCGAAGTGGCATCCCAAAGATGAATAGGATGGTCACGTGTGGTAGTTGCATATACACAAGTATTTGGATCTGATTGTCAACCATAATTAAATATGTGAAACAATCATTTGCTAAATATTATTAGTCACCATGCGTAACTTTCCCAGCAACCAAAATATAAATTTGAAAGAGCAACAACTTATGTTTCTCATAAAAAAGGCTCCAATGGACCTGAAGCAGACATGTATGGGTACCAACAGTAGTCATAGACAGACTCTCCCTCACTCACAATAAGGCTTGCAACATATGAATCTGCAGTAGAAGAAACAAATGAGAATACAAGAAGCATGAAGAAACAAGTAAAGATATGGAAAAAGAAAACATCTGTCCATTAGCACAAGGGAGCTGGTAAAGGCTGGTGCTGGTTTGGTCAGTCTTAAGAAACAAAATAATAGAAAGCAACATTAAACAACTTAAATTAGATCCTGAACATATCAGAAGTTTGCAATATTTTTGTGAGATTCTGTTTTAAATTAAAACAAAGTTAGCAGCCAGACATTTATATTATCATCAAAATTACAAGTTTCGTCCATTTTAAGAAAATCTAAAGGGTTATTAATCAATTTTAAAATACTAGTGGAAACAAATTTAGGCATTACTGTCTATTGATAAAGAAACAAAATAAGTGTGAACTGTGTCCAAGAATAATTATTTGCAAGGAATGAGAAGAAAATTTTATGAAACAAGATAATAAAATTTCGGGGCTATGGAAAACTATATTACCTGTAATCTTTTACTCAACCTAAAGTACCTGTATTGACACATTTTGATATGGATATAGGTACGCAAAGGAAATCGAGGTATCCATGAAGTCTCTGTTCATACTACTTAATATTGGATATAATTAATGTCAATCATGGTTGTCTTCGAATGGTAGAAATATGCTTTCATTCAAAAATATGGATGCTTATTCACATTTCGGTATGGATATAGGGACGGCAAATTTTTAGTAAAGGAAATCGAGGTATCCATGAAATCTCTGTTCATAATATTGAACACTTGATATAATTAATTAAAATCATGGTTGCCTTCAAAAGGTAGAAATATGCTTTCCTTCAAAAATATGGATGCTTATTCATCTTTTTCTTCTAAGGACAACAGGGAAGCAAATAAATTTCATACTTCATCTTCCATGTACATGAAAATTACATTCAAGATGTAACTGTTGTATAAAATTAACAGATATCATTATTTTCCCCTCTATAATCTGGTTCAAGGTTTAGATCAAAAGATAGAGCTTCACAGGAAAAAAAACCAAGAGGATAATAGAAATTGAGATTGCTCTGTTATTTCATGTGATGCATTTCCATATATCGTTTAGCTTACTCCATACACATCCTCAGTGCACACTTACATTTTCTACGTGATGCATGGTAAAGATTTTTCTCACCCCAAATTACTAAAATATCAAAATTCAAGGAAATTGAAGAAGAAACAAGTCGAACAAAAACCAACCCACTTCTACTCTTGTTCAGAGAGTGGCACAAGTGATTCTAATTCTATGAAAAGAGAGAGAGAGAAAAAAAAAACCAAATTACCAAAGATTCCTAAGTGAAGCAAATCAAATCAAAAGCCAGATCCACCCATGAGGCCATGACAATAACATTCAAGAATAAATAACCAAAATCACTCCAGATTCATTGTTATAGAGTGCATGAGCACAAGAGTACCTTCATCAGCAGTTGAATCATATGCATCAAAATGGCTGCCATCAGCTTCACTTTGTCTGATTGAAAACGGAGTAACAATTAATGTTAAGATACATCTCATGAAGCTTGTATTTATTAAAATCGTTGGAGCCCATAATGCAAAGAAGTGTACGGAAATGAAGGAGACATCGTTGATCCTAACTTTATATCTCGTGTAATTTTGTGAGACTATGCTGAATCAAATGAAAATTTGGTAAGTTTCAGTAACATACAGATCATTGTTAGAGGAAGGGAAGTAAATACGATAAGAATACTTCAGCATGATGTGTTTGCTTTCAACAGTTCAATATATCAGAAATTGAATATATATATATATATAGAGAGAGAGAGAGAGAGAGAGAGAGCAGTCTTTGCAAATCTTTAGACAATGAAAGTTGATATATATATAGAGCACAAACCAAGTCAGATGTCAAGGCATAATGAGCCAAATAGATTTTGCTACCATGGTCAGTTAGAACACGCCCACTAAACACACTAGAAGAAATTTTCAGGTTTTCATTTGATTAGTAGATTGACAAGCATTTGCACACAGGCTTCTTATGGACTAGAGAAAGTTTCTCACATGTCCATACATGCAAGGAGCTGTTTCATGGAACTGACGTAGAATCTGTCCAGTCCTTTTAGGAACTCATTGCATAATGATAATCATTCCATTGAATTTAATAATAGAAAGGAGAAACAGTCAAACCAGAGATGTCAAAGAAAATTTCACTGTACTCTTCTCCTCGCCTTAAGTACAGAGAGAAAGAGGGAAAAAAAACACAAGAATAGCACAATTACAAATACAACGGGAAATAATAGAAGACATCAAACGAGAGATTCCAGAGAACTCACAATCCGAATACACGAAGGGTATTGTCCTCGGAACTCGTAAGGAAACATGAACCATCAGGGGACCTAAAACATGATCGTAATGCAAAAACTAAATAAACAACAACCGGAGCAGAAGGGAGGAGGAGGGAGGGAGAGAGAGAGAGAGAGAGAGAGAGAGAGAGAGAGAGATTGAAAAGTTACCATTTGACGCCTTTAAGGAAGTTGTTAGGGTTAGAAGGGTCCCTAAACTGGTGGCAGAAATGGTAGGTTCTCTGGGGAGGAATATCGAACCGAAGCACGGGCCATGGAATCGCATCACCACCAGATGAAACCTCTGCAGCTCCTTCGTCCAAAGAAGTATGTTGCCGCTCTTCCTCTTCCCCCGTATGCTGCCGCTCTTCTTCTTCTCCCATTGGTTCCGTAACTTCTGTTATGAAACCGGCGTTGAATGAAAAAGAAACCGGCGAGGGAGGCAGAGAGTGGACCTTTTGGAACAGGAGGGAGTGAGAGCCCAAGACAAAGTACTAACGGTGCTTCGAGTTAATTTCAGAGCCCACTCCGTTCAAATTTCGGAAATAATTCGGCGGTGAAGGTGGTTTTGTTGAACGGATAGTGATATACGTGTACCCCAACAGGACAGGAAAATTATTATTATTATTATTACTTATGAGATTATGACTCCAACTTATAAACAAATTGGTTTATCAGAAAAATGTTTTTGAAAATTTTTAAAAACTCCCATCTTCACTGATTAACTAATCATACTTGTATCAAAAATTTTAAGGAGTCTTGTTACTCTTGTATCCCCTAAATAATTATCCACCCAAGTAAAAACTTGAGCCAATGTTTAAATTCAACAGCATTTTGGATCATCAAGTCCAGGAGATTGGAGATGCCAAAGGCATCATCAAATGCTCAAATTGTACTGAATAACCTCCATTTACTGCTCTGACCGTTCAATCACGATCGTGAATGATTGGATGTTGATATACGCTTATGATCCTCAACATCAGACAGATTTAACTTTGCTGGCACGTGCAGTGTAGAGAGAGAGGGAACAGTTTTGTAATTGTCCAGATTTTAAATGAAAAGGCTTTGATTATTTTAACCCTATATTGGTAAGACTTTTTTAAGGAAGTTGTGCATACTTGTTGTTACGCATCCCAAGGGGCCTATTCTCATTATATATAGCTAGATATTATTACTACATAACTCCCTCCAACCCTCGTAATAAAAGGGAGGAAAACTGAAATTATATGCTGAATATGCAGAATATTTTCTGTGCTGCTGATATACTTGGGGAGTACGGGAAACAAGATAAAATGCGGATAGAAAAAGATTGACGTGGAGATATTTCAAATCTCTAGAAGCCTTCTCATTGGATGACAAGAACCACATACAGTCTCTACCACAATTTCCCTTCCAGCAGTTCTAACCACTGATTCTGTTTCCCTAAAAATAAGGCTCGGCAGCACTTCCTCTTCCCTCTCAAGCAGCATTTATCACCTCCTCAGGACTCCCCAACAGGAATAACTGAACTTCGAAGGACACCATTAGCCAAAAGACAGTAGATATGTTGGCAACGCTAATGGCAGCAACCACCGGTACCAGCACCGTCCTTAAACCAACCCCATTTCTAGGCCAAAGCCGAGGATCAAACGCAAACACACTTAGAGATGCTGTCTCTGTTGAGACTGGTAAATTCACCATGGTATGTACCAATTGATCATTTTGCTGATTTCTGTTTCGAATTCTGATATGACTGAGTGATTCAAGTTCCACCTCTTTTGCTCAACTTCCGATAGGGCAATGAATTATGGTATGGACCGAACAGAGTGAAGTACTTGGGACCCTTTTCCGCTCAGACTCCTTCTTACCTCACCGGAGAGTTTCCAGGCGACTACGGATGGGACACTGCCGGATTATCAGCCGACCCAGAGGCCTTTGCCAGGAACAGGGCACTTGAGGTAATTCTTCAGTTATACTTCATTTGGTTCACAGGCTAGTTGCTACTTGCAGTTGTGATGGTATTCTGTTGGGGAATGATGACAGGTGATCCATGGCCGGTGGGCCATGCTCGGAGCACTGGGATGTATTACCCCAGAAGTGCTAGAGAAATGGGCGCGAGTAGACTTCAAGGAGCCAGTTTGGTTCAAAGCAGGAGCTCAGATCTTCTCTGAAGGAGGGCTGGACTATCTGGGAAACCCCAACCTTGTTCATGCCCAGAGCATCTTGGCAGTGTTGGGCTTTCAAGTCCTTCTCATGGGTCTCGTTGAGGGTTTCCGCATTAATGGCCTTCCGGGTGTGGGAGAGGGCAACAACCTCTACCCTGGCGGAACCTACTTTGACCCTCTAGGTCTTGCTGATGACCCTGACACCTTTGCTGAGCTCAAGGTGAAGGAGATCAAGAATGGTCGACTAGCCATGTTCTCCATGTTTGGTTTCTTTGTACAAGCTATTGTCACCGGCAAGGGCCCACTTGAGAACCTCTTGGACCACCTTGAAAATCCTGTGGCTAACAATGCATGGGTCTATGCCACCAAGTTTGTGCCAGGATCCTAGATTGATCTCCAGTATTTGTTGTCATTATTGTGAAAATGAATCAGATTGTGAGTTTTTGTCTAGATTGTCCAGTTAGTAAGATTTAGAAGTGTTCAAACCTGTTTGTATCAGAAAAGTTGAATATAAGTTGTGATGTTGTCTGCGCTACTGCTAATCTTGCTATTGCTTTAACTGGATGAACAGCAGGAGTGTATGACTACTGGATTGAGAAGGGTATAAAATGGTTATAAATTAACAAGCTTCAAAGCTAAGTAAAAAGACTGCAAAATCTTCAGTATCAAAGAGACCTGGCAAGATACCATGCAAACCAAGTGGATGACTTGACCGTCAGAACTCATCATTCAATCCAATTAGCCATGTTCTAGGAACTTACCATACCAGTGGGGAAACCTCTACAAATGATCAGGGACATGAAGAAGAATAATCCCAATCCCAATCCCAATCGACATCTAGAATGCTGCTTCTATTTCATACCTGTTTGGAAGTAACTCATTATCTGGATGAAATCCATCTAACTCAATGTCAAATGATCTCAAGAAATTGCAAAGATTTAATAATTACATTGAATTCTGCATGAGAAAAAGATAAATTTATATTATTCATAGATAATTACAGGGCACTATCTTCAAATCAACTTCTGTTGAATAGTTGTTCAATTTGAGTCCAATATGGGCATGATATTTTTGAGGTTTTTTTTTCTAGTTTCACTCATATGCAAACAAATAGGAATAAAAATGTGAACATATTATTCATTCAGAGATTGATATGTAATACCTGCAAGTTAAATTGCACATCTGATAAAACTGTTTATGCTAGGTATTGCACATAAAGATGAAATAACTTGACATTGTCTCTTCAAATTTTGAATAAGAGAGAGCCATATGAGTTAACATCATGACAAAAGGAGTTAACATCATGACAAAAAGGCCTGATGCATCTTCTATCCTCCTTACCATCAAACAATACAAGAGTTGCCAGTAGGCTTTTTAAAACAATACTTTCAATTAAAATCACAATAGAATGCTTGATAGTCCATTATGCATCCACATTTATCCATCAAAAGCAGGTAATTATAAGGCTTCCCCTGCCTTTTTATGTTTCATAACAGGTGAAATATGATGTGAACTCAATTAAGGGAATAATTCAATACTCATTTCGTATATTTCTTTGTTTAACACTTTCCACTGCTTACTCATAGAAGAATCAAACAATACCATCATCATGAGAAAATAACTTGATACAACTCTTCTATTTGTCACACAACTTGTTAAACCAACCAAGTTGTGCATGCATCAACTTGGTTGGTTACTCACCCGCAATGAAAAATTTGTCCACAATCAGTCACTCTTACGTAAATCTCAAATGTGTTCCAAGGTCTTAAAATGTTTTGTGTGTTTTGTGTTTAAGAGAAGAAATAGGCTGGCGCATAAGCTGGTCACATCACATAAGACTATTAGATAACTTCAACATAAATAATCATCAGTCAGGATAAAATAAGCTCAATAAATACACCTTTGCGTCGTTCAATTTGTAGAAAATATGCACCCCATAAATCAGCTGCAAAGAGAAGAAGTATTTCAGAGTTTATGACAGGTTTTTCTGGCAAGCCTGAACATGAGAATCTAATAATAAAGAAATCTACCATACTTCAAAACCACCAAGACTCCAGGAACCAGGAAAGGGTAAAGCAGGTCAAGTTCTCTTTGTTAAAAACTTATTATATATTACATATTATCCAATAAAAAAGCTATATATATCAAGAAGCGAAAGTAGGCTTCCTTCTATTTATACCATATGTAAACAGTCAGTTGAGAGGTGCACCATTTTTCCTGTGACACGTGCATTCTAATTGTAAATTGCCTTTGCATTAGTCACTAATTAGCACAATCTCCAATACTTAGTTGATCCACGACATGATCACTATGTAAATGCACTTGAAAATTGTGCATTTTCTACATTGCTGATTTTTTTTTTATAAAACCTAAACTCTTTCTACAAAAGATTGTCACTATTTTCTTTATATTTATCTAAAATGTTTCCACATGCAGTAAAATAGATACCGAGAGGATAACATCCTTATAATTGTGACCTTATACATCTTGAGAAAAGCAGAATAGATGGGGATTTTCTTCATCACCAACACTGCAATGTATTGCAGAAACCAATGTCCGGGATGTAATTACATTTTTTATGGGAAGTACTCCAAATATAACAAAAACCAAAATTGACTTCCATCAAGTAATTAAAATTTTAACAATATACCATATACAAAAAGAGCAAGTTCATATGAAATGACAACAATCAAACAGTCACGCCACAAAAAGAGGATTATCTTGTCAGACAAGAGAGGGAAAAAGAGAGAGGCTGTGATTGACCAGTTAGACAAACACTGTTCACATAGCATTTCCAATAACATGCATTGCATATCTTCAGGCTAACAATATTAAAATACCAACAATCCTCTTCTTCCTTTCAAGACCTGTAAACGAAAAAAAAAAATTTGTTAGTGACAAAAAAACTACACCATGATTATAGCTCAGACAAAAAAATTTATTTTTTCCATGTGAATAGTTTGATAGAAGAACATGAAAACATACAAAAAAGCTACAAAATCGGAGAGTTATCAGACCAGGCATATATCTACAACTTAGCAGTTATGATAATGGTGGGAGTTTAATTTAGTATGAAAAGAATCAGGAACTATCAACTAAACGTGTAAAACTCTATATACACAGACTAAAGACAACCACAAAAAGACCTATTATATTTATCTCTTTTTTTTTGGTTGAATAATATATTTATGTTTATAACCAACTAATTGACTACTCAAAAGTATGGTTCTAGCAATCAAAAAATAATGGAAAAGCGATCAGCATTAGTGAGTATGCACATTGTACATGGATAATATATTTTTTTTTAGTTAATGAAGATTTCATTAAGATCAAAAGAGGGGGACCCCACAAGATGTGGGATTACCCAAAATACAGCATATACAAAAATGATAACCACACTATAGACCAAAAATATCAATCTACCACAACGGTCACCACCAAAAAACAACAAAGCAGGCAACTCAATCTAACAACTAGATGTGCATCATAGTCGACCAAGCCCTCATAATGTATGAAGATGAATATGATGTAAAATCCTTTGACACCAACGCCCATGAAGATGTCAAAGACATTGCCTGATCGACCACACAAGATCTGCTAACTGCCATGCCCTAAAAAATGATCTAATTGCGTACATGCCATAATGTCCATAAAATAGCAAAAAAAACATATCTTGTATAGCTTCCTCCCTAACCTGCTTAACCCCAAAAACCTCCAATGAAAGGCCAACTCACAAATAGTAGATGGCAATACCCATGTGATGTTTCCTAAATTCAAAGGGTGCTTCCAAACATAGTCAGCCACTGGGCATCTAAGCAGTAGGTGGTCCACAGACTCAGCATCCTTCATACACATCAAACAAACCTAAGGAGACAAAATGGAGGTACTATCAAGCTATATAACTACCTTAATATTTAGCTGTTATTGTAACGGTGGGTGATCAATTTGAGTTTGTGGTGTAGAACATACTTTTCGCCTGCAGTACTTTCCATTCACACAAAAATAAATGGCAATGTTGGTCTTGTTATCATGAAAATAATTCATATATCTCAACTTTTATCTAAAGTTTATATCAGCAGAACTTAAAGCATGCATTTTCAAAAACAAAAGACACATTATCTGCAGTTCATTTGGCCAATATATTTTATCTGATGAGTAATTAACCATGAATGGGACATCTTTTGAACTAATTCCCATAGAGCATAATCGATGAAAACAGATCTAAGCATAATCTACAGATACGCATACACCCAAATAACAGAATGCCCGATGATACAAATGCTTATCTAATGAAAAAGCAAATGAAAAATTTAAGGATGCCAGGGCATCGTAAAATGAACATATATCATCTAATCTATCTGGTCAGTTGCATGTATCCTTTGCACCTTCTGTGAGGCTGGTTAAGGCTATTTATTCATGATCTCACAGTATAGCCCTAACACCCCATCAAGAAACATGCACCCCATCAAGAAACATGCATTGACTTGGAACCTGGAAGTATGAAATGATTTGAACTTCTAAAGCAAGAAAGAAATGGTTTTTTAGAAATTTATCACAACATCTATGAAGAGAGGGAATCAGCAAATCTCGCCACAAATGTAGGGAGTCACTCCAGACTATAATTGTTTGCTGAGTTCTTTCCGAATCCAAATCCCATAAAGTGAAGACCAACTGGAGGTTTGCTGAATCTATCAGATCTGCAACTTATCTTCTCTCATGAGCAATATGAACAACTTAAAATCTCAGAAAGCCTGTACAACGTTGGCCAAAAGATCAAGAAACTGAGAACAGAATGTCCAGAATTATTTTATGGGAAAATAAGTTTTCATGAATAATACCTCTTGAGCTGGAACTCCAATCTGTCGACATATTACTTTTCAAGTGCTTTAAAGTTTGAACAGTTTGGATAATTAGGATTGTAGATCACATATTTGGCTTGGTTCTAAATATAGAGATCCAAAGACGTAAACAATAACAATGGTTCCAATTCCCTTGTATCAACTCCAACACAGGTCACATGATTAACAAACATCCATTGCATAATAGACAAATCCTTTGATTTCCCCACCTAAAATTACCGCTAGTTCACAGAAATGCAGCATATCAACTTACCTTCTTGTAAAGAAACCACATCTCAAATAAATCGAGCTTGGAAAAATTGTACACAGAATGAGAAATAAAGTGGATATAATTAAAAATGTCACTTTTGCAATCAGAATGGTGATTGAATTACCAAGCTTGAAAGAACGATAAAATACCAATGTGCAGATTGGACATAAATTGTTACATTACCACGGGAAAAAAAGTTTCATGACCTACAACTTCTACATTTCATTGAACAGTCTTACATATATCTTCATAATCAATAGCTTGAAGAACCCTTCCGTCATATATACCCTTCTCTATTTGTACCTTAGCACAATACTTCTCTGTGTCCACTGACATCAACTTTGCACTTGATCCACGATAAGCCCCATTAACAATCCTCACAAGGCCCCCAATTTGTGGGATCACCGTTTCAAGTTCTTCCTGATCAACCCTAAGCACATGCTTACTATCGAGTATCTCAATTTCTCCCACATACTTGTCTATCACCTTCCGCACCACCCCCTTCTGCTTATAATACCCCTTCTGGGCCAAGGCTTTGCTCATGACCTTTACTATAATTCCTTCACACAACCAATAATCCTTCCTATTAATCCTTTCCTTTGCCTTCTCCTGCTCCTTCATCAATTCTTCCAGCGCAGACCCTTTACCACCACCTTTTGACAAGTCGCTACCAGTTTTGGTCTTCTCTTTCTTGTGAGATTCAACATCTTCAAAAACAACTTTGGATGTCTCGGAATTCTCTTTGGAAGTGGGTTTAAACGATGAACCCAAAGAGAAAGCAATCTTACCACCGGGCTCCGCTTTGGGGAGCAGCGAGTGCTCGTGCTCGTGCTCGGTTTCAGAGGGTTCTGCACCATCTGCTGAAGCTGGTAAGGAAAGCATCTGTTCAGCCTTTTCAATCTGTTTCCTGATTACCCGCTCCTGTTTCTCCTCCTCAACAACATCTGCCTTGAGCCGCTTGTTCTTGAGACGTTCCTTGAAAAGGGTTTCGGAGTCTCGATCTATATAAGTCATGAACCACCCCTTGGGGGTCTCATCAACCTTGCACTTTCCGGTGCGACCAAGGTACTTGACGAATTCAGTGAGAGTAGCCCACTCGGTGGAGTTCATGTGTATGTGGTGGCGATCAGCAATATACTCGTTATACACAACAGTTGCCGCAACGCGGCTGAATCGATGGCTACGCTTCATATGCTCAAGGAAAGACCGTTCGAACTCCTCGGTATAACCATCAACGATACGGTTAGGGTTTTGGCCGAAAACCTCCATTTGGCGCTGGTGGCTCTCGCTCATACAATGGCACTTGAACCCGTTCTCATCTCGGCATTGCTTCTGGCACATCTGGCAGTACCACCGTAGCTTCTGAAGGCCCTTGGCCTTGATTCGGTTCGCAATCGCCTTTGGCGTGAGGAATTCATTCTTCCCCATCGATTTCCGAAGCAGAATAGAGAAGAATACCAATACCCTATTTTAGGTCGAGATTCCTCCTCAATCCAAATTACAACCTCCTCGAACTACTTCTGAACCCGTTTCTTTTCTCTCAGCCCTTCAAAAGCACGGCTCAAACATCGCAACGGAGATCCTGCAAATAATTAAATATGAATCCAACCAATCAACTGGACAATCCCATAGAAATTCAGCTAATCACATAATATCTTCAAGAGAAAAAGATCCTCTGCGGGCTAGGATTACCGTCTAGACTGCTTCGTAGGCTTTGAGATTGGAGATACAGCAATCGATGAGCCAATTCGTTGTTCTCTTGGACTAAAATCTACAGTCAATATCTGGCCAAGATCTAGAACTACAATCTACAGATCATCGATTGCCTCTTCAACCCTAAAATCTTCCCAGCTATCAACTCTAATGGCAGGTATCTAGAAAATAACTGAGATCGACGACTAGCCAGCCTTGGGTTCGGTTTTCGGTTCACATGTAATAGAACCCATTTCATTTTTGGGCACCAAATGGGCTCATTGGCCCAGCAGTTACGAACCATATGCTTTATGAGAATCACATTTTTGTTTCTCTAGCTTTTCATTTAAACATAAAGCTCGAAAGTTTTAGCAATTCTCGTTTGTAGCGTTGGGGTTACCTGCATAAGGTTTATGAGCCTTAATCTTACTCGGATCATGTGGATTACAGGGTCTTGCATGGTCAAGCTGTGTTTGGAACCCTAGATTTGGGAAGAAAAGAAAAGAAAATGCTAAAAATTTCTTTTCTCTTATTTGGTTTAAATGAAAGAAAATGAGATTTTCTCTCTAAATTTTCTCTTCCTATTTCTCTCCAATTTTTTTCTCCAGAAAGGTAAGAATTTTGAAAGAAAAGAAAATTCAACATCACTATCACTATCCACCACCCACCATTGCCCGCCACCACTAGAGGTGGCAATGGGTCGGGTTCGGGCGGGTTCGGGTCGGGTTGATGTATGGGGTTAACGAGCCAAGGCTCAACCCGAATCCGCCCGTTTAATAAACGGGTTGGAATATCCCAACCCTAACCCAACCCGCCAACCCGTTTAAATAATTTAAATTACTATTAAAAATTAAAAATTTTAATTCATTCTAATGCCAAAGTCTATACAAATTCTATTTTTTAATTCATTTTAATATTAAAGGACACCTAACAAGCATAATAACACAACAATCATTAAAATATAACTAAAATAACATGAATAAAAGAATTAAAACATACTAATAAAGTTTTAAAAGACTTTACTTGTTATCAATGCATCAATTTATATTAGTAGAGGCTAAGAAATTTGAAATATTTATACATAAAAAGTCTTTCTTCACTTCATCCTTTGTGATTATTTATATTAAAAGAAGAAAGATTAAATAACCACAAGTATTGTTATTATAATTTTCCAAACTTCTATTATACAAAAAAATAAACGGGTTGTAATCGGGTCATTTCGGGTTGAGGGGTCAAACCCTAACCCAACCCGTTTATGATCGGGTTGAGAATTCATGACCCTAACCCAACCCGTTTATTGAAACAGTCAACCCTAACCCGCTTAAGACCGGGCGGGTTCGGGCGGGTTGGCGGGTCACGGGTCACAATTGCCACCTCTAGCCACCACTGCCCACCAACACCAACCACCACTTGCAATCACCACCACCCACCATCGTCGACCACCACCACCCACCAAACCATTGCCAACCACCACCCACCACCATCCACCATTGCCTACCACTACCCACCAGGTCACCACCGCCCAACACCACAACCCACCACCACCCGCCACCACCACCACCAGCCGCTACCCAACACCACCGCCCACCACTATCATCTTTGCCGCTGCCATCACTGCCACCCCACCAACCTTACCAACACTCACCCATTCTCACTCAACCACCACCCCCAACCCATTATCTTACTAAAAATATATCTCTCTTTTCTTCTCATTTCTCATCTTATCCAAACATCGGAAAGGAAAAGAAAAGCAGTAATTTTTCGCTTCTTTTCTCTTATTTTCTTTTTATTTTTAGCTTTATTTTCTTTTCTTCCCAAATCCAAGGCTCCAAACACAGCTTCAAGGATTAATCAGTTGAATGTAAGCGAGCCTGAATACCTTGAGTTCAAAAAAAAAAAAATTTCTCCTAGAGTTTATTACTTGCAAAGATCTGTGATTCATTATGTTATGTCTATCATGGTCGTTCATGTAGCTTTCTTCTAAGAACTTGTTAAAACAAGAAGAATAATCCCAGTACCCATAGCTAGAATGCTTCTTTGGTTACATACTTATTTGGAACATAAAAGTAACTCAATATCTATATAAAATCCATTTATTTAGATGTCATAAGAACTCAAGAAATTGTGGAATTCATAGTTAGATGTAATTCTGCACAAGAATATATATATATATATATATTTCTATTAATTGTAGAAGAGTACAGGAAACTGCCTTTGAATCAAATTCAGAAAAATAGTACAAAACTAACAAATTAAAGAAGGAAGAAGCAAAGGAGGAAAATATTTCTATTCGATATTGTCGGTACCAAGTGCTATAGACAATGTGATTACATCACTGAATAGAATTTACATAGAAATACCCTACCACTCATCCAAAAAATGAAATGAAATCTCTATTTGGATGGCTCTTTGGCTATTATATGAACAAGAAACTTCAATAATCCCACCCACTGTCAAAAGTTGGTTTCAACTTTTCTCTTTCACATCACCCTCTGAACTGAGAGGAACACCATAGATGTACATAAATAGGAGGATGAAAACTGGGCCTGGAAATTAAACAAATGACAAAATATTTACAACTCCATATGGAAGTCTAAACTTGTCATTGGGGATACTCATTTTTCATAGGAAAGCCGGTAAAGATGAATGTTAAGAATCCAAAGCTTTATGGCACTTTTGAGCTCCTCCTACGCCACCATCTTTTGCGACTCCTCTCTCCTTCCGTGTGCCCTCGCTTTTGAAGCTTGGCCTTTGTCTCCCATAACCGGACCTTGTATGCTTTCTTCCATGCCTCAAACCTGTGCCTTAGGTTCTTAAGCTCTTCATCAGGATTCATAATTGGAGTTGACTTCCCAGACTTAACCTCAACAAGGAACATGGCATCATCATCAAAGACCTGTTTTTGCTGTTCAAACTCCTTCATGAGGTGGCTAACAGAATTAAGACCGCCATCCGACACTCGTCCTGGTCTAGCATCAGGAGTCAGACTTGAGAATTTGATTGGTGTGCTTCCATCAGGAGTACGGATCCCCAACGACATGATACCCTCAGAATCATAATAGTGTGATACTAGGGAAGCATCAAGCACTCCAGGTTGGCCTGCAGTACCATCAGAAGCAAGACCTCTCCGTGCTGCAGCTAAGCTCGTCTGCATTGTTATTTTTCACAATGGAATCCATAATAATGTGCTTGTAACTTTCATTTAGATTGAAAATTGCAGAAATTTGGTATGAATTGACAAGAAAAGAAAAATATGAAAACCCATAAAAAAATTCGAAGTACTTTGAGTTGCTATTCCAAAATAGATCTCACAACTTTAGTTTTAATTAATTTCAAAACACTATATATTTTCAAAAAACAAAATTCAGCAGTCAAAATTGGGGAGCTCAATTTATTAGCCAAAAATCAATTATTTCTTTAAAAAAAATTAATGAGAGAGAGAGAGAGAGGAAATAAAATAAAAAAACTCGCCTGCAGAGATGCCACCTGCTTCTGCCACATGTCCTCCATGGATTTCATCTGTGCCTCATACTCTGAACACCTCATCTCAAGTTGCTGAATTTGCTGCCACAGAGCAACATTTTCTTTGTCATTTTTCTCTGGCGTTGATTCTGCTTTTGGAAGCCTCCTCTGTGACCCTACAAGTGAAGGTGGGTCCTGAACATGCTCCAGCATATCCTGTCCAAGAAACGGAAGTCACGTGTTAAACAAATAGTAAAAAAAATAATAATAAAGAAATTATTCAGTGGGTTCCTTTGGAAGTATATACAAATTACAAATATTTCTTATATCATTTTTCCTTTCAGCTAAATATTTTTGCTTATTTCCCGAGTAAAGTCACTTTCTATTTTGCACTCAGGCTTATAAGTCATATATTTTTGTGTGTGTCTTTAGTACTTTTGTAACTCAAGAAAAAGGAAAAACAGTTTGTAGAATGTTGATGATCAAACAAAAGTACAATACACAGCTTTTGATGACTGAAAACTAAATTGGAAAGCTCAAGGGGTCCATGTGGCTCACCAGCACAACATTTTACTATGTGGAAATTTTCCTGCCCAAAGGCCTATGCAATGTTCTCAGACATTCCTAAACAGATGCATTTAATACGGCTGAAATGGAAATAGAAGGCAACTGAAGATGCATATATTTGCCACTTTGTAGAGGCAAAATGAGCTGAGAGTTGCCATGCAGTAAAACATGGAGTGGCAAACACGTGAATCATTCTAGGGTCACAACCCCAGCTGCTATGCTATATGCTCCCCATGCCTTCATCACTGTTGAGGAGATCAAAGGGAAACATTTTTCCCGTTTCATAAATTTCGTTTTGAATAGAACCCTCCACTATTAATATCCAGTTTTCTATTCTCAAAGATAGAACTTGTAAACAATGGAGAGATAGACATGAAATTCTTAGTTTTTAATTTCAATAATTTTTGCCTTTTATATAATGAGAAAAGCGAATAGATAGAATTGACCAAACAAATTCATTAGTTTTCAAAATCTCACTACTAAATAACACTATGGACGTACACAACATTAATGCAGCAGTATGTGGAACCAAAATGGGTGTAACAGCAATCTTAGTTCTGATCTGAGGTTGAAAATTGCAATGACTACCAACTAGCCGAAACTGGTGTAAATATGAAAAACAAACAATTTTGTCCATATGTTAGGAGCAGCAAAGAAAGAAATACCTTGGTTTCTCGAATCATTTGGCTTGGTTTTCTGTTAGCTATGGCATTTTCAAGATCTGACTTTTCTAGTTTCTGCATATCACGGAAATGCTTTCTGGCCAACCAACCACGGATTGCTGCAGGAAGAAGAGGGGGTGAAAGGAAAAAATAATAATAATAAGCATAAAAGAGCAAAAATTTGTTTGCACATTGAAAAACTTGCAACCCAATCCACAAAGGCATTACCAGATTGCAAATCAATTACTGCTTTCTGCTGATCGTTGACTGTCTTCCAAGCAAATTTGCATTTTATTTGTCTCTGTATGACAAGAATGGCTCCCTGCCTCTTTGCTAAACTCTGATACTCCTTTCTTGCAAGTTCACCGCGTACAACTGCACGCATATTCTTCAATTAAAAATCAGTAAACTTCTTACACAGCAAAGAAATCCATTTATATATGAGAATCTGGATAAGGTGAAATTACAAGACTCTAGTTCTATTTGGAGTTTCTAAACATAAAGATTTGGTTAAAGTTGAAAATGAGAAAGCTCTAAATTACTATGGTTGTAGTTCATATTCTATACATAAAATTTCATCCTATTTCACAGGGAATGAGAACAGCATGAATTCTTAACAAGGAAATGAATGGTAAAACGAAACTATCAAAATTACATGATTGCAGTGCATTTATGCCTCTTTTGATCTCATGAAAGTGACGGCGAACTTGGTAACCGCGATAGCATTTTTGAACTCTGGGAATGCCTTGCAGTGTTCGTTTTCTGATATCTTCTAATACATCAATCTAATGAACACAGAACACATAACATCAGAAAATCACCTATGGAACTTATAATTTCAAAAGAAAGGAAAAAAAATATATATATATATATAATAAAATAGAAAAAAGTGAAAAACAGATAATAAAATGGATATTTAGGTCATTTTGGATGACTCTATCCAATTTGTATTTGGTGTTCATCTCGCCTTTTTTGATCCTTCGTACACACCTCCTCACACTGTCAAACATGTGCTAACCTCCACTTAACATGAGACAAAACATCCTACCCTACTACGCTTCATTTTCTTTTTCCTACTTGAGCTATTCCTAGACACTCCTGAATATGTTTGTTCCTCATCTTTCCTAGTTTTTATTTACATTTGTCTTAATATCTACATCTCAGCAACACTTAATCTGCAGATGTGTAACTTCTTCATTGCATAACATTTTGCCCCATACATAATAGCCAGCCCAGTAGCTGTTTAATAAAATTTGCCTTTGCTTGAGTTGAGTAAACGGTCTAATATCATGATAACACTTCAAAAGTGAAATTCCACTACATTTAACCCATCAGGATCAGCATCAAGCCATGTTTTTTTATATATTAGGATCAACCTTGGCCGCCTATGTATATAGTTGCAATATAATACAAAATAATATAAAATAAAATTTTCTGGCCAGTAGAAAGTACACACAGGTCAGACATTTAAAAAAATTAAAAAGAATATAAATAAAATCGAGGGAGGGGGGGTTGGTTGTTGGGGTTGGGCGTGTAAGTTAAATAGAAAGGTAAGGGGAGGGACAACTAAGATTTCCTTTTTTTGAGTAACACAGTGCCAACTGCTCATTAGATTGGCACCAGAAGTTAGTGTTCTAAGTCCTTGGTCAGTCAACAGGGAATGGACTACAAACCAGGCTAGGCTAGACCCAGGACAATGTACACAACCAATCCAGATTGGCATAGTATGACATGAAGTTGAACCAATCGGGCATGCTTCGTGCTTCTTCTTCTTTTTCCTTCCCTGATTCAATCTTGGGTTAGAAAGGCATTTGTCCATGTCAGCCAAATTACCAGGTTGTCCAGGGAAAACCAAACTGACCTCTTGCATGACTAACATCCAGTCAAGTCAATTTATTAAAAATTGAACGTATAAATTTTGCGAAGTCAGACTTAGAACAAAAAGTTCAATGCAGTTTCTATAAACTTCAGGACTCGAAGAAAATCATTAAATAAACACATGGAACTGTAATCCTTTGAGAATTTCAGAAACAGTTTAAAACTTGATGTATTTACTTGAATATATAACTCTGTGTGTGGCTTCCCTCTCCTTGTATGAAAAAATAATTTAAATAAGAAGAGAATACTGAGTTTTTTTTTCTTCTTTTGGGGTTACACTTCTCCAAAATTTCAAAATGAAGTACTAAAGCTCTAAACATTTTATTCTAACAAAAAAAGGTTTCAAAGAACAGCTTGGCATTATACATGAAATTATATTGCCAACAATGAGTTGACACAGTTCATTAGGTTTATAATGCATCACGGGTTTTTCCATTTTCATCACATTCACGGGTTTAAGAAAAGGTCCAAAAATCTGAGTTACACTTGTGAATTGTGATTACAGAGAAAATAAGAAGCAATCCAGGGTAATTGTCAACAAGGCATCATGTTCACTAAGAAACAGAATATAAGAAAATAACAGTCTTCAAGATATAAAGATAGAGGAATAATTTGATGTATAATAGAATTCACCTGCCCTTTTCGGAAAAATAGCTTTGTAAAACCAACTTGATATGTATCTGGGAGGACTTTAAACTGCTGAAGAACAGCAACTGATATACTTAATGGATCCTGAGATCTAATATTTCCCAAATTTAGATCTCCCAAAAGAAGAAAACCATACCTATTAAAAAAGAAGGCATGTATTAGACAGTGTTGATTAAACAAATAATCCAGTAACTTAAAGGAGTTTAAATTACTACCTACTAGCAAACTGTTGATGTGTCATTTGAGTTGGATACCCAGATCGTGAGATTCTGACAACCTCCTTGATACCGCAGCATCTAAGCTGCTGTAAGACAAGATTGTTCTCATACATGCCTGGTAGCTGATTACTGTTCGGCTTTATGCAACAAATGAAGTGGGGTGTAGTATTTTCTAGTTGTTGCATCAATTTGAAAAGTTGACCCTGGATATGAATAAATCTTTGAATTTCTCAAGATATGATCCAAACATGCATTTGCAATAGCATGCGCAAAATATACAAAGTCTCTTCAATTTATTTTTATGAGTTAATATATATTGATGGAATGGAAATTATGAACTTAAAATTCCTTTACAAATCAGCTTCCATTAAGATAAGTAAAAATGCATGCAGTCAATACTTATCCTAACCAAAATAATTGATTAACTCTATTTAAATCCAAGTTAATACTATAATTTTCCTTCCATATGAAAAAATAGCTTTAACAAAAAAAAAAATTCATTTTTCTTAATAGGATTGATTTTTCACATTCATCCTTCATGCCATACTCATCCAGATTGTAAAAGTGTAGATTAGCATATTAACCTTGAACTTCATCCCAACACTTTGCTTCTGGGAATCAGAGGCATGTAACCACCCTAAAGGACTCCCTTGGTTCAGTGACTGATGAGGGATGGTAGATGAAAACAACTGACGCATTCGGCCACCACATGATGTAAGAAGTTGGATGAAATCAAAGTGCAGTAGATCTCTATTCTTTTCCAAGAAGCCATTTGTATCATACAATACCTGATAAAGTACACTAATACATCATTTTAATAACCCAAAGCATATTACTTATGAATATAAATCAGAAAATAGACTTTGAAGACTTATGAACGTGCTTCAGTCAGATAAGCTCACAGAAACATTCACTGAAATCATCAAAGCAGTAAAATCAGAAATAAATTAAGGTTGAGATGGACATTTTAGAAACAAAATGAAGGAGTGCATCTTAGGACGCGTAATTAAGAGAAAGAACGGAGATTGAGGAATAACAGAAACCAATTTTATATTGTACATGTTCTTGACTCTCAAGAGGAATACTTGAAAGCAACAATTTTATATTGTAAATGTTCTTGACTCTCGAGGAATACTTGAAAGCAACACAGTACTAAGAGAGAGTTCTTAGAGCTAGCATGCTAAAAATGGTATTCATGTTTCCTTCATAAAAATAATCAAAAAAAAAAAAAAAGATATTTACCAATCCTTTCAGCCTTGCCACAAAAAGGCTGCTATCACTGTCCCCTGATGCCATGTAATGGTAGCCAAGAAGACAAGTAAGCAAACATCTATTTTTCTTTGTAAATTAATTGCTTTCTTGGTGTGATTATGATTTTCCATGTTTTATTTTCTTTTGTATCTGTTTTTCCTTTTTATTCTCTTTCAAATGTTTAAATAAGCCCTCCGTTTCACTTTACACATTCATCTCTGATTTTTAAATCTACAAAATCCTGGTTGAAAGTCCTGAGAGATCAGATTCTCCTGTTTTTCTATCTGGGTGACAACATCAGAGCCTCGCGAACTTGTATTTTATAATTTATTTGAAGAGGTTTTGGAAGAATAGCCATTTGAATATTATAAATTTATAATGTTTAAAAGAAAACGGAATATGGAACATGATTAAATGGAAAAAAAGGATTCAACAAAAGAATAAGGAGACTAATGAAAAGGAACAAATATTTAAAAATAAATTTTAGCTTTATCAAGAGTAGGATTTGCTTGGAGCAAACATGTCACATTATATACAAATGTGTTTTAGCTACTAAAACACTGCCAACCAACAATTGAAATTCACCTAGAAAGATTTACAAACTTCCAACTAATAGCATAATTTACAACTTACTATATTTGCATATTCCTCTGGTCGAGTAGGCCCTTCTTGTAGAGCAGGAATTTATGGGAATATGCAGAAAAGGACTTTTAAAAAAGGTTTTTGAGTGATTGAATAGCAAGTCTTCTGGGAAGCAAGAGCCCCAGAGAAAAGTATATTGCCACGCATTTCACAACTCCTAGAAACTAGAAAGGACATCTCCCAAATTCCAACAAAACAGAAAAATGTAGGAATATACAGGAATTTCTGGCATTATGTTAATTTATACCCCTATAACTCTATTTTTTACCCAAGTACCCTTGCATCAGTTAGTTTTCTCACCCATTCTTTCAAAATCCAAATGCCTTGCACTCAATTCTTGTTTTATATAACTTTACATTACTTTCTCTGCGTATCACTTTCCCAAGAAACTTCACAGCATGGTCATGGCATCCAAACAGAAACTTATCTTCAATGGTTCTTCTTTTATATTTTATCTAGGTTGGTAATTTCCCATAATTTCAATATTAAAGTTTCTATTATATCATAAACCTTAACCAAACCATGAAACCAAAGAAATAGGAAGGAAAAAGGAAATTGAATAAGTCATGCAACTCACTGAAATCTAATCTCTACTGATTGATTCATCCTAAACCACCAGTTTGCAAACCCTCTCTAAAACTTAGCACAAAAGTAGTATAAAGGTCTTTTGGTTGGGTAAAAAATTGCGGGATTTTTTTTTTGTTTGCTTGTAGCAACTTAGTAATTGGCACCTTTGTGCCCTATCACAAAATGAGCCCACCATGTACATTAAGTACATCTAATACAAACACTTACTCTCCCAGAAAAAGGGGAAAAAAAAGAAAAGCAAAACTTAGCAGTCAAAAAAGCTTACCTCTCCAGCATAATGGCAAACACTGAAAGCCCCACCCTTTCCTCCTTTAAAGCAAGGATTAACATTTAAGTGCTGCTTAAGTTTATTGACAAAGGTCAAATCAGTAGCACTGGGGCAAGTAGATTCCTCATCCAATAAAGACAGCAACCCTAATGGTAACTGGATAACACATAAGCAACTGCTTAGAAAGGCCAAAACCAAATAAAAATAGTTGGAACAGAAAACAAAAAAGCTGCTTACAAAATGTGGTAAGAGGCCTTTAATTTTTCTTTTGTATGATAACAAAAACAATAAAGCATAGACAGAAATTGTTTCTGCTAGAAATAATTATTTTTTTAACTCGAACTATATTCCACGTAGAAGTAGCTTATTGAAAGAAATGAATTCAGTTCAAGAGATCTACCTTCTCAAATAGATTTAAACACTCTTGATTGTCTTCAAAGTCAACTTTAGTCCAATCAATGCCATCTTTTATGTACTCCTGAAACAGAAAGTAACCTTTTTAATCAGTAAGAAAAAAATGATAGTACTAATCAAACAATCGGCTGAAAAGAAAAATTTTCAGGAAGATCATGGATGCAATCAGTGGATGAGGACAAGTGAATAGGAAAATGTGATATTACATGGATACACACTAATGTGAAGGAAAGGACGGCGAGATGGGAAGAAAGGGAGATCAGAGAACAAGCAGAATCAGCAGCATAAAAATTTTTCAAAATCCACATTCTTTGGCTAAGAAGTTAAAATTTTGATAGGGTTCAGTAAGGCACGACGAGAAGATATCAAACTTCAAACCAAGTTGATTTTGCAATGATAGTATCCGCAATCCAACCGCATTCAACATTCAGATTCTTCTTAAGTAGAATTTATACAAAAAAAAAAAAAAATCTATTCAAATACACAAACAAGTTTTTTACTCATCTGCCAACAGTGGTCAACAATTGCACTTCTTGTTCTTGGAGGACTTTGTCTCCAATTTTTTTTTTAATCTTAGTTTTACTTTCCTCCTTATAAAAAAGGACAATAACTAATTATAAGTTGCAGAAGGAATGTGCCCCCCAAATGTATCCTACATTAAAATAATTTCCTTCAGCCATTAAGGGTCAGCAAAGAGAGAGAAGACAAGCAGACGTAGACCTCTAGCCAGCAACTCAGAAAAATTTTCTAACTTATTGAGATTTAGAATTTTTTTTTAAACCAATCTTACACCATTTCTACATATGTGCTCAACATCATCCAAACAGCAATTAGTTAAAAAAACAATCTGTTAATGAATTAACAATACCTTATCCTGACTAGTTAAAGTCAGCAACATGAATCCTGGTGCACCATCCCAATTATTTAAGAACAGTATTTTCAGTTAGATTATGCTCCTTCAAATCATTTCGACCAACTAAACCTAGGTTCTTTCAGGCTCCTACTCACCCTTTTGAATCGTTCAAGTTAATGATTTTATAAAAAGGGAGCCAAGTCTCAATAAGTCTACTCATAAAAGACAAAGTCTGTATAGTTTCTGAGAAATGACCCAATGACAAGGAAAAATATCCCTTTTTATTACAAGAGTTTGCAAGTAATCTAGTTAAAAACAACCCCAGAAAAGAAGCTAAGATCCTGCACTATTATAACTTCACCATAGAGGGACCAACAGACATGATTTAAATCCCCTCTTTATCCCAAATAAGTTACGACTCCAAAAGGACACTATTGGCCCAGCAGACAGTAAACTAATCAAACTTATCAACCATCTTGAGGATAGATCACTCAAATTGAGTCACATACAAGGATAAATGTCAATTTTCCATTAACCACCACTCTTTTCATTGCAGCAGAACATCAATCGTTTCTTCTTCTTCTTATCTTTCTGACAAAGACATTGAAGGTAAAATATCTTTTGGTCTGCGTTCAATCTTCTTGTGGACACCTCCAAACAAATATTTTTATTCATAAAAATTCGCAACTGAAGCCCAAGATAGATGTTAAAAGATCTTTTGGGGTAAAGAAAGGACTATTGATGACATCAAAGGGAAAATTTTTGGTGGGAAACAAGAAGCAGCTTCAGGGGAAGAAAGGTGCCAGTGAATAGGAAAGTCAACAACCAGATAATTAAATTAAATAAACTGTCAAAGTTGTTGATACTGATTAGAACTACTTTTTGCAGTTTCCTAGAACAAAGTTAAGCTTAAGTCATAGAGATTTAAGTGTCATATATTTTCACCCAAAAAAGGGGGTCATATGTAATTCTTTAGTAATTCTTAGCCAGTTCATCTTGGATGTTTAGAGAGAAGATTCTCTCCAAAGAAAATATATGAATTCCTTTAGCAAGGCTTTAAGGTAAGGATAGCATTTTGTTAGTTATAAAACAAATTGTAACTGAAGTTATAATTTATCTTATTCATTGTACTGGAAGTCTGGAACAACACTCCATGAAAGTTGCCTTGATTCACATAAAAAAAAGACAGCATCTGCATTCTTGACCCTACCATGGACCTGGGATGCTCACCTCCTGTTTGACCTTGAATAGATGTCTATTGAAATGCTGTTGCAGCCTCTCATTTGCATAATTAATGCAAAACTGTTCAAAGTGATTTTTCTGGAAAATATGCAAGTAAAATCATCAGAAGCAGAGAAAATCAAATTGCAATTGAAACATGCCTAAACAAAAAAAAAACGCAGAAGACATACCTGATATGACTCAAAACCGTACATATCCAGAATATTTATGAATCTCCATGCATGTTGTTTGCCTACTTCAAGTGACTTGTTGATATGTTGAACAATCCAGTCAAACAAGTTTTCATAGATGGATTGTGCCAATGCATCCCTTTTTTTAATGGCCTGAAGATGGCAGAAGAACCAACAATGGGCTTCTCTTATCATATGTTGCAAAAACACGAATATATCATAGACACATATACAATAAAATCCAAATGAATTGATACATTTAAAAAAAAAAGAAGCATATTCTAAACCTGTGACAACGTTAGCCTTTTGGGAATATTATCACTGCATGCTTGGATTTTATTGGAAGATAAAGCTAACATCAAGTCCTCAACTTTGCAGCCCATCAACTTGGCAGAATTTGCTACAGCTGCAACAGGATTTAAGAGAAGCTTTAATCACATCTGCAGAAACATCTTCATAGTTCTTTTTCTTCAGCCCCAAAGTTTTTACATTACACAGATTTAAGTGGACGATAAGATAGAAGATATGTGAAATACATTCAAGAAATTCTACGATCAGCCTTAACAGAGGGTAAAATAAATGAGAGGTGACCAAATGGTTTACAACATTAAATGAACACCACTAACATGATGCCTATTAGAAATTTTGACATGAGTAAGTGGTAAAATATAAAAGGAAGACGAAAGGAGAGCATGAAGGGAGCTTATAATGAAGGATTTGAAAACAGAATGCAACACATAAAACGGATCATTGTAGGCTGCATGAACAGGATAATGCTTTCAAGCCAAAACAGTCAGAGAAGGCACTAATGATTGATTTATTGATTGATACATATAGGCATAAAGCAGGACGCATGATCCTAAATGAATGAAAAAGAAAAACCAAGACGTAGAACTAGATGAATTATACAATAGTAATACACATAGTCAAAAAATATAAATATATATATATATATATATATATATATATGCACACTGATCTACATACAAAGTCACAGATACAAATGTATGCATGCATGAAGGCATGCATGCGCACCCACAAATCACGCACATTCATGTGCCCGCACACACACACATAGAGCATGTGTGCCAAAGCTGATAAATATTGGTCTTGGCCAGAAAAACCAAAATACAAACTAATGAGTACCCAAATGTGATACTTAATATTTAAGTTTGGTGTCAGTCTATGCCAAAATATGATACATATTTTGTTTGGACAGAAAAAGCATGACCAAACCTAGCATGTGTGCCAGCCTCCAAGAACAAAACTGTGGTTTGACCAAACAAGAAACAACCATGATCAAATAATCCTCGGTTTAGACAAACCAATAGACCTAGACTCTCTATTGCCCATCAATAAAGCAAATAATTCATTTCCAGGAGCATGTTCCTTTCCAATAGGCTAGGGAGCACAAATAGTATACAACTGTGAAATCTCAGAATTCCTTGAGGAGCAATAGTTGAAGTTCAGCTTGACCACCACTTAGGAACCTTCCATGCCACCTATAGCCTTTAGATACAATATGGACAGAAGGGCCTTTAACTCCCGCAGAATGTCCCATAATAAAATGTATTCCTCTAACGTCAGCATGCATACATGCATCATAATCATTATTCTCTAATCCTTTAAAGAAATGAAGACAAGAATCTTAGCAGGAAATTATTATTATTTATTTATTTTTTTAAATTCATCATAAAAGAACAACAAAAATAATTATAAAATCTAGTTATTATGTCCACAACCATAAAAAGTAGCTTCTTGAAATGTCGGATTTTGAATATAAGCTACATGGAATCTTTTATTTTCCCAAGGTACGCTTGTTGACATGACATGATACCAATATGAGTATTTCATAGCTGTGTCCATCTTTAATAAAATTTCTTCTATTCTAAACAAATGTTTTTTCTACCTTCACGATATCTTTAACTATCAAGTCTCAAATGTGTATAAAGTGCTTTTGTATAGTGCGTACTGGTATCACTTTATTTCAGTACAACTTAAACTAGAAAGTTTAAAATGTATAACATAATGCAGCAAGAATATAGGGAATCGACTAGTCTAACATTTAGATACACTCTTACACTTGAAAATTGCACAACAGTCCATGTAACATAGTTTTGAATAGTAATGCAAAAGGTAAAAATTTAGAAATTGATATGAAAGACAAACACAAAAAAAAGGAACATAGAGCCCACCTTCATCAGCCACAACTTTAACATGGTTTTCACTGTCAGTAACTTGAAACGAAATGTTTCCCAGCCACAACGCAGCAGAAAGCATTGTAAACATATTCTCCTGGTCTTGTTTGCAGAGTTGAACTATATCTAAGGCTTCCTGTTCAAATAAGATTAAAAAAAAAGGGGGAACAAAATGAATTTATATAAAATTTAAAAGGCATATATGAACTTGTAATAATTAATTTTCCCTGCATGAAACAGTTGAAACATTTTTCCTTTTTCAAGTTACCATCAGCATGTGAAATCTATGGGCATCATCCACTTCATCAATGGTGAAGCAGTTGCTCTGCTTAAGATAATCATATTCTCTGGCCGTTTTGAGGTTCAACTTTTCTGCAAAAGTATGCTGACAATCAATCGAAAACTTGACAAAACCTACATAAAGAATGAAGAACTGCACCAAGTATTTTAATGAAAAGTCAAGGTTAACGATATGGCAACAGTTATAGAATACTTCAGAGATAGAAACAAGCACAAATTTTCCAAAAATGATCGTTCCCAATGTTCCACTTCAGCTAATAAAGCACAAGGGTGGAATTTCCAATTATCAAAACTAAATATTTCCATCTAAAAAAGATTTGTAGCAAGCCACATTGTGGAGATAGAAAGCAACTAAATGCCGGCAACTATGGAATGAATGGCACACACCAGGAAGGATAGGTGCAAACGCATGGATTCAATAACAAAATCCTTTTGGGGAAGATTAAAACTGTTGGACCAATCCTGCCATACAGTAATAAATGAGAACTTCCTATCAAAAGGTCCATTAGTTGGCTAGAATCACCCAACCACCTTAGCATTTCGCCTTTAAATTCCTTGATGTCAAGGGGCAGGGTCCTAACCCTCCTGCTTTTGTGCAGCATGTGCATTAATCACAGGAAGGAGGCCTAGAATTCAGGACAAGCATAATTGCACATCTTCTGAAATAATACCATAGAAAGAGATCAAAGAACCTATAAAACACACATAAAACATGAGAGATCTAGTGTCTGAAGTCTGAACTATTTTAGACAGCTAAGTAAAAACAAGATAGCAGTAGCATAACTTCTGTCACAATGTAATACTCACCTCTAATAGAGGGTGGAGCACCAGCACAAAGTTGGTAAAAAATATGATATGATCTTTCCCCCTGAGCCAGCTGAACCACTCTGGACTGTAATGTAAGATAGAAATAATTAAAAAATAAATAAAAAAATTGCTAGGAGACAATAAATTATCCAAGCAAAGGTGAGAGTTGCCAGAGAGAGTTACCTTCTCAAGCAGAACTATCCACAATTATTATATGGAGTTGAAGTTTTACATATATGGAAACATGCAAAAATGAAAGCAATCAGTTTATATCCAAAACAGAAACTTGAGAAAATTATTTCATAAATAGGAAGTTGATTATTGTATACATGCTTACAAGTTTGAATCATAGCACTGCACATTTTGCCTGCTGAGCTGAAATGGATTTCAATAAGCTTCCCCTACAACATATCAGGAAGATATATAAAAAAAAAACTGTCTTCTAACCACCATCTCAACTAAGAATTGTCTAAGATGAGAAAACATCATGCAAGTACATCAAGAAATTCAAAAGCAGAACAAAAACTTTTCAAATGCCCAAGCACAAAAAACCTGACAGGACCCTAAATACAAAATGAAGAAAAAGGAAAAAAAAAACTCACAAATCTGCTAGAGTTATTGTTCCCTGGTGTTTTTGCATTCCCAAATGCTTCCAATATGCAACTGGTCTGGAGGACTTTATACTCTATTCCACTGCCACCACCAATTGCAGCCAAGTATTGCATTGCAAATTTTGCTGTTTCGGTTTTTCCAGCTCCACTTTTTCCACTGTTATAGAAATTCAAAAATAAGAAATTCTTCATGGCCATACTAAGATTTATCCAACAAGTAGAAACATCAGCAGCTGCTCAAGGAAAACTTAAACAAGATTATGAGAAAACCTCAGAAACAACCATACAAGGATCAGAACAAACAGAGCCCATCAATAAGAATATAAGATGCACATAGTCTTACCTTATAATTATTGATTGATTCAGTTCATCTGGAAGAATTTACAACAGGAAAAAAGGGATAGAAGCATCAGAACCAAATATTTTTCTGCCACTATAGAACTGAACTTTTTTTCCCCTTTTCTTTCCTAAGCAAGTGTCACTAAGTTACCTTTCATCATCTCTTTATAGGCAGCATCTGCTATCAAATACACATGAGGGCTCTCAGTCATTTTCTGCCTGTAAGCTGTGACAAATTCATCTCCATAAAGTTTGACATCTTTAAAGGGATTGATTGCAACAAGAACAGGCCCCGCATTACTCTACAGCAATACAACAGGACATTGTAAACACCATATCAAAGACAGAACAACATTTGGATTGGCAGGTAGGTAAATATATAAATCAGTGAACCATACTTACATAAATCATATCATGTGAAAATCTGTATTGAAGATTATGAAGAATTGATGGCTCATTCAAGTAACTAAGCCGCATAAGATCATCTACTCCCTCAAGTATTCCTGGGTTTGCAGGTAAAAGATTCCCCGTAGGCACTGTCAGAACCTGAGTAAAATAGCACACATATGTCCCATGAGCTTCTGTGATGGTGATTAATCAGGAATGGTTAAGAAAACCCTCTGAACTTATAAACTCACTCTTCCATCTGAAAGTAAAACAGCAGCATTGTCGCCTTTTCTTGATTGGATCTTTCCTAACTCCCATTGGCCATTCCAGAACCAACACCAACAATGGGGACTCTGCACAAAAGTTTCAACCTTTTTTATGCGTGTGAAATAAATAAATCACCTTATGAAGGAACATAAAAGAGGATATATAAAAAATATAGAAATCTTGCAGTCATCCAGCACTTTACCATGGTATAATTGGAATGGGAAAAAAAGGCACATTTACCGGGAAATAACCAACCATAGTCATACATTCCTTTCCCTTGATTCAAGATTTCCTCCATGCCCATATCAATTCTCAATCAATGTTGTTTTTTTAAGTCACTCAATAAGAAGCTAGCATAAGGATACAATAAATCTCCTCCTGTTTTATGAGGAGAAATAACATTAATCAAATAATTTACTCAACAGAAGCTCTATATTGCATGGACACGTACCAATAAGCTGAGGTCATATTGGGCATTACATCGAAAATTAACATTGAGTGTGCACTCTGTTTTCCTCCAATGTGTTTCTAACTGTATAACAGGCTCATTATGCATTAGTTACATGATATGAGACAAGTCAAAGATGTACTATTGTTCAATCCAACAGATCCAATTAACTCAATTATTTTCTAATAGATTATTTGAATAACCTATGGTGTCGACAAACCAAATTTCTCAAATATTCCAAATCCAACTCTCTTTATTCTGTCAGACTTTGACATTAATTCCAGATAAACTATTAATGCAACATTGGGTAAACCAGATAAACTATTACCCAAATAAAATACCATCCTAAAAATTAATGATATTCTCAGGCATTTAAACCGACAGAATTTACTAACAGTTAAAGAGCAACCTGCTTGAGTTATTGAATCTTTAGTATTGCTCTCCCAAATCTTTGATACCTCAAACTCTTGAGAAATATTTGGACCTAATCACCATCTAAGAAGAATCCAACTAGAAAGGAATGCAGCTACAGCAAGTCATGATAGGTTTCCAACATGGAGCTATGGTGAAAGTTAGAATCAGAATGGAACTCAATAAATACGGCACTCAAATATTTAAATTAAAGTACTGCTTTTAGATTTAAAAAGAGGGTTAACATAGTCTAAAATATGTCATTTCAAGATTTTTCTTCAAATGCACAGGGTGAAACCTTCATTAGGCCACATACTTTGGGATGGAAATATCTCCATAACCAACCAAATTTCATCTTATTACTGCAGTTCTAAATCTTCTAACGGCTCTAACTTTGTACAAATTATGGAACTATATGCCGTTCCAGAAACTAGGAAATCCAAACTTAATTTGCGTGGCAAACATATAAAAGCAAATCATGGTATAACAGAAATGATTTAAAACAAAAAAAAATTTTTATATCTGTTTTCCTTTTTAGTTAAACAGAAATATATTTAATATCTATAAAAGCAAAGAATGGCATACCCTCTTTAGAATATCAGATTCCTCAGTTGACGTGGACAGTTCCAAGGATGCATAGGCAAAATTAGTAACATCTCTTTCATTATTCTCCTTATCTGATTTGCAGGAGCAGGGAGGCTCTGTCATCATCTCTTTCCACCCATGACTACCACCTCTATAAACAGAATCCTTATCATCCCTCGTTTTCTCCTCCTCTCTGCGACCATTAGGCAGATAATCTGGAGCTCTCTCACCAATTTTAAAGTCGAGAGGCAATGATCTCCTCGCAGAGGGAAGCCGAGCCTTCGAAGTTGGACGAACAGGCAATGCCGGTGGTAGGTCCTTTGGCTGCTCATCCCTTCGCCGGATAGACTCCAGCATTACCTCCAGCGAGCTACGCGCAAGGTTCGAAGGCAACGAAGTAGACAACATGATTCCAAAACCCGAAAGCCAGATCCCAGACCAACACAGAAAAGTAATTCCCTCCTCCAAAAATAATCAAAATTCACCAATCCGAGCTCCTCCTACGAATTCAAACAGAGATTCATTGAATTCTCTAACTGATCAAAACCTAACATATCAATTACATAAAAAAAGTTTGCCAGCATAAATTCTTGTTCATCGCTTAATTGAAAATTTCTCGGTCATATAAAATTCTGCAACCGCATTTGCTCGGCAGCTCACCGAAAAATTAAAAATATAAACGATAAGAGAAAACATAAGAAATTCCTCACTTAGTCCGGAAGTAACGAGAAGTATCGCGGAATGTCGGAGTTAGTTAAGAAACAGACCTTAGAAGGAGGATTAATGGCGGAAACAGAGCTGAATTCTGTTTCAAGATATTCTCTGGGCCACCAAAGCTTGGGAAAGTGGTCGCTCTTGAATCACTCCAAAAACCTCTTTATGTTCCATTAAAAGAATCAAAACCTACCCTTTCTACCGAAGCTTGAGGATTTACATTATCAGAAATGCAAATTGCCAGATATGTCCTGTTCGCTATTTATTACTTTGTCGAGACTTCGACAAAGCCTAAAAGGATAAAAATCGGACGGAAGACAGAGAGAGCTAGAGAGAGAGTTTAACTGTGACCCCGTTTTGTGGGTAAAATTACGATCCAATGCCACCATACTTATTGCTTGTTTTTAGAAGAAGGGTAGGCATTTAAATTCCGTTTTAAACGAGGACGTGAAAGTAATTTAGGCTGGACAAAGATGTAACGGGGCTTACGGTCGCTTGCCGAAACGTGTGTCATCAAAATCTGTACCCACTCCTACTGAAACCTGGATTCTCAGGTTCGTTAAACAAACGTCTAGAATTTTAAATTTTGAATACGAACGTGACAACGACATTCTCTTTGTGGGGACCTGAAATTTGAACGAATTTGGCCTAACGTTACCATACTATTCAAATTAATAGTTTTGTAAGTCCAATTATTGTAATATGTCATACTTAGTTATTTTTTATGGAATATTATAATATTATATTTAACCACTATAATATATTATTGGAAATATGGTGTTTAAATAAATGGAATCCTATCATAAAGTTTCAAAATCAAAAAGTTTATAGCAAGGATAAAAGTGTCACTAGGTGTAAAAAAAAATTTTTGAACATCTAATAATAACGGTAACGCGTACACCGCTGTTTAAGGGGAAAGGGCAAGTCAAAATTAGGTTAAAAAGTCAACCGTTAGGTTTTTCCAAACTTGAATCAACATGATGTCCTATTTACATGGCGATGGGTCCCTCCATTTGGAGCTTTATATTATATTACCCTTTATTGCAAACATCTCGTCCCATTGCATTTGGTAGCTCCACAAATGACAAGTTCAGAAATTATTTATTCTTGTCAAAATATTTGTTGATACTTGATAGAATGATAGACGCATTGCCACAAAAGGTGTGAGTGGAAAACAGCAAATTGGAAGGACAGTTCAACGACAGTGATTGTTAATCAATACTTATGCGACCACAACTTTTTCCTAGCCCCTCATGATGATTGGCCCCACCTCTAAAAGACAATTAGGAAAGATGTGAAAGGGGAGGAATGAAATGGCATGCAGTTTTGGCCATTACTAGCCACTTGTGCTAAATTACTTGGAGCATTTCATGGTTAGTGTTTTTTTAAGTGGGCCATATATATAACACTTACAACAAGTGAAAAACTTTAACCGTGGGACCATAGTATGCTTCACGTGGAAGCATCCCACCTCAACAGCAGTGATCAACGCAGGCCAAAACTACAGACAATTTCATCCCAAATTGGGATACTGTTAATTATATTTCTTCATAGACGCATATCTGGAATACTTCAATGTCGAGATACGATATTCACCATCTATCCCTTCAACATCTTCACCAATAATGCTTACATGTTAATTTCATGTGTTTGTGTTTAATTATGTTGGATATATAATATATTTTCATTAGGATTGCAGAATAAATATAAAATCTTCATACAATATATGGAATTTAAAAAAAACAACCATTTAATGTGGGTGATGTGAAGGAGTATTGCATGAAGTCTCTTCTTTTCCTATTTAATGAATTTATATGCCCACCATATCTTTGGCATTATAATGACACAGATGTTTACGGGAAAAAAGTTTTAATTAATGAAAAGATTAATTGAGAGTTCACCTGTGGACATTCCCTGAGACAAGAACTTTCTGGTCTCCCCAACACAAGGGTCCATTTTTGCCGTCTCTTTAAACAAAAGAGAGCAGGTTGGTATTAGCTCATGAGTGCTTGCAAGGCCACCGTGATGGCCGGAACTTTTGGCCGGAACCTTTGAATGGAGATTAACAGGCGTGGGACGTTCACATGCCACGCCCATCATTTATTTTGTTTCATTTAATCATACATATTTTTAATTGGAAGATTTTAACCTTTAAACATTAAATAAATCTAGTGAACGGCTCAACAGAATGCTAGTTGCAAAGCCCGTATATCAGATAAGTAAGAGAGAGCATAACATCAAGAGAAGGCTTAAATCTATGATGTCTGAGTTTACAGTTCAGCCCAAGCTCTCCCCTTATCCACTGGGCAAGCTTGGCGTGATTCTGTTGCCAAGGACCTTGCTCAAACCAATACTTGTATATTTTACATCTTTATATAAGAAAGAATTTGATCCAAAGTTATGTGATTGAATTATTTTCAATTAGCAGTGTGCATATGCAATATTGCACCTACGTAAAAAGAAAAGGGAAGAGGCCCAAGTTTTAAATGAATTGAGACAGTTATGATTATTATTCCCTTTTATTAAAGAATCTTGCTGTGTTTGGCATTGCTTAATTAAGTGCTTATTTCAGCTTTTGACTTGATTCAATACTTTATTAAGTTGCAATCTTGTTTGGTAGCTTAAAATGGATAATTCCTTATCCATAAGAAGAAGAGGGAGACTACCCATAAGGAGAAGCCCCTGTTAGCAGCTTCTCCTTCCACTTATTTAATAAGCTCCCAAGCCCAATCGACTCCATCTCCCTCTCCCTCTCTCTCTCCTTTCTGGTTTATCAGATTCAAGTCCAGGATAGAGGAGGAGGCGATCTTGCGGTTACCGGTTGCAGCGAACTTCTCCGACTCCACGGAGTCAATAGAGACGGAGTTGAAGAACCGGAATGAGGTGGGGGAGAAGCCGACACCAATGCTGATGGCTTGTGGGTCAAAATAATGAAAAATAAATATTTTCCTCACTCCTCTTTTATGGATAGTCACTCACACACCACAGCTTCCTATGCTTGGAAACAATTACACAAGCTAAAACCTTGGCTCCACAAAGGAAGTGCAAGGATCTTGGCCAATGGTAGAGATGTTGACATAGTCAAGGATAAGTGGGTTGGAGATAAAACTCAAACCATTTCTGTTTCTCATAATATTCATCACTTTACTATATCCAGGGTAAGTGACCTGCTTCATCAAGATTCCCACACCTGGAATGTTGGCCTTATACAGCAGTTTTGGGATATCGACACAACTCAGAAAATTCTTCATACTTATCTTAATCCCCTACTGCACAAGGATCAACAAGTTTGGACCCTCACCTCCTCGGGTCAGTTCACTGTTGCTACGGCTCATCAACTATTATTATCAGACCAAGTGATTTTGACTAGGCCAATTTGGAATCTGATATGGAGACTTAAATGCCCCATTAGAATCAGATTATTTTTGTGGAAATGTTCGCAGGCGGGGATTCCTACAGCAGCTACTCTTGTACAACGGTGGAGGGGAATAGATCCTACTTGTCCATTTTGCAATGAACATAGTGAGACCTTGGAACACATTTGGCTCAAATGCCCATTTAGTAGAGCCATATGGCTTCGTCATATTGGAGGATCTACCCAACAATATGGTCCTCAACATGATTTCAACATGTGGTTCTGCAATTTATTATCACTGGCACCTCCATCTCCTTCATTTGACATCATGGATTTCTTATGTCTAGTGGCCTGTTTTGGTTGGGCCATCTGGAAGTCAAGAAATGCTATACTTTTTGAGGCTAAAGTACCTTCCTTGACCTTTACAGGTCATCTGTTCAGAAGATTTGTTAGTGATTCTCAACTGCTGCAATGTGCTGGTTCTCAGACTCCTTCTAAACAACTGGCTATAGATGTCAAATGGGAACCTCCTTCCTCTATCCTTTTATAGAAGTCAATTTTGATGGCGCTCTTAGAAAGACATCCATGAACGCCGGAGCAGGAGGAATGTGTCGAGATTATATGGATCGTTTCTTGGCTGCTTTCTCCTCTAAGTTGAAGGTATCCACTGCTCTCCAAGCTGAAACCTGGACTGCTTTACAAAGTCTTAAATTAGCTAAAGATTTGGGCTATGATCACATTATTCTTGAGGGACACTCACTGTTTTTAATTCAATTACTATCCCATTCCTCTTGTCAAGTTCCATGGCGTATAAATGAATTGATTGGAAATACTAGGTGCTTGTGCGCTTCTTTTGCTTCAATCCAGTTCAGGCACACATACAGGGAAGGGAACCAGCTAACAGACACCCTGGCAAATTTTGCAATAGACCACTCACAATGTACCTGGTTTCATTCCTCTCCTCCTTTTTTGTCTCATATTTTATTTGATGATGCGAGAGCCTGTAGCCGCTGTACCTATTCTAGACTTTGTAAACACCTATAATATAAACGTCACCTAATAATGATGTCCAAGGGCTTTTATATGTAATATCGTTTCTTCAATTAAGCGCATGGGCATCAAGATCACTGTATTCTTTGTCTTTTTCTTCGCATGTTTTGTGGCGTAATTCTAACAACCAGGCCTTCGGTTAGTGGAGTCGTGATGAGGCTGATCTTCAGGCTAAACAATCTCAAAGCTGATCTAATTCTTTTGGATTGCCCGTCCACTTGGGTGTTTCGTTCTGTCTCTTGAAACCTTGATCTTATCGGCAACGGATCCTCTGTGTAGTAGATCCTCTGGGAAGCAAACACCTTCTTTGTGTAGCACAATCCAATGGTCCAAATTAAATAAAGGCTATCAAATATGGGGGTACCTCAGGCAAACAATGGGGTACCTCTGTCAAATACTGGGGTACCCCAGGCAAACATGGGGTACGCGATCTTAATAATGGGGTACCTCTGTCAAATACGGGGTACCTAAGGCAAACATGGGGGTACCCCCATATTTGATAACCCCTAATTGACCTTTAGAGCTTAACAATGGGGTACCTTTGTCAAATACGGGGTACCTCAGGCAAACATGGGGGTACCTCCATATTTGATAGCCCCTAATTGACCTTTAGAACTGGCGATGAAGGCCACGTCACGACATTTTCGTGAATCAGCTTCGTTCCCACGGTGGTGTGGCCATTTGATTGTGCTGCACAGAGGAAGAAATTGCTTCACAGAGAAATGCTCCAATTCACTCGCTTTCGTGGATAATGAAATTATGAGTAAGAATTTATTTGGCTCGTACGAAAAGGGACAAGAACTGATTCTATAGAAAAATATTTCTGTTTGAAATCGTCTGCCGCAATTAATTGCAGCCGTCAATACTGCTTGATCAAGATGGTGACACATGAAGCATCCAAAGTTTGCAGTTATTTTGCTTTTGAAAATATAAAAAAATTCTTTTCGTTGAAAAAACCCTTATCATGAGATGCTCTATGTGGCAGCATCCTAATAGTAAATGACGGACGATATCATCCCTAATTCTTTTCTTTTTCTCTCTTTTTTTTTTCTTCATTTTCTGTAATCCTGAGAAAAAAAAAAGGTCAACATACAAGAAATTAATAAGTTTATGATATACATTATCAAAAAGGTTCGGAGTTATAATCTAGAAGCTACTCATATCATAGGAGAAAGGGCTGGAAACATGCATTTGTTTGACTCCTATGATTATTTTAGTGTGATATCTCCCTTGCCAAGACTAAGTTGCAACTCCAAATACATTTGCCACGTGATTAATTAAAGGGAAAAAAAACCAAGTTAAATTATTCTGTTTTTAGGTTTTTTTTTTTTTTTTAAGTTAGGTATATTTTGAAATCGCTTATAACATAATACTAATCCTTCCAAGGTGGATGGAAATCATTGCAGCAAAAATCCTATAGCCACATATGTAGCAAGTCTATGATTATTCTGTTTAAATAAAAAAAGGTTAAATACACCTTGGAGTGTTGGAATTTTTTTTAATATTCCTTGCAGCCTGTTGCAAATTCGATATGGAAGCCAATACCAGAGATAATAATGGCCTACCAATAGGAGAACAAACATATTTTATCGGGCTCACAAGCACCTTTGTAGGTTGAAATTGTCTGCCGCAATGATCTTGTGGCAGACCCTGCAGCATCGTAGGATGCTGTCATGTGTCGCATCCCATGAATGTTGCATTTTTCACATTAAAAAACGTGAAATGTCATTTCAACTGATATTTCACATTTTTAAATATGAGTTTCACAACATCCGTGGGATGCTACACATGGCAACACCCCACGGATGCTACAAGGTTTGCCACAGGACCACTGCATCAGACAATTTCATCCCACAAAAAAATTGCCCTGTTTGAAGGCCTAAAATTGCCAAAAAGAATCATAACAACTCATAAGCCAAGTTGAGGTGCATAAACTATATTTTGAAGAAAACATCAACTGTTTCTTCAATTTGATTTAGATGTTGCCATGTGGAATATCAAATGATTGCAAATTTTTTGCTTTTAAAAATATAAAAGGTTTTTCTATTCTAAAAAAACCTTGACCATGAGATGCTCCACTTGGTAGCATCTCAATCAATTTGTAAAGATAGCTCACAGTAGACGATTTCATCTGTAAATTTTTCATGAGTTGCTTTCTGGTGTTGGAGAGGGATGCTTTCATGTGGAGCACCCCATAGTTAATGTTTTCTATGCTTGCCCCACACATAAATCAGATAAACAAACCCTTATATGTTCTAATTGCTTTTTTGAGGGACTTCCTGAACTTGTTACATAAAAACCCATAAAAGGTATTTGTGATAAATACGTAACCAATAGTGGATTATCATATCAAGAAGTACCATCCTCTCTTTTCTCTCACACACTTGGAAAATATTTTTTTTTATATTGCAATCAGTTGCTGATGTGGCAATAAGCTCTTGGATTTCAATCCATTCTTATTTTTCTACATAGAAAAATGATTATCCCTCATCACACCTGCATAATAATCCCGCATGGTTCACTAGTTGCCTAATTATTGGTCTCGGACATAAACTTAAATGCCAAATTGTCTAACTATGGCTCAATCCAAACATTTTGTAATGGGAAGGAAGCTACTATGGTCACGCCCAAATTTGCCAGATGGGTAATTCCCTTCCTGCCTTTCATTAAAGAAAAAAATGATGCCAAACTGCCGACTAATAAGAAAAAAAAAAAAAAAAACCACGCAAAATGACAAAATACCTGTCACTCGATGCCATTATTCTTTTATTGATTGATATTATTAAAATTTTCAGATGAGAGACCAGGTCTTTATTTATTAAAAACAAAATGAATAAAGTACCTTTTTTTTTTTTGGTAATCAAATAAATAAAGTACATGGCATCATCAACAGAAGGAGCAAACTAGGGCATATATACATACGGAATACCGGTCATTCGATAAGAACGGCACGTGTCAAGTTTATACCCAAAAAAAAAATAGTTGATAACATTAAATGCACCTAAGATATACATTAATCACATCCAAATAGTTGATAACTTGACAATTTTCTCATAAACCTATATAATAATTTCTCAAGTTTGAATTTATTGAGCTCTTATCACACAGAAAAAATAAATAAATGAATAAATAAATCCAATTCTCTTATGACGGTTTCATGTGTCCACGTGGCAGAACATTCATGTCATCCTAGGTAACTAAACCTAGGAAGACAGACCAGAAATGCTTTTAGCCAAAAACAACTCGCAGTTGCCTTTGGCGTACGGCACAACACAAGGCATAACTTTCCCTCTTCTCCGAGGCTTAACCGAAACAAACTGAAAAAGTGTTCGTTTTCCATAAGAAGAGAGAAACCTCCCTTCTACACCAAAAATGGATCAACACGAAGGAGAGACCTTAACCATTTTCGAGAAGGTCCGAGTTAACGGAACCTTAACACCGGCGACGCTGTCCTCCAACGGAAGAATCCGGTGGACGGACTGCAGGAAACGTTGCCTCAGGGTGGACAAGGATGTCCTGAGCATTGCACTGGAGGAAGGCTCTGGAATCAGGATTCGGGCTTTCGTAGAGAGGAAGACTGCGATCACTTGTGGTTTGAATTGCGGGGTTCGAGTTAGGAAGGATTTCGTTTTGCAACCTTTATCAGTGGATTCACAGAGGCTCTGGTCCCAGAAGCTCCAGGAATGCTTGGATTCTCTCGGTCAGTGTTTCAGCAGATTTATGACGACGGTTTAATTTTTCTTGGATTTTCTTGTTTTTATTTTTCTGGCAATAAATTGAGATAACTAGAAGTGTCGATTGCGGAAGCTTATCTTTCCCGGATTAATCTTATTTTTTCTTCTCGCATTCATACCAGAGCGGCCGAAAACGTTATTTGTCGTCGTGAACCCTTTTGGAGGGAAGAAATTCGCACCCAAGATATTTCAAGATGAAGTTAAACCCATATTTGTGGCTGCTGGCATCCAATTCACGGTGCTAGGTGGGTATTCCTTGGTCTCTTCTTCTTCGCATACCGATTGTTTTGCTTTGAAAGCTTTCGTTTGAGATATGCTTTAAATGATTTAGTTTCCTCCAATGTATCTTGCAGAAACTCAATATCAGCTTCATGCCAAAGAAATTGTTCGAACATTGGATCTGTCAAAGTATGACGGAATCGTTTGTGTCAGTGGAGATGGCATCTTGGTCGAGGTCAGTTTGCTGTGCTACTTACTGCAGAGCCGGTCTTGCACGTTTCTGTTGCACTGATGATAAAATCCACTATATGTGTGTGTGTGGGTGTGTGTTTGTTTGTATTGCAATGCCTTTAATAGATGATTCTGGTCTGATATGCCAGTACCTTGGATTTCTTTGTCATGGTTTTTGGATCTCTAAAAATCTAAAGGCATTTGTTATATGTAGCATCTCAATCATACAGGCTATCTTGAAGTCATTTCTTTATGTTTGCTTTAAACAGATTTTGTTAAATCATTTTCTACTGCTTGGTCATTGTGCATTGATCTTCCATCATTTTAGTTATCTTATGAAATTTGAAATTTGTAGTAGGTAGTAAATGGGCTGCTCCAAAGGGAGGATTGGAAGGATGCAATTAAAATGCCTCTTGGGGTAATTCCAGCAGGTTTGTTAGTCAATCAAGGAGTTCAATTAATAAATTGTTGCTTCCTTCTATCTTTGCAAAGAATGCCTCCAATTTGACATTTTGACCTTTTCCTAAGTATATTATATGAGTTGTAAGAACCAATTAATCAAGTTGCTTACTTAAAGCTTACGTTCAATGAAACACATAAATATGCTTATCTTTATGCTCTTCTCATGTTGTTGTTATAACTTCTAAGTATGCTCCATCTATTGGAGGACTCTTTGAAATCCAAGCAATTCCCACTATGACCCGATTGCAATTGTTTTCAATGCTTGCGTTTCCTGTTATTTACTTGGCCCTGTCTGTAGACCACATCAACCTGGGTTCAGAGTTTGGCTTCTAAAATATCATGGAGTCTACTCCTTGTAGCACAGTGGCTTTTTGGAATGCTTATAAATTTTGCTGCTCATTGTCCTTTGTATGGAAAGTATTCCCTGAAAGGCCAACACTGATTTTTACCACTTTTTGTCTACATTTAATCGGAGCTTGTGACGTAGCACAAGAAACTTTTTCTTCCTTTCATATGATTATTAACCCCACAAAATATTATTCTTCCTAAATTCCTTCATTGAAATGTTCCGATGTCTTAGGATCTTTTCATTTTGGTACAAATCCCTTCACTTGTCTTGGGAGAAAACTTTCCACAGCTTCCCCTGCATCCTTTCTGAAGTAATTATTTTCTTTTCCCTTTTGCCCCACATAACACAGGTGTATTATTTGTTTTACAGTGTAAATATTTTTCAAGAAGTCTGTATTCTCCTGTTGACCATCTATTTGCATATAGATACTTCTGTAATCTAGGTCCAGATCTGGATATTTAAGACAAAAACCAGGTTATTACCTCCTCTTTGTTTCATTGCAATGGGTTTACAGTGAATTAGCAGAACCTAACACCACCAAAGTTTCCCCACTCTATTGACTGGTTTTTCTTATTCAAGTTTGGTTTACCTGATATAACTTCTGGCTGCATCCCGCTTCATGCCTGTTTTTTATTTTTTTTCTTTGGGAGGTGAAGACTTGACGTTTGCTACATAACTGGACTAGGACATCAAGAAACTTATACCTACCATGGAATTCTTGACCATCAAAGTTTAACTTTTGTTTTTCTAACCTCTCCAACAACTATAGGGCCCAACTTTGAGTATGCATTAAACTGAATGTGGAGTTAACTTTTAGCACAAGTTCCTTCTTTCTTCAATTACAACTCTTGTTTTGAGAGTTGACCGTGAATTTTACAAGAACTTCAACTGCTTCTTTGATTGACTCTTTTTGTGTGGTAAACAAGTAAGATTAGGCAGTTTGTTGCCAAATTACTAAGGCCTTGTTTGGCGTTCATTTTGGGAACTCATTCCATGACTTGGAATGAGTTCCAAGGCTTAGAATGATTTCCTTTAACAGATCAATGATTAATTGCAATTTGGGAATGAATTTTCACTAATGCACTGAAAAGAGAATTACCCTAAGACCCGTTTTTTGATTTTGAAAATTCTTGCAAAAGTGTGGTGGCAAACTTGTAATATCAAAAAACTTTGAAGGATATTCTTGAAACTTGTTATAAATACTTCTTAACATGACAAGGATAAACTTGTCGTTTATGAAAAGCTATTTTAAGTTAGAACAGTGGCACATCTTACTATGAGTTCATGGAACTCTTTCATGAATGCTAAACAAGACCTAACTTGGGTGACTTCTGCTGCTTGGTAGATTCTGCTATTAATGAATTGGTGGAGCATCTAAGGTTTTTGTTAGAATAATTTGAAATCACACAATGTCATCAAGAGTCAATATACTATGGAGCAGCTTTAAACAAACAACCAGAGCCAAATTACTCGTATATGTTACTAAATCTTCACAATGATTCCTATAAAGCAGTGAAATAATTTTCTGGTTCATGCGTACGAGTTTAAGATCACTTGGAACCTTGCTTAGTTCCGACCTTATAAGCAGAACCTAAGGGATCTATTAAAATGTAATGATTGCAAATCCATTGAAGTGGGGACATCACAGTTGACTCCTCTGATAAAATTTACACTCTGTTCATCACAATTTTTTTCTCCTTGAACTTCCAGATTTTCTTCTTCTTACCTGGCTATTCTAGTTGCTTTGGAAATTCCTGTTTGTGCTATTGTTCACCTTCTCATGCAACATTCCTTTTCCAACCCTTCTGTGATATTTTATTTAGTTCTAAAATATATGGTTGGCTTGCTGATGATATGGCCCCCAATGTAAACCTGAACAATGATGTTTTCAAATTGCTTTGTGTTTGAAATGTAATATGCAGGTACAGGAAATGGCATGGCAAAGTCAATTTTAAATTCAGTTGATGAACCCTGCTCTGTTTCTAATGCTATTCTTACAGTTATTCAAGGTTTGCTGTTTCTTTATACTTGGTTCCTTTTAGTGCTATAAATCCACATGATCATACTATTTGTCGCCATATCTGATATCTTACCACAATTTACTTTTTTTGGTTTGAATAGTTTTTCTTGTGCGTATTTATGCTTTGCTAAACACTTCTACCAACATATGCTTGTTCTGTTCAATTGTTTATTAATTATTTACAGGTCATAAACATAAACTGGATGTAGCAACTATTGCACAAGGGAAGAACATATTTTTCAGTGTCTTGATGTTTGCTTGGGGTATGACCAAAATTACTATTATTCAAAATATTGGTTGCCATCTTCCTGTTACTGCGGTCATTCTTATGCTGCTAATTTCCCCTTTCTCTTTAAAATTTTTCCATCTTCTAATATGATTTTAGTTTTCCAGGTCTGGTGGCAGATATTGACATCGAGTCTGAGAAGTATAGGTGGATGGGAAGCTCTCGTTTTGACTTCTATGTATGTGCATTGTTCTTTTGTTTTCTTGTCCTGATAATTTTATGCCCGTGTATTCTTTTACAATAATAATATTTAACCTTACCACTTCTTGCTTAATATTCATAACACTTTTAATTTTTATTTCATATGTTATTCTGTCTTCTGAGTCAACCACAATTTTGTTCAGTTTCCCAGTTTTATGAAAACAGCCTAATGAAAAGTTATTTTAAAGCCCAACAATGCTTTTTCCTTTTCGGATTCCTTTATCTTTGATATTTTAGGTTCTTTTTCTCCTCTTTAGCTTTTATATGTTTATTATGATTATGTCTTTTTGTTGCATGTCTGCATGGATTTATATTTATTTTGATCTTTCCCCAGAGCCCACAGATTTAACTTGCAAAATTACCACACTGCACAATATCCATAAACATACTAGTAAAAAAGGTCTTAAAATTTTTATTTCAGTGGGAATGTCGAAAATTCATAAAAGAGAGGTTTCCTTTGCTTTTTTTTTTTCCCTGCAAAATTGATGTGTGAAAATTTTGAAGTAAAATAAATTTTAGTGCTATTTTGGAGAGGAAACCTGTGGAAAAATTTTATAAAATTTCAAAAAACTTTAAAGACATGCCTGTAAAATATTCACAGCAAAAGAACCATCAGTTGGGGTCCATTCGAAGGTCAGTTTATTACTTGCAGATATCAAGATGTGATTCTTTTCATAGTGATAGTACCTTTAGATTCTAATTATGGCTTATCTATTGTAGCAGAACTTTGTCAAACAATCTGGTAAGAATAAAGCAATGATGCTTGCCACACTGATATAATTTGGCAATGTTCCAGGCACTTGTACGAATTCTTCATCTGCGGAAATATAATGGGCGCATTTCATTTGTCCCTGCACCTGGTTATGAAGCGTATGGGGAGCCAAGCAAGCAAAAAGGTCAACATGTTAATAAACAGAGCAACTGCCCAAACCAAGAGTTTACTTTTAAAATCATACAGCATGGCTATCAAGGACCAAAGGTCTCTTTGAAAAGCTTGGACTGGAGGATTATTGATGGTCCATTTGTTTTGGTTTGGCTGCATAATGTACCTTGGGGGAGTGAAGACACAATGGCGGCTCCCAATGCCAAGGTTAGTTTCCTGTTTGCATTGCTTCACAATTTGTTACTCTCATTTCCCTTTTTTTTTCCACTTCTCGATCAATTTATTATGGAGATAATCCATGTAAGTTAGACGAAAACCTCTGTGCTAGTCACAGATCATGTACAGGGTATAAGGATCAGGTAAAATCCTTGACAATTTAATCACCGCCCTGCTGTAGCAAATGTGTTTTTAATCTGCAAATGTGTAAACATTATGAAGCTTGCACAGATCACAACACAAGCACTGGACAGAGGATTGTAAGCTGTAATATTTTCATTTGAGGGATTCAAGATGACCAGTTGCTTTAACAATTGACATTGCTAATGCTCACTTTTATATTGCTTCTGAATCTTTCTCACAAGGAAATTTTGAGAGGAAAATTTTGTGACCATTCAACTTGATTTTTCGTCATCATTGTGTTTATTTATTAACCTCTACTCTCTTTCTCCTGTGGCTGTGCAGTTCTCAGATGGTTTTTTAGACTTAATTGTTATCAGGGAATGCCCAAAGTCATCCTTGCTAGCGTTGATGACAAAATTGAATAATGGAGGCCATGTCAAATCACCTTATGTCCTGTATCTGAAGGTGAGTTCAGTTGTTTTACTAACATCTTAGCTTGATTTTACTGAAGTTATATATTTATTTCACCTTTACTAACAATTAATTACCAGATGTAAAGATATTCCCTTTACCAGAATGTGAAGCGGTCTAGAAAGAAATAAGGATCGAGAAAGCTAAACTATCATACACATTACCTTTCTTCCATCATTTCTCTCATAATTTCAGAAGCTGAAGTATTACTCATACTTAAATTAAGCTTCTTACAGTTTTAAAGCATGATGATTTTCTGCATTTTCCATGTGTTGCAAAAAATGCAGGTCAAAGCATTGATTCTTGAACCAAGTCAAAGATCCACGAGCCCAAGCAAAGGAGGTATCATCGACTCAGATGGCGAAATCCTGGCCAGAGGGAAGGGAGCATACAAGAATGAGAATAAGGACCTGATGGCCTATGACACGATACAAATTACAGTGGATCAAGGTTTAGCTACCATATTTTGTCCTAGATAATATTAGATCTTGGATTTCCATATATCAGTTAATCATCCAATTTATAAATTTATAGTTTGAATGGATTAGCTGTCTCATCTCTTATCATACAGGTCCATATATACCTGTGGAAAGATAGAAATATAATATGTATATATGTGAACGCGCTCGCGCGCGAACGCATATATATTTATTCATTTTTTATTTTGACGACAAGGGCAATGTTCAAATCATGACATGCTATCTTTCGAAGCTTTACTAATAATGTCCATTCACTCTCCAAATTCCACATGCTTTCAGTTAAAGTTCTGTTTACTGGTTTGATTTTCTCACTTCCATGATTGTAACTATTTCATTTAATCATCCATGTTAGGTTGATTAGTTGGTGTCATTCACCATTGTTTCTTGAAGATGACTAATAAGTGTCACCATCCTTGAGCCTTGCTTTGCTATAAAACTCCTCGCTGGCTCATTTGTAGGAATTTTGAGTCTTTGACTCTCTCTCTCTCTTACTTTTAACCTTAAGAGACAAAGCAAGTTCAATAGTTCTATCTATGAAGAATTACTCTTAAAGGCTACGGAGGAGACAAAAAAAATTGCAGGAGACAAGGGAATCCATTGAAATCAAGTCTTCTGAAATCTAGGATTTGTCAATAACACTCCTATTTGTATACCTCCCATGCATTTGCAATTGCAACCTCGCTACTATGTACCCATCAGGCTTTCTTGATCCTATTATTTGGTCTTTTGCCCTTACAGGATATCTTTTTCCAATTTATATCAAACTCTCTGGGGTTTGATACTAACAACTTAAGACCCCAAAAAAAGAAAAAAAAAAAAGGCAGTTGTAAATATAATAACACAGAATTCGGTGCAAAAAGCAAAAAGAAAAAAATATATATTTATTTTATCAAAGGTAAAGGTAATAAGAATGAATGAATAAATAAATAAAAGTTGGGCAATTTCATGACAATCAATCAATAAATAAGGAAGGTCAGATGATCAAGATTCTCTATTGAGGTATCCGATATCCTAAATAAGATCCAGCAGCCACTGATTTAACAACACGGAAGATGCGCAATTGCTGGGCAAAGCATATCCCAAAGTCAAACCAATCGATAATTTTTTTTTTTTTGGTGGAAACAAACCAATCGATAATTCCTACACCCCAGTTGTCCCTTTCACATTAAAGCAACGTCCATTTCATTGACTTGGAACTTTGCTTATAGAGGAATCGGCCGTTTGTGTTTTCAAATTTGGTAGAATTTATTTCTATTTTTAATGATATCATCGATTCATCGTCATCCCAAGTTGTCGATATTTCCAAGTGCTTAAGAAGAGAGACTTTAAATCTGATTGGCTCCGCCGGCGCCATTTCAAACCCTCAGTAGATGCCCTCAAGAACCCTTACTAAGGTTGAGATCTTCTGCAATTATTAATTTCCTAGTTTATATTATGGGAATGATATACTATCATGTGAAGCATTTTAGCGTATTTCACTTATTCATTTTTATATTTTTTTTATTTAAAAATTGATAATTATTATATGTTTGTGAAATAAAATAAAAAAAAAACTTTGCCACGATATCAACATATATATTGAAAGGGTTGAAATCGTCTGTCGCATGAGGCTACAGCAGTACAGCAGACACTGCTGTAGCCATGAGACCACGTTTATTGTTTTTCACATTTTTTAATATGAAAAGATATATTTATATTTAGAAAACAAGAGCTGTAAGATATATGATGCATCCTCGTGGAAGCCATATCAACTGGAGCATAAGCTGGAATATCTGCTGGTCCAACGGTTGGCAAGGTGTAATATCATTCACAGACGAGATCATATCAGCCGGTCCCTCATGCTAGAACATCTACCGGTCCAATGGTAGATGGTGTGTACACGTAGGCTTCATGCACCTATGTGGACACATATTTCACCATTGGATCAGCAGATCTTCCAGCCTAGAGCTCCAGCAAGGGGCTCCAGCCGATTCCAAGTCATCCTCATGCATGGCGGGCGGCCCAATGGTTCTCGCTTGGGAAAATATCACAGCCGTCTTCTCGACAGGAACAACCATGAAAAATTGCTTCACCCTTACCCATGCGGGGTGGAACCCACGTCAAGACGCTGCCACTTTATCGCATCATCTCGTGGGCCCATTCATGGCTTTGTTGCACGATTCACACCACCATTTTCAGACTTTTCGTGTGGAGGGCATGTTCATACATGAATTACGTGTTAATTAATTTAAACAACCACCAAGGAATGAGCGGCGAAATTGCATAGGAGCCTTTGCATGGGATGGTCCGTGGCTCACAGTTTCATAATTATTAATCGAATGAAAAGCACTAACTATAAGAAAAGGCAAACCAAAAGGCATCTTTTAAGCCACGCCAACGAAATCTTAAAATTAAAGGGATCACCTAACGGTGTAGAAGAAATGATTGAGACAAGTGCACCTGCTTAGGCGGCCACGCACGACGGAAAAAAAATCATAAAAATATCCCTAAAGTGGGCCCCGCCACAGTTCACATGCATCTTACTATCAGAAAAAAATTCTTACGTACCCACTCTGCACGTTAGTTTGAAGGCTGCGTTTTGTAGCTAGTACGCTGCGCTAGAGCTACGACGAGGGGGCCCACTTAATTTTCAGATTCCACGAGGAGGCTTATGAGATAAAATGCCGACGGTTACGAAGCCGACTTGGTCGGTACATCCCTCGTAGAACATGGCAACACTGTGTATAGGTCCCACTCCCTTTCAGTTTCACCACACAATAAATGGAAATTGATTAAATTGTTGCATAATATAATGAATTTTCCCGTTGGTTGGGTCTTTAAGATTTTACCATTGATCCTCTGTATAGTTAAGAAATACAGGAATCTTTTTGATTAAATTAAAATAAAATAAAAATTAAAAGACTCAAAATGACAAATGTCAAGTGCTTGGGCCGTAATGTAAAATTATTATTTTTTATTGTAAACGGCGGTGATGCTAGTTTCATTTTGAATTTGTCTCTTGCATGTTTTTGCAGTAGTCTATGTAGCTTTAATAAAATGCTGTCACATGGAGCATCTCACAAATAAAGTTTTTCTATTATGCAAAAGTTTATATCATGTTGACTATCTCACGATCACAATGAATATATAGGCCTATACCCTCAATGGTCAGGATTATCACACCATGAGACAATTGTATGACAATTGCGGTACTTTGCTGCATTGGTTTTCGTTGTTGGGGTAAAATGCTAGCTACCATGTAGAGCATATGAAGTTTTTTTTGTTTTTTTACTAGGCCAATGTGAAACATTTATAATGAGAAAAAGTATCAATTGTTAGATGTTTTATGTGAGAACATCTCACTCCAACAGCAAAAACCAATGTAGCAAAAAAGTGCACCAAATGTCATTCTTAAACGAGTTGACTTGTAAAAGATATTTGATAGGAAGAAACTAGCAACCAATTTCCATGCATCATTGCCTATGTTGCACCCAAGATGGGTTGGCACCTCTAAATTTTTCCCTAGCATTGTTTCTTACTATTTGAGAGAGATGTTATCATGTGCAACATCTGACAGAAGAGAAGATTAAAAATTATCAAATACTCCACTTGGCAGAATCTAATTCGAAGTGCAGATGAATGCAAGAAAAAAGTGCAAAGGAAATGTATATAACTAAGTTCATTAATTAATTAAATAAGTTGATTCCATGCGCCGTACAATACGAAACTTGCTAAAAAAATTATAATAAATAAATGACTCGTTGTTACGTTGTATCTGTTTTGCCACGCGTTAAAAAAACCGGCAGACAATTTCATGCTTTGGCTTGTACGCTCCCCCGTGGGCCCGGCTCGTTGATAATATCGAGGATTTGTACATAGCATGTTACGTGACACAACGTATGTAACCACCATTTTGCGAGCTGTTCACGAGGAGAGCTGGCTGGAATACTATTCGGTAACGTGACCACGCTTTTCTTGTTTTGTCCCTCTCTACAATTTCTTCTAGTTACACTATATCAAATACACTGTACGTAGTCCAAGTTTGCCACTTGGCAATTTCTTCCTTTATTTCCTATCTATTTCACACGAACCACCACATCTGCCGACAACTTCGCTTGTGGCATAAACGGCTATTACTTATTAATCGCACTCGTTTATATAAGTGGAGCCCAGTTATTGGTCCCGTACGAGAAAGATCTGATTTTCTAGTTTCCAGACTCTTAAGCGCGTGTGATGAGGGGATGCTTTACGTGCTTGCATGACGTTCGCAGGCCATGCATGAATATTATATTCATAAAATAATGACAAATAATTAATCTAATTCTGCATATTAATTAGATCGTGAAAAGGAAAGAAAAAAATTGGAGATATCGTTGAAAATGGAATTTTATCCCTTTCTTATTTATTGATTGACAGTGGCGACAGCGACGATGACGACGTGGACATGAGACAGAGAGAACCGAAGCAAGAGAGAGAAAGAAGAGCGAGAGCAACGACGTCGCCAAGGATCGTGCCTCCGTCGTGTTTAAAAGCCTTGTTGCTTTGTTTACGTGTTGTTATACGTGCTTATTTTTTTCATTAGTTTTTTTTAATTCTCTCGCATTCTCTTCGAAACGGCAAAAGCCCTCGGCCAACACCTATCATGACCATGATTACAGATCACGGCAGCACCGTTCGCTTATTTCTTTCTTATTTAGTACGCTTCTAGGGTTTCTGTTCCAAGTTTTGTTGTTGTTGTTCGGTGCTTCGATGTCGGCTTCTTCCGTGAAGATCTGTTTCAATCCGGACTGTAAAGCTGCGAAATCGGAGCGGCCCAGGAAAGGATGGCGGCTTCGTACCGGCGAGTTCGCGGAGCTGTGTGATCGATGTGGGTAAGTAATTCTATGTTCTTGTGTCTTGTTGAATGCTCACTTGAAGTTGCGTTTGAGTTTTTCATAACTGGTTACAATTGTTTGTTTCTAGATGTTGGTGGATCGGTTAAGTGGAGTCGTAGTGCGTGATTGTAGTTCTGAGGCGTTACTCGTTAATTTGATAGGTTCGGTTGCTATTTTAGGCTTTGGTTTAGCTAATTACGTGTGTCCGGGGTTAAAGATTGGATCTGGTCTGAAAAAATTTTGTGCCGGCAGGGGCGGCATGGTTTTTGTTTTTTCGTTTATTTTTTGAATTGAGTTGAACGATTAACCTCAATTGACTTGATGCATGACAGCGTGATTTCTTCCTTTGAATGTGTTTTTTGAGGGAGTTGGAGTGACTTCTGTGGATTGAGTTCTTCAATAAACATTTTTGGTAAAATTGAACGGTCGAGACCTCATTGATTGATTAATTTTGTTACTCTCTCCAACTTTTTCACTCGCACAACAAGCTCATCGGAGGTTTATGGTTTTCCAGGGTTAATTTGAAATTATTATTCTTCTTTTCTGCATTTCATTGGTTTTGACCTCAAAACAGCAGAGCTTCTTTCTTTTTCTACTAATAGCAGGGCTCCATTGGTTTTAATGATGGCTGAGCTTACTTTGTTTCTCTTACATTGAACCAGAAACTTTAAGGAATATGAATCCACTTGGATATGTAGAAGTCAATTTCAGAAGTGCTATGCTCTTTCCTTTCTTCATGTGGCTTCACGAACTTATTTATTTCAATTATGTGAAACACATTATGCATAGAAGTTGATGCAAATTGGTCGGCAAGTACATATGATGTGTTCAAAAAAACCGTTGGTTGATGTGACATGTTTTTGCAATAATTCAGAAACACATCTTGATTTTTAGTTAAATACTGAGGTGGTTGCTGATTAAATTTTTTTTTACCTTCTACCATCTCAAAAAAAAAAAAAGAAGAAGAATTTTTACTTCTTTTTTCTTCCTTTTTTGGCTGCCAACAAAATTTTTCATTATTATAGTAGTCTTTGTCCCATGGAGTGTAATCTTTGCATAAATTTCAAACTTGTTGGTTGTGGAGCTCTGTTTGCAGTAAGCTTACTCTGCCATAAAATTTAATCTACCTTACCGATAAAATAAAATAAAAATCTACCCTAGAATCAATTTTGGTCCGTTATTAAATATCCATCTGGTACATATCCTGGTTGACAATTTGTGCTGATTATTATTCATAGTATCGCTAAACATCAATATAAGCATCATATATTTTATGATTCTTATTCTTAGCTTCCTAACGTGTGATATCAATCCCATGTGGCTCTAGTTTGGTTTTTGAGGACGGAAGATTCTGTGAAACATTTCACCCAGAGGCTGCAGGTTGGAGGAGTTGTGAGTCCTGTAGAAAGGTGAGCTACAGCTGACGCATTTGATCTGTTCAGTTTTTCTGCCAGGGTGTTTTTTGAGAAGCATAATCTTGTATAGACAAAAAATTGATTACTTTTGCCATCTAAATTGTGTCTTTGGATATCAAAGTAATTGATATTCTCTATCTTCTAATGTTTAATTGCTCCATGCAGCGGATTCATTGTGGTTGCATTGTTTCAGTCCATGAATCTGTGCTGTTGGATGCAGGAGGAGTGGAGTGTATATCATGTGCTAGAAAAAATGTCTTTATGGTAAGAATGGATACTGTTATTACTTGACAAATATGTTAACATAACTTTCTGCACATTTCCTTGTATCATCTGTGGGGCATTGACAAATTATCTTACCTACTTTTGCAATGTCATTTCATTCATTTATGCTTGTTTTAATTCTTGTAGAATTGATCATATTGCATGCCATCCTAGGCTGATTGAGCAGTGTGATGGTGCTCTGGAACTTGGGATATTAAACTATATTTCTGGCATGATTAAACATATCAAATAAGTTTTGTCTAGCACCAAACTTAACGACAGAGGATTGGTCCCACACATCCTTGGTTTTACAAGTCCCGCTTGGAATGAGAGTTTCATTCATTATTATTTACTTTTGATTAAGCTGTTTCATAAGATCAGGCTACTGTTTAATTCTTATTTTGCTTGAGTTGTCATTGCTAGATTAGAGTTTTGTATATTTCCTTCCATTTAGAATCACTAGAGAAGGGAAGTGTTTTTCTCTCTCTAAAGATTCCTGCTTTCCCTTTTTTCAGAGTTAATGATTTAATGAAGAACAAAGAATTATGCATTCTCCATTGAGATTTGAAAGTGGTGTGTTCCATGCATCAAAATATTTTGTCATTGACCCTTTGTTGATGTTTCAGCTTCTGCATGTTATCCCCTTATACAGTTCTTATGCTCTGTTGTGCCAAACATATTTAGACAGTTTTTTTGGAGATGTGGTGTATCAATTGGATTGGTTGTATTTGTCCTGCATGCTTGAAATCGAGGACAACTAGTTTGTTGTAGAGTTTCCCCTGTTGATGACACAATCATTATTATATGCTAGTGTAGTCATTGATCTATATGAATTACGGTATTCACATGCAACAAATGTCAGTTGGCAGTTTGAGTTTGATAAAGTGTCATTTTATCATGTCTGAGGCCCTTAACAAGCCCGGAGTTTTGTAGCACATACATTCTTTTTCTTTTGAGATGTCTTTTCAGCCAAAGCAAATATGCTCAGCTAACTCCTATCCGAAAGTTTGATGTGGTTAAATTGTTAGTCCATTCTTGAAATTAACTGTTGGTGAATGGTTTGAACACTTGGTTAAATGCTTATGGGCTTGAAAATATGTGCATTGAAACATTAACTGGAAATGGTACTATTTGAAACTATTTATATGTGCATTTCATTGGGATTTTTTACATTTTTTAATGGTAATATCATTTGTTTGAGAAAAGTTGTGATGAATTTTGAGCAGCAAGAACACTTCAGGATCCCTTACTTATATACTGACAACCTATGTCAGAATATAATTACAATGAACACCATTTTTTATAAAATGATTAGTAATACTATTAGAAAGTCTTTAGAAGTAGAAATAACACTCCAGGATCCCTTAGACATATGTACAGACACAACACCTGAATACAGTCAGCCCATGATATCATTGCTCTGAAGCACCTTCACTGGTTGAATGTTGTTGCTTATTTTAATATGAAAAAGGAAAATATTGTTCCAGTACTTATGTTAAGACTCCTCTTATGCGTGATGGATCTAAATCTTCTAAGATTGATAGTATTACAAATTAGAAGGTATTTTGAATGACAACATTATGGCTGCCATTCTGTGATGCAGAAGACTTATCCGCTTTTTACCATCTCCATGGAACTTGTAGTGAATTTCCAAAGATCTGCTCTGACTTGTCCTGTCTATAACTGAAAAGAGGGTAAAACCTTCATCTGTATTTCTTCCTAAATGCAACAAAGAACAGATTTTAACTAGTTTCTATGTGCTCTTGCCTTCTTTTCTAGTGTCTCTCAACTTGATTAAACAAGTCATTTATATAAAAACAAAATACTACTCCAAAAGGCCTGGGGAATGAACCCATCTGAAATTTCGTTAGCTGATAACTGATTATTCTTCTTCTTCCACTCTATTTTGGGATCTGAAATTTCTTCTTTTGCGTGTGTGACAGAGTAATTTACTGTTATATACTCAATTTCTTTATCTCAGGTACCAAATTCAATACGGTCATCCCCTTTCTTTCTGCCTTTGCCTTTACCCGACAGACTTAAAAATCATTCTGTTAAGGAACGGAATCAGATTGCAGGTCCTGATTTAGTAGCTGGTCAGTGGCGGCAAGCATGTAATTTGTGGAATTCTCCTGGTGCTTCGTCTGAATTGCATACAAGAATGCCTTATGAAGTTGATGCATGGAATGGAATTGACAAAATGCTTTCTGTTGACCATGCTGCCTCTTCTCTGGAAAAGAAGAATTTTAGAGAGCCATCTGAAAGAATGATGTCTGGAAGCCTGAAGCTTTCTGCATCCGATTTATTTCGAAATGTGAATGCTGGAATTGACATGGTTCCAACACCAAGTATATTGGAAGAAGGGATTCCTGATGGTGTGCGTCATTCCTGCTGCCTTACTGGAGAAGACGATTCAACAGATTCTAGGAAAGTAGTGACTATTGAATCTGGCATGAACACTTCGTTCGCAGGAATCAAGCAAGAAAATCATCCAGGTTCATCTGTAAATGTTTCACAGCAGACATCTACTTCCAAGGATGATCCACCATCAACTCCACATATTGATTTAGCTGCACCTTCTGGATTGCCCAACCAGACAAATGGTCAAACCAGAGTTTCTGGAACTCGCTCCCAACAGTTAACCTCTCCACCTCTTATATCAAAACAAAATCATGCTAATCGACACAATGGGGTGGAGCCATCTGGTGAAGCACCAGGACGCAGTGGGAAATCTCGAGGTGATGCTAGAGTAAGAAATCAGTTATTGCCACGATACTGGCCAAAGATAACTGATCAAGAGTTACAACAAATCTCTGGAGAGTATCCTTTATTTCCATTTTTTTTCTTTATTATTTATTCTATTTTGATTTCTTGTAAGATCAGTGAGGCTTTTCATTGTGGCTCTTTGATGCGGATCTGTACTTTCAATTTCTGATTGAGCTTCGTGTATGCCTTGATAATAGTGAAGCTCAAATTCTGTCATCACACCTTTATTTGAGAAAATTTTAAGTGCTAGTGATGCTGGACGTATAGGCCGTTTAGTGCTGCCTAAAAAATGTGCAGAGGTGAGAATCATCTTTAACTTCTTGGTATCTATGTTTAAAATGCTAGGATGTGTAGGTGTTTCACTTTCCTAAGGTGTGACGTGTAAGCCACACCAGTACACCTTTTTATCAAATAAATAAAATAGAGGAAATTTGTATAAAATAATTAAAATAGAAACAGATATTCATGTCGAAGACAAGTAACTATTAAAATAAACTCACTGGACTTGCTTATTTTACTAGGATTAGCTTGTGATAATTATTGGTTAATCTTGGCTACCCAGAAAATTTTGAGTAATAAGTCAGTTTCTCTAGAATTGTGAGCGTGCATGGCTATGGATTTTATTCATGTGAGGCATGCTTCTCTTTTAATCCTCATGAAATAAATTGCACACCTTATGGGAGAGGTTCTTCTCATGGTTTTGTCGCTGTTTCATGGGGTATGCTTTGAACACCTTTTGAAGATTTGGTTGGGCACCAGTTGCAATTTGTATAGGAGTTGTCACCAAAATTTTGAGTAATAAGTCAGTTTCTCTAGAATTGTGAGCGTGCTTGGCTATGGATTTTATTCATGTGAGGCATGCTTCTCTTTTAATCCTCATGAAATAAATTGCACACCTTATGGGAGAGGTTCTTCTCATGGTTTTGTCGCTGTTTCATGGGGTATGCTTTGAACACCTTTTGAAGATTTGGTTGGGCACCAGTTGCAATTTGTATAGGAGTTGTCACCAATTTAGAGGTTTATCTTATTTAAAAATAAATTTACAAGTTTCTGAAGCTCGAACGGTGTAGAATGATTTCTATATTAACGTGCAACTGCCATGAATCAGGCTTACTTCCCCACAATTTCTCAGCCAGAAGGATTGCCTCTGAAAGTCCAGGATGCAAAAGGCAAGGAGTGGATATTTCAGTTCCGCTTCTGGCCCAATAATAACAGCAGGATGTATGTTTTAGAAGGGGTCACACCATGCATACAGTCAATGCAATTACAAGCAGGTGACACAGGTAATTTCCCAGCTTCACGGGAGAATGGTGCTTGGGTATTTATTCACTTCCTAATTTCCATTGCCTGTTGAGTTTTATCTGTTTCCTTTATTATGTTTCAGTTCATTTCGTTGGTAATACATACACCATTCTCACGGGATGTAGTGGTTCATTTTCTACCTGTTCGGGCATATTGATTTGCTGTTGTTTTTGTGACCTTACTCTTTCATTTTTCGGCTTATTTTTGCAAGTAATTACAGTCAATATTTTATTTTTGCTTTTTTTTTTCTTTCCTTACAAATCTTTGTTATCTATTACACCAAAACTCCCATGTAACATTTGGTAAGTGACTTTATTGTTCTTTTTCTTTTGAAACGTGGAACATTAAATGTGAATATTTTGAATTCTGTTTACACCTGTTTCAAATGTTTTTCGTTTTCCTTCTTGAAGCTTTCATATTTCAACATCTCCCATTTGTATATATTGAGCTTCCCTAATCTGGGATCATGCTTTTCAGTAACTTTCAGTCGTATAGATCCAGAAGGAAAATTGGTTATGGGATTCAGAAAGGCTTCAACTGTTCCATCATCTGATCAGGTTTGATTAGCGAAAACTTACGGCTTCTCTAAGTTGATTTGTGAATTCTGTTGTAACAGAAGATGGGAATCATAAGCCGTGGTTCACACATACTTCCTTGCACCCAATCTTAATTCTAGTTGCAAATATGTTGTAAGATGGATTTAATTGTTTAAAATGTCATGGTTTCCTGTTATAATTCTTTGTTCAAGTAAGTTTAACAATGCACATGAGAGAAATATTAACCCAAAAAAAGAAAAAAAAAACAAGAAGAAAGCAAGACTTTGTGTCCTTCACACACTTGGCACTTGATGCCTATCTACCCATTTCTTCACGTGATAGAACACTTGGATTGGCTATCTTCAGAACAGAAGCATGCCACTAACCTGTGTTGTCTCTATATGGAATCTGACTAGATTAAGCACCAATAAGAGCATGATCTCTAACCATGAGCCTGCTCCAAGTTTGAAATATTGTAACTTCAAAATTTTTTTTATCAGTGATAACTTCTAATGAACATGATGAAAAGATGCATGATATATGCCATCATGCGCTCTATCATAGATAGATAGGAAGAATTAGCTAGACTGATGGTTGGTAGCTCTTCATCAATGTGAATGTATCAAGATGGTAAGCATTATATCATCCGTCATGGTCATAAGCTCAAAGTGCAGCCTGGGGCAGATGAGGTTTTCTTGTAGGAGGTGCAGACAGGAAGTAGACCTTTGATGTTTGGCATCACTTGTGCTATTTGTGCTGTTTGTGCTGGACTGTCTGTCAAAGTTGCACCACATACCTGTTTGAACTTTTGAGGACTTAAAGGTTTGATTTCACAAAAATAAAATTCCTTTTTAGCTCATGATTTGGAAATAGTGACAGTGGCACCTAAAAGCTCTAACCTATTTCAGGTGATCAGAAACCTTTGTCCAAATAATGAGCCTTATATTATTGTGGGTGACCAATTGTACCCAAAAGACTTTCACCTCTATCTTATCTTCAAGATTACGTGTTTCCAAATCATGGGCCTTTTTCTTTTGTAAGATAAGTATAGTTGCTGAAAAGAAGGGAGCATAAAATTTCCTAAGTGTAAGGGACGTATAAAAAGTTGGCTGCGCATTACAATTGTACACATAATGTGTCTATAGAAATAATATATTTACTTTGAGTTACTTAGCATTGATTCTATGTTATCCATAGACAGAACAAAAAACCCATGATATAGAAAATATTTTACCATGCAGCCAATAGTCGATTGATAATTCCATGTTTCTCACACTTCCAGTATGATCATAATTGTTTTGCGCTCTGTTGCTATTAATATTTCAAATACAATGAAAGTGGACAAAAATAGAGATGAAATTGCAGGCTCAATAAATAAAATGACCAATATTTTTAAAAGCAATTAGATGCTAATATATTTATATTCTGTAATTTTTAATCTTTTTTTTCCATAGAACATATCCAAAGGGAGTATGTAAATTTAATTTTGCAGCCTATTAAACAGTTGCACAAGTTCAATGCTGTGCACTGGCTTTGAACTTTTTTTATGAGTTTGTATTTTTACTTTCTTTAGGTTTTTCATTCCTCTGAGAATAATTTCTAAGGTTTGATACTTTGATATCTTTCATGTCATTCCAGTGCATGCAATATTGGATATGTGTTGTAATAGGAAAAAAATGAGGCTCCTTGTCTCCAACACTTTTCATTTATTGTCTATTTTTTTTTTCTTTGCAGGACAATCAAACACTTAAGACTGCCAATGGAGTCTCAAGAAGCAAAGAGGTTAATAAGAAAAAATAGAAAATAAATCTTGTGAAAGTTGTTTATACTCTTCTTCATTCTTTAAGGGTAACAAGGAATCAGCTAGTTAATCATCAATCATTCAGGTTAAATCTGCAGAGCCAGCCAGTATCTGGTCTGAAGTTGATAAATCAGGATATATTGCAAAGGAAGTGCCTAAAGCTAGGTCTTGCCTTTCTGGTAAAAGGAAAAGAGGCACCCTTGGTCTGAAGAGCAAGCGCTTACATATCGAAAATGGGGACCTAATAGAGCTCAAGTTAACATGGGAAGAAGCTCAAAGGTTGCTCCGACCACCCCCTGATCATGTTCCTAATGTTGTAGCAATTGAAGACCATGAGTTTGAGGAATACAAGGTATGCCACCTTATTTACAGTTTCGTAACTCAAATGGACATTGAATGGTCATTTTTTCTTTTAACACATGTTTTATTACTGCCTCGTTGTAGTTCTTATTGCAGAATATTATAGTGCTGATCATCATAAGGAAGAAAGAAAAATCTTCTTGCATTTTGCAAATACAGAAACAATAATTGTGGTCATATTTGATATTAAGAGCAAATTTTTACTACTTCAGCGCCATGGAGTCTTGGAATGTTTTCAGAAATGACATAGAAAAGAAAGGAAAAAAAATGAAGAGAAAAAAACCTCCGTGAATACCTATATAGGAGAAGTGATTACCCAGTGAGCTTAAGGTACTAGTGAGGAGTTCGGCACTTTCAGGTGGCCTATTCAAAATGAGCCCAATCTTATATATGGTGAGCACAACAGCTGTCAACTGGGTAGAGGAACCTCTTTTCATTAGGAAATTAAATGTAAAGTATCCAAAGGAATACCTTTTATTGATAAGAGTGGACAATTTTAAAATAGTTCTAGTAGTTTACTCGTTCAAATTACAATTATTTTTCTTATTAAAATCTCCTATTCCCTCAAAGATAGTAACAGTGTGTTCAGTGTGGTATTCTGTAATATGTTGAACATTAGAACTATTTAATAGTATAGAAACTTTTACCATTGAAGCTTCAGGCTTTTGTTTACAAAGTATTTCAATAAAGAGAATAAAATGGAAAGGAAATAACACGAGAAACTGAAGAAATCATAGTCCAGCGGTAATGTGAAATTCATTATTCTATGATGAGTTATTTTACTAAATTTTATCGGCTTAATTTTAGTCACTCTGTTTTCCATTTTAATAATTTGATTAAGTGTTAAAATTTGAAGAAACCTAATCCACTTGTTTTGTTTCATATATATATATATTATTTTCTTTTATCTATTAGGCATTTTTCCCATGGAAATTGTGATAATTTGTGGATGTACCATGAAGCTTTCTCAAAATACTAATTATCATTTTCTTTTCCAGTTTGGTTTATTGAAACTCTGTTCCAATAAAGAATGTCTTCTATTGTCCTCTGACCTTATTTTCTCTACCAGGAAGCACCAATACTGGGGAAACCAACAATTTTGGAGAGCAATCATGTGGGGTAATCTTTTGTCTTTGAGTACCATGTTTTTTTGGTCAAAAAGTTCTATCTGAGCCTGTTTCTTATTTTATAAATCATATGTGAATTTCTCCATTTGGGAAACTTTTATGCTTTGTCATGCTTTACAGTTAATGTTTTTTCCCAATTAATTTGCACCTCATAGAGCCACCTAAACGAAGAAGAAAAACAATGCCCTACTAGTAGGACTCGGAAACACAAATTTTTTTCCAACATTTTACCTGTTGATCAAACAAATCTCAAATTACCTAACATATCTTCAAATCATCTCTGACCAACTCCAGCCAGGTTATCTCTGAAAGAGCATATAACGACACTTTTGAGAAACTACCACTACTCAAACTATCATGTAGGCCACCTTTGTATTTAATTTTGGATCTCTTCAACTGACTGTAGGCAATTGATTGTGAAATTGTGGGGCAAAGTGATTAGGAATTTAAATCACTAATGTTTTATTTGATTTCATCCTTTCAAATGACGGTTGCAGAAATTACAATTGCCACTTTGTATTCAAATTAAAATGACAAGTTTTCCCTTTAAGTAGTATTTTTAGTTACAAGCATGCCTCATAAAAGTAGATATGATAACAAAATCGCCACTGCATTCTGGGAATCATTTAACCAGAATCATAAATGCCCAACTGTTTCTTGTTTAAATGGTTTTCTGGATTCCAAACCTTGGTCATCTAAAGTGGGCTGAAAAGCAAATGCCCATTTTCTGTTAAAATACTTAATTTAATAAAAAAAAGGGTAAACAAATGTTTAAGTTGATAAAGCACAACTTACTTTAACCTGTTAGGTACTGGGAGGTTCCTTTTGTATAAAACACCAACCCTTTCCCTTAGCATGGATTTTCTCCTAATTTCCAGCCACATTCATATAATGCTGCTTATATTTGGGCAAGATATAGAGAGACAATGGCATCAAATCTGTTTTAAATATTCAATTTATAAACTATGGACCAAAGTGCCCTGTTTTTATAATAATAATTATTATTACTGCATTAAGCACAGTCGTTCACGTGCTCCCATTGTAGAAATGTTGAATTCATTTTTCATGTATGAAACCTCATATGTTCATTGGTAGAACTAGAACTGTGTTTTTGGTTTAATTTCTTTGTAAATGAACTTGTCTTAGAATTCCAATTCTGTCTTTGATCTGTCAGTGAACTGATTCAATGGGTTCAGTGCGAATACTGTTTCAAGTGGCGCAAACTGCCTGCTGATGCACTTCTTCCCTCAAGGTGGACCTGCTCTGATAACTCATGGGATCCAAAAAGGTATATACGAAGACTACTTTTGGATCACAAAGTTTTATGTGAGCATCCTGAAAAGTTCTCCACCATTCCAGGGCTCTTTAGTTTCCCTTAGATTCCTTAATTTTGGGTGAAAAGTGGGCAAAATGTTTTTTTGACTTATTTTACCAAGTTTCCTTGATCATTCTTCTTTGACACGAGTACAAGCTGTAGTATGACGACATGTTAATAATAGCCCATGCTTTAATGAATTGAGTCGATTATCTCACTAAAAAAATAATAGAATAGAATAGCATATTTCTCTTGTGCTAGAGCGGAATGATGAAGGACCTTGACTTCAACAAGGACAACTTGTTTTCCTTCTTTGGAGAATACCTTGATGTTTCACTTACACAGACACACACACACACACGGACACTACACATGCACATACAGAGACAAATAGCAAAGAAAAGAGGAGAAAAAGGAAGGTTGAAAATTTTAAAAAGAGATTTGTTATACATGTATGAATGAAACTGTTATCCTTTTTGAACAGAAGGCTTTTGCACTCAGCATTAGTTGTACATATTTGTGGTAGGTTACGTTGACTTAGATTTCTTGAAGTAATTACTTTCCTTGTCCTTATTATTCATTAAGGGGAAGATATTGAGGACCTTATTTCCCACAGAATTGGAGCTATAAAGGTACTAGTGTTATATGACCAACGTATCCTACTCAATCTCCATGCTCAATGGTGGATTATATTATATGGCTATTAGCAAGGTACATTGCAACCAAGAAGCTGTATATTAATATGATAAATGCATTTCAGGTTGGGTGAATGAGTGGAAATATTGGAATGATTGGGAATGAATCGGCCAGGATTTATAACATTATCAACCCAAGAGAACAAAAATAATGCAAAGTTGACTGAGATTATGTGGAATTTTACAGTAGTACCTATAATGGTGCCTTTGAGAAGGTGAGAATAGTTTTAAATTGAAGGCTGATCTAGCTGGAGTTGGAAAAGATTTGATGCACTTTGACATGTTTGAATGGTGGAACAAGATTTGTGTTACTAGCTGACTATTTGGTTTAGGCCTTTATGGTTAATTTTGGTTTGTAGCGGTTTACAGAGCTTACGGTAATTATTAGTAGTTATCATCATTATCATTGCTGTTACCACGACCACCACTACCACTACCACCATCATCGTCATTATTTGTTATGTGTTTATAATACTGTCATCTGGTTCGAATTTGTTTTTGACATCCATTCATGACCAACAGATCCACATGAATCATAGGAGTACTACCTTTTCTGAAATGTTTGTGCATCTTTATGCTACCAGGTCTTCGTGTTCATCTGCTCAGGAATTAACTGCAGAAGAACTGGAGGATCTTCTTTCATGTGATAATACTGGTATGAAGATAGCAAAAAGAAAATGCATTTCATGCACTGATTGTATTTTTTATTTCCTTTTTGTATACACTGCTGTCCAATTATAACAATGGCAGTGTAAGAACTGAATACAATCCTCAAATTGACAGTCCTCGAGTCATTAATGATAAAGATTCATTAATCTTTCATGGTTGTGATTGGCAGTTGTTTCCAAGAAAACAATGGCTGACAAGCAGGATGTGGATGCTGTTGAAGCCATGGATGGGCTTGATACTCTTGCAAACCTTGCAATTCTGGGAGAGAGTGAGGCCCTTCCCCCCTTGGCCCAGCCTACCACAAAGCATCCCCGTCATCGCCCAGGATGTACATGCATTGTCTGCATCCAGCCTCCAAGCGGCAAGGGCCCCAAGCACAAACAAACATGCGCTTGCAATGTCTGCCTAACTGTGAAGCGCCGTTTCCAGACTCTTATGTCACGTCGTGAAAGGAGACAATCAGAGAAGGAAGCAGAGACAGCCCGCAAGAAGCAGCAGTATCAGCTTACTGAGAAGCCAGAGCAAGAGAACGATGTCCCAATTAGTAACACAAGCAGCGATAGTCAAAACCAGAAAGTGGTGGTCAATAATGGTTCAGATGAGGATCCACGGAAGAAGGAATCCACTATATCACCTTTTAAGGGTCAGATTGACCTGAACATCCAGCCGGAACGAGAGGATGAGCTATCACCAATGTCTGATTCTGGAAGCATGATGAAACTGCTCCAAGATGCCTCCGAAAGGTATCTCAGGCAGCAGCAATTGCCAAGCTCTGCAGCCGAGAGGGATCCAACCATAAATCAGATTGATCCAGCAAAAGATGGATTGGAAGAACGTGGCAGCAATCATCTGGACACTGATATGGACCATTCTATAACGTTATCTATGAACAATATGGTGGCATCAACATCAGCAACCGGCTAGTTTGCACTCCTCTGCATACTGTGATCCGAAATATGAGCAGCCTTACAACTGGAGCACAGATGGTTAGCACGTATGTTCGTCCAGTTCGGCACCAGACTTCCCCACAAGCCAGTCAGTCACCTCTGGGCATCAGACCGGCCTTCCCCTGTACATAGAAAAAGCGTCATAGTTGCAGAAGAAAAGTCGAAAAGCATTAAGTTCGAGAACACAAATTACGCAGTAAGATTGCAGCTGTCTATTTTTACTTGTTGGACGCGCATCTTGCTGCCTGTTACAGAAAATATGAGGACGTATTTCATTATACCAAATTTTCACAACTGTAAAACTCAGCCCTGGTGTGTTAATAAAAGGCTCAAATCTAACCAGCTTGCCTTCAAACTAAGCACTAACCATGTCGTCTGCAATCGTTTCTAGATGAGTTGGTTAATGTTTCTGCAGAAGGTCCTTGTTGATTTGTCCTTGCTGAGCTAACTTATTGATACTTACAGGCAATAATTTCAAAATTTGGTGAGCAATCAAATGGATAAAGTACTTGACCAGATATTTGATCATTTTCGATCCCTTCTTATTGCTTCTGTGGGGTTCAGAGATGATCCTTAGTAGGGTAAAATTCTACGATTTTTGCTCCATCCCAGATCTTAATGAGATAAATTTAACGGTCGAATGGTAGCATATTATGGTGATTGATGAGGAGGTTTAACGGTCGAATTGCAATAGAATAGTGGCCAGTGGCCACCCTTGACGATGTAGAATTACCCGGTGAAGTCGGTTTTGCCACGTGTACTGACGCCCGGCTGCTCACTAACATTCGCCCGATTCTCTACTATTCAAAAAAGAATCCTTAATTGACACGTGGCACAACATGGGTTCTATATCGATCCTCAAATCAGACTTTGCCGGCAGGAAAACCTGCAATGAATAACTAGTTTCCAACGACACCCCTTCAAAAAAGGGCAAATCGACCGGCGAAAGAATGACGGTTTGGTCAATTCATACTAGAAATATTTATCTCCTGTAGTGCCGGCCAGGAGTCGATTTTGCCGCCATTTCAAGTACCGTTCTTGTATGCATTACTCAACTGCTTTCAAAAGAAACAATTCCTCGATCGATCTCCGTATCTCCAACGTAACAAAATCCCATTTGAATTCTCCGCTTTCATCTCTTAAACCCTCACTGCAACGTACCCTTCCTTCTTCTCTGTTCATGTGATCTCCACTTCGCAGTCAGAGAAGACATGAAGAAGGACGATAAAACAGCTCCAGATCAATCTCCCAAGCTTCGCAGATCGAAATCTCGTGAGGTGGGCTCTCGATTCCTCTCTCCAACCTCGGCTGAAGCCGGAGCTCCGTCTCTACATCAAGCTATCTCTCCCGTCCGGCGCAAGGCAGAGCCTTCTGTCGATGCTAGGAAGCATCAAAGTAGCCTGGAAGAAAAAGGATTCGTTCGTGGACTATGGCCTTCCTCGACTTCTCAATCGTCATGTAACATGTTAGGTACTCTCGCGGATCATCTTGGGAATGATAGATTGAACGATGTCATGGAGCGGAGAAACAATGAGAAGTTGGCGAATGATAATAATAACTCTCAGATCCTCAACCTCAACAGACAAAGGAGCTGTTCTGAATTTAGTAGATTTGAGAAAGAGGACAGCTCGAAAGAAAATCACCGTCCGATCATTGGAAGATCGATGAGATATGCAGATGAACTGCAATATCTTGAAAAACCTGTTAATTCAAGCAACTGTTCTTCTTTAGTTCCCGGAAGGTTGTCTGTTGACGAAAATTCTCTTGATCGGAGAAGATCTGATTCCTTTAGCGATGTTCTTGATTCGGAGTCCGATTGCAGCGACGTCTTATTTGGTTCTCCGGCTCCTACTAAAAGCTCATCGACAAAATCGTATTTGTCTTCCACGGTGAGCTCTCGGAAATCCGGTATCGAAGTCTCTTCAAGGTATATGCGTGATATATCGAGAAAGCTCAGACGTGGGACTTCGGATTCAAACATTCCGACTCCGGTTTCAGTAGAAAGCACCCCGGCTGCGAATAAATTTACGCTGAAAAATGCAATGCAGAGAGCTAATTCTCTTGCAAAATCTGGGTCCGCGAAATCACAATGGGCACTCTCACCTGGTCGGTCTGTTTCGCCTCCTGTTCCAGTTGAGAACAAGGGAAAACCAACGTCGCTTTCAAATCTAAGGCCTCCAAATAGTCCCTCCAGAACTAAACGTGTGGGTAAGGTGTTCACTTTGGGGCTCGAGCTGTTCAAGAGCAAGAAATCTTCTTCGACTTGTTTGTCGCCCGTAGGGCACGGGATCGGAGAGAACTCTCATGAGCTTCGACTGCTTCACAACCGTTTGATTCAATGGAGGTACGTGAATGCCAGAGCTGATGCTGTGAATCAAAACAAGACTATAAGAACAGAGGTATTTTTTTTTTAGTATCGTTATCAGGGCTGAATTATAGTCGTTGGACACTTGTACCGGCTAGCTTTAAATGACTAAGACCTGAATTCTTTGGTGATTTTGACAGAACAACTTGTTAAATGCGTGGGCTACTCTCTTGAAGTTGCAATCTTCTGTGGCGCAAAAGCGAATACAGCTCCTGAAGGAGAAGCTTGAGATGAAACTCAATACCATACTTAATTCTCAAGTAAGTAGGAAACCACAGTTTAATTAGGATGATTTACCAATTCAACTTTGTCAAGCAACATCTAACAACCGAGAATTTATGCAGTTTTAAGAATCCAGTCTAATAATACTGATTAAATATTGTATATGTCACTGTATCGACAGGTTAAGCCGTTGGAAGCATGGGGAGATATGGAAAGACAGCATCTAATGGCAATTTCAATGACTAAAGATTGCTTGCATTCAGTTGTTTGCAGAGTACCCCTTATGGAAGGTGCAAAAGTATGTCAAAATGAAAAATCCAGTTTAGTTTCCGAAAATACAAAATGGTTTTAGATTACATTGTGAGATTCTAACTTCAAATATTTGATATTGTAGGTCGAACTGCAATCCACTTTTGTCGCACTTCGACATGCAGCAGATCTTGCATACTCAATCAGGACAATGTTATCTGGTTACTCACTTGTGGTAAGCTGCAACTAAAATACACTAATTTGAGAATCTAATGTGTTCTAATTCATGCATCTGTGAGTGCGAATTTGGCCGCTCACAACTTGGGATGATATGATGAACAGGGTCAGAAGACGGCTTCATTACTTTCAGAGTTAGCAGAGGTGGTCGCAAGAGAGAGGTCCCTCTTGGAGGAGTGTTTTGAACTTTTTGAGATTATTTCTGCTCTAGAGGTATCAATAAAGACCGTGGAAAGTTCATTAATTTATTTATGTCTTAACAAGAATTTAATTAAGTTCTTATGTTTTCATGTGGGGTAATAATGGGCAGATTCAGGAGAGAAGCCTAAAGAGTAATATCATTCAACTGAAAGTGGAACAGCAGCAGCAGGAACAGGGATAACAGAGAGAGCTCCTCTAAATGTTCTTTCACTGGTTGAGGTGAAATATAACTTGAGCATGGCACCTGTAGAGAGAGTTTAATAGGAGCATCCTTCACAAAAGGATCACCCTAAGATGGTCATCTCATAGCTCTTGAGAATGAATCAAACCAGATGATTCTATTTCTCACTCTTTCTGATTTGCTCTCACGTAACCCAGGTCGAAAAGATTGAAAATCTTTCCTCCTTTATTTGGTTGGTGGGGGTCTAATTCTTCCTACAGGAATTGCCTTTTGTTTTTTGTTTTTTTTGTTCTTTTTCCAAATATACCACCACTTCTGCTGCAAATGCTCATTCTGCTCCTGATGTACATTATAAACAAATAACCTGAAAATATAAGTACAGTTAGTATTTTTTTTTCCCATACGATTCAATTAATATAAAAACTTAAGAATCTATACCCTGAAAAGATTTAATCATTTCTTGTATAAGCTGCTTCCTTCCTTGGCTTTTCCTCTTAGCTTTACAGATAATTAATTAGATCAGCTGTCAATGTGCTTGATTTTATTAGTAACTCATCTGTTACTTACAAGCTGGCTGTGGATCATTATCTTAAAGCAGTTGGCACAGCAACAATCGGTGTAAGATGACCAACCGCTGTAAGATGTGTGTACACAAGATGACAGAACAAAATGAACTACTATTTTTGGTAAACATGTGGTACAGCACTTCTATTGTTTCAAAACATTCAAAAAGAACAAAAAATTCCACATTAAGGAAGATATTCTCTCCATGGTTGCAGTAAACATGTTCAGAGTTCTGCTACCCGGCTTTTTCTCCAAGTACAAATTCATTTTCAAATATCGTGTTTGGGTCTTACCTGATTATGGAAGCTTTAAATCAACTTGCATAATCTCTAATTCTGGCCAAGAACCCAAACTCCCAATACAGACCAAATTGTCAATTCCACTAAACAGAACTAGTTGCCTGGAGTAATCAGATCTTTTCCAAATTTAGCCAAGGATCATACACAATAGCTCTGTACTCCAAGGAAATTGAGTAAGATTTGAACAGAATCCGAATGAGCCAAGTGCATAAGATCTTTTCCCCTTACAGCACATGAATCCATATAGCTTTCCTCGTGTTGCACCGGGACACTGCCACGGTAAAGATGACCAACTGAAGAGGAAATGTTAAGGGAATCTGTGCCCTCTGAGAATTGTCACTGAAGCATCATGGGTGGAGTATGATGAACACATTGTTGAATGGCTTGGAGGAGACACAGTAGCACTCTGATACCATATCATTTTTGCAAATGGATAGAATATTAGAATATCTAGCCACTGAAGCATAAGAAATGCCCTGATTGCTATGCAGTCAACCTGGCACACTCTAATGTAACTTCAATGGGGGGAATGGTGGGAGAGGTTGACAGCTGAGAGGATTGGTAATGTGGGCTATGCATTTTATAGAACTGACTGGAAGAAGATCCACATGAAGGCAGCAGATTTTTGTTTCTTTGATGATTACAACTGAGATATAACATGGATGTTAATCCATCATCTGGTGGTCCTGTATACAAACTTAAGAGGGCTGTGGAAGAACATGAACAGTGGCCAGGAAACACTTATTGTGCACTCCTGCTGTCTGTTTTAAAAAAAATTTTTAAAGGGGAAAAAAGGCATTAAACGTCTCCTTAGTATATTGAGCATATGTGTGTGCTTGTGTCTTGCAGCAGTTGCTGCTGTACCAACCATTGTACGAAAATACTGTAGATTATGTGCAGCCTCACAAGCCACTTTGTTCTAATCTCACTCTGAAATTTTAATGGAAATCAAGAAGAATGAATGTTCTTGTAGTTGCAGTCAGATGCATGACATAAACTTGTGGATCTATAACAATATTGTGGGCTTTATTGTATTTCATAAAAAAAAAATAACAAGCAAATGTTGAAAGAAAAATTGGAGTCTAACAATTTGAACTCTGGTAATTGAAACAGTCATGCCAGCATTCTCCACCTATTATTAACTGCATAACAATGTCTAGAAAATGAGGCAGAATAAAGAGGTCATAGGAGGTACATTTTGGTGTTATTTAGGGGTTACGAGTATCCTAAATGGCTTAAACCAAGTGCAAGCATGTTCTTGTGGCCAGCACCTTCCTTATGCATACATGGAAGAGAGCATGAATCAGGAAGACTAGCTGTGTTGCTGAAGTTCCAGCTTTTAGTTCCTGCTTTCCAAATGCCTTGTGCCTTATCCCAGCTAGTTGGGGTTAGAAACATTTATTCTATTCCTTCATCAAAGTCTACCAAAAAACTTCAGTCCTTCAACCCAGTCTATAAAAATCTTACCCGTTCTGCCCATCCAACATATAAATATTTCAATATCCACATATCAATATTACTCATCCTGTGCACATGTTGCTTCTTTATCACCTAATATTATGATCCATACATCATACCAAGCCTAGTGATCATCCTGTAGTATCTAGTTTGATTGAACACATCAACCCCATAACATTTCAGAAGCACTTCTCCATTTAAGCCATCAACTGTAATCATATATACAATATCCTCATCAATACCACCCTCATTATGGATATATAGATTTACAAATCATCATTTCTGAACATTCATGTCTAAGCCTTCAAAATCTTTCACTAAAAAAAAACCACCTACCTATTATGATCCATGCATCATAGCAAGCCTAATGATATCCATTTCAATCAAAGAAATAAAGGTTTGATACTTGATTGAAAAAGGGTGAGAAATCATGCTTCCACAGCACAGTGCAGAAAAAAAATATTCAGACTAGGCTGCACATGAGAATCAAGTTCTTTTTAGTCACTCCCAATCTAGGCTCATAAAGAATAATCTTTAACCATTTGAGGAAAGAAACAGAAAGTGGAAGACCCTGATTCAGTGAAAGATACAAGATCAAGTAACCAGTGGCGATTTTTGAGCTAAGCAAGTCCACAATTTCAGAGGAAATGATCATGTTTCTCTTGAACCTTGAATCATTAGGAAAACCCAAGGCACTATAGACAACAATGAACAGGAATCATAAAGTAGTGTTTTTAAAGTCTCTTAATTATCAAAGATGTGAACATAGATGTACAATATGCATTAGGGAATTTTCAACTTTCAATTGATTTATTTGGTAAAATGTTGAAATGTAAGAAGTGCATAATCCAAAAGACTAATTAAACTGGCAGTGAAGTTGCAAAATTCTTGACCAAAGATGGAGCTACTTAGCATTTTTCTAGACTGGAAGTTTTATTTCCAGAGAAACACTTTTGGAATTTCATAAGCATCCATTCATAGAATAAACAGTTCTATTCTGATAAACAATGTTACCTGGTAATTTTGAAAAAGGAAATTGTACATAATGGTATGCTACATACAAGATCAATCCATACATCCATGAGGTATGCTATCCAACATTCAAAATCAGAGATCATAATGAAGTTGATAGTATATAAAACCATTGCTTTACATTAACAAGAATGGCATATACATCATAAAACCAAGATAACTGAGTTTGATTTACAATCCATATTCAAGGAACAAAAATACAAAAAAAAGGCTTCCATGATCAGCAATGAAGGATCAATTTACAGAACCACAATATCATCACTCATAAGATGTGTTTCTCTTTACAAAATCATTTACCTTTTTCAGGAAATCACAAGGTTGCTCCATCAATCACAACAGAATGTACCAAAATAACCCAAAACCAAAAGATAGCAGTTTGCTTATTTACAAGCTTACCCAATCATTCAGGTGCCAGCACTCCGCAGAGCAGCAGCCATGAAAGAATTGTAGGATGAATCAAGGTGAAAATAAGGCTGCATCGCTTCCTGCTCCGTCAACTCATCAGCAGCTCCAATCGTCGACAACTCCTCAGCCCATTCCTTCATCTTCACACCCGCTTCAAACTCAGGCGGGAGAATACTACGCCCTTTTAGATACGAATAAGGGTCATAGAGTAACCGGTCGACCTGATCGACAGCAATCATGTTCAACTTCAAAAAGTCCATTAGAGTAATAAAAATCTGAACACACTCTGCAACAATGGCTGCCGAAGTAGTAGTCGATGCACAGGCAGCTGGCCGGGGCTTGACGGTGGCAGGCACGTACCCAGCGACTACATTGATATCCCGAACATACGCCTTCTCACTCTCCTCGGTGGCTTTGATGATGCCGTATAGATCCGCAAAACAATCGTACATCTCGCTCTCACGCTTGTCGTTCCAGGGCTTCACCTCCATCGGAGTAGTCCTAATATGAGGTTCTTATTGTTCATTTTTCCTTTTTTTCCAGGATTTGGAGAAGAGAACAGGACACGCGCGAAGGAGATCTTCGTTACTGAAGAAGAATCAATAAAGCGACTGTAAGATTAGGAAGAGAGCAATCTGTTCAAGGCATAGGTTTCACTAAATAATGAGTAACAAAATAACAATAACAATTAAAAAGAAATGAAGCTTTTGGTGAAAGGACTGAAAACGATGTGAAGAATCTTTCTTGGCATTATATGAATCTGGCCATGGATGTTGTAAATGATTTAGAGATAATAATTCAAACGGATCCCGAAAATTCCATTACCAAATAATCAAACGTAAAACCAAAAACAACAAGAGCAGAGAGAGAGATCTCGAAATTGAAATGAAAAGAAACCCTAATGTTGTAAAAACAAAGCAAAGCGCTTATATGCGAAAAATTTTCTGAAACTCATAACGTAGAAACGATCATTTTAGCAATCAGAAAAGAACAAGATAAAAGAAAATTTATTGAAAAGGAATGTAGAGAGAGAGAGAGCTTACGCAAATGAAACGCTGCTTCGTTACAGCGGAGATGCTCCTGTTGGAGAGACGAAGAAAGGAGAAGAAAAGAGCAGAGGCGCGTCACGTTGCGTGTGGAAAGCGACAACGAACGTACACCAGCGCACGGCAGTTGCTTGGTTCGGTGACTTACCCCGACCTTACTCATTACTCTGTCATTTCGAAACTCGAAAGTCGAAACGGTGGAGCCAACCAGGCCAAACACGGCGGGTGATATGGAGCGGGTTAGCGGGCACGCCCGTATTTCTTTACTGGTGGTGTGATGTCCCTTTCAAGGATCTGCAAAAAAAGGACTGGCTCTTGCCTCCACGCTTCGTTCCATCACCACGATTCCCTCTTAAGACTCTTCCGTCCACTTCTTAGTTCTTACAAGCTGTTGACTTTAAAATTGAATTAGAATATTCATTGCTTAATGGAAAGATTTTTATTTAGTGAAGTTTTTCATCACCTCCTAATGATAATGTCCATATAACTTTATAGAATGTGTCAAAGCATTTGCTCTTTCTACACACTTTCTCTATTCACCTAAGCTTTGAATTTGTCAGAATCTTAACCTACTCCTATTTTTGGGATGAAATCATTTGTCACCAAGTTGCTGCGGCAGACTATGCAGCTACCATTGGATGTTGCCATTTCAGTGTGAAAATTTCACTGAGGTGACATTTCACATTAAAAAATGTCAAAAGAGCAACTGCCGTTGAATGTTACATGTGGTGACATCCAACATTAGCTGCATGGTCTGCCACAGCAACCTGGTGACAAACGAGGATAAGAAGGCTTGGTAGGGACACTATTCCCATCTTCGTAGCAGTGATTGCGTCGTTTAGAAAGGTCTAATCTGTCCATTAAATATCTAGAGATACTTGCATTGAGAACTCTACATAGAGGATCTAAAGCACAATTGTTTATATTAGGCGTGAGCTTTACAGCTCTAAATAGTCTATTCCCACAAACAACCAATTGAGATCCTGTGGGACCTTTATCTACAATCTTATGTGAAGCTTACATTGGGATCATGCCATGTATATTGTGAATGGCATATCTGTAAATTTTTAAATAATCCTATGAAAAACTACAAATAAGATTGTAGATAAAGGTCCTATAGGATGTGTGTAGATAAAGGTCCTATAGGATGTGAACCGTCCCGCAACGGCCTTTCTTAACCGCTACCACTTATGCTCGCTGGTCCACGATCCATGGGGAGCGGGTCTCACGAGCCCAGCCCATGAGGTTTTAAAAGGCCAGAAGGCTTGGGTAGAACCTTAACTATGTGCTGCTGCAGTCAAAGATAAAAGTTGGTGAACACATGAGGCTTCTACATCTCACGTGACACGACGGATACATCACGCGGTTTGGCGTCCACCCAAAGTCTAGTCCTACTACCATCACCATGGCGCGTAACAGACTAACAGTTGACAAGGTCCAAGCCACAATTATAATCAACATCCACCTAAAAGGGTATTGAAAAACAAAGAAAAAAGTTTGATAAATCACCCAAAGCCCAAATGTTGATGTGAGCTGTGACTTCATTTTGTGTTTCGCGGTGGGTCAGGCGCTCGAAAATGCTCATGTTGCAGGTTTAGGTTACTTAACACAACTTTAACCAAAACAAAAAAAAACAAAAAAAATAGGTTACTTAACACAACTACTATTTCTTGAAACAAAAGAATTGATACAGCTAACAAATCCATGATGTGAAGAAAAAGAATAATCCTGTGCATCCTGAGCTCAGAAGAAGAAAACAAACCAAGCAACTTGAACTCACCTTTATTATTCCAACATATCCTACTGATGATACAAATGAAGCCACCACCTGAAACTGCTTCCACTAAAAGCTTACAGTCTCAATCGAGGAGAAAACTCCCCCCGAGTGCTACATTTTCTATAAATTTACTCTTTCTGGTAATGGAAAGACAAGACCAACTTTACTGCTCCCTGCAAGTCAGGCTATCATCTTAAGGTTTTGTGAACATTCCTTGTGTTAATGATGAGAAATCGTAATCTTTGCCTGGTCGTGTACGTGTAGCAGAAGAGATCGGGGATGCTGAGGGCGGCCTACTTACTCCCATCGTTGCCAAGCCATTGACTGGAGCAACTTGACCCGTGGTATACATGCTGTTACAAATAAATGACAAAGACTATGATTACAGGAACGATAAATATGACATCTCACAATGGCTGTTTGATTATATCATATATATCTAATGTTGCCACCCTCTGGTTGAAAATCTAAATCTCACCAGAAAAAGACATGGATTGACTTAAAAAGGACCAAGTTTAGATCCCACACCCCATATAAGCTACGGTATTGTAAAATCATACCTGGAAGTTGGAAGAGCAACAGAGTTCCCTGCTGGATAAATAGGACGGTTGTTCCCCACCTAGCACAAGAGGAAGCAAGCAATTAAGATGTCACTTAACGTAATCTGATTCACGAAGCTTGAAGACAACAAGCTTATTAAGGTCTGCACCTGCATGTATTTCTGTAGCTCATTCTGTCCAGCTAGTGGGATCATTACTCCTGGAATCTGATGGGCAACATTTGGCCATTTTTGAACAGGTATATGAGCAGTAGTGGACCCAGTTTGTTGTGCATTCCCGGGAACTGTTGGAGCTCCGCCATTGGCTTTAGCTGCAGCTGCCATGAGAATAGACTGTTGCTGCGCCAGCATAGTGAGTTGCTGTTGATGTATGGAAAATGGCGACACCATTTTTGACTGAACAACACACACAAACCACAAAAATGAAGACCACATTTTCTTCTATATTCCACAAAAATGCACACACACAAGCAAGAATAAATTTATTGCTCTTGGCTAAAATTATTGTAGTTGTATTTAAAATACATAATGTTGGAAACTAAGCCAGATTTCCTTGTCAAACCAAGTTTCTTACTGTAGTTAGTAGATATTTAGTTTAAAGTGATTTATTAATAATTTCTAGCATTAGGAGTTTGGTTATTTGAAAATTATATATTGGAGTGTCTTAGACACATGATGTGGTTGGTGGGTTATTTTGTTGAGTTGGGTCTATTAATAAAATAGTAGTTGTTCTCTCCCTACCACTCTTGACACTTGTTCTGGGGTTTCAATCATTCATGATATCAGATCAGCGTGTGCCTTTGTGGTGATTAGGAGAACATATGTAAAGATTTAAGGTTTTTTGCAGGGTCATTCTGGGTTTTAACAATATCAAAATCAGAATGAATAAACAGAAAATTTTCTCAACAGTCATGACCTGAAACCTTGAGAAAGGCCCAAGGCAGTTAATATCGCTGAATGAAAAGGGGATGCACAAAACAATCATTGTAGACTCATTATAAGTATTCACTGCACATTTCAAGTTAAAAGGAGCTGAAACATATACCTTCTCAAACAGGCTCATAATGTCTTCCTTTAGATCTTTCTGGGGTTTCCCTGAATCTGGAGGCGTGACAGATGATGAATCTTTGAATAAATCCTCAATTCCAGTTAAGGACTTGTTCTCACTTTCAACTGCCTTTGCTTGTACAACATTCTCCACTGTTGATACTGCATCTGCAGCTGCAAATTGTTATGGGTTCAAAATCAACTGCAGCAGAAGATTCTGATCACCAAGTACAAATCTCCAACCAAGAAAGATGGACTAAGAGAACATTATTAAACTAAAATGTTAGTAGAAAAATGGCTTTGGGTGACATGTATAAAACTGCTAAGCAAAGGCATACATTGGAATCCAGCCCATGCAATATCATCAGTAGCTGATGTCTCAGAGCCATTTTCGCTTGGACCCTCCACCGAAAGCATGTTGAAAAGATCAGTTGCATAATCAACTTTTTGTTGTGAGACAATCGGGGTGACATTAGCTGCCTGCCTTGCTGATTCAGCCTGTGGCACAATTTGCTCTGAGTTCTGCACAGTGAATTTTGGATTTAAAATTAGACATGACCCATTCACATCAGATGAGTCAGGTTTCAGGATTTAAATCCCAAATATTTGAGAAAAGTAAGAAGGATATTAGAGCAAAACAAAAATCACAACAACATCAATAAAAACATCTAACAAATCACAGTAGGACAAAAGAGCTATTTCGATAAACATAATAGAACAAGCATAACTCAAACGTTAATCAATCCTACATATAATTTTACTAACTCCCATATAAATTGGATACCAACTTGCATTTTTTTGCAGTAACTTCCATCTTTGTTACAGCCATACAGGCCCCTTGTTCCTCATAAATCTCATGTTTGTTAGTGGAATGCCAACTTAGTCACATGGGAATGTCAGAACTGGTTGCCTGTGGATTTGCCTAGCCTATTATGGAAAGTGGTTGTATTAAACGGTCATTAGAAGCTGTAAGCTTAGGACTTATGTTCCTCTTTATTTAATTAAGATAGATTTTACCAAGGCATATATTTGAAGTAATAGTCCTTGGAAAGCAATCTCTACTCTCGCCCCTCAATTATATCCCTTGGTAAAATCTATCTTACATCCTGAATCTTCCTTACTGGATTGATGGTGGGGGAACTACTTACTCTCCCACAAATATCCAAGACTTTTCAGATTGCAGTTTGTAGTAGATCCATAATTCTTTGATATTCTTCTTTGGCTTCTACAGGCTTGCCGTGAAACTTACAGTTTCACCGTAATCTTCTATCCCTAGAAATTAAAGAACATTTTTCAATGTTAGAAGAGCTTAAACAAGTAATCATTGATCCATTCAGGCCAGATAGCCAAAGGTGGTCCTTTTCTCATCATGACCCATTCTCCACCTGCTCCTCCTTTGAACATTTATATTTTAATTCTAGGAATGAAAGTGCTTTTCATCCTTCTTTCCTTTGGTATGCCTATGCTCCCCTAAAGTTTTTGCCTTTTCATGGACTGAATTCCACAATGGTATACAAATTCTTGAAAAATGCCAAAGAAGAAGTAAATTCCTAGCTCTTTCTCCTATCCTTCCATTATTGATTAAACCAAACAGAAGTGTAGAAAAGGTCAAAATTTTCCAACAAATTAACCCACTCAAGCGGTGGAGAACATCATAAAGCAGTTATTTTGTAATTTTGATGCTTAATAATCTCGTAGACTTCAAGTTCGCAACCAAGTCTCTTTGTTCTACTCTTACGAATAGAGACAGCAATCCCGATGGATCTCCTGATTCTTGATTTGTAGGTGATGGATCTTTAAGGACATGTGACTAGCTTCTTCTGCCATGGAATTGTGTATGGATTTGTCTCTTTAATTTCTTTATTATGTGTCGATTTTAATTATCAAAACCCCAAGCATCTGTTCGGTAAAGTTGAACAGATCATTCAAGCTTCCAATTTATCTACATACTTCCATATTTTAACAAAGAAAGTAACCAATACAATTGATTGGAGCAAGAGAGGGAGTAGGTACATGCATATACACAAACAACCACAATATGCTTTTCTTTGAACATATACTTAGTCAGATGAAAATAATACCATGCCTCAGCCTGACAGATCTACACAGAAGCTTCAAAGATATAAAGGGAGCAACTGTGAGCAGGTAACAACTCAAATTTACCTGTTCAGACACTTTTGGAGTTGCTGTAGTGCTAGTTGTCATAGCAGTATTATAATTCTTTGTATTAAGTTTCTGAAGATCCTTTCTGTCATCTGATGAATGTTCTCTGTTATTTTTGTATACATGCCCACCTCTTTCTCCTGCTGTATGCCTATGCATAGAAACATTTTCTTCTTGGGCCCTTGAAGGTGATTTTGGTTTTCCATCCTTCGGAATCCATCTTTTCTCCTCATATCTGAAAAATTCGTATTAATTAGCAAAAAAAAATGAAAATATCATTGAACCCGTGATCGGTAAGAAAGCAAAACAATGGAAAATAACTTGACAGGTATTATATATAAATGAAACTCATTGAAAACTCAGAAGCGTACTTGGCACGAATGAAATTCTCAATGCCAACCCTATCATAGTTTGGGGGTAGCTCAGCTTCCCAGTAGCTATTCGATTTCTCATTCCCCGTTGCTGCAGACAATCCAGGGGCAAAATAAAGCATTTTTTCTCAGAAATTAGAGAGAGCCTGGCTAAGAAAGGGAAAGAAAGCATGCTTACATTGAATAAATGCAACCTGCTCTGGAAGCCATGTATCCAGTGTAGCTGACCTGACCTGAAGGAAAGTCCAGTAAGAGCATAATTTGCAGATTGCAGCAACTAATTTGCATTAAGAAACAAAATAACATAACCTAAATATAAACAAATATGTAAAACATAAAAAAGAAACAGTAGGTAAGTACAGTATAGAACAACAGCAACAACTACTGTTGTCATAGCCATCCTCTCTTTGTTAATCCTTTTATTCATATGTTAAGAAGTAAGCATGATGTTATACCATTTCAGACAAATTTGTAGTTGATTAATAAGAATTTCCAACAAAAAAAGTTCCACTTTCCTTAAGTGCTTCTATAAACATGGTCAATTTGTTGTCATCTAGGTAGTAGCAACATGCACCAGAAGCTTTAACTAGCCAAATTAATAATACCCATCATTTGTATGATATTTTTATCAAAATGCAGATCTGAATGTGAAGCATGAAATTGAAAAAAACAAATTCCACCTTTGAAATGTGTACACCAAGACTTCTATGGATCCCAGAACACTGCATGCATATGAAGATTCCAAGATTCACACTAGCCCATCTTGGACCTCTGCAGAACAAAAAAAATACTCTTAGGAGCCTGTAGTATTAATATACCATTAATGAATAATTTTATTAAAATTTATTGTATCTACATCTTGTTTCTTCTGTATCACATAATATTCAGATAGCTTCCAGACACCTACTTGCTTTTGCAATCAGCGCATTCTCTGTTCTCTGGCAATTTCAGAAGCCCCTCCAGAACCTGCAAATGAACACCACATTAGATAGAATTCACAATGAAAAATGGACTTACTGAATAACAAAGTCCACTGGATTTGGCCCAGTAGTAGTGGATTACAATACCAACTTGTAAAAATAAATCCTGTTGAGCAATGAAGACAAAAACTAGAAAAGTTCAGGTATTTAAATTTAAGCAATTGATTCAAGTACATAGTTGTCAAAAGCAATATGCATAGAACCAGTACAGACGTGAAGGTTTCAAATCCCCACCATGCTCGCCTATATAGGGTTTACTTGTATTAAGCAATTTATCAAAATTTCTGGTATCATGTTGTTAATTCCATTTGTAAGAAACTAAATCCAGATACTCAAATGGTTTACAGCAGAAAACCAACTGCATCAGAACCCAACAAATATCAGTTTTAAGCCAACCAAGTTGCTCATCAGACCAAATGTAGATTGATCCTCTAGTATACCAGGCAGCTCCCCACATATCTAAGCCACCCAGCCCGATGAGAGTACCTCCGGAAACAAAATGTTGATAAGTGCAATCACAAATTGCTGATGCTTTGGGTTTGCAAAACAGCAACTTTTTCACTTAACGCACATGCGCAAGAGAGGCAATGCACATGAGCAAGAAAGCAATTCTGAGCAATTTGCACTCTCCTCCAATCTATTTCAATTCCTTGCAAACCTCTTGCAGGTAAGGCCAAAAAAGAGTAGGATGAAGGCAATTAAAATAGAAATAAACAAAATTAAATGCATACATTTTATATAGATAAAGTACGCAATAGTTTTTTTGTTTAGAAAAGTACACAATTGATTAGACAAGGACAGGGAACAACCCCAGAGTGGAATTATGGCGCAGGAATCAAACTGATGAAATGATTTTAATATGCTAATCTATAGTTAAAATTTAAACTGTTGAACAGCTCAAATCCACTTTTAGGTCTCCGAAAATATTTATGCAGAGTTGCAGCAAGAGTAAATAATTTACATACTACCATATGAGGAAAAATATCCATCTAGAGTGACAATCTGCGAGTCATGCATTTTTGTGGTCAAAAACTTTTCTCCCAATACCCTCAAGGTATATATGCGTATATCTATATATACATGTAAATGTGTATGTATGTATTTATTTATTTATTTGTATTCAGGTTTATATCCACATTAAACATGAAATATCTAATTCATAAAATCAAACAAAGTAACAACAAATCCACATATATATAACCATGTCCATATCCAAATCCATACACGCGCATTGCTCACGCACACACATATAACTACATACATATTTTTATGTGTATACACTTATACATGTATACATGGCCCCAGAAAATTAAACTTAGATACAGAAACAATATCATATTTGGTCAGACCCACCAGGGGAAGGGGGTGCTGCTTCCAAGAACCCAAACATCAATGACACTAAACTGGATAAAAGACGGATATGGATCACATGTTTAAAGAGAATCAGATATATGAATATAAGTCATTAAAAATTTTCATTTAATTGGCAGAAAAATTAATTTCACAGTTCATACGAGTCCTTAAAAGTTTTCGTTTGATAATCAGTTTAAACCCTAAAAGGAAAGAGAAATAAAATGTCCTCGCAGATGCAACCTGCTTCTATGCCTGTCTCTACTTATCAAGGAATTCTCCAAATCAAAAGAAAATAAAACCCAAAGGAACGAAAAAAATTGGCATGAACCAAGGCAATCATCTAATTGCCGCGAATTCCCATACAAGCGCAACTGACGGCTTGCGAATCCTCTATTTACGTTTTGAAAGCGAATACAGCTTAAATGAAACATAAAAAGAATGAATTTTAATAATAAATACAAGCTCTTTTATACATAAATCAGATTCAACCGCAAAACTCCTAACCAAGGATCCGAAGATCCGCCAAAATTGAATAAAACAGTATGAACAAAAGATAAATCTAAGCATGGATCATTGAGTAGGTCCTAAATCAGCTGTTTTAGGGTTACATGGAGGATAGATCAACCCATAAAAATTCAAATAAACCAAGAAAAATGACCGGAAATCCAAATTCTTGCATAAAAAAAGGAAAACAAGAAAATCGAAAGAATGAAAATAAAAATAAGAAGAAGGGACCTTTCTGTGCTTGGCATTGAGCTCTTTGGAGACGTTGGCCTTCTCGTTCATGCTGCCCCAAGCTGTTTGCCCGTGCTGCCCGAATTTCTTAAGAATTTCAGTAGTGGGAGAGAGAGAGAGAAAGGAAAACGAATGAACACAAAGTCCTCGCTCTCTCCTCCCTGTCTTTTCGTTTGAGAATCTGACGATTGTAGAAGGAAAGAAAGAAAGTGGAAGAATCGTAATGGCGTCTCCTTGACTTTTTTATTCTCCTTTTGGGCCTTGCCCCACACACGTGGCCGCCTCAGCCTCCGGCCCGTGTGAGCGTCCAAGTTGGTTCATTGGTAGTTAATTTTTCGCCTTTATTTTTTCTTTGATTAATTAGCAGCTTTTCTAATCTATATATATATATATATATATATATATATATATATAACGTGGGCCCCACTTGGAAGCGTGTCCAAAACAATTTATAACTTTTCCAAAATGCCCATCCCCTGCATTGTTTGGTTTCAATAATACAGGGCTATACCTGTCTCAATTCACCATTTTTATACAAAAACAGTTAGTTTATAAGTGCCTCCACTTCTCTTTTCTTTCTATTCTCTCTCTCCCCATTTCTTCTCTCTCCACACGCAGTCTTGCACGTGGACCCCTGCTAGTTAAGTGAAATTAAACAACTGCTTTGATTATTCTTAGTTTCTTTTAACCCTTTATATCAAATATGAACCCGATTTGAACCATGCACCTCCAGTGTGTAAGACCAGCGTGAACGTCATTGTTTGATGGAAAATAATCTAAATAATAAAATACAAAAAGGTAAATTCACAAGAGGAAATTAAGTTGATTAGCATGTGACAAAAGAAGCTTAGGCAAACAATGACATGAAAGGCCCTTTGATCTTAAGACCCTGCAAGGTTAAATCTTCAAAGGCCATATAAATTGGAAATTCTATGCATATTTACAGTACAATTATGTTAATTTGCTATTGCTTATGCTCTTTTTCGGTATTATTATGTGCATCCTCTCGTCTTTGTGATGTTAAATACCACGTTCGGGGATTAGTATAGCTATTAAAAAAAAAGTTACATATTTGGGTACGTTAGGCTCTAAATATGGTTTTCCTTTCTGCTCTCATAAAAAAGGCAAACTACTTGATATCCCACCTCCAATTGAGACATCCAGAAGTTGTTTCAGTTGTACAACTGTCCGCTGTTCTAGTTGGTCTCGTTAATGTAGCATTCCCAACATAAGTAAGTGGATGGGTGTGTGTATGGTTCTTAAGTATAGGGGGGGCACGTGCATACTACACGTCCTTAATTACCCTTTATATAGCATATAAGCGTGGTGGTTATGCTTCTGGGATTGTTTTGGTTGGAGATAGCAATAAATGGAAAAAAAAAGGTACTTGAGAGAGTATTCCCCCTTCTTCCCTTTATTAATAACTAGCAAGGTTGCACGTGCAAAACTGCACGTGGAGAGAGAAAATGGAGAGAGGAGAAGTGGGGAGAGAGGGAATGGAGAGAGAAGTGGGGGCAGTTACAAACTAATTGTTTTTGAACGGAAATAGCGAGTTGAGACGGATATAGACCTATATTATTGAAACTAAACCATGCAAGGATGGGCATTTTGGAAAAGTTGTAAATTGTTTTGATCACGCTTCCTAAGGGGCACTTCACGTTATATATGGTATAGATATAGACTAGCAGGGTTGCACATGCAAGATTGCACGTGGAGAGAGGAGAAGTGGGGAGAGAGGGAATGGAGAGAGAAGTGGGGTAGTTACAAACTAATTGTTTTTGAACGAACATGGTAAGTTAAGACGTGTATAGTCCTGTATTATTGAAACCAAACTTTGCAAGGGATGGGCATTTTGGGAAAGTTGTAAATTGTTTTGGGCATGCTTCCCAAGGGGGCACCTCACTTTATATATATAGTAGAAGTAGATATAAATGTTTTGTGCAAGCAATGAGTAGAATTGATTCCGAATAAAACAAAGGACCTAACAAAAAAAAATTTTTTTTTTGGACCTAGCGTTTGGTGATGCACATTATTACAACGGAATGAGACACCTGAGACTGAGAGCCATTTGAACATTGTCGACTAATTAAAAATGAGAAACATTCCTGATGCACAACAACATCCAATTGATGGATGATTATTAGATTATGGAAACCGACTCACGGTTTCGCACTCATTTGCTTGACGATAAGCCAGACGAGATCTCCAAGATTTTGCTTCGTTGAGTCTTTTACCTGTGTTATTTCAGTTGGTGTGGGTCACATCAGATAAGGAACTCTTGGTGTTGTTAGACAACCGCATCATACCAAAATTATTGTTTATCAAATCTTTCGAAAGTCAAAAAAGTAGAATTCAGTAATTGAGTTGGATTAAGAAATGAAAACGGAGAGACGTAAGTCCATAAAGTGGAGTGACCTATCGTCCAACCAAACTAACCACAAAAGATATGAAAGGATTCTTAGTATGCAATAGAACCTAACATAGCATATTTTATGTCCAAGCATATGATTGTAAGTTGCACCCATTCATCACATGGGGTCCATGTGCATTAATAAAAGCAATATATATTGTCATCCTTTTTATTTTTTATTTTGTTTTAATCTACACTAGTTAATTAATTCAATATATTCCAATCCGATATTTATTTGGGTTGCATTTAGTATTTGCTTTTTTACTATCTGAAGCAACAAGTATGTTTGGACAGTGAGTATTTTTTTTTCTCAAAATTTCCTAGTTGCATAGAAACAATGAGCGGAGATGCAATAAAATTTTCCTTCTAAAAAAAAATAATTATATTAATTTTGAATCATCGTAAGAAACAAAAGCGTTCATTGTCTAAACTTGCTTATTGTTTCAAAAAGCAATACCAAAAATAATAGAGCATTAACTTAAAGATCATATATACTGGCACTAAAGATTAAGATGATGTTAAATGGGGTCTTTGGTGAAATCGTTATTATCAAACTTTTCGGAGGAAAAATGCTTGGACTCTTGTCTTTCAACATTCACTGCAATTTTCTTGTGCACTTTAAGTGTTTATTTTGAGAGATGTTGCCATGTGAAACATTTGTTATTATAAACATAAGAAGGTTTTTCTTGATGGAAAATATGTAACTATAAGATGCATAGCATCCCACGGGTGAGAGTAAGGAGGGTAGGGGATGTGTTTATTTCTTTAGTATTGCTACTCCTGAACATGTTTCAAATTAGGCATACTACATGCACCAAGGCCTGGGTTGAGATCATTTGCCGTGCGAGGCTGTAGCATATGCTGACATCTCAGTCTCACAATTGTCGTACTTTCATATTTCTCAATGTAAAAAGATCTTTTTTATTGGAAAAGCAATAATCATGTGATGCTACACGTGATAGCATCTGACTAAGGCAATAACATATGAGGTAACTTTATGAAGCAATGAGTTCATTTTATTAGCTTTTACTTGAGTGGTCTTTGTAGTTTAATTGAGATTAGTGTCCAACGGTTAAAAAGATGAAAAAAGGTTTTTTTTTTCTTTTGTTGAAAACAATCTTGACCGTGAGATGCTTCAGGTTTGTTCAACACGAGGGAGATATTTCCGCGTGGAGCATCCAACGACAACGACAGAGATATTTCCCTTTCTTACATGTATTGAAAAAAGTATAACCTTTAATGCTCCAGGTGGCATCTGTCTCTCTCAAAGTTACAAAAATATGGGAACAAGTGCAGAGTATATCATCTCACCTCGCACCCATACCTCAAGTGTAATACGTCGATGATTTACGTGTCCTGTCCCCGCCGGAAATAAGTGAAACAATAATTCTATCAAAACCCTAATTTGTTTCTTTCCGAGAAGAAGATCGATCGAAAACTGAGGTGTTACCAATTTACGGGTAAGATTTAAATCTCACCTCTCCGCTTTTCCTTTTCCCTCTTGTCCCCTTCTTTTTTTTGGTAATGATGTAAGCTATTTCCGAGTAATGTCTTCGGAATTTAGTCGGAGAAAGTTATTTGATTCTCTTAAATTTGATTTTGTTAGGGCATTCGAAAGCAGATATCATTTTCTATGGAAAATTCGATCAGGAAGCGTTTGAGTTTACAGAATGAGGTTAGTTTGTTCAGATTTGGTGCTATTTCTTTATTCAATTGAAGATGATGTCTTCATCAAATTTTACTTTCAGAGTGAGTTTAGCTATGCGATTTAGGATTTCCGGTTTGAAAATATAAAGAAGTTTGGACGTAATCATTGAAGAGGATGGCGCTTTTAATTATTATCGTACGCCTTTCATCTCCAACATCTTACTCTTAATTATTTTCATGATAGGTTCTCAAGTGGTTGAGCGACCTCTCAGAAAATATTCAGAAGAGAGCACAAACTACGATAGTGGAAGTAAATGACTTAAGTCACCAAGCCGATACAGCAGAGCGAGATTTGAAGAACACTCTCAATACACTCCGAAATCTATCATATTCTAGATATCTCGATAATGTCAGTAGTTTATTCAGTTATTACATCATGATGAACCTGTTTTTAATGCAAGACATTATCGTATTTGAGGAACATTATTTTTTCAATTCAGAGAATTTCAGAAGAAGACTACTTGTGTAATAATGTGAACAAAGACGGCAAGAAATCAGCACAGTTGGACATTCCTGCTCAGAGTTATGAAGCAGACATACTGCCAAGATACAAAGAGGCTATATCTCTTGGATTGCATTCATATCAGAATCACATGCAGAAAATGAACAAGAAATCATCGACTGGATCTATAATAAATGTAATCTTCCATATTTGCTCATAATATTGCTCATTGATGAATGATGCCTACTTGCTGTTTATGTCTTTGATCCAATCTATATCTTGATTAATTGATATTTGACGAAATTTGAGTCTTCTAAGTTATCAAAGCCCATGTTATTGCTGAATGATCTTGATTAGCACATAATCCTCACTCTGGATATTTTCATCCTGAAAATGCATTGCTTTTTAGTTGACAATATTTTGCTTTATGTATCATTAAGTGTCAAAATTTATGGCTCTTTAATTAAAAGTTGGTGGATGCTGATAGAAGCAATGGGGGATTCAGAATAGAAGTGATACTATAAGTTGATATCTGCAAGTGTGTTTTGCCAGGAAAAAGTTAGCAGATCCATGGATCATGTGATCTTGCTGTATTTGATGTTAGAAGGATTTGTAAATATAACAATGAAAGCATATGGCCACATAATATATCTCCAATGTGCCTTCACTTGTTGACTATAGGCAAACTCTCTTTCTCTCTCTTGCTTGCTTTCTTGCTCACTTCTGCTAGCAGTACCAGTATTCTTTTTGTCTACATATTTACATTCAAATAAGTCGCATTTCAATGGCAGCTTTGTAGAACTTTTAGGACCACGTATAGGTGGAGAATTCAAGAATCATTCTAAATGCTATCATGTGACAATGTTCCTGCCCGAAGGGGGAGTGGGGAGTGTGTGTTCAAGGTCCATAATTTGGAATTCTTGGATTGTATATGGTTAATCAAGTAAGATATTGAATTAAGTTAATTTGACTTTGATGCAACGACTCTTTCACCAGTCATGTGGAAGTTTAGTGATCAAGCAACTTGAAGACTGGAGTCTTGCAGCTGACAGTTCTTAACTATCATATTATTTAAATAAAATTTTTTATGATGGTGCCCCCATGAGTCCTTTATTTTTTATATCTAACATTAATGAGAGTGCTGTTAAGCTTGAGATTATTTTTTGAATGGTTGTTGGTTATTAAACTTTCGCCCAACCTTCTAGGTATCTATGCAATAATTGCATGCTCATACTAACTGGGAGGATGACTCATTTATGATTGACTGATTTTTATTGATAATTGATCAGTTATTTTTAAGAAATTAATGGTGAAAATTGATATCTTGTTTCTCATTGAGTATCTGACAAGATTTTTTTCTGGCTCTTTCCTGTGAGAATATATGCTTTGACATTACTTAAACAGCAATTGAATCTAAAAGATGATTTTTTTTTTCCGGAAAGCTTGTTATCTGTTATATTATTATTTTTGTTTTCATTTTTCTTCATGCATGCTGGAAGGCTGGGTTGGCACGTGGTCCACTCCCACATATAATTGGCTCAGAAGAGTATATTCATGATAATAGTTGTGGCCTAGCAGGTAGTGGGATTTCTTTTTGACATATAAGTACCAGATACACAGAAAAGCATATAGATATACACGTATATAAATATGCATGCATCACATTTGCATTGCCTTGCATTGGTTTTTTAACAGAGATATTTGTTTTGCCATTTCCTTTACATGCAGAGGGTTTGTTATTGGAGAGAGAATCACTTGATTTTGGCAGCTTATTAGAAACCAAAGCCTTATCATCTGATTTAGGGAGGGTCGTGCCAAATGCTATGCCTGGCGTTGATTTGTTCGGGGAGGAACCAGGCACTTCAGAGAGAGTAAGTTGATGATTCAGTATTTCTTTTATCTATTCCAATCTGACTCATGTTCCATTACATCTATATACATTATACTTTAATTTTGATATAGGACCACATTTACCTACTGAAAAATTTCATAGAACTCTGCCTATGTTGTGGTTTTGTACCACCTATATTTTTTGTACCGCTATATCTTTGTGTATTACCTCCCTATGGTTCCAGTGCAGGAAGGGGATGAGGTTGAGTATATAACTTTTGCTAAGTCTTAACTGTCTTATGCTTTTATTAATCAAAATTCTGTATATATATTTAATTTTCTGCATTAGGTTGGGGTTTATGGTTTGGAATTTACTTATTGTTATATTCTTATGAGATATCATAGAGAAGGCCGGGTTGGGATCACCTGTTGGGACGAGAGTTCTGAGATCTAAAAGTGTGGTATTATGCCAATTAGATATATGAGTTCAGGATGGGAATTGGAGGTGGATCAAATTCTTCTTAATGGCATGATATACCCGAACTACCCAAAATCTTGACAAGTTTTTGTTATATTCTTGATTTTTTTCCCAGTGGATGTACCCAAATCCATTTTATCATGTTCCTGAAGAAACTTCTGAACAAATTTTTTGTTCCTGATTTGGAGTGGACTTTTCTCCATGCTTACTTTTTGTGTATACTGGAATGTGTGGCTTAACTGTATAGTTTCTTACAGTTTCCTTATTGACCAATAGAGGGTACCTCATGATACAAAATTTGGAGATGTTGAAAATTGAAATACGTCCTAAACTGTCAAGGCCTTTAGTTTCTTGGTAATGTGTCTGTATGCCCTCTCCTCCTAAGTTAAACTTGTTAAATGCAAAAAGCATTGGATATACAAGTGCTTTATGCCTCTTTCTAAATTTTCCTCTTTCTAGTGTCATGATAATACAAGTTTCACTTATTGAAATCGACAATCAATTGTAAATTTCAGAATTTAGACTGTTAATTTATATTCTGATGCTCTGACTTTTTTACAGAAGGAAAATGAACCATTTGTATCTGCTGCATTAGACTTCAAGGCGATGCTTGAGGCTGCACTTCTCAGTCCCTATAAGTACTGTATGATTCAATGTCATTTCATGGTTTGTCAGCATGCATATATGTATGTGCCCTTGCAAATGGAAAACATATGGAACCTTTGAAGTTATATAATGCAGATTGTTGTATTATTCATTTGTTTTTCTTTTTACCTTGTCATGAAGATAATTGATTAGATAAAGTAAATTTGTTTTGAATTATTGTTGCAACCTTGTCCTTGTTTGTCTGTCTCTGCCTCTCTTTCCCTCTGCCTCTCCCTATTTTCTGTTGGTGTTATCAGCAGCTTGAAAATATTATTTTTTCTTTTCATTTCTATCTATAAATATATATTGTTTTAATCTTTGGTTTTTTGTCATATTTTTTGCTGTGATTTATGTTATGCATTTTTTTTTTATTTCGTACCCTGATGTCATGTCATGGATTAATTGTATGTGTAGATTGGTTAAGAAACTGCGTAACATGATCCAGGTTTGCTATCTGCTCAGGAAGATCTTGTTATCCGGAATAAATAAAAAATAGGAAGCCAATCATGAAACATTAAAATACAACTTTTGAACCATTTTTTTCGTAGTAATTGTGCACACCCCACTCCGGGTCGCAGGTCGCACGGATGTGCCTTTTGCTTGGGTCGACTTGCCTTTTTGTATTTTTTGATTTTTTTGGTTTTAATGTCCTTAGCCGGTTCAATTTGATTTTGCAGTCGCCACTGCTCATGGATTTGAAGGTGTAAGCAGTCACCCAGGCTTATTTGATCTGAACCAGAGTCTGGCTAAGTGACCCGATTATGACCCGGGGAAGTCCGTGAACACCCCGAGCCACCTTGCATAGTAGGTTCCCATCTATGAATTTAGTTGTACTTTTTTGTTCATTTTATGTACCAGCCTGTTAAAATGTTTTGGACTTCTGCAAATTAAAATCTCTGGGCTGGTTAGGACCTGCTTTTGAATCAAGTCTAAGTCGGGCCCCTCAGTTGATTGGACCGGTACTTATTTGATCATTGGGCTTATTAGAAAGCCCCCATTGAATTCTAATTTAATCTGAGCCCATCAAAAGACATAATTTTCTTCCAAGGGTAAAATGGTCATTTTACAGGGGAATTTCCCAGAAATTACTGATTTGAGCTGTGGAGCACTCAATATTAGGAACAATATAAGAAAATTGCATTAGCATTTAAAATGAGGAGATGGGATGAAAAATAGAGACAGGGGGGTTTTGAAATGAACCTTATAAAGAAAAGAAAGTGAAATTCATTTATACACTAAACTTTTGAAAATATCTAAAACATAATAAGACTTTCTAATTCACAAATCTTCACCCCCAAACTTCAACGACCCATACTTTTAAGCATGTGTTGGTGGGTTCTTCATAGATGCATAGAAAATCCTTAAAAAATCTGGAAATTAATCCCCATGTGGTTCTAATAACCATACTGTATGAACGAGGAGATTTTTCAAGAGATGAAAGGATCACCTCATTGTGTTCAACCAAACATGAAATTCAAACCATTCATTCGGCTGTTTGTAGGTTACATATCAAACTTGGAATTCAACTTTCTATGCAATGAAGAATAGTATGCTAACACACTGCAAAACGTATTGAATCATGGTTGCAGGTTACTATATTCTTCCTTCATTGTTGGGTTCGGTTACAGCAACCAAACCCGACAGATTTAACACTTCCTGTTTGTTTTGTTTTTCTTTTCTTTGTGAATGTATAAGTCTGTTCTTTGGATCAAATTACAAAGGCTATACTAAAGTCGGCTATCACAGTAACAAAAATAAAAAATTTCAGAAAGAACGGAGAGATTGATTGCTCTGTTGTTTCTTAAATTCTCTAGAGAAGCCCATCCTTCCGTTTCATGCATTCAAGGAGAATAAGTATTAAAACGAAAATTCAGACTTTTTCACTCATTATCTCCCTTCAGATTTCCCCATACTGTGCATCCATAACACACCCAAAAGTTTAGGAACATAATCTAAAGAAGAAAAAATACATCATCTGAAGAAGAACCCAACAAGTTGGACCGAACTTGGACTCTCTTCATTTCTATTTTGCCATAAACATTTAACAATACTCTATATTATGAGTTCACAGTATATCACCTGATATGAAGGATCCGCGGCTTGGCTTGAGGTCGAGCTCTTGAAATCACCTTTCCCTCCTATCTTGGTTACTCGCTCAACTCTCGGCTACACTCCTCCGGGCTCTCTCTTTTCTCTCCGTTGTTTTTTCTCAACTTACCAGATTTCCTCCCTCTTTCTCAGCTGGAAGCTCTCCTCTTTATATAGGAGAGCCATCCCCAAAGTCATGGCACAGGACGGTGCCATGAATGATTGGTTCGGCTGCATGGCTACCGTCCTTCAATAAATGAAGAAGAGGCTGCACGTTTTCAAATTTTTTTTATTATTATTTATTTTTTAACTTATTGACTTTTATTATTTTATAATTTTTTATTTAATGTTTGCCTTTTCTTTTACGAAACAACCATTTTTTTTTTGTTGTCATGTGGCATGCCATGTCTCATGCCACATCATGTCACGTGGTGGTTACAATCTGCAAAAATTTACAAAAATGCCCTCAAGTTGTTTTGGCCATAACTTTTCTGTTCGGACTCTGATTCACGCACAATCAGTGCCGTTGGAATCGTGTTGATTTCCTCTTTTCAATGGTATCAAAATTTATAGCCAACTCAACTTATTTAAAAATCTCAGTTTTTGCTCTTATTTCTGATAGATTATGATTCTCAGCTAAATGAGTTTTGGTGTGCAAAATTTGGGTGTTTACAGTAATATAGCTAATTGATAGTATTTATGTTATCAATAAATAACTGAAGGTGTATTGGACCTAAAAATGGTTTTTTATTTGATAGAATGAAGCCTTAATCTCCTGAAATGACTAGAAAGATTGTTATCAATATTTCAAATATCCTGGAACTGGTTTTATGCTACATGTGCTGTTCAATGCTTATCTGAAAGCGCTTATATGAATACCAATCTGTAAGTTTTCGTTGCTACTGTTTATTCTGAAGTTGTGAGAGATTTGTTTCACCTTTTAGTTATAAAGGGAGAGTCACTGAGATGATTGAGCATGCATAATGGAGTCTCATGATGGTCCTATGAGGAGTATTGCTGAATTTGTTAAAGTGTCAGCAAAGACAAGAGGCTGATCATAAGTTCATGAAAACAATTAGTGAGTTAAGATCCAGGATCTAGCACAGGACATAGCTTGGAGCAGAGTGGAATAGCAGAACAGGATTTGATCATCTGACAACAAAAAACCTTGGATAGCTGCTCAGAACATGGTTATAAATGGTTTTATCTTTTGAATGATAAAATATTCAATGACGTTATAGTGAGCTTATTTATCTGTGCAATATACCATACTCCAACCTGATGTTATGTTTGGTCAGGCTCAATCCAAGCTGAACCCTTTACCCAAAAGCCTGAACCCAAAGTCATACCTTTGTCTGGTTGGGTTTGAGCTCAACCCACCTGGATTGTACCTCTAATTATAATTTAATAATTACCCCAACAAAGAATCTTTATCTTAAATGGGGTGAAGATTAGCAATTTTTAAATTTTTGACAAATAACAACTATTTGTTCAATATTGGTCAATCTTATGTTCAAATTTTTGAACTCCAAGTACCTTCAATAATGTATTTCCTTTTGAAAACTCAAATAATGTTTTTGAAATAACATTAACCTCTCATACATCTGTTGGTTCTTACATTTACCACCCTTGTATACACCTGACAAGTGAATATGCTAAATTTCTTTAATTTTGGGTTCATTTTTAAATTATGAAGTTAGTATAATTTGGCTCCTCCAATTAACATTTTCATGTTTGTTTGTTTTTGTTTTTGTTTTTTGTTTTGGGTCGCCAGACTTTTTTTTTTTTATGTTTTTTTAATATTGAGTATCACTACTCTTTTTTTTTAATCACGTTCAATTAACCTTTTTTTTTTTCTTAATAGTACCAAGGTTCAATGTGCTGGCTTTTTTGGACTTTTTGTTTTTTGGATTTTAGAAAATTTCTTGACAATGCAGCACAAAAAGTATGCAACGCCACTAGTGTGTCTATTTCAATTGACTAAATGATGGAATCTACAGAAATGGGAAAACAGAATAAGGACATTGGGAGATGGTCTAAACCCCAAAAGTTTGTTCATGGTTCTTTATTTGGAGGATAAGCCCTCTTGCTCCTACTCTCTCTCTCTCTCTCTCTCTCTCTCGTGCACACATGTGCTTTAATAATTTTTGTTTAAGTAAAGACAAATGATTGTTCTATTCAGAAACCAACTTAAAGATAATTGTAATCAATTTGATGGAGTTGCTTTTGAGGGCCTTCTGATGGAAGCTCTTTCATGCTTCAGTATTTTGCACAAAAGTCATTCATGACTGAAATTGTCATGTGTCAGTTGAATTAGATGGAATGAATTGATTTGATTTCGGTGGAATTTTTATAAACTATGCTCATTTTTTAATTATGTTTTTCTGCTATTGTGAAGTCTATATTAAACTGACTCTTTATTTCTTTTTTTTTTCCTCCCTCAAACTTTTACTTAAACAAATATATTCCAAGATTCATGAGAATTCTACTTTGTCTATGCAGATGATGAAGAAACCTCATCCCTCTCTGGTTCTACCCTGGCTTGTATTGACAACAAGAAGCAAATTCCTGCAGATATGGTTTGTTTATTAAATTTTTTTAATGTGATTATGGCCAGAGATCTTTTTAATCTTGGTTCCCTTGCATTCCTGGGATGTGAAAATTATTGAAATAAATCTTATATAAATTTATTGAATAACTGGCATTTTCATGTATCACTTATAAGTTATAATATGCAGTGACCCCCATAATTATTAGTGTCTCTCTGAAAATTTATTAGCATTTAATGTGGTTTATTATTAGGGTCACAATTTCTCTGGTTTGATTGGATTTAGGGGTGCAATATATTATCAAACTTTGTTAAATTGCCCTAACTGCCTGGAATTTGTTTGAATTGTAATAGAATTTATTCTAATTTATTTATTTGTTCACTTAAATTAGCAAAGAGAAGAGGGGTGCATGGGCAATAGTTCTACTCATGATCAGTTTATGACTATATGTTGAGGAGCATAGCCAGGACAAGTAGTTTCTATTCATGATTACTTTATTAGTTGCTGTATCTGCTTTTTCGTTTTGTAATTTTTTCTTTTTTTGTTTTTGTTTTTTTGTTTTTTGGGGTACTTGACATTTCTGGCTGGCTGTTTGTTGTGGTGGCCTCAGATCCTCACATGCTGCTCTTTTATTTCTCCCTTCTTACACTTATAATGCATGTTATTCTCACTTACCCAATGAGGGAAAAAGGACCCAAACCAATCCAACTGATTGCCACCCTATTTGGGATTAGGCCACGTTTTTGATATATTACAAGACATCTGGCGTGGCCCATTATCCAGGCTCTATATTTAGGCTTGAGCATGGCCTTAATAGAGTTCCAACGGCCCGAACGTAGCTAATTTATGTGGCTTAGTTTCACATGGAACAATATCAAAATTCTCATTTGTAAAGAGGCTTTAACTTCAATTTTGAAGTCATATGCGCACTGCTTCGACATTCTTCCCATGACATGCCTATCATATATAGAATATATATTTACATGGTTGCTTATCAATATGTGTGTGTGTGTGTACTTACATGGTTGGACCAGGTTTCAGATCACCGATTCCAAGCCCTACCCAATATATCAGGCCTAGAAAGATTAAGCCCGCAAAATAGGTGAAACTGAAATTGCCTCCCAGAAGGGACTGTATTTGTTGTTCACCAAGATGAGATCAGCATGTAGTTGTGGGAGTTTTATGAGATTCACAGATTATTCTTGTGATTCAGGTTCTTATAGCATATATAAATTTCTGTAGTTAGACATAAATGACTCCACTTCGAAGGAAACCACTTAGTTTTTGTTGCAATTCATTGTGATTCAAGCATCTGGATGAGAACTTGCACTCTCTTTTGCATTTGGTACCATTTTTCAGCCAGAGTCTCTTGAAGAAAAGCTAATCAGGGAGTGTCTTTTGTTTGCTTGATAATAACAACTACTGGTTTTGCTGAGTACTGGCACCTATCAACTTTGACCCTTGATACGATCTGCTGTTTAAATTCCTGTTTATCTGCATTGTGCATTATATTATGTAATTCATGTCACAGTAGTTGTTCTAAACCTGAAAGCCTCAGAATTGGAACCTTTTTTAATTTCTGTCCTCTAAGTTCTAAATATCTTTTGGACTTGCCCAATGTTTATGGCAACTTTACCCCATCACTATGCACAGACTATATATTTCAGATCACCGATATCATATCGCTTTGCTCGTTTTCATCATCTTCCTCATGGTTATCTCCTACGTTTCCATTTTCTTTGTTTGACTGACATTATATGAAACTCCGAGAAAGGGAAGGTGTATATGTACAGAAGCATTCCCTGACTATGTATTAATATTATTCTAATACAATAGTAACTTTCATCAAGACTGGTTAATCTTGGTGTAAAATGGAGGCCTAAGGATTGCTTTCCAATCCAGGCATCTAGAAGTGTATTTGCACGGATGAGTAGTTCAAAATGGGTCAAACGTAGTATGCTCACTAGCTTCAAAATCCTCAAGGCCTTGCAGGTGGTGCGGACAAATAAATTGATGAATCTAACTATTTCTGGAGGATTGGAGAGTAGCTTTCTGTTGAGGTTCATTTCTTCCAGTAACCATTAACTTTGATTTGTTGGACTCTATTCTCCGGAAATTTTTATGGTGCATCTTATCAATCTTCAAAATAATTTGCATTAGTTAGCTTGATTCTTTCATTGATATGATCATTGCAAACTCACAAGGCAGTATAATATTTTTCCTTGCATCTTTATATTTGAGTTATATAAAAATTTTCTGGGTATAGGTTTCTTTTATCGTAAGCTATTGGTTGCAGTGCCCATTGGATGTCTTTGCTCTGCGTCTTCTATATTTTGTGAGAATAATACATATCACATGGCAGGATTGTAGCGCATCTACAGCACTAGATGCTGTTGAAGTTGCAATGGGTACCAGTCTTCCTAGTACCTCTGGGAACCTCCCCTCTGTTCAGGACGTAGAGGTGCATGCACAGAAGATATGTGCTGCATTAACGTCTCAAAGTCTCTTTGACACTGAAGAAGAATTTCCTTCCTCATCCACTCATGAAAGTCACGAAGATCCTTCAACTGAAGATAACTCGGTTAGAAACGGTGATGAAGAGGAGAGAGCTAATGAGAGAAGTCACGTATAATCCTCCAGTGGCTGGTAAAGATATTTGCTTCACAGAATTCACCAGATGCACGAGGAAGATAAGAGTGAGATAAATTTTAGATCTGATGGGACTGTTTTTTCCTAGTTCTGTGGAAGGGTCTTCAGTGGTTGCATATTCAGAGACCGCAATAGAAAGAGAAACTTGAAGGGTATTTTCAGTTCTCTGATGATATAAATAGATTTTTTCCCAAAATTTTAGATTCTTTACCCTTTCATATAGTGGAAGGATAATATAATAAGGAAATGATAATTTTTGCTTCTCAAAGATATGTAGCTACTTGTGCTAATGGTCATGGTTCTTCAAATGCTTCTAGTTACTCTTGTTGATCTCAAACCACATTCATTAACATTCAGAAAACTAATAGGGTGCACGTGCAGAATTGGATGTAAAGGGTTTCAATTTAAAAGTGGAAGCAACAGTGATTATATGTTGGGATTCTTTTGTTTTTTGTGAGGATAATTTTTGGGAAAAAAAGAGAGGGCCAGAATTAAAGAATATTCCCCTCTTCTATTTACTAATTTACTAGCTGTATAAATGTTCCTGGGATTCATCTATCTGAAAAAGTTTGACAACAACAAAATGTTTGGTGAAAAAAAGGTGTCACGTGCAGTGTACATATGTAATTGAAAGGCTTAGAAATTTTTAGAAGGGGCATTTCTTGGGAAGTAAAAAATAAAAAGGAGCAGGTTACCCCGGTATTATTATAAAGTTGCTTTGTAAACAAATTTTCAATTATCATTTTAATACCATCTATTTGGCTCTTCATTAAGAAATTATCTTTTTATTGATCATTGTAATTATTAAAATAAATTTTCTTGTTTTTAGTCCAGAAGTATTTTCTTTCAAATAAATTAAATTATTAAACAGCACTTTCAAGTTTCAACCTTACGCGATTCTAATTGCAGGCTTATGTTATGCCCTTGTTCTCTTTCTCACTCCCGCCATCGCTCCACGGTCGCGTAATCAATCAGTAAGCCGTTCCGCTAAGCCAGGCCGTTGTTTGGACTTTGGAATCTTGTCTGGAAGGGCTTGTTTATGACAGATAGTGCAAAGAACGAGTCTAGATTTGCCGGACGAGGAAGGTTATTAGGTCTCCGAACAAGAACTGTAAGACTTCCAGGTTCCGGCTGCCCGTCCTTATCCTTGACTTATTTTCATGTGTTCTCCTTTCACGTTATTTGGTTTTTTGTTCTTCCATTGCTTTTTTTTTAACTTCCACATGAATTTAAACCAGAACCAATTGTTGGTGTGATTATGTCTCTAATTTTTTATGTGAAATCTGAGTGAAAATATAAAATTATTCCGTTGATTTGTATCTTACTTTTCAGAGATTTCGAATTTTCTTGCTCTGAAATTGTTTTAGATTCAAAACCCTAAAAAAAAAAACAAACATTCTACTCTGAAGTTCAACTTGGTTATCCGAAGATTCCTGAGTACAGTTTACAAGTTTATGTAACCGAAATTTTCCTGTAACTAACTTACCGATAACGCCAACCCACCCTAATTTTGCTCCCTTTTCATAAGTTCAACCCCAGTTTCTGAGTTGCCTTAAAAGAAAATTTTCACCTGATTTTTCTTTCTCTTTCCCATAATCTCTCATTAGGTATATCGGTTATTCGTGATTTATTTAAGTTGATACTTCGAGATGGATCAGCCTCCAGTTAGAGGTGGATCGATATCTTTATTATTCACAAGAAGAGTATGATAAGAAACTCCTCAACAATCTCTTCTTTCCTCCAAAGATAGTGTAAATATTAACTAGTGTGATTTACATGTTAGGGATTTTCTGAGGACAGTTTAAGAGTAATCCATCTTATTTAACTGCACTAGAACTACTCAAACACTATAGTGATTCACTGAAGCTTCTATAGACATTTTTAGATTCAATACAGAACAGACAGTCAATGCATGTAGATGGAAGTTCCGCCTCCTTAATGAGCCTTGGACCATCAATTAACTGAAGATTTCAAAATTAATAGATTTTAATCATCCATCTTAAAAGTTTCTAGGATCACCCAACCACTCTATTTGCATGCCTGCAGGATTTTTGTATTTTTCAACTAGCTTTTAGAATCTTGGTCTGCAATTAGCATGAATGCAAATACCCAAATCCATTCCCGACAAAATCCCTTCCTGCGGCGCACTTCTTCCGAAAAGTGTTTTGACGAGGCCATTTCATTATCTTGGCATTTTTCCTATTTCATTTTTATAATTTTATTTAATTTGCCTTCTCAATATTGTCCCTCTTTTGTTCTTTACACTACATTGTTCCTTCTTTTGTTCCAATTGCTAAATTGTGAAACTATTTTCTAAATATGCATTGTGCAGGACCACTGGAAAACTGGATTCATCACATCATTATAAGGGCAGTAAAGCCCTTGGTCTGACAAAGGAGAGTAGAGATGCTGCAGAGACTGCAGATCAATGTAGGCAATTAAGGTGTTGTGAAGAGCGGAGGGCAGCAGTTCATGAAGAATTGGAGAGAGTGAACCGACTCCCCACAAACAGCACCTATGCAATTCATCGCTTGCGGGTTCTGAACAAAATACTGCATCTTATGTCCATTCAGGTGAGAAAGCTTTGGAACATGAGATTTGGTCAAATTTATTTATTTATTTTGGAAAGTAAAATGAAATTGATTGATATGGGTAACATATTATTAATTATTTTTAAATTTATTTCGTAATTCTGATTATATCAAAATCTTGAATATGGATTTTGATCAAATGAAATATTCACGAAACATATCATGTATCCATTTTGATATTGGTCATGAAATAGTGATTTTGAGTTTAAAAAAAAAATGAAATGTGGTTTTGTAAAGCAAAAGTTTTGTTCATCAAAATCAATCATAATTATAATTCGTGGACAGTTTTTCCCTATAATAAATGGTGTAATAAGATTTTTAGAGTTCAAAAATCATGGAATCACATTGTATGCCTGTGTAGAACTTGTTTAGTCAGTGAACTGGCTTAATTGGTACCATTAACGTGTTTGTAAAACCATTGCATGGCTAAATTGATTGCCTAGTATCTTTTTCGAATAATGAATAAATAATAAATGTTGTATTAAGATTTTTGGAGTTACAAAATCATGGAATCACATTGTTTGCCTGTGTAGAACTTGTTAGTCAGTGAACTGGCTTAATTGGTACCATTAAAGTGTTGGTAAAACCTATGTGTGGAAAAATCATATGCCTAATATCTTTTTCAAATAATGAACAAATAAATTTAGAGCCCGAGGAATGTATGGAGTCCCTGTTGATATAAGAATGAGCCAGTTCAGTGTACTTCTGCAGAAATTTATGACGTATATGGGGTGTCGCCAATGTAAGACTGAGATCACTCATATTAACCAAAACTGTAAAAGTGTAATGCCAAAGCATTCCTGAATTTATAAAAGTAATTCTGGCCTGTTGGACTCACAAATCTAGATTTATGTTTCTCCACTAAATATCTCCTTCTGTAACATAATCCATCAAGTTGGTCCTTTCGCAACTCATCTACTTCTGCCAAAGATACCTTGTCCTCCGATAGCATTTATGCTTGTTATTTCAATATACTTCTTTTAGCAAAGCTGCAATGCCATTTTTGCTGCCAAGTGCAAACCTGAATCCAAATATTTTTTTTGATCAGTAAGCAAAGGATATTATATATATTGATAGGACATGATACAGGTACACAAATTGTATACCAGGACAGATAAGTAAATACTAATTTAACTTAGGATGAACCTCTAGAACAGGGGAAATCACAAACAAATTCCGTTCACAACCTTCCTTCCAGCTCATAAAATCTATTACATAACAAGAACTCGTCAATGGGAATGTTAGCTCCTGCAGGGTGGCCTACCAGCCAGCTGTGCAGTACCCAACCTGAATCCAAATATTCGAATGCAGCAACTTGATATCTTAAATTGAGACTAGCTTGACAGGCTCGGTGTTTCATTTTATAATTCCAATTGATATTAAGTAGTTGCAGCTTTTTTATTTCTTGATATTTGAAGTTTTATAAAGTATGGAATTGAGAATTTGATGCATTTTTTTTTATTCCAGAGGACCCCATCACAGAGTGAGGAATTGGAGCTGCTTTTTGCTAGGCTTTCCGTATGAACAACAAATCAAACTTGTCCAGGCACTTGTCCTCTCTACTAGCAATTATCTTGTGGAACATGATCAAACTTCTATTTTTTGTTCTATTGTTATAAAATTATAATACTTTAATGGCAAAATACGTGTATATCATTAAATCCCCCATGGATTGAAATATAGGTATCTTTTATGAAGTTGGAAAGCTTTATCAGATTTCTTGGAAGCACTAATGTACCGAGATTAATATCTGTTCTTTGTACTCTCCACCAAATATTGATTTCATGTGCATGTTAATCATGGATTGAATTCACTTCAGGATGTCAAATGTGGTTCAACCTTAAACAATCTTGGAACAGAAAATTGTACATTTATTTCTGGTTACCAGTTCATCACCAGTAATATGTTACAAGAATGCTTGCCGGTACAAGCTACTCCTGTATGGATTGGTCTTTCATGTTGTATGTAACCTGGGGTTTAACCAGGTACTCCTGTATGGATTGGTCTTTCATGTTGTATGTAACCTGGGGTTTAACCAGGGATCGTGGCTCGCTTTCTGTTTGAAGGTTAACTGGCATGTACAAACTAGAAACATCATGTTGGAGCAAGGATGCCATGCTCAGGCATGGCTAAATTTACCAGGTTCGCACTTGCCATGCCATGCTCAAGCGCGGCTAAATTGTGTCGTGTTGGATCAGGTACGAAGTCTGAAACTATTTCATTAATCGATTTGGTTAATCATTACAAACTACTAGCTTTAAGTTATATAGATCTAGTTTCAAATGTATTAATTTATTAAACATTGCAGTATTTAAGATTATTTAGTTGGTAAGAAGCCACGTATTGACCTCGATCCTAGTCTTGCACTCCTTTATTAGCGTTCTCTCTCTTTTCTTTTATTTACATACATACAAGAAATAAAAATGTCAAGAGAATCCTTCAATCTGTTTGGGTTTGCAACATAATATGAGAAGTAAAACCTAAGTGGAAGTAGATTCCGCAAGTGGGATTTGCAAAAGAAGAAGCCGTTCTGTAAAACCATCCATTATCTCTCACTAGGTTTTCACCTCATGATGCGTCTTACCAAGGAAGCAAGCCTCTCAAAAATATAAAATTCATGACATTCACAGGATACAAGGTATTAAAAGTTAGTACTTTTGCGAGACAGAAAGTGGTGAGAATGGTGAAGTCCTCTCGTTTGATGAGGGGAATTGCATTCGTCAACCAAATGACCAATGAAGTCCCATGAAAGTAGATTCAAATTATGGAAGGTTAAGACCAACAGCAAATGAACCTTGTACGTAGGTACCACGAATTAGACTTGGGGGATCTGTGGATGTAGCAAGGATCAAATTGCATGTGTCATTCCTTGTAGAATCAATCTTTGTGTAAAATGATGCACATAGGTGAAGAAAAGATGTTTTAATAACAAAATTGCGAGACCAGTTGGAGCCCTATGCTGAAAGATTTGGTAGTCCAACGGTGAAGGATGTGTACGAGACCAGTTGGAGCCCCATGCTGGAAGATTTGGTAGTCCAACGGTGAAGGGTGTGTGCATGTCCGTTTCATTCCTAGACGTGTACACACCCTTTATCATTGGACTACATCTTCCAACAAGGGGCTCCCATTGATTTTAAGTTCAAAAATGCTGGTAATATTTTCAATATATGAAATATACCTAAGTATATGCAACAAATTACTCATTTTTAAATATTTTATAAAATATCACTATTTTTTAATTACTGATAATTAGTAAACTGATCTGTACGATGTCGATCCAGTCTACGCTGCAACTCGCTACTCTATTACTTGCTTTACTCTTCCAAAAGGGCGGTAGAGGAGATTTCATTACAGAGATGGGGATCTGGGAGATTATCTACTCCACGACCGACGCGATCAAGCGAAATGTTCCCGATACAACTTCCGTTACCGGCGCCTGCCGGAGATCCTACGATCTTGGTTCTTCAGCGCTTGCCAAGGTCGACAACGCTGTGCGTGTCCATGGAATTCAGAAGCTCAACGATTGTTTTTCCGATCCTCAAGCCCGGCAAAACATTGTCTGCCATCTAACCAGCGTAGCCAAAAACGTTGCGATCTATGGTGTCGAAGAAGGAGTCAAATTTGTGCCAGGTCCACTCTCTCTCTCTCTCTCTCACTATTGTTTTGGTTGTACATTAAATCTGCTGCGACTTCGTATTCTTTTGCTTGAAACTCGCCGACTGTAGGTGGAAGCCTGGTTTGTAAGAGTGTGCTGCAATCTCTCAACGAGAACAAGACATCCGAACATAACAAGAAGCTCGGACACGTTCCGGAAGAGATCAAGGTGTTGCAAGCAGAGAATATGAAATTGCAAGTAGAGAATGAGAAACTCTGGGAAGAAATCCGCAATATCAAAGCTTTAGTTGAGCCTAAGAAAGCGGAGCCTTCCAAGACATCTGGCTTAGGTTCTTTCAAGACACAGGAACTGATGAAGGATGGCATCAACATATGCTATGACGGAGGAATTTATGCTTCGATGCAGAAATTATTGGAAAGGCGATGATGATGACGATAATGGTAGTAATATGATGATCACAAGGTTATTAACATTAGATGAGTTGTGTACCACTTAGAATAGTAGTTTACTGGACCTATTTTCATGTATTTTTTCTTGTTTTTTTTTCCACCGATGGCAACTAGTGTTTGCTTCTAAAAGGCTTTAATGGAGCCTAAGAAATTACAGCCTTCTGAACACATCTGTCAATGCTTATGAACTTTCCTTCCCCTTGCCATGTCAACTCGTCTTGTGTATGCTGTTGTAGAATTGAATCATCTATGATTGGACTTGTAAAATAGTTCCAACCCTAGCCAATGCCATAGACTGCATGGCAAGCACAAATCTGACACATTGACATTTGTGAGGTCTGTGTAAGTCATGAGGGTCATGTGGCATTGGCCACGGTTGGACCATTTTACAGGTCCAATTGTAGATGATTCAATCACAACTATAAAATGGTATTAGTATGTGTGAAATGATATCTTATTTATCCTATAAAAGAAAATTTTCATTTATTTTTCTTTTGGGATAAGTGAAAAAGGGGAAGGGGTACCAGCGTGGTTGACTCCTTGAGTTTTCTCCCATTACGGAATGTTCGGATTGAGCCATAGCTACCAAATCAACCCTGCCTTAGTCGGGGGAATTGGACCGTCACCACAACACCATGAGAATGCATCATTTCTGCAGGTGGGGGATTTGATCCGACTTCTGGCCTCCAAACCACACAGGAGTAACCCACAGGATTGCAAGGGATATTAGGCACATATTCTCACTTGTCCGTGTATCTAATATGTGAACATATCAGTTGGAGTAACTTCTTGTTTGATCGATTTATGTAAATATGCGAACATACATATAATTCATTAGAAAAAAAAAGCATGTGCACACATTAGCTTCGTACTTACACGTGGTAATGGTTTGGTTTGATTATTAGGTTCACTTTGCGAGACAGAAAGTAGTGAGAATGGTCAAGTCCTCTCGTTTGATGAGCGGAAGTGCATTCGTCAACCAAATGACCAATGAAGTCCCATGAAAGTAGATTCAAATTATGGAAGGTTAAGACCAACAGCAAATGAACCTTGTACGTAGGTACCACGAATTAGACTTGGGGGATCTGTGGATGTAGCAAGGATCAAATTGCATGTGTCATTCCTTGTAGAATCAATCTCTGTGTAAAATGATGCACATAGGTGAAGAAAAGATGTTTTAATAACAAAATTGTGAGACCAGTTGGAGCCCTATGTTGGAAGATTTGGTAGTCCAACGGTGAAGGGTGTGTACATGTCCGTTTCATTCCTAGACGTGTACACACCCTTTATCATTGGACTACATCTTCCAACAAGGGGCTCCCATTGATTTTAAGTTCAAAAATGCTGGTAATATTTTCAATATATGAAATATACCTAAATATATGCAACAAATTACTCATTTTTAAATATTTTATAAAATATCACTATTTTTTAATTACTGATAATTAGTAAACTGATCTGTACGATGTCGATCCAGTCTACGCTGCAACTCGCTACTCTATTACTTGCTTTACTCTTCTGAAAGGGAGGTAGAGGAGATTTCATTACAGAGATGGGGATCTGGGAGATAATCAACTCCACGACCGACGCGATCAAGCGAAATGTTCCCGATACAACTTCCGTTACCGGCGCCTGCCGGAGATCCTACGATCTTGGTTCTTCAGCGCTTGCCAAGGTCGACAACGCTGTGCGTGTCCATGGAATTCAGAAGCTCAACGATTGTTTTTCCGATCCTCAAGCCCGGCAAAACATTGTCTGCCATCTAACCAGCGTAGCCAAAAACGTTGCGATCTATGGTGTCGAAGAAGGAGTCAAATTTGTGCCAGGTCCACACTCTCTCTCTCTCTCACACACACACTATTGTTTTGGTTGGACATTAAATCTGCTGCCACTTCGTATTCTTTTCCTTGAAACTCGTCGACTGTAGGTGGAGGCCGGCTTTGTAGGAGAGTGCTGCACTCTCTCAACGAGAACAAGACATCCGAACATAAGAAGAAGCTCGAACACGTTCCGGAAGAGATCAAGGTGTTGCAAGCAGAGATTATGAAATTGCAAGTAGAGAATGAGAAACTCTGGGAAGAAATCCGCAATATCAAAGCTTTAGTTGAGCCTAAGAAAGCGGAGCCTTCCAAGACATCTGGGATAGGTTCTTTCAAGACACAGGAACTGATGAAGGATGGCATCAACTTTATGCTTGGATTTAGAAATTATTGGAAGGTGATGGTGATGACGATAATGGTAGTAATATGTATGATCATAAGGTTATTAACATTAGATGAGTTATACTCCACTTAGAATAGTTGTTTACTGGACCTATTTTCATGAATTTCCTCATGTTTTTTTTTCCACCATGGCTACTAGTGTTTGCTTCCTTTTTTTTGATAATGAAATGAGGACAGCCTTATATTACTACCTGTTTCTGACAAATATCCTTCCACAGAGATCATATAATAGAGCCAAATACAAAAAAGAAGGGGCTTTTCGTAACCAAGTAGATTGATATCCATCTATGGCAAAATTTGCCACATGATTGCCCTGACGATAAATGTGAGCAAATTTTATTGAAGAGAATTGTGAAATCTGTTGTTTAATCAATCCCATAATATCACTAATCCTTCACGGCTCCTCTTGACTCTGGTTAAAAAAGAGTTGTATGAGAACAAGACAATCACCTTTAAGAATAAGATGGGAGACGCCTAAAGCCTTAGCCATCCGCAGTTCTTCCAGAACAGCTATAGCCTCTGCTTGAATTGCACATTGAGCCCTTGTCTTTATTGAAAAACAACCCAGAAAATTCCTAAAGCATCCCTGCAAATCCCTCCATCTCCTGCTTCCCCGTTAGACTTCCTCAAAGCGCCATCAAAATTGAGCTTAACATAAAGAGGAGAAGCCGAGAAGGACATTAATTTCCATACTACCTGTACCATCTGATCTCGGTTGGGATCTTGACCAACTAAAGAGTTAGAATTAGAGTTTTTAATTGCTTTAACATCTGCAAGATAATGCTGAAATAATCTGCAAGCAATCTCAATATGTGGAACCTTACCTTCAAATACTACTTCATTTCTTATTTTCCAAATCGTCCACCCAAAGCAAGCCACATAACTTAAAAACTCCATCAGATCGAAGGACGAGTGAGGAGGATTAATATTGAATAGATTAATGAACCATGCATTAATGTTCACGGAGTCTCACTCAATTTCAAGTTTTTGTAGCCTTTGGCATACGCAATGCTTAGTCCTTCGGAAAGTTCTTTTAATTTAGCTTCATTGGTGGTTACTTCTCCAATATAATAGGCAAATGCAAAACAAAATTTACTTTTACCATCTTTTCGTAGTCCTCCTATATCAATTTCGTGGAATTCCCTTGTGCAAGTTGTCCAATATAATTGATGGATGTCATGGCGGGTAGAGACCATCAGCTACACTTTTTTGTGCAAGTTGAGCTTAGCTTTCTGTGGGCTATGCTTGGGCTTAGTTTAGGGATATTTTGGGCCTTCCTAAACCCATAATGGCCCACTGTGACTAATAACAGATGTTGGATTAAGAAAAAGAGAATTTCTCTTCACAAATCATATGAATAAAGTTATAACATATGAAGAAGAATGATTATTTGCCTTATATTTTAAGGAAAATATATTTACCATTTATGATGATCCAATGCCAATTAACAATTTTTTAAGAGTTCTTTGTTGTTCACTATGAAAGCCATCTAAAAATGATAGAATACGTCCAAGCCCACTCCAAACACTTTCAAAAGCCATAAAAGTGGGCTTGAGCTCAAATGACAAAAGTTCTTAACGGAAATTCACCGAGTAAGCTGGTTAGAAGCCATTATTGATGATATCCGTGTATTGAATCTCGATCCTAGGCTTGCACTCCCTTATTCGCGTTCTCTCTCTTTTCTTTTATTTACATACGTACAATAAATAAAGGAATCAAGAGAATCCTTCAATCTGTTTGGGTTTGCAACATAATATGAGAATTAAAACCCAAGTGGAAGTAGATTCCGCAATTGGGATTTGCAAAAGAAGAAGCCGTTATGTAAAGCCATCCATTATCTCTCGCTAGGTTTTCTCCTCATGATGCGTCTTACCAAGAAAGCGAGCCTCTCAAAAATATAAAATTCATGACATTCATGGGATACAAGGTATTAAAAGTTCGTACTTTTCCGAGACAGAAAGTAGTGAGAATGGTGTAGTCCTCTCGTTTGATGAGGGGAATTGCATTCGTCAACCAAATGACCAATGAAGTCCCATGGAAGTAGATTCAAATTATGGAAGGTTAAGACCAACAGCAAATGAACCTTGTACGTAGGAACCACGAATTAGACTTGGGGGATCTGTGGATGTAGCAAGGATCAAATTGAATGTGTCATGCCTTGTAGAATCAATCCGTGTGTAAAATGATGCACCAATACGTAATGTTATAGGCGATTTCAATTTGACATAGTAATAGGGAAGAAAGAGAAAACATTCCCTCCAAAATTTTCTTCATTTTCCCATTTTCATTTGAAAATCGAAAGGCTCAGCTCGGAGACAATTTGAACTGGAAATGAAGGAAAAAGGTTCCAGACGTGGTATGTGACTTCTATTTGAGATGAAAAAACTGAGAAATAAAGAAAGATAAATGGCTCTCTTCGAGGGAAGCCTTCCTCCAATGAAGCAAATTAGATTATTTTCCAAGACGACTCCTATTTGATATCTACTTTAGATTTATACAGACTCTTTTAAATTTCAAAAGACCAAACTACCTACTCTCAAATTTAACTAACAGTTAAATATGACTCCACTAAGAGTTATCAACTCAAACAAATTCAAATAACAAACCCATTAATAAGATCCCTTGTTGACTGTGCAATCCATCTCCAGGATCATGTGCATAGTCACGTATCATTCTCCCCTCCTTTTTTAAGAACCTTGTCCTCAAGGTTAGCTTCTGGGTATTTCTCCATAATGGTTTGATACAACTCCCATGTAGCATCCGCCTCCTCTGTTCCTAACCATTTGATTAACACCTCAGTAACTGCACGATTCTCACGTTTGACGGTTCTTCTATCCAATATAGCTTCTAGAAAAATCTACATCACCCCGTCTTTTGTTGTGGAAGGAAGAGAGGTTGAAGTAATAGCTTTATCTCCAACCCTCTTTTTAAGACAAGAGACATGAAAAACGTTGTGAATTCGGCACCCTTCAGGAAGTTTAAGCTTGTAGGCAACCTTCCCTATCCTCTGTGTAATCTTGTATGGCCCAAAGTATCTTGGAGATAACTTCAAAACCTTTCTCAATGCCACTGAGCTTTGACGGTATGGCTGCAGTCTTAGATAAACATAATCACCCACTTCAAATTCTCTTTCTGTTCTCCTTCGATATGCAAATTTCTTCATGCGATCTTGAGCAGCTTTTAGATTCTCTTTGAGCAGCTTAAGGACAAGATCTCTTTGTTGCAAGATTTCTTCTGCTGCTTGTACACGTGTTGTCGCTGGAACATAACTCATCAACTGTGGAGGTGGGATTCCATAAAGGCATTCATATGGTGTCATGCCTGTTGATGAATGTGATGTGGTGTTATACCAATATTCGGATAAAGAAAGCCACTTTGTCCATTGTTTAGGGTGAGAACCCACAAAGCACCTCAAATAATTTTCAATACATTTGTTCACAATCTCAGTCTGCCCATCAGATTGGGGATGATAAGCTGAACTCATGCTCAATGTAGTTCCCTGCAGCTTAAAGAATTCTTTCCAAAAGGCACTTAAAAATATACTATCCCTGTCACTGACAATGGATTTGGGCATCCCGTGTAGCTTGAATACATAATTGATAAAATTTTCAGCAACCATGGAAGTAGTGTAAGGATGAGAAAGAGCAATAAAATGGCCATACCTTGTTAATCTATCGACTACCACCATAATCACGTCCTTACCTTGTGATGTAGGTAAGCCTTCCACAAAATCCATGGAGATGTCTGTCCAGATAGTAGCTGGTATAGGTAAAGGTTGGAGGAGGCCTAGTGATGCCACATTTTCAGCTTTGACACGTTGGCACACATCACATTCTTTCACATATTTTTTTACATCTGATTTCAACCCTTTCCAAAAAAAATCCTGCTTTACACGTTTTAAGGTTTTGTGGAAACCTGAATGTCCAAATGTTGGTGTGGAGTGCAACTGTTGCAAGATTTTCATCTTCATGGGACTCTTTGGACCTATTAGAAGCCTTCCCTTGTAGAAAAGAAACCCATTTCTAATTGTATAACGTTGGGAGTTGAGCTTGCCAGATTCAAATTGTTGAACCTTATCCTTCAGCCATGCCTCTTCATCATAATCTCTCCTAACATCATCAAGCCAAGAGGCAAGTGGGGTTGTGATTGCATACATCTCACCTTCATTCACATCTTTCCTAGATAAGGCATCTGCAACAGTATTTTCCTTTCCCTTTTTATATTCAATGGTAAAGTCATATCCAAGTAACTTTGAGATCCATTTTTGCTGTGTTGATGTCACAATACGCTGCTCCAACAAGAACTTGAGGGCTTGCTGATCTGTACGTACAATGAAGGTCCTTCCCAACACATAAGGGTGCCATTTCTGAATTGCCATCACCAAAGCAAGGAGTTCCTTCTCATAAGTTGATAATTGAAGAGCTTTCCCTTTTAGAACTTGACTATAGAATGCCACATGTCTTCCTCGTTGTAGTAGGACAGCTCCTATTCCTCCACCTGAAGCATCACATTCTATTGTAAATTTTTCTGAAAAATTTGGTAATGCAAGTATTGGTGGAGAGGTTACTGCTTTCTTCACTAATGCCTTCCTACTTGCAACTGTCCATGTGAAATTGTCCTTTTTTAGCATCTGAGTTAAAGGAGCAGCAACTTTTCCATAATCCTTAATGAACCTCCGGTAATATCCCGTTAGACCGAGAAAACCCCGCAATGCCTTTATAGTAGTTGGCTCTGACCAGTCCCTCATGCATGCAATTTTTTCTAGATCAGCAGCCACTCCCTCATGAGATACAATATGACCAAGATACTCAATCTGCTTACACCCGAACAGGCATTTGGATTCCTTGGGATAGAGCTGATGATCCTTCAAGGTCTTTAGAGTCACCCGTAAATGTTCAAGGTGATCATCCCATGATTTGCTGTAGACCAGAATATCGTCAAAAAACACAAGAATAAGCTTATGTAGGTATGGTCTAAATACCTCACTCATCAAGCTTTGGAAGGTTGACGGTGCATTAGTGAGACCGAAAGGCATGACAAGGAACTCGTAATGGCCTTCATGGGTGCGGAACGCTGTCTTTGGGATGTCGTCTGGGTGCACACGAATTTGGTGATATCCCGACCTTAGATCAAGCTTCGAAAAGATGGTTGCTCCATGTAGCTCATCTAGCAATTTGTCAACAACAAGAATAGGAAACTTATCCTTGATGGTTTCTTTATTGAGAGCTCTGTAGTCGACGCATAACCTCCAGCTTCCATCATTCTTTTTCACCAATATGACTGGAGAAGAATAAGGACTTTGGCTAGGACGTATTATACCTTCATGAAGCATCTCCCTCACTATTTTTTCGATTTCAGTCTTCTGATAATATGGGTAACGATAAGGCCTGACATTTATAGGCTTTGCACCTTCAATCAACGGTATGCAATGATCTTGAGGCCGTTTTGGAGGTAACCCTCGTGGAATCTCAAAAATGTCTTTGAATTCATCTAAGAGGGCTTCTAGGCATGGATCACGTTGGGGTTTTTGTGGGGTCCCCACAACACTAAACAATTGCAACAATAATCCATGCTTTTTTGAATTTCTCAACTTCTTTATATTATCTTCCCCAACTACCTCCAGATCTTTCATTGACTCTCCTTTTATCAAGCAATGTTTCCCCCTTAACCAAAATTCCATGGTTAACTTGGAGAAGTCAAATGTGATTGGCCCAAGTGTCCTTAGCCATTGTGTACCCAATACCACATCACAACCTCCAATTTCCAGTAAATACAAATTAGTGGTGACTGAAATTCCTTGCAAGATCAAGGTTATTTCATTAACCCTTCCTTCACTAACGACCTTATCACCCGTAGCCACTACCACCTCAACTTTTTCTTCTCTTGAGACATGTAAGCCTGCCCTTGAAGCTAAAACTGGGTTTAAAAAATTGTGGGTGCTACTTGAGTCAATTAACACCATGGCTCTCTTTTTACCCAACATCCCATTTAATCTTAGAGTTTGAGGTGTGACAGTACCTGCCATGGCATGTAATGAAATTTCTGGTTGAATAACCTTTACAGTTGGTGTAATTCCTTCTTCCTCCACTGTTATTTCTCCTTCTTCTACGTTGTCTTCCTCCACAGCATTGGATCCCTCCATTAAATAGAGACGTTGGACTTTGCATCTATGATTACGAGAGTACTTCTCATCACAATAAAAACATAGCCCCTTATTTCTTCGCTTCTTCATTTCCTTTGGTGTGACTCTTGTAATTGGAACTATTGTGGATTTTGGTAGGTTCATATTGGAGCTTGAGTTGATGCCCTTGGGTGGTTCATTCTTCATTAAACGCCTTTTTGATAATGTCCTTTCCTCCTGTAACCGAGCAAGTCCGATTGCCGCCGATATGGTGGTGGGTTTGAGCATTTGAACCATGTATTTGATTTCATCTTTCAGCCCTGCAACAAAACAGCTTACCAAAGCTGAATCACTAAGCCCGTCAGATCAATTTGCTAAAGCCTCGAACTTTGTTTGGTATTCTTCTACCGTTGTTTGCTGCCAAAGTTTAGTTAAGAGTGCTGTAGGATCTTCAAACTCGGTAGGGCCAAAACGTATCTCCATCGCTTTAGTGAAGTCTGCCCAATTAGTTATAGCTCCCGACTTCTCCATCCATCTAAACCATTGCAATGCTTTTCCTTCAAGATGAAAAGATGCAATTACTAGCTTCTGATGGTTGGGCGTTTGGTGAAGACCAAAGAACTGTTCTGCTCTATCAATCCACCCCGATGCATCTGAGCCATCAAAACGAGGAAAATCCAAACGTGTAGTTCTGGTTTCAAATCCTCAACTCATTTCCTGGTGTTGTGATTCACTCCTTCGATTTATTGATCTGTCATTTGAGCTTTCTCCCCTTTGACTGCTCATGCTATTTAATTTTCCGAGAACTTCTTGTAGTAGCTCTCCGTTAGCCTTAGCTTCCTCTTGTAGCCCATTGAGAACCCGCTTATGCTCTTCAGATGTCTCCTTTAATTGTCCTACTGCATCACTCAGACTTGCAATTCGGGTTCCATCAGCCATAACAGGAAAACCTGTCTCTGATACCAAATGGTATGTGACTTCTATTTGAGATGAAAAAACTGAGAAATAAAGAAAGATAAATGGCTCTCTTCGAGGGAAGCCTTCCTCCAATGAAGCAAATTAGATTATCCTCCAAGACAACTCCTATCTGATATCTACTTTAGATTTATACAGACTCTTTTAAATTTCAAAAGACCAAACTACCTACTCTCAAATTTAACTAATAGATAAATATGACAAATTCAAATAACAAACCCACTGATAAGATCCCTTGCTGACTGTGCAATCCATCTCCAGGATCATGTGCATAGTCACGTATCAGGACGATGGCGGTGTGTCTTTGTATCTCTCTTTCTATTAGATAGGAAAATCGATGTTCCTCTTCTCAACTCAGGTTTCTGCAAATCGGTTTTCTCCATATCTGGTCCAAGAAGGTATGAACTGCGAAGCTTTTCTCTTCCTTTTTTCAGATTTGCCATCCTTTCTTTAGACCTACCACTCCTTGAAAGCAAATCTGAAGAAAGGAAGACAGATCTCTGTCTTAATCCTTTAGGTCAATCTCAAATCCACACATTATACGCGTTAAGATACGGATTTGAGAAAGTAGGTCTTTCGTTTTAATATGCCAAATTTGTTTAGCAATCTGAGAGGTCTTTGTTCATTTTTGATTTATTATTTTTTTCCTTCAAAAAGATCCCATAGTTGAGCCACTTGAGCAGCCTATGAATTCGGCGACCTCGATGTCTTTGCTAGTAATGACTCATATATGTATTTAGTTTATATTCATTCACTAATCTTTTGACTCTTCTATTTTTCTTTTGTTTATTATCGATTCTTATTCTAACTTTTAGAACACTGCTCTATCAAAACTTTTTTCTTCTTTATACTTCCATTATCTTGTTCTTCCTATCTCAAAACGTTTCTCCAAGCCTTCATGTCACACCTATAAATCTCTATTTGTCCATATTTCTATCTATTTATCTTTTTATATTCGAATTTTGTTATGTTTTAAATTAAAATTTTTTCTCTTTTTTAGTCAACATGATAAAACTGGTTTTGGATTCTCTCATAGAACTTTGACATTTATTTCATGTTTAGCTCTGTCATGACTTCCTTTAGATTATATAGCTAGCTGGGTTAGCAGGTGAATGTGGGCCTTGAGATGGGCAAATGTCTCACTATGTGACATAAAATTAGGTGTTGCATTAGCACAAATTTCAAATAAAAGCAGTAACTTGAGAATCACAATAACAATCAATCCATGCAGGGTCTAATAAAAGGTAGAATTGTGAATGGGTGTCCCTAATATTTTTATTCTATATAAAGCAATTTGTGTTCTTTGAACCCTACCAAAGTATGCAAGATAAGTGATTAGGTTGAGTTTTAATGTGCTGAAGTCTTTTTCAGTAATATAATCATCACATTGTTGCAAAGCGGTTCCCAAATGAAGGTCACATGGCATTGCCCGTAGACCCAAATTACTCCTGTAGATACAAAGACAAATCTCCATTTATTAATGTATATTTTGGTGAGGAGGCAGTATGGTTGAAGATTTTTTTAAGAGATTTTCTTTGTTGTGCATCAATTTTAATATGCTAATTTATCTTTTTGTTCACTAGGACAATGGAAGACAATCAATTTTGGAGGTTGGGAGAGTGGGTAAAACCATGTATGTGATGGACTACAGTTATAGTCACAACTGTATTAACTGATTATGTTTTCTGTAGATGGTTCCCACATATTTGCTCTTAAAAGGAAGTTTTGTTTTTCTGGTGCAGATATCCATTGATTGGCTACCTAGCATCAATTGATTCAAGGCTTTCCTGCACAGTATGATCATATTTTGATGCAAGGGATGCCAAGAACATGAAATTTTTGCAAAAAAGATGAGTTTATTAGAAGTTTTTTACATTGTGTTGAGAAGGAGAAGAAACAACAGAAGCAAAACTCAGCCAGGTCGTAAAAGGAACTCTAAAGACTTGGTACACGTACTTCCCAAGTACTAGAGAGACCTTACTGTTGTAACTATGCTATTATTTTTTGTTGTTGATGAAACTCATCTGAAGACCCATGGAGTTAAAAATATTATTCTTAGTGTGTATTAGGATTTTGTTCAAGAAGAATGGTTTGTAAGAAGAATTATCCACTCAATGTTTAGAAATGTGCATAATCAGTGTTGGGATCTATACATCATACTATCCTTATTTTTTGCAGTGTTTTGGCTGCAGTTCTTATATCTCAGGTTGCTGGTTGTATTTGGAGATATGAAATGTCGGTTGAGATGTTTCTCTTTCACCAAGTGTTAACCAAGCTTGCACTGTGTCTAGTGATTTAGATAGCTGATAAGAGGGTTCATAATCAAATTGACTTGTGGGTGTTGAACCATCTTTTGTACAAGCTTGAGCTTGAGCTTGCCAATCATTATGTTAAGAATTTTGTTAATTGAATACCATGTACTGGTGCACGAGTGTTAGAATGGCCACTTACTTATGCCTGCCATTCTCATCCTCATGTATGAAATTTCTTGGTAACGCAAGCTAGTCTCCTCAAATGCGTGTGCCTATTGCGAACTTTGGTTGGAGAATCAAGAAGGAATTCAATTAATCCATGAAAGTGCTTGTGTAACAAATAACAAAATACATGCCATCAATATCCAAAAAGAAATAAACTAACATATATACCGTTGAAACGTAGTTCCCATTGCCTCTTTCAATATGTACATGGCAATACAAGTGGATTGAAAGCATAGAAATATAACACAATTATAAAAAGAATTTAGAATACATTTTAAGTTTTATAACCTTTATAATAGAAAATATTGCCATTTCCCCAAAATCATGTCCGAGTTCCAATCAAGTTATATACTACAAATTACATTTTAATTCATAATAATCATTATTACACTTTATATCATAGACATTATATCCAAAAAAAATTCCCTATAACAACGACAGTACAACAATACGTAGTATAACATCCTTGACTGGTGTTTTTGCTTGTGAGATTGACCAAATTGATGGAACTCACGCCCTATCCTCCATTTCAGTACTTATAGTAGCAGAAGCTCCATTCTCTGAATAGTTCAAGCTTTAGACATCGGCTTGGGTTTAACCACCTGTAGATAAATTAACAGTTTCATAGATTTATTTAATTTTTTTTTAGGAATTTTATTATATTTATGACATGGGTCTACTTTACCTGCAAATCTAGAGGTAATGGAAGTTTGGTTTCTCCCATTTTTGTTGCTAAAGAAAAGGAAGAAACAGACAGTAGCAGGAAGATCCATTGCTTTCCACACTATAAATCCTGCAATAAACAACAAACTAGAACACGAATGAACAACCAAAACACAAGATAAAATAAAAGACAAAAAATTAACATTTCCCAATTTGGGTATAAAATTAACTTACAGTAATCTGATGTGAATTGATCAAGATAATTCATAGCTAAACAGGCTATTAGTGGCATGAAGCTGTAATAGTGATGAACCTTCAAAAACCACGAAACAAAGAAATCAAGCTAAAAATACCTAAAAAGAGAATAAGATAATAGATTATACATGTACATGAAGACTCCGAAATATAAAACCCACCTTGTAAATCCACTCAACTGAGTCGTTACTAGCGAAGACATCAAGGTCGCCGGACTCATAGGCTACTCAAGTGGCTCGACAATGGGATCTGTTTGAAGGAAAATAATAATAAATCAAAAATGAACAAAGACCTCTCAGATTGCTAAACAAATTTGGCATATTAAAACGAAAGACCCACTTTCTCAAATCCGTATCTTAAGGCGTATAATGTGTGGATTTGAGATTGACCTAAAGGATTAAGATAGAGATCTGTCTTCCTTTCTTCAGATTTGCTTTCAAGGAGTGGTAGGTCTAAAGAAAGGATGGCAGATCTGAAAAAAAGGAAGAGAAAAGCTTCACAGTTCATACCTTCTTGGACCAGATATGGAGAAAACCAATTTGCAGATACATGAATTGAGAAGAGGAACATCGATTTCCCTATCTAATAGAAAGAGAGATACAAAGACGCACCGCCATCGTCCGAAGCCTTTTGCCTTCATTTCCAGTTCAAGGTGCTCTCCAAGCCTTCCGATTTTCAAATGAAAAGGGGAAAATGACAAAAATTTTGGAGGGAATGTTTTCTCTTTCTTCCTGATGGAATTTAATTTCCATTGCCACGTTAACGTTATCGTCAAGTTTCTTTTGTGTTTCCGTTAATTGTCTTGAAAACGATGAGAGAGCTTATAGGACACGTGTTTCAATCCTGTAAATGCACACCTCCGCAGGATCCCATCCGACAAAACGAGGCTGTCTGCGCCCAACAAAGTCCTCTGATACGTCTGTACGAAGTCAATCCGGTCTACGCTGCAACTCGCTGCTCTAATAATTGCTTTACTCTTCTGAAAGGGGGTTAGAGGAGTTTTCAGTACAGAGATGGGGATCTGGGATGTAATCAACTCCACGACCGATGCGATCAAGCGAAAAGTTCCCGATCCAACTCCCGTTACCGACGCGTGCCGGAAGTCCTACGATCATGGTTTTTTGGTGTTTGCCAAGTTAGGCTACACTGTGCGTGTCCATGGAATTCGGAAGCTCGACGATTGTTTTTCCGATCCTCAAGCCCGGCAAAACATTGTCTGCCATCTAAACAGCGTAGCCCAACACGTTGTGATCTATGGTGTCGAAGAAGGAGTCAAATTTGTGCCAGGTCCGCTCTCTCTGTCTCTGTCTCTCTCTCTCTCTCATACACACACTATTGTTTTGGTTGGACATTAAATCTGCTGCGACTTCTTATTCTTTTCCTTGAACTCGTCGACTGTAGGTGGAGGCCGGCTTTGTAGGAGAGTGCTGCACTCTCTCAACGAGAACAAGACATCCGAACATAAGAAGAAGGTCGAACGCGTTCCGGAAGAGATCAAGGTGTTGCAAGCAGAGATTATGAAATTGAAAGAAGAGAATGAGAAACTCTGGGAAGAAATCCGCAATATCAAAGCTTTAGTTGAGCCTAAGAAAGCGGAGCCTTCCAAGACATTGGGATAGGTTCTTTCAGGACACAGGAACTGGTGAAGGATGGCATCAACTTTATGCTTGGATTTAGAAATTATTGGAAGGTGATGGTGAAGATGATAATGGTAGTAATATGTATGATCATAAGTGTATTAACATTAGATGAGTTATACTCCACTTAGAATAGTCGTTTACTGGACCTATTTTCATGAATTTTCTCATGTTTTTTTTTCAGCCATGGCTACTAGTGTTTGCTTCTTCTTGTTTTTTTTTTTGATAATGAAATGAGGACAGCCTTATATTACTACCTGTTTCTGACAAATATCCTTCCACAGAGATCATCTAGCTAATAGAGCCAAATACAAAAAAAAGGGCTTTTCGTAACCAAGTACATTGATATCCATCTATAGCAAAATTTGCCAAAAGATCCGCCACATGATTGCCCTGACGATAAATGTGAGCAAATTTTATTGAAGAGAATTGTGAAATCTGTTGTTTAATCAATCCCATAATATCACTAAGCCTTCACTGTTCCTCTTCACTCTGGTTAAAAAAGAGTTGTATGAGAACAAGACAATCACCTTCAAGAATAAGATGGGAGACGCCTAAAGCCTCAGCCATCCGCAGCAGTTCTTCCAGAACAGCTATAGCCTCTGCTTGAATTGCACATTGAGCCCTTGTCTTTATTGAAAAGCAACCCGGAAAATTCCTAAAGCATCCCTGCAAATCCCTCCAGCTCCTGCTTCCCCGTTAGACCTCCTCAAAGCGCCATCAAAATTGAGGAGAAGGACATTTCCATACTACCTGCCCCATCTGATCTCGGTTGGGATCTTGACCAACTAAAGAGTTAGAATTGAATTAGAGTTTTTAATTGCTTTAACATCTGCAAGATAATTTTGAAATAATCTGCAAGCAATCTGAATAAGTGGAACCTTACCTTCACATACTACTTCATTTCTTATGTTCCAAATCGTCCACCCAAAGCAAGCCACATAACTTAAAAACTCCATCAGATTGAAGGACGAGTGAGGAGGCTTAATATTGAATAGGTTAACGAACCATGCATTAAAGTCTTGTTGTGGTCCATACTGTTGGGTATCGCCTCCTATACATTTGAACCATACTTCTCGACTGAACGGAAAAGAAAGCCACAAATGCTCCAAAGTTTCAATGTGTTCATCACATAGTCTGCAGTCTGCACACACCTTCTACTCCACCCATTCTTTGCAAAAAAAAAAAAAAATTTTGACGTAGGAAGAGCTGATTGTAAACATTTCCATAAAAACAATCTAATTCTCACGGGGCAACATAATTTCCATATTTTGTTCCATTTAATAGTAGGAGGAGAAAATTGAGATAATAAAAATAAGTGATAAGCAGATGCTACCATGAAATCCCCCGATGATGTGAACCTCCATATTCTCTTATCTTTGTGAAGCCGAGGATCAATATTAGTGGTAATTATTTGGTGTACCACATCTTCATCCCAAAACTGCTGAAGAAGTGAATCATTCCATTCCAAGCTACCCTCCTGAAACAGTTCAGAAACTGTAGTCAGCTAAAACATATTTAAATTTCTTGATATAGAGATTTTTTTGCACCTTTTCAGCTGCCCATACATCTTCCAGAATATCCAGCTCTTGCCCATTTGCCAATATCCACGCACTCCCTGTTTGAACCTAGGGAATTAATTTGTGTATTTGCTTCCAGACCCAGGAATCTTTAGCAAGAACATGACTTTTAACAAAAACAGTGTTTGGGATATCTATCTTTCATGATCCTTACCCATAGCCCATCCGTATGTATCGCCAGTTTCCACACTAGCTTTAAAATCAGAGCTTTGTTCATAAGCTTGGGTCTTCGAATAGAAAGGCCTCCTTTACTTCTTTTTTTTTTTGAAAAGAAAATGTAAACAGCTTCATTCATGAAATAAAACGTGAGGTACATCTTCCACTTACATCATCGATTAGACATGAATTTAAACAATGTGGGGGTCTGTTATACCAAGTACAAGAGTAACAATCAAGCCCAAAATTTGCAAGTAAATCTGCTGCTTGGTTAGCTTCCCTAAAGACGTGGGAGATCCTAACGATAGTAAAACTTCTAATCAACTCCTGAATCTGTTCCAAATATGCACTGATTTTCCAAGGAGGGAAAGCTGAATGTGAGGAGATAAGTTGAATTAAAGCTAAAGAGTCACCTTCAAGCTGAATATTCTGACAATTTAAACTCTTCGCTAATTTGAGTGCTTCAAGAGCTGCCATTGCTTCCGCCTCTATGGCAGATTTAGGCCCCAATTTTACAGCAAATCCTCCAAGAAAAGTTCCCGATTCATCTCTGCACAATCCTCCTGCTGCTGCTTCCCCTAAAGAACCACGGGATGCTCCATCGAAATTCACTTTGACAAAAGAATGTTTTGGTGTTTCCCAGCCCACCATGATTTCTTTCTTTGTCCTTTGTTTGCTTATCTTTAGTTCTTTTATCTTCTTAGAGTCCATTTGCAATTGGTGGATGTGGGAACAAGTCCCTTCAACTGATGGAGTAATGCCTTCAAAGAGTGCTTTATTTCTGGTCGTCCATATTGCCCATGCCACATTTGCACAACCTGTAATCACATCAAAATAATGTAAGTCCCATGAACTATAATCCATAACTAACAGAGTTTGGAACCATTTGTAGTAATCTTCTGTGGGGCCTGCTTGTTGTGTTGTCCCTCCCATCGTACTAATCCATACAGCTCTTGAAAATGGACATTCAAGCATGAGGTGTTCTAGAGTTTCCTCCTGCATGTAACAGAGCACACAATTATCATTAAAACCTCCTATTCTAGAATTCAAAAACTTGTTAGTCAGGACAGCATTTTTAAGGCATTTCCACATGAATAATTTTACTCTTGGCTGGCACCAAATATGCCAACAAGTTAACCATGATTTAGCATCCAATTTACTCGGGGCTTCTTCAGAAAGGATAGATCTATATGCTGAAGCGACTGAGAAGATCCCATTTGATGTAGGCATCCAACTTGGAGAATCAGCTTGTAGGGATACTCGGATAGGAACATGCATGATTCTTTGGGCCATTGCAACTCCCCACAGATTCTCTATTAGGTTCAAATTCCAACTTCTATCATCCTGACATATGATTTCGCTTACCTTGCTAATGTTGACATTTGAAGGCACAGGTGGGAAAATTACTGTACCCTTATGATCTATCCAATTATCTGAGATGATGTTGACCTTTTCCCCATTAACAACATTCCACCAAATATTTTTTTTAAGATGACCCCTAAGAGAGCAGACTTGTCGCCACACAGCTGAATGGGATTGACGACATGGTGCTTCAAGAAAAGGCTTTTGTTGACAGTACATGTCTTGCATTAACTTCACCCATAAGCCTTGGTTTTCTCTAACCAAATTCCATGCCAATTTCAGTTGGAGAGCTTTATTAAACACCTCAGCTCTCTTGATGTTGAGGCCTCCAGATCTACAGCTTTGGGTAAGTCTTTCCCAACAAACAGAGTGGATGGGATTTGATACTCCTTTTTTGAACCAAAAGAACTCCCTAGCCAATTGATCCAGCTTGTGTAACACTGATTGAGGCAACTTATAACAACTCATGAAGTGAACTGGTTGGGCTGCAAGAACAGAATTTATCAGTGTTGTTCTTCCCATTTGTGACAAGAGTTGTGCTTTCCATCCAGCTAACTTTGCCATGTACCTGTTCAATAAATCCACACAGTCAGTCCTTTTAGGCTTCCATCCCATAATAGGCAAACCCAAGTATTTTCCCATTTCCTTCTTAAGAGGTGTATTAAAAACTTTACACAGTTCATTTTTAATGGATCTTGGAACATTTAAACTGAACTGAATAGCTGATTTATTGTTGTTGATTCTAAGACCAGATTCAATACAAAACTTATGTAAAAGTCTCATCATCACATGGCATTCATTAACATTTGTTTTACCTAGCAAGATGACATCATCGGCATACATAAGATGAGTTAGAGAAATACCTCCCCTCCTTAACTTTAGCCCATTGATTCTTCCATCAGATTCTGCTCTACAGAGAGCCAAAGACAAAGCTTACTGGCTTAAAATGAATAGGTAAGGGGAAAGTGGATCACCTTGTCGGATACCTCTCTTTGGGACAATGCATCCAGTCGGTTTCCCATTTATGATCACACTATAAGTAACTGACTGGACACACTGCATTATAAGCTTAACCTGAAAACTTCCCAAACCATGAGCTTTTAAACAAGCTTCCAAAAAATTCCAGATTTAAGACAATAACTATGAATAGACAGCCCGACAAACTGAATAGACAGCCCGAGAGTCTTCACTTGATCTCCAAAATAAATTCCTAGCCAGTCCTTCCATCTTTGTAATAACACCCATTGGAAATTCATAACAACTCATCAAGTGTAAGGTTTGAGAATTAAGTACCGAGTTTATTAGCGGGAGTCTTCCCATTTGAGAGAGCAGTTTGGACTTCCAACTTGCAAGTCTAGCCACCATTGTTGTTAACATATCCATGCCTCTTGATAGGTTGGCATCCTCCTCAACACTGGAACTCCCCGATATTTATCAATGGATTGAGATGAGGAAATATTGAATATCCTTTTGATGTTTACCCGACTTTGTCTTGAAGTGTTCCTGCTAAATTGAATAGAAGATTTGGAGTTATTAATACATTGGCCAGATTTAAGACAATAACTATGAATAATTCGACAAATCACACTTGTCCGTGTATCTAATATGTGAACATATCAATTGGAGTGACTTCCTGTTTGATCTTTATGTAAATATGTGAACATATATATTATTCATCATGTGCACACATTAGCCTCGTACTTACACGTGCGCGTGCACATGCTCTATCATTGGAATAGCCGTTCACAGTGGGAGATATGCTGGTGATTAATATAGCTAGTAGAGTGCATGTGTATTAGTGCATTTAGAAAAAGAAGGGATTTCGAGAAAGGGAAGGATGTAGACAAATGGTAAAGGACATGAGGCAAGAGAAAACAGTTTTGTAATTGCTTAAGTTTTAAATGAATTAAGATTAATATCTATACCATATGGAACGAATATAGGCCATTCAAAAATGTGCTAACCATAATGTGTGACTTTCCTATGAAGCATGATAAGATTCATTAATAAAATAGGTATAAGAGTCACTGCTGACATGCACAAACTAGAAACATCATGTTGGAGCAAGGATGCCATGCTCAGGCATGGCCAAATTTACGAGGTGCGCATATGCCATGCCATGCTCAAGGGCGGCTAAATTGTGTCGTGTTGGATCAGGTACGAAGCATGAAACTATTTCATTCATCGATATTGTTAATCATATAAATGCAAGCAAGTTGGCAGGTCAGGTTACAAACTACTAGCTTTAAGTTATATGGATCTAGTTTCAAATGTATTAATTTATTAAACATTACAGTATTTAAGATTAGTAAGTTGGTAAGAAGCCACATATTGACCTCGATCCTTCAATCTGTTTGGGTTTGCAACATAATATGAGAAGTAAAACTTAAGTGGAAGTAGATTCCGCAAGTGGGATTTGCAAAAGAAGAAGCCGTTATGTAAAACCTTCCATTATCTCTCACTAGGTTTTTTCCTCATGATGCGTCTTACCAAGGAAGCGAGCGTCTCAAAAATATAAAATTCATGACATTCACAGGATACAAGGTATTAAAAGTTCCTACTTTTCCGAGACAGAAAGTAGTGAGAATGGTCAAGTCCTCTCGTTTGATGAGCGGAAGTGCATTCGTCAACCAAATGACCAATGAAGTCCCATGAAAGTAGATTCAAATTATGGAAGGTTAAGGCCAACAGCAAATGAACCTTGTACGTAGGAACCACGAATGACTTGGGGGATCGGATCTGTAGATGTAGCAAGGATCAAATTGCATGTGTCATTCCTTGTAGAATCAATCCCTGTGTAAAATGATGCACCTATACATAATGTTATAGGCGATTTCAATTTGGCATAGTAACAGGTGAAGAAGATGTTTTACTAACAAAACTCCGTTTCATTCCTAGATGTGTTCACATCCTTTATCGTTGGACTAAATCTTTCAGTAAAGGGCTCCCATTGATTTTAAGTTCAAAAATGCTGGTAATATTATCAGTATATGAAATAGACCTACGTATATGCAACAAATTACTCATTTTTAAATATTTTCTAAAATATCACTATTTTTCAATTACTGATAATTAATAAACTGATCTGAATTATTTGCAAAACGTGTCACTAAAAGCAAATTTTCTTTACACTATTTCTAATTTTCTATGCGTCTGTACGATGTCAATCCAGTCTACGCTGCAGCTCGCTACTCATTAATAATGGACTCAAATCATCTACGGTTGAGCCTGTAAATTGGCTCAACCGTATCCAATAAGGGAAGGGTTGCCTGTCTAGATTAATTACTTTACTCTTCTGAAAGGGAGGTAAAGGAGATTTCATTACAGAGATGGGAATCTGGGATGTAATCAACTCCACGACCGATGCGATCAAGCGAAAAGTTCCCGATCCAACTCCCGTTACCAGCGCCTGCCGGAAGTCCTACGATCTTGGTTCTTCGGCGCTTGCCAAGGTCGACAACGCTGTGCGTGTCCATGGAATTCAGAAGCTCAACGATTGTTTCTCCGATCCTCAATCCCGTCAAGACATCGGCCGCAATCTGACCAGTGTAGCCAAAAACATGGCGATCTATGGTGTCGAAGAAGGAGTCAAACTTGTCCCAGGTCTGTTCTCTCTCTCTCTCTGTTTTTTTGGTTGTATATGAAATCTGCTGCGACTTCTTTTCCTTGAAAGTCGTCGATTGTAGGTGGAAGCCTGGTTTGTAAGAGTGTGTCGAAATCTCTCAACGAGAACAAGAGATCGGAACATAACAAGAGACTCGAACACGTTCCGGAAGAGATCAAGGTGTTGCAAACAGATAATATGAAATTGCAAGCAGAGAATAAGAAACTCTGGGAAGAAATCCACAATATCAAGGCCTTAGTTGAGCCTAAGAAAATGGAGCCTTCGAACACATCTGGCTTAGGTTCTGTCAAGACACAGGAAATCGACATATTCTATGACGAAGGAGTTTATGGGTTTTAGGCCAGATTATCTGATTCAGAAATTATTGCAAGGGTGATGACGACGACGATGGTGGTAGTAATATGTATGATATCATAAGGTTATTGACATTGGACGAGTTATAAACCACTGGCTCACTGGAACCTATGTTCATGAATTTTTCTTTCTTTTTCTTTTTCTCTACCCATGGCAACTTAAATGATTTACCATACCGAAAGATTTCTATCTCTTTCTCTCTCATTACTGATTTGATTCTACATAAAGTCTGTAACTCCGTGTTCCTTTTCTTGAAACTCGTCCATGGTAGGTGGACGCCTGGTTTGGAACATTGTGTCGAAATCTCTCAACCAGAACAAGGGATCCGAACATAACAAGAGACAGGAAGACGTTCCGGAAGAGATGAAGGTGTTGCAAGCAGAGAATATGAAATTGCAAGCAGAGAATAAGAAACTGCGGGAAGAAGTCCCCAAATCAAGGCTTTAATAGTGCCTAAGAAATTAAAACCTTTTAACACATCTGGATTTATGAAACCAATGCCTATGAACTTACCTTCCTCTTTCATGTCAACTTGTATTGTGTGGTTCAAAATGCTATGTCAGTTTGGATTAAATGTCATTTCTATCAAAGTGGAGCTGGCAACACAAATCTTGTTTCTTCAAGCTTTATATGCACATACTTGTATGTGTCTCCATCCTGCTCCATATGCGCATGCTTGTACTTGAACATACGTGTGTAACGCCTCCATCCTTACAACAATAACATTGTCCGCTTTTGTTTATCCTTGTTGTTTGAGAGAGTCACAACTCACAAATTATATATAGACCTTCATCTTCTCCTCCCTGAGTAACGTGGGATTCATCAACGTCTACATCCCACATTTCCTGTCAGGGTTCAGTTCTGATACCATTTTTTACCTTTACCTTTTCCTCCCTTAAGGAATGTGGCACCAACTAATGTCCAGGGTTTGGTTCTAATACCATTTTTAATGCCTTGATATTTACAACAACGATATTGTCTGCTTGAGCCTTTCAAGTCTCACAGTTTTATTCTTAGGTTTTATGTCAAAATGCCTTGTTGCTTGAGGAAGTCACAAGCTTACGAATATAGACCTTCACCTTCTCCTTTATGAACAATGTGAAATTTGGAATCTCACAATGTGCACATGCTCTATTATTAAAATAACCGATCAAACATGAAATCACCCAAGGCGATAAGCTTTTATTATGGGTGCAAACATGCCATGAAGGAAGTTATATGGCCTAATTCTACTGGGGAAAGCAATTTTGGGACCAAGTGTCCGTACAGAGCACCTCTTAAATAGGGGGAAAAACGAAGAACTTTTGTTAGAAAAGATGTCTATAGTTAAAAGGTCACATAACGGGAAAGCAAAAATCGAAGTATTTATATTGGATGATATATCTATATCACGACGAATGGATGCATAAAAGGGCTACTTAATGATAATATTCGCCTGGATAAAAATGTTAAAAAGGTCAATTAGAATTTCCTCAACAGGGGTAGTTTGTACAAACCGCTTTTTCAAAGTCCCTAGTTGACTCGGTACGGATCTAATTTTACTTTTTGTGTAAATGGGTCGAATTCTGTACAGATTTGTTAATATCTAATTTTACTGTTTGTGTAAATCGGAATTCGAACCGATTATCCGGTGGATCTTTTACATTTGAATCCATATTCAATTCGAATTGAATCCACTGATTATCCAAATCCGATTAGATAATATTTGAAGAAAAATTAAAATATTATAATCCTCAAGTTTGTGGATCAAATAAGGATATATTAATTTAAATCTATCCTATTTCATGACCTTAAAACAACAAATAATATATGGAACCTTCATTCCTCCAATATTAATATACAAAAAGGCTTAAAAAAAGGCCTAAAAGAACATAGCATATACATAAAATAAATGGTCGGATCTTTATCGGGTTTAATATGTATGATTTCATATTCGAATACGAATATAATCGAATTCGTATTCCGGTAATCGGATATAAACTAGGATCCATATTCAGATAATCAGGTCACTATTCGGGTTGGATTCAGATCTTTATTCGATCTATTGACTGTCCTAAGTCAAACTTATGTTTGCCATGCATTATTTGAAATTGTCTATGATATTATATAGAAGACGCCGTTTGTTCTAGTTGTTAAGAGTCTCAAGATGTCACTTTTGAGACTTGAGTTCAAGCCATCTCTCACTCCATATTCTTAAGGTAGGGTGTCTCTCTTAGATAGCAACCGGCTTGTTAGTTATGGACGAGTACGTAGAAGATTTGATTCTAAAAAAGAGAATATCGCACATCTTGCAGCGCGAAAAATGTGTAGTGCATGTACAACAAAAGAGAGCTGCGTATGTACAACAAAAGAGAACTGATGTGTATCCCACAAAAATAAATTTTTATTATACGGACGCCATATGCGCAACAACGATCGTCGGTAAGGTGGTGGGTGTGCCAAAACGAAATGTAAGGGTAAAAGTGTAATTTCGGGTAAGTTTCTGAAGTGATTTGGATCTTCGCTTCGGCTCTCCTTTTCTTCTTTCGCGAATCCTCGACGCACTCTCTGAAGTCTGATCGATGGCGGCATGGGCGGCGGCGTCTCGTCAAGCTGCGGGTGTGACTCGGTCTCCCTCTTCTTACTTGGCGGCCAACGCCGCTAAGTTAATCCAGAGGCGAGGTCTTGCTGGTGGTGGAGGTAATCTCTTTCCAATGTTATCCCTGAATCGAATTGGAAGTATTTACATGTTTTTATGTCACATGAATCCCGATCACATTTTCAGAGATCTTGTTGTTATGCTTAATGCTATTGCTACTGCACCATAGATGTATAAAGAATTTTCCATATGTTTGGTACTTTGGTTGTTGCCAATTAAATCTGGATTTCTTCCTGAAGGGAGAGAAATCGATGATGTTTTGGGGGAAAATTTTTGGACTTCTGGTTGAAAAAGCAATACTGTTGTTTACCGTACTGTTATAATGGCGACGTTTATCAGGCTTGCATCTGCAGTTTTGGATACTCTTTAGAAAGTGGATGATCTCCATGTTTCAATGAGGCTAGTTTCCAGGTCTCAAAATGATTTAGGACACCCATGGAGTTTTTTTTTTTATCAGTAATCAAGGAGATAAAAGTATATTAATGGTAGAAGATAGAAACAGAGTCTTGATGGTACATAGAATATGTACCTAAGACAACAAAGAAAAGAAAAACAGAAAAGACATAACAGGACCTAGAAGATAAACCAACCAGCCCTCTAGTCTTGGAATGTCTCCCCTATATAGAACTCATGAAAAGGAACATTCAACAAATAATTTTCTGAAACAACCCAATCGTACATCAATCTCAGAATTTGTTTCTCCAGGCTTGCTGAGTTTTTTTCTTGATCTCTGAAAGTTCTGTGATTTCTCTCCCTCCAAATCCCCCATGATATGGCAGCTGGGGTTACATTCCAAAGCATAGACTTGCTGGATTTCCTTTTCGACATCCCCCATGACTGCAAAGCCTTGGAATAGCTCTCAGGTTGAGCCCATGGAGTTCTGAACCTTCCAAGGATCTTATTCCATAGGTTTCTTGCTTCCCTACAATGAACCAATAAGTGCTCCACTGATTCTTCTTCTTCTTTACACATTATACAGCGATTAGGGAGATGCCAACCTCTGTTCTTTAAGTGATTGATCATTAAAATCTTGTCCAATGCAGCAGCCCAAATGAAGAAGGATACCTTACTTGGCACTGACTTTGTTCAGATCAGATGGCTTTCTTGAAACATCGAACCAGACGAGTTTAGAGACTCATATGCTGCTTTGAACTAATTAATGCAGCATTCCTTTTTGGGGAGGCTTGAATTAGTGGACTCCTCTACCACGACCGGCCTATGAGGTTGTTGAAGCAGGCTTCAGCCACTTATTGATAAAAAAAAACAAAATCATTACAACTAGAAAAGGGGAAGTCCTAGTGTGCCTTTCCCTTCATTTAGAATCTGTACATTTAGATAGATTTAGCAGTCCTATCTAGCATGTGTGCAATGAATTTCAAAATCATTTTGGAAGATAAGGCAAACCTATCCTATCCAGCCTCAGAATTCCTACTGCCCTTCCGGGAAGTTGGTTATTACATGAAAGTCAGAGAAAGCTTTGTATCAACACCATACTTGGCAAGGAAATCAATAACAGAATTAGCTTCACTGCAACAACTGGATAAAAAAGAAGTGGAGTTCAGGAAGTGAACCGGCAAATTCTCTATCAGTAAAATAAGTGTTTATTACATGAAACTAAGAGAAAGCTTTATATCAACACCATACTTGGCAAAGAAATCAGTAACAGAATTAGCTTCATTGCAACAATTGGATAAAAAAGAAGGGGAATTCAGGAAGTGAACCTGAAATTTGTTCTCTATCAGTAAAATAAGTGTGATGAAGCCTTAAAAGCGTTCTCAAGTCAACCAACCACCAATCTAGGCAGAGTCTTAACAGTGACTTCTTGATGTTGGATTTCCTGCAAAGTTTCAACCAATCTAAAAATGAGGCGTTAGACAAGAAAGCAACCAATATAAATCCCAACTGATTGCTAATTTTACCTCCTCCCCTAGCAAGGCCTGACTTGAGATGATAGGCACCATCAACTTTGAGAGAAAAAGACAAACCATGGAGAGATTCAATTTACCTCAGCAACATAGGACACCAAAGAGTGACATGCATCGCATCCAAGTTGGGAGCATCCATAACAACCAAAAAGGGGAATCTCCATGACATTTTGGATTCATGGAATCATTGACATCCATCAGCAATTGAGATGTCTTTCTTTATGAGTATAAAAAAGGTGAATTAATTTGGAGAATATTCAATCTCTCTCTCTCTCTCTCTCTCTCTCTCTCTCTCTCTCTCTCTCTCTCTCTCTCTCTACTCTCTCTCTCTCTACTCTCTACTCTCTTTTGGTAAGACTTTAAAATGATATCTCAGATGAGACTGTCTGCTATCAAGATGATGTATTGAAAATATTATCAGTTTGATTCCTAAAGTAAATTAGCACGTATGAGTTTATAAACCACCTGTATGTTTTTTCTGGCAGATCATCATGGACCCCAAAAAGTGAACTTTTGGCAGGACCCATTGACCCCATCGAAATGGAAAGAGGAGCATGTGAGTTTTACTTCCTCCTTTGAAAGCTTTTATCTTTAATTTTAAACAGTTTAACAACTTTTTTTTCTTTTGTTCATCAGAAAAATTTTAAAGTTTTTCTTGTAGAACTACTTTAGCTGAAACCGAATTCTTTATTTCTCTTTTTCAACACAATGTGGGTCAGAATGTTGATTTCAGCCCAAAGATGTTATTGGCAAACTTGATAAAATGGGAATCACTCTTTGTTTGATCATCAAACCCAAAAAATCGATATGATTTCATTACCATGCAATTCAATCGAGAATTTGTAACCTTTAGATCCATCCGTTTGATTATGCTACATATCTCGTGCAAATCTTGAGACACGGTGGAATGGATTTCTTACTGCATCTTGTGCACCACCAACATGGAGGAACTATTAACATATGATATTTAGTGCTTACTCTTCAACAGATTAGCTGCTGGATGGTCCCTGTCTGGTTTGAATTTTGTCACTGACTATTTTGTGATAACTCTTGGTGGTTCTGTAATATGTTTAAGATGCTGTGGTAATTCCAGGTTAAACTGGCTCTTTAGTTGCATGCGCTTGACACTTATATAATCATAAGGATTCCTTATAGTTATAATGTAATATAGATATCTTATCTGTAGTTCAGTATCCAACCATCTATTGTAGGAAAGTTTGCAGTCTTATGAACTTTTATTTACTGTTTGTTAACATTGTTTTGGTCGTTTCACTCTTGACTGTAGTCTTTTGTGATGTGGTATCAATATATTTTTTTTGGTCATTTGCAACTGAATTTATATATTGGAAACTGTTGTGTTTTTTAATGTCTGGTTCTTTTCTTGTACAGTTTGTGATTGTCTCCTTATCTGGCTGGGGCTTACTTTTCTTTGGGGGCTACAAGTTCTTCACTGGTGGCAAGAAAGACAGGAAGGAAGGACAAGTATTTGTCTAGACCTTTACAAATATGTTATTTACACCCATTTCATCATATGACTTTGACTCTACATCAGATATTATAATATCACTATTATAGCTCAACTTCATTGATTCTTGTGGCATTCTCTCTCATAATCTCAATATTTTTTTTGGTCGGTAGTAAGAAGATATCTTAATATAGTGATATAATAAAGATACAAGGAGGGTACACAAAAAGTGTACCTCTAGATACAGAATGGGAAATAGAAGTGAGTAGGGGGAACAGCCATATCATCAAATGGCCTAAAACAGCCCAATGTCTGAGAAAGAATTACACAATAGCAAGGTTTCCAGATTAGCAAGAGATGAGATAGGGATTGCTGAAGACCACCAAAACATGAGTTTGAGTAGTGATGCTCTAGCGTTACCAGTTTTCTCTCCTTATTCTGGAACGTTCTCCAGTTTGTCACCCCAAATATTCCATGAAATGGCCGCCAGAACCATGTTCCATAACCTTGATTTATAGCTATTTTCAGAAGTCTACAGCAGTGAAATGAAAGGATATTGGAATTACATTAGTTGGAGCCATCTAGAGTTCTTATTTATGTTTCTTTTATTTTGCCAGTATTTACATAAACATACAAACATGGTCTGAAATTTTGTTTTGAAGTTGAGGTTTGTTCCTTTAAAAAATCAGAAATACTCTAAAATAAAAAAAATGAATTAATGCTCTGTAAATGAATAAGAACTTAAAATAAGACTTTCGTGATGAAATGCTAAGCTTAAAATGAAAAATGGAATGAATAGTACATGATTCGTATCATATAAGACACATTAATTGTTATGACTACACATGATTTTTGTGTATTCATATCCAGGAGTGTCTAGGTGTTGATCATATAAGAGATATAATAAAGTAGGTTAAAATGGTTGAGCATGTAAAGCAGAGACTTAAGAGAGCTATCAGAAGGTGTGGTGGGTGTACCAATTGAAGAATCTGAGAAGGCAAGATGAAGAGAAAAAAACCCGACAAGGATTTGGACATTTATAACCTGACTAAATATGTGTTTTTTGTAGATTAAAATGAAGGAACAGGATTTATGTTGTCCTTGACTAGTTGGGATAAGCCATTTGCTATATTATTGTTCTTTTTATTAAATGATTCATGACCTTTAAGACAAAAGAAATGCCTTTTGCCAAGATGTGTAACCATTTTATCATATGTACAAAACTAGCAAAGAAATGGTGAAATTCTATTTCAATGGACTCCTATTGATGTTTTTTTTCTCTTTGCAGACATTGGCTGAAGCATCAAATTAAACTGGTTTGAAGCACCTCGGTTCATTCTGTTCATTCCGTCATCCCTGAATGTACCTGGAAATAAAATTTTCGATTGGATCTCATAATTCATTTGGACTTATTTCCCCGCTATGAAAATGCCTTCTTTGGATTGTTTAGATCTGTTAGTGACCCTCTCCAATGTCGGGTGATAAAAAGGATGGGAACCTTTTTCGTCCTTACAATAGCCACTGAACATGATGACAAAATGTCACAGCTTTTGTGTTACCAGTTATTTATTTGTGGTTGTGTTCCTATATATTTCAATTTTTCTGCGGCCATCATTGTCAGATGCTATATATATACATACTGAGTCATGATGAGTGACTTTTTAAGGGAGATATTGTGTAGCTACATTGACCATTCGGACATTTCAAAACAGTTAAAATTGTTTAAAGTTTAACATCAGAACTTGCTAACACCTAATCTCAATGTGAAATGCAGAAAAGGAAGATAATGCTCACAGGATAGATGTCTCAACAACTCAGGAAATTGTAATAGCCATTCGTGGTGGCCGGGCCACCAAGTAGGTATTGAAATTTGTCTTTTGTGCACCTCTGTGCGTTCTTTCTATAGGAAATTGTACTCATTGGAGACGAGGCTGCCATCCTCATGTTTGCCTGCTTCTCTGATAGTGCCACCTTCAAAATCTTCCATCTCCTCCTCCCCATTGCCATCTCTTGTTTCTTCGGTACTGTTGGTGTTGATATTGTTAGTATGTCCTCTGTCTTCTGGTTCTTGGACGCTGCTTGTTTCTTGGTGTCCTGACCAACTGACTATTTCATCCAGCCTCAGCTCCATGGCATTAGCTGCATGTTCGCTGCCATTGTCGTCAACTTTTTTGGTTGTCATCCTCTCTTTATGTTGAGATTCCTGAGGCTTTCCCAACTGCCCACCTTTTGAAACCATCTCATTCTCCTTTCCCTCCTGTTTGTTTGAACCAGAATTTCTGATTCTCAAATCCTCAGCATCTTCAGTGTTCTCAGGTTTCTGCTGTTGACCATCTGATGAAGCCCCTTCTTTACTTGCTTCAGTTGGACTCTGATCACCCTTCTCATCTCTTGCTCTCGAGTCTTCACTCCTTCCAGAATAGTCTGGCATTTCGGGCTTTTCTGCATTTTCCATTGCTCCTCTTCTTCTGCCTTCTAATTCAAGGTTTTTGTTGCCTACAGAATTTGTAGAAATCTCATGCACTTCCAACTTTCCTTCTCCCTTGTTACCATGACCAACAGCAGAATCTCGCCTACCAAGTTCGTCTCTCATTCTCAATCCAGTTTTATGACCTTGAGTATTTCCAGTCTTCTCGAGTGCTCCTCTATAAAACCTTCTACCCCTTATGCTTATGCCTCCATTGTTATGGGATATTCGAGTCTTCTCCAGCTCTCTGTCTTTAGAAGTTATTCTGTGTCTGGTGCCCCTCCTACTTCGAAGTCCAAGTTCATAAGCTACACCATTTTCCAACTTCACCCCACCTCTGGAAAGTATTCCGAGTTCCCGACTCTCTCCATCTTGAGAATTCTTGCTGCGCTGCTGCTGCTGCCCTTCTTTAGTAGCCTTAAATTCTTTACCATCCTGGCCACCATCTTGGTTACCACGAGAATTTTCAAGCACCTCTGTTACATTCCTGTTACTCTTTTCATCTAGTACTTGGAAACTACTGTTATCTTGAGAAAATCCTAGCTTCTCTGTTTTCTCATTTCCTAACACTACTCCCTCTAGTTGACTTTCATCCGCACTGTTTTCTGCAGAACTAACTCTCTTTCCAAAGGCCTCTCCTTCTTGAGAGCTTCCCAGATTTTGCAGCTGCAGTTCTCTTGGCACCTCAATCTGGTCAACAAATTCTGTTACATTTCTGTTGCCATCTTCACTTCTTATTGATGAAATTTCATCATCTCTGGGATTTTCAGATCCTTGTAATTGCTTGTCATCAGATATACCGCCTTCTTTATTCTCATCCATCTCATTTTTAAACTGATCCATATTATTCTTGTTGCCCTCTTCACTTCTCATTTTTGAAATTTGACGCTTTGCGGGATTTTCAGATCCTTCTAATTGCTTTTCATTGGATGTCTCACCTTCTTTATTCTCGCCCGCCTCATTTTTAAGCTTGTTCATGATATTCCTTGTTTCTGTTGGGTCAGATGGATCATCAGTACTTACTGACAGAACTTTTACTGGGTTCTCCGAGTTGTGCTTCAAAGCCTCAAACTCAATTTCCTTTTGCTTCAAGAGCTCTTTTAGAGCCATAATTTGAGAATTTTCTTTGCTGGATTCTACCTCATTCTTTTTTAGTATTTTGATCTCCTTCTGCTTCTCCTCCAGTGCAGACTCCAGGGCTCTTTGTTCCTCTTTGAGTGAAGCTGTTACTGACTGCATCCCCACAATCCTGCGATTGAGTTCTATCTTTTGGCTTCGAAGAGAATATGTCTTTGATTTCAACTCTTCGATTTTTCCTTTCACTTCTTTGTTGGAATCTCTCTCCTTCTGTGCAAATAAAAAAAAAAGAGACGGATTGATCAAAATGTAGGATCTAATGCTAACAAACTATTATTTGTAGCTACAAATTATTGTCAAGGGTAAACGAAAATGCATCATAAGCTAGCATTAAAACCAGAAGTAGGTATGTAGGTTAACGAGATGTTAATATTCTCTTTTTGCAAAGTTCAAATCCTTCTAGTTGGTTTGAAATTTAGGATTCTAAAGTTTTAGCAATGATAGTTAAGCTTTGAATCACTTGTTTAGCTTAAGATTAGAAATGTTTAGGGTTATCAAACTATGAATGCTTCTTTGAGTAACCCTCTTAATATATAGATGGATCAGTATGGGGGGGTTGATTACCCTTTTTTGTGGCACCTTAGGGTGTATTTCAGAACCTACTTTTCATCTTCATATATTGGTTATTTTTCTGTGCAAACAACTTTCATAGTAAGAAAGAAAATTTTAATCTACATTGAGGTGTAGATTAAAATTTAGATCCAGTGACCATCAATTGTTAAAGTGATGATATACATACAATCAGCTTAAGCAAACATAGCACTTTGTGACTTGTCTTTTCCCTTTAACATCAGCACATTATGCCTCCTTCAGATCCATTTCCATGTTTTGTGGATCTGGAGATGTAGATCAACTCTCTCTTGGTGGTAATGATAATGACATTCTGTCCGAGGTATAGCGGACCTCTTTCTCAATCTTTAGAGTTCAAGGGACACAAATTAATCATGCTATAAGCCTCTAAAGGTACACAAAACAAAACAGACGAAAAGGCTGGATAAATAACTGGCACACAGAATGAAACTAACATAAAACCTGTTGTATCCAAAAGAACTCTTGTTTTTAATGCTGATTCCTACCCAAAAAAAAAAAAGGCTTTAATGCTGATTGAGGAGACATGAGAGGGAACTGTTTGAACTAATGATCAGTCGAGCAACCTATGCCTGTCACGTGAGGTGGCACGAGACAAATGATTATAAGAAATTTGACATGACTGATCCATCCGTCTTCCCCGTGTGAAGGGGTTGCAGGATCTGGGGTTGCATATCAAACGGGGATTTTGATTTATGGATTCAAATCCTCTGCGGCGGATGTGGGTAAAGTCTTGTTAATTAACTCAGGCGTTGACACCAAAAGCCAATGACTTGTTATAGTTTTAGATTCTCAGCCAACCTACATTTCTACATTCAGAGATACTGTGAAGATAAGTAGGCTGGAAAAACGAAAGAAAAAGGTCCAAAAACGTAGTCGTAGACATTCAAGCACGGAAAACGCACGCATGCACCACTTTCTGTCTTTCGAAGCGGGAGGGAGAGAGAGAGAGAGACGGCGGATAGGTTAGAATGAGAAGAAAGAAGTAATGGAACCTGTAAAAGGAGGTGAAGGGCCATGAGGTCGCGATCCTTCTCTTTGATGAGTAGATTGAAGATGCGTCTTTCCCTGAGCTTGTGCAGCACCATTATCCCCAGCACCGCTGCACAAAAAGCCAGAAGCAGCAGCATCCCGTATGCCCTCCCTCTATTGCTGCTGCTATTACTTCCTTTCGCTGATATCGCCATCTCTGCGTCTCCGAGCGAATGATGGTTCTTCTTTCTATCGCTTTTGAAGAAGAATCGGAAACCAATTCCCTTTTAAGGAAACTCTTTTTGGGTCTCCCTGTGATACAGAAGGAAATTATTAATGGCTCACTCGTCTGTCTAAAGTGATTAATAAGACAGATATGAAGAGCCTTTGTGCATGCGCTTCGTCTTTGGGGCTGAACCCGTATCACAGCCTCCATGTGGCTTGCTTATTCGCTTGCTTCACCTTCAAAAAGTCTCTCTCTCTCTCTCTCCCTCACGTAGAAGCGGAGTGAACAAGGTGGATGAAGCATGGGAATTGCGTTGTGCCACGGCGCTGATTCTGCATATTCTTATCTTTTCTATTAATTAAAATGCTAAGACCAACCTTTTGTTTAATAAAATGCCCCTACCAATACCCATATTTATCGTTTACTAGTATACCACAGCACAAACAGCCCTATATTGTCCGTAATTACAATAAGGTCCCCTCCTCAACTTTTATAAGAGTCTTAGCCGGTAAGCTACCAAAGATGAAAAGGAAACACCTTTGTACGAGGAAAAGTCAAAAAAGGAAAAGGCACCGCACCTGAATCTGAAGAGCATTAGTTTCGGGGTTTAGGGAGAAGTTGCAGAGTAGGCTGTCTCTATCCCTCGAATAAAGAGCTTGTTGCATTTATTGAGGCAGAGCCGCAGAAGGCAGTTTCGCTCGTTTACCAATGGGCAATAACGAACGAACGAACACCACCACCAGAGTGATGTAGACCATCGACGGAGGAGATTACAAGGTTCAAGTTGGAGAGAGAGAGAGAGAGAGAGAGAGCCCGCGATGTGTAATCCCTCCCAATCATAGGTGGGACCGATTCATAAATACCAATCATTCTTCTGGTAATGGTTTGGTTTGATTATTAGGTTCACCTTCCACGCCATTGAATTAATGTTATTTTTGAACCTCTTACAAGTAATAAAGCTCTCAAATCTGGGTTTTTTAAAACCCCACTTCTTATTTGCTTGCCCTCAAACATAGGACCATCGCAAGCTATGACCAAGTAACCCCTTCAACAGTGTTATTAGTTGAATCTAGAGCTTTCCAGAACTCAAAATCCTATACCTAGGATATACAGTGAGTTTTTACCTTGGTACATTTGTTTTTACAATATAAATAAAAGTCATACCTATACCATTGTATTTCATGTGGACCATGGATCATGTTGTTTCCAACTAGCTAGGTCAAACTTGGGTTGGAAATTCTATAATACAACTTGCTTAACAAATTGCTTATGAAGTGGCTTGCTTAGTTATTCACTAAAGATGCCAACCATGGTTTCTTTAGTGAACCTATCAAAGCTACCCCTCTTGTTCAGCTAGGACAAAATCAAACATCTTCAGCTGGTGTTCCTTTATTACTCCAAAGCATTGATAGGAAAAGTAATAAATACATAGCACAAAGCTTTAGCTAAAACGATTTTACAGTTGCAGAAGCCAGTTTTATATTAAGTTGATTTTGGTTTTCTGAAGCTTACTTGCTAAAGTGATTTCATAATGGCACAAGACAATTAGGTTTTATTCCAATGGTTAATAAGCAAATGAAAACAAGACGATTAGACTACGCAAACAGAATAAACAACATACATTAACAAGAATAACTTAATGAACAGAGTATTTATAAGTATTATACAAAGCAGATGTCTTTTTGAGTACTTATTTCATCAAAAAACATCTTAACAAAATTATGTCAGGAGCTATACATGATTCATCATCTAGGCTAATTCCAACAATCTGGGAATTATAAGAGGCATTGTATTATTTCAACTAGCTTGAAAGCATGCTTCGTCTGTAACTAGATCAGTCTTTTTGCCCACAAGCTAGTTAAGCAGTGAATCAATCACACCATAAAAACAAAAAAGATATTGAACAAATTAACTTCTACTTCTGTCTACATTTCCCGAGATGACAAAGAACTCATGACAGGAAACTGGTAATATACATCAATTGATAATATACATACAGGACGTCCTGGTTGTTGAAGTCCCTAAATAAAGAGTGCAGCTTTCTTCACTCCCTAGTTTTTCTCCCAAGTAATGTACTTTGACCATTTAAGGACAAGCCTTTATGAATAGCAGACAGACACACCTGCACCACAGGCCATTTGACTATCCTCAACTTTGAATGTCGTTCTTTTTGGTAGTTTTTAGGCAAAGAATCCACCACAATCTACTTTATCTATCACAGGGAGTGAAAAGAAAGAAAGGGAAGGAACTTAGACATCAAGAGAGATGAAAAGTAATCCTTAAAAGTCAAACACGGACAGGTTAAGAATGTTAGATAATATATAAGCAATTATAAAAGGTTGACTTATTCTAACAGCACCAATTTACACTCAAGTAAAGAAGATCTTACCAAAAGAAACTCTTAAGTAAAGAAGTTTTTTTTTTTTTTGCCTTATTTACCTTCTGTTAAAATCTACCCATTTGTTTCAATTTTTATGAAAATCTTTAACAGAACAATCTATTAGAGGTTATATTCATCCAATTAAAGGATTAGTGCAGGTTGAAAATACAGATGTGTTTACCTAGTTAATGGACTATCGTATAACACATTATCTTGATCATTGATAGCAGAAAATGATACAGCTGAAAAAAAAGGGGAGATGTTTGGAGGTCCTTAGTATTTAATTTAAAATGTGACATGCTAAACCCAACTAATTTGCTTATGCCGTGATGAAGATCAGGAAGGTAGTGGATAACATGAATTGATGCAAGGTTTCTCTGTCTGCTGTTTTTGATAGATTGGAGTATAGAAACAGATTTCGTATTGCTAACACCAACAAATTGAAATAAGGAATATTGTAGCTTGTTTGCTTTCTATAATAAATTAAAAATAAAAACAAATTGCCTTATTTCAAGTAGCTGGGTTTACAATGAATCTTATTCCTACATCCTACTTTGTCAAAAAGCATATCTTTAGTCAGATAATGAGTATCTATATCCTTTCCAACTAACTCCGTCTAAAATTTTTTGGCCATTCCCTTGACATCTTAGCTCTTTCAACAAGTAAGCCTCCTCACATCTTCTCACAGTTGCCTCTCTAGGTCTTCGTTTCACATGCCTACACCTTCTTAATCAAATTGCTGATTTCTAAATGCTGATTTGGGCAACAGTTATCCATTCTTAAATGTGTTCATTCCTTACCTTTTCTTTGTCTTTTCACAAATCCATCTCAATATCAAAATCTCAAGAACGCTCATCCTGTATATACATTGCTTATTTGTTGCCAAACATTTTAATCCACACACCATAGCAGGCCTGACGACCATCCTCTAAAATTTTCCTTTTAGTTTGAGTGGAACATAATAATTATATGGCACTCTAGAAACACTTCTCTACTTAATCCATTCAACTTTAGTACTATATGCAACATCTTCATCGATATCCCCTTCTTTATGGATAATACATCAAAGACAATGACAGTGATTGCTTTAAGAATTTCTTAACCATTGATTTTAACTACTGCGTCACCTCTACTATTATTAGTACTAAAGTTACACTCCATATACACGATCTTATTTAGGCTTATTTGAAACCCTTTTCATCCAAGGTATCCCTCCCTAGCTCTAATTTTTACTCCCTCTCTAGTTTATCTATTAAAATTACATCATCCACAATTATCTATTAAAATTACATTATCTAACCCTAGACAGCACTCCCTCATAAATGTCTTCAATAATCTCCATATTTCCTTTTTCGCACTCTTTCTACTCAATACCTTTAGATTAACTCTCTTGTTCAATTTCTCAAGTTATTAAATATATTGACTACAGGAATTAATGCAAGAAAAAAAAAATCATATAGGGCTTCCAACTAAGATTTTTTTAATAATTAATGATAAAATGCATTAAAATAGTGGATAAAAACATCTAATGTTCCAACTAAGATTTCTTAGAGGCTATAAGTTTTCCAATCAATTCCAAGCAAAAGAAGAATATTATAAGCTGAAGATCAAATAGTGGTAAAAGGATCTTTACCACTAACCAGGCTAGAATGGGTATCACGTTGGCATTTAGTCCACATCTTTTATTTCAGCTTCAACATCAACAACTTTTACAGAAGAATCCTTTCCTGTACAAACCATCAATTCCAGAAGATAAAATAATAGTACTAATAATTATAATAAAATAAAGAAAGAACTCAACAGGGTTCTGAAGATCAACCAGGCAAATTAAACTTTTGATTTACAGTATCAGGGAAAAGAACAAATAATTTTATGTTTTGTGAAAGCTAAGACTGCAATTAACCAATTGGGAGCAACATAAAAGGAACAGGAAATAGGATATGCAAAAGGAGGTACCTTCTTTAGACTGAGGAGAGAATCTACTGAATGCTTGAGTGAATGCCTTAGATTGGTTGGAGAATTTCACAGATTCCTTTATGAACTCATCACCCTCCACTGAAATTCAATTAGATTGTCTTTAGACATAGAAAAACTTGGCAGAAAAGTCCTATTTTGATAAATAACCAGATAAATTTGACCAATTTAAAAAATAAAAAGCTCAAACTACTGCTGGCAGACAGGTCACACAGCCCAGTATTGCTATACTCATTTAAATGTGCAAAAATTAATTATCTTGGGCCCAAGCAGGGGCATCTCCTAAGAATTCATGAAATTGGATGATCTTAACAATCCAATCAAGTGCCACTCTTTTACATACTTAAGAACAAAAAGGGCATGCATTGGAAATTTTGATAACCAATTCTTTTTCAGGCGAAATAAGGCAAATCAACAAAATGTAATTTCTTTGGTCTAACTTTAAAAAAAAGGGAAGAGAAAAAGAAATGAGCAGGAGAAGAGGGAGGGGGGGTGGTGGTGTTGGGGGTTGGGTTAAGAATTGATGTAGCAACCTGCAACTATTTACCACTAAATAGTTATGGATATACAGGCATACTACTCAAGAACACAACTTATATGAGTTTCCTAACAAAATACAACTCTAAATTATTTGAGCAAATTAATCTTAACAACCTACTTCATAGATTGTGGTGACTCACAAATCAAAAGTGTGAGGGGTGACGCTAAAAATGTTAGTAATTGAGACTAGTGCAGGTCACTATAATTCAGTAAATAGAGAAAGTGGAGAGAGAGATAGAGTAGGATTAAATGGCCCTTACAATGGAGGAGAAAGCGCTAATTATGGTACATATATTTATATTTAATTTTTTAAACTATAATTACTCTCCCATAAAATTAAAACTAAAAAATTATTTATAATCACATAATACGTTCAACTTATTTTCTTATTCTTCAGATCAAGCATTAACAATATTAATACTAAGAGGAATAAACTATCAATATCTAATAAGCGAATGTAGCTTTTCTTTCAACACTTTATTAGTTTTATAAAATTGAGACATTTTATGTTTCTCCCTTGGCTAAAAGATTGTCTGCAAACCAGATTTTTTTACAACAACTGGAATAAATTTCACTTCTTGGAAGTTATTTCCAAAATAAATACCAGACAGTAACTAGATTAAAAGAAATTAAACAAGCAAGAACTGTAAAGGAGGAAAATAAAAAAAATTGTAAAATTAATTGAACATCAAAGGAATCTTATGGGATTGGTACACCATGGATCTTGGAAAGAAAAAGAAGGAGAAGTTTAAACAAGAGCCTATAATCAAACAATTATTTAATTAAATGAAATTAACCATAACCTGAGAAAGGTTGACCACAAAAGGGGCATAGCTGCAAACCATCATTTAGCGAAGATCTGCAAGGCATCACATTACCATCAGAGTAACAATTATAAGTAACTAATAACCCAAAAACAAACCCATGTAGGATGTCACGACCAAGCTTAGTACAATAATCAGTTTTTATTGAACTTACTTGAAAATCTGAAAATCATTTCCACAGTTTGGACACTGCATGTAGACCAAGAGAAAAGACAAAAAAAAAATTAATCAATTAATATTTATAAACTATGGAGCTTTTCCCTGTCAGCTCCATCATTCACATGCCATAAAGAAACAAGGCTGCTTTCTGTTTAAATTATACATTTTACTTTTATGGGAAAATTACAATAAGAGTAAACGTATACTTAAAATCAAATGAAGGAAAAGAAAGTAATTATTTAAAATCAGAAAATGAAAAAGGAAAAAAAAAAAAAAAGCCATATCTTTGACAGTAATGAAGTGCCAGTACATGGAATCTATAGAGCCCAAACACACACAGAGTTAAAGAAAACGAAAATGTATATCAGATATTTATGAAATAGCAATTCATTTTGTCTGTATGGCCATATCACAAGTATGCATATACACAAACACAGATATATATATATATATATAGCCAATGCACCGACAGAAATACAGAAAATATGTGATACATTTGAGGCCTATGGTTACACTGTTAAAAGGACAGAAAAGGTGGTCTTTCAGAATATATATTATATATCTGCAGTCAATTGCATTTACATCCGATCTCATTTGATTCAATTGATTTATAAATGAAACCAGGAACTAGCTGAATATAAGCATTTGGCTGTTGGGAACGTGTGATCCCACATGACTAGTGAGCAGGTCTTCGAAAAAACCAAAATCTTTCACATGAATATAGAATGTGCTAATAAATATTGTTCAATGACTTATGAAGTATCATAAATTGGTATGTTCATTCATGCTTCAGAGTTAGCCCCCGCCTATGTACATTGGTGATAAAAACTCTAAAGCCCTTAGGAAAAGCAAAATATGATGGAGCTGATTCAAATAAACCTAAATACACCAACAAACAGTTTATGATATTGCTCTATAAGTTCCAGAATCTAAAACCCTGATAATCTAGTGATTCAGAGTTCCTTAAAATTTTATGACCTTCAATAACAAGTCTATGCTATTGAAATCATGATTAAAATCCTAGAAATAAGTTGCTCTATAAATTTTATGCTAAATAATTTAAAGAAACTTTAAAATTACTTGCAAAGTATATAACATCACTTCTAAAAGCACAAGAAAATATTGCAGTCAAGAAAACTTTACATTCTTGCACTGAAGTCAAAAGCTATGAAGGGTAAGTGACACCTCTCGACAGCACGGGGCTTTAAATTCAAGAGTGGAGCACCTTTGATATTACATCTAACAACTCTTTTTTATTTGTCCTTGTGGTGGTCAAGGGGTTAATTCCAAATCCTTTGTTGCTTAAGTATACGATTCATTGTTTTAATTTAAGGATTTGTGTCAATCCTAGTTTGATTAAAATTGCATAAAAAGTTGGCTTATGTTTGAATCATACAATGATATATTAAACCCTGTACTTCATGATTTAAATCACAAAATTCATACGATTCAAATGACTATGATTTATAGAAATAAGAAAAGCACCATTTTTTCCCTCTTTTTAACTGTCAATTGAAAATTTTTCATTTTTTTCATTTAATCTTCTTGGTATAGAACCCCAATGAAAATGTTTTAAAACAACTACATATACAGAAATTAAATAGTTTATTTAATTTATGAAACCTAATATTGAAACACTATATTAAAATTACTATCGATCTTATGACCATATCCAGCATGACTATGTCCATATTATTGTATATAATGAATCTGATACCAATATACCAAATCCAGATATATCATCACTTGAATTTCTGAAGGTCCAGTTTGAAAACATGAAATGACATCATTCGTAAGGATTAAAGACCATGAAAGCCATTCAACGCTGAAATACAAGAAAACCAGGATAGAAACTCAAAATTTAGAGTTCATTTACAGATTTGATTGCATCCCCTCATGTGGTAAACAAACATAACTGGCTTAGAGAAAATCCAAAATTGTGATATTTCTAAGCAAGAAATTTATTATTATTTATTATTTTTATCCATATAAAAGAGGACATAAATGATTTCAAAACAAGAGAAAGAACCACAGGTGAAAAGTCCTTACAGTGCCTTGAATTATATCCCTTCCCGCCCACCAAAGAAAGGCTCCCAGTCCAACAATAGGTACAATCACTGCCAGAACCTAATTGTGAAAAGCAACAATCAATTCGGTATAGGAATATAAATAGGTTTCAGTCAGTGACTCAGTGCCAAATAGAATAACATCACATAACACAACAAGAGTGTCTTTGCACAGTGACTTTTTCAACAGCATGTTAGTAGAGTTGTACAATTTCACAATGCTAGCAGATGCATACAATGCTTAGTTATCATCAGTTAAATGGCCACGTAAAAAAAAAAGCCCAAAATTATATTGTTTGAAAAATCCACCGAAAACAAGAAATGAAATACATACCAGGGGAACAACAGAAATGAATGGGACATAAAGTATAGAAAATATCAAGGTAAAAAAAATTATCCAAATGATATTTCTATTATTATTTGACTAAGAGATAAGAAAAAGCTAACAGATTCAGTGACGAACCAACCAACATCCGGTTATCAACATGGTAATCCAGACAAAACGAAAGCGTTAAGAGTCTATGGTGCATTGTTGACACAGTAATTAAAATATAAATCGAAAAGAAAAACCAGAAAATCTTTCGGGGAGAGAGAGAGAGAGAGAGCATACCCATATTGACACAATTGCATCCAGAACCCATCCAAGCTGACCCGTCATTGAAAGATAAGTTAATCCAATAGCGAAAGCAAGATTACCAAGAAGCCTTGCAGAGTTGCTGTTACCTCTCCCACCTCCACCGCCATTAAATCCAAACCCCCCGTTGGATTTTACCACAACAACCCTCTCTCTGCTCCTCCCAATCTCGTCGTTTCTTCTTCTCCCTCCCAGCAAAGGATTTCTCTCTACTAAAACCCTCGACTTGAATCCATCTTCAGCAAAATACACAATTTTCCTTCTTGAAAGAGAGTAGAAGCTGATTGGTTGCTGCAATTTCAGTCCAAGGCAGCTTCCTTTCCTGCTCAGATCATCACATAAGATATTGGGAGGTGAGCAGTTAATGAAAATTTGGAAGGCTGTCATTGCAAGCCTTGCTACTGGCAAATCTATAACAGTTGAAATCAGAGTTTCATCGAATCCTTTTCGCAAGTGGTAGCTCTTGAGTTCTCTCGATATCCTCTTTTATCAAAAAAATTTCGTCCATAAATAAAGCGAAAATTGGTTTTTAGTGATGTATTTACAAAATAACTTTGGTTGAGTCGGACAATCATTGGTAAATGATTTTCAGTGATACTTTTTTGATATAATTCAGAATCGGTGTCATTTTACTATCTACTAAACATTTCTTTCGAAAATACCAACAAAACACTTGCAAAATTAAGTCTATTATCACAAATTTACCACTGAATCTGAATTATGTTAAAAAACATCGCTAAAAACCAATTTCCCCATAAATAAACGGAAAAGGAGACCCGTTACGGTAGGATTCACGTTATCTGGGCACCCAACATCTAATAGAATCTCCCACGTCAGGGCCTCATCAGCGACAGCCCTGACACAAGCCACATTATTTTTAATATGGTTTTGACGTGGGTATTCCCATTGGATACTGGATGCCCAGCACTAGCACTGATGTGAATCCTTACGGTATGCCACTCAGGAATAAGCACCCTCCATAAAAGGACTGAAATCTTGAATTAAACATCCAGTTTAAGAGCTAAATTTTAGCCACTTGGCAACTTTTTTCCCAATATTTCCCTTGTGGTTTAATCAAATCAATGTTTACAATAATGTTAAGCAGATATATATGACCAGGCATGACAAAATTTTGTCGCCATCACCTGCAGTCATTCTATTCACGATCATCCGATGTAGTTTGATTATTGGAGATTCAGTTGAATGGGACCCACAGTGTCCTCTGGGTGCAATCCTAGATTTGCAACCACGGAAGCAGAAACGATGACTCTATGCAAACATACTCAAGCTAAATAGATAGAAATCAACTCAGCTGGTTACCAAAAAAAAAAAAGAACTCAGCTTTAGATTACAGTACCAGTGGAACAGAAAAAGAATGAAAAGGATTTACGATACAGTAGCAACTGTAACAACAATACACTAGCAGTTCTTGTTTGCCATCTTCCGCTTCTTTCAACGGCATCCGTAAGTATTAAGAATACCAACCAAAACATAATGCCAGAATCCATTGATAGATATCCAGTTACAGTAAATGATGGATTATCAGACGGCCAACGTACACTAATCTGCTGCATATGGATCATTCGTTCTTGTTTAATCTCATCTTTGATGCAACATCAGCACTGTATGGTGCAACATGGTAAGCATACTGCTGGAAAACAGAGAAGAGGACCATCTCCACACACACCAGGACGTTTTGCCACGCTTCTTGAACGTGTACTACGTCTAACCAGAAGTGATCAGACTGGAGGAACCCCGTTGCAGCAAGAATATCAAGCATCACACCCTGAAAAACAGCGAAAGAAAGCTGTGAGTAAATAAGTATCAAGAACCATTCCCCGGTCGAAATATAATTCCGAAAGCAGCTGTTTTCACCATATGTGCCCAAAGTTCAGGAATTAATCAAGGAGACAGGAATAATCACTACGCATATTGCAATGCTCATCATATGCAATTAAAACATTTCTTGAATAATTAAATTAGCCATTCAGATTTTATTTTACTTCATTCAAACCAGGTCAGTTTTAAGGATAACTTCTAGATGGAGCAACAATAAATGGATATCTGTCATATAGAAAAGATGGCAGTGCCATAATTCTTAAACAACAGAAACTTTCTATAAATAACTATATGAAACCTTTGACAGGGAGGAGATGGGAAGTCACCTGCCAGAAGCAAACAAAGACGATTCCTTTTATGCACAGGAATTTGGCAAGAGGATAATGAGGTTCCAACTCTTTCGCAAACATGTGATAGAAGACCACGAGAGCATACAAAGCCATTGAAACCGAAATGTTGAGAATGATAGTGAACATCCAACTCAGCCAAGCAGGATAGAGTCCCAGAAACTGAAGCGTTATCATCAAGACTGAGCACAAAGGGCGGAGTACAACAAACTGCCATGTCCAATACTTTAGCAGCTTCAATGTCTGATGTTCCAGACGAAGAGTGCGTGGCTGCAATTTTATAGAGCTACAAAGGGTCAGATATACATATTTAATATTCCATGAGTGATTATGAACATTACCAATAGACCCTGAGGTTGTTCCACGGGGTCCATGACATCATATGATATCAATATCCAAATCCATATCTACATAGAACAACTTCAGAAAGCCAGATGCCTAAACAACCAATTTACTTGCTGGAGATAATTCTATTCATTCAACCAAGCCGAACTGTGAAATCAGATCACAGAAATCCTGCTCAATGCAGAGTTTCTCAAACATTTGAAATGAGACTGCATATAGTCACAAAATAGAAACATGTCACCATGACCTCACTGAATCAGCTCTCAAGAGCATACCCAGATCAAGTGTCAACACCTAATCTCACACTACTCAGTGATTCATATTGCTTCGTTTTTTTATACCATTAATCATCAAAAAAAAATATTGCTTCGTTTGACAATTGAAATATCCTTCATCAAAATTTATCAACAACTCAAATAACAGAAGATGCATTATACATGAAAACCTTAGCCTGCCAGTGTGAATAGGTTTGAGTCTGAGTACAGTCACTTATACGAGAATGTCAAGACTATTTATGTTGCCAGTCCACTGTTTCTGGAACTCTCATTCATCAGGAATTATTGCATTATAGTCATTTTCTTCTAATGCATCATGCTTGTGATGGCAGGAATAAGAGAAAGCCTGTCTTCCCCTCTCATTATCATTTTATAAAATGTAAGCTGAATAAGCAAATCATATTCCAATATAAATGCTAGAACAAAATGGCAGAAAGGCCATAAAATCTGAATCAGAGTCTGGTTTCAAGTTAAATTATTATCATGTTCGTGAAACACACATCCAAAAACCCCTCATGTATCTAATCCCCCCTTATCTTCATGAAAATTGGAAACAAAATATATATATATATAATTAAAAAAAAAAAGAGAAACGACTAACAGCACCAGGAATAGGCTCATAGGGAATGAATGGTGAATCTCCCTTCCCTTGACATCATCCGGTACAATGTTTTTGCTGATGGATATATTCAAGTAGGTGTACATCAGAGACAAGAATTTAGCCATCACCTGAAAGTTATAACATGAGAAACTTAATAGTGATCTGATGAGCAAACAAAGCCACTTGTTGAAGTTTCTTTAATAGTGGGTGGAGCAGACTTACCAGAGCCTCGTAACACTCCTTAATTGATTTCAAAAACATAAAGAATTCTCTGCTTCCATGAAAATCTAACAAACCAACGAAGGAGACAACAGAATACAAGGGAGCCATAAGGATGATAATAACAATGGCTTTTTGCTCTTTGGGGTTCTTCCAGTAAAAAAGATGTTGCGATAGGAGTTGTACTGTGAAATGCATTGTCAGCATGACACATACTGCTGCTCCTAGCAAAGTGATTTGTCCCCAATCCATTGTGTCGATATCCATTATTTATTTGGTGAGAAGATGGTCCACAATCAGGACCTGAAAAACATGTTTATGCTTTATCAGAATCCAAGTTTTAGCTCTGTATAAATTAATTTACAATGCAATAATTGAAGCATATGAAAAAAATACTAAATACAGTGTTAACCACAAGCTCCATTTTTACATATGGAAAGCTTTAAAAGGGATTAACATCAAAAAAGTATTTCCATGTAAGCTCAAAGCATAAACAAATATATTCTGTAGGCAAAAAGTGACTATTTGAACCAATAAGATAAATAGCGTCAAGAAGTGTCTTCCATCCAAAAGTTCCAAACAACTAAGGAATCAAGAAGGTTATTCTCCTGAAAAAGAAAAATAGGATTCACCCATCTAAGCAAGAAATAGTGTATCTGGAAGAACGTCAGAGGGACGGTCAGTACTCAGTAGGATCCATAAAATGTCATTGCAGTGGGGAAACTTCTTGCTGTCCATCAGCTGGATGCTGCAGAGCTAGAGTTGAAGATTAATGATTATTTCTGAATCTTTGCTGGCCATAGATAGGCTGAAATATCTTATTTGGTTTCGAGAGAGATTGAAAATACAACTTTCTCCTTTAATTAAATTTCTTTTCCATGATGATAGAATGCAACAGATCTATTGACCTTTTTCCCGTTTGGATATCCCTAGTTAAATCTTCCATGTCATTAACAAGGATGCTAGGGATTATAAAGACAAGTACTTGTAAATAATTGTATTTCCTTTTCTTTTTGTTTACAAATTCTTCCCAATCCTCAAGTACCAGTTCCCATCACCTCGGCAACCCAAAAAATATTTAAAAAAAGAAGAAGAAAAAAAATAAGAAACGGATCCAACTTTAATAATCAGAAAGGGTAATCTCAAATTTCATAATTTAAACTTCACCATTTATCATTTTCCGGCAATCCCCCATCAAATAATCATTCAAATAGTTCTACTTCACCATCTAGCTAAAACTTCATGATCACTGGCATCTTGGAGAAAATACAATTTTGAACACTTTATATTACTGCAAGTCTGCAACCAACTATTTACAGGCACTCAAAGTGGAAACAAAAGTCCAGAAACAATTACCAAGATCGAAGCACAAGTTCTTGCAAAATTGATCTGTAGAGATTACACGAAATTCAAGAAATTAGGTTTTACCTCTTCATTAACAACAAAAGAAAAAAGGAAAGGAAGAATTTCATGCAACCATAAGTCAAAAGGTCAAGATATGATGGCGGCAATAAAAAGGTTTCTATTATTAAAACAGAAAGTTAGGTTAAGAACGAGCACTTACAGAAATCTCGGTGGCAGATCGACAGATCCAAGCGTAGAAAACGTGGGAAAGCTTAGTTCCTTTGTTCCTGAGAATAGCAGAGACGATGTGAAGAACAAACAGCAGTCAAGCACGGCTTTGAAGTTGGGATTGTTTAGTCGTCGCATGGCTTCCTAAAATCACTGTTTGTTAACGCAGGCAGCGCCGTTGATGGGATAGGTAGTCCAATGTTGGATGCCATGGATATATTTTAGAATAAAAACTAAGAAGGCCCAGGCTGGGTGGGTTTTTAACGTTACCATTCATTTATATTTATCCTTTTCACTTTCTTTTTTTTTTTTTTTTTGGCTTGGGGTTGAGAAAGGATACTCTTTGTTCTTGTGCCACTCAGTGGAACCAGTACGAGACGGACGGATTGATACCCGTGTGAAGAGAGGGCCCCACACCCCAACGCAAATCCCAGCCAGTGATATCACAGTACCACCAGATTGTGGCATCAGAGGAATTACGTTCATGGGAAGGGGAGCTCACGCACCCTAGAAGTTACCTTTAGAGGGGAGCGCAACATCTTTGGACTTGCATGTTTTGGGTGATGCCAAAAAAATTTGATAAACTTGTCTATCAGTGGAGGTTTTCAGCTCTAGGGAAGAAAGGCAGAGCAATGTACTAGGCTGTTTTTTTTTTGCAATGGGATAGAATATTTGGAAAGCTAGAAACAGATGTATTTTTTAGGATCACAAGCCAAGCATTCAAGCAGTGATTGAGGATGTGGTATCTAATGTTAGTAGATATTTGACCTTGCACAGACTTTTTCAGGGAGTATCTGCTGGGGAGATATTTAGTGAGTGAACTACGATAGCCAAGGAAGGAATTTGAAGGGGTTGGAGCTCAGCGGATTGGTTGTTGGGTTTTCTGGTTTTTGGTTTTTTGCTACTGTATTGGCAAACAGTCCTGTGTCAAGGATTGATTCTTTTGCCTCTATACCCATTTCTCATGGGTATTTCCTTTTATTTAAGTTACATATGAATCTATTAGTATTATTCATCAAAAAAAAACATCTTTGGACTTGCATGAGCCACACAGTGCAGCAACTTGATCGACACTCGTCAGGGTTGAAGGTAGACCCTTGAGCATTCTCTCTTTATTTGCCGAAGGCAGGAGTTGATCCCTAATCTAAGGCCACGACGAGCCTAAGACCACACATTTATCTTAAGTTGGCGTGGGACATTCACGGAAGTGTTGGTAACCTTAGACGAAAAATAATGTTATACTTTACACATTTTTTGTTTTTTAGTACATTTATTCTGGCTCACACATAGCCTAAAGGAGTGTCAAAGGGGACCTATGACATCACATGTAGTGGCAATTCTTGCAAAGTCTCAGCTAAAGGCAAAATGCCAAGCACACTCCCTTTGATTTAATAATGGCTACGCTAACAAAGATGCAGAGAGAAGCGAAAATGGGTAAAAGTCATCTAGTTGACGTGAGCACCTTTTCATTGCATGTTATGAATGCTGCGTTTTTCGTTTATGACTTTATATTTTGATATAAACTGTACTGCTTATTTAAGATTTTGTTAGTTAAGTTACTTATAAACCGTTTGTTTCTCCATTTCCACATGCACAAGTGCCTAAAATCTTCCTTGCTTCAGTTGGGTTGTAACAATTGCTTGGTATATTTCAATTGCTTGGTATATTTAAACACTGGTCAATTTACATCAACCATTTACATTTGTGAATGAATTACGTTCAATTAATGAAACACCACCTCTATGATGAACATTGCTTGTTGCGAGATTCTTCAGATAGCAGCTTCTGAAAGAGCTCTTGCAACCTCAACGCACCCGGACCTGGCCTAAACATTGCATCATCCCCTCTCACAGAACAGGGATCCGCATCACCGTCTGAGCTCCCTATACACCATGCCCCAGGTGCAAACTGACCTTCCTGCCTGCCTAGGAGTTCCTGATCAATCTTGTCTAAAACCGGGTCATTCTTTGCAAATTTTCGAGCAAATGGTGCCCCGCTTTTCACCATTTTGTCAAAATCCTTGATTGTCAAGGAGAGAGGATGCTGCTTCGGAGGATTGTCCCAGGCAATGTAGTGGAGGTCATGGCTTATGGCCGTGCTGCGGAACTCCTCAGTGTTGCAAATTACCGTGTGGAAATAACCTTCTGGAGAGGAGACAAAATTCGTATAATACATAAGAACAGTTCTAGGGAGGTTATCCCATCCCCATATACAGTATTCAAGGAACGACCTGGAGAGAGTCACCCATGCTGAACCTGCATGGAAGGAGGAAGCAAATGACACATGATATCATCAACCAAAGCATGCTAATTTATCTAGTTCAAGTTCCCTTTATGATATCCAAGCTGTTAAAAATAGTCTCATTATTCTGTGGAAAACAACCAAAATCCTAAAAAGACAAGCGAGGATCCCACCCAACTTTCTGATATCAACTTACTAACCCTTAAGAAGCCAGGAAGCCACTACTAAGACACAAAATGAGGCTGCTGAGCACACATCTTTATTCTTGAAAAAGGTTACAAAAAAGCTTTAAGAGGTAACAAACCATGCCCGGTCGCCACACAGAATCATTTGGCCGAGTAACAGGGGAAAGTAAGTTTAATTTTAGAAAATGACTATTCTAATGTGCGATGGAGCCAATTCAATGAGGACTCAATACCAAGCGGATCCAATTTAAAGGACCAGGGAAGAACCTCAAAAGAACCCATGTCTGAGGACAGGAATACAAAGGATCCACTGCTATGGAGAGAACGACAGAAGAAGAATTTAGCTAGGTTATGGAGTAGCTCAAAGTGACACTTCAAGGTACCTTATGAGGTATGGAATGGAAGGGCAATGAAGTTCTGGGCGCTATGCAAGGAAGCTTCAGGCTCAGTTACTAATAAAAAATAATGACACTTAAGTGTATAGCACACATAAAGATAACATGATATTTCATTAAATGGTTGTTAGAGCTTTGGCTGGACGACTGATGTCTGCAAATATATTACAAGTGTATCCATTAGGCAGTCCTGTCAAAGCTATTCATTACAAGTGATGGTCTACAGAAAGTTCACAAGATAGAGGGTGATCACTGAACAAGTCTTGGAACTATTTACATAGAAGAAGCCTCATAGATGATAACATCCACGAATTGCTTGAAACCACATGATCAAACAAAATTCTAGAAAGCATCAATAGGAAGACATTTCAGTGTAGGTCCAAGGCTTTAAAAGTGCCCACATGGGAATCATAAAAGCACATACTTCAAATCCCCCAAGCAATATCACATGTTGCCGCCAGTTTCATCCAAGAAAAAGTTAAGAAATACACCACATCAGTCTAAATAGCGGTTCCATATACGGAGACAGACATCCATCACAGTCACAGAAAGTTTCGATTGTCTAGAGAGAGGGAGAGAGAGTAGGAAAAACACTACGCACAAGTCGTGTGGATGGTTGTGTACTTGTATAACAGAGAGGGAGAGGGAGAGGGAGAGGGAGAGGGAGAGGGAGAAGGAAAGGGAGAAGGGGGGAAGAGAGAGGTTCTCAAGCTCTCAAATATAAAAACAAGAAAAAAGAACAATTTTTAATTTAACACGATAATTTTGAATAACAATTGAAACAGTACTGATTTTTCTCCAAATTAAAGAAAAGCTGTTTCATAAGAAATTCAATGAAACCTTCACAGAAACAGCCATCTTTTGCTAAATAACAATTTTATATTTCAATTTTATAAAGAGAGAGATTATATTAGGAAAAAAAAAACTCACCTGTAAACAATTGGAAAGATCTTGGAAGTGATCGACGTTGGCTAGTCCAAGAAATGTCAGATTTTTTAGATAAGTAAAGACCAGGATCAATGATGATTGGTTTTGCTCTCTGGTTCCTACACATTTAAAATTGATAAATCTCCTTAATCTTAATGGTGAATCCAAATCGAGGGATCTCTTGTAAAGTGCATGCATGTTGTATGCTTTTATTTTACTTACACTTTCCACCCAGTAAGAAGAGCATGTTCAATGAAATTGAGATTCCTAGACATATTGGAGAAAACATGAAGGAGATCTGCACAAAGCAAAAAAAAATTAGATTTTTCTAATGAAATTGGACCACATAAACTATTTGCACACACATACACTGATGCACAATGATATATTGAACAGTTAAGCTATGCCCAGGACAGATGCTCTAGCACTCCAAATGAAGGAGAGACAATCTGAATAAAATCTTTGCATTAAGAATTTTCAAATTCTAGAGAACACCCAGATATTGCCTAAGAAAAAGGTGGCATATGGATATTGAGAATTTCCAGCAGATAAATAAATGCACAGATAGATAAATGAAAAATTAATAAAGCTAAACAAGGATGGAACTGAAGTTAACCAAGGACAGAATATAAACTAATAGCTGAAAGAAAAGCATGGAAGATTTCTGACAAGAATATTTGCTTAAGGTGTGAACATACAGGAGGAAATAGGAAAGCCTACAAAAAAATATGAACCCAGAGGGAGAAAAGTTGATTGTTTTTGTGTATAAAAACAGGAATCCCATAATGGAAATCAATAAAAAATGGAAATCAAACACAAGAATTATTGATAGAGCCTACAAAGATGTTGATATAACAGCCAGCTGCACCAAAAGATTGAGAAAAGAGGCATTACAAGAACCATTTGGGGAAAATAAAAGAAGGAATCCCATAAGGAGTGAAAAAATGAAGAAAAAAAAAGAAGTGGAGTGATGAGGGTTCAAAAAGCAGTCAAAGAAAAATGAATCTAACTGAAGACAGGAAAAAGTTCATAATTAATGGAAGATGTTAATGGCAATAGGAATTTGTATTAGGAGATTAAAGAGAGGAGAACATACAAACAAATGCTCCAAAATATAACAAGGAGCCTAAAACAATAAGATTATTGATGTTCAAGTTATAGGTAAGTTACAGGTTAGGCGAAAACAAGGTGACAAGCTCTCCCCGCCCTCTCTGCACCCCCGCACACACCCTCTCCCCCCCACCCCCTCTCCCCACCACAACAACCTAGCCAAAACCGCAATATACATACCAACAAAAACCACCCAAGCAATACCTAAGCATATTAATGTACACAGCTATTGTCAGTAAAGTCTGAATGCAAACCCATTTATTATCAAACAATGACAGATAAAATTACAAACCTCAATCAGTACACTATAACAAAATGGAGAACATATAATATGACCACCAAGGGCACTCAAAATTAAATAAAACAATAAATAACCAAATAAGTATCACATCCTCATACTGACCATCTTGCGTCACAAGGGGATAGTCTGCAGCACTGAGGTTTATAAACCAGTCCCAGTCTGCACTCTCCCTCAACAAAATCGCAACAGCTTGAAGTGTACAAGCAATCATTGTAGGGCCCTTGTAAGTGACTAAGTTTGATTGTGCCATTACATGAACATTCTCCACCTCACGGAATGTTGGATCACCCTTTATAGACGTTGTCAGGTCTATCCTTTCACGAGGAGGAGCCTCAAGATCCAAGTGCAAAATATATTGATTCCTTGGATGATACAAAGCCTGCAAAGTTCTCCTCATTCTGTGGCTGTCACCCTTTGTTCCCGAAATAAGATAAGCTAGCCGTGGTGCTTCCCTTCTCAAGATTCTAGATTGGTCGAATGATCTTTTCAGATCTGATTCCACAAAATATTCAGTAGGGTACTCTGTTCGGGCAAATGATATAAAGTCGAAGGACAGTGGATCTACAGCATAAGGAGAGGAGAAAAGCCGAAACACGGCTGCAAGCAACAGAGTAACAGACACAAGCAAACTTCCAAGAAGCGGAAGAAGCCACCTTTTGTCACTAAACGCCCTTCCTGAGTGAAAGTTGACATTTTTCCTCATACTTGTTAAGTTGCTCAATGGAAACAATGACTCTCCAAAGAATGCGGATCCCTTACAGTCCCACTTCACCAAATAGTTACTCTCAATCTTTCGAAACAACAGAAAACCCCAAAAATGTGGAAAAGGAACCCAATGAAGGACAAAGTACTTCTGTGACAGAAACAACGTATCCTTTCCTGAGGGAGAAATAACATTCAAACCAAGGCCTAATGTCTTCCGAGAAGAAACATATGCTTCAATAAAAATTCTAATTGTGAAGTAGATAACAAAAGCCAAATAGAAGCTAACCACTATGGACTGGCGGAAGCGCCAATTTACAACTTCAACAGATCCCACGAAAACGCAGAGTGAACTGAAATCTCAAGCCCAGAACAAGAAGAAGGGTAATCGTTTTTCATGCAGGAGCAAAAACAGCTTACTAATCATCAGTAACCAAAGAAGAGCAACATTTTAGGTTTCGCCAGCTGTTGCAGAATAACATCCGACTAAAAGCAGATTAATGGTTAAAATATCTCAATGTATAAAAAGATAGAACCTTTTTCTTTGAAAGGAATTCCAGGTTATACAATTCAAAGAAAGTTGAAAACAGAAACAAAAGGACACAGTCTGAGTTGAAACGAAAGCTTCAATTGCAAATCACAGATCCTCAAAAGAACGGTAAAAACACCTAGAATCGATTGCGTCACAGGCACAGTCATGCCATTGAAGTACAGAAAATTCAAGAAATACCAAAAGAAAACAATGAGAAAAAGCGGACAGAAGTACGATTACAAAGAACGGAAAATTGTTTATCCAGATGCCGAATCGCATTAAAAGACCACAATTTTCCCAGAGAACGAAACGGAACGGAAACGCTTACTCGAAGACGACAAATCCAATCCAAACAAAGAAATCCTGGAAGCAAAAGACAAAATCATTCAACCTCCACCAACGTCACGGTATCGAGTGGCTTCCCTCTTCTTCTGAAGTCCCAAGCTTCACGAAAGAAACGTTACGGCAGAAGGGAAAGGTTCGAGAAGAAGAAACTGAGAAGGAAAGAAATGAGGCCAGGTTTTTTTTTTTTTTGGTAAGCAAGAAATGAGGCCAGGTTAGAAATGGCAAAATGGAAGGATGTGCTTTAATTGTTTAAAAGGAATATTAAGGGAAGTTGGATTTTGAAGAGAGATGTTGAATATTAAAATATTAAACTTACTGCGCAATTCAATTATAATGATAAAAAAATGTAAGATCCCGAACACTTTCGCGACTTTTCGTCGATAGAACTTGGGTTCCACTAACGTCAGGGGAACAATATGAACAAAAAGAAAGATTTTCACCCATGCTTGCAAGCATTATGGTTCGGATCAACACGCTCTTATGCTGGCTCGGACCGAGCGATAGCACTCATCAATGGTTCTCCTGTATGCTAAAGCCCTGCCCAATCTTGAGCAGTTCCATAAGTTCGCTGTCTCACCAATTTAGAACTAAAAAATCTATAATTTTGAGATTATATTTTATGATATTTTTATTAAGAAATACAGTTTTGGAGTATATATAAAGTTGTTACATACACCAAACTAAGTTCATTTTTTTGAACACAAACAAGAATTCATATTTTCTGAATATAATTAACACATTTCAAGATAAATATAAAACTAAAGATCATAATCGGACAGTCACCTATCTTTACTCGCATTAAAACTGATGGGTCCTGTAGAATAGACCAATTGATTTCGAAACATTTCCAACCTCGCCAAACTTTTAAAATAATTTAATACCAACCAGTAACGAGATATGGATCCATTCAGTGGGTTGGTCGGAGTGGTGGATCGTGACCAATTTTAAAACGCCCGTGTCTGGTCATCATACACTAAGATGGGTTAGGCTTAGGCACTAAAATGGGTTAGGCTATACTAGACTATAAACGTTCCCCAAATTGTGTTTGTCAAAACCAGAGCTATGATTGATGCACTAAATGGGCCCCACCAAAATCCCTCCATTATACTGACTATAGTTTAAACCATCGAGCATCAACGTACTGAAGGTGTTACCAACAAAAAAATCAACGTACTGAAGATGCTACGAACTCTTCAAAAAGATTGAAAATAATCTAATCGACTGGCTATTCTGTCTCTCCGGGACCGCAAACACCAAAACCATCCGTCAAAAGTTTCACCTTAAACATACAGCAGACAAACAAGGATGTTTAGAACTAATTAAATCGACTCCAAAGTGGGCAGAATTCTATAAAAAAAAAAATCCTTTCCTGTAGTACCATGAATTATATTGAACTGAAAAGATTGAGCCTATGCTTTGCCTTCCTCTTGGCATTGATATGAAATCTCGATGTCATATTCTATGGTGTCCTCAACAATCAATAGCCCAAAAAATAGTAACTCCATGGGAGAACAGGCCGCAGCCTGGAAGAAGGTTGATGTCAATGCTTGGTGGTTCCCAAAGATTATATAATCTACAATGATCTCAGGATCTCTCCGAGAGCAAGTCCCCACTGAGTCCAGTGGGAGCCACCCTGCATTAGAATTATCAAGCAACAACAGGATCAGAATCCATGAATCACATTATAAATATGACTGAATTTTCCAGCACTGAGCAACATGTCCTCGTAATAAAAAAAATTGTTCGCACATTCTGCGAGAGAGAATTCTCCTTGTTGACCCACATCCCATGGTTTGTCACCATGTGAAGATGGATTTTCCAGGAGTGGACCTTACCAAATTCTTTCTATATGAGCATGCCATCAGGGTAGATGTTAGTTCGAGACGATTGATGACATCATGGGGTTAGACTTCTTGTTCTGTTGTCCTTGGCACATCATGGTGTTGTAGTCGGGATGTATTTTTTCATTTTCAATTAGTTTCTTTCTCTAGGAGCTCCTTTCCTTTTTATGTTTGTATGTTTTTTTCTCATTAATATATTTGTATCATTAGACACCCAGAGTGAAATCTTCTGCCGCATGAGCCTGCGGCAGACACTGCTGCGAGCGTGAGATGCTTCCATGTGGAGCATCTCACAGCCTTGGTTTTCACATTTCTTCACATTGAAAAAACCAGGGCCATGAGAGGTGAGATGCTCCACATGGAAGCATCTCACGCTTGCAACAATGTCTGCCGCAGGCTCATGTGGCATACGATTTCACTCCTAGACACCCATGAAAGAAAAAATTAAAAATTTTGAAATTTCAATGTCAATTTAGGAAAGCTAAACGAAGTACCCACCTGACAGAATACTGAGAAAGGCTCCCTTAATGGTCCATCACATGAAAGCTCACTTGTACTTCCGTCAATGAAGGTACCATGAGCAAAGACCACCTAATCAATGAGAAATCAGGACTTTGAATTTAGGAAAAGGAAAAAAGGAAAAGAAGAGAACAGTAGGTCTCAGGGTTAAGTAACCAACAACCAGCAAGGCAGTTTTCTTAACACATGGCCTTCAGACAAACAGTAGGTCAGGGCACAAGACATAAATAATTGCAGGGAAAGAATCAACAACTAAATTTAATGGTTACATCAAGAAAGATTGTTGAATCACATTCTCTCTCTTTTGGGAGGGGTAAATCTGCTGAATCTCGTTCATCCGATGCTACTTATCATATATGGTAATCATGGCAACATTGTACACATCTACACACCACCACAAATCAGACCACAACTAGTACAACACACTGCGGATAACTCTGGAATAAATATCAACTAAATCAAGAATATCACACCTCTGACAGTTCTAACACGACTATCCACACTTTTTCTAATCATCTAACATGCTGCAGTATAACAGACAATAATTAAATTATGAGCACCATCACTATGGTTTCAGAAAAGAGATCTATAAGTAGGATCAATCAAATTGTGATTCATTATCTTTCATGCATACCTGCTAGCACATATTTTTTCCTCTGCAAGACTCATATGTAAACTCCACACGACATGTTTGAACGGGAATATTGCTTAAGGGTACACATTTCATGATAATAAAAGCTTGACCATCACATGATAAGTAGATGAAATTTGCATCACAGAGCACTTAAGAATTATCTTTTGGCTTTTGAGCACCTCAAATGCCTCAAAAGAACTTTATTTAATGTGGTATCAGCATCAGGGAAATTAGTTTCATAATTATTAGAAAACCAATAATGACCTAACCTCTGATGCATATCCAGGAGTTGAGCCTGCAACTGGTTTGACATAGGAATCCACTGGACAGCTCCTTTGAGCAGCCTCACAGAAAGCAAGGAGACACTTCTGGCTTCCAAGTTGTACTGCCTAAACACCAGCATGATACTTGATCATTTTGGCAAAAAACCCCGCCAAAATATAAACAAACCACCAGCACAACTACAAAGTAAAAAATCTAAATTAAAGACATTCACTTAAACAGTTTGAGGAGAAGAAATGGGGAAGGGGACATTGCCATCACATAATCACCGACTTCATTTGCCTATCTCATTGATAAAACCTGTGGTGAGGAAACAAAGATGAAGAGAGGAGAAAATAAAAATGAAAACAAGCAGGTCAATTGGTGCATGTGACAAGCTGAGAAAATAGCATGAAGCACCTTCACTTAAACCAATAAACAGGATAATTAGATAAGGGCTTAATCAGAAATGAGAACATATCACATTCAAACAACTACAACCAAACCCAGTTATCATGGTTTGAGGAAAACGAGGGAATTTGAGTAGACCTGCACTGTATCATGGCGAGGTGCTCGAGATAGGGGCTGCACCTTGTACCCTTTGGCAGCCATAACTTCAGCAATAAGAAAACTTCCCTAACACCAGAGAAAAAGCATCATTCCGAGCCAGGATGAACTAATAAAGCAAGTCAACTTAAAAATGAAAATAATCGTATACCTTGACTGCCTCCCCGACCATTTGGGGAGAAAGGAACAACCCTTGGAAAAGTGCTCGCATTATATCACCAGGTGTTGAGCCACAATCTACTCCAAGCCCTGGTGCTGAGAGGCGAGCTGCAGCTGCCTTAACCCAGTTCTTCTTCCCAGCAACATATCCACCACAAGGTGCAACAGTTCCACCTGGGTTTTTTATCAAACTACCAGCAACCAAATCTGCACCCTGCACAACATTAAGAAGATTACATTTCTTCTTTTACATATGTACATAATTTAATCTTATGACATACCACCATTGGAGGTTCCATGCCTTCAACAAATTCCCCATAGCAGTTGTCCACCATAACCAAGCAGTTTGGATTCTGCATCTGCAAATATGGAAGACTTCACACACATATTCCAGCTTGCAAAGTAATTGACATTTGTCACAGAGTTATGTGGGGGAAAACTTGTAGATTTTGATTTATGCCTTTTAGATTAATCTAATTTTACAGTCAAAATTAGTTCAGACATTGCTAAATCCATTTGTTTTAACTTTTGCTTCTTGTTTTCCACAAAGGTTTCATAAATTGCTTCACAAAGTTCATTCCTCAGAACCAAAATTAAAGCCAAACAAGCTGCCGTAGCCCAAGTGTTTACAACTTGACAAATGTTTAATCTCAAACAACTTGGAAAGCACCAACCCATGTCAACTGAGCTCCGAGCAGCCACCATTTCCAACTCAGTTTCTACTTTCTAAAGGACAATGCATTTAATCCCCATCTCCCCTGGCCCCTTGTTGCAGCAACCACACTTAACCAATCCACTCACAAAAATCATTCACACACTCAACAGAATCATATTCATGATCACCCTTATTGCAAATTTAAAAGGCTTACCAATTACCTTGATCACCTTTATAGCCCTCCCAATCTCATTCACACTTAAACTGCGGCGCCATGAATAACCACATGACCTCTGTATAAAAGCACATTTTGTTTGTGATTGCAGAGCAACAGCAAGTGCATCCCAGTCAAGGCCACCATCTTCCGCTAGCTGATACCTCATAAGTTCCAAGCAAAAAAGAGGGAGGTAGACCATATGATACATGCAGCAAAGAAGTGGGAAGAGGAAGGACAATCAAAAACAAAAAAAGCAAGGTTCCACTACATCTTTGTGTAATGAGCAACGTACAGGAACTTCTCGGTATTTTATTCCAAAGTCTTTAAGGGAACCAAGCCCATGAGAATCCCTAATTCCAATAACTTCCTCCAAGGTGTCATAAGGCGCACCAGCTACTGCAAGAAGCTGACAATCAGTTCAGTTTAAGAACACTTATCGGAGTAATAGGTGCTCATAATGTTATGCGCTATATAATAAAGGCGTTCTTATGAACAAGAAGGGCAGATAAAGTCAAACATATAGCTTACCTCATCCCCTGGCCTTAGGAAAGCAAATAAAGCACAAGTAATAGCATGAGTACCAGAGAAAAACTGAAAGCAGATGGCAAAGTGTGTCAACATAGCAATTTAGTAAATAAAACAGAGAGTAACAGCATGAGAACCAGTAGAATGCAAACCTGCGAACGAACTATTGCTGATTCTGCTCCAAAAATTTCAGCAAAAGCTTTGTCAAGTGCTTCACGTCCTCCAGCTTCATCATGACCATAGCCAGTACATCCACTGAAGTGCTGATGCAAAAATGTGAAAGCTAGCATTAAGAATGTAAAAAAATTTACTTGTTAAGATCCTGAATAACACAGATTTCTAGAATGGCATACATTTAGACCTGAAGCACCCAAGCATCAGGGACATAGACACAGAGATAAAGAATCTAGAAAAACTAATGTGAAACATGACGTCAATATAATATGCCAGGTACTCATATGAAGCACACTGTCAAAACCTTAAATCCATCATAATAAACTAAGATACATGCAAACGATTGGATAGCAACCTTGTCCGTAGATGAATCCAAATACACATTTAAAGTACTAAACAATTAAGTCAAAATAAATAAATAAATAAATAAGGCAATCATCCTCCTTCAACAATTATCAAAGACAAATAATTAAAGTTTACATGTTCGAATAAACTATCAAATCAAATGATTTAATTAACTAATTCAGACTCCCGAAATAAGACCTCTATCATGACAGAATAAAATAAAACAATCTATTTCAATTGATTATTTCCTTGAATTGGGGGACAACTAACCTGAAAATGCTAAAAATAAAGAGTGAGCAAAACACTTCAATATGGATAATTAATATTCCCTTCAAGAAAATAATACTCCTATGTCCAATAAAAAATTACCAACCTAAAGACTCCAATGTTATCAAGTAACTACCCATGTGTATGACTTATATCCAGTAAATACTACCGGGCAAAGGCTCCCATGTTAACTATCTATGTTACGTGCAGAGATGCACATGCCTTCCCTTCTTCGATATTAAACAAACTCCTGCCTTTTGAATATCTTACTTTAAACTGAACTTCAAAAGATTGTAACCTAGTCAAAAGTCCATTTATTGTCAACCTTCAACCTTCCTGGTAGAACTTCCAAAGGATTACATGGTTCAATAAAATGACAAAAGAATGGCACAATATAAAGAAACAGATAAAGTTTGCATCTATGCATTGAATTTAGAGCATATTTTACTTACATGAGTTCCAACCCGAACATTCTGGTACGCCTTAAGAACGCGGGAAGTATTGTAGGCCACGAGATGATCCACGGCTCGGAACTCCGCATGCAAGGAATCCACTGCTTCTGCAACCTAGATTCCATTCTAACATTTGAGACTCGGTACTACAAACACAAGAGTTTGAACATTTTGTCGCTCGATTTCAGGTCTAGCAATGTTAAAATGGTAATAGGGCAAAGGCAGATAAAGTATTCGGTACTCGAGTATCAGAGAAAAGGAATCATGCCATTCTTTTAAGGGCAGAGAAACGTGTGGCTAGAGATTTTACAGAATTTCTGATAACAGCGACAGAAATTAGGGTTTCGTTTTTAACATGAAATGAGCTTCAATGCTAAGCATTAATTGATGAATTCCTACCTCCGGAACAAAGGGATGATGGTGAACGGACACGGACTGTCCAAAGCTCGAACGAACAGATACAGAAAATCTGGAACTCCTCGGATGGTGCGTACAATAAGCAGAGGACGAGCAGGTTAAAACCCTCATCCTCGCAAAAGAGAAAATGTGAGAGAGAGTGAGAGTCTGTGTGCGCGCGCTCGCCTCCCTCACAGGTGAGCGTTTGATAGAAAGTGTCTCTATAGGCTTATAGCGCGAATTAAGGATAACAAGGGATTCCTACCGGGAAAATTAACTTTTAGTTATATTTTTTCAAAAGTATAACTTTTAGTTATACTTTTAATTTTTAATAAAACTTTATCAAAAATATTAATTTTTAATGATATATCAGTGTTATAAACAATTTCTTCCAAAACGGCTCTTATACCACTTAGGGCTGCAACTCGGTCTGGTTAAAACTGAACCCGAACCGATCCAAACAGACTTCAATTCGGTTTGATTCGGTTTTCTTTATGTTCGGTTCGGTTTTGGTCTTAATATCCTTAAACCGAATTAGATCGGTTCGATTTTAGGTTATATGTTCGGTTAAACCGAACTAAAATCATATATTTTTCTAAACCGAACCAAAAAAATATATTTTAATATACATTTATATATACACACTAAAACCATCCTAATCTCCCAAACCCTAGCACCACAACACTTTGCAGGTTTCCCTCTCGTCGTCCTAATCACCTAATCTCTCTCATCGTCCTTTTTTGAATCTCTTTAGTCTTAACAACACACCATCACTAATGCGAGCTCCAATAATCTATGCTGTGGCCATCTCGCCATCTTAACAACACAACTTGAAAGCCCTAGTTTCTTTGAATCATTGGTGCACTTTGATCATATTCTCATGCTTTCCTGTTTGTGCTTACTAGGTGTCGAGGAGTTTCAACGCGATTCTCAGTTTCTCTTTTAATTCCGTCTATTGCTGACCGTCTTCATGTATTTCTAGCTCATATATTGAATTTCTCAGCAAGTTCGATATGAGTTTTTCTTTAATGATTTTTGAATCAAAACCCCTCTGTCCGGGATAAGCGCCAAATCTCTCAGTTTCGCATTTTACTCTGCATTCTCTTTGAAGAACTTCAGAGAATGGAAGCTACCACAAAACAAACCAAATCTTCTTCCAATATATCGGATATTGTTTGCAAATTCACAAAGGTTTGCAGGTTGAGATTCATTGGAGTCTTCTCTAATGAATCCAAGTTTAATCTTCATTTTTTGAATCTATCTAGTCTTAACGACACAAGTTTAATCTCACGGCGATCGATGTGAAGGATCTACAATTTCACATCATCGTTTCTTATTCTATTTTCCCTGTATTCGCTATTTTGATGATAATATCATATCAAAGTCGCAGAGGTCATCCGTTTGCAAAAGAGAGCTGTTGATTGTGAATTTTTCGCAAAATGTTTTCCTATTTCTTTCTTTATTTTTTCCCTTGATGATAGGATTACCTCTCGGTTTTATGTTCACCGTTTGATTTGTGTTATTTATGGTGTCAACAGATTTTATTCGCTTAGAGCGCATTGAGGTTTCTTCCCATATATTGTTGATTATTTGGAAAAAAAAACGCGTTGTCTAATGAATCCTGAATTGATCAAAACGAGAAGGAAGGAGGGGTGATTATGTGTCGGTTTAACCCAACCAAACCGAACTGAATTGATCCCATGGAATTTGGAATTCAGTTTGGTTCGATTGGAGTTTTGGTTTTTAAATTAAATTTCGATTCGGTTTGAAATTTGTAGTTTACAATTCGGTTCAGTTTGGTTTTGGGTTGACTGTAGGTAATTTCGGTTTGGTCTTGGATTGACCTCAACCTGGATCAAACCGAATCAAGTTGCACCCCTAATACCACTCGCTCCCAAGACCTGTTGTAAGTAATAAATTGACTTGTACAAACCATTGTAGAGTCATAAAACAATAAAGTGACTCGTGCAAGTCAATAAATTAGTTTGTATAAGTCAATAAAATGACTTATACCTTGAATGAGTGACTTGTACAAGTTATTTGAATGAGTGATGTAAGGCAATTATTAGGTTTTTTAATAGTAAAATATCACTAAAAATCAATTATTTTGATAAATATCCATCAAAAGTTAAAACTCAAACTGTTATGACTGAATCTTAATTATTATAAAAATATCACTAAAAATTAATTTTCCCATTCCCCGCAAAGAAAGAGGGTATTCGGTAAATTGAGTGACATGAAAGGGTGCTTTTGTCATTTGGGAATGGGCTCAACGGCTCCTTGATGTGACGGCGAAACGATTAACATTGCTGACTTACGGGAGATGCCTTTGTGGCCGGCTTAGGCGCGGGCCGTGGGTCGTACCGTGCCAGGCCTTCTAAGTGCATAACAATAACGGTAAAACTTGGGCGATGATTTTCCGGATGGCTTGGAATTGACTATTTAGAAAGAAAAAATTTTAACATAAAAAACTTTGTTTTTGTGATTTTAGAAACAAGTGGAGAGAAAACATCATAGATAACAATTAGGCCTCGTTATGGCTTCATTGTGAGAACTCATTCCATAGGTTGAAATAAGTTCTATGGCTTAGAATGGGTTCCAAGAACAAAACGAGTGTTTGGTTGCAATTTGGAAATAAATTTTTCATAAATAAGCTTTAGAAAATGCACTGAAAAGGGAATTATCCCTAGACATGTTTTTGGATTTTGAAAAACTAATTTTGCAAAAGTACAATGGTAAACTTTTAATTATTTAAAAATTCAGAAAGAGATACTTGAAACTTATCTTAAATATTTTTGTAGATGTGACAGATAGAAGTGATTTATAAGTTCTTTTTAAGTTAGAACAATGGCAAATACAATATTCATAAGCTCTATAGGAATGAAAAGTAATTTACCAAATGTTCAAACCTGAGTTTTATATATGTCTCATGCAAACCTATTTGCATAATGCATTCCATAGATTGAGAATGAATGACAAATGAGGCATTAGTTAAAATCAATTAATAATTTTAAAATTAACCAAAAATGTATAGTGAGAGAGAAACCGTAAAGAGAGATGAAAGACGCGGGATACAAGAGACAAAATGAAGAAGAAGAATGGATAGAGAAGTGTATCTTAATTGGTTGATATGTTTTGGAATACATTATTTCTTAAAATGAGAAAAAATAGATATTAAATTAGAAATTTGGTCATGTTGCTAGAATGATCTAATGAGAAGCGGGCTCAAAACCTAATTTTCCCAAGAAAAAAGTTCATGTTATCTGAATTAAGTTAAATCTTTTACTTAAAAGTATAAAATAATAATAAGATGGTACCATATTTATATATAGAATTATCTAATTTAAGCCTTGGTAATTCTTACTAAATATGCAACACTCTAAAAGTTTTAATAAATCTATATGTTTGATTACTGAATCAAAGTTCTAAAAATTATGTCCAAGCCTTTCTCTAACTTGTTAACTTCCGTTTTTTTTATCTATAGTTTAGAGTGGTTCTTTCTTATTCCATAATTTTTATTACCATTTAAGCCAACTCATGTGAATATTCTGTGGATTCCATCTTACCTTTTATATTGACAAGAAAAAACCCCTTCTAAGCCAAAATCTACCCATATATATATCCCACATATTTACCCACTATAAGTACACATCATTTATCTAATCTCCTCATTTAAACGAAAATCACTTTTTATTTTTATTTTTGTCATTTCATACTTTCAAAATAGAACTGTCTACTTCTCGCATCTATTCAAATTCTCCCACATTATTAGGTAGCCACCTATCTATATCTATACTATTAATAAAGGGAAGAGGGGGAATATTCCTCCTAGATTCTAGCCTCCCTCTTTTTTTTCAATTGTTGTCATCTCTAACTAAAACAATCCTAAACTATAATTACCCTACTATTATTTCCTTTCCACATTCGAATTTAAACCCCTGTTTATATGCTACAGTTAAGGGTGAGACATGCAGTATGCACGTGCCACCGCTAGTACACAATAATGCATGTGCCTCCCCCTTAGTATATACAAAGACAAACAGTAAAACGCATGTTTGAATAGTTAAGTTTTTTAACACATAAAAGTCTCATATTACTGTAGCATAGGTGATATGGTGGGATTTTTTATTTTATTTTTAGCTTTTTAATACACCCAGATGATAGAACTATATGAAAAAAGCCTTGAAAATTATGTTTGTGAAACCCCTCAATTCAATTACTTCCTTAGCATAAGCATATACTTAATTGAAAAGATTGTTTTATTCTATAACAGAGAGAGGAAATATAGAGATTTGACATCAATGTAAAACTGATATTTGTATCCGCAGTTTTTGCTTGTTCATACAAGAGCGGATAATATTGCTAGTAAAAACATGTACACACATGCACGCACATCGCACAATACGCACGCACTCGTCACACCTTTCCACTTCAACTAATTTGATTCTCTTTGGTTGCAATGGCGTTAGGTGTAGATACCATCATACCAGCTTACGAGGGAAAAAAATACTTAAACAACATAGCTACAAATGAGCGGTACTTAAAAAAAATTTATAAAATGGAAAGCTGGCGGCTTCTACGTTGTAGGCTGAACTGAGTGGTCCCCAAAGCAAAATTATAAAATAGTCAAGAGATTTACCTCTCTTTAAGGCATCTCAATCTTTCCTTCTTCTTCGATTTTCATGTTGTAATCTCAGATGAAAAGGTTTTTAACAGAGCTTATGTTCGCTTAGACGCCTAACATTGGATCCCTTTTATCTCCCGGTTGTCCACAGCTGGAGCACAGCTGACTCCAAACCCATAATTTATTATCCCTATTGAGTATAGGCTGATCAGTTTGATTGTTATTTAACTGATCCAAAGCAGTGACATCAAAGAGTATCATGTTTGAAGATTGCAGAGTGCAAACACATGGTTGAGCATCCAGAGTTAATTGCTCATCATTCATCAACACCTGGATATGATTGATAGTGGAGGGGACAGAGAAGGAGAGAGAGAGAGAGAGAGGTTGGTGGGGCAGTTGGGGGGGCTCTGCTTTATATGGGTTTTGGGGTAGCCCAAAATCCAAGTACGATCTGTGAAGAAAGGTGAAAAACAAAGCGGAAAAAATTCGAAAGTAACAACAAGGAGGAGCCACTTTAAAATAGTCGAAAGAGGAAAAGGAGAATTCGGTTATCGAAAAAACTCGTCTCCTTCTTGTGAGAGTGATTTTTCCATAACAGTCTCTGAATTGGTTTCGTGTCATGTCATGCAACTGAGCAGTCCTCTCCTGCCCTCATTCCCAGCCCTACCTCACCCTCTTCTCGCCTCAACCACGACAATTGTCTTTGTAGTTTGTACAGCTCACTCGTTCAACGCTCACTCACAAGAACCCCCCTCTCTCCCTCTCTTCCTCTCTTTCTCTCTCTCTACTATTTTGTCTCCCTCTTTCTGTCTGACCTTTTTCACGTTTTCTCCAGGCCACCGGATCTCTCGGAATAGGCTTCTGGGATGCGTGCTTGTTGAGATTTCCTTGATGGGATTTTCTGGGTTTTTCATCAGAGATTTCAGAGATTCGACGCCAAAAGACATAGCTTTGCCTTTATAGCTCGCGAAGACTGCTTGTCCTTGAAGCATACATATATTCGCTGCCTACCCCGCTTTGCTTATTTTCGTTCTTGTTCGTGTTTACTCCCCAGATTTATCTCGGTTTTGGTTGGATTTCTCCGTGAGAAATCTGGGGAGGTTTTGTTTTTTGGCTTTCCTCTTCCGAGTTTCCGCATAGTTCGTTATAGAGACGAGAGAGATGGCTAATGGGGTTGAGAGAGACGGTGCTTTCATCATGTTTAGTGACGAGGAGTTGAGTGAGGTGAGTGGGTTGAGGAGAGGAGGAGATTATATCGAGGTGACGTGTGGGTGTACGAGTCGTAGGTATGGTGACGCAGTTGGGAGGCTTAGGGTTTTCCATGGAGGTGATCTCGAGATCAGCTGTGAATGCACCCCTGGTTGTCAGGAAGGTTTGTTTGGATCTGCTTGTCTTTCTCTCTCATTTGAGTCTTCCTGTGAAGTGGGTTCTTGATCTCTGTACCTCGCTGATGTTATTTTCTTTCACCTGTTACCATGTGGACTGCAAGATATTTCTCTCTTTTGTACGTTCAAGTGTATGTAGATTTGTCCAAGTGAAGGGTTCTCCTTTGATGTTATGGATCTAAACAATGCAGTTGCATTGTTCATGGCTTCTCTTAGTTTCAAAAGACTGTTCAATTTTAACCATGACCTTTGAGTTGTCTACAATGATATCATCTTAGATCAGCATTACAAGACTGGTTTTTGATACCAGAGATTCTGTTCTTCCTGTTTCTACCATGAAAGTCCTATAATCGTATGTCATGGTATATATGTTGATTCGAAAGTCTTTATTTTGGAGTTGTGGTCCTTGATTCCACGAGTATATCATTTACAACAGTGGAGTCTGCTCTTTGCCATATGAGCTTTGGCATGGGCTGGTTTAACGTGAATGGGATTGTAACTGTTTCTTTATCTTCCTTTCTTCATCCAAAACTCGATTCTACTGAACAGGTATGCTTATGACATAGTGATTTATGATGAATGACTTTCAACAGTTATCATGCAGATGTCTTTAGGACTTAAAAAGGCATCTTCTGTTATACATAAGTGCGACCCATAGAAAGTGAGCTTTGGTATCATTAGTCATTATTTTTCCTTTTCTAAGATAAAATGGTTAGTTTCAGAAAGGTGATATGCATGTGGAGCACACTTAATGCTGCTTGATTTGATCCCCTTGCTGTGTCGTATATGCTGCACAGATTGACATCCTTCTATCTTCTTGCTCTGTCTTGAGTACAAGTATCAAAAATCAGCATTTGTTGCTGACTATCCGCTTTAAATATAAGCTTACATGTTTAATGTCATGATTCTTGTCTGTGCCTTTCCACCATGTTGTTATTATTCTAATTCTTTTGCTTTTCTCCGTAAGTGCATTGTCTTTGCTTTTATTACTGATTAGTGGTAACTGTGATGGCTAGATAAGTTGACCCCTGCTGCTTTCGAGAAACACTCTGGGAGAGAGACTGCCAGGAAATGGAAGAACAATGTCTGGGTCATAGTGAATGGGGAGAAAGTTCCAGTATCAAAGACTGTGCTGCTTAAATATTACAACCAAGCATCAAAAAATGCCAATGGATCACATAGATCCCATAATGGGCGATTTTTACATCGTGATGAGTTTGTTCGCTGTACAAGATGTGACAAGGATCGCAGATTCCGCCTTCGGACCAAAGAGGAATGTCGAATCCACCATGATGCCTTGGCTGATACTAATTGGAAATGTGCAGATCTTCCATACGACAAGTAAGTTTTTTTTTCTTTACTTGATTTGGTGACCATTTTTGAATCATCTCTAATGATATACTATCATTTTGAATTTTATTCCCTTGGATTGCTTATTAAAAAAATTCCTAATTATTGTCCTTTTAGAACATATTATCAGGTTTTAGCTTTGTAATTCCATACCAGATTAGCTGGGAAAAAATATCCATAATTTATTGTTTCGTTCGCCACGTGATGTCAATGTCGATTAGCACCGTCATAGCTATCCTAGGCTCCTAGCTATGAGTCCATTTCTTTCTTTCTTTCCTTTTTTTTTTTTTTTGCTTGAATTATTATTTATACAGTCCTATTGGAATATTATCAATGACCATAGATCATATCTTGGTGTGTATTATTCATAGATAATGTGGTTGTGATGGGCCAAACCAGAGAGATATTAAATGTAAAACTATAATTTATGGGTGCCTTGGAAATCAAAAGGCTACAAAATAAGTCAACATTGAGTATATGGTATCATATGTAGCCTTAGCATAACCATTAGCTTGGTGAAGCAATGATAAGAACCTGAACTAAGAGATTTTCAAAAGTAATAACTTCTATTGTCTTGCATTTTTCATCCATAAAGTGGGAAATACTAATGAGGACATTGAATACAAATTTAAGGATGGATGGCCAAAGTAGAGAGGCGCTTATAAAATATTATGTGATTGATATATTCCACTTAGGATAAAAAGAATATTTTAGGACTAATATTACTCCTGTTATGATGTATGAAATAAAATGCTAAGTTAAACAGATGTGAAAAACTCTTAGGATAAGAGAGATCAAGATAAGAATGTTTTGTTGGACGTGGAAGGACCAAAAGGAGTTGGTGAGATATGATATGGTAATCTGACTCTAGCTCTGATTTCTGATACATTGGGATCCTGGAACAGTATTGATATTGTTGAGTGCATTTTGTTATTGTTGTTGTACAATTGTAAAGAAAGAAAAAAGTGCCCATATGGCGTTTAGGTCCAGTCTTGCTTGACTGGATCTTGTTTTCGCTGGAGCTCTACTTTGTTTCTTGGATATTTTTATTCTTTCATAAACCTCACAGAAAGAGAGGAAAAAAATGGAAAATGAAATTGCATGTTGTTCTTAACCTCTTTCTCTGGATATATGCTAAACTTGTGCCTTCTAGCATTTAATAGCACATCCCTTGCCCATATATTATTTTGGAAACCATGGCTTCGTTTTCATAGCTCCACCAATGTTGTTTTGTAGCGTTATAACTTTTGCACATTGCCCATCCCAAGCTTGGATAAAGGAGGGTTGCTGACCCCAACTAGTTGGGATAAGAAAATTTTTTTTTCATTGTTATAAATTGGTTTTCCTCATTTGTTATGCAATTTATAGATTGTTTAAATGATTAAACATCTTAGTTACCTCATACCCTGCAACCTTGTCAAGCTGTACTTTTCATGGATGGATAGTTCTAGCTTCTAGGTGTTGCGCCATTCACTTTATTTCAGGAAACTTGGGGGCTTAGGGAGTTGGAGTGTAAAAGTGGAAATAACTATTGTAATGTGCAAAAACGTGCTCTAGCTGAAGAAAATATGAAATAATTTTGGCTTTCGATTTGATGAAACCAGGAAAAAATTTCTACAAAATATTGGCTGAGGATAAGATCTCTCCCTTCCCTCTTATGATTGATACAGTCAATTCTAAGGCTTCTGTTTGGGCATGGATTGGAAAGAGGCTGATAACTAATTATATGATGATATGGTGTTGGAAAGAGGTGAACTATTCTTCTCTAAGTATCCGATTGTCTAATGAAATTGGTGCCCTTTCACCAGATTTGAGGTGACTCTAAATCACTAATGAGCCAGAGGGTCCTGGATATTTAAGCTTTCTGTTCTTGGATTTATAAAGGTCTGGTATATACTTATTTGATGGTTTTGCTAAAGTTTGGTTCATTGTGGTTATTGCTCAACTAATCTCCTTTTATTTTTATCCAGTTTTGTATTGATCTCCTTCTTCATGGATAGAAATGCATTCGTTTCTAATTAAAGGTGAAAAAAAGGGAAAATTGTCATCATTAGATAAAACTTTCATCAGGGGAGATGATTGGATATTTCCCAAGTAGCAGTCACGTGTTGGAGATTTCCACAAGCAATTTTGAGCGAGGGGTTGTTCTATCATTCTAATATGAAGAAATGATGTGTGAATTAATGACCCCTGTTTTACCATGGTTTGTTCTGAAGGACATGCAACTCAACCTGGTCATATTTTTTTGAGCACTTGAGAATATTAGCTGGCCAAAATCTGAATTAACCTTTTCATTACAATCAACAAGTACTTGCATTTTTCACCTTAAGGATGAGCTAAGATGAGAAGACTAGCTGTCTGCATTCTGAGTGAACTTGTTTCCTACATAAATGCTGTGAGTTCAAGGATGTATCCAATTAAAATTGGTATTATTTCATCAAATTAGTTGGGAATAGGCGAGACTGTGACTGAGCTCTCCTAGGAGTAATTATTGTGTGATTCTTGATGATAATGCCTCATGAATGGGTGTACAGAATGAACTTTTTGGTGACTGTCCTGTAGCTGAATGGGTTTGAGATTTGGAATTAATATTACGTCTTCTTTGATAAGTTTTATATGTTGAATCTGTTTCTGTTTTTTTTTTCTTTTTCATATCCTTTTTTGCATGGAGGAATCTTAGGGTCTTAAAATGGGTCCTTGTAGTTTGCGTCCAAGGTTATAAATCTTCAGGAATGGGAGAAAGAAGAAAAGTAATGGTATATTACTCATAACCATAGTGTTCCCCACATATCTGTGATGCGTCCTGGCTCAAGATCTTATGTTATATTTACCAACCCATGGCAAGCTGGCTTTGCTGTAGCCTTTATAGAATATTAGAGCAACCTTGAGTGGGAATTTTTTGGTATCCAATGGCTTTTGTCATCAGTCAGCGTGATTAATTCCACAATCATTCTCTTCAGCATTGCTTGTGTTGTGATCAACTCATGATTGTTGGGGAATCTGTCAACATGACCTACTAGGACTAGTAAGAAATGTGTTTCTCCTGCAGGATTGCCAAGTCTTCTAAGGATGTCGTCGTTAAGGATGCACAAATCTTATGGGATGGGCTCGTTATGGACTATAAGGAAAAAATGAGTTTTTTTTTGTTTTTTGTTTTTTGTGGTTCTCTTCTGTCATCAGCCTTTGGGTTTGGAGGTCTTGTATTGTAAATCTTATCATCCTCTTATGTGTGGATTTTAATTTATTCATAATGAAGGAAAGAAAAAAGAAATATTCATTTCTTTCTTTGTCTTTCCTGCTTCTGGATGAATTTATTTTTTGAAGAGTAACTACGAATTAATTAGATAATTGTCTTCTATTAAGTTTTAGTGTAGATATGGATTGTGGTAGGTCTTAGATGGCAGACACAATCCATGTTCCCTAACCCATCTAGTAGGAGAAGGCATTATCTTTATGGTATCAGCTGTTATTGTTATAGTTGGACACAGTCTGGGACTTCTGTTAAGGAAGATTGCATTGCTGTCCTTCATTTTCTTCTGTGATTTGACAAAAAAAAAAAGATTTCCCTTTGTCAAGAGTATCTTTGGTGGAATCTTGTTATTGTTATGGTTTGACGGAGTCTGGAACTTCTGTGAAATGATTACACCTAGCTCTTTTTATTTGGTGGTATCTTTTATTTTTTATTTTTTCTTATTTTATGAATTCATTTATCCTCTCTATGGAAACGAAGAAGTCCAGTCACAAGGACTCTTGATGCTAGTCATGTGATGTAGTTTGATGTTATGCTGTTGGATCTATAGTCACTATGAACAAATTTTTTTTTCCTTTTGTCATCTGAACTTCTCAATTACTATGCAGTTTATATTTCATAACATTAAAAAGCCTGTTTGATGATTTGAGTACGTAGGATGGAGATTGTCTATGGTACCTGCATTTTAGGAATATAATTAAATTTATAAAGTTCACCCCTACTAAAAGCTTAAGCTGATAGTAGGGGTGAACTTCATATATTTAATTATATTCCTAACACTGCAAAGTGTATGGTGAGAATTGAAGGCTGTAGGAGGGAATTCCGAAAAGGAATTGAATAGAGTAGGTCAGAAATGATTTTATCACATAATTTGACTGAAGATATATTTTTGACAAGCCGGGTGGTGGAACAGGATCTTTTTTGCTGATGCCAAGTAATTAGCATAAGGTTTTCCTCTTTAATTGATTGATTTATGCTATATATGCGATGCTAGATTGTGGGTCCTATTTGTTTGTTGACCTTGAATATTTATATGTCATCCATGCTTGCTTGTAAAGTGGGTTTTCCAAAAAAGTAAAAATTTCAAATGGTGAGAAGGCCACTAAATGGAATTAACTACCAATCAAGACATTTTGTGGCGCCTCTTTTTTTTTCTTTTTGTTCTTTTTCATCTTCCTGTAATCAATCTAAACGTATCCTTTGATTGTCTGGATAACAATTTTTCATTGTTATTGACGTGTTTAATGAAATATTTGGAGAGATAATATGCATATTTCGTACTGTTTGTTTTTATTGTTGTTTCATGGTTTAATATATGAACTCACTCCTTTGAGTTACTGTGTTTCAGAATAAGCTGCGATGACGACGAGGAACGAGCGAGTCGTAAAGTGTACAGGGGTTGTTCTCGCTGTCCGACCTGTCAGGGTTGCACCTCCTGTGTGTGCTTCGGATGTGATATTTGCCGATTCTCAGACTGCAGCTGCCAGACTTGCATTGATTTCACCCGCAATGCGACCATTTAAACTAAAAAACCATCTTTTTTAATCTTCTTTTTTTTTTTTTTTTTACTTTAAACTCTCATCAGTGGATATTACCAATTTTTGCACCATTCAGGCTGCAACCCCATCTAAAGAATGGATCAAGCATTCTCTTCTGGGTTTCTTGTTAATTTAAGCATTGTAATGCAGTGGTAAATTCTATTCATAAAAGTTACATGGACAGCGACAATTAAGGATCTGTTTGGTTAGATGGAAAACTACGGGAATTAATGACTACAAAAGGGGGGTCGTTGTTTTCATGAATGAAGAAACGGTGCTAGCATGATTCCTCCATGTAACTGGAATTGTTCTTTGCACCAATTACTCACCCCTCCCCTTTTGCTTCTTGGATACCGATGCCAAAGTTGAAGTAGGGATCAAACCAAGAAGAAAGTCGAGACCTCAAAGAACGCGACTACTGTCGCCGCCCAGAAAACCAGCATCAAGATGAAGAGAGACATGGAGGGAAAATGTGGGTTCTTTGGATCCTGCAGTTTGCAGAAAATGAAAGAAGATGGGAAGAGAGTAAGAGGATTGAGGAAACCTGGTTCCCTCCTATAATCAAGAAACAAAATCTGATTTCGTATAGGATTAGACTCGCCAAACATTGATTTTTAATCGTTTTACTGTCAAAGAATCGTGTTGTTATCTAATCCTTCAAATAATATAGATTTTCGGTTTGATCAGAGACTCTTTAAATTAGTCACATCGATGATACCTTAATTATGTATGCTCTAATAGTAGATTCATGGTACGATATTTTGTCACATATTTCCTAGGTACATTAGTCTTAGGTGGTGTTTATGGGCTGGGCAGGTGAGGTGACTGGCCTGTCCTTGAACGGTCTTGGTCATGGATTTGTTGAACAAAGGGCCGGGCGTAGATTGCTTTTGAAAAGTCCAAAAAAAGCTTAGGCGGGCTGGGTCATGTATGAAAAACTACGGGCGGGGTCAGCCCAATGTCATATATTTTTACATTGTTTATTGGTTTTTTGCTACTTTAATATTTCATGTTTTTTCTTATAATTCTAGAATATACCATTTGTTGTCTAACTCAACCTCAACATCAATTTTTTTAATTATTAGAAAAAGGAAAAAAATTTAGTTTTTTTTTAAATTAAATGTATAGGTAATCATAGCTGAGCGGGCTCACTCAAACTTGGGTTTTTAGATCTTTTATTTGAATGGGCTTGGTCATAAGGTACAATCCCGATGTTTGAGTTAGGGGAGCTTGGACAAAGACCATATGGCTTATACACGACCTCTGCCTCGATTTCGAACCTGCCTGTCCAATGCCACCCAAAAAATAATAATAATGGAACTTGATATATGATTTAAGGTTGACTTACATATATAAACATTGGAAGAATTAAAAATTTACAAAGAAACTTGGATGGACAGTAGAAGAATTAAAATTTGCAGAGAAGCTTGCATGTGGCAAACCCAAGAGAGATTGAGATTGCAAAGACACTGAGAAACATCTTAAACATTGTCTCTAAAACAAAGCAATCATCTCCATAGTTAACAATATAACCATATGCCATATATCTAGATAGCGAAATGACTATGTGCTAGGTTGAATTTAAATGATCAATGATTAACAATGAGCAAATTAATATCAGCGATTAATTTAGCGCATGGATTCAATAAATATAATAATATAATAACATAAATGAAAATATAATATAATATAGGAGAATAAATATGAAATCTTTTCTGTTTTATAGAAGGTTATTTTAGTTATTTATTAAAATAAACAATAAAATTTATCAAATTTTTATATTAAGTATAATTATAATTTTTGTGCTAAATAGAGAGATATAAATACAAATACTGAAAACAAGAAAACATTCACACAAATTTCTTGTAATAAATCCTAAAAGGTTTTTATCTTTCTGGAATACAGCAGGCGCGGTTGTATTTCACCGTTGCACAGTTCCCCTTAAAAGGATGCGCGTTCCTTTGCATTTGCTCTCCTTTCTCAGGCGCGTCACTCGCTGGGCCTGAAACTCGAATCTCCATCTCTCGTCTTCTTCCTTTCATTTTGCCTTTTTTTTTTCTCTGTTTTTTTTCCTTCTTCCGTTTGTTTATTTATTTTTGTCGTGCGTGCTTTGGCAGGAACCAAAATCCATATTATTTGATCAAAACTAGCGTTTCTGCTGGTCTCATTCTGTTGTTATTATTACCAAGCTCGAAAGCGATCGCTGTTGTCATCTCCCTTGCTGAAGAATCCACCGAATATGAAGCTTTGTAAACAAAGAGTAGATAATCCGGGAGATGTATTTCTAAATTTAATGTATTATTCTCTTTCGACGAAGCCAAATCGGAGAATAACCTATGTAACTTCCGCATGGAAGAATCTTATCTTTGTATATAAAATATCTTTCAGAACTTGTAAATTTTGCTTTGAAGGTTTAGTTGTTATGATTCAGACGATTCTATGGTTTCATAATGCAGTCCTGTTGTTCTGACATTCTGACATATCCAGCGACATAATTTTGAACTACATATGAGAATTCAATTTCGATATTTGCTTGTTGTTCAAGGGTTTCTAACTGCTTCCATGGAGTGATTTCTGTTGTGATGCTGGTTTAGTGTCACTTCAGTCGGCTTTCGCCCGAGTTAGCTAAAACCGCCTTATTCGTCACTTTTTAATATTTTAGAATTCTGATCATCATAGATTCCTTGAGTTGAATTATGGGAAGCAAGGATTCATTTGTTTTGGCTTTCTTTCTTTTTCTATTCCATTGGGGAAGAGGACTTGCCGCAACCGTTACATATGATCATAGGGCCCTGGTTATCGATGGACAGAGGCGACTGCTGCTGTCAGGCTCTATCCATTATCCTCGAAGTACACCTGAGGTGGGCTCAAATTTGTATCCATTGAGTTTTAGTTCTTACAGTACTTGTCAGTTCACCTGCACTGTCGGTCGTGAAACAATGTAGGTTTGGCCAGAGCTTATCAGGAAATCCAAAGAAGGGGGATTGGACGTAATAGAGACTTATGTCTTTTGGAACTACCATGAACCTGTAAAAGGACAGGTATAAAGTGTCCTACTTGTTTATTTCTGGAATTTTATGATTATTTTTGATAATATAATCTTAATTTTGTGTTGCCTCTAGTACTATTTTGAAGGCAGATTTGACCTGGTGAGATTTGTCAAGACGGTGCAGGAAGCAGGGCTTTTTGTGCATTTGAGGATTGGACCTTATGCTTGTGCTGAATGGAATTATGGGTTTTGTTTCATTTCTTCTCTGTCCTTAGACTTGTTTCCTCCTTTTTTATTCTTCTTGTCTTGCAGAAGTCATACATGGTTTGTGTTAAACTATAAGTACTACATGGACAACTTAAGATGAATCAAAAGCAGCCAAGAAAGTTGAGATTAGAACAACTTTGGCTTACGGAGAAGTGTCAAATTTTTTAATAGTAAAATGGAAATGCCAAAGTTCATTTGTTGAATAATTTGATATTAATACAAAATGATCAAGACCAGGCCACAAAAAGAGGGAAAAAGAGGTGAAGCAAAATAAATAAGCATGCTTCCATTTATTTTTGAATAAATCTAAGGAAGTCCTTGAGAAGTGGTCTTGCTATTTGCATTTATAATTCTGATCATTTTAAAACAATAGAATATTTTATTTAATAAGTTGAAACGTTATCTATTTGCTTTTCTTCTAGAAACACTATATAAATTGCCTGAAAATTCAAAACATCTTAATATATTGAGAATAAAATAAAATAAGGCAAGCATTAAAAAGCTTAGACAATTAAAACTTTGTCCTTTGATATCTAAATTTGGTGCCTTGGTTATTAAAATCTTATGATTTATTGTTTGAATATCACGACTAGATTTGGCTTGACCCTAGGACAGTTCAAATCAGTAAAAAATTCAATGCATTTTTGAGTCTTAATGATGTATACATCAGATCTTATGATTTAAAAGAATATTCGTAAAGTTCAAATGATTCGACATACACTACTAAAAAAATTTTATTTTCCCATTTTTGCTGTAAAAGCTTTCCTTTTTGGTTGGATCTTTCTTTATATAGAATATGGTACACTAAAAATGATTAAGTATATGGAAAGAAACTTAATTTACTCATTAAAACAACAAAAGATCCTTCTTCCAAGAAAAATTCCAAAACCTAAACGCTAAACCATACTTCTAATGTAATTATTATGAATCTTACAATATCTATATTCAAAATCACTGTTTGATTCTAAGTGCTCCATAATGATTTTCACTTCAATTCATGATTTGACAAACTTGGTTACCCTAAAGCTTTCCAACATGTTAAAGACAGCACCAAAGGATATTATGAATCATTATCGTACTATATGGGAAAAAATTTAATTCGCATTGAATAAACATTATTATCCATGTCAATGGTGATTATAAAGTTCCATTTTAAAGCATAAACATAAAAAGTACACCCCCTTGCCACCATAAAAAGGGAGCAAAACTCATCCACTTCAATTCATGATTTGACAAACTTGGTTACCCTAAAGCTTTCCAACATGTTAAAGACAGCACCAAAGGATATTATGAATCATTATCGTACTATATGGGAAAAAATTTAATTCGCATTGAATAAACATTATTATCTATGTCAATGGTGATTATAAAGCATAAACATAAAAAGTACACCCCCTTGCCACCATAAAAAGGGAGCAAAACTCATCCTCTATATGCATAAAATTTTAAAAAAGTTTTAAGTCATTATGCATCAAACTAATTATCTTTTCCCTATTATTGGAAATATATGAAGGTTTGGAGTTAGTTTGCTAACAGCATTATTGATGTGAACGAATTATTAGTAATTTAGGTTACTGAAGCCTACTAGTATTTTTGTTTTCATTTGGCAAAATTCATGACAAAGGCTAAAATTTTCCTTCAGATTCCCTCCATTTACTGAATTGAAACAAAATATTCTGTTAATGATACACATGATATTTACTAAGCTAGTAAACTGTACTGAGCAGTGGATTTCCAGTCTGGTTGCACTTCATTCCTGGAATTCAATTTCGGACGTCAAACTCCCCTTTTAAGGTAGATTTTCATTGTGGTAATGGTAATGTTTCTTTGTAGAACATGTGATTACTATGTTGTCTTTCCAACTTTTTCTATGGTAGTTTTGCCTTGAAGAAAATATTATATATTTAGGTTCACCGATTAATTGTATCAGATTGTCTGTAAAATTTTTATCTTGTCCATACAGAAAGAAATGGAACGTTTTCTTGCAAAAATTGTAAGCATTATGAAGGAGGAAATGCTCTTTGCTTCACAAGGGGGGCCTATAATTCTTGCACAGGTGATTCCTTCCTATTCAGTTCGGGAAGTCCTAAAAGCATGAGATATTTTAAGGTTTAGTTTTCACAGAAAAGGTTAAACTTCTATTACTTGTTGTGGCACACTGGTACGGCTTATAGTTAACACTTCTGTATCACTATCCAGTGATTATTCACTGGGAGTATTGGAACTTTGGCATCATGGTCTATTATATGCCAAATTTCAATTTATTGTTTGAAAAAATGTGTATATGTGTTTCCGAGGTGTGCATTGGAGGATAGCATAAATACTGGAGCGTCAGAAGCAACCTTGAACCTGAAATTACCACTGTACTGCTGTTTGAAACAATGACAATGGGTGCATTGAACATGGGAAGAACCAAGAGGGAAGAAGAAATAAATTGTGGCAGTTAATGGTGCATTATCTGGGCCTTAATTTGGCATGTGATCATGGATCATAATCAATGTATGCCACGTGATTTTCCATTAACTTATATTGTCTCATGAAATTCAATTGATAAAATAACTCTCAGAATTTATCTGACAACAGATAATTAATAAATCAATGCCATAAATTAGGCGGCTAAAAGTTTAAGAGACTTGTTTTAATTATCTGGGACAGTGATTTTAAAGGAATAATCAACTTGACAAAGTAATATGCTGATTAGTGTAAGAATGGAAGTTCATAGACTACCTGTGCATCTGCATTAGCCAGCTTGTGAAGCAAACAACTGTTATTCTTTGGCTCCTGTAATTTTGTGGATATTACAGGATACTGGTAGTGGTAATGTTAAATGGTTAGAAAATTAATGCGGGAGGATTTTATTCTTATTCTCAACATAATGCATTTCTCTTTTTCTTTGAAGGCTACCATGGTATTCACGACCTTATCAAATCCTGTTTGGCAAACTGAAATGAATTGATGCTTAATAGCTCATGGAAATTGTTATGTTCATTTGTTTGAAGATTGAGAGAAGTAAGTCCACAATTAAAGTACCTTCACACCTGATAAGCAACTGTATGAAGAATAAAGAACTGTAAGTTGCGGCATACATCATTTCAGGCTGATGAAATTCGAGGTCATTAAAGATGGAGGTTTTGTTTAAGACCGAGCAAATAAATAGATGCCTCGAAAGAGTAATGAAATTCACGAATACAAGAAAATAATCAGAGTCCAAATAATGAGCATATGATAGTTTATATAATAATATAGATTTAGAAAAGGGTGAGGTACTTGCTAGAATAAGAGAGAAAGAAGACTGGGGACTTAAATCAAGTTGCATGTAGAGTATTAGAGAGTCCATGCAAGGGGTTAAGTTAAATACAAATGATCAAGAGTGTTTCCAAGTATTTTTTGAGTGAAGAATGTTTAAGGAGCCTTAGAATACGTGAAGATTGTTGATTGGTTATATAAATGAAAATTACTATGTGTATTGATTTTGGTAATTGAAGTGAGGGAAAGCTTAGCCTAGTTGAAAGAGTAAAATTTCTGGTATGGGACGAAATCGCTCTTTGAATGTTTCATGATTCCAGTTAATACATGTCACATTACTGATAAAAAGAAAAGTTCTGGGATCGTATGCTAATTGAATTCTGGTAATGCATTTAACAGATTAGTTTATCTTTGTTTGAATAAATTATTTGATAAAACAATGAGACTTTGGAAAATGTAGGATGCTTGGAAAAGTCTTTTGTATCCTTATATTAGTTACTATAATTCACAATTCCATTCAGAATACACAGGATTTTGGTTATAGCAAGTAATAGGTTTAATAAAGCAACCTTGTGTGGGACCATGGAAGCAAATTCGATCTAACTCACCAATTATTTCAACGGGTTTGGGTCTGACCAAAGGGTATAATGGACATTGCCATTTTAGATAGATTATAATTGTGCGGCTTTTTGCAGAATTAGGTTCATTCATCATCCATTCAATCCCACTCAAACAAATACATCAGAGATTATATAACCTAATTTTGAGCAGAACCATACTATAGAATCTAAACCAAACAACTTCAAAGATATAAAGATAAGAGATGAATCATGATTGAAAGAGTATCAAGTAGCCCTAATAGGTGACAAGATAATGGAATGTTGATTGAGATAATTTTGGTATGTTAAGAAGCAATCTACATATGCTCATGTAAGTTGCAAAAAGATGATGCTATCCAAAAGGGCTACAAGATCAAATGGACATGGATTGTATCAGTTAGGAATGATTCTAGAGAGAACAAAAGCCAAGTCAATTATGGTTTTGACAGTTGAAACTATTAATCAAGACTTGTGTTGTTGACAACACTAATGTGGACAGTGCATTATGATTATTTTTATTGGCCACACTAATTACACAAAACTAAGGTAGGTAAGATTTCCTTGCTGAGAATTTCAAGTCCTATTTTCATTATCCTTAATATAAAATTTCAAGTCCTATTTTTCTTTTAATTGAGTTGGATAACATACATGTTGGTGGAATTGTAAACTGTCATTAGTGTCCTAAGAATCATGCTTTCAATGTGTTTCAATGACCAGTCTGTTTTTACTCAAAAGTCCCACACTTTCATATTCTAGATGTTTCTGCATTATTGACTTGTACATGTCCTAGTTCCTTCATATGTTCTAAACTATTATTTGGCATTTGCCAAAGTCATTTCCATGATCAAAAGATTTCATTTTGGGAATCCCTAACTGCATTTAGTGGTTGGACATCCCATTTCTGGGTTGTCACAGGTTGAGAATGAGTATGGAAATGTTGAATGGGCTTATGGAGTTGGTGGAGCATTATATGTGAGATGGGCTGCAGAAACTGCTGTTAGACTTAACACTACTGTTCCTTGGGTGATGTGCCGACAACAAGATGCACCTGATCCAATTGTAAGTACTTATCATATCAGTGAAGCACATGTAGGGCAAATTAGACTTCCACAAATTCGTTCCAGATTTGCTAACATACCTATGATGTAAAGTTGGATTGATGTAATAAAGCACCTATAATTTAAAGTTGGATTAATGTTATTTGCCATATCTCCTACAGAGATCCTCATTTCTTGGGTTGCTTTGTATTCATAATCCTAGTACTGCTCATATTTAGAAAATTATATGGCTTGACCAGGAAGGACGAGGAATATGAATGTGACTAAGTCCCACATTTATGGTCATCATCATTTGTATGCATCTGTAGAACTTTATGCTCATGCAAATAATTTTGTGCTTTTAAGCAGAATAAGTAATTCATAATGTACCACTTTACAATGCAAATACATGGTGTGCAGATACATCATGTAAATAAATTCTCAGTTGGGATGAAGAATGCACTGTACCTTTTCAGTTGTCAACATCCTTGGGTAGATACATGTACCATTAATGAGCTCAAATTGCTATATTTTTAGGCATATAACCAGGAAATTTGAACTAGTTATTATAATGTTTCACTCCTTGGTTGAAGCTTTGAGAACTACTTCAAGAAAAGTTCCGAGCAGAACCTTTAAGAACTTCTTCTAAATTATTTCCAACTTGACTGAGATGTGACTTCTTGGTTTGATTACATAATGAAAGTGATATTCAAGAGCTCAACTTGGTCACTAAAAATTTATAATCATAAATTGCATGATCTTGACTGGTATTGCCTTGTTGATCTATAAGACTTGGTATATTAGCTATTGCAGTGGAAAGGAAATAGAATTGCTGACGCTTGAACTTAAAGTACCATGACACTGTAATTTGTTTTATCTATCCCAGAGATTTCAATTTATGGTCTCTTAGAAGGAAGCTTGCCAGAGATTCATTGTTTGTCACAGTTTGCACTAGCAGTTGAACATGCAACATCCTTGTAACCTATAGCATCTGAAATTTTGTCTCACTAGCTGCACTAACTGTAAATATTCCTGGGATAGGAAAATATTAAAGGGATATTTTCATCTTTAGAGGAAAAAAGAGTTGTGAATCTTACTTCTAAACTACCAGGCATCAACGTATTTAGTCTTGTTATTTAGATCTTTGATTTGGAAGTTCTAATTATTTTCATCTAATCTATAGTTGCCTATTATTGGTGCAGATAAACACATGCAATGGGTTTTATTGTGACCAGTTTACTCCAAATTCTCGTTCCAAGCCCAAAATGTGGACAGAGAATTATAGTGGATGGTGATAATATACATTACTATGCTTATAAAAGATTTTCAAACAACAGTGGAACAGTTCTAGCTTGTATTGCATAGGAGGTTGTATGGATCTCAACAACCAATTTGAATGTCACAGGTTCCTTTCATTTGGCAGTCCAATTCCTTATAGACCTGTCGAGGACCTCGCCTTTTCTGTTGCACGTTTTTTTGAAACAGGTGGAACTTTTCAAAATTATTATATGGTAGGTGCCTATGGTCTACTGATTCTTCCTTTTATTGGAAAATCTGCTCAAAATGAATGTAAGCATGATCTCCATGATTTGGCAAAGTTTATATATCATTGCAGTACTTTGGGGGAACGAACTTTGGTCGAACAGCTGGAGGTCCTTTGATTGCAACCAGCTATGATTATGATGCACCAATTGATGAATATGGTAAGCTTCTAGGATCCTTGTTTTGTATTGCAATTAACTCAAATTTGTGATACGATAAAGTTAATTTGGTTTGTTGCCATTCTTTTAAGTCTGTTGTAATAGACTTTGTAGAGATTGATTTGTTAATCTGTGTGTATCGTTACACCACAGAAATGACAGGTGAAGAATTATGTGCTGGATAACAAAATAACAAGGACAGACGTTTGCTAATCTCCTTATGAGTGACTTTGGTTATGGATATTCTTATTTTAGCCAGAGTTGCATCTATAGTTATTCATCAATGGGCTTCTGGCCTTCTAGGAAAAAAAAAACTAGAAATCTTATTTCGCCGTGCTAGTGAAATTTCATCAGTGTCAGCCAGAAGCGCGGGCTTCAAGACCACCTGGTTTTGGTGTACTGATAAGAAAGGGCAGAAAATGGACAAAATGAGCGGGAAGTGTGACCTATGCCGCTCATTTGACTACTGAAATGGGAGGAATTCTACAAAAATCTTTAAATAAAGTTAGATACCATCCTACACAAACTTCGTTGCCACACTAATAAGCAAGAAAAATAAAATAAGCAGCTTAGTGGGATAGTGGGTATTGTTGACGTTTAACTTAAGGCACTATTACTATCCATGGAGAGAGAAAGATTGCTAGCTACATATTATTGTGACATGTGGTTGCTAATTCACCACCTTTCTTTGGAAATATGTGAAGAAAATAGGGATTTGACAGGATATATCAGTGTTTGTAAGAAAGATTGCTAGTTACATAGAATTGTGACACGTGGCTGCTAATAGACCTTGCAACTCTTGCATGTCATGAGTTGATTGGTGTCAAGAGATTAGATACCATCTCAAGGGCTCCTTATTTTATTGTCTAGTCCATGTGAAGAAATGCATGTGCATATTGGTTGGCTTTATATGTAGACGTGTACATGTATTTTATAGTATGGGCCACAGGATGAAACATGAATAACTTTTATCTGATCTTTTGTTTTGGTAAGATATATGACAAATACCCTGTTAGACAAAGTTTTTGTGTAATTCTTGATCCAAAGAACTGAGGATCCAAAATTTTTTTTGTTTTTTTGTTTTGTTTTATTTAGTTTTCTTGCTTTAGATTTGCAAAATACTCTTTCTTTGCATTACAAGCGTGTTTGGATTTATGCTGAGACTTAATAAGTGAAGTAGGCATATGATGAAATTAGATGTAGACAATTATAGTTCAAATTAAAACTAAAAGATGAAACGTGAAGACTTGAGAACCATGTAAAGCCTGCCCAAAGAAGCTGCCCACATGAAAAATGGACCTCAGAAGTGACCAATTAATTCGGCTATTCCTCTTCTGTCCCTAACATTTTCAAACTTTAATTGTATTTTAGTTTCAGAGCAGGCAATGAACTGGCATGATTTTGGGAATGTTGACTCTTTTTTTATGGGAATGCCATCAATTGATTAGCTTGGAGGGGGCAGGTCTACCATTTTTAGCTACACATTGACAAGATTTGACAGTTAACCGATTCTTATGTGATTCAATTCATTTAATACGATAACAGATTCGGGGGTAACTATAGGACCAATTCTATGCCCGGTGATAAGATTTGACAGTTAATTGATTCTTATATGATTCAATTCATTTTATTCAATAACAAATTTGGTGGTAACTAGAGGAGCAATTCTATGCCCCTTTCTTGGCAAGTTGATTTAGGAACTATGCAAAGAAAACATCTTGAAAACTATCTGCATTATCATCCATCTTACTAAACGTTTTTAAGTAGGTTTTATTCGAGAGCCAAAATGGGGACATCTACGTGACTTACACAGGGCAATAAAGCTTTGTGAAGGATCATTGGTCAGCTCAGATCCAACCTACAGGCGGCTTGGTGAGAATCTAGAGGTACAATAAAATCTTACCCAAATGATAGCAATTCCATCTTCACTGTATGGTTTCTATTTAATTTCTTTGACTGTAGTAAATTCTGATAATTTGGATGATTTTTCCGCTATTATATCTGAAATTTTGTGATGAAATTTATGAATGAACATAGACATATTTCAGGAGTAAACATGGAACTTCTGTATAGGATAAATGCATAATATATTAAGAAAACCAGGTCTCATGCTATGATAAATTTATATTCAGTTACTTAATGTTGATTCTAGTGTACTAAGATGATGATTTGTTTGGAAAATTTTGCATCTCAGCCTTGCGGAAATTGTGAAAAGTGCTTTTTTTTGGTGGAACATTTTGTTAGATGCGAGGAAATTGGGAAAAATTAGGAAAGCTGTGGAATTTGTTACTCAAATTTAACTAAAGGTTTCATAATTAGACAGAAATAACTTGGAAGTATAAAAAGATCAACTTTGCATAATAATTTTCCTTATTTAACTAACTAATAAATATTTTGCCTTTATAGAAATGCAATTTCTAAATATATGGTCCAAATGCAAGCTTAGAGATTACAAATCATATCATTGAGTGTTGAATTGGTTGAAGTCGCAGTTCTTGGGATGACTAGTGCAATTTAAATGGGGTAACATTACAATTAAAATCATTTTACCATTGCGTTACAATAGTTTTAATTTTTTAAATTCTTGTAATTTTGTTAGTTTTAATATATGAAAAGTGGAAAATTTGTTTCCCAGGATTTTGATTTTCTCCCTTTTTTACGTGTTATTATCATTTTCAATGCATGTAAATGAATCAAATAGATGCATCAACATGCATTTTTATCTGGTTAAACTTAAGCTATTATTGTTTTATTCCATCATGAAATGGAGCCTTTAGATTTGGATGAGAAGCTCAAGTCTTGCAAAAGATTGAAATATTGATGATAGGAATAGTTTATTTGGCTTTAGGGCAGAAGAAATATTTCTTGCAAAAAACCAAAAACAAAAACACAAAAATTTCAAAAAACGTAGTGAAATTTGAAAAAATTATGGCACCGTCAGGGATTATGTAGATTCTATGTCCAAAAGGGTAATAATGAAATTTAATTTTGTTGAAATATAAAAGTATCCTTACTTCGTATTGTTCTAAAGGATGTGCCTGTGATACAGTAGAAAGAAATAGACGCAGTTCTTACACGACAATATTGATAATAGTTTTCCCATGCAAATTATTTGTTTTATTGTTCTTATGAGAGTTTCAATCAAATTCAATCTCAACAGGTTCCAGAGATAGCAAATCTGTTGTTTTTTCTTATGATATTTTTGAAAAAATTAATTATATGTCTATTGGTCCTGATCTTGCTGACCCATGTTAGTTGAGATAAGGCATTTTTTCTTCTTTCGTTATTGTTGTTGAGTTGGTCCTAATCTAGTCATGCTCCTAAAATTGAGCAACCACATGTGTGAATGCCTTACCATGTTGAATATTGTATTGGCCTGCATACTTCACATTTTGGACAAATTTGAGGATGCTGGACCCCAAAAATATTATTGCAGGTCATATTCCTTGAATGCTAAATATTTCCATCCAAGATTTTTAGATGGAACATGACGACTGAATTTTTGCAAGTATGGAATAAGATTTTTTGTTGCAAACTTTGATTAGTGTGTTAACTCATTTTCAGTAATAATCTCATTTTTTGATTTATGCTGCTTATGTTTTTAAATTGAACGAATATTTTCTGTGCTTCCAATCAATAACCGTTGATTTCCAAATCTTTCTCAAATAAAAAAATTGTGGGATATATGGGCAAACATATCTGCCATTACTTTTGACAATACCTCTTCTTTAAGGTAATTGTTATTATTAGTATGTCTCTTCCTTTTTTCATTGCAAAGAGAATATGCAATTATCTTGATCTTGAGTGCATTTTTATGAAGAGAACAAACACATTATTCATTGTGTTTATACCTTTTTCTTTATGTTTGGCATTCTAAATTTTTTTTTCTTTTCTTGGTGAACCAGGCACACATTTACTATAAAAATTCTAAGGAGTGTGTAGCCTTTCTTGCTAATATTGACAGCAGTTTAGATGCGAATGTCACATTCAATGGTAATTTATACAATCTTCCTGCTTGGTCTGTGAGCATTCTGCCAGACTGCAAAAATGTTATTTTTAACACCGCGAAGGTATAACTCTAATTCGATTATGATGTCATATAAATTCTTTTCTTTTGCATCCTTGCATTTTTTAGATATGATCATGGTTTTCCTTAACACCTCGTTATAAACTTTATGTCAATAGCTTAATGCTCCCAATTTTTTTTTATTCATATCTTTCTTTTTATCTTTTAAATCTTTATATCGTTAGCCAACTTTTCTGGGTCTTGTTCTGAGTCTAGTTTCACCAACTTGTATATAACTGAAATGGTCCATTGTCAGAGATGTCCCCGTCTCAATTTCTTGATTTGGTTTATGACATTCCCAAATCAGTTACCAAGACCAAGTTATATCTACAATATATGTCGTACAAAAGCAATATAAGTAGTTTTAAATATGTGCATCTATTGACATGTAACTATAGAACCACTTTGAAATAACTGTGCTATAGAAGAAACCAAAAGTCAGCGAGTGATAAAACAAGGTCCCATGCAAGAAGCTAGTAACTGATGTTAGGAAGAGAGAAAAGTGTTCCAACAACTTTATGATAAGAATAAGGTGTTTATCACCTTGGTTTACATGTAAAGACCTTCATTCCCAGTAGTTTCAATAAAATTCATGTTGTCATTGCAGAGAGCATTATGAGAAGAGGGACAATCACTAATATTTTTCTGGACATTTATTAGGAAAAGTAAAACAATCTCCCAAGTTATTTGGACAGACAAAAATGTCCATCTTCAGTACTGTGATGTGGGAGAGTATTCCTGCTTGTGGCTTTTCAAATTATGTTAGACCACTTGGAAGAATACAATTGGAAATAATTAATTAATGGTTGTTTCCTTAATGATAAAGTGAAGGGTCTGCAATACTTATGCTTGAAACTGGAACAGCCCTATGCTAGAAATTTCATGTGCAGTTATCCAGGCAATGAGAAGACATGTTACTGGTTCCTTATTCAAATACATGATCCATATTACATACTTCTTTATCAGCCGAGGATTGAGATCAGAACCTGTCATAACTGGCTAGTGCCAGGGCCTGATCGCAGCTTATCTTAACAAGAATGGGAAAATTTCATACATTAATTTTTATTTAAACACTGCAAATATTTTTTTGTTTTCGTAGATACCAATATGACAAAAATAACAATCTGAAACAGTTAATTCAAACTATGATGGTTTCTTTCATTGTGAACATACAAGAGATGACTTTTAAAATTAGAAAAATTTAAAGAAGTAGCTAAGTTTATTTCTAGATGACGTACGTTGATAACCGCTGAAGCAAGATTTAACAGGTTTGCTAGGAAACTCACATGGTTAGGGAAATAAAGCTGATAGGTAGTTATCAAAATTGATTAGTGTAATTCCCTGTCATTCTCATTAGAGGCTTGATTTATAAGTATGGCTTTACTCTCAGTTATGCTCTTTTGGTTAGGCTAATTCTTAGTCATATTATAGTCTTATAGATATAAGTAAAACAAATTAATAACAAGTGTAATTTCAAGTATCATATAACTATACAATATGAAGTTTGATATAATAAAACGAACCAGGGTGACTATCTTTAGGTTAGTGTTTTACCGCTTGGGCATTGCCTAGATACATCAAAGCTATTGACTGGGAATTGCAAATGTGAACCTAGGTGACTGTCTTGCTACCGTTACCTAACTGTGCCCCAATAGTAGTAACCAAGGTGAGGCCTAGGAAACCATTATCCATTCCTATTGAATGCAATATTTAAGTTGAGAAAGAACATGCTGAAGAGGGCCTTGTCTTTAGTTGATTATATCGCCACTCATTTTCGCCAGAGTGGAGATTGATTTGATGAATTTTTTCAAAAAATATAACAGTAATCTGGTGGTGATCCTTTGCCTACAGATTTTTTTTGACCTCCTGTGGGAACACGGCCCGGGGGGTCGGTTCTGGTCAAAGGAGTCGCCACCATCCATGGTTCAAATTGGGTGTGGCTGTGGATTGAACTTGAACACACTTGTTTTACATTTCCCTTATTTATTTGTTTTGAAATAAATGAAACTTGTTTTTGTCACCTGATTGTTTTTCCTCACCTCAAAAAAAATAAAAAATAAAAATAATATATATATATATTAAAAATAAAAAAATTAAAACCTGCTATCTTTTTTTATTTTTTTTGAACTTTCACACCTTGAAAAATATCAATTAGTTGTCATGCTTTCATATCTGTTCTCAATGTGGCATTTCAGTAGTTTATTCTAAAAATACTGAGTGTTTAAGTTAAATTCTGATGATAACATCTTTACTCAATTTATCACTTGCAATTGATTGTGATTGAAGGTTATTTCTCAAAGAAGTATTGATCTCTTGGATACACACTCAGCTGTTGTTAGAGAGAACTTTCTAGCATCATCTGCATGGGGCTGGTATAAAGAAAAAGTGGGCATTTGGGGTAACAGCTCGTTTACTGCATCCAGTTTGTTAGAGCAAATAAATACCACAAAGGATACTAGTGACTTTTTGTGGTATTCAACAAGGTAAAGTTCACTAAATCTTAATTACTCTTATTCATTATTTCTTTGTTGCTTAGACTAATTGGTTGCCTAAAACTTAAAAGGTTGAATCCATAAGGTGTTTGATGCTTACGTGTCCAATCACTATTAAAAAAAAAAATTATGTGGTAGGGTGGAATGAAAATAGATGTATCTGAACTGTGCTTCCTAATGGTGCCTTCTATGCCGGTCCTGTATTTTCTGATCAAGTGAAGTTTATCACCATATGTATTAAAGTCTTGGAGATGGTATCTAAGTTCCACTTTGTCTGCAAACACACACACACCCTCATGATATGTATGTCTGTACAAATGAGAAGTGAACAAATCTCAAGTGAAGCTAATATAACAATACAAGACGAACTTACACCTGTTTTTTTTTATCCCACATTCATGTCATTCCATGAAGATTGTGCATATCCAAGAAATGCTTCACCATTACTGGTCTTATTACCTTGATATTGATTGTTCTTATGTCATGTTTTTTCTAATTGACAGTATTAACGTGAATGAAAAACTTATGCCTGGTGAAGATAAGGAAGTCTTTCTACTTGTTAGGAGTTTGGGACATGCAGCTCTTGTATTTGTGAACAAAAGGCTTGTTGGTAGGTTTCACACTTGTTAAATAGGACTCGGCTTAAGATACCTGGTAAGAGAGTAAGTTGATTTATGGAGATGTCTTATGATTTCAAGTAACAAGTTAATGGTTTTATTTCTTTTGTTAATTAGTTGACTCGCCATGGGTTTTGAAGTTAAATCTTTAAAACCTCTATGTATCTCTCCTTTTGTTTATCAAGAACAAAAACCTTTAGAATCGATAAATTTCTGGGAAATAATATCCTTCTATTCTGTTTGCTATAGCTTTAAAACTTATTCTACAAGTTCAAATTAAGAAAAGTAAAGAACTTGTGGCCAGAGCAGACAGTTTATTGTAGCTTACAGCATTATGCTGTGTATGGAAACTGTTACAGGATTCGGATATGGAAATCATGAGGATGCAAGCTTCACTCTTAGCAAAACAATTGCACTCAGTGGAGGAAATAATACATTGGACATTTTGAGTATGATGATAGGCCTGCAGGTAGATATATGGCTTACTCTATAACAATAACTTTCTTGCATTGGTTCCAGAAACATCTTTTTCTCAAGTGTCATAATGGAAGCATTTGATGAACTAGTGATATATTTCCTTCAAGATTTAATTTATAGCTGATTCAAATCCATATCATTTCTGCTGTGATTGCTTTTAATGTTGTCCAGTTTTAGAATCATTTAAATAAAGCACAAATTATATGTAATGGTGTTTTAAACATAACCTTTAACTGATTCCATGTAAATAGCATGACCCATCAAGATGGGTTGCAGCTCAGGTCTCAGAATGCAGTTTGAGTGCAGATGCTGCACCAACATCAAAATAAAAATTATAATTCAAGGATTCTTTGTGGCATTTGCAAATCAGCTGCAAATCAATATGGTATTGATTGTCCAAAAATAAATCCATAAATGGCAGGGATGGAACTATAAATTATTAAATGGACAGCCCTGTATATGGAGGAGGGATGGTTGTTTTGTCTTCAAATGCCTAAATCAGTATTTATTTGTTTGAGAACAAGAAAGAGAGTAAGACACACACACACACACACACACATGTTTGGGTGGAGTGGAGAATGAGAAGAAGGGGCATGTAGTGTTTAAATTAATATTGAGAGAGATAGAAGGGTGTGGTAGAGAGAGATTTACCCACAGGAGACATCAGAGAAGAGGTACTTTGTTTTCTGCTGGACATGGTCATTCATTCCTTTCATGGTCTATTGTGGAGAAACTTGGTTAACGGTTCTTTCATCATCATACTACTTGTGTAGTACACAACCATAAATGTGATACTACAGTAAATCGACTCTTAATTAGAAATATCGTATTAAAATATGCAAAAAGATATGTTAAATAGTCAATTAACAACTATGTGATATTGGTTTTAAAATTATTTTGAATTTAATAATTATAGGTTGCTTTACTTATGATCAGGGGAATGCAGGCACTATGCGCATAACAAGTTAGAAAGCTTCTGCTTTTGAAGTGGGATGCTTCCAGGTGGAGCATCTCACGGTTAATGTTCTTCACTTTTTGTAATCGTTTTGTGTGGGGCCCACTTAGAAAAACACTAACCGTGGGATGTTCCACATGGAAGCATCCCACTTTAAAAGCAAGAGCCAAGCCCAAATCACACGAATGTTTGATCTGGTGTTAGTTATGATGCTGCTGATGTGCTATAACAAACTTGTAAAATAGGAAAAGTTGGCGGGCATCTTTGGTACAAAATGTCAGCGAGAAAACCCACTGTTCGCTTTATAAAAGTAATATATACTTCATTTAATATACCTATATAGTTACATAAAAAGGGCTAATCCAATGCGCTAGACTCTCGCCACTATGCAGGGTCTGGGGAGGGTTTGATGTATGCAGCCTTACCCCTGCAAGCAAGAAGCTGTTTCCTGTGACTCAAACTCGTGACCTTTAGGCTGCAATGGAGCAATCTTACAGTTATAATTAAATAAAACAAAAAATATGCTCTGGAGATACTCCCACTCTAGGTAAACTTTACGATTAAATCTCACTTTTGTTTGTCTTGACCTTGGTCCTACTTTTGCTATGTGTTTTTTTTTTCTAAGGGCTTAACATTCTTTCGTGAAAATTTTTGAGGAAAAGTAATAAAATCTGTGACATGAGAGTGGTACCTCGTCATGATGTGATTCGACATAGGAATGTTGATTAGTAATGCCCATGCTTACCATTGGTGTAGTCAAGTTCGAGTGAGAGAAGGTATTGCTTGTTGATTGGAGCTACTAGGATGAAATTGATTGGTTCGAAAAATAGTCTTGTAATTAAAGTAGCAATTCAGGATCCAATGTGTAGTTGAAGATAGATTGCATGTCACCAGACATGCATAGTTGGCCCTATGTCTACAGTTACTTTTAAGTCTGTTTATATTGACATTGTGCATCTTTTATTTTTATAAATATTCTACCGTTATCGCTTCCCGTATGACTATTATCCATTTCTTTTTCTATCTCAGGCAAGACTTGATATTGAGATATAGTTGTCATACTGGAAATATTCTTTATACTTAAGGATTAAAAATTATACTCTGGATTCCATATGGAACATTATCATCTATGAATAGCTCTTAATTTACAAGTTTTATATTATTTTCCCCTTCTCTGTGTACTTTTTACAGAACTATGGGCCGTGGTTTGACATTGCTGGAGCAGGAATCTCCGCAGTCATTATTAATGACTTGATCAGTGGAAAAGTTGATATTTCAACCACACAATGGATGTATCAGGTTTTAGCCTATGACTTTGTCCAAATTTACTTGCATTCAAGTGCAGTTATGTATGCCATTCCATAGTCAATCCTACAACTGGAAACTGATCCAAAGTAACTTTTATTTTTCTCATTTTAGCTGCACTTAGGCCATTTTATGCAGTTCAGGCTGGCTGAAATCTGTCATAAAGGCTATTATCTTTCTCCAAAATAATAGGCAGGGCATACTCATATAACAAATTTACAAATGCTGTCATTCGGCAACTGTGGGTGATTTTAGTATTTTACATTATACAATTTGAGTAGAATATAAACAATTTCATCCGATGTGCCAACTCCAATGAAAATTGAAGATTTGGAACATATTCCAGACTTCATGATGCTTGGGTGATTTGACTAGTGCATTCACAAAGTTGTATTTCATAGATAAATTTAGGTGTTTTTTTCTGTTTTTCTTTTTATTCTTTGAAATTTTATGACTGTGAGGTAAAGATTTGGATAAAGAGAAGCTAAAAACTAAGAAATAGAGCATTGGGACTTTTGGGGTTAAACTTTTGCCTAAGAACACAGGCCAGTATTTAGACTCATGTTGACCAAAAAAAAAAATTAAGAGGTTAAATAATCAATTTTTAAGATTAAGATTTGGGATTTGGTAGGAAAATGGCGGAGAAACATGGACTAACAAGTTTGCTTAAAGCTAAAAAAATTAGGATTAAATAACAAAATAGTCAAACAACTAGAACATCGAGAAGAGCAGATTTTCCTTTTTTTTGGGGGTTTTGTGGGGTGTTGAGGATGGGGATAGGTAAAATATGAATTCATAAAAAAAAAACTCTTCCATCAGTTTAGTGCCAAGCACCATTTCATAGTTTACAAAATTTTCTTGGAATTTCATGCCTAGAGAGAAAAAGGAATTTAGAGAACCATTTTTTTTTTCTTTATCACAAATAGTGCAGAAGAAATTTGACGGCTTATTTTCCTCTTTCTAGGTTTGTCTAATTGTCAAAATCTGCCAAGATGATGATTAATTTGGATGGAAATATTTCTTCCTCTGCAGAAACCGTTCAATTAATAGTCAGCCGCTTAATTGGAATTTTCAGACCTAAAGTTATGACTAGATTCATTAGTAAAAGATCAAGGGCCTCTTGATTTCATAGAACATGTCATTTAGTGGGACAACCTTATGGAAGGGCAACTAAACTTGTAGAACCTGTCATGGTAGTTGGAGAAACCACCAGGGAAGTTAGACAACTTGCCATAAAAAGAAGTGGAGAAAATCTCCATGATTGATTTGCAAAATATAGGAGAATATAATTATTTAAATTTTACTCTGTTTAGAATAATAAAATTAGTACATATATTTACAGAGAGAGGAGGAACCTTAGACTTCAGAGACCTCCTTAAGTAACCAGAAAACTGTTGGCATAAAATTTGAAACCTTAAACCTCTCAGTAAAATATCCAAAACTTGGCAACTCCAAGCTAAGTGGGCATCAAATGCTCGGGTTTCAATATTAACTTCTGGGATTTTTATGGAAGCGGATATGAAACAGGTTTCTGTAAGTTCGTTATAAAAATGTTGATATTTGGATCAAGGAAACAAAATATTCGAACAACTAGAAAATTGAGAAGCACAAATAGAATTCCCCTTTTTGTTTTCTTTTTGATGGGATTTGTGTAAAGTATTAAAGCATTAATAGCTTAGACAATTTTCTTGTGTACTCATTCCCAGGAAGGAAAAATCAAAAGAACATTTTCACTGCAAAAATTACAAAAAATTTAACAGCTTATTTGCTTCTTGCCAGGTTTGTCTGATCTCCATATCTTGATATCTGCCGAGACACAGGATTTGGATGGCAATATGTCTTCCTCTTCAAAAACCCCACTTAAATAGATGTCTGGCTGCGTCAATGACATTTTCTGAATGCGAAGTTATATTCATATTTCACATTTCATGAACTCTATTATTCTCTTGAAAATTATATTAGCAGGACAAACTGCAAATAGATGACCTTGGATAATCCTGCTTTTGATAACTTATCCGAATCTCATTTGAATTGCATTCTCAGACTTAATAGATAATAAGAGAAGCTCTCTAATGAGACTAAAACCAACCCATATGTGGAAACTATAGGACACAGGAAAAACTAATTAATTTGATTGGATTCTGTCCTCCATATACCCTAACCCTTTTTTGATCCCAAAATTCCCAAGTAATGGTGATTCATCTTCTGAAATCTGGACTTAGAGCAGCAAGCATGCATAGAACAGCATACAAAAATAATATAGTCAAGTGAAAAAACGAATGAAAATATGAAACATTTTGATGAATTAAAACATGCAGTAGTTATTTAGGACACCCGAAGGGAAAAAATCAATTAACAACAATATATTCACTGAAAGTATAGTTACTGGCGTGATGCATTAATTGTGATTCTATGAGTTTGAAGCCTTAAAAACATGGAGCTCGTTTAAGGATTTGAATGGGTATACACTAGGACTCGGGAACACAAATATATCCTGGAGATTTCAGTTTAAAAATCATGCATAGCATTTATATTAGTTCGTAACTGCAAGGAGTTGTTTAATCTGATTTATCTGATCAAGGACAGCATAGGAAAGCGGTGTTGGGTGGGTTTTGGGGAGAAGGGGGCTAATTTGTGTGGCGGTGTATTTCTTTCTATCTGGATATATCCCTTTTCTTTATCTTTTTACAATAAGCATGTTTCTATTTTTAAGTTCTCATGATCTTAAGGTGATAATATCTCATTTTTTGTGCTTCATTATTTTCAGGTTGGACTAGAAGGTGAATATCTTGGACTTGATAAAACTAGTTCTGCAAATAGTTCAGTGTGGAATTTAGGAAGCAATGTTCCTATTAATCAGAGCCTGATATGGTATAAGGTATGTCTGGAAGCTTTAATGATCATGGTCCTGTAGTTTAATATAGAACTTATTAGTTAAATTATAATTCCATCCGTCTAGAATAAACCACCTTGAATGTCAAAACAAATATGGTATAACTGTTTTAAGTCCTTCTGTCACTTTGATATCTCATCCTATGAAGCTCAAAAATGATTTTGTCTTATTTTCAACCATTATTTCTTCTAGGGTGTCAACAGTGAAACACCAAGAAACAAGTTCCTCAACCCATTTTTTATGCATATATTAGGAAGCTATGTTAAATGATCTTGCATATGGGGTGTTAGGTGCAGTAATGTGTCTAAGATTTGAATCCTCCTAACACCCATACGTTAGATATAGGTACATTGATGCATCATTAGTTAAAAAAAAAAAACATGTTTCACATAAATTTAGGTATCTGTGCATTATATTAATTATATTCAATAAAGAAAGGAGACATTTAATTTGACCATAAACCAAAGTAATTATAGATTTGAGCATATTGTGCTTCCGAAATGGTCGCTAACAAGCTTACCATGCTTACACCTTGCTTTCATTTAGTACTAATTAGTACTTTGTATGCTTATTTGATTCAGTTCCTCTGAGTCAATGGTATGTTCCGAGGGACTAGACTTGCTGTTGTCAGTTTATTAAAAATGATGAAAAATGACATACTAGAGAAGGAAGAGGGGGTTTGTTAGACATAACTCTAGCATGCGTGCTAGTCTTTCTTTAGTTAATACTGGTGCAACGTCAGAGTGGGAATAACGGCTCCTTGAATTCAACATCAGCTCCTCTGGCAGACCTGTTTCTGTCAATAAAATTAACATTATTTACCAAAAGAAAGAAAAGAACTTATGTAACTGCATGTTTTAAAGTCTGGTGTCTCACCAGTCCACCTGCTTTCACTCTTTGATCATTCTGTTCTGTTGTTAATTTAGTTTCAAACTCTCAAAATACTCGGCTAATTCTAATTGCAACACAACCACGTTATGAGATCAAGTAGAAGAGTAATTTTTTCACCCTTAATAACTGCTAGCATGGAAAGTTTGCTTGAAGAGGCAGCTCTAAAATCTTTGAAATTATCCTAATGGCTGGAGCAAGATGACTCATTAAACACTATAAGGTCATTTATATTTGTTAAAATAAATTAAAATATTTTATTTTTCAAAATTGCAAAATGCCAAAGGTTAGGTCTAGTGCTATTTCACTCCGCCCGGTACTCTGCTTTAACTGGAACTATGCCAGGTTACAATCTATTTTCCCACCTCAAATGCAAGGTCCATTGACATTTGACAACACATAATGACATTACCTATTTCATAAATTATGTAAAACCATAAAAAAGGAGTATGGAATTTGGGCTCAATATGTTTCTTGCAATTGCATTTCTTTTTATCTTTGTCTGTAAAAGAATATAGTTTCATCTGTCATTCAAAACAAATCATTTGATTCTGGTACTAAAGAAAGCATGTGTATTGAGTCCATGGACTATAAACCGGTTAATTTGTTTTTGTATAATTGTATCCTATTGCTTTCATTTGTTGACTATTACTTTATTAATGATTGCTTAATGGAGAAATTGCCCTAATTAGGACTTTTTATCCTCAGACGACATTCATTGCTCCTCAAGGGAAAGGTCCTTTGGCTTTAAATCTTTCCAGCATGGGAAAAGGTCAAGCATGGGTTAATGGACAAAGTATAGGGCGATATTGGCCTGCTTATCTTTCACCATCAACTGGTTGTGCCAAAAGGTGTGATTATAGAGGGCCCTATGATGCATCTAAATGTCTAAAGGGTTGTGGACATCCTGCTCAAACATTGTACGGTTTTCACCTTTTTCCTTTTTATTTCATTTCTCGATAATGTCAAAATTTAGTTGCTATTGGCTACATGAATCCTGTTCCATATCTCAATCTGTGAAAAACAGATCAACTCCATATTGATGCAGCATGTGAAGTGGAAAGTGTTCCTCAATGCGCATTTTCTCAATACTGTGCCATTATGTGTTAGATTACAAATCTGAAATCTAAGGATTCCATTTCATTCTCTCTTTTATTGCATCCATTTAGAATTTAACATGTGCCTTCCTACTGTTTACTGTTTAGGTCAAACTTTCCAAATTTCAGTTCGACTATAATACTTCTTTTTGTCTGCCTTCTCATGTTCCCTGAAACATTTCTCTTGTAATTCTAAGTAAGTTTAAGACAATTGTACTTTCTTTCACACTAGTCAATTTATTTGCATTATATGCTGAAACAAATTTTGCCCATTCTTTGGAATGTCAGTTGGACTCAGAATACATAATATCATGGTTGCTTATTAGTCAGACCAATTAAATAATTTGAACCCTCAAAATCATAATTAATGAACTGCCATTATGGTGTACAACATGAATTTATTCATTTGCTTCCTAATTGTTGTGCAGGTGAGTTTTATATGAAAATCATATATAAGTACTTTTCTTTTGAGAAGAAAACTTTGAAAGTCTGTTATTTTGCTATGTATTTTTAAATGATGTTGATGCTAACACTCCTATATTATAGTTTCTTGCATTCCAAATTTGTATTCTACAGATACATATCAAGAGATAATTCATGTTTCAGGCATCATATCCCACGTTCATGGGTGCATCCTGGTGTAAATTTATTGGTCCTCCATGAAGAACTTGGAGGTGACCCATCAAAGATCTCTGTACTTACTCAGACAGGCCAAGAGGTATGTGCACTTGTATCACAGAAGGACCCACCACCAGTGGATTCTTGGAAACCAAACATGGACTTTGTGTCTCTGATTCCTGAAGTTCGACTAAACTGTGAACGGGGGTGGAAGATCACGTCAATAAATTTTGCTAGCTTCGGAACTCCTGAAGGTCAATGTGGAAAATTCAATCATGGGATATGCCATGCCAACAGTGTATTGTCAATTATTCAACAGGTAAGAAAGCAATTCCCTTTTTCATCTCCATTGCACAATATATTATAGCATGTGATAGAGTCACGAGTGTGAAGGCATGAAGAGAGAGTATAAGCTGATGAAACGTGTTGACAAATAGGTATTTATATGCTTGCAGTCTATGTTTATATGTTCTATGTAAAATACGGGTCATCAAGTTGGTTGGAGCCCAAAGATGTTAATTACATGCAGCTCTGTCACGTGATTTGTTGCACCTAAGAGCTACTTATCACCAGCATATTACATGCTCTCAAAGAATTTTCATCTCATACGTACAAAACTCACAAATCAATGTATTGCCATTAGAAAAAAATATGAAATGATGGAATTTTAGGTCGATCCATTTTCAGGACTCTTCTGCAAGGATATCTTTCTGATGGGACCATTATTTACAGTGTCCAGATCAATAGGAAAATCTAATATTGCTATTCAGTTGCAATGACATTCCATGTTAATGTAAAGTTTGACCTCTGAATTATTGTACTGTATGGTTTGCTTTTGTTATAAGATATGGAGATTGTTTGAGAAATTTCTATATGGTTCCAGGTGAATAGACATGCCCTTCAGTTTCAGGAATTATTTGGACTTGATATATTTGGTCCAATTTGGAAAGCAGGATTTTGGAAGAATATACCATCATTTGGTGTAATGGTAAAAGCCTTGCGCTACCAACGCAAGAATGCCAATTCTCGTTTGAGTGCAACCATGTTGCACAAAAATGCCAAAGGCATCCCTTGGGGGATCCTACTTTGACAGGACCTTCTTTGGGTTATAGTCCTTGTATCAGAATTGCTAAAATTCCTGCAATATATGGCATTAGGATAGCAAGATTTTGCAGGAAAATATGGGGCTGGCTGAAAATATATTCCCAGTCTTTCCCACAATTAGGGGTGTCAAGCAGGCCGTGCCACCTGCCTGTTGGCTGAGCTGTGGCCGGGCCTGTGCTTGTGCCATGCTGTCAATCGAGCTATGCCCACAGGCAGCACAACCCAATTTACTTATAACTAATATAAGTTATTAATTTATATTACTTATGTAATATATGTTATATTAGAGGGAAGCACGCGCTATATGTGCGTGGTAATTGGAAAATGAAAATATTAATTTTCCTTTTTCTAATTAAATCGTTACACAATAATTATTTATTGACATAATAAAGTTCTACTAAAAACAATTTGTTATCTATTATAAATAGATAATGTGTTTATTTGAATAATTATCGATTTACATACTTATTTTAAATTGTGATAAAAACATAAAAATGTAAAATAAAACATTATCTAAGCTTAAAAAAAATCATTGAAACTGTTAGGATTTGAAAAAGGTAGTTATAATTAAATGCAGGTCTATCCTTTGGGATGAGGAATTGTATCTCATGATTATATTTGGAAAGTGAACGTCAGTGAGAATTCGCTGGGTTCGCTTTATAGTAGTATAGATAAGTTATATTACTTATTTACTTATATAAGCCAAAATATTTTAACTTTTTACTTTAAAATAATGAATTTCAAGCCAAAATAGCCGTTGGACACTTCAACGGCTAATTAGTCATGCGTCATGGGCCATGGCATGCCCAGGCCTGTGCCACTAGTGGGCCAGGGCATGCCATAGGCTGTGCTGTGCCAGGCCCAGTACAACAGCCACCACCACCACACCCCCCCAGCTTGTGCCATGCTAGGCCTAGGATAGTTTACTACCCACAATCCCTAAAATGGACAGCCAAATTTCCCATAAAAAACACAGGGAAATTTAGGAATATCTTGTGTCCTATTATTTTACACATAAATAGTTCAAGAAATGCATTTTTACTTTCCCCAATGCCTCCCGCTGCTGGTTCAGAACTTTGATTTTTCGGACATCAGTTTAACATCAAGTGAGCTTCAATTCTGTTTGACTATTACATGCTCTGTTTTATGCCCACTATTTTCAACTTCCATTTCTCACTTTTTGAGTTTTGACTTTACAATTTGGGTTATTCTAAAGTGCTTTGGCTGGAATTCTTACAGGCTTGCATTGGCCAAGAAGGCTGTTCGATCCCTGTTTCTGTAGATAAATTTGGGGACCCTTGCCCTGGAGTGCTTAAAAGCCTTGCGGTTGAAGCTCTCTGTAGTGTGTAAATTCCTGCTACTTGATCTGCATATGAAGGAAATATTTCTGTATTGTCAGATAATTGCTGATTACTTTCCACTGGTTGCATATAGGAAAGGTCAAATAGAATGGGTTGCTGTCTTGCTGATATCTGTTTAGATAATTTATTTGCTCGAATGTGCTATTTAAGTGTTCTTATAAATTTGTCATCCAGGCCTGTATTTTCTTTTTATCAAGAAGAAAAACTTATAATTCAGGAACATTCAGAAGTAGACCCAATCGATACACAAGTGGTCGTTTATTTGCATTACCATTTTCTCTGACGTTGAAGACAGGTTTTCATAGAAGTTGCCAGACATCTTAAAATAAAATGGCCAATCACCCATGAATTTTGCTTCATTTTCAAATTTGTCTTGAGCTTGATATATTTTAAAATAACTGAAGAAAACTATATTTTCATTCATGCACTGTTAGTAAATATTATTATAGTCTAATCATTCAGTTAGTTACTAAAGAGCATTTCATGTAAAAAGCAGCCTGCAGTAATTTAAATTTTTTAAATTATTTTTTTGGTTGCAAGTAGCCTTATTATTTCCCTTATAATCCAGTATAGTCTCCTGCTCTCGAATTTCTGTCAATCGAAATGATTATTTATATGAAGAAACCCCAGGATATCTTTACATCATGCACAATCCTGCAAGAAAACCTCTTTAATGTAAGAGTTCAAGATTCAAACATGAAAAAGGGCTGCAAATGGATCAAGCCGGGCCAAGAGTTGTATGAATCTGGACCTTTTGGATATGGGTTTTGGCTTTCTCAATTAAATGAAACTAGCAGCCCAATCTGCAATACGCACGTCCTTTAACATTTTCGTCGATGGCAAGTTACACGTCCAATAGTTAATAGCACCGCCATGAATGCTGGAAATATACAAATTTTTCTGTCCAATTGCACCAAAATAAAAGGGTCAAGAAGTTTCATGTTCCATCACATGCATGAAGCGTATGTTGTTATGCCACGCTGAGAGAGGGAGAGAGAGAGATCAAAGGCTAAAAGCAAACTCATCAACCTGGCATTAGAAACCTTGGATTTTCTTAAGGGCTACTGTCTTTTGTTTTTATATTTAGATTTAAATGAAAGAGAAGGTCACTACTCCCGAAGCTCTGACCAAGATTAGAAACCCCGCAAAGTATCTGCCCATGTTGCTGCTTGAAAGTTGAGTTATATGAAGACCTTAATAAAAAATCGTATATTTTATCGAATAGAAGCCACTTGTTTGAATCTATAAAACCGTTGAAGACGATAGACTTCTTGCATCAGTTTGGGTTTCTGGGTACAAGCCTTTGGATCTTGCTCTTGAGGATAAAACCATGGAAATCTTGAACAGCCATTTCATATTGATCCTTCTGCTCTTCATTGTTCTTGTGGCAACACAAATCCAAGCCGCTTCTGTGCCACGACAGCGAGTCACCTGTAACAACCGCAGGAACAGATGTTTTCTCAAGTCTGTGACTTGCCCAGTTGAATGCCCCAGAGTGAGACCAGCAAGCCCCAAAGCAAAAGCTTGCTTTCTCGACTGCGACTCGCCCAAATGTGAAGCTGTGTGTAGAAGTAAGACATCAAACTGGTCTTCCATACCATCATTATGTTTTCATCTTTTTTATATAACTGTTGCCTTTTTCTTTATTTCAGTCCAAACTCTGCTGAACAGAAGCAGTAATTAGTAAAATAAGAGACCCGTCATCTTTATCAAATTGTTTCTACACATAAAGGGAAATAGGAAAAGAAAGTACCATCTTTAAGATGGTGAGATTAACAATGCTGTTTTCTCTGCTTCCATGAATGTTTCATGTGAATATTCCACCTGGGATTCGTCAAAAGACCCTAAAAGCAGCCAAGAAAATATATTTTGTCAATTCCATTTTCCTTCAACAAAAAGGAGCTAGGACTAGATATCAGGGAATGACATAAAAATGGCTATAACCCAGTGTAGGTTCCACCAAAGCTTGTCCTAAGAAGGATGAACCTGCAAAAAACTAATTATTTAGTATTGCAGCAAACTTAACCTTTTGTATGTCTATGCAAAGTGGCTATACTCAGACCTTGTCGGAACTAGCAGCTCAAAGCTTTTACCATTGCACCAAGTAATGGTCCTTACAAAAGCACTCATAAATAATTTGTGAAACAAATACTAACAATGATATCTTCAATACTCGCAGATCGTAAGCCAAACTGCAATGGCCTTGGAGCAGCTTGTTATGATCCCCGCTTCATTGGTGGAGATGGCATTGTCTTTTACTTCCATGGCAAGAGCAATGAGCATTTCAGCTTAATTTCTGACCTCAATCTCCAGATCAATGCCAGGTTCATTGGCCTCCGACCAGCTGGAAGAACGCGGGACTATACTTGGATTCAGTCCTTGGGGATCATGTCTGATTCTCACACCTTTACTGTAGAAGCCACACGGGCAGTGAAATGGGATGAAGAGGTTGACCATTTACAATTCTCTTATGATGGGAAGGCCCTTGCCATTCCAGAAGGCTATCTCTCTGAATGGAATGCCGCACAGAAAGACCTCAAAGTTGAGAGAACATCAAACAAAAACAGCATCACTGTCAAACTCCCAGAAGTTGCAGAGATTTTTATCAATGTAGTGCCTGTGACCAAGAAAGATGATAAGGTTCACAACTACCAGTTGCCTTCTGATGACTGTTTTGCCCACTTGGAAGTACAGTTTAGATTCTTTGGCCTCTCCCCTGAGGTTGAAGGCCTTCTTGGACGAACATACAGGCCTGATTTCAAGAATCCAGCAAAGCAAGGTGTAGCCATGCCAGTGGTTGGTGGTGAAGATAAGTACAGAACCACATCACTTCTCTCGTTCGATTGCAAATCTTGCGTCTTCTATCCAGCAGAATCTGATGCCCAAGCAAGCTCATTACTAATGGATTATGGCACACTTGACTGCACTCAAGGGAGTAATGCTGGAAATGGAATAGTTTGCAGAAAATGAGTACTAAAGATATCACATGCATGGATGATTGAGGCTGGCTAGCCAAGAGATGGTTTCTGTTTGAGCTCTATGTAAACGTAATTTTAGTTTTCATTCCTGAAATTTCCTGTATCAAAGTCATATGTGGGAGTTCATGAAATCAGCCAAATGCCATATTTTTGCAATCTCTCTTTGTTTTCCATCTACATTTCATGGTACCGGACACAACTGAGAGGAAGCCGTGACAGCCCATACATGCTTTTGCATCTTCACTCTATTTTGGTACCTCCCAGATCAAAAGCCTGCAAGAAGGCTCATACTGATGCAAAACAAAAATAGCATGCCAGAGAGAGCAGTTTCAAACCAAATGTCATACCTAACTCACAACAGATAGTTGCTAACCAGATAGTAATTTGGTTTTTATTCTCTGTATATCATCCAAGAAGAATACATAGCAAATACAATCCAAATCTTGTAAATTCCTTAGAACCGCAAGAAACTGAAATTTCTCTACATAGAAAACAAAGTAGATTGAATCCAGAGGAGGAGGACTTTCACATAAATTATGATGGAATCTTTGCTGTCACCAATCAAATATATTACATACCGAAATATATTATCGGTGAAAAATTCTGTGATAAAACTAGAAGAAAAAGATAAGAAAAGATTTTGCATTAACTCAAGTAAAGTTTTCATCTCCTCCGTCCTGTAGAAATCCAGGAGGATGAGGTCCAGTTTAGGGCATCCAATAGCTAGGATATAGGGCATATAAAGTCTTGCTTTCTCATCTCCCACGAGGATTTACTAACTGAGAGAAGACAGCACTTGTAGCAACATCTTCGGCATCATCATCCGTGCCCGAGTTCACCCCATCAGTCATGCTCACAGTGTGGTCCAATGGCTCAAGTGATGATAATGGTATACCTGGAATATGGTTTGTGCTGTTATCTTCTGGCTCTGTGAGTGCAGATGAGGTCTCCTCCAGCTGGAGAGCATACTCAAGATTCCACAGCACATCCCCCATTGTTGGCCTGTCGACCCCATATTCTGCGAGACACTTCTCAGCTGTCTCGCCAAACTTCTTCAGAGATGCTGGGTTTACGTGCCCCACCAAACTCGTGTCCATGATATGGTCCAGCATGCCCTTCTTCTGCCAGCTCATTGCCCACTCTGCTATATTAACCTGCTCCCTTGGAAGGACAGGGTTGAGTGCTGGTCTGCTACATAGAACCTCCATCAGAACCACTCCAAACGAATATACATCTGACTTCTCAGTGAGCTGTTGCCTCCTAAAATACTCAGGGTCAAGATACCCAAAACTACCCTTAACAGCAGTGCTCACATGGGTCTGGTCCAGTGCAGGACCAGTCTTTGAAAGGCCAAAGTCCGCAACCTTTGCTACGAAGTTCTCATCCAAGAGAATGTTGGTGGTCTTCACGTCTCGGTGAATTATGCTTTGAGCAGCACCTGTGTGGAGATAATGCAGCCCCCGGGCAGCGCCAATGCAAATCTCTAGCCTTTGCTTCCATGATAGAGATGGGAGATCAGTCCCATAAAGATGGCTTCTGAGAGGCCCATTCGCCATGAATTCATAAACAAGGATCATCTCTGACCGTTCATCACAGTAACCAATTAGAGAAACAAGGTGACGATGGCGAAGCTTGGATAACATTTCAATCTCAGTTCGGAACTCGGCAAGGCCTTGCTCAGACCTTGGATTCCCTCTTTTGACAGCCACATCGGTCCCGTCTTCAAGTGTCCCTTTGTAAACCCTGCCAAAACCACCCACACCGAGAAGCAAGCTCTCATCAAATTTGTTAGTTGCATCCATGATCTCTTGGAACATGAAGAACCGGCCCAGGTTGGAGGATGCTAATGAGATGCAGCTTGCAGTTCCACTCTTCTGAGAAGTTGTGGAGACTTTGGTCATTGTTTGGGAATTTCCATATAGGGGCAGTGGCAGCCATGTATGGCCCTGCTGAGGAGCTTTTGACCTGCGGGCTATGAAGCAGCAATAACAGACACCTAGCAGTGCCATTGCAGCAGCAGCTCCCAATGCCGAACCAATTATAATTCCCATTTTGTTCTTTTTTGAGTGTGACTTGGGAAGAATATTTTCAACTGAAGATAATCCATTCAAGCTTTTAGCATCATTGCTGATCTTCATGATCTCCAATCCATTCAGAATTGCTTGTCTTACATCAGCATCAGTTAGGGGCCCCACACTAACAGTCAAATTATCTGAATTTGTGGAGGAGTTTGAGACAAAATCTTTGTAGTGAGGTACTTTCAAGCCTCCAGCCATTGATGACAGGTCGAAAGTCCCAAGAGCAGTGTCAGAGTTGATGTAAACATTGAATAGCATGTCGTTAAGAACCTTGCTCACAATGTCACAGAAGTGCAGCCGGACAAGATACATGAAGTTTGGATCCACACGGAATTCCCACGTGATATTGAAGTTCATGTTAACTACATTTGGATTGCCCATGGTCTCGGCAGTGGCATAAACCCAATTTGGGGCGATTGCATTTGTCAAAGTATCAGGGTATTTTATGGTTGTTGGGTCAACCGATACATTCACAGCAGAGCTGTTTACATGGAGATACTTCCTATCATTCTCCCAGGTTCTTCCAAGGGTGTCATTCTGAGGGGTGAGTAAAGGACCCCCCATATTCAGCCGGTATACAGTTTCAAAGGCAAGACCTGAGAGGCCACTGAAAGGACCAGGAGGGGATACAGCCTGTGCTTGATCAGGGATCAATTCATCTGGGATAGATACAACTTCAATTCCATTAACGAACGTGACTGAGTTGTTCGAAGGAACAAATGTGATCCTCAAACTATCAGAGGTCACATTGATTGCGTACTCCTTAAAAAGATAAGAACCACGATAATTCTTGAAATTGAAGTTGTTAAGAAGAACAAAATCATCCGTGACCACTGTAACTGAGCTGGGTTCCAGGTTATGGCCTGAATCCCGAAGAGGGTAAAAATGAAATCGGATCCAGTGCCGACCCATTTGTCGGATTTCAAATTCATAGGAAGCTGGAGAATGAAAAACACGGGCAGACTGGAACAATGGAGATGGAACGCTAGAATTGGAGCTGAAGACAACAGTATTTCCTTGGTCTTTTAACAGAAATGAAGATTGCTTTGAATCAGGAACAAAAGTTCGACCCTGGAAGGTGACGTTTTGTGAAGATCCACAGGCAATCAAGTAGTTATCAACAGGGCTGAATTGGGCGTATGAGCCATAAGTGATAAAGGACACGAAAAGAAATGCAAGAACCAGAGGAACATACTGCACTAATGCCATCTTCATCAAGAAAACCCAACTCTACACTGGAAGCCCAGATCAAACAGTATATCAAAACACTATTTCGCAAGTACTAAAAACACTTCCCAGTCCAAATGTTAGCAAAGCCTGAGGAACCCACATCATTAAAACCCCCAAATCACTAGATCCAAGAGCTAAACAGCCCAAAATTTCAAAAACAACAATGGAAGAACCTAGGTTCTTGAATCGCAAATCCTAAAAAGTTTAGATCTACGAATCCCCACTGGAGCAGATTCACACAGACAGAAAGAGAATGGCAAGAAAATCTAACTTAACTACACAGCAGAAACATATAACGGGAGACTGATAAAATGAGCTAGTCAGATTTGAAAGGAAAATCAACAAAACCCAGCCAAGATCAGAAGTTGGGAGTGATCTTACCTCTCCCTCTTTATCTCCCTGTGTGTATCTGTCCAAGAACGACATGCATTTGATCAGTTATTGGGGTTAAATCACTCGGACGACCCAGTTGAGAGCACATAAAAATGCCACCATAAGAACCATTCCTCGAAGCTTTCTGCAGCTGAAAGCCTGAAACAGCTCTTTCCAGCTGTAGCTTAGGCTGTCATTTACAGAATAGCAGAGGACCCACCTCAGGAAAAGAAAACGAAGCCGTGAAATTATAAATCACCTCCACTAGAGTAGCTGTTAGTTGAAGATACTTTGGTGGGCCTAGGATGCTCGAATCCTTAAAAATTAAATAACAGAAAACTCCATGAAAGCTCTGCAACTGAGCTTCATTTTTTTTTCTTTTCTCGTTTTATAAAGAGAGATTGAACTTAACATGCAGTGGTTGCTCTGCTGGGACCAAGTGTTCTCCTGGGGCCCCCTCTCACGCGTTTTTGGGAGGCTGCGACCATATTAACGACGTTAACTGACGAAGATCGTCCAACTGGCCGCCGGTCCTTGTCGCCGTCATCTCTGATGACAGTCCATCGTCGTCTTTCCCCGTTAACGTTAACCTATCATTATCATCGCACTTTGTACCTGCACTGACGAAAACACCCTGCACCGGCTAGTAATAATTAGCAAAAAAAATTTTCTTATTTCATGTATAATATATAATAATTATAATTTGTTTTATCAAAAAAAGGAGAAACAATTATGTAGAGGGGCATTTAAGGCATCTGATATTATACAGAAAGGCAAATAAAACACAATCTATAACAGATGCTCCAAACGTGGTTCTTAACGACGTTTATCCCTCAGCGGCGTCAGCGTGAACAATAGGCATTTAGTGAGTGAGATTACCGTTGCAAACCGTCACTGATATCGAGTCGAGTGTCGTGAGGTGAAGGAAATAACGTGGGGAACAGCCGAGCCTAGAGACCCAAAAACAGGCTCACGACCGTATTTGATTATGATTATGAATTTGAAAACTGTTCAAATAATAATTATTGAGACTTACTGGAATTTTATATCTCATCCTACAGAGATGATGTAGAGTTTGGAGAGCAATCTGATCCATTTCTTGAAAGGTTTTTGTTATTTTGGTAGGTCTTTGATCCCAACCCGTTGAGATTGTAATTTGGGTCGTGTGTGTGTATGTATGTATATATTAGATATTTAAAGTTATGATATCCTGTTACATATTATATTTGAGTTATGCTTCCACATTATATTGTAGTCTTCCATTATATTTTGTGGTTTTGGGTATTTGGATATTGATCATGAATATGTATTATTTACTTTTTATCACATGGTTGGCTATATTCTTAGGTAAATGAATTCGGGTTATGTGTTTATCCTGATATAAATTTGGATTTGCTTGTTACCCAACATACCAACTCTAACAGCCATGAAATTTTAGGCATTTGAGATTTGTTGAGAATCTTGCAACATGAAGAGAAAAAAAATAGAGAACAAGAATACACGTAAAATTTAAGTGGTTTGACAATGTGCTTATGTCCATTGTGTACGGCAAAATTTCCATTACAAAGAAAAATAAATTAGGGTTACATCAACGTATATATATACCGAACCTAAACCTGATATTTCTGAAATCTCAAAAATATCCTTTATCTCTTCCTGTGGGCTCTGTTACGCTCCACCTACAGGGTCCCTTTTCCCTTGGACCCAAAATATAAACCACGGTTTCCAATAAGATTGGCATTGAATTAGTATGTATGTAACATGCTTACTTCAATTGTTGAAAAAAGAATATTTAAACGGTTTCTCCTCCTTTTTTACAACCAAAATTTCCGGTGAATAGCTGATTAATCTCTCTTTGGTTTTTAGGACGAATTAACCAGCAAATGTGCCTATTCGAGTAATTCAAAATGCTTCACTATCATATTGCAATATTCCAAGAAACAATTCTGTGGAGGGGCATTCAATGCATTTAATATTATCCAGAAAGGCCAAAAAAACCCCAATATATAACGGAGGCTCCTAACCCTAACGTGGTTCTTAACGACGTTTATCACTCAGCGGCTTCAGCGTGGACAACAGGTATTCATACATAGCGAGATCACCGTTGGAACCGTCACTGAGATTGATTGATCGACTTTTAACGTGGGGAACAGCCGAGCCCTAGAAACCCAAAAACAGGCCGACGACCGTTAGGCGTGAGGTGGAATGGTCCGTCAAAAATTAACCTTTTTCTAAAAACGGCCGCACTCGAGCACATGGGCGCGAACCCGAACGTCGCCGTCAACCTCTTGTTGTGACATCGGATCTCAGCAGATAAATTTTAATTTACAAAACTTTTGGGTTCGGTGGGAGGAGCTTGACTTTGCGAGTCACACACTCACCGGTCCAGCTTTGACAGACGCACCGCCTTTCACACTTGCTCCGTGACAGAAGCCGTGCGGCGCGTCTTGATTGGATTAAACGATTTTTCAGATCAACCGAATTCCTGAGGGTATCCGTTAAAACTTTTGAATTGGCTTAATTACCCTCCTCAAATGTCCCTCATATACCTAGAAAGAAAGCGTTTATTAATATTATATATAATTTTCAATCATGTGAAAAGCAAGGGTATTGTTGTCAACAGAAGGGTGTTTTCGTCAAATTGGTCGATTTCTTGTATTAGTTGTAGCGGAAAAATCATGTGTGAAGGGGCGAAGTGAAAGAGAAGAGAACGTGGCGTGTTTAAAGAGACGCGTTGTGTGTACGGACTCTGTGGCGGGGTGGATGCATGACAGTCTTTTACGTGCTTCCACGTGGGTGACGTCATCGGGGCCTTTACACTTCGACGAGTCGACGACAAACCGGCACGTCCCCCCATTTTATGATTTTTAATAATTGCCTGTTTTGGCGCTGTTCGCCAGCAGCAATCACGTTCCGTGGAAACCTCAATCATCTTCTACTAAACCCTGCTATCAAAAAAAAAAAAAAAAAAAAAAAAAATCTTTCTCCTAAACCCAACAAATACGTACGATCATAAATAAGGGTGTTTTGGTCTTTACAAGCATCAAACGCGTGAGCGTCCGAGTAGTCTAGGATTCAGATCATTTATAATTCAACTCGTAGAAATGTTCGACTGTGACTATTTTTTTTTTTTTAACTTTGTAATATAAAAGGAAAAATTTTAGGATAAATTACACTTATCTTCATTGAGGTATGACATAATTACACTTACCTCTTTTGGGGTTTCTGATATAACACAACACGGTTACCCCTTGACGTTTATGTGTGGGTCACACTAACGCCTTCTCATTACATTTTTCGTATTAAAAAATAAATAACTTTTGAATGTATAACTAAAAATTAATTTTAAAAAATAAATAACTTGTGAATGTATGATATACATTCAAAAGTTATTTATTTTTTAATACGAAAAATTGTAGTGAGGGGTGTTAGTGTGACCAACACATAAACGTCAATGGGTGACAGTGTTATATCAGAAACCCCAAGGGAGGTAAGTGTAATTATGTCATACATCAAGGGAGGTAAGTGTAATTTATCCAAAATTTTAAAAGCTGTTACTTACCGAGGTGACAAACAACAATTAATTATAGTTGAACTCTTTTACGGATTTAACTGGAGATGATATAAATCACAGTTTAAGCTACAAATTAAGGGCCGCCGTGAGACCAAAAGACAGTCAAAACAGGCCGGAAGTGCAATTAGACATAGCCCAAGCCTGTCTAGGTATCGCGTTTGAATGTCCTAATCGCAAGTATGGGTGCAACTTTGACAGGTTCGGTACAAGTTATTAGTTTACATAAATCCAAAACCAAATTGAGGTTTATGATTTTTAACCGAAACCGGATCACTCTAACCTGAAAACGACATTTTTTGGTTAGGTTTTGGTTTGGTCTAATCAAGACATCTTTGATCTTACTCAAAACCGAATTCAATTATATCTGGATATAGATTTCACAACCAAAATTGAACTATATGCTTTGACACCTAACCCAAATTGACCCAGAGTTGGTTTGGGTCGGCGAATTTTCGGTTTCAACTGAACCTAATTGCACCCGTACTCTAAAGTATACACACATCTCCTAGAGATCTTTTCGCTTTCATGGTTTTACGTGTGGTCTATCCAAAACTATAAAAACAACTAACATTGTGTTTCGTGTCCCCCATTTCATGCAAAAGGTCGATACAACTCTTTAAGAACAACCGAAAACAGACATTGCTTTTGAGAAATCAAAAGCTGTGTCTGTGACTTGTTGGACTGACTTTGTGTCCTCCCCAGCAGTGAAGCTGAAGCAGTTGCAGAACTTGATTGATACAAATTTCATACGTTTCCTCACCTGCCTTTGTTTGGTTGCTTAAAATCCATATCTGCTTCTAACTCATTCTCCATTTCACTTTGTTGTAGAATTCCCAAACGAAACAACGAAGTAACAGTAAAAGGAGAAACGAAAACAGAGGACGAGGCAAATGATTTATGTGGTTCAGTTTTAAAACCTACGTCCACGGGAGAAAATGATGAGAGGATTTCACTAAAAATCTGAATGCAAGATACAAAACTGTTCTTCACAACAGAAACCCCAAAATGTCACGAACTCAACTCCACTGTAACTAATACCCCAATGAACCTCCTGGATCAAAGCCTTCCCAGATGGTTACGGGCCTTTGGCCCTCTGCCACCTCACAGAAAAGCTCAATGGATACTGGGTATGGGTGAAATATAAGACATCTATGTTACACACTTTTTGGCACTTTTTGGCCGTGTTGAAGGTCCCGCATGCGCTAGTGGTAAGTTCAATGACTTGTGGTAGGCTTGACCAAGGATCAACACCCACCTTCAGCAAAATAAAAGGGAGAATGCTCGTGAGTCTATACCTCCAGCTCAGACAACCAGTTGTCCGAGTTGCCGCACAGTGTGGGTCACATGAGCCCAAGAACATCGTGCTCCCTTTTAGAGGTAAGTGGTGGGTGTATGTACCCTTCTTCCCACATACCGCTAAAATTTAACAAAAACACAAAAAAAAAAACAAAAAATAAAAAAAGAAGAAGCGAGTCGTGTCATGACATGCCGGATTGCATATTACAGTGCACAGCTAAACAAGATATACTCATCTTTAGATTGAAATGCAAAATTGGGTCAAAGAACATCGGGCGCCTATTAAGTTGCATGGCAAGAATTTCTTTAAAAACATGGCAAAAAACTAAAGAAAAAGGAAATACTTAGATACATAAAAATGGTTAGAATCAGAAACCTTGACTAAAACTACTAACAATCCAAGCGCAGCATTTTCCAATTTAAAGAATGCCCAAAAAATCTATCAAATAAAAGAAGAGATAAAACTTGTTAATTTACATACAACTATGTTTATCAACGTCTGCATAAAGTTATAGTCTGAGCAGTTTTTTAAGGTACCAGCTGCATCTACTCATAGGCATTTATAACTGTAATTTCACTACATAAGGTGCAATCTGAAAAGAGAAGGCATTAACTATCACTTGGATTGCCTTCCGCCTCTCTTACCGGCAAAATGCCCACGGCCACGCCAATATGGTTTCCTCCCACGACCAGAAGAAGCTCCTGGATTAAACGGCTGGGAAATGCCAGAAGGTGATGGCGTTTCAAACTGCTGACCACCTAATCCATTGGAAATAGCTCCTTGTTCTCCAAGGTTGATGGATGGATAAAAATGGTGGCCCTGTAGACCCATATTAAACGGTGCCTGACTGAAGCCAACCTGATCTACAAGCCCTGGCCAATGCATGGATGCGGGCGCTGAAAATAAATTAGGCTGCCCAAGTGATACACCCATGTTAGGTAGAAATCTTTGATTACGATCAAACTGCTGTTGGAATGGCATCACATTTGGTAAGGTGGTAAGGATCTGATGCTGATGTGGATCGTTTTGCGCATGTTGCATGCTGTTCAATGGAAATCCATTCGGGAAGAACGCTTGCTGTTGTTGCTGCCCTTCCATCCCATTTGTCCAACCCCCACAGCAAGGCACTAAGAACTGCTGAGGTGCACGAGTTATATTTGTTGGCTGTGAAAACGGTGGAGCAAAGCCCGGCAGACTATTACTTCCCTGCCCCATCCCCAAAGAGCACGAATGATTACAACCCAATGGTGCTGCAACATCAGATACATCAAGCTGATTTTGGACATGCTGCGGATGATCCAAGGGTACTGGCTCTGTTTGGGCAGGAGTCCGGTTGTTTTTCCAGGTCCTGCCCTTATTTTGAACCTTCTTTCTACCAACAACTTCACGGTTGCCATGTTTCCAGTCATTTGTACCTCTCTTTGCCATCTTCTGACTTCTCTTATACTCTGCCTCCTTCTCATCATCTGAAAACTCCAGTTCATCTGAGATCTCTTCATCATTCTCACCAGATGCATCATACCCTTTCCTGTAGAGATTCTGATCATTGATTACATGATTGGCAAACTCCCCTACAAAGGAGACGGCGGTTCCTTCACAGATTCCATCTGGGATTTCCTTTTCTGAATTGAACCTTACAACATAGTATGGATTCTTCACTGGCCCAAAGATTTCATCTACAAACCCTAATGGCGATCTGGTTCCTGTAATCCAGAGGATAGAACCTTCATTAAGGGGATTGTGATTCTCTAGTCCTTCTACAATGACTTTTGGTCCTATTATCTGAAAATTGTATGAAGTACCATCAGCATAATGAAAAGTGTATATAATATCATCAGTAAAATTTATGCCATATCCAACCTATTGCTTATATGGATGGGACCAATAAACACCATTGTTAGGATATATAACCATAGGAATGATTAGTCCTAACTTATATCATTTGTTGATGGTTTCCATGAACATACCGTCAAAATAGCACCGACAGGCAGAGTTCTATGAAATGGTTGCAAAGTGAAATCCACTAAAGGAACTGGAGGAAGAATCTGCAAAATAATAGTTGCAGTAATTAGCCTTATTAATTTCATTAACCAAAAACAGAGTTAAGCGAAAAAACAAAAAAAAATAAAATCAAAGAATATAGATAGATGACGCTAAAACAAAAAAAGAAAAAGAAGAAAAAAAAACAAAGAATGAAAATATAAAAAGTAACAAAACAATAGCAGAATATATAGTTATCACTAAGGAAATAGAAAAAATCAACACCAGTCCATTGCTCCACTATCCCCTAAATATAAGAATTTCATATTTCTATAAAAAGAAAAAGGACTAATAAATTTTGCATTTTGCCCCATTGGTGGAGCCTAAGACAACATCACTACATCATAAAACATTAGTAATTGATATACAAGTTACAATACAAATACCAACCAAATCAGTCATATTTCATTAAAATGAAACTAAAGCACAATCCTCATTCACAATTTATAACACATGCTAGTCAAGTCTAAAGTATCACAAGCATCAGAGCATCAGAGCCTAAGTTCTCAAAGCTAAAATTACATCGCATACTTATCCTCCTACTGGGAACCATGCCAAAGGTACCTATCCTGCCTCACTAGGTGTACATAGTTTTGCCATGGGGAGCAATGGCGTGGCTTATCCAAACTGTCAACCAGACACGGGACCTGCTGTATAGGACATGTGAGTAATAGCATTGCCCACAAAAGCCCCATTTAATGGATTTTTATTACAAGCAACAGCAGCCACCAAATTCTCCATGCTTAAATTATGCACATCAAACATACTAAATTCAGGAGAACTTTTTTTCCCATGTGGTGGAACCTACCATGTGTGAAATCTGTGCCTCGTCAAGTTACTATGTCTGAAGTGCTTCACCAAATAGCCTGGAATGAAATAAGAACCATTACCATGTATCAGTCCATGTTACATGGACACTTTACACACCCCAAAGTATCCGTGTCCGACATGACACAACATGGGTATGGGTATGGGATATGTCTTGGATCCTTCGCATGTTCTCTTGGACATGGCAACCCAAGATCAATCAGAAAAATTATCAAATAATTAACTTACAAGTAATGAATCAAAAAAGATTAATAGTTTTTGCAAAAAGAGAATGTATATTCTCAAACTCAAAAATTACAAGCAATGATTTAAAAAAAATATATAGGGAAAAAAAATAGGAAAAACAGAAATATGAAAGCTAGGCTTCTAATTGGCATTATTGACATTTACTTGAAGACTTTTCAGCCGAATACCAGTGTATCTTTATCCAAATTTTGGACACTTCTCAACCAAGTCCCTGTATCCCAAGTTTTGAGGAACAAGTGAATCCGACTCCTAGACACATACCCACACCCGACACTCGTACCAGAGTCCATGTAACATACGTATCAGTCCCATCAAAGTATGGTCCAGTGATGGTGGATTCGTGGCTGACTTAACCTTTGATGTTTATATGCAAAGTGGCTACACTCAGACTCACAACAGCAGTCTCAGGCTTTTACCAACTCACCAAGTTATTTGCTGGTGTATCCCTCTAAATTTTATCTTGCAATTGAACAGATACGGTGTAAAAAGTGCCAGGTTTTTCCAGTTTGTGGGTTAGAGTCTATGTCAAGAAAGAAGCCATCACAAAAAATGCACATGCATCTATTCTCAGCAGTAGCATAATAATTTCTAGCTAATGACAACCAACTCTTCCCATGGATTGGAGTATGGTTATGAATTGTGACAAAATCTTATCGCATCAACATATTCTAGTTGAGTAAGAACCTGCAAAGTTACACATCAGTCAAGAATTCAAACTGAATTTGCATCAGAATCTCCCCAATCATAATTGGGGCCTATTATATCCCCATCAACAAAAGTTATATTTAAAGAATAGGGTTCAAAAGAAATTCATACTTTGTAGCCCAATAAGTGACCAACCATAAGAATGGAAAGCCAATTTTCCCCTTAACCCTCCCATGTTCCAGTCCAATCTGTGTGAGTTTGGCGTCACCATCAGAAACACAACACAAGAATTCTTATACATATAAATTTGACATTTCAAACAATATAATAGTACTCTTTACCTCAAGTTCATTCTTGGACTTAATAGGTCCTCTCACAATGTCGCCCTCTTCATCATTGTCGCTTCCTCCAAAAATCTTCTCCAAATCTGAATCCCTTATCTCACCTTCTTCAACTTCTCCTTCTTCACCCATCTCTTCATCTTCCTCATCCTTAACACATTCTTTTTCTTCTTCCTCTATCACCTTTTTCCTTTCCTCCTCCTCCTCCTCACTGCGGGAAGAAGTCGATGACGATGTTGATGAGCTAGAACTCTCTGATTCTGAACTACTCTCGCTCTCATCCTCATCGCTTTCTATTTCACCATTATCAGCACGAATTTCATCAGACTTATCAACTGTTTTCGCTGGATTGGTAGCCAAAGGAATTTCAAGCGCCTCGTCTCCTTTCACAACCAGTTTCAACTCCCCTTTAGTGCTCTCAACAGCCTTTGCAGACCAATCCAGCTTCTTGTCAGATGACGCCGCCAAGTCATCTGAAATTTGGTCGCCATCACCAATAACGGAGCTATCAGAAGCTCCAACCAGATTAAATTTCTCCATTTCCTGCTCAATGGAAGAATCCAAGATTCCTAATTTGTCAGAAATCCCTCCTACCATCATTCTCACATCAGACACATCAACAGATGGGTTGTCTTCACCAGTTCCTTCAGTTTTTACTTCAGAAATCAATTCTACGCGCCGTTCTGGACCTCCGACTTCAACCTTTTCCGGCTCAGACCCATGTGGAAGTTGGTTTTCTTCAGTCAGCATTTTCGAGGTTTCTACAATCCAATCGTCAATAGAGTCGAACTCGAGAACAGGGTCGAAAAAGGATGAGGAAAAGTTTTCGAAATCGGGTATAAAAGGATCATACAAATCAGATGGCTTGCTGAGGTCGGGATCTTTGCAGGGTTCTTCAACGGAGGGATGCAACTCTACCATCTCCAGAAGAAGATTGTATGGTTTTTAATATGATTACAGGGTTTCGAGAAGAGGAGACCCGAGATGAAGAAGAACCAGCAGATCATGGTTGCAGGAGTACTGTGAGTAATATAAATAGCAGATACAGTGAGGAGGTATTTGCCTCAGGGAGGGCTGCGGCTTAAACCCTAGCCAGGGGTTTTAAGGAAACCTTTCAAAGGAGGGGTAAAACAGAAAATTTGAGATGAAAGAGTTGCAAACTTGCAATAGAATTAGATTTTGTGGAGCTGGCAGCTATATGACCCGAACAGCTATCCGGTTGCAAAAACGAGTTTGACCATTTTTTTAACTCGGTTAGACCGAAGATCGATTTGATTGGGTTCCGGGTGAGATTGTTGTTTGGTCTTGATTTCACCAGTAAGCGGAAGTGAACCGCCCGAATTGCACGCTTTTCTGTTGGCTCACTCAACCCGGCTTAAACAGGGGTCTGACCAGAACCATTAACTGCCTCCCGTTCTCATGGTATCTAGAATATTGCTAGAATTCTTGTTGACAGGCTTAGACCCCTAATGCCAAATCTGGTTTCTCCGAATCAGGGAGCTTTTGTCCCTGGGAGAGTTATACAGGAAAATGTTTTAGTTGCTCAGGAGTTATTTCACACTATCAATAAAATCAAAAAAAGGAAATCAAAACAAAATCAGGGTCTGTTTGCTGTCAAGCTTGATATAGCAAAAGCCTATGATAGGATAAAGTGGGATTTCATTGAAAAAACTCTTTATGCTTTTGGGTTTGGGGCTAAAATTGTTAACATGCTCATGTATTGTATTACTTCTGTCACTTACAGCATTCTTATCAATGGTAAGCCGTGTGGGTTCGTTAAGCCTTCTCGTGGTATAAGACAAGGAGATCCGCTGTCTCCTTTTATTTTCTTGCTAACCCAGCAAGTGCTTTCCCTGGCTCTGGCTAAGGCTGAACAAAATAACCTCATACATGGCATAAAGGTCACTAGATTAGCTGAGCCGATCACCCATTTATTATATGCTGATGACCTGCTCTTGTTTGGTAGAACTGTTGAAGCTAACATAGTAAATTTTCTGGATATTACTAATGTTTTCTGTGAGATGGCAGGGCACAAAATGAATCTCTCCAAATCTGAACTTTTTCTAAGCCCTAGTATCAAAGGGCAAGTCAAAGGAAAAATATCCAGACTCTTTGGTATCAGACCCACTAAGCAGCCTGGAAAGTACTTGGGCATTCCAATTTTCTTGAATGCCCCAAAGCCCAGACATTTCAATAGTCTCCTCGAGAAGATCAATACTAGGATGGCAGGGTGGAAAGCGAAGATGCTCACCCAAGCTGGCAGGGTTACCCTGATCAACACTGTGCTTCTAAGTATAGGCCAATATCAGATGAGCAGCATCAAGCTTCCATCAAAAATCTCTGATAATATTGACAAGGAGGCAAGGAAGTTCTTTTGGTTCAAACCGGAGAAAAAGAAAACTTTCCACACCTTATGTTGGGAAAGCCTCTGTCGGCTATTAAGATATGGTGGTCTCAACATTAAGAATACAAAAAAATTCAATCAAGCAATGCTTTCAAAGATTGCGTGGAACCTCGCAAAGGACGAAAGGAAGCTTTGGACGAATGTTTTCAAAGCCAAATATTTCCCTACTGAACACTTCCTTCAATCAACTATCAGATCCAATGCGTCTTGGCTTTGGAAACTGATTTCAAAGGCTAAAGATAAACTGGAAGTGGGGAAAGTTTGGCAAATAGCAAATGGAGTTTCCATTTCAATTCACGATCCGGGCTGGTTTACTAATGTTCAAAATCTGCAAGTGGACACGTCTGAATGCGAAGACAGTATGATGGTTGCTGAGTTAATCAACCAAAACTCGAGAACTTGGAAAGTGGATACTCTTAGGCTATGGTGGTCGGAGCAGGTGGTTCAACAAATCCTATGTATTCCAATCAGTAAGTACACTGGTAAGGACAAGTTGATCTGGAAAGGTACGTCTTCTGGACACTTCACTGTCTCTTCTTCTTATAAGCTCCAAACTCAATTCGACTCCTCCTTGCTTGAAGAAAAGCAATGGCTCAAGGTTTGGCACCTCCCTTGCCCCCAAAAAATACGTTTCTTTCTATGGAAGATAATCAGGGAAGGAAATGTCACGAATGATATCTTGCAATACAGACTTGGTATTCCTCCTGAATATTGTGTTTTGTGCAAAGCTGAACAAGAATCCCACCTGCACCTGTTTTACAAATGTGCCCTCTTAAGGGCGATGTGGTTTGGCTGTGTGGGGGGTCGGCTTCCTGATAACCCACAGCCCCAATCGTGCAAAGATTGGGTTTTTCACCATGTTCTTAATTTTGGCATTGCAGGTGAAAGACAAGGCAAACTCTTAATGGCAGCATGGGCAAATTTGTGTTGGGCGTTATGGAAAACTAGAAACAATTTTATTTTTGAGAAAACTGTACCTAATACCAAACTTATTGCTTCCCTATTTTCATCTTTGCAGGGAGAGTCTGAATCATTGGAAAAAGAGGAACCAAATCCCTCCAGAGGAAGTAAAGCCGAGGTGCTCATAAGTGGGAAAGACCCTTGCCAGGGTGGACCAAAATCAATATAGACGGAGCTGCCAAAGGATGCCCAGGAGCTGCTGCGGTGGGTGCCATTGCGAGGAATCATGATGGCCATGCGGTTGCTGCTATTGCCTATGGAATTGGTAATGCCGATGCTCTCCTTGCGGAAGCATCAGCGCTTGTGGAAGGATGCAAGCTTGCACTGGCCTTGAACAGCGACAAAGTCATTATTGAATCCGACTCCAAAATTGTGGTGGATGCTTTCCTCACTAATGCTTCAGATCCTTGGAGGATAACCCATTTACTTGAAGAAGCCAGAGCAATCAGCAACCTATTTGTCGATTTCAAGATAGTGAAGGTTTTCAGAGAAGCAAATGGTCCGGCTGATGGGTTGGCAAACTTCGCCATTTCTCGTTTTTCCTGCTTTTGGAAATCTAACTTCCCAAGCGGTATCATCAGTTTAGTCAACTTTGATCTTTTGGGTGGAGGCCTGTTTAGATCCGTCCCTGAATAGGATCCTTTTTTTGTATCTTTTGTCTTTTGTTTTTATCTATTGATTATTTAGTATCAAAAAAAAAAAAAAAGGATAATCATCTACTCGTATCCGGATTACGGGGCGTTCGTGAAACCAAAAAACGGCACTGAACCTTGGGACGGCAACGAGGAGGCCATATTAGCTGGTCCCTCACATTGGAAAATCTGTTGGTCCAACAGTGAAAGATGTGTGCACATAGGCTTCATGCACTTATGTGGACACATACATAACCGTTGGACCAGCAGATCTTCCAGCCAAGGGCTCCAACAAATTTGAAGTCCAACAACAAGCTGACTATGGGAGTGTTTGCGTTCACCAAAACCGCCCCTATAAGAACCCGCTTGGTACCCTAACCATTATGGGTAGGTTACCCGTTTAAGCCACCAATTGCCATCCCTAGCTACCATGGACGCTTGTGATTTGTTAGGGGGGATGGAAGTGGGTTAACCACCCCCTTCACAATAATTGATCTTTGCCCAGTTAGAACAACCTAAACCAAGAATTTCATTTGTCACCGAAATAAATATTAATCATATATATATATATATATATATACACACACACACATAAATATAAAACTGGAATTTTATGCTTTGTAGATTTGTTGTTGAAAATTATTACTCTTTATTTTTGTAAGAACCTGCCTTTTTGAATATACATCATCATCCATGTGTTTAATATTGTGTCCATGATGTTAAAATATCGGTTATGTGTTTTCAAATCTTGAATCTGAATAAGAGAGGTATATTTAACGTTGAAATACTAATAGAAAAATATTCAAAATTCTTTTTAGAATAATAATTAATACACACAATAAAATGAAAACTATCTTGAATATATATGTTTTCTAAATTTATATATCCAAAATACTAGACATAAATTTTAGGACAACGTACAATTATACATCCACTAAGAATTATATAAAAATTTCATTACTTAGATCTCCCTTGTAATCTAAAGTTCTTTCAATATCCTCAAAATCGATCTCAGCAAAATATTTGAGCATAAGATTTAAGTTTTAACCTACTAGGTAAAGTAATAATTAGAAACACCTAGTTTTTAGCTATAAATCTACTAAAAATCCTTTTATAAATTTTTATAAACAATTGTTCTAAGATTCCATAAACAAATAAAACGCTTTTGATTTCCAGAAACTAATATCAATTTATAACAATAATAATTTGTAAAAGTTAACTTTTTCATTTAATAGTTCCAAAATAACTACTTAAAAATCAGAAAAAAAAAAAAAAACAATGAAAGTCAAACCTTAACATTGCTGAGGCACATTCCCAATTGCCAGTTCGCATTAAAAGCCTGTTATATGCCTTGTATTTCACGAATAACCGCACGGATGATTGATTACATGGATCCTCGGAGCAATTGGTGGATGGACCTCAACTGCCCATGCCGCTAAAGAGTCAACGACAGGAAAGACGACACGTAGCCGTGAAAAGCATTCTAGGAAGGATACTCTCGTCATCTAGGCGTAGTTGTTTGACTTAGAATCATTAATGAGACCGTTGGCATTGAGTTGCCATTTTTATTATTTCTTTAAATAAATTACATTTGTGGAAACTAAGCGTCAATTCCGCTCCGTTATATCGCCGAACGGTGAACTGAGATACAGAGGCCGCGAGGACGATGATAACAACCCCTCAAATCTATATTTCTCTGTAATTTCAAGTTACAATCATCTCAAAATCGAAAGATTATTAGCTCCTGGCATCTTCAATGGAAGAAAATTTGAGTTTTTACTGTACATACCTAATCTAGGAAAGTAATACAGAGGACCGGGGGTTTCGATCATCCGAAACCTGAGGGCATCAAAATCTCTGATATTTATCTGTAGGATTTGAGGATGGCTCCACAGAAAGTACAGATTATAGCTTTCCAATATCTCCAGTAGAACGGAACGTGACAGAACCTCGTCGACGTTTTCATATCAGCAACGCTGGCTCCACCGCCACATCGCGAACAAGTCCCCGCTACTGGTTTGGTTCTTCTCACCTTCCTCTCCTGATCAACCAAGAAGCAGAAGCATACCATTTTAGACGCTTCGGTCTTCTTCAGCTCCTTTTACACGCTTTTCCGATCCAACAGTAGCTCCGGCGAGAGCAAAGTTTTCCCGATTTTGATTTCCGGTTGAGGCTTAAGACTTAAGAGTAACGACTGATGGTCGTGGCGTTTGTAGTTATATAAACGGGAAGGAGTTAAAGATCGAGCTGTTTCGTATTAGAATCTTTTGACTTGACCGTTCGATGATGGACGCGTGGTGGATGGATCGAAACGAACGACAAAGATAGAAACCAGTTTTGGCGTCATGACAACAGTGTACTTTCTTGCCACCTGTTATTCCAGTTGGCTTGAATAGGTTTACCCTCAACAACATGACGACATCCAGCATTAGTTTCTCCATTAGTCCATTTTGTGAAAGATGCTGCCAAATCTAGCATCTTATCTTTATAAATTTTTTACACAACAAACATTTAAAAAATGAAAAAAAATTCTTATTATTCATATACTCACAAATTGTGATATTTGGATTCCGCATTAGAACAGATAAAATTTTGATATGATATAAAAGTCAGGAAAAATATTTAACCTAACAAAGTTCCTTTTGAGGACAAAATCAAGAGGGTTTAATCCCAAAACGGATAATATTTCATTGGATTTAAATTGGAATATACTTATAAAATCCAGATTTGAAATCTAATTTTTAGTTGAATCCAATCATAAATACCAAATCTGTAAATAGGTTTTTTTAAAAACATAATTCTACTAAATTTCACATCAAATCTGAAAGTATTATGCATTTAAAAAAATCTAATTTGACTATTCTATCTTGAAAGGGTTCCTAATGGGCAAGTACTCCCATGTAAAAGACCTAAAATGTCTTTAAAATATAAAATAATTACAAAACAATCAGTTAGATCTTTATTAGGTTCAATATATGTAAATCCATATTCAAATCCAAATCTAATCCCGTATTTGAATCAACGAATGTAATTAGAGATATATATTCGACATTATTAAGTTGGATTGGGATATTTATCCGACCCATTGACAGCTCTACCTGTTCCTATCACTAATTCGCATTTTTTCCATAAACTTGTCCCGACAGAGAGAAATAGTTTTGCAGTATGTGCTTGGTGGGGGAGGGCATGTGGTCTACATACAAATTCATGGACAAGTTCCTGCATCGGTAGTGTATATGATTTCCATTTTCAGTTTTAAAAATCATCTTAAAAAGGGAGGAAATTAAACTGATTTCATAAGAGGGTTGCATAGAGATGTGAACTCATTTATTGAATGGCAGCTTCAACCTTCAACTAGTCGCAATTGGAACGAGGCAAATTTTTTTGATTTGAAATGGTTTTAAACTTTTTGTGGGAGAAACGTGTGTGGTGTGGCTTTGATACGTAAGTGTCTTTATGAGGAATGGACATAAAATAGACCAGGTGGCAGGGATTTAAAATCGATAGGGAAGAAACGACGCTTACCTAAGTTAGCTAAATATTAATGATGGTAGTAGAAATGTCTCCCTTTTACCATAAATACAAAAGCAAATCCTGAGATCATGATTATTTGGCTTAAATTATTTTCTTCAACGAGCCAGGTGCACGTGCTTCACGTATGTAGATTGAAAGGTTAGGACTATAGGAAATTAATGAAAAAGATAAAGTTACCCATATAAATATATAAGATAAAACGATATTAGAAGGTTATTATCGGAAAAAAAAAAGTTTATATTTGGCACGCTTTCCAAAGTGCTGTTTAGTATAGATATAGATTTAGGCCTCATTCGATATTCGTTTTCCAACCACATTCTATGGCTTGGAATCGGTCCCAACAAATGGAATGAGTTTTGGTTGATAGGCAAGTGCTTTATTAGGGGGATGATATTGTTTGACACTATTTACTGTTGCAATCCATGTAACGTAAGTGAGATGCTTCCACATGGAGCATACCAAGGTTAGGCCTTTTTTCTTCGAAAAGAAATTTTTTTTTTATTTACGAGTGCAAAATCTTAGCAATCATTGGATGTTCCATGTGTCATCATCTGAATGAAACTGCACTCAAGTTAATGGTGTAAGACGATTTCAAACCATGGTTAGGTGTAGGATCATTAGTTTTGTAATATTAAAATGAGAAAAAAGAGCATTCCTAGAGAATCTTCCACTACCCTGTTTTAAGATTTTGAAAATGAGTTCTAATCTTTTCCTTTTTAGTGTCAATAGATAAAGTGATCATAAATTTTAGGGTGGCAAACCTGTGATTAATTATATAAAATTTGTTTTTGCAGCCATTGTAAATACATTAAATCTGGCCAGAATTCATTGCTTTTTACAATATTTCTACCAAATACTTTTTTTGCATAACAAATTAACAACTCATTGGACTTTCCTGATCATAAACTAGTCTGCAGATTTTACACACTGCAAATTAAAAAGAAGCTCAATTGAAAACAAACAGCTCGGGTTTAACATTCGATCGTCGGAACTCGGAAGGATGACAAAAACCTTCTTCAAGCTTGTCATCGAATAAGTCTCCATCTCTCTTAACTTAGTCTCTCTAAAATGGTGCTCGATTAGAGTGACAGAGACTGCTGTGGGAGAATAAAGCAGCGAAGAAGTGGACCAAGCCCACTATTATGGCTGCTTTTACCTGTCCCCGCTTCGGAATCAGCCGGCCGGAAAGCCTCTGGGAGCAGTTGCCGCCGTCGGTCGTCATCCTCTTAGTGCCTGCCATCTCTTGTTTTGGCATTGGAAACCTCGATCTTCACAAAACCAAAACACAATGACGATGGACGTACAGAAGCAGATCGATGAAACTTGTTTACTTAAGGTGAAAGTGAAACTGCATGTGAAGGGATGTGATGGGGTTGGTGGTTTGGTGCAACTGGGCTTTTATAGGCAAAAACGTCTGTCAATTGCCCCTGGTTTTGCGTCAGAAACTGAGACCAAGGCGGCCATTTTAGTGTAAAATAATAAGATTTCAAAGAAAGCAAAGATTCCATAAATCAAAGTGGTCACTTTGTGCGTCGCTTTCTGGGTGTGCATGGGTTATAGCACGAGGCGTTCGTTGATTGCTTTTCTTTTTCTAACTCCACGAGCTATTTAATACAGTATCTCTGTTAGACCGCTGGGTTCCTAAACTTTACAGGATTCCCTAGTTAATTGGCTGAACCGGCCGGTTGATAATTTCTTCTAGAAACCCACTTATTTTATTTGTTTTTGAGTGTTCAGGAACAATATATTGGTCGAACCAGCTGGTCAGAATTGTGAACTAAGCCGGAAAACCTCTGTATATCTCATTTACTCTGGCGTCCGAATTGGAGTCCAGTGTTTAGCAAGTGCATTGCATCAAGACTGACTACCTTTTACTAAGGTTCAGTATCCTCCTTTAGGTTATTATATATGTCATGATTACAATGTAGTAGTTTGGTATAAGGAAACCCAACGTGCAAATGCAATACACTTGAGAAGCTTTTGGAGATGGTGAGAAGGACCATTCTCTCCTTTAGGGTTCGGAAAGTGAGAGGAACCTTGAATATAGGGTTGCTAATCGGGCCGTGCCAGCACTGCCCAGCACGCGAGTGGGCCGGCATGGCACGACCCACTCCCCTAACCATGCCATGACGTGCCCTTATTATTGGACATGCGGCCCATTAGGGCACAAGCCACAGGGCCGATGGCACACAGGTGGCACATCTCGTGTCAAGCGGGGGCGATGGGCCAGCCCGCGTGCTGGCTCGTTGGGCCTGATTGGGTCGACCTGCTAGGCACGAAACGGCTAGCCATTTTTTATCCTAATAAAGTGGTTTTTACCTAAAATTTTTAAATGGTAGAAGAAGGAGAAAACAACCAGCATCTGGTAGTGCGGGATCATCTAGGTTAAAGATTTATTTAGAAAGCCCCCCCACTACTTTTAGATACTATGGATAAGCATAGTTCTTTTAATATTATGACATGGTGGAAACAAAATCATGTTAGTTATCCTGTGCTTTCCACCATGGCACGTGATCTACTAACGGTTCCGGTATCCACAGTTGCATCGGAATCAGCTTTTAGTGCAAGTGGACGAACGATGGACGACTATAAGAGCAGATTAACGCCGGAGATGGTGCAAATATGTGTCTGTCTGACAGATTGGCTAAGGGCGGAATTGAGAGATCAGGAATATGTGGATGATCAACTTGCTGGAGACTTCGATGATTTGAATCTTGATGAATATTGTTGTCCAGATTAGTCTAAGTTTTATTATATTTTTGTAATCAAAGTTTAGGAACTTTACTTTCTCTTTTTTTATTTTTTTTAAATGCAAATAAAAGATAGATGAGTGGGTGCCAACCTAGTTGGGATGTGCTCATACTATAGTGATGCAGTATTATTTGTGCAAGTGTATTATGTATTGTTGTATTTGTAAAGTTGTACTTGTAATAATTAATTTATTTAAAATTTTTTGAGCAAAATCTATCCCAATATGTGTAAGACAATTTTGTGAATAATAAGCATATTTTTCAGAAAATTTTAATGGTTTTTTACTATTTTTCCCATTTTTCTTTGTTTTTTTGCAAAAAAAAAAAAAAAAAATACCCAGGCCCGACATGGCACGGCACAACCCAGCCTTAGGCGTGCCACAGGCTGGGCCGTGCCGGGGGTTTTGGCTAATGGGCCGACAGGGCGTGCCATGCCCAGCCCGTGGTACGCCGGGCACACGCTAAATGAGCCTAGGCCGTGCCGAGCCAGCCCGTTTAGCAACCCTACCTGAATATATGTTTGTCTACCATGTGGAAAGTGAGATGTATCATGCATAAGCCGGCCACTAAATTGTATGCCCCAAAGGTTTAGGTCATTTTGGCACAAGTTGGGAGGAAAGATCCAAGGCCGCCCTATATGTGGAGGGGGTTTGACATGTTATTGATATATACTAGCAGATGAATTTTAGAAATCTTTTGAGATCTTTTGGTCAAGACCAAGCTGGTTGTGCCTTCCAAGTCCTTCACATCCGGACCATCTTCTCATTTGTAAATAGTGATACAAGTCATATGTCATAGGAATGAGAAGTCTTCCCATTCAAGCTTAATATACTTTGGACATTTGACAAGAAAGACTTTGGACATAGACATGATCTTAATTAATATATAGTGGGATGTACATGTTTGTTTGTGCTGTGATATTTATATTATTAATGTTTATTTTATTTTGAGACAAGTAACTATACTAGTTCTAAAGTAAGCTTTAGATTCGGTTATAGGACATATAAAGAGGTTCAATCCACTAAATATATAAGATTATATGCAGAGTTACGTGCCCCAATAGGCAACTCCATTATCGATTGTAGAATCATTGGACATAAAATATACACTTCTTATGTTCATTGATTTTGCATTTGATAACACTAGGGTTGTGTTGCCATCATTTCTGGCTTGGCTCAGGAACGTGTGAGTGCACAGGCGTGCCAGCATCTGTGCTGATGCAAGGAAGGAGTCGAAAACTTTTGACCCCGGCGCCGTTCGTACGCAAAACTAGATGGGTTGCGGTTCAGATATGACCCAGCCACCTGTAGATTAGAAGACTTCTGATCCGGTGATTGCTAGGAGGATTGGGGTTTGTCCTCCAAGGTTCTTCCCCCCAATTTTATGACAATATTGACGACGGCCACGTTGATGGTGGCCGTTTGATGTAGAATCTGCAGAAATTAGGGCCGTGTGGGATGACGGCCGTTTCAAGGATGGATGGGCCGTGTGGGGTGACGGCCATTTCAAGGATGGATGATGATGAGAATCAATAAAAAATTAAAAAAAAGACCAATAAAATCTCAGTACCTGCCGCCTGTTTCCCTATGGCCGTGATTGGTAGCATAGAGAGAAGATATCGGGGGGCTGCCTTAAAGATTATTGGTTCCGGGGTGCACATCGTGACTGCCCTTAGCCTTGCTTGAAGGGGTAAGCGATATCGTACCTAGCGATCGAAGTACGGCGTATCTTAAGATCGTACCTAACTATGATCGGAGTAGGGCGTACCTTCTTAGCCTTGTCTAGGAGTAAGGGGGATCTCCATGTGTTGTTACGACAGGAAGCAACAGGAAGATAGACTACTTCATGCTATGAGGATAGCATGAGAGTAGGGTGGTCTGAGAAGACCGAATAAGAGGTCTGTGGAGACTGGAATAGCTAGTGTAGTTGTGTGTTGATCGAGGGATCTCTTTCCCTTGTCTGTAGGTCCCTATTTATAACTTTCCCAACGACCCATTCTTAGGAAGTTTAACCCCACCTTATATAAACCACCCATGTTTATAAAAAATGGGGGACCCCACTTCCCATGTTCTTTTAGTGAGTTCTACCTTGTGGCCAACTTTCCACGTAGTGGTAGGTTTCTTAACAATCCCCACTTCCCTAAATTGAGGGACACTTGTAGCCACATAACATTTCATCCTACCGCCGGGCTACGGCGGGTGTAAACAGGTTGCCTAGTTGGTAAGGGGGAGAACCTTGGGATGAACGGTAAACCCAAACGTTCTGGATTCAAAACCTCATTCTGGTGTTCTCTAACTTAATCAATATATGGTCCTTACAGGAGAGTTCATGTATTCGGGGGTTTACTCCCCTAGGGTGGGTCCAATTGAGACCCAGCCTAGGGTAGGTTCCCATGTTTCTTTGTTTAATTTGTTTAGAAATTATTTTTTGTTACAATGTGAGAAGAAGTATTCAAAATTGGCTATGTGGTTTGCATCGGTTACGAATGTGTGATTGGCTTATTTCTCCTCATGTATACTTTTTCTTCTCTAGGTTGTTATCGGGTTCCATTGTTTTTAAAGATTTTGTTGTTCGTTTGGAGTCTTAATGCTTGAGCTTGCTTTTTTTTTTTGGGTAGGGAAAAGCACGATTGAATTAAAATCTCCAGGTCGAAAGACCTCTTACATCATCAAAAAGCAAAGGAGAGACATCAGGGGGAGGAGAGGTTAACCATGAACATGAAAACCTCTCTAAGGCGAAGTTTGCGAGCCTGTCAGCAGGTTTGTTACCCTCTCGGAACGTGTGGCAGAACTGGACAGATGAAAAGGAAGCACAGAGGTGCCTAGCCTGAGAAATAATCCCCAAAATACTCCAAGGTATCTCTTTATCAACATTCTTCATTAATTGAATGATGACCATCGAGTCCCCTTCAATAATGATCTCCAAGCAATGTATAGCCACAGTTAACCTGATGCCTTCAAGAACCGCCATTGCTTCTGCTTCCAAAGCAGATTCAGCAATGCATTCATAAGCAAAACCTCCTAGGAACTTGCCGGAACTGTCTCGGATCAGACCTCCCGCAGCCGCACGACCTTGAGAGCTCTTATATGCGCCATCGAAATTTAACTTGACTAAAAGGGCAATTGGACGTATCCACTGAACTGCTATAGGCTTTTGTTGGTGAGACCCGGCTGTAGTAGTTGACAACAGCTTTGTTTCTTGCAGGAGTGATACTAAATCCTTACAGGTGGCAGTGACAGATGGCTTCCCTCCTTCAAACAAAATTCTATTTCGGCTTCGCCAGACAGCCCACCCGAAACAGGCAACCTGCGACAGAAAAACAATGCTTGAGAAATCTACATGTGGATTCGTCAAAGAAGCTAGGAATGAGAACCAGGATAGCAAATCCGATTGGGGTCCCAAGGATTGGGTTGTTCCCCCGATGACTCGAAACCATATGGCCCGAGAAAAAGGGCAGTGCATCCACAAGTGTTCGGTTGTTTCTTGAGAATTATTGTAGAAGAGACAAATGTTAGTAATATTTGGAAGTCTTGAAGCTAACAAGTGAGCAGTGGGGAGACCACCATTCAAACATTTCCATGTAAATAACCGAATACGAACTTGGCACTGTAAGTGCCAACATTTTGTCTAGATGGGGTTAGGGGTGAAGGTGGCAGCTCCAATCAACAAAGGATAAGCAGTCGAAACTGAGAAGGACCCAGACGCCGTCAAAGCCCAATGGCATTGGTCAGTAATGATTGATGGAGAGATTGAAGTAGACAGAATTTTGTGAAGTGTAGGACCCTCCCAAAAGGTCGATATTACCTGGTGGTTCCATTGCATTGTTGTGGGATTGATCAACTGGCTAACATGTTGCAAGTTGAAAGAGTGCTGATTTTTTTGGACTTGCAAAAGAGAGTCCAAGCCATGGACCCATCTGTCTTGCAAAATATGAATATCTAAACCATTTGCTACCATCCAGTGAACTCTATGTTTAAGTAAAACATGCATACCTTTGAATTGTCGCCATCCATAAGAGTGGGTTTGCCTGAAGGTAGCCGCGTGGAAAGTGTTATCAATGAAGTATCGGTCCTTCATCACATGGAACCAAAGACTACCATTTCCAAAGTCCAGCTGCCAAGCAGCTTTCAAAACCAGAGCTTTGTTCATTTGAGCAGCTTGTTTGATGTTTAAACCACCGTACTTTGATTGAAGGGTCAGTCTCTCCCAACTAGAGCCGGCAAAAAGCGAACCGACCCGACGGGTCAACCCGACCAACCCGATTATAAACGGGTTGGGTTGACCCGTTTATTAATTGGGTTGGGTACGGGTTGAGGTTTTCCCAACCCGTCCAAAATCTGGTCAACCCGATTACAACCCGTCAACCCGACGGGTTACCCGATTACAAATTTTTCAAAATTTTTGGAAATTTCGTTTTAGCGGAAATGCGGAAGCCATTTAGCTAGGGTTTTCACGACATTCCTCTTTTCGTTTTGTCTTCGCCGAAAATCGCCACAGCCCACAGCCACTCACCTCTCGACAGTCAACTCTCGCCCTCTTCTTCCTCGGTTGAGTCGGTTCCTCTTCGGCAACGGCAAGTTCGGCTAATCGGCTCTTCGGCTTCTTCCATAGTTCGAGTTTGCCTCGCCCTCTCACCCTCTCAAAGTCGAAGTCTCTCGACAGTCGACTCTCTTGAGTCTCTTCTTCCTCGCCTCCTCGGTTCCTCTTCGGCAAGTTCGGCTAATCGCCGGTCGGTGCTCTTCAACCTCAACCTCAAGTGACCAAGTCGGCAAGTCGATCCTCATATTATCTGTAAGTTTTTTTTTTTTACTTGTAGAATGGAGATTGGGTCGTGTTCTACTGTTCTTCTTGCCGCTCGATCTAGGGGTCGTGTTCTACTGTTCTTCTTGCCGCTTGATCTAGGGGTCGTGTTCTACTGTTCGTCACTTTTTTTTTTTTTTATCTTTTCTCCCCTTTCTCCCTCTCGAGTAAGGTAGGTGAATAAATCGAGTTAGATTAGGTGTCTGGACTCTGGAGTGTGGGAAGTTGGGAACCACAAAATATTATGGGTAACCTAAACAGCTAAAAAAAACGATTTTTTGTAGATTTTAGCACAGCTGTCTGATGGGTCGGAGAGCGAGCGATAAGGAGGAGGAGAGAGAAACGAAGAGTAAAAACGATTGTTTGCAGATTTTTTTTCTTTGCTGTGTCCTTTCTTTCCTTCGTTCTTCTCAGCGATTCTGCGCAAGTCACGATTGTTTGTTGCAAGTTCAGGTCTCGATTTTCTATGCGGAGGGGAAAAGTGGGGAAATTTGAGTTTTACGAAAGGTTTTCCAGAGATTTTAGTGGTTTTTTTTTCTAGATCAAAGCACGATCTGGGGTGAAGGTATGGGTTCGGAAGATACTGACCTGGATGATGTTTGTTGTGGTGGAGGAGGGCTGTCTCTGGGCAGATCATCGGTTTCATGCTCGATTTGTCTTGAGTTAGTGATTCAAAATGGGGGCAGATTGTGGGCGAAGCTGCAATGTGGGCATGAGTTTCATCTCGGTAAGTAAATTTTTTATTGTTCGCAAAATTTTTTTTGATCGGCACTGTTGAGTTCTGGAGATCTGTGATAGGCTCATTTATAAAAATCCTTCTATTAATGTCGCATTGATTTTAGCCAAAAAAAATAAAAACGAAATCAAGTTTAACATTTTTAAAACATCGTAGTTTGTTAGAAAAATAGATCTGTGGCTTATAATTCTATAACATGTTTGTTTTTTTTAGCTGTTTAGTTTTGATGAGAAATATTATTTTTCTTTTATATTTTTACAATTATTCAAAATATTAAGAATTATGGGTAACCTGAATTTCATTGATTACATAGCATTGTTTGGTAATTGAGAAGTTACAATAATGTAGAAACATATGAAGGGATAATATAAATATTCAAAAGCAGCCATTTTCAATCTACTTACATATATAAGGGAAACTATATTAGAAAAATTGGAAACTTAAATGGAGGGGATTCTTGTTTTATGAGTCTTAAATAGACTAAATTTTGTGTTCTTTCTTTCTTTTTTATTTTATGACTGAAATTTCATTTGGACACCCAGCGTTCATTATTTCATGTATTTGTTTTATTTTAAAGAAATGTCATCTGCAGATTGGAAGGTAATAAAAAGGAGAGAAATCAGATAAGAAAAGAGGATAGAAGAAGGATATTTAATTAGGTGGAGGTGTTGAGGATGGATGGAGGGATTCAATTCACATAATACTATTGCATTCTATCAACGACAGTGAGAAATTCCCAGTCCAGTTTGGACGTGAGGTGAGAAGTTCTTACATTTTAATCTCTATATCTTCTGCCTCAGCTCCTGTACATACGATGATCGTGAAAATGTGATTATAAAGACAAACTCTGCTTTCATTAATAAGAATATTATTTGGTATTTTTTTTGGGTGGGCTGTTATATATGTACATTATTAAACGCCAGGTCCTGTACATTTTTTTTGGTATTAGAGAAGCCAATAGGCTTTTTCAACATTATCAATGGGGTGGATTTCCAGAAGTGTTGCACCATTAGAACACTAGATCTCTGTGATTATCCTACCAATCCTTTTTTTTTTCCTTTTTCCTTCATCAAAGTGTGCAAGAGTTAAGAGAGTCTTAAAAGGAATAGAGAGGTGGTGGCCTGGAGGGGTGTAATGGGTTTGGTTTCATTTTAGCTTGAATTGAATGAAAGAAGCTTCTTTTGATTTTTCAGTAACTGTTTTGCTTGTAGGTTCTTTCCTCTGTTAATGATTTCCATATATTTGCCTCTTTTGCAGGGTCTAACCGAAAAGTTCAAGGACAAGGATGAAGGACCCACGCCACAGGTGGATCATGGGCCATGTAGTCTTTACCTAATAGGATCCCCACTCCCTAGCGTGATTTAGTGTTTTTCTTTGGTTTTTGTTGGGGGTGGGGGTGGGGGTGGAATCACCTGTGGTTGAACAGGTAGAAGGTTAATCACTTGTAATAATTTCTCAAAGTTCAACTTGATGTTTTGTATGATTGTATCTGTATGGGCCGTATGGCCAATTGCCATGGCCCATGGGCGTCAAAGATGTAAAACTGGTAAATCACTAAATCGGCCAAGTTTTGTTGACGAATGGTGGCAAATCAGCCAAATCCGAAGATTTCAAACTAGTTTTTAAGTGTAAAACTCATTTAAAAAAAATAAAATAAAATAATCGGGTTGGGCGGGTTGAACCCGATTAGTGGCGGGTTGGGTTCGGTTTGGGGTTTTCCCAACCCGCCACTAATCGGGTTCAACCTGACCCAATCCGATTATACCTCAACCCGATTATGACCCGCCCGAACCCGACCCAACCCGTTGCCACCTCTACTCCCAACAGAGAGTGTGGACGAGTTGTTTGTCCGGCCCCTTTTGCCAGAATAATGATCGTGCATATTTGTCCAGGGATGCGTGGACATCCTTCGGAAGTAGAAAACAGCTCATCATGTGAACCGGGAGAGAAGACAATACCGATTTGATGAGAGTCAGTCGTCCCATTTGAGAAATAGCAAACCTTTCCAACTCGAGAGGCGACTTGAGACTTTGGCTAGGAGCTCCTCACAATCTGACCTACGAGGCTTATTCTGTAGCATGGGAACACCCAAGTATTGACCCCTTGCCACTCTACCTTCTACTTTGAAGATTTGTCTGATTTTCATCCTAGCTTGCCTGGTGGTGTTTCTGCTAAAATGCAATGAAGACTTTTGTGGATTGATTTCTTGGCCAGCCTCACCACAGTATTTGTACAGGAGATGGATCATATCATGAGCCTCTCTTTCATCCGAAAAACCTGTAGATGTTTACATCATCTGCATACGTGAGGTGGGAGAGCCTAAAACCACCTCGTCTGATAGAGATTCCGCGGAAGCGGCCATCCTCTTCCGCCCGATTGATGGCTAGGGATAGCACCTGTTGACATATAATAAAAAGGTATGGGGAGAGAGGGTCACCCTGACAGAGACCTCTCTCAGCTGGAAAAGAACCAAGAGGATTTCCATTCAACAGGATACTATAAGTTACAAAAGTAACACATTCCATCAGTAACTTAACCACTTTCTCCTGAAAACCATACGCTTTCAAAACCTTTGCCAATACAAATAGATAAAGGCACACTATCATGGTCAACTTGTTTCACGCGCAGCAGAACGACCGTGCGGCACTATGACCCTCGCGTGCCATAGCCGATCTTCTCATTCAGGTGCTTTTGACCCATTTCCGAATGCCCACATGATGCATCGACAGGATACGACTTACTCTAAAGTCCTTCACACCAAGCCCACCTTGGTTGGCTCACAATCTGCATCCCAACATCCGTCCTGATGCTCGCCCGGCTTATGAGGTTTCCCTTGTCATTGCAGCCCTCAAGCACAACATCGTGTCATGAGATGCCCAACTAAGTCCATCATCTAACTTGCCCCACTCAAGGAGGTTCACATGTATATCGGGTCATTACCGCGCACACTGAATAGCCAATGAGCTCTCAGGCGCTCCCATGTTCTTGTATTGGGTTGCCAGCCCACAACATTATCCTCGAGTCTCTCTCAAGCAAATCAAGGCAACTCATATCTCGTAGCATCGCAAATAGCCCAACATGGCGCTTCGCGCCTAACATAAGCAACACAAGTATTCCTGGCAAGGCGTCGCCCCTTTACCTTGCCTTCATGCTACGCCGCGCTTGTGGCGCCCATCCGAACCCAAGATAGGCTACCACACAAGCCATCACTAAGCCCTTGTGGCCTAGTGATAGCCCACTCGCCTACCATGCCTACCTAAGTATGCATAGCGCACACAAAGGCCTCACAGCATAGTAGCCCGATGAACCGAGGCAAGCGCACTATTGGCGGGCCGCTTGCCCTAGTAGTGTTCTGGGGTGTGCCATCGATACCCCAGGAAGCCTTGGACACATCCTCCAACATGCCAAGACCCACCCCCCAAGTCGCTTGAGGAGTGCTTGTTCCGTGCCTCACAAAGGCACCAGAGAAGGCCAAACACATACCACCTCCCCTTAAGGTGGATGCTAAGGATTTAGCATTAGTCCAGGAGGAAACATCACCTCTGCCAGTACAATCATACTACCCTTTTTCAAAGTTCTGAGTGGAGTTTTCTCAAGTCGTCTAAACCAGTAGCTTCATTTCAATCCCTAGTTTATCTTCAACTTGACTGGAGCCCAAAACCACTCTCAAATTAATCTCCACGCCTTTTCAAAGTCGTGGGACTAACTTGCTAGAAAACCACCTTATGGCCATTTCTTCCACTTGGGCACCCTGCCCATATTTAGGCAACTTTGTGCCATGCTCAAACACCCTTAAGGTCAGTTCTCAAAAGCTCTCCATGAGTTGGCCACACTAGGCCAAAATATGCCTCGCTGGGCTAAGCCATGTGCCCACCATGGCACTATCATGACACTATTGTGTGCCAAGTTGTGTGCTACGCCTGGCACTGTCATGGTCCATGCTATGCCACACTTTTGGACCAACACACCAAACGACATGTGGGATAACATGCCAGGAGAAAGTTGCGTGACGGTCCAAACGCAGCCCAAAAGAAACTGCGCCTTGAGAAACCCTCGTCACGACAGAGTTTCTCGCATACAAACGCAGCCCAAGGGTTTCTATCCGCCGTCGTTCAACTTCAACTTCAAATTCTCAAAATCTAATTCGGCCCGTTTGAACAAGAGAGAGGAGTGAGGGATCAATTATTTTAATGCCTTCGTTTTGTACAAACCACACAACGGTACTACCACACTACGTGGGACAGGCAGCAAAGAGACCAGGGTCCAAGCATGTAGGAACTCTCTTCTTTTCCCGTTGGAGCTCTTACACCAAGGCGGATATCTCAGAAAACCTTGTTTCACTTTCTGGGTTTCGTGCGAGATCGCTATCCATCATGGAATATGAGAAAGCAGGGCTGGGATCCTCAGAATCTGAAAAATACTCGGCGGAATTGGATGTTGCTGTTAGAGTTGTCCAGATGGCATGCTCACTATGTCGAAGGGTTCAAGAAAGTTTGATTTCTGAATGCCACAATCAGGTCCAATCCAAGGATGATAATTCTCCTGTTACCATTGCAGGTGATTCGCAACTTTCCTACTCTTGGTTTTGTGGATTTGAGCTTTTGTCTTTCGTTTTCTTCTTTTAATGGCTTTCTCAATGTGAGGTTGATTTTAGTGTTGGGGTTTGAGATGACCTTAGTTCAGTAAATGGGGCATCGAGGTTGGTACTCCTATGTAATGCTAGGGTTATTAAGTGCTCGCCCCCTGCTGGCGTTTATCATTGATGGGATTTTGGGCTGCAGAAGAAAAATGTGGGGTTTGATTGCATGATTTCGCGTGAGAGAATTCCTATATACCAATGTAATAAACTTGACGTAGCTGATTTCATCCCTCATTTAAAGTATCTAAAAGGATGTTTTCAAATTAAGAGGTGAAAGAAACTATAGGAGCAATATTTGTCGTCTGAAATTTAATTTCGTCAGGTCTGAAACAAGGTTGAAAGTATTGGTGATCAAATGAAGGGAGAAGTATTGCATAGAGTTTCTGATAGAAGTATTTTATAGAGTTTCTTCATAAGATTTTATAAATTAAGAAAGAACAAATGACCGACAATTGGTGTACAGGACAAAATCTGAGGTCCCTTAAAAAGATAAAACTAGGTTATTTCTATGTGGTTTGAGCCACGCCATGAAGCCTTTGGCTTTCCACATCTACGTGCTGAGAGGGAATAGATATGGCAATAAAATATCTTGCTCTGTCTAAACCAAAATCTACCAAATAAAATCTCATGAAGCTGGGATTGCTGAAATTTCCTTGTCATTTTTACACGACTGGAAGAACTATGATGCTATTTGATTAGTTGGTTGAAGAAGACTAGCAGATCTGATTGTGGAATGAGTAATGTCTGGTTTGCAGCTATGCAGATAAAGTGAAAAACTTGATTCTTTTTTCTCAGCTAATGACATATAAATATTCAAATATTTATTTCCATTTCTAGGTGAAAAACTACTTTTAGTACAGGTTGTTCTTGGGTAACAGTAACACATTGCCTGTTTTTAAGTCCATAAAGTTAGAAAAGAAGTAGAACTTTTACATAAATTTGGTGGAATTTTTTCCCCCAGAAAATCCTTGGAACAAAGGCTTCTAACTGGGCAAATTTTTATGGTTGCCAATTTGGAAAAACGGTCTCCTACAAATAAGGAAATATACATTGCATAATAATGGAGTGATGAAAGATGTCTTTTGGTCATCTCTTATGTTCAACATAGACAGTCTGCATTTCTCGGCAAACCTAGCAAAGGATCCTTGATTGAGTGCCCACCTTAATTGGAAGAACATGGCACGTGATATCTATCTTTATTTCTGCTAATAAATGGATCAACATATATGTAAGCACACATATATGTATACAAACCATAGCTGCTCCAATTTGTAGACCTCACACATCTATATTCCTTCCTTGATGATGGCATAGCTCTTCTTAATTTTTTTCTTTTAATCTCTCTTCCAGATAGTGTGTGACTATGTCTTGGAAGAACACGAACACATCCTAGTACCCAAATGATGAACTTCTTTTCACTGTAAGATTTGAAATTATTATTTGTTTCTTGATCACAAGATTTGCTTTTGTAACAGCCATATATTAATATTTGCGTACCTGCATCCTAGTTGTCAGGCTATCAGCTTGTAATTCAAGGATTGATCACACTGAATGAAAAATTGAATAATGGAGTTGTGAAGTTGAAGAGAATGGATGTCACCATAAAGCGTGCAAACTTCTACTTAGGTTTAAAAAGAAAAAAGAAGAAGGAAAAAGGTAGATCTAATTTGTGTCCACATAACCAAAATGTTCTCAAAGCCATTATTCTCTCTTCCTGCACTTGATAAGCAAACGGTTTACTGTTCCTTTCTTTCAATCTCTAGAATAAAACTCTTTTTCTCTTGTCACCTATAACCTTTTTTTTTTTTTTTTTTTGCATTGTTGATTGGCTGATGCTCTTGGTCTCACTACATAAACAGATTGGGGTGTTCAAGCGACTGTTAGTTGGGTATTGTCTGACTTCTTTGGCAGCAGAAATATATCTATTGTTGCTGAAGAAGATGCTCAGACTCTGTCCAAGGCAGATGCTGCAGGTCTACTGGAAGCTGTCGTGGATACTGTAAACAAAATCCTAGCTGAAGCCTCTAATTTTGGACTCAAGTGTCCAGATAAGGCCCTTGGCACATCTGATATTCTTGAGGCCATCAGTTGTTGCAATTCATCGGGGGGTCCCGCAGGAAGATATTGGGTGCTTGACCCTGTAGATGGAACATTGGGATTTGTACGCGGGGATCAGTATGCTGTAGCTTTAGCCCTGATTGAGGATGGAGAAGTTGTAATTGGAGTTCTTGGGTGCCCTAATTACCCAATGAAGAAGGAGTGGCTCAGTTATAATCATCAAATTATGTCTAAGTTGTCCACATCCACATCTGAATCTTGGGATAAGGGTTGTGTGATGTATGCAAATAAGGGTAGTGGCAAAGCTTGGATGCAGCCATTACTCCATGGAAGCAAGAACCTGGTGTGGCCAAATTCTGCAAGTCCAATTAAAGTTTCCTCCATTGATGATCCTGCATTGGCAACCTTCTGTGAACCAGTCGAGAAGGCTAATTCAAGCCACTCCTTCACAGAAGGATTAGCTCACAGTGTTGGGCTTAGGTGCATTTCTTTTCCATTCAGATCTTAACTATGAAATTTCAAATTCTGTATATTTTTTTCTTGGATAGTTCAAGTAGGTAGCCACCATGGAGCCTAGTTGCATGTACATTCCTTCCTGGTCATGTTACAAATTTTCATGTCTACCTTATATTATGTTATAAGTGTAAATAAAAATCTAAAATTTTATATTATGAATAAGGAAAGATGCACAGTGGTGCTAAAAGGTCAAGTGGAATGGATGAAGATTCCATGACAAAGGGAGGAAAAAAAGGGTAAGGAAAGGAAAGGAAAGAGCTACATTTTCAGACAAACCTGTTTTCTTTTAGGAAAAAAATGGCTAAATATAATAGGTTTTGTCCCTGATCTGAAATCTAAAACCATGGAAGAATCTTTTAGGTGATGAGGCTTTCACAGTCATAATCTCATAACTAATCCTTCTTTTTTTCTTTGTTGCATAGGGGAATGCAGACTTCAGGTTACTGAAGCTCTGAACCAGTTAGGATTTAATATTGTCAACATTATATTTAGGAATAGAAACAAATCCAAAAATGCATGATTTTGCTCTTAATAACATGTCTGTGCTCATATATTTACAATATTCAGTGAAAACCTTATGCATGAGACAAGTGAAATGGAGGTTTATTCTTCTTCCTTCTGTTATTCGATGCATGTCTACACTACATAGTTTTGGTTGGGTAATGTTTTTTTATTTCTCCTCACAGTTCACCTTTTACACTCCAATGGCAGAAAGCAGCCACTTCGTGTCTACAGCATGGTGAAATATGCAGCTATAGCTCGGGGTGATGCTGAGATTTTTATGAAGTTTGCAAGGGCAGGATACAAGGAGAAGATATGGGATCATGCTGCAGGTGTTCTTATCATACAAGAGGCTGGTGGGGTGGTAACTGACGCTGGAGGACGTCCGCTGGACTTCTCAAAGGGTATATACCTAGAAGGTCTTGATCGGGGCATAATAGCTTGTGCTGGAGTTGTACTACATGAAAAAATCATCAGGGCTGTTGATGCTAGCTGGGATTCTTCTAGGCTATGAGGATTGGTGTTTATTGCCAGCACTACGACGGAATGCAAAAAGTTCTTATGGTGGCACGGTAAGGACATCTTATTACAAGCATTATTTGCAGTTGGGGAAAACTTGATTTTGGTACCTTGTGGTATTGTGACATTTTTGACCCTTGGAAAGTGGCCTAGCTGATTTTAGAGTATTAACTTAACCCGATTTTGTTTATATTTTTGTCTTTTCATGATCATACCACATCCTTCAATACCATCTTAATTAACTATAGAATTGTTCTCTAGAAGGAAATGATAATATGATTTAACGAATGTGATTTCTTGGTATAATATGAAATATTTAGAACCTCTACTGACTTGTTTGAGTAATCTGGAAAATATTTTGTATAAAAAGGTTTTTCATGCCTGAAGAGTTGTTGACATTAGTACAAATTTCTCTTAACCTTTTCTTTTTTTTTTTTTTTAAATTCTAACTGTTTTTCTTATCAACTTCCCAAAAACAATGGCAGGAGATGAAATTGCTGGAAGAGATACTAAATGAAGCTCAGGATTGTCCTGCAAAGGTACCTACTAAGCAAACGCAACAACTCATTGCCAAGTTTGTTTCACTGTTTTTGTAACGGTAAGTATCTTGCTTCACCAATTCATGACCGCATTTTATTATAAAGTTGCTCGGTTCTTAGTCAATGGCTGGTCCTGCTTACAGCTACTTTTACTTAAAAGATACATGTAAAACTCAGAAAAATACGGAAATACATTGGTGGTTGGAATAAAATAACATTGTGCACCATTCCCTTTTCATTTTTTTGTCCGATTAAAATGAATCATGCGTTAAGAAAGCTTGCAAATGAACCTTCAAGCTGCATCTTTTGTGGATTGACCTCTTTCAAGTATAATACTTAGGTGTGCTGAATCATCTGATGACGTCTAACAAATAGAAATATGGAAATGCTATGCTGTTCGTAATAAAATAACTTTGTCCATTCGCCATTTAAATTTTTTTTTGTCAAAGGAAAACTTGCATTAAGAAAGAAGATGCAGTCCGTAAGCTACATCATCTGGAGACTGATATAACATTTGAATAGTTGGTCTTCAAGTGTGATGCAATTCCATTCTTCAAACTCCTTGCAAGAATTTCCCCCCAGTTATTGCTGATTGTTGTCAATGTTTCAAATCACCTGGGCGAAGCTAGGCAATCGACCTGCTTGTAGCCTAGGAGTTTAGGCGACAATTTAGGTCTAATTTACAGTTCTTTATCTCAACCACGTCTCATTCAAATGAAATCTTATTTGGATCGGTGATATCTCCACCGACAGTACAGATACCGAGGAAAGTCCCTCATCTTACTGGGATAAAATAGAAATTCAATATCCTTGTAACAATCCCAATCGTTAACTATTTTAATGAGCTGTTTATATGATTTATCCTCTTGATAGAATTGTCACAAGGTCATGGTGTAATCAAATCTAATGAGAGCAGTTAATTATTCGGTACAATAAATTACATCCCTTTTTTTTTAACTATACAAACAATTTGGGCAACGCTACCCCAGAGCATCCTGAAAAATAAAAAAAAATTACTCGTGATCCTTTAATGGTGATGAACCTCTCAAATCCAAAGCAAAGTTTTTAAGTCTCAGAGTGCTTTTGGCATCTTTTCATTTGAAGAGTGAAGAGAAAAAAACAGTGACAATATTATAGAGAAAAGAGAGAAAAAGGGAGCATAAATTACTGCCTTAATAGAAAGAAACGAGAGCAATAGCTTCAATAAAAGCTATATCTCTACTGTACATAAAAAAAAACACAAAAACATGGTATGTATTGCTTGCAGTATTCTGGCATCAAAAAAAGTCCTAATAATTCTTTAAGAAACATCAAGGTAGCACTCAAACAAGCTATGCACATATGTTATAAAAGTCGGCTAAAACAACTGACTCATTTCTCCTTTGCCTTCAAGGGCATATGCAACGCACATCCATGGACCGTTCCACCATTGTTATCAAGTCACATTGCTGCCCTTACGGCTCCTCTTGCTGCTTCGCGTTTTATCTCTGCAGCTGTCCCACTACCTCTGAAGTACATATATACTTGCTGTGCAACAGAAGTAAGAATAATGAATCAAGAATGTTACGAAAACAAGTCACCTGTGCATGTCATTTATGCGTGCATGTCAGGGGAAATAAAGCCTGGAAAGGGACCTGAATAACCCAGATGCTGACCAAAGATTCAACAACAAATGCGCCAAACCCAACGAAGTAAAAGATCTGCAGGCAATGAATAACCAGTTATTAGATTTGAGCCTACCAGTAATATTTGACAAATTCTAATCTTCAACATCTGGAAAAACCTTGAAAAAAAACAGGGCCATCTAAAAGCAAAATCCAGGCTGGTTGACTGGTGAGAATTATTGGCAAGAAACCTGAGATAAATATATTTCACTTCTGGATATGGGAGCTCAAACCTGGCAATGTATACTTCATGCGATCCCACTTGAGATACTAATTTTCAGCGCCAAACACAATTACCAAATGACAATAAACCATAGACCCTTTTTTTTTTTAATTATGGAGAACCCAATGGATAATTAGAAAAATTGACAGCTGTTTGCACACAAAAAAGTCACGAATATGTACTAGTAAGGCCTTCAAGGTGAAAAGGTTAGCCACATGACTTATCTAGAAGGTCCCTTGATAGGTGAGCAGTCTGGCTTGGTTGTATCATTGATGCAAATAGAAAAATAACCTATCTCGGTCATGATTAATCAGTGTGAGGCAGAACAAAAAATCTTTTGCAACAAAAAATTAACAGAAATTTTAAACCAAAAAAAAGGTAACGTTCATTCATCTCAATCACTTGTGCAAATATGTCAGATGCACATAATTTTGATGAAATAAGAGGTTCAGCTGGGACAAAGTTTTCCCTTTTCCTAAATGGGAATATGAAAAGCATTACATAACATGAATCTACTAGAGATAGGAAAGTGTCATGATCAGAGAATGATTTTTAACAGGTCATCTGCCTATCATGAATTGCAAATTGGGAAAGGAAACCTCTCATTCTATTTTTGGGACATCTCTCTCCTTATTGCATAAATTTGGAGAACATTGTACCCACTAAAACACTAGAAGCCAGCATGTATCTTTACGGTAAGAAGTGAGACTATGATAAACTAATTTTAATTTTATGGCACTAAAAATCAAGGTATGGTAACTTACGCCGACCAAAACATTGTCGCCCACAAGATCTATTGCCGGCAGAATACCTCTGTTCCATAGCATCACAGCAGACAAACAGCGTAAGTAGGGTACAAAAAATTGCATACACTTTCATATGGAGTTGAGTAAAATATCACTATGTTGTGCCTTTTTGACAGATAACATCTACTTAGTACCTTGAAAAATAAAACAAAAAGAAAACTACAAACATGCTGAATATAGATATGGTTATGTGCGATTGATACCTAATGTTCATACATATTACCATATGATTTAAACAACTTAACAAGAACAGAACCAAAGTAATTGACATAAAAAATTTCATTGGACATCTGCCTACCATATAAGTTTACAAGAACTTACGTGAGAGATTTCCCTTTGAAAATAACAGGAGGAGCTATAGCCGCAAAGATACAAAAGCCAATGTGAATCTGTGAGCAGGTTATAGTAAGGAAACAAAATTGAGATCTTGCAAGGAATCTTAAAACATGGGAAGCAGATGAACCAATAAAGAGAGAAGAATAATTACCAGAAAAAGATGGAAAAACCACCAAAACTTGAATGCACTATCACTCCTGTACAAAGGGACATGATGTGGTTATACAACATAACATTGCAAAGTATCACAAAAAACTAAAAAGGAAAGAAATGAAGAATTTCTGTGAAGAGGTCTACAGATCATGCTGCAGACAATAAATAGACTCCTTTTCTTTGTTTTTTTCCTTCATTCAAATTGGTAATATAAGGGACTCGTGGCTTAGAAAGATGTGTGAAGTGGGCCACACTATAGAATTTTGAGGAGCTCACTACAATGTTCTTCATATTCAAAAAGCAACCCAGAAATTTATCATAACAATCAGATCTTTATGTTCCACAAATGACAATTCTCAATATATTCCCAAACCATCCAAAAGAATATCACGAGTCACAATCATGGAAATCATCCAATCAGATCAACATTTAATCCATATACAATCAAGTTAACTTTCAGTTCAGCCCATAACTCTTTTAAAAGATCATGCAGTAAGATCCATCTGCAGCTACTACTTTAATTGACCTCATATGCAGTCAACAATCTTTGATTGTTCCTTATGGATGTCTAATCATTATCATCATCATAAGCCAGTTCCCACCAAAGTGGGGTCAGCAAGACGAATCTTATCTTTCCATCCCCCTCTATCAAAAATCATATCTTCCGTTAATCAACGTTTTTATAATCATATCTTCAGTTAATCTATGTTTCTGTTTTATTATGAATGTATAATATACAGAGGAAAATATTAAATCAATACCTCATAGCACGATAGAGGGGACGATACCACAATACATAGCCCCCAGGAACCCCTGCCATGAAGTAGATAAGGGCAAGGAACCAGATTTTCACACCTACAACAAAAGAAATGTAAGCCAAATAACAATAGGTGATGCAAGGTGATGATGTGAGTTCATCTAATCTTTCCAACTAACCTTCTCCTTTAATCCAGGCCGTCGTAACTGCCACAATGTTCCACAAAAGACAGAAAAACAAGCCTGCACAATGAAGAAGTCCAAGCAATGTATGTATCAAAGTTGTTTGATAAAGGAACAAGAAAACATGACTATAGATAGACTTAAGGACATAGTTCAGTTAAATATAACATCATCAGGTCACAGCTGATTGCTGGAACAACATCTTTGTGGCCATGTCAGCTGCAAGATTGAGTTTCACACTATAGACTACTGGTCACCGCTCAACTCTCACAAACATGGGACGGAAAGCACAACAAGTGCACTCTATATATCCATCAGCAGCAAATTCATTTTTTAGGAACCATAATGAACCTGAACTTAATGGCTATTTTATCCAATGTGGAGTGGCACTATTTAATAACTTGTTTCACTCCTGGACATCTGATTCTGCCATTGGAGAGTAAAAATGTGACTGAGAGAACAACCTACCATACAAAGAAGTAATTTATCAACCTATTGGCATCATGAAGGCATCTTTCTCTTATGCAAAGATCCCTTTAATTATTTCCCAGTATAATGTCAGTCTTGCAACAAAAAATAAAACTCCTTTAGTAATTAAATGGTAATAACTTCTCCTATGATGTCATTCTCTTGTTCCCTTTTGCTCTACAACAATGTTCTTTTTTCTGTTTTTTTCCCCACTTAGAAAAAGGTTACTAGCACAGTAATTTACATTTTGTAGTTTGGATTTCAAGGTGTAACGGTAACAGAGTAGAAAAGTCTAGATACTTGAGTCCCTTGGATTTCAGGGTGTAACAGCAACAGAGTAGAAAAGTCAAGATACAAGAATCCTTGGCGAGAGATGGCATTCAGTCTAAACAATGTTACTTTTGAAAGCATTTGGACATTTGCAGTTTTGTATTCCAGTAAGAAGAATCCCCCGTAACTTTGTTTCACACTTCTAATAGTTTCTAAATTTAAACGAAATAGTTGCTCAATAACAGGGGCCATAATCATAGTCCTGTTAGAAAGCATATTAACCATCCAATGGTACCAAGATTGCGCGACCAAATTTTGATTTTGCACAAACTGTGTGATGTGGACATCTGACCCAGGTCTATGCGCCTATATCCAATTAGAGTTATAGTTTATGCAGGATATGTTTTATTTAAGATAAATATTATATTTGTTTTTAATTATCTTTTATTAGTTTGAGTAGGACTAGAATTTGCTTGCAAGTAGAGAACTATGTCTATAACTAAGCCTGTAATCTTCTGTTTTGAGATGAGAATGAAAATTTGTTTTTAATCATGTTATTTCTTGAGGTGAGAATCCTCTTGTTCTCAGGTAGTGGTGAGACTCCCGTCACCTAATAGTGGTGAGACTCCATTATCAAACCTTGTTAACGATTGGTGAGACTTCATTACCAAGCTAGTAAGGGTTAGTGAGACTCCAATCCCTTTTTAGGGTTGTCCTCCATCACTACGCTCAAAATTCAAGAAAAGTACAGATTTATAGCAATATTACATATTAATGTTTCAATGTTTTTACTGGTTAACAAAATAATTGCTTCTAGAAAGTCCTTGGAACTGACAAAATATCAGGAGTTCAAATGTCATGTTCAGATTTGAGTGATGCCAACTGGTATACTACAGTTATTGGTTCAGTAGAGATTCCCTTGCTTGGAATAAGAGGCAACCTTAGTCACTGGTTTCCAATTTTTCTTTTCATCTCACATCCTATGTCTTTGCGAGTATAATGGAGAACTTCTGAGGATGCAATACCAAGGACAGGTCATTATGAAGGTGATTTTGTCTATAGTTGCGGGATGGCAACACACTATACTTCAAGGGTCCTTCAGCAACTAAGGTCTTCGGAGAACATCAATGACTACATATTCTTCACCAAAGCTCATAAACTCCTCTCTTATATCCACCCAGTATGAGTGAACAAGCTGAATTTGGAAGAATGATCTTTCAACAATCTTAGGCTGTCTGCCATTAGAGACTTATTTAGATATCAACAGGGAGATCTAATACATGGTTTCTATGTGACAATTTAATGCATTAAGGTCTGACAAGATTACAGGGACTTTTAGATTTGCAGGTTGATGGAAGCTTCGACAATAGCATCCTGATTCACATCTGCTAAGACATGCTCTTATCCATCCTGCAAAACTGGTTCATCTCTTAGCTAATGAGATGAATATCTCATTATCCCATATGCTGATGTGCTTAGGTCAGCCAAAAAGTTAGCAAATGGATTGGACACAAGTAGAGCCACTAGAGGTTCTTTTTTTTTTTTTTTTCTTGTTCATATCATTTCCAGAAATGTTGAGCAAGATTCCAGATTGAGACAATGGCTCAGCAACATATCTGTCCTTTGCTATTTATTGTTGCAATTAATTTTTACGGTTTGTATAGGTACTTTTCGATAAACCTTCTTGGTTTGAGCTGATCTTACCATTGTATGTTCTTGTATGCTTCCTAGCATTCTTTTTAGTAAAATCTGTTTGTTATGTGTTGAGAGAGAGAGAGAGAGAGAGAGAAAGAGAGAGAGTATGTGCTTTAAAAAAAAATTTTACAAACTTGTATTGTTAAACCAGAGTTTCTACTTTTGATATTTGCTAAATGGCGAATTTGAAATTCCATATTGGTATCCCAATAGAGTTCAGTCTCACCATAATCACCTCATCCATCCAAGTCAATACCACCAAAATCTTCACCAATCCCAACCACAACCCATGTTAGTGCCAATGTTATCAAATCGCCTAGGTGAAGCTAGGTGATAGACTTACTCTTGTAGCCTAGGCGAATGCCTAGGCACCAAGGCGGTCAAAATATTTTTATAAGCTAAATAGGATCTGTCAGTTTTTTGAAATGAGCAGCCTACAACAGGGTAGAAGAGGAGACAGAAGAAGAGAGAAAAGGAGAGAAAGAGAGGAGGAGGAGGAGGAAGAGGGGAGAAGTACCTGATTGTGAGCAAGTTCTTCGTGATTCTTGTAGCTCTTCTCTTCGTTCTCTTCTCTAAGAGCTGAGCTACTGCGGGTTCTCTTTCTGATTCAAAACCCTTTTGCTTCGTTTTGTTTTGTTTTACGATATATTAATAATATACATTAAAAATAGATATCAATAATTATATAATTAAATAAAATAATTGGTAATAGGCGACTGCTCAGGCCAAAAAGGCGGTAAGGCGATTGCCTTATTGCCCAGGCGGACACCTAATCACATAGGTGCTAGCCCAGGCAAAAAAAGCCTAGGCAATCATCGCCTTAGCTTTTTAAAAAACGCCTAGGTGCCTAAGCACTCGTGCCTTTAATAACAGTGGTTAGTGCAATTGATTAATGAGGTTATTTGATAATGGAAATTTGGCTTTTCATAGACCAAAAAGTATAATGTCTATTATTAAATTTTTTTTTTTTATTTCCATATATGGGTGTAATTAGATCAGTTTGGTTCAATCTTCTGGTCAAACAAAAACCAAACCGCCTGAAAACTAGAATAGAAAACCAAAATGCTTTGATCAAAAACCAAGCAGATAATTTTTCGTTTAACCCTAAATTGAACCATTAAAAAGATTTATAACTACAGTTCAGTTCGATTCATTATATTTTATATATAGTGTGGGGGCGGGTGACAACCCTAAGGTATTTGTGATGATATCACAGAGACATGGACAACATATTTTCCATTCAAGAGCACAGCCAGAGTCCACTCACCAAAAAGAAATAGATGATCAATATCAAACAAATTTCTAATTTAACAATACTTGTGTATATAGAAAACTTGGTATTACCTTATCAAAAATCCATGAAAAGAAGAAGCCACATACCTAATAATGTAGTAAATGCGGTATATTGCATCCTTTGTAGATGAATTGGTATTTCATTTGCAATATCATGGTGAATAATGGGAAAGAAAGGCGGCCAGTTTTTCTCTTCTATAACAATTCCAGCTGCCAAACAAAAGGAAGAACTCAGAAACTAAATTATACGGCAATTAGCAATGAAATACTTAAGCAAATGGTAAATCTGGAAGAGGTTGTCAGTTGAGCTGGGATTGCATATAAGAGGCTACAATAGCCAAACTTGACCGACCCAACTAGGGTCTGGTCAAGTTGAACTCACAGCTTTACATTATAATTTGCCAACCCGACCTGACCAACCACTATTTGACATAAGTATATTAATCCCCATGCCAAAATAATCTCTTTTCAAACCATGCAGGCTCCGGCAGGATGAGGGTCGGATTAGAAAATATTCAGCTCCAATGAATAGTATAAGCATATATACAAATTCGGGTACCTCGTGCTATGGCATCTTCTTTGCGTTTTAGTTCCTGCAAGGGAGAAAATTCCTCATTTCAACAGATATAATTCATGAAGCAAATGATAATGCTATATTATATTTGTGGGCACAAATATGCCTTCAGGGCAATTTTTAATGCTTTTCAACCCTATGAAGCACGTAAATTTTTTTAAATCCAAGATCAACAACCTTCTGACCCTTCCGACCAGCCTGAAATATGCAAAACATAAGCTTCCAATCTTGGTATATAAAGGGGGATTCAGCTTCAACTATATCTTGGTTTAGGGCCAGAATGGCTCCTAGAGGCTTGCAAATCTTGTTAGACAGGTAAAGTGGTTGGCTACTGAGATAAAAATCTCATTCACCCATGTGCCAAGATCAGCCAACATTTCGGCCAGTATAATAGCCATATTACAAGTTAGGAGGCTTCTCAGTTTCAGGTTTGCCGTCAGATGATATGTTCAAACAGTGGGATTAAGTTCATTTTTCATAGGTTCATTTCTCATAGAATGTTGGTTTTCATGCTCTCTTGATCCTTTCAGTGGCTTGGATTTGTTATGAACTTGGTCATTTAAGTCCTTAGTCCTTGGGACTTGTCATAGAATAGCACGAAGTTTCATTTTCTAAGAATAATGGCCACTAGGGCGATTTAAAATGTATAATGAGCTTACTGTTGTATAAAATGCACCTCCCCCATAGTTTGATTGCCCTGATGATTTCCCCCTAACTGCTTGGTCCTGGCAGTAGAAATGCATAACGATAAGTTTCTTAAAGATATATCCAATGTCTTAATTTATTAAAAAGTAACAATCATTAATTTTGAATTGCAATCAGCATACATGAAATTAGTCCAAGGAAAGAACTATTATCCATTCCAAGCATTTAAGGTATGGCATCAACCATAATTATCTCCAAGCTTCATCCCCTTCCCCAATGTCATCAATCTAATAGGCAATATGAATGGCCCACAAAAAAAATTGGAAAAAAATAAAATAATAATAATAATCCACTAAAGCATGACAGGGATCCTAAAATTTTTTCAAGGTATTTGGAATTCCATGTGACACTTTGAACCCCAAGCATCTCCAAATACACTTCAGAAGCACAAGGGAAAAAAATTCTTTTTTTTTTTTTTTTGTGAGGTGTTGCGGATTCTATGTGACGGTTTAACCTCAAGGTTCACCTCTCAACTAAAGCACTTCTGTTGAAGAACAGGAACACCTAAGCTAAATTACATGCAGCTATATTCACATGCACTAACTTCGTTAAATAACCTGAATCCAATATACCCTTAAAAGAGTTAACGCCAAGCATAAAATCCACGCGACTTACTTGTAAGACAAAAAATTAGTGAAGTTTCATCTCAAACACTCATGTTTTAGCCACAGGCTTGATAATTAACTAAATCCAATAGTAATAAGTTTGAGCTATATCACCAACTCACTAATCTAAGAAGACAAACAGAAAAACTTAGCAAAATATAAAACCCCGTGTTTAAGCCCATTGTTAAGAAGTTGAGGCAATATGAACAACTCATTATTTAATCAGTGTAAAAATCTGGGCTTAGGGAATTTTTTGTGGGTTCCCACAGATACTGCTAATTAATAAAGAAGAGTTTGTAAAAAAAAATATCATTGAAAGTGCTACTTACTACAATTTATCAGAATTTGGAATTGAAGCACACTTCTCTCCCCTTTTAAAATGTTTCTCATCATAGGAGTGCCACTTGGACAAAGAAATGGCAGCATATACAGTTTAATTAAAAAGTGATGACTATTTTATAGGCTTCTCAGTTAATTGAATAAACTTCAGAATCAGATTCAATTAATTGCAAGAAAAAGTCAGCTAACAAAGATGCTTTTTAAGTAATTCCCCCAAGTAAACCACAGCTCATTTGTGATAAACGAGCAAATGGATTATACCTCCCTGATGAATCATAATCAAAGAGAAATAAATCACAAAGGGCACCTTAAAATCAGGCAAATATATAAATCCCAATAGAATTACACCCAGTATAAGATGATATTAAAAAAAAACAAACCAGATCTGACAACTCAAAGAACCAAAGTACAGTTCCGCTTTTACAGTGGCACACACTTAAAAAAAACAAAAAAATATAAAATTTGACACGCCTGAAGTCCCAAATTTCAGATTTCTCCAACTTCACGATCTGTAATCTAACAAAAGACCCCAACTGTAACCGAATTTAATCCAATTCCCACAAATCAATCATTCAAAATAAAGAAAACAACACCAGAGGAAAAGGAAAAACAGAAAATAGGGATATTGAGATATAACGAAGCTCAAGGACACAACGATCATTAGATCGTCGTTGGCAAACTCACCGCAAAAGGGTTGACTTCTTCTTCGTCGAAAGGAATCCTGTCGTAACGGCCTGCCATGAGACCGTATCTCTAGAGATCTAAGTCTGAGAACAGCAAAACCAAAGATCTAGAGCTCCAAGGATGAGAAAACTCCAGCAATTCAAAAACTAGGGTTTTATCCCCTTTTGGGTAGAAAAGAAGACAGGTATTGAGAGCGAGAGGGGGAGAAAGTGAGGTTTTGGTCAGTTTATAAATTAGGGAAACCACGACTTTCTGGTCAGTTCAACCGTTTTCGAAGCGACAAGCCGACGACTTTTGTTTTCTGTGAGGAATGGTGGAGGGATTGCCAAAATAGAAATCGTCGAGAGCCAACTGTTCGCGGGTAAGGGAAATTTCGTTTGAAGTTCTAGTCGAGGAACCGATTCAAAAAACTCACACACGACTGATGCATGATTTTGCTCTTAATAACATGTCTGGCCTCATATACTTACAATACTCAGTGAAAACCTTAGGCATGAGAAAAGTGAAATGGAGGTTTATTCTTCCTTCTGTTATTCGATGCATGTCTACGCTACATGGTATTGGTTGGGTAATGTTTTTTTTATTTCTCCTCACAGTTCACCTTTTACACTCCAATGGCAGAAAGCAGCCACTTCGTGTCTACAGCATGGAGAAATATGCAGCTATAGCTCGGGGTGATGCTGAGATTTTTATGAAGTTCGCAAGGGCAGGATACAAGGAGAAGATATGGGATCATGCTGCAGGTGTTCTTATCATACAAGAGGCTGGTGGAGTGGTAACTGACGCTGGAGGACGTCCACTGGACTTCTCAAAGGGTATATACCTAGAAGGTCTTGACCGGGGCATAATAGCTTGTGCTGGAGTTGTACTACATGAAAAAATCATCAGGGCTGTTGATGCTAGCTGGGATTCTTCTAGGCTATGAGGATTGGTGTTTATTGCCAGCCACTGGACTTCTCAAAGGGTATATACCTAGAAGGTCTTGACCGGGGCATAATAGCTTGTGCTGGAGTTGTACTACATGAAAAAATCATCAGGGCTGTTGATGCTAGCTGGGATTCTTCTAGGCTATGAGGATTGGTGTTTATTGCCAGCACTACGACGGAGTGCAAAAAGTTCTTTTGGTGACGACTACCAAAAAAAAAAAAAAAAAAGTTCTTTTGGTGACACGGTAAGGACATCTCATTACAAGCATTATTTGCAGTTGGGGAAAACTTGATTTTAGAGTGTTAACTTAACCCAATTTTGTTTATATTTTTGTCTTTTCATGATCATACCACATCCTTCAATACCATCTTAATTAACTATAGAATTGTTCTCTAGAAGGAAATGATAATATGATTTAACAAATGTGATTTCTTGGTATAATATGAAACATTTAGAACATCTACTGACTTGTTTGAGTAATCTGGAAAATATTTTGTATAAAAAGGTTTTCATGCCTGAAGAGTTGTTGACATTAGTACAAATTTCTCTTAACCTTTTCTTTTTTTTTTTAAAAATTCTAACTGTTTTTCTTATCAACTTCCCAAAAAACAATGGCAGGAGATGAAATTGCTGGAAGAGATACTAAATGAAGCTCAGGATTGTCCTGCAAAGGTACCTACTAAGCAAATGCAACAACTAATTGCCAAGTTTGTTTCACTGTTTTTGTAACGGCAAGTATCTTGCTTCACCAATTCATGACCGCATTTTATTATAAAGTTGCCCGGTTCTTAGTCAATGGCAGGTCCTGCTTATAGCTACTTTTACTTATAAGATATAGTTAAAACTCAGAAAAATATGGAAATACATTAGTGGTTGGAATAAAATAACATTGTGCATCATTCCCTTTTCATTTTTTTGTCCAATTAAAATGAATCATGAACTAAGAAAGCTTGCAAATGAAGCTTCAAGCTGCATCTTTTGTGGATTGACCTCTTTCAAGTATAATACTTAGGTGTGCTGAATCATCTGATGACATCTAACAAGTAGAAATATGGAAATGCTTTGCCGTTCGTAATAAAATAACTTTGTCCATTCCCCATTTATATATTTATTTATTAATTGGTCAAAGGAAAACTTGCATTAAGAAAGAAGATGCAGTCCGTAAGCTACATCATCTGGAGACTGATATAACATTTGAATAGTTGGTCTTCAAGTGTGATGCAATTCCATTCTTCAAACTCTTTGCAAGAATTTCCCCCCAGTTATTGCTGATTGTTGTCAATGTTTCAAATCACCTGGTCGAAGCTAGGCAATCGACCTGTTTGTAGCCTTGGAGTTTAGGCGACAATTTAGGTCTAATTTACAAGTCTTCTTTATCTCAACCAAGTTTCATTCAAATGAAATCTTATTTGGATCGGTGATATCTCCACCGGACAGTACAGATACCGAGGAAAGCCCCTCATCTTACGGGGATAAAATAGAAATTCAATATCCTTGTAACAATCCCAATCGTTAACTATTTTAATGAGCTGTTTATATGATTTATCCTCTTGATAGAATTGTCACATGGTGTTATCAAATCTAATGAGAGCTGTTAATTATTCGGTACAATAAAGTACATTTTTTTTTTTTTACTCTACAAACAATTTGGGCAACGCTACCCCAGAGCATCCTGAAAAATAAAAAATTACTCGTGATCCTTCAATGGTGATGAATCTCTCAAATCCAAAGAAAAGTTTTTAAATTATAGAGTGCTTTTGGCATCTTTTCATTTGAAGAGTGAAGAGAAAAAAACAGTGACAATATTATAGAGAAAAGTGAGAAAAAGGGAGCATAAATTACTGCCTTAATAGAAAGAAACGAGAGCAATAGCTTCAATAAAAGCTATATCTCTACTGTACATTAAAAAAAAAACACAAAAACATGGTATGTATTGCTTGCAGTATTCTGGCATCAAAAAAAGTCCTAATAATTCTTTAAGAAACATCAAGGTAGCGCTCAAACAAGCTATGCACATATGTTATAAAAGTCGGCTAAAGCAACTGACTCAGTTTTCCTTTGCCTTCAAGGGCATATGCAACGCACATCCATGGACCGTTCCACCATTGTTATCAAGTCACATTGCTGCCCTTACGGCTCCTCTTGCTGCTTCACGTTTTATCTCTGCAGCTTTGCCACTACCTCTGAAGTACATGTATACTTGCTGTGCAACAGAAGTAAGAATAATGAATCAAGAATGTTACGAAAACAAGTCACCTGTGCATCTCATTTATGCGTGCATGTTAGGGGAAATAAAGCCTGGAAATGGACCTGAATAACCCAGATGCTGACCAAAGATTCAACAACAAATGCGCCAAACCCAACGAAGTAAAAGATCTGCAGGCAATGAATAACCAGTTATTAGATTTGAGCCTACCAGTAATATTTGACAAATTCTAATCTTCAACATCCGGAAAAACCTTGAAAAAAAAAGGGCCATCTAAAAGCAAAATCCAGGCCGGTTGACTGGTGAGAATTATTGGCAATAAACCTGAGATAAATATATTTCACTTCTGGATAGGGGAGCTCAAACCTGGCAATGTATACTTCATGTGATCCCACTTGAGATACTAATTTTCAGCGCCAAACACAATTACCAAATGACAATAAACCATACACCCATTTTTTTTTTTTTTAATGATGAAGAACCCAATGGATAATTAGAAAAATTGACAGCTGTTTGCACACAAAAAAGTCACAAATATGTACTAGTAAGGCCTTCAAGGGAAAAGGTTAGCCACATGACTTATCTAGAAGGTCCCTTGATAGGTGAGCAGTCTGGCTTGGTTGTATCATTGATGCAAATAGAAAAATAACCTATCTCGCTCATGATTAATCAGTGAGGCAGAACAAAAAATCTTTTGCAACAAAAAATTAACAGAAATTTAAAACCAAAAAAAAAAAAAGGGTAATGTTCATTCATCTCAATCACTTGTGCAAATATGTCAGATGCACATTATTTTGATGAAATCAGAGGTTCAGCTGGGACAAAGTTTTCCCTTTTCCTAAATGGGAATATGAAAAGCGTTACATAACATGAATCTACTAGAGATAAGAAAGCGTCATGATCAGAGCATGATTTTTAACAGGTCATCTGCCTATCATGAATTGCAACTTGGGAAATGAAACCTCTCATTCTATTTTTGGGACATCTCTCTCCTTAGTGCATGAATTTGGAGAACATTGTACCCATGAAAACACTAGAAGCCAGCATGTATCTTTACGGTAAGAAGTGAGACTATGATAAACTAATTTTAATTTTATGGCACTAAAAATCAAGGTATGGTAACTTACGCCGACCAAAACATTGTCGCCCACAAGATCTATTGCCGGCAGAATACCTCTGTTCCATAGAATCACAGCAGACAAACAGCGTAAGTAGGGTACAAAAAATTGCATACACTTTCATATGGAGTTGAGTAAAATATCACTATGTTGTGCCTTTTTGACAGATAACATCTACTTAGTACGTCGAAAAACAAAACAAAAAGACAACTACAAACATGCTGAATATAGATATGGTTATGTGCGATTGATACCTAATGTTCATACATATTACCATATGATTTAAACAACTTAACAAGAACAGAACCCAAATAATTGACATAAAAACTTTCATTGGACATCTGCCTATTGCAAAAACCATATAAGTTTACAAGAACTTACGTGAGAGATTTCCCTTTGAAAATAACAGGAGGAGCTATAGCCGCAAAGATACAAAAGCCAATGTGAATCTGTGAGCGGGTTATAGTAAGGAAACAAAAGTGAGATCTTGCAAGGCATCTTAAAACATGGGAAGCAGATGAACCAATAAAGAGAGAAGAATAATTACCACGTAAAGCAGGAAAAACCACCCAAACTTGAATGCACTATCACTCCTGTACAAAGAGACATGATGTGGTTATACAACATAACATTGCAAAGTATCAAGAAAAACCAAAAAGGAAAGAAATGAAGAATTTCTGTGAAGAGGTCTACACAACATGCTGCAGACAATAAATAGACTCCTTTTCTTTGTTTTTTTTCTTCATTCAAATTGGTAATATAAGGGACTCGTGGCTTAGAAAGATGTGTTAATGGGCAAACACTATAGAATTTTGAGGAGCTAACTACAATGTTCTTCGTGTTCAAAAAGCAACCCAGAAATTTATCATAACAATCAGATCTTTATGTTCCACAAATGACAATTCTCAATATATTCCCAAACCATCCAAAAGAATATCAGGAGTCACAATCATGGAAATCATCCAATCAGATCAACATTTAATCCATATACAATCAAGTTAACTTTCAGTTCAGCTCATAACTCTTTTAAAAGATCATGCAGTAAGATCCATCTGCAGCTACTACTTTAATTGACCTCATATGCAGTCAACAATCTTTGATTGTTCCTTATGGATGTATAATCATTATCATCATCATAAGCCAGTTCCCACCAAAGTGGGGTCAGCAAGACAAATCTTATCTTTCCATCCCCCTCTATCAAAAATCATATCTTCCGTTAATCAACGTTTTTATAATCATATCTTCAGTTAATCTATGTTTCTGTTTTATTATGAATGTATAATATACAGAGGAAAATATTAAATCAATACCTCATAGCACGATAGAGGGGACGATACCACAATACATAGCCCCCAGGAACCCCTGCCATGAAGTAGATAAGGGCAAGGAACCAGATTTTCACACCTACAACAAAAGAAATGTAAGCCAAATAACAATAGGTGATGCAAGGTGATGATGTGAGTTCAGCTAATCTTTCCAACTAACCTTCTCCTTTAATCCAGGCCGTCGTAACTGCCACAATGTTCCACAAAAGACAGACAAACAAGCCTGCACAATAAAGAAGTCCAAGCAATGTAACCAATAGAACATCTCAATAGAGCTGTATAAAATTTTTTTGATAAAGGAACAACAAAACGTGACTATAGATAGACTTAAGGACATAGTTCAGTTAAATATAACATCATCAGGTCACAGCTGATTGCTGGAACAACATCTTTGTGGCCATGTCAGCTGCAAGATTGAGTTTCACACTATAGACTACTGGTCACCCCTCAACTCTCACAAGCATGGGATGGAAAGCACAACAAGTGCACTCTATATATCCATCAGCAGCAAATCCATTTTTTAGGAACCATAATGAACCTGAACTTAATGGCTATTTTATCCAATGTGGAGAGGCACTATTTAATAATGTGTTTCACTCCTGGACATCTGATTCTGCCATGGGAGAGTAAAAATGTGACTGAGAGAACAACCTACCATATAAAGAAGTAATTTATCAACCTATTGGCATCATGAAGGCATCTTTCTCTTGTGTAAAGATCCCTTTAATTATTTCCCAGTATAATGTTAGTCTTGCAACAAAAAATAAAACTCCTTTATTAATTAAATGGTAATAACTTCTCCTATGATGTCATTCTCTTGTTCCCGTTTGCTCTACAACAATGTTCTTTTTTCTGTTTTTTTCCCCACTTAGAAAAAGGTTACTAGCACAGTAATTTACATTTTGTAGTTTGGATTTCAAGGTGTAAACGGTAACAGAGTAGAAAAGTCTAGATACATGAGTCCTTTGGATTTCAGGGTATAACAGCAACAGAGTAGAAAAGTCAAGATACAAGAATCCTTGGCGAGAAATGGCATTCAGTCTAAACAATGTTACTTTTGAAAGCATTTGGAGTTTCACACTACTAATAGTTTCTAAATTTAAATGAAATAGTTGCTCAATAACAGGTGCCATAATCATAGTCCTGTTAGAAAGCATATTAACCATCCAATGGTACCAAGATTGCGTGACAAAAATTTGCACAAACTATGTGATGTCGACATATGACCCAGGTCTATGCGCCAATATCCAATTAGAGTTATAGTTTATGCAGGATATGTTTTATTTAAGATAAATATTTGATTTATTTTTAATTATCTTTTCTTAGTTTGAGTAGGACTAGAATTTGCTTGCAAGTAGAGAACTATGTCTATAACTAAGCCTGTAATCTTCTGTTTTGAGATGAGAATGAAAATTAGTTTTTAATCATGTTATTTCTTGAGGTGAGAATCCTCTTGTTCTCAGGTAGTGGTGAGACTCCCATCACCTAATAGTGGTGAGACTCCATTATCAAACCTTGTTAACAGTTGGTGAGACTCCATTACCAAGCCCTAGTAAGGGTTAGTGAGACTCCAACCCCTTTTTAGGGTTGTCCTGCATCACTACGCTCAAAATTCAAGAAAAGTACAGATTTATAGCAATATTACATATTAATGTTTCAATGTTTGTACTGGTTAACAAAATAATTGCTTCTAGAAAGTCCTTGGAACTGACAAAATATCAGGAGTTCAAATGTCATGTTCAGATTTGAGTGATGCCAACTGGTATACTACAGTTATTGGTTCAGTAGAGATTCCCTTGCTTGGAATAAGAGGCAACCTTAGTCACTGGTTTCCAATTTTTCTTTTCATCTCACATCCTATGTCTTTGTGAGTATAATGGAGAACTTCTGAGGATGCAATAGCAAGGACAGATCATTATGAAGGTGATATTGTCTATATTTGCAGGATGGCAACACACTATACTTCAAGGGTCCTTCAGCAACTAAGGTCTTCGGAGAACGTCAATGACTACATATTCTTCACCAAAGCTCATAAACTCCTCTCTTATATCTACCCAGTATGAGTGAACAAGCTGAATTTGGAAGAATGATCTTTCAACAATCTTAGGCTGTCTGCCATTAGAGACTTATTTAGATATCAACAGGGAGATCTAATACATGGTTTCTAAGTGACAATTTAATGCATTAAGGTCTGACAAGATTACAGGGACTTTTAGATTTGCAGGTTGATGGAAGCTTCGACAATAGCATCCTGATTCACATCTGCTAAGACATGCTCTTATCCATCCTGCAAAACTGGTTCGTCTCTTAGCTAATGAGATGAATATCTCATTATCCCATATGCTGGTGTGCTTAGGTCAGCCAAAAAGTTATCAAATGGATTGGCCACAAGTAGAGCAACTAGAGGTTCTTTTTTTTTTCTTGTTCATATCATTTCCAGATATGTTGAGCAGGATTCCAGATTGAGACAAAGGCTCAGCGACATATCTGTCCTTTGCTATTTATTGTTGCAATTAATTTTTACGGTTTGTATAGGTATTTTTCGATAAAACTTCTCGGTTTGAGCTGATCTTACCATTCTATGTTCTTGTACGCTTCCTAGCATTCTTTTTAGTAAAATCTGTTTGCTATGTGTTGAGAGAGAGAGAGAGAGAGAGAGAAAGAGAGAGAGTAGGTGCTTTAAAAAAAAATTTTACAAACTTGTATTGTTAAACCAGAGTTTCTACTTTTGATATTTGCAAAATGGCAAATTTGAAATTCCGTATTGGTATCCCAATAGAGTTCAGTCTCACCATAATCACCTCATCCATCCAAGTCAATACCACCAAAATCTTCACCAATCCCAACCACAAACCATGTTAGTGCCAATGTTATCAAATCGCCTAGGTGAAGCTAGGTGATAGACTTACTTGTAGCCTAGGCGAATGCCTAGGCACCAAGGCAGTCAAAATATTTTTATAAGCTAAATAGGATCTGTCAGTTTTTTTAAATGAGCAGCCTACAACAGGGTAGAAGAGGAGACAGAAGAAGAGAGAAAAGGGGAGAAAGAGAGGAGGAGGAAGAGGGGAGAAGTACCTGATTGTGAGCAAGTTCTGCATGATTCTTGTAGCTCTTCTCTTTGTTCTCTTCTCTAAGAGCTGAGCTACTGCAGGTTCTCTTTCTGATTCAAAACCTTTCTGCTTCGTTTTGTTTTGTTTTACGATATATTAATAATATATATTAAAAATAGATATCAATAATTATATAATTAAATAAAATAATTGCTAATAGGCGACTGCCCAGGCCAAAAAGGCGATAAGGCGACTGCCTTGTTGCCCAGGTGGACACCTAATCACATAGGTGCTAGCCCAGGCAAAAAAAGCCTAGGCAATCATCGCCTTAGCTTTTTAAAAAACGCCTAGGTGCCTAAGCACTCGTGCCTTTAATAACAGTGGTTAGTGCAATTGATTAATGAGGTTATTTGATAATGGAAATTTGGCTTTTCATAGACCAAAAAGTATAATGTCTATTATTAAATTTTTTTTTTTTTATTTCCATATATGGGTGTAATTAGATCAGTTTGGTTCAATCTTCTGGTCAAACAAAAACCAAACCGCCTGAAAACTAGAATAGAAAACCAAAATGCTTTGATAAAAAACCAAGCAGATAATTTTTCGTTTAACCCTAAATTGAACCATTAAAAAGATTTATAACTACAGTTCAGTTCGATTCATTATATTTTTTATATAGTGGGGGGGCGGGTGACAACCCTAAGGTATTTGTGATGATATCACAGAGACATGGACAACATATTTTCCATTCAAGAGCACAGCCAGAGTCCACTCACCAAAAAGAAATAGATGATCAATATCAAACAAATTTCTAATTTAACAATACTTGTGTATATAGAAAACTTGGTATTACCTTATCAAAAATCCATGAAAAGAAGAAGCCACATACCTAATAATGTAGTAAACGCGGTATATTGCATCCTTTGTAGATGAATTGGTATTTCATTTGCAATATCATGGTGAATAATGGGAAAGAAAGGCGGCCAGTTTTTCTCTTCTATAACAATTCCAGCTGCCAAACAAAAGGAAGAACTCAGAAACTAAATTATACGGCAATTAGAAATGAAATACTCAAGCAAATGGTAAATCTGGAAGAGATTGTCAGTTGAGCTGGGATTGCATATAAGAGGCTACAATAGCCAAACTTGACCCACCCAACTAGGGTCTGGTCAAGTTGAACTCGCAGCTTTACATTATAATTTGCCAACCCGACCTGACCAACCACTATTTGACATAAGTATATTAATCCCCATGCCAAAATAATCTCTTTTCAAACCATGCAGGCTCCGGCAGGATGAGGGTCGGATTAGAAAATATTCAGCTCCAATGAATAGTATAAGCATATATACAAAATTCGGGTACCTCGTGCTATGGCATCTTCTTTGCGTTTTAGTTCCTGCAAGGGAGAAAATTCCTCATTTCAACAGATATAATTCATGAAGCAAATGATAATGCTATATTATATTTGTGGGCACAAATATGCCTTCAGGGCAATTTTTAATGCTTTTCAACCCTATGAAGCACGTAAATTTTTTTAAATCCAAGATCAACAACCTTCTGACCCTTCCGACCAGCCTGAAATATGCAAAACATAAGCTTCCAATCTTGGTATATAAAGGGGATTCAGCTTCAACTATATCTTGGTTTAGGGCCAGAATGGCTCCTAGAGGCTTGCAAATCTTGTTAGACAGGTAAAGTGGTTGGCTACTGAGATAAAAATCTCATTCACCCATGTGCCAAGATCAGCCAACATTTCGGCCAGTATAATAGCCGTATTACAAGTTAGGAGGCTTCTCAGTTTCAGGTTTGCCATCAGATGATATGTTCAAACAGTGGGATTAAGTTCATTTTTCATAGGTTCATTTCTCATAGAATATTGGTTTTCATGCTTCTCTTGATCCTTCCAGTGGCTTGAATTTGTTGTGAACTTGGTCATTTAAGTCCTTAGTCCTTGGGACTTGTCATAGAAATTGTATTTTATCTCCCTTTTGAAATCTTAGTTATTCATAGCAGTTAAAAGATAAAAATGGTGTGAGGGCAAATAGCAATGATGTTGAGTATGGATCCTTGCATTCATTTCACTGGTTTGATATGAACAAATAATAAGAACATACCTGTTCCCTCTTTTTCAACTCAGCCTCCTTAGCATGGAGCTCCTTCTCTTTCTTCTTTAGATCCTAAACATGAATAGAAAATAATTAAAGAAATGGATTTTAGTTCTTAAACAAAATATCTAAACATTACCAACTGGAAAAAAAATTTTACCTACCTTTCCTGTATCCAACGGTATATCAATTGTTGCACCACGATCATAGGTAAAATCCGCAGGTTCAGGAGGAAGAGGTGAAAGTCTTGAGTTTATTGCAGAAGGTACAGTCCCCGGGTTCTGAAAATGTCAAAAGAGAATATGTTTTAGCCAATGAGAAATCATAAGATAAACAAATATAAAGAAAGAAAGAGAAAGGGGTGCCCCACGCAACCAAACACCACAGACATCAATAATGATTGAATTAAGTATTGAAGAGCAAGAAAAGAAATCATGTCAGACAAATATAAATTTAAAACCAAATTCAATCAAAACAAGTTGATTAAGCAAAGAAACTAAATAACATTTATAATACAGAGCAATAGGACTACGGATATGTTTATGAGAAAATCTGAAAAAAGATACTTTACAAGTGTAAATTTCATGCTTTTGATTCATAAAATAACAATTATGATTAATATCCCACGCATATTATGTTAAATACTCTCAATCATTGAAGGGCAAAGTCATTATATCAAGAAGACACCAAAACTCCTCTTAACACAAGTGTAATTGACTCCAAAAAGATATGCCCTAAAATTTAGTCAATTATGTACTAAATTTAAGCATGAAAAAGTTCAACTTATAAATATAAATACACACAAAGACACACACAGAGACACAAACTTGATCAAAGAAAATATAAAACCAAAGTAGGCAACACAGACACATACACAAACTTGATCAAAGAAAATATAAAACCAAAGTACGCTGTTATCATCTCTATGAATGTCAGCAAACAGCAAAATCATAATTGAAAAGCACACCTGAATGTCTATAATTTCCACAAATTCTTAGTTAAACTTGCAACGGAATATACAATGGAAAAAATGAATGAAAAGGTACAAATGGAGGCAAAGACACCAGAAAGCTAGTGACAGAGGGAGATGTATCATGAAAACTTTCTGAGACATCTCAGCCGTGAAAATTTTCTACTCCTTGGCTAGTCCATCTGCGAGGTTGTTTCTGGGTCCTAGAACCCAACAGAACTAGATGTTCAAGACCAATGCCAGACCACAGCTTCACTTGATACATATAAACTCTCCTGGGATATAATTCATACATAAAACGTTAAAAATTTAATTATGACAGGTAAAAATGAAGGTTTATAATTTTTGCAATAATATAAGTTGCCCTGGGTATTTCACAGGAAATATGCTGAATCACTGATGAAGCATTTCCTTTCAATGCAGCATGTAGATCACTTCTGACTTAAAATTAGGGGATCAAACCGTTTGCTGATTATTTCACAAAGAACAACAGTAACAACAGAAGAAAGTCATTCTAAATCAAAATAAAAGTTGGAAAACTATAGAAAATATGTAGGACAAGATAGAACAACAAACCATATGGTTAAACAGGGGTTAATAAGCCATTTGAAAGTATGACATCACAACAAGTATGGATTGATTATCAATCAAGTCCTAGATCCTTAATCTACAAAGGTTGGTGAGCCTTACACTCAATAAAGAGACTAAAAATGGAAAAGAAACTATGAGCCATAAAAATTGATTCTCAATTTTTTTTTATCAAAATCTCAATTTTTTTTTATCAAAATCAGTCTAAGTCATATGGTTACAATAGGAATTCATTTTGTAGGCTCAAAAATATAGCAGGCAAGTAAAAACTCATTACAAAATATCTTATACAAAGTGATAAAGTGAGACATGATTATACTTCCAAAATGAGTAAGAGTTTTAAAATCGTTGAATCAAGCTAATTTATTTTTAAGCAACTTCAAAAACAAATAAATGTAGATGAGTAAGACCCACAAAATACCAACTTTCCACTATCCCATCTCCCATTCTACTTCACTTTCTTTCTTCTCTTGTAAACTGCCTTCTTTTTCTTGAAGACCAACAATCTTTGAATGAATACCAAAGCTTCGTAAACCCACAGAGCTAATATTGTCTGGAGCTGTTGTAATGTAATACCATATGTCTTCTAAATCTATATACGGCCTGGTTTCAGCTCCAGTGCTCCAAAGACATTAAAATTACAAGGACTTTCCATAAATCCATATGTCGCACGAAATGGGACCATCTATAAACTTGTTAAGTACCACAAAAGACTTTATTTCCAGTTCTCAATTACAACTGACACCCCAGATTAAGAGTGATAAAGAACAAATACAAAATAAATAGCTTCCTATATCACTATTGTCCCAAATTCCAGGTTAGAATAACTTCTATCTCATTAAGGAACTAAATAGGGAAAAAGAAACAAGAAAACAAGATATGTAACAAATAAAAAACAAAATTTAGAAGAGAAAAAAAAAGTTTCAAAAGCATCTGCATGACACAAGATAAATCTGCCCAACATAGCTACTTAAGCAGGGAAGTCAACCTAGAAGCAGTTTAAACCAAGTAAGAGGGCACAAATACCAAGGTCTAAGGATGACACAGAAGCCAATGAGTGTTAATGCAGTCTAAAAGAGGATCTAAAATACGGTATCATGTTCTGGAACATGAGCAGCTTAATCTCTTCAATCATGAAATGCTACGGTATACATATGGCCAAGCATCAGAAGTGAAAAATCTAAGTAAATTATCCAACTTCAAGTTCTTAAGCAATTCTCAAATAGAATAGCATGGAAGTTTCATTTTCTAAGAATAATGGCCACTAGGGCGATTTAAAATATATAATGAGCTTACTGTTGTATAAAATGCACCTCCCCCATAGTTTGATTGCCCTGATGATTTCCCCCTAGCTGCTTGGTCCTGGCAGTAGAAATGCATAACGATAAGTTTCTTAAAGATATATCCAATGCCTTAATTTGTTAAAAAGTAACAATCCTTAATTTTGAATTGCAATCAGCATACATGAAATTAGTCCAAGGAAAGAACTATTGTCCATTCCAAGCATTTAAGGTATGGCATCAACCATTATTATCTCCAAGCTTCATCCCCTTCCCCAATGTCATCAATCTAACAGGTAATATGAATGGCCCACAAAAAAAATTGGAAACAAATAAAATAATAATAATAATAATCCACTAAAGCATGACAGGGATCCTAAAAATTTTTCAAGGTATTTGGAATTCCAAGTGACACTTTGAACCCCAAGCATCTCCAAATACACTTCAGAAGCACAAGAAAAAAAATTCTTTTTTTTTTTTTTGGTGAGGTGTTGAGGATTCTATGTGACAGTTTAACCTCAAGGTTCACCTCTCAACTAATGGACTTCTGTTGAAGAACAGGAACACCTAAGCTACATTACATGCAGTTATATTCACATGCACTAACTTCGTTAAATAACCTGAATCCAATATATCCTTCAAAGAGTTAACGCCAAGCATAAAATCCACGTGACTTACTTTTAAGACAAAAAATTAGTGAAGTTTCATCTCAAACACTCATGTTTTAGCCACATGCTTGATAAGTAACTAAATCCAATAGTAATAAGTTTGAGCTATATCACCAACTCACTAATCTAAGAAGACAAATAGAAAACCCCGTGTTTAAGCCCATTGTTAAGAAGTTGAGGCAATATGAACAACTCATTATTTAATCAGTGTAAAAATCTGGGCTTAGGGAATTTTTTGTGGGTTCCCACAGATACTGCTAATTAATAAAGAAGAGTTTGTGAAAAAAAATATATCATTGAAAGTGCTACTTACTACAATTTATCAGAATTTGGAAGCACACTTCTCTCCCCTTTTAAAATGTTTCTCATCATAGGAGTGCCACTTGGACAAATAAATGGCAGCATATACAGTTTAATTAACAAGTGATGACTATTTTATAGGCTTCTCGGCTAATTGAATAAACTTCAGAATCAGATTCAATTAATTGCAAGAAAAGTCAGCTAAAAAAGATGCTTTTTAAGTAATTCCCCCAAGTAAACCACAGCTCATTTGTGATAAACGAGCAAATGGATTATACCTCCCTGATGAGCCATAATCAACGAGAAATAAATCACAAAGGGCACCTTAAAATCAGGCAAATATATAAATCCCAATAGAATTACACCCAGTATAAGATGATATTAAAAAAAACAAACCAGATCTGACAACTCAAAGAACCAAAGTACAGTCCCGCTTTTACAGTGGCACACACTTTAAAAAAAACCAAAAAAATTAAAATTTAACACGCCTGAAGTCCCAAATTTCAGATTTCTCCAACTTCACGATCTGTAATCTAACATAAGACCCAAATTGTAACCGAATTTAATCCAATTCCCACAAATCAATCATTCAAAATAAAGAAAACAACACTAGAGGAAAAGGAAAAACAGAAAATAGGGAAATTGAGATATAACGAAGATCAAGGACACAACGATCATTAGATCGTCGTCGGCAAGCTCACCGCAAAAGGGTTGACTTCTTCTTCGTCGAAAGGATTCCTGTCGTAACGGCCTGCCATGAGACCGTATCTCTAGAGATCTAAGTCCGAGAACAGCAAAACCAAAGATCTAGAGCTCCAAGGATAAGAAAACTCCAGCAATTCAAAAACTAGGGTTTTATCCCCTTTTGGGTAGAAAAGAAGACAGGTATTGAGAGCGAGAGGGGGAGAAAGTGAGGCTTTTGGTCAGTTTATACATATCACATATCAGGGAAACGACGACTTTTTGGTCAGTTCAAACGTTTTGGAAGCGACGAGCCGACGACTTTTGTTTTGTGTGAGGAATTGTGGAGCGATTACCAAAATAGAAATCGTCGAGAGCCAACTGTTCGCGGGTAAGGGAAATTTCGTTTGAAGTTCTAGTCGAGGAAACGATTCAAAAAACTCACACACGACTGGCCTCCAGATTCCAGCTGTCACCCCTACGATCGCTGTTTTATTCGAGATCCGTTATTAACACTTTTTTTTTTCGGTAAAGAAGATCCGTTATTAACACGCCGTCTTACTTTAGTTGGCCTCATCATAAATACATAGAATTCCATAAAAAAAAATTCATAAATACATAGAAAACAAAGAGAAAAGATAATCATTAACGCCGGCGCAAATACTCTGCGTCGATAATTATGGATCTGTTCTGTGATTGGCTCATTCAGTTTGAAGACAGAAAAAAGATAATTATCTTCAAAAATAAAAAAAAAGATAAAAGACAGAATACCTTTCTTTTTTTTGTTTTTAAGACAGAAAAAAGATAATCTTTTTTTTGTTTTCATCGCACCACATTCTGTTTGTTGTGCAAGGCCGGTTTTACCACGGAGTGAAAGATAGGGCCAACCCACGTACGATCAGATAAGAGATCCTAGGGTTAGCAATGGGCATCGTCTACAGCGCATGCTGTAGACAGCCCCTCGCATGATTGTGTGGGGCCCCCAAATGTATGGTGGGCCCTCCCACTGAATGTGTGCTGTAGATAGCCCCTCGCATGATCGTATGGGGCCCCCCAAATGTATGGTGGGCCCTCCCATTGAATGTGAGGGGGTATACACAACATACGCGCTGCAGAGGATGAAAGTCCCTAGGTTAGTCACACGTGTTTTTTTTTTTTTTTTTTTTTTGCGAACTTAGGATGATAGATAGTATGGGAATCATTATGTTTTCTTGTTACTTGTATTAAATTGGGAATTTTCAAGAGAAAATTATGCTTTATTTTCTTTTGAATTATTTTATTTTGGGTTATAGCTGGCATATGAATTTAATAATTCCGATTTAATATCCATCGGTTGTTATTAAAGTATATTATATTTTATCACGATTTAACGGGGAGTCTTAGAAAGATTTTAACTAAGTGGCTCTGGTAAGATTTTTACCCAAAAAAAAGTGGCCCTGGTAAGATGGAGTGCCTCGCTAGTGCACCTTATTAGTTAGGTTTGAAGATCTTACACTCTGACTCCAGTTCGGTAACAGCAATGGAGGAGAGTGATCAACAGCATTCCGGATGACAAAGAAAATACACTTTTCCCATTTGACCGCCTCTGTACAACATTCATGGCTATGGACTGTATTCAAGTCTCTCAAGAAGATAATGAAGGGTAAAAAAAAAAAAACTCTTTTAACAAATTTTCACAACACAGACATTTTAAATCCAAAAAAGCTTTCAGCTTCTGCGAGTTCTCTTTCTTCCCCTCGCCGGAGTCTCCGGCCGTCTCCGGGAAACTCCAACTTTCACCGGTCGACCAACGCTTCTTTTAGCTACCACGGACGACTCTACTGGAGAATCATTATCGTGTGCCTTCTTACCTTCCCGCGACGTAGTCTTCGCCATTACTATCCCTGTATCCGCCGCTTTTCCAGTTACATTGCGGTTGGACGGACGTACGCTACGGGGCTTCACCGGAGTACTACGCGTCGGTGGTTCGGCAAGGGCGGGAGCCGCAGCATTATCGCCGGAATCCTTGCGAAGATTTTGCCGGAACGTTTTGAGGGAGAGCTCTCTAAGGGAAAGAGCCGATTTGTATTCGTCCGAGCTGTTGGGGTAAAACACCAGGGCGTTGTTGGCCAGCAGAAGCAGATCTCGGAACAATTCTCGGGACGACGTGATCGAACGGTCGATGATTCTCCGTCTTATTGTGTCCAGATCCATGTGCCGCCGGATCATTTTCTTGTATCTTGCTTTTCTCTGTCGTTGCCAACATCGCACCACGAAAATTAACTAAACAACGCCAATCAGGGTTAGGCTACAAAATCGAGGAATAACAATGGCGTACCTGGCTGTCGGGCCGGCCTCGAAACACGGAAGCGTTCTCGTCCCTTTCGAAGGACTTGAACATCTCCAACAGATCATCACTCCTTTCCGCCACGGAAGGACCGTCGCGATCGTCGACATCCGACGACCGGATTCTGCGATCGCAGTAGCCTGTGGATTCGTCCTTAATGCAAGCAGCGGCGACGGCAACATAGGCGGAGCTCAACATGTCGCTTTCCCCGACGCTACCTTCCTTAACCGCGTCGCTCTCTCCGATGCTCGCTTCTTTCACTTCCTTGTTGCATTCCTTCCTCTTCCTCTTGCCTCTCTTCCTCCGCACGCTCCCTCCTCGTCCACCACCAATGTTCTCCAGATGCATCTCCCTCTCCGAATCCATGGATGTTTGTACCTTGGTGTCACTTTCACGAGCAGAGACCGGTGCCGGAGTCCGACATTCCGGCAACCAATTGATTCGCGTATCGTCGGTGAAACTAGTGGCGGATAAGCCATCCTTGGATGCGTCTTTACTACCGGAGGATATCCCTCCGTCGCAGTCCCTGAGCGGTGCCGGCGATACGGTCCGGCTTGAGCCGTAATCTACTTGACCCTCAGCTGCTTTATCGGTCCTCAGAGACTCAAGCTTCGATTCCAGAGACCTAAAAACACGACAATCACGTAAATCGCATTTGTCCCATTACCATATTATACTGAGTCTGACCCGTCCTCAGACTGGGCTCGACCCAAGATCCACCCCGCCCAACGAGTAATGGACAAGTGACTGACCCAATCGAGTCATCAGATTTCTCCAATTCCCGTTTCAACTCGGCAAGCCGTTGCTTCCGCAGCTCTTCGAACCAGGCACTAAGGTTAACAAACACAGAGCAAAAGCAACCAATGATTAATACTTCCTGAAAAGAATGAATTTGGCGATTGAAGCCTGGAGGGAAGAAGCCAAACATAGGCCTTCATGGTCTCTATTAGTGAAGGTGGCCCATCAGTATAACGTCTATGTGGGGCCCGGTCCAGCGTTCGCTTCTGATTGGTCAGATATGGGAGCATATTTTTCATTTTTTGGTGGGCCCAAGGGATCAGTCCTAAGTATCGATTTTTTAAATTTAAAATGAAAAATTTTATATTTTAAAATCGATAAATTATTTCCCATACTCACTCGCAACCGCAATAACGCTCTTGCAAATCTTCGTACTTGACTCGGCAAGCCTGAAATCGACACGTATTTCGTTAATTAAACGAATTAACAACGGATTATTTTATTTTCCAAATAAATTAATTCGGCAAACCAAAAAAATAAAAAGAATAAAACATAAATCTCTAAGATGAACAACAAAGCGTTTTATTTGAAGGCAAGAAATCCCAAAATAGCATCTACATGGCGATAACTCCTAGCATATCGTGATAAAATGACGAGATATTAACCTCGGCGGTGATGGTGTAGGGATTCGGGGTTCTGGCTCGTAGTTCGGCGGCGACGGCGTCCCAGGCTCGGCTTCCGTGCCTGAGCACGGCGCTCCCCAGGACGAGCTCCTCCCAGGTACCCCACTTCATCGTCTCCATCTCACAGCCTTGCACGCTTATCCCGATGAGGCGGTCTCGAGACCTCGTCCCCGGCTCACGTTAGCCCTATCCCAATCAGAAGAAGGACTCGTTCCGTTCCTTCACATCCAAGAAGAGCCCAAACGGAGAAAGCAAGTTAGTAGATCCATAAGGCTCGGAAAACTCGGTTTTGATGTTTTACAGGTAGACGAGATTGAAGAGAATAGAAACCGGTTTCTGGGGTGTCACCGGTGGTATTGAGAATAGCAGGAACTAGGAAGAGATCGAAGAGTGGTTTTCGGATGCTAGAAGGCAGTTTCGCGAGAAGAATGGCGGTTTTTTTGTCTTGTTTTTTTCTTTTCGGTTATTGTGTCTACGAGAGAGAGAGAGGGGAGAAGAGGTTGACGTGGTTGGTATGGTTGGGTTGAAACTTGAAAGCAAGAAGAAGGAAATGAGTAGAGGGTTTAGATTGGATAAAGAAAGAGAATAACTTGGTTTTCCTTCTCAAGGAGGAATGGTGCTATTGCTCTCTCTCTCTCGTCTTTTTTCTCTTCTCTCCTCTTTCTTCCAAGTTACAATCACCGTATTTGCATCTAACCTTTTTTGGTTTAATATTTAACTTTATATGTACCCTCATCCTTCCTGGAAATCACATCCATATCCTCTGGACTAAATTCTTCTTTGGAAGAAACTTAAAATTCTTTTAGACTTTGATTCCAATCCTTTTCGTTGAAAGGGTAAAGATGCAAAAGCATACGTCAACAAAATGGACCGCAAACGAAGATGGGTATTACCCAAGTTTGATTTTAATGGCAAAACCCCTTAAAGGAGGGTATAAATTGACTCTTGACTTTTAGGCAATGCATGAGAATATTTCTGTCATTTTATATATAAGCTCATAAATTAAGATATTCTTGATATTGGTGAGTAAACAAAATAAAACTTTGGAAAAAATTGAAAAAAAACAATGAGATGGAATTAGTTCCCAAAATAATGACAAACGCATAGAAATTCCAAATTTATATTATATTGAGATGATTACAGTTTTGCCCTTGAGGTTTCATACAATCCAACTTCCCTTTAAGGTTTTTCAAATACTGATTTACTATCTTGAAGTTTGTTGTATATAATAGTTTTCCCTTTCTAAAAGTTTGACCGATGAGATAGTAAAAGAAAAAAACATATATTAATAATTTTAGCCTTTTTAAATACGATAACGAATAGTATATTTTAAAATATATTTCTAATTTTACAGACAATAGAATTTAAAAGTTCATCTTTCATAAGCTCAAATACATAAACTTTTCGAAACTGTTTCCTCTAGTGCCAATCCATGGTAACAGAGTGAAACAGACGTATGGATGTTTATGTCAATAGGGGGACCCACACCCACCAACCCCATCCCAACTGATGGTAGCACGAAACCACCGACTGTAGCGCACCAGGGGAAACGCATTCCAACTTTTCTCATATTCTAAAGCCTATGGATGAAAAGAGGTCCTATCAAGGTTGGGGTTTCTTAGTTCCTAAAGATCAAATACGTGAACTTTGATTTCTACAACCGCCGATAGCTTTACAATTCTTGACTGGTACACGTCAAAGCGGAAGCTTCTCCTTTCCAACCGCTCCAAAAATAAGACTAGAAACCGCAGGAAGAAAACAGCTTGGGGCTTCGTCAATTGGTTTGATAACAACAGCAAAAACAAGAACGGAATGGCCGCGTATGTAATAGAGATGATTGGATGGTGAATTTTAGTTTGTTTTTTAAAATTGTTTTGTGAAATTTATTTCTTCTTGAGGAGAAACAGACAGTACAACAAGTCGCGACGACGTTTTCCAAGACTTGTCTATTGCCACGACACACCCAGGAGGCGGGGCTCTCCCTTTCAAGGCCCACGGGGTGGAGAATCCTTGATTAGTTAATTCTCATCAAACTGCACGACCATAAAACGACGGAGAGAGTGATTTTGGCCAACAATTTTGATTTCTCACTAATTGTACTTTTACGTTTAAAAGATCTTTATAAGCTTAGAAGACTTCAATTTCCCTTTTAATTTCCTTTATGCTTATACAAGTTTGATTCTATAATCCACCCCATAGCCAAAATCCATTTTATATAATTCTAGCTAATATATTAATATTATATGGTATAAAAATTATAATATAATAATAGAATATTATATTTTTAAGAAAAAATAACCACCCACTCGTTTGACAATCTGTTAAGTGCGTGTGTACAGCACCGCACATGCCATGCCCTAATTTATTTACAAAGAGATTCCTTCAAGCAAGCCAGTTCACTTCTTCCTTTCAAACAACTTTTTAAATTGGATGTACAAATCATAGCACTAAGGATTGGTTCCTAATTCATCCAATGTGAAATCTGTGGACCCACAAGTTCAAAAGTCCGCCATCTAAAGATGGCTTACCAAATATTTTATAATTTAACATTCGTTAATTCTTGTTGAAAGAATGAGAAAGAACAAGGGAAAGCTTCAAAAAGAACAAATTAAAGATGAGTACGTTCCCTTCCCTGCTTCAAGTTTTAAAGAGACATTCCTTCCCAACTAAGGAATTATTGAAATGTGAATTCCTTCTTCTCCTGTTTGGTGAGAAAAAGCAATGTCAAATGCTTCAAAGAAGCCGGCCAACAAAACTATTTCTTAACTACTTTGTGGATTGGTTGGATTGTCATCATCCATTATAGTCAAAATATTGTATAAAATATATGATATTGGGCACTGTCAAAGAAGTTACGGCTGCTTTCCAACCGTTTCATGCATTCTGATCTTCAAACAAATAACTGGCTTCTAACCATGAAGCAAACAAACATACAGAATGAATACTATTAAAACTAAAAGAGGTTATACATAATTACTATGAAATTTGAAAACAAACTACTAAAAAAGAAGTTTACCCTCATATTGGGCACTAATCTTCCATTAAAAAAATGATTTAAAAAGGATCTACCAATGCATTATTCACAACCTAGAAAAATTAATCACAAATAATGACAAGATAATTGGATTAGCACATTTATGTTACACAGACCCTAATAATTTCCTCTTCGTTAATTTTCTGGTAGATCTCACCTGCATCTCCAACAATCTGAGCTGAAAGACATCTCTGATACTCATTTCTTAAACATAATCAATCCTTGTTCAATCCCATTTATGATTCTCTTTGTATCAGGTCTAATAAGTCCTGAACGATCTCAGACATTGGTGGTCTAAATTCAGGCACCGGCTGCAAGACAAAACGGGGTTAAATCAAATTTTACTCATGCCAAAAGAGGAAAAAAATTTAAAAAAGTTTAAACGATTAACACAGGCCTCATTGTACATATTCAATTGGGCCTATTTTAGAAGGCAGGAGCTAATGACCATCTGCCAACTAATGGCCATCTCTAAGATATCAGGCTTTTTGCATGCTTATGACAAAATTTTCCAAGTCGGGAAAGTCTCCTAATATATGTAAAATGGGGTCCATATCTAAGGAATGCAGTGTTCTCACATCTCTTTATGTTGTCTTTCAGAAAGAATCAACACAGAGAAACTCACCTGAACACACAAGGAGATAATGTCAGCAAACCGAGACAAAGATTTAGCAGGATAAGCCCCACTAAGATTAGGATCAACCATCCTTGACAATGCATCTATATCATGAAGTTGCGGGACAACCCATCTCACCAGAAATTGTCTCCCACGAGGTTGTGACCTACATAGATTTTAAACATTAGAGTAAGTACTGCAGACAAAATCAGTTGAACCATATCCCACAAAAAGGTTTCAAGTGAATCTCTTACCTGTCATAGGACATTCGCCCTGTGAGGAGTTCTAACATTACAACCCCAAAGCTGTAAACATCACTCCGGTGAGTGCAAGTTCCTGACCCAGATTCTGAAGCACCATAACCATAAGAGGATAATACATAGACTGAATCTTCTGGCAACTGAAATTTGATGCACCAGTATTAGTACTAGTTGGTGAAGAACAGTACTAATTAAGCTTGCAGCTCCAATTGAATAATGTTTTGGGCTTGCCCGGCAAGCCCGTTTTGTTTATAAATTTCCTAGTTAAACATGTTTAGACCCATTTACCTTGTCTGACAGATCTTTTATCATATTAGACTGAAGGGCGGAAACACGGCTTCATATTTTGAGTCTAGGACAACTCATTCCACATATTATTGCCTTTTTAATACTAAGAAAATGAAACAAATTCAGTCCGAAGGCTCCCCAGTTTATTGACTAGGCCGGGCACAAAATTTTCCAAAATTCATCAGTTATTTACAATTTTCTTTTTCTTTTTTTTTTTATGAGTAGTTATTTACAATTTTCTTAGGGAATTTCATCCAACACAACTAACTTATCATGACCTACAACTTCCCTTTCGATATCATCATCATTCTTTCTGCTGGATTAGGACAGAAATCATCCCTGAAATCTTTGAAGAGGAATAAATTTGTTAGAATGGGACAACTAGAGGGGGGCTTCCCTTGCTTTTCACACTAAAGACATGACATAGATGATCTTGACCAGCTATTTCATCCTATTGAATAATGCTAAATGTTGATCTATCATTTCTATTTTTCACAAATTACATAAAAATTTAATGAATGATCCCAGAAGCAGGCCCACAGATCATATGCTATGACATCATCTTCAATGGAGCAATCAAATGCAATTCTAAAATTCCTTGGAAATGTAGCACATGAGATGGCAGCATCATATTTCCTTCCTATGCAAATAAGTATATCCTTAATCCCCATATCCCAATGCATCCTGATGACCATAAGAACCATCAAAAGCATCACAATTAATTGTATTTCTCGTCAGCATCTTCCACTTCTACTGTTTACAATTCATTTTATCTTGTAATACTCGTTCACTACATATCAATGATAACCCATAAACTCACTTTAGTGAACCAAGTCAAAAATCAGAATGAAAATTTCTATCTCCATTCAGTATTTCCAAACGATACTGCATACACCACATCTGGAACCTATACCAGCAACCTTTAAATATCAAAGGATAGTACTTACTTGACTTACAGGTATAGATGATATCAAAGAAGCCAAACCACAGTCAGATACATGTACTCCAAGGTTATCATCAAGAAGAATATTAGCAGACTTGAAATTCTGGTGCACCAAAGGTGGTTGGCAAACCTCGTGGAGATACCTTCACCACAGAAACAAAGATGAATTAATCATTAACTGGCTTTCTAGTAGAGAATACTCAAGAACAATACACAAAATCCTTTTACCAGGCCTGACAATCTTAAATGAGTAATCATAAGCTGTCTAACTTAAGTGAATTAGAAGATTAATGCAAAGCAAGGATGATTTAAGATATACTAATCTTACTCTAGGGCTCTTGCAGCTCCAAGTGCGATTCTTACGCGGGAATTCCATGAAAGGTCATTACTGACTTTGGAATAGGATTGCAGCATATCATGGAGAGTCCCACTACTGCAATACTCATAGATGAGTAGCCTTTGCCCATGCTCCACACAATAACCCACAAGCTCAACAATATTATCATGTCTAAGTCTGGAGATCCTTGAGACCAACTCAAGAAAATCTTCATCATTCTGCCTCCTGGAAGCCTCATTGTCAAGTTTCTTGACTGCCAATAGCTGAAAAAAAATACCCAGATCAAAGCCAGCCTATTCATATAAAGGAATGCGAAAACACAACGAGATAAGCGTACGTTATTTCATTCGAGGTCCAAGAGTTTCTTTAAACTTTTTAATTAAGGGGTTATCTTCAGATACGTGTTCACTACTGTGTTGCATGGATACATGATTAAAAGATTGGTGGCAATAGAAGATAAGATAGGACTGAAAAAAAAAAAGAAAAAAGAAATGAAATAAACAACCCAAAATATGAGAATGATTTCATGCTTCATCGTACAAGAGACTGCATGCCTGGATGAAGATAGTCTGTTGCCTTTCACTGAGACCAATAAAGACCGCAAATTACAAGAGGTTTCATTCACAACTTCAAAACTCTAACCAAGAAACACTGCAATAAAAGGGAAGGTTCCAAAAGAGATACTATGATTCCCAAGAACATATTCTATAGTCATACTCTTAGCAAGAAACACTCCATGAGAAACACAGGAAGCGTGTCAACACAGATCCACTCTCACCAGGAGTTATAATTTTGCTGAAGTAATGCATTGTAGAAGCCACAAGAAAGTTCCCTAAATGCCAAAAAAGGTTTGTGCTCTTTAATACTGAATAGTTTAATTACGCATAGAAAAGAAAGTATAATAGTAGCTTAGGGCGAACAGATAAGTAATTGTATGAGGAAAACCGAGTGCCCTGTGAATGAAAGAAAACAGGCAACACTTCAATGTATCCACAATATCTGAACTAAGATCAAAATCAAGCACTGGCCAGCATAAACCTACCAAACGCATTCCCACCACAGTACATTATACAATTGAAAATCAATAGATTCTTACCTTTCCATCTGGAAGCTCTGCTCTATATGTGCTGCCGAGAATGCCCCTTCCAATGTAATTTTCTTCGCAAAAGTTGTTTGTATATTGCTGAAGGGATGCAATGGTAAATGACCTCAAAGAAATTGTGTCATTTGAAGTTTCAACAGGAGGCCTCCCTTTAGATACCTCGATGGGCATGATTGGATTTAGAATGACCTTATCAGCAGGAGGCACCACTGCAAAAGTGGTTGGATAAGGGGCAGGAACAGAAGGCATTAAAATAACGTCTGTAACTGTCGCATCTATTCCATGGGCCTTTTGCTTCAGGATTGGGCTCGTTCTTTTGATATCTATCTTCTGTTCATCCTGTGGCTTTGGAATTGCACCAACTATTCCATGATTTGCTTCATCTGTATCCTTTGGTCCCACTAACGTCTCCTTTGCAACTGTTCACAAAAATTTCAACAGACTGATTACAATTTAAAAAAAACTGCATTATTTTGGAAAAATAGAATAACTTAAACCAACATGGCAACTGCAAGTACAGGAATATATTTACCTTTTTCTATTTGATTGTTTGGTTGAGCCAAGTAATCACTGTCTTGAGGCTCCCTTCTTAGAGTTGTATAGGCACCAATCTCATGCTTTTTGGAAGAGTTTTCAGCCTCTCGATTCACATTGCAAAATTTTGAAATGCAATATGCAAATACTAGTACAATTATAATCAATATTAACACTCCTGCCACTGCAATCCAAATCAGCCTTTTAGTTGACAAACTTTTTTTCGTTATAACAGAATCCGGTGCTTCAGTTGTGGATGGCACATCTGTAGATGGTCCTTTGGAAGATGATTCCCCAGAAACTGGAGGTTGTGTTGAGGATGACGGAGCAATAGTGGTGTTGAATGGGTTTCCATCTTTTCTGCACAGCAGATTCAATAGTCACCAAACAACATTGGAAAAATTAAATAAATAACGATCACTGGAAAAACTAATTTCAATCCCTTCATTTTTTTAGTACAAGATATATGGAAAAAAACATATATAGTTGAATGATACTTCAAATGTTTTGAGAGCACTGTCTGCATCGCAAAGTCATTCTTCTTAAAATGGGGACAAGATTCTGTGTTTGTACATTCTTACTCTTGTGAGGTTCTTATACCATTTTGATTTTTCCTTACAATAAATGCATGATATTAATTAATTAAAATCTTATTACTAGTTCACATTTACATATTGGGAGAGCTTTAGATTCTAAGTTATAAAATGTAAAGAAGTATGAATCTTAATTCCTTTCAGGATTGTTAAATATGAGGCATAACCTGCATAAATGACTTAATGACCAATTATTCACCTTTTGGTGTTCCATATGAAAAGATCTGTTGTAGGGATATATATTAAAATAAAATAATACATAATACATGAATCTCACTTGAATTTTGGTATAATCAACAACTTCCCAGGTATGGGTCCAGAGAACAGGTTGTTCTCTATGTTCCTGTCAAGAGAAAGACATCGCAAATCAGAAACCACAAATGGTAGCATATTGCTCTTAGACTATCCTAAATTAACATGACTCCCTCATGACAAATTTTTTCTATAAATGACAAGGTACAGTTAGTTTTAAAAAAAAAATAACAAACACACACACACACACACAAGAATGATAAGAAGAATACAAATCTGTAAGGGGAAGATCTTGTAATAAATCTAGGGTCCCAGACAGTTGATTGTTTTGCAAATGCCTGCAGCAGAGAAGCTCGTAAAATACAGAAACCAAAGCTATTTTGTGAAAAATCAGCATTTCTTGATACAAATTACTCACAAAATCATCAAAGATGACAAATTTTCCAGAGATGGAGGAAGTTTACCACTCAAGTTGTTACCAGACAGATCCCTGCACCAAGAATCACAACACATCAACTGTTATATAATGATAAAAGTGAATCAAGCAAATATAGGTTGCAAAATTACCAAAGGAACCCACAGATTAATCAATTCTTTAAGAGATTGAAAGGCATCTGGTATTTCTCCAGTAAGGTTATTGTTGTTAAGTGACCTGAGGAAAATAACCAACTAGACTTTGAATAAACGTGAAAATAAACATAATCACAATGGCACACACAATTGGATTACAAGACTTCAATATTAAATGTCCGAAAAATCAGAAATGGGAGAGTAAACTCACATGTCTGTTAATTGACTTAGTGAGGATATAGTACTTGGGATGCTTCCATTAAACTGATTATCTGAAATTAAACTGTTATAATTTTTTTTTATAAGACTGTGTCCATGAGAAAAGTAAGAGAAACTTAACATACAAGAACCAAGATTCTCAACATACAAGTTCTTCATTGTAAGAGGCAAATTGGATGGAATATTTCCCGTAATGTGGTTGTTGCTGAGATCTCTGCATCAGAGTTATAAAACAAAAAATCAATTAAAGCATCATTAATAAAAATGCAAACCATGACCAACATTCACGTTATATAAACAAACAAAATGCGTGAAAGATACAAAAGAACTGGTGTTTCCTTCCCCCGCTGCCTTCCACGTGGGACACGTGAACTGAGAACCATCAGATTGAAAGGAAACATCTTGGATTGTTTTGTTTTATACATATGATGGAACCATAGCAAGGCAAAATTTTACCACATGGCACTTACAATGTTATAATTGAAGCAAAACTTCCTAAATTATCCCCCAGATTGCCTCCTAAATTGACACCATCGAGAATTCTGTCAGATCAAAATAGCAAGACCATTAGTGGGTTTGACAGTAAGACCTATTGAGGAACATCATTCCTCAATAGAAAAGATTGACTAAAAGAAGGGGTGAGTGGATGTACACACATTCCTGTTATGTTTGAATTGACGCATTGAACACCTTGCCACAACTCTAAACAGGGATCCCCTCCATTAGGAATCCACCGAAGAATAGGAGGGTAGCCCAATGCAGCGTATAAGCTATTCATCGCAAAAACTGAGAACAATTCATTTGAAAAAAGCTATTATATAATATACCTTAATTGCTCCAACTGGTTCAAAAAATTTTGCACTTAATAGGGGAAGAAACTGCTAAAAAATGAAAATGCAATTAAAATTAAAATGACACTGTAGAGAAGCAGAGTATCCGAAAAGCTGGAAGCAGTCTTAATTGAAATTATATTCACTATTATGAATGGTAGCGCATGAGAATACCAATTTAAAAATGGAATGTTAGAAATACAAGAAGTTCTGTTTACCGTCCCGAGGGTCAGTAAATCCATGAGAACTATTCAGTACAGAAACCACCGTCAACACCACAAAGACCCTTTCATATATCTCCCGCCTCAAGTAGTCCACGAACGATCGCTTCGAACTTAGCGCCCCGCTTAACTTCTTCCTTGTATTCATTTCTAGAACAAGAAAAACAAACAACAATCCCAAAAAACTAAACAAACAGAACTGCTTGAATCCTTGGCTACAAAATAGAACAAAAAATATATCGAGATCTCAGACCAAAATTACAATGACGACAGAGTGAACCAAAAACGTACATTCATTAAACAAAAACAAAAAAAAAAAATTTAACTGGGAAAGCAAGAAGTACAGGCTAAAGAAAACACGACTCCCGCCTCCTAGTAGTCTCAGAATCAAAAGCAACTTAGCAGAGCAGTCACCGAACCCTAAAACCTTGCCAATTCTAGTATTTGAACGCCATTCGCACTGAGAGATTCTTAAGAACTCAAGAATCTAGCTATGGTTCAACGAACGTAACACCAGAAAATCAAGTGAATTATTTTATGACAATAAATGACGAGTCAAGAGATTACAAACCCTAAATCTCCTCGAAAAAGAGAGCGACGGAGAAAAAGGCTTTAGAGTTCCGTAAAAAGCTGCGTATCCTAGAACTTCGAGCCTCGAGTTATCCACGTATCCCACTCAGTACGAGCGATCAACTTTCCAGGTATGAATATACGCTCGTCTACCTCGACTCAAAATCAAAAATTTGAAATTCTATTTTACGAGGCATTCCCAACAAATGGCGGCGCTGTTTGAATTGGGCTGATAACACGGGCTTGTAACTCTGCCCGGAGCGTATTCGTGCTCCATTTCGTATTGAGCCCAGCCGGGGCCTGCCCGCGCGTTGGTTTTTAGCGAAACTTTTTAAAAACAATCAAGAATCTTTAAAGGAAAAAAACAATTTATTTGTCAGGGGTCAGAAGTGTTTTATTAAGGGCACTCTATGAAGAAAATATTTGAAAACATTAAAATGACATTTATTTTCAAATAATTTAAAAAATATCATTGCTTTCCTATTACTAAGAACTAGGTGACTGAATCTAGATTGTTCTTAAAAAGTTTTACGCAAACCAATTTCAACCAGACTTTCGTATATTGAAATATCTTTTTTTATATGTTTTAAATATTTTTTTTTATATATATCATATATATAAAACACATGTTTTATTAATAAATATTATATATATATTCTCTTTAAAAGGCACATTTTTGTATTTTATAATCCAATGGAGTCAACCCCGATTAGTCCCCCTATTGTCATCCCGATTAAAGATGAGGACAATCAAATCAAACGCAATTTTAGGCTTCGGTAGTTTGAACAAGATGTTGTCACATTGTGAATTCGACTGTTTATGATTTTAAGCTACCCCACATACAACAACGAAAAAACACCAAGTGTTAGATGCTTCACTTGGCAACATTAATTCCACTGCAACAACATGTTTCATATATTATAGATGGTGATTTGGTGGTGTTAGTATTATGTATAGTGTTGGTACTAATTCTTTGGCGGTGGCGGTGAAGTGGTGTGTTGATAGTAGTTATAATGGTGGTTGTGGTTGTTTGGTGGTGGCAGGATGGCAATGACGGTGTGATGTCGGTGCGAGAAACACTTACGTGTTGAATAATTCTTTTTTCTTCTTCAACTATACTTGATTACATGCTGAGTTTATATACCCAATCCTGAAACTTGTTAAATGGGGTCGGTTTGCTAGGTATGGGGTGCCCATTAATATCACTAGTTTCTAATAATTAGGCTATTTTAAAAAAGCATCACTAGAAACCAAATTTTCCTTTTTCTTATATGCTAGTTGTATCTTTCCTTTTTACTAGGGGACTACATGTGCATAACATAGGAACGTATTAAGATGATTTTTTAAATTTGAATTTAAAGATAAATCTCATATTAAAATCTGGAATAGTGCATAAATAGTGAGGTAAGAGGGAGGTTTATTTCAAGCATAGATTATCAGGCTAGAATCTTGGCAATTCCCTCTATATATTAGTATAGATGCTACATTTATTACGTTAAAGTTACATTTGCTTGTGGCAATTATACATGTTCCACGATGGCGGGCAAACTTTTTTTTTTTAATTTACTAAACTATTATATTATTCGGTAAAAGACAAAAAATCAAACAAAATGTGCGATGCTATTTATATTTTTAAAATGGAATAGACATATACATTATTATATTATATGTACATAGTATATTGATAATATTCAATACATTTAACTATATAAGAAGTTAGTTAATTATCTCGAGCTATTATTATTTCTTATCGCATGATTGTTTGATTTTCGATCATAATGAAATCTATTATTTTATAATTTTATAATATGTAATAAAATTAAAATAATTGACCAATATATATTTGATTATGATTGACCTTTTTTATGGGAATTTTATTTTTTTAAGTGAATAATAATAAAAGTAGGTTTATTAAAAAACAATAAAAGGAATTCTAATAAATAACAATAAAAAAGTTATTTATTAATTTAAATAAATAAAGGATTTTTTTTTATAAATAACATAAAAAATAAAAAATGTTTTTCTATTAATAACTTTAAGGTTATTAGTTAAAAAAAAAAGGGAAAAGGGCTAGAAAAGTAAACGCATTTTGTCAATAAAGATTAATAAAGAGGTTATACGTTTGGCTTTGTATTACGAAGGGCATTTGCAAGTTTCTATTAAGAAATCGACTCCTACCACCATCCTCCGTCATCAAGCCATCTTTACTTCTTTCAATCAGGTTTGCCTTCTGTAACGCCCCAGATCCAAGTTCATTTAAAAACATAAACTCAAACCAGATTCGTTAGAATAAAGCCCAGAACAAGACTAATCCAGACTTAAACAATTTCATTAGTTATATCAGAGTGCGAAAACAAAAAAACATCTTTCAAGAAGCGCAGAATTAAACCACAAAAAATAATCATTTATTAATTCATTCATAAAGTCTGGAAAGGGTTCAACTAAACAAAATAAGCAACATCCACTATAGTTGTATAATAAAAGATCCAATAATCCTTCTAAAAACATCAAAATCTTCAAATTAAAATAAACTAGTGTCAATCCCTAAACAAGAAGCTAAATCAGATCTCCATATCCCTGAACCTACACAGGAATGAAATAATCATTTTCCTGGTAATCACAATAATCCTCCGGAGTCTCTACCCCAGCAACGTCCTCTTTAGGAATATCTGAAAACATAACCGATAAAACAATAATGTGAGAAACAACATCTCAGTAAATCATCATGCAAATAGTTGATCATAATAAAATATACAACGCTTAATCAGGATAACCACAATAAATATAGATCAATAACAATTTAATGAAAATAGAACAAACACAATTGTTCACCTCATGGGACTCATGAAACAATAAACCAGAGAAAGAGAGTATCCATGTGCCAATATGCTGCTTTACCGAATTACAAATGGACCAGCCGCCCTGCAGTCTAGCTATTCAACACCGACGGAAGAACCCAACCATAGGTTAGCATATACGACCCAACCTATCCAAGAGTGGATAACATAGCAACCAAGCTATCCAGGAGCGGTACTACCCTCGAGATGATGGAATGCCTATGACACAGAATTCAAACCCCTCTAATAAACATTTCACTTACTAGCTATTTTATGGATCCATATAACCGCTAAGCCCCACTCAACAGTGGAAAACCACACCAAGGAATTGACATATTTCTCAATAACACCCACAAATACAGAACCTCGTCTGTATAACAATAACCAAGTCCGCCATGCGGAAATAAAAAACTAGGCACCTGCCTTGTCACAACTGTGACCCAAAAACCAAAACAGAATGGACCAAGTTATATGTCCAAACTCCGGGTTTCAACGGGCAAACATGTCCCGAATGTGTATCGACTCCATCGATACACAAAATACTTTCATATCACCCAAATACGGGTGTATGAACTCACAAAATCAACTTTGGTTAAAAATAGAATCATTTGGAACAATTGTATTAAGTAAAAGTGCCTCTTTGGTAAAATCTACCCAAAATCTTTTATAAAAATAATATTTAAACATCCATCATTGCAAACAATCTCCAAATACCCTAAACTTAATGATACATAGGTTAAAAATGGATAAAAACAATTCCGTAATAAAAAAAACTAGGTTGATTGGCCAATTTTTAAAATCTAACAGACATGGCACTCAAGCGGCCAAGTGGTGCTCGAACGTCCTTATATAATAGGTTGTTTTAGGGTTGGTTGCTTGATAGATTGCTCGAGCGACTGATCAGGCGACAGTTCATTTTGGGAAAAATTGCTCTTAGGTTTCAACAATATACACAGGGCACTCAAGCGACTGTTTGGGCGGCCCATTACAGCGAAAATTTCTGGAAAGTTGCGTAAATCACAAAAAAATTCAACAACTCAATATCCAATGCATCAAAACCATTCTAAATCATTGTAAAACACTTTCTAAACATGTTAGAACAATTTCCAACAAATAAAACATCATAAATCACGCAAAAAACTCATCAAATCACCGAATAACCATGAATATCGAATAAACACGAATTTCTTTTGTGCAAGTTTTAAATGGACTACTTACCTGGTTTTGGGAACTAAAACCTCTCCTAAAAGCAATACAAAATCTCTCCTAAGAACACCAAACAATCACAACACGCCTCGATCACTTCTGGGTTAAGAAAATCATAACTTTAGGAATCCAACAACACACCTAAACTTTCCAAAACAGAGCTTCTCTTTTAGTTTGGTCTTACCTGTGTTTTTTGGCACGAAAATACTAAGACGGCTCCAACAAGTTCTAGAGTGCTAGGGTTTGCTCTTTGGAAGAAGAAAGAAGAATAAGGGAAAGAGGGACGTGAATAACGCATGCATAATTAGGTTAGGTTATTTTTATTGTTTATTCCCTTTTACTAAAATACCCCCTTCATTAAAATCAAGCCATTAACCTCAAACCAAAACAATCTTTGGGTCAACCCACTCTCTTATGGTTCGACCAACTCCTCTAATTCCTTTTACTTTTAATTAGTTCTTACTAATATATACCATAGCACAACTACAAATTATTGTATTAAAATTATACTTGGCCAATAATCATGAACTCACCTTATATAGGCTCTCCCATCTCCTCCGGTTCACTTTGAACTTCTCCGGTTTAAACCAATATTTCATCTCTTGCATATTATTAACCCCATTTAGCCTATTTAATAATTAATTATTGTATTAATAAAATTTGGGATTTTACACCTTCTCTCTTCTCCCCTTTCTATATTTCTTCCGTTCTATCTTTTCCCATCTCAATCCCTCAATTTTTTTTTCTCAAGTCAACCTCTCGCTTTCTCTTCAAAATTATGAAAATGGTCACTTTTGGTCCGCATTTATTTATACTAATAGGGTGCACATGTAGAATTGCATGTAAGGGTGGAAAAAGCTGCGACTGTACACAGTTTAAGATAATAGATAGATAATTTTGGATGAGAGAAGTATCATAAAAGTAGGGGGTTTCAATTTAAAAGCGAAAGGAACGGTGGTTCTAGTGATTATATGTTGGGATTCATTCAGTTGTGGATAGAGCTGTAAGTGGGGCGGGTTGGGCTGGGTTTTGATAAGTTCGGGCTTAGCCCAATCCAAAATCAATTGGCCCAAACTCACCTTGGCCCGCCCTAAACCCAAACTGCTTGAACCCAAACCCAACCTTAAAATTATTTCTTGAGTTCGGGCTGGGTTTGGGTTGGTCCAAATTAATGGGATCTATCAAGGATCTAATGAAATATAATAACAAAGGCAACAAGTCTATAATGTTTTTAGTATAGGAAAGCAAAAAATTGAGTTTTTAAATTATAACATTTCTAAGATTTATTGACCAAATTATAAAACAATACATTCAACATTATGAAAGAAATACTTACTAAAAATGTGGTCCTTTGTAAATCTCAAGTCATTATCCATACAAATGTCAACATTATCAACTTTCCTAAATCTTGAAAATGTTATAGGTTTGAAGCTTTATACTTAATTCTATAGAACCTTATTTATTGGGGAATTGATTGGAAAAATAGAGAGGAAGGACTTGGAGTTTGAAAGAACTTAGGAAAAAGATGGGGTTTGTGGTAAGTCATTTAACCTTGCCTTTATATAGTTCGGGCTTTTGGGTTTTTTGGGCTATGAGGTGCAAACCCAAGCCCAACCCAAACCCAAAATAAAACCTTAGATCGGGCTATTATTCGGGTTAGGTTGGGCGGGCTTAGAGTGGGACGGGCAAAACTTACAGCTCTAGTTGTGGAGGGCAACTTTAGGGGGAAAAAAAGAAGGACCAGAATCTAAAAATATTCTCCCATTTCTCTTTACTAATAGTATAGATAGGTCTATCAAAAAACATATTTCTAAAAAGGGTTACTTTTTAGAAATAATTAAATTACAAGATCATTTTTAAGAAATAATTAAATCATAAGATCACTTTACATGGGATTAAAGCTTTCTTATGTGGAAAGTGACGCAATTTTTTAATTTTTTTTGGAAAGTGACTTTTGCAAGTCAATTACATTTAAAAAGTGATTCTTTTCTGCAAAATTATAGTTTTGATAGACTATTTTTATAAATATAGGCAAAAAAGTGTTCCTTTTACATAATTTTCCTTTTTTTCTAGTTTTCATTTTATTTTTCAAATTAGCGATCTCGCATGGGCGATATTGACGGCATGGAATCGATTATTTGACTGGCACGAAGCACTATGCTAATTGTGGTGCAACAAATACTTAAGGATGGCTGTTCAACTCCTTGAGACCAATTGATTCCATTTTAGGTAGGGGAATACGAAGTAACTTGCTCATTTAAAATTGGGCTTTTTGCACTCATACCCCTATATTATAAGAAATTTGCATCCATATTCTCTTGTTTTTAATATTTGTAATTATGTACCTCCGTTTAATATAATTGTTACAATTATAACCCTGACGTGAAAGTTCGTTAACTTTTATTATTTATTTTTATCAAATGCATAAAATAACATTTTTATAAATAAAAAATAAGTTGTATTTATCCTATTATATTATCTCATAATTTATCTATGTTATTGTACTATTATGTTTGTTTCATTATACCTTAAGCCATTGATATTAATTTGTTTAAGTGATAACTATTCATTTAAATTTAGCTAAGCATATAATCGTTTGGCTATCTAATATATTTTTTTTCTTGTAGAAGGTTATATTATTATTATTTTTTGTAGGAATAGAAGGTTATATTAGTTTTTTTCTTGTAGAAGGAATAGAAGGTTCATTCCCCGTGGTCACTCACCAAGATGAGTAGACACCAAATATCTTATACTTCTATGCTCATGGATGTATGAGATGCCTGCACATTTCTCTTTCTTCTACACTTGTCTCTACACTTCTAACATGCTGTCACATGGAGTATCTAAGGGGTTATAAATCTTTCATCTTGAAAATGTAAAGTTGTTTTCTCTCTAGAAAAGTTTGTCATGGGTTAAATATAGTTTCATTCTTAATATCTTTGGGCTTGGCTTGGGCTTTTCTTATTTTGAGCAGGGCCTTTTTCTAATGAAATTCTGTTGTGCAAACTTAAGGCGGCCTGTCCCATGCCACTTGTCTGTCAGACTTTTCTTGATTTGTCTATTTTAAATTTGTTATTTCAGGTGAAATTTTTTGGCGGTCATCCCCTGTTAATGTATTGAGAAGCCAGAGGAGTAAATTATTTGAAATGGATGAAAAGCATGACGGGGAGGAAGAAAAAGGTGATCCCAGAAATCTACCTTGGACACAGTGTTGCATAAAGTCTTATTACCTAGACAAAAATGATGTTTCAGGGAGTTGGCACTATTGCATCTTCTGCTGTAAGGTTAGTGATGATTGTTACCAGTGCTAGATTTCGAAAGTGCTGTGATGAGATATAATATGGTCTCTTAATGTTTAAAATATTATGAAGCTTAATTTCCATTTTTGCAGGTGCCTGTGTGTCTTTTTGGGTTTTCACAAATGTCCCTGCAGAATATTATGTATGCTTTGGTTGTTACTAGCACTTGGTTCAGAATGTGCAAGGAACATGTCCAGACACTCATATTCAGTTACAAATTTATGTGTCCTTCCAGACTGTTTGTAGCCTCACTTGTGCTGTTACATTTCCGACCCAAATTCCAACAGGTGTTTGAAATGGACAAAAGGAAAGTGAGCATCTTCAGCCAGAAGTTTTGGTACCTATTGTCCGTGGGAGCTGTGAGAATGTAGAGGCTCTGGTGTTGGTAGTGAGATGTTCAGAAAGGATAAGAGCTGCTGTCTTGGGACTTGTAAGTTTCAAACGTCTTATGATTGCTGAATGAATGTATATGTTCTTCCATTGCTGTGGGTTTATATCTTTTGATGCCTTCGTCAGTGCCTTCGTGGATGAGTAAATTTGAGGTTCACACCCTTTGCAGGTCCTATCTGAACTTTTATTTGGAGCTTTGGCAGGATTGTGCCAAGAATACTTAAAAGAAATTACGGTTAAACCAATCAAGGGTTCGTTATTTAATACAAATGGCACAATCTTATGGATGCTCCAAATATAAGTGCAGACAGGAGCTTCATAGTATCTCAATTGGGAAATTTGAGTCATAACTCGTTAGGCTCGATGAGCCTTATCTGTTTTAAACTGGGCCTTAATTCTGGATTTTATGGCAAGTGGAATTCTTTATTCCATACTTTTAAAGACCGAAATAATTATGGCGAGGCTGAGGCTAGGAATGTTGAAGCCTGATACAACCTAGCTTTCCCTGTTGTTTGGATGCCATTTTAATGTTATTTTATTATCATATCAATAGTTCATTTTATAACTCTTTTTTTGTCATTTAATTACTTAAAGTTGTTGAAAAACAAGTATTAAAAACTTTAAATATGGATAAATTTAAATATTTTTAAGTATTTTTTGCTAATAAATAAAAAAAGTTAGAAGAATTTGCAAAAGTTGGCCTAGCCGAGCATAGCTTTAATTTTTAACATTATTTTTCGGGCTATACCCTGCAATATTTGATGCTATATACTTTGATGCCAATTATTTTTTCTTATTAATTTGGAATTTTGAAGTTCTTTCTTAATTTTTTTATTAAAAAAAACCCCAAAATAATGATATAAATTATCAATATTAAATGTTTCGACATTCTCATGTGTTAGGCAGGGCAATCCTAATTTCATTTACAAAAGGAGAAGCGGCAATGTTATTAAGTGGCCATATTTGAAGTAAGTTCTCTCTTACATCTATTTGGCATTCTTTTAGTTCGGTGATTACTCTCCAGGTTTTTCATATGAACCACTCGTAGCTCTGAAATCTGTTTCACATGGAGCACCCATACAGGTATTTTCATATTTTACTCTGTTTAACTATTAAGGTTTTTGAACGTTGTGGGTTTCATCTACCGACCAACAGCCAGGAGACATCTCAGGTAACGCAGGCTACATGTACATGTGGACCACTCGTTGCCATGAGCATGTCTTTTTGTGCTAAACGTGGTCGATTTAAACCGGGCCATTTTCGTAACATGTGGTGTCTGATGTTAAACGAAGAGACGTCTCACGGTGAGTTTCTCCACCATCACCCTACCAGATTGATTGCATCAGTGCGATCTGATCTGTCACAACCAATGTGTGAGTTCAGTGTTTCGTAAGTGGTGGGGCTCATGGTTGTGGCCGGTCAGGTGCCGAGGCTAAGAATGCCCTTGAACTTTCTGTGAGAGCATTTTGCTCTTTATATGCTTGTTTAAAAGAGGCCTAGGCGAGAAAATCTGAAATTTTATTTGAAAGTGCCGGAAAACAAAAAATTAGGTAACATTATAATAAGAGATCATATATATATATAGTCGTTAAACGTTCCTTACCTATACACGTGGAAGGCAAGACAAGATGGAATAACCTAATAGTATTATTACTATATTTTTCTTTTCTTTTCGGTTTGGTGGAACGTTATAGCTATAACTATTAACCGTCGTTTGTCATGCTTCCCTGAATTGTTCCTTGATGTAGCCGTGAAATGCTGTCATGTGAAGGATCTCATAGCCACTGTTTTTTCATGTAGGGCCCACTTGATACATTTATAACATATGAAAAAACAGTGGCTGTGAGATGGTCCACATGGCAGAATCCCATAACCACATCAGGGAGTACTTTAGGGAAACATGGCAAAGGATTTCATTCCCTATTAGATGGACGAGAATAGGCTTCTTTAGAAGCGTGCCAACAACTATGCTTTACCCTTTGTTGTTAACGTATAATTAATATAGGTTAAAATGGTCAAACTTTGTCAGTTCATTTAAAATCTGGACAATTGTAAAATGGTTTCCTCCTTCTGTATTGTGGGGTTCATGGTTCATACCCACAATAGCAATTTGTCCTTTTTATTCCTTTAGCAACCAACTTTTGGTAACAATAGTGTCATGGGCTATATAAGAAACTGCCTCTTCCAGTGTTTACCAAGCCGAACTGTATGGTCTGGGCTGATCAGGGAGAAATTTAAATTTTAAAAAAAGCGCAGTCTGTCAATGTAGCTGACAGTACAGATCCGGTCCCGTTCTTGAGGTTATTCCTCTGAAAAATGAAATGAGGATAACAGATGGAAATACCAGACTGGCACATTCGGTCCCGTGTCGGACCAGAAAATCAAGACTACCAACCATGGTCTGTACCAAGGTTTTAAGTTTCGGTGGCCCTGGGCGGCACCGAACGGCATTTCGGCGGCACGTCGGAGGCGTGCCGCCGAAACGCCAGAAAAATTTTAATGGCAAAAAAATATAAAAATTTATGTTTTTTTAGATTTCGGCGAAATTTCGACGGCACGCCGCTCCGTTTCGCCGGCACGCCGTCCGTTTCGCTAAAAAAATTTTAAAAAATTACATTTTTCGACCGTTTCGGTCCGTTTCGGTCGGCACGCCGACCGTTTCGCTCGAAATTTCGGTATGTTTCGTCTAGCGAAACGCATCGCTGGGGGCAAAAAACCGAAATTTCGGGCCGCGGCGTGCCGCCGAAACTGTAAACCTTGGTCTATGCGGACATATAACTTCATTTCTCTTGAGTCTTGAAAACAATAGCACGTGAGTTGAAATAATGTTCAACTGACTCGTCTAGATCTACTTAAAAATGAAAAAGAGAATGCCTTGTCGACTAAAGTTTCACATCATTACCAACCCGCTGATTTACGTAGATTAATTATATCTGAAGCTTGACAACGATGGTGGAATTTCAACTTTTAATTAGTTTAAATCTGACATGGAATCCCGACTTTGAGAGGATCCCGATCCAGATCTTCATTATAACAGCACAATCGAAATGGTCCACATCACATCATCGCGTGAAAAACAGGTCTAAATATAAGTAATTATGGGATGTGGTCCATTTAGGTCTCCAAAGGAGATAAAGGACATGCGCCGCTGGTTATGAGAGGAAACTTTAATAACAAAAATGTTCAGACGCGAATCACGGGGAGATTTTTGTTTTCTTTCTTCTTTAAGCCTTTTGACAGCAAGCAGTGGGGAAGAGCGAGAGCGTTTGAAAGGCTAATTGGTTGTTGCCATAAACAAATCTCTGAAAGAGAAAACACCATAATGCTATAGCTGCTAGGCTAACAACACTGGTTGATCAAAGCTACAGTGGGGAAGAGCCAGAGCCCACCTTAGATGCGTTGAATTGAACTTTCAAGAAACACTCGATATAAACGTAGTAATGAATTTGAGGGAGAGCTCATTACAATCATGCCAGCTACAATGGGGGCGTTCTAGTTGAATCATTGATGTCTTTCTCTCTCTTCTCTCTCTCACAAATTTGTCTATAATGGCATTTCGGTAGAAGTCGGTGCAAATTGAATTCTATCTCTCATGCCCAGTTGCTGATTCGGTAGATCTCCCAATTAAATGGTCTCTCATTCTAAAGATTGGATTCCTGTGAGCTCAACTTTTAACTTCTCTTTCCACCACCGCTCATGGCCGCTTTACTGAACCCATCAATCATGGCGGTGGATTTTCAGATTAGAACACGCTTTGTGGCGTCTGAATAGAGACTAGAGAGAGTAAGCCCAACGAAGTCAAATGGGCTGCTGTAGTAGCAGAGACAGAACTTGTGGAAGGAACCCCGGACATTACTCCTCCCATGTCAAGCTACCTGAAAGCAGAGCTCCTCCTCCTCCTGTTGAAGAGGAAACCGTAAAGGAAGTTCTGTCCGAAACTCCCATGCTCAAACCAGCCGTATCAAGGATTAAAAAACACAAGAAGACGGATGAGCCAGCTTTTCCTTGCATTGAAAAAGAGATGATCCTGAAGAATACTCCACTCGACGCCACACGAGATATCTCTGAAAATTCGCAGATTTGCAGCTCGAGCAAGAGCATCTCAACTTCAAATGTAACGGATATGAGAGGTAACGACCACGACAGGAGTCGGGATGGCCGGGACAGATCTCTGGCCAAGTTCCCCAGGAAGAATTCGGTTTCCGGGGAGGATGCCGGAAGGACTGCGACTGCGAGGGGAGGAAAGTCCCCGGACAGAGGATCCGGGATCTCTCCGGGCAGGATGAATGACAATGCCCGGAACTTGCTTTACGGCAGAGAAGTGAGTCAGACTCAGACTACGGGACGATGCATCTCAGGGACTAAAGAACTCCGGCGTGATCCCGGAAAGGCTTCACGCCTGAGATCAACCCCGTCTGCTGCGACAGCCACAGCAACTGGAGCTCAATTGTCTACTGTGGACAACCACAGTCCGTCCACAGGGAAAAGCGGGAGATCCCCGGGCCGGATTCCGGCTGAAGTGACCGAGAGAAGCCGGGAAGTAGAGGAGAACAAGGAAGAAAATTGGCCCAGGTGGAAGGAGTCGCTAGAGAACCCTCTTGTTGCCTTCGAGTGTTTCATCTTCTTGTAGCTGTTCTTGATTTGTCATTGCCTTTTCCCTATTATTTAAATTACTGAAACTACTGAAATAAAGAGGGAGCGTCCTCTTTGATGCGATTTCACGACCGAAAAAGAAAATATAATACAAAATAAAGTTACAATCAAAAGGAGAATTCCTAATTCCAGGTTGGGGTGGCTTAATCTGGCCGGTTCGTTTACTGATGAACAGTTGAGTTTTAGCAGGTGTATGGTTTATGATCGCAAATGGATGTTATTAACGTTGATGATAATTAAGATTGAAGATAAGTTAGTTATGACGACCGTTGTGGATTCACAGTTAATAAATTTCTTGGATTCAGTAGAATATTAGACAACAATGTCACAGACAATCAAAGTCAAGCAGCTAATCATGGGGAAAATTCAGGACATGACCAGAACAACAAGAAGTCCATCAATGACAAGGAGCTCTCTTTAATGGAGGGAGGAAAAGAAATAATGTTTAAAGTCAAATCCAGGGGAGGATCAATTTAAAGCCACAAATACCCCAGTTTTCAACTGATAAATAAGGGGATAAAATTGCTTAAGGCTGGCAGGAAAATAATTTAAATGAAAATTGTAAAATAAATATAATATAAAGAAAAAAAGACCTTTCTATCAGGCTAACTGGTTTTAGCTGCTCAATCTGCAGCACGAGATATTTAGTCCAACAAACAGATATGATGAAAGCGAAATCTAATGAGTCAAATAAATACGACTGCCATGATAAAGATTGTTCATGGCAGCAAAAAGGAAAAACGAAAAGAACAAGACACCACTAAAACACAAGGAAATCAATATGAGATTTCCGGTGGGACGGGCCTGTGGGGATCGATTAGGACCCATCTGTTTCAGTGACTTTGAGAAAGCAACATTGCAGCATTTCAAGACAAATGTTCAGATACCCAAAAGGGATCTTACTATGACAAAATCCATGAAAGATATGAGCAAGCACCATCAAAAAATGGAAAATTTTATGGAGATTTTACTCGGGAATGCAACAAGATCCAGTCTTTTGAAACCATCGATAATTAATTCGATTCACCCGTCACACCGAATTTACCAACTCAAGCTCAGAGAAACCAATCCGCTTCCTGTAGACCCTCTATCTAAATATATATAAAAACAACATGCAATTAAATAAATATATATAAAAAAAATCTGCTCTTCTTGGATTTACCAGGTGGTAAAAATGGTTCTAGAATGGTGGGGAGACCTGCAAATGAATGCCTGACAAGTCATGTGCTGGATTCCACCTTCCACATCTTAACAATGGCTCCGATGGATGTGGAGACCGATGGATGTGGAGAAGGAGGCCAGACCACATAATGAGACAAAAGATATTAATGAAGATTATAAAGATCAAACTACTTTGGAGGTGAACCCAAAAATGACAGTAATAGAATGTCAAAAGGAGCCACACACACTGCCCCAGTTGCTATTACCCTGCTGTTGGAAACAAAACGGTTTCCAGCAAAAAAGGGATTCTTGATTTGATTGATCACAGAGGAGAGATCCATGCCTCTTTTGTCGAGTTTGGATTAGTTATGCTGAAATGGGGTGATCTTCAGACTGCTGCTTGTCATGGATACCATAGCCATACTTTCCTCTTAAAGTATCTCAACATCACTTTATAATCTAGGAGCAGCTTTAGTTCACCATCATGCCATCATCATCATGGAAGTGATTCCTCGAGTCTCTCTGCAGCGCACACGCACGTCTTTACATGGAATTTTAGCGCTCCTATGTGAAGCTGACTGCAATCAGTATTAACTCCAACGCGCGGTCTCTGTAAAATCCCAAGAAGATTGCCTTTCTCCTTTGGATTCCTTTCAGCTTTGTCTGTAGTACCCCAAGTATTTTGCTTGCGCCAATCCGCTTCTGTTAGGAAATTTGGGTCGATAGCAGGTAAGTTCATCTGGGTTTTCCACAGCTGAGACTGGTGGCGATCATCCATTAGAATGGGTTGGGCTGCAAAACTAGCACAGATAAACGGTTACAGTAAGAAGCATTGCAGAAACCTTTTCTGGAGAATGAGAGCAGCTGCAAGGAAGACCATAAAGAATGGGAGCAAACAGCAGCTCAAGTTCCATTATGATCCATCAAGCTATGCGCTCAACTTCGACGATGGCTGCCGCAAAAACTTAAGAGAGGGAAGCAATGCATTTCAAAGGACTGAACATCAAGTTCAAGACACCTCTTCAAATACAAATCCCACTTGGGTTTTTCTTATCTTGGTTGAAAGTTGAAACATAACTTCGTCAGTTTGCAGAATGAATGTTGAAATCTGTATTCAATCATGATGCAGTCTCAAATATGCTAATGTCTGATCCTTTTCTTCTCTTTGTTACTAGCAGGCATTTAAATTTAGCCCACTTTCTGTCAAAGAAATTTTCTGGTTTTGGAATGTGCAATAAAGAACCGGATGCAAGGAGGTGGGCTCTCTACATCTTAATCTTCTTCCAGTTTGTATGAAATTCCTAATTTTACTTCAGCTTCATCCCTACTTGGCTCAGGACTTTCTAATGAATGAGAAAATTTGGAACTTTGATAGGAAAGTTACTTTGTATGATTTCATAAATGTGTAAGTACCACTATAACCTCCATGTTCAGCTAATTATATACACTGAAATTTGATAAGATTAATGACCAAATTTGGGGAGTTCCTTTATCACTAAATGCTGGAAATATTGGCTTCCTAACAGGAACTTTTCATATTAGTTGAGCAGGACATTGCACAGTGATGGTCAAAATATTATGGTGATTGTAACCAGGCCATCAAGAACAGTAATGATATTCTGCATTTAGTTTGCTAGCTCCAAATTAACTAGTGAAAAGAACCAGTGTGAACAAATCAGATCAATTTTACATGGAAATCAAGAGGAATTCTCGTGATCTCACATTATTAATGAGAAAACAAAAAATCTTTGACAAGTGTTTTGTACAACAGATGACCAAATGCATACTAAAATGGACCAAGTGGGAACAATCATAGTATCCAATAAAAGAAAATTAGTTCCATCTGCCTATTTAAGAATAATTCACATGACTCTTCGTTCAAGCCGCCCAATTACAGCTCAACATAGACAGTTTGGTCTCCTATGAAGGGAGCTTTTACATGGTTCAGACAGCGGGATCTTCAAGCGTCGCAGTAGATAAGTCGTTGATGCGTGGATAAGCAGCCTTCTCATCGAGCTGGTTTTGGGCCCATATCAACATCTTTAACAGACTCGGAAGTTTTGGATCTGTAGTTTATAGAATCAAAATATTAATCATATATAATTCTTGAAAGATCTATTCAGAGAGGATAACAGGAAGTAGAAACATTTAGAAGCAAGAAAGATAACTATTTTAATTTCAGGATAAAAAAAAATATGATTTTATTTTTCTTCAAAACAGAGGATTATTCAGAACAGCTGCGTTGGCTACACTTTAGAAACAAAATGGGAAACATATAAAAAACTTAAAGGGAATAAAATAACTGAAAAAGCGAATTCAACCCAAATACTTCATCTCATGTCTTGGCATTTGAAAACCACCACTGTAGAAGATATATTACAAATTACTAGTTTGATTTGGGATTATGTAGGATGGTTCAAAGATTGCTTTCCTACCCGCAACAGTGGCATTTTTAACATTTTTGAGAGAATGGCTAGATGACAGAGTTGCTGATAGGATGTCCAAGGCAGCTCAAGGAATGTTATCGCTCAGAGTTCATGAGTAACAAATTTCATCATGAAACATTCCTTAAGTCACCTTCAGCAGCAGAATGATAGAACACTATGTACATTCCCAGTGGAAGGCTGCCATATCTCAGAGATGGAAGTTTCAGAAATGGGGGCAGGAAAAGCATTTTCCAGGGTGAGCAATGGAAAATACCATTTCGTTGGTTTATAAAAATGACGTAGAAACTCAAATAGAACAGCTGTCTACTCATACAATCTATATAGAGTTCCTTTCAAATTGGGCAGGATAATTTAGCTAACATATATGCACATAGCTCTAGGCCTGAAGCAAGAACACTCGGCCCATGAGTGCACACTAATACATATAGCATAAATGTCCTTGTATAGATACACAAGACCTATAATACCAGCAATCAAGAGCCACCTGCAGTATAATTATTCAAAATTACAACGAATTAACTGAAACTTATGCCCCACAGTTGTCATGCTGGCAATAACAAGGATCCAAAAAACTTGTAATTCTATTATCTACCAAAATGTGGAAATATAACATCAAATAATTCAAAAGGAGCTCTCCTCACCCTTTTCATGACTCTGGCTAGTGAGAATGGCTGCATTCACCTCACTTGCTGTCTTTAGACGCTGTGATGTGTCCAAAAGATCTTTAACAGGGCATTTGTAGACATCTTCAAATGCAAGCAGAGCAACTGTTCTTTCCAACTCTTCAAGGAAGCTTTGCTGCAGAAGAGATCAATTTCCTTAAGGCCCAGCAGGGGAAAAAAAGGAAGAAGGGACATAAAAAGGCCTGTAAATTGACAAACTGGAAGACGACTGTCAAATCCCCTTCATTCTTAAAGACAACAAACCATAAAACCAAGAAGTGAAAGTTAATTTATGTCTAAATTACCAAATAAAGAAAGACTATTAAAGAAATCAAGTAAAACAATCAGTATGAAGAAGAAATTGTAAAAGATCTTAATTCAGGATCATCAAAGAAAGATTGGAATGGTAAGGCTACAAGGAAATAGCAAATTACATTTTCTTCGCCTCTAGGTGCAAGCTCCTCCTGAGCAAACTCCAGAGCTTCTTCAACTTTTCCATTGCGGATCAATTCTATCAGTCTTTGCTGTTGCAGATGGAAAAATAGTTCGGGATTTGTGTCCAGTATCTGCAAGTAAAACCATAACATAGAGTGAGATACACATGAAGAAGCCAAATATTGCTTCTTGCATCACAACTTAATGGCTCCCTGACAGGTAACAATGATAATTAATTTCCAAGTATAGGCCACATGACAAGGTCCGATTAAGTTTTAAACGGTTCTCTAATTCTGGTTTCATGACTTAAGCACCAAGGTGATCATATAGATGTCCCAAATGATTGGCCGACAACATATGGACAACCTAGAAAAAAACAAGATAGCAACATTCGGGTGCCAACAATTAGAAGCAATGCAGACACTATCAACAGATACTAGAACAATCAGTATCAAGTTACCAAGTAGTCATTTACTCTTATATAGCGAGAACCAACTTCACTACCAAAATGATGGAACATAAAATTTCTCCCGCCACTAACTAATGATGCTGACACCAATATCCTGGAGGACATCAGCATTTTCTTCTTTGTCCATTTCTTCCCACACTTTCATTGCAAAACAATTGAATATCCCCATTGCAACATAGTCAACGGTAATTCTTAGCTTGCCAGAGGAACCTACGACAGGCATTGACTGTACATGTGAGTTGGTACTGAACAGCAGGTTCCATTCTTACCTCAACCAAGACAAAAAAGAAAAAATACATATCTAACCAAAGATTATGCCCAGCATGGCTTAAACATCAACATGGTCCATTGGCAACATCTAAACTGATTAAGGATCATCCGTATGCTAGAATACAAAATTAACATCTAGTGTTTGGTGTGGTTGTCAATCCCAAACTGTACAAATATAAATCAGGCCAGAGTGATGACCTTTGTGTAAAGTGTAAAAAGAATTTGGCCATCCCTTACCCAGTTGGACTTGGAACTAGTATCAGGATTTATCCTCTAAAAAGGGAGAACAACAAATCAATACGTGACATTAATATAACAATGTCTAGAAAAGTGAGTACAAAATTTCATGTGTTATTTTATGAAGAATACTAGAGATGAAGAATGCAGATGATCATTTTATCGAAAAAGTTGTGATTTGTGAATATAATGGTTGAACAAAATGTTGAATCACAAAAGACTATACTAAAAAATAGTGATTTAACTTGGGTGTAAGAGTGTATACAACCACCATGATTTTTTAATGGCAATTACTTAATCAGCCTCGATATAGAGACAACTAATTGACAAAATAATAGTTCTAAGCCAGAACTCAGATTTAAGATACTAAAACTACTCCATAAGAAAAAAAATTATACAGTTACTTTTACCAAGACCAAGAATATTACCGACTAACCCCTTGTCGCTATAAGCCTAACTGAAAATCATGCCTAGGCATATGCCATGCACACAAGAACATCTCATTAGGTATTGCCTAACCAGTGTATTGCCTAACCTTGAAAATAAGATGGGTTGTCCAGGTGTCTTCCTAGGAGCCTACAAGATCACATCTAACAAGTGACAACACAGAACAGTGGCACATAAATGTAAAGGTGCATCAATGGTCATACAAAACATTGAGAAGGAAACATTAGCTGATCAATGGTCAAACAAAACATTGAGAGGGATACATTAGCTGAACAAAAAATTTTAATTAATTTCTTTAAAATATTGCAGTCAGTTATCAGCCCCGAAAATACGATATCAGAAAAATCTATTTGCATGACCTCTAGTCTACAAATTAGCTCAAAATTTTATAATGAAAATGATCCATACTTACCGGATATGAGATTAAAGTGATATAACAAACACTAAGAATACATGGTCAATTGAAGATATATACGCACCATAACTTCCCATTTCCCATAAGCAACAAAACTAGTTTTTTAATCATGATGTACTATATATGTTCCCCAAAGCACAAAAACAATGATCCATGACTTGAGGTTTTTCTGCCAATCGTCTACTTTCAACAAGGACGGGCTTTACGTTAGAATGTCAGCACTAATTGTTCCTCTTTGATTGAGATTTTGATTGGGTTGATCCACAGTCTTGCTTGATATACCCAATTTAACCACCTTTGATCACAATCAACAAAGTAAAACCTAAGAGTTTGTTGCCACTGCTGAACTATTGATATTGATCGCTGGAAGACTTTGGGAGGTTTCAAGATCTTTTTATAGGAACGCCTTCTGTATTTTAGTGGCATATAAACCATTGAAGCAGAAAGTCCCAAATGTTAAAACAAGCAACAATGACTGGAAATGGTTCAAAGGACAAATCACAAACACAATGGCAACAAGCCAGAAGAAAATGAAACTGAAATATCAACTATGAAAATATTCAGATCATGCTACACTATGAAGAAATTTATAATCACCAAGAAATCAATCATTAAAACCTTGAATAACATCAACAATAGCAGTATGCCTTATCAAAACTACTTGACATATGCAAATCAAACATCTTATCCGTGGTCAGATCATTTTAAACCATTTCTGGCTCTATCAAGGGCTTTTTTGGCCTTCTTCCTTCTCTTCTAAGTAGAATGAAGCATTTTTCTTTTTCTCATGAATTGATAACAAGGTAACAATCAATCCAAAAATCAGATTTATGAACAGAAGGACCATTCTACCTCGGGATTTAAATCATTAACTTTCTCAATTGCATCCTCAACATTTCCACGCTGTACTGCCTCCTTTACAGCCATGCGATCTGTTATTGTTGCAAGATCAATTTCTGCTATTTATCAATAAGGAAAATCTATATGGTTAAAGATGAATGACGACACACGTATGCACTGAGAAAATTAAGACTAGAAATGAATATGAGAAACTGAGTAAGGATACGTTCAGTGCCCGATTCCAATCGAAATTTTTCTGCAGCTTCAACAAAGCCCTCTGTGACAAGAAAATTCATCACAAGCTTATTCATATCTTCTTTCCTAATCTTTACTTCATTAAGCTTTTTCTCCCATTCTTCCCTTGTAATCACTTTCCTTGACGTTGCCTGCACAAAAAATACATTCTTTGTCATATCCCTTTCTCTGTATAAGAAGATAACATGGGTAACCATATTCCATTTATTAACAAATCCAAACGAAGCTACTAGACCCTCTACCTATATATTGAATATCTGTCGTTTCAAGAAGCAAAACAGGAAAAGCCACAAATACGCGGAAACCCTAGATTACCAGTATTTATGTTATAAGCTCGAAACTTATCTTAAAATATGATTATAAGTATCAAACGACCACTTCCTGATTGCTTCAAGCTTCCAAAAGGCCATCCAAGACCGTGACATCAGAAAAGCTTCCATTCAAATCCATCAATACTGTAGAAGTAATTATGTAACTATCCCACGAAATCCAATTAAACACCGGTTCCATAGACACGGACTTAGAAATGCAATTCAGAAAACATTATGCTTTCCGTTCCTAATCTCTCTTTATTCAGAGATTAAAAGAAATGGCAACAGGAAAGATGGCACTTCCATTTACAAAAACAACAAGGAAAGTACATTTAAAAGATCCGATATTTTTTATTTCAAACGACCTCAGACGATATGAGATGAGGACAGGAAGAAATCAGAACCTAATTTAACAGAAGAAGCCGAAATGATTGGAATATGTCAAAACTGAAACGCCCTTAAGAATGTATGCAGTTAATCCTTCTTCGAACGGCAGAACCAGAGTGGCAAATACGTAAATTCAAATGTAAATGGGGGTTATTAAGGGATGTTTCCGGCGAAACTCAGAGGCGTCATACCATTTAGTAGGTACTTCCGACGAAATTAAACCGGTTTATTGGTTGCCGTCACGCTTTTCCGGCGACTCCTCGCCTATAATTCATGCCGCTGCTGGTCTTTCCCGGGGTTTATCAATTCAGAAGCACTTTGGATCTGCCGTGCCTTCGGACACAGACAATAAGAAGGATATCGGGCGTTCCGTGCCAACAAAATTTCTCTGTGGAGTCAATGGGAACATGACAAATTTGAAATAGCCACGTAGAGTTCTACTTACGGAAACGTGTCTCTGCTCTATTTGTCAAACATATAGAGCATTGATACTGTGGCACAGAATCTGGACTTTTTCTAGAAACAAGGTTCCCTGTTGTTGCTTGGAGCAAGAGACAAAAAGGGGTTTTAGCTCAAAAAAAGGGGGAAATTGGTTTTTAATGATATTTTTTAACATAATTCAGATTCAGTCGATCAAATTTTGAAAATTCAGAATTAATGATACTATTTTTACATAATTTGAATTCAATTTCATTTTACTGTTCATAGAAATGAAAATGCCCTTAAAAAACTTTGTAAACCTTTTCTTTCATTTAGGTAGAAGTGAAGTTTACAAGTCTTTTTGAGAGTATTTTTTGAAGAAATTCTTCATGAATAATAAAATGTAGAGTTGTAAGTTTTGCCCGACCGGCCTTAAGCCTGTCCAACCCAACCCGAATAATAGCCCGATCTAAGGTTTTATTTTTTGTTTGGGTTTGGGTTGGGCTTGATTTTAGGTCAAAACTTGAGTTTGGGTTGGGATTGGATTTGCACCTCATAGCCCGAAAAACTCAAAAAACCCGAACTATATAAAGCTAAGGTTAAATGACTTACCATAAACCCCATCTCCTTTTTAAGTTCTTTCAAATTCCAAGCTCTTCCTCTCTATTTTTTCAATCAATTCCCCAATAGATAAGGTTCTATAGAACTGAGTTTAAAGCTTCAAACCTATAACTTTTGCAAGATTTAGGAAAGTCGATAATGTTGACCTTTGTATAGATAATGACTTGAGATTTACAAATGATCATATTTTCAGTAAGTATTTCTTTTATAATTTTGAATGTGTTATCTTATAATTTGGTCAATAAATCTTAGAAATGTTATAATTTTAAAATTCAATTTTTTGTTTTCCTATACTAAAAACATTATAGACTTGTTGCCTTTGCTATTATATTTTATTAGATTCTTGATAGATTCCATTAATTTGGATCAACCCAAACCCAGCCTGAACTCAATAAATAATTTTAGGGTTGGGTTTGGATTCAAGCAGTTTGGATTTGGGGTAGGCCAAGGTGAGTTTGGCCCAATTGATTTAGATTGGGTTAAGCTTGAATTCATCAAAACCTAGTCCAACCCGCCCTACTTACAGCTCTAGTAAAATGACATTGAGTCTCAATTATTTAAAAAAGTATCATTAATTCCTAATTTTCAAGAACTGACTGACTAAATCTGAATTATTTTGAAAATGTAACACCAAAAACCGATTTTTCCCTCTAAAAACTAGCATGTGTCACGTTCAGTGTGCAAGTTATGCAATTGAACAAGTAATAGGTATACTCCTTGTCTCTAAAATCCTATTTATTAATTACAATTCATTTTGTGAAATACTTCGTGGGACATGTGCTTAAAATTGTTGAATTATATTTTTATAAGTAAAAAATCAAAAGCTAAGTTACCCTCACATAAATATATGCTAATGGGTTATTACATGGTTCTTTGTTATTTGTTTTGGGAAAAAATGTAGGGAAATTTAATTTTTAGTGGTACTTTATCAAACTATTTAAGATTTAGTCGGCAAAGTTTTGAGTTTTAATTTTTAATATACATTTATCAAAATAATTAATTTTTATTGGCATTTCAATGTTACAAATCAACTATTCCAAAAATGCCCTTACGTCACTTATCCAAATAACTTGTACAAGTCACTTTATTGGCTTGTACAAGTTAATTTTTGACTTGTACAAGTATAAAATGGTTTGTACAAGTCAATTTATTGCTTGTACAAGTCTCGGAAGTAAATTGTATAAGGGTATTTTTGGAAGAATTTATTCGTTACAGTTAAATGATACTAAAAATTAATTATTTTGATAAAGGTGTATTAAAAGTTAAAACTCAAAACTTTGCCGACAAAATCTTAAATAGTTTGATAAAATACCACTAAAAATTAAATTTCCCAAAAATGTATTTGCCAAGTTCCCCAAATGAATGCTTCCCACTAGATTATATGTGTAGCATAGATTTTTCCAATATAGGTGATTCCTTCAATGCATCGCTGGTGTGCTGTCTCTACCATTTCTTGATTGATTTGTATAAATGTGACTTGAAATCAATTTTTTTGAAATCATGTGCGTTACATTAGGATGCTCTATTGGTTAAACTATTCGGGGTCGGCCAATGAATAATTATGGAGAGTTTAAGCTAAAACCATTTTAGGGGCGGTTTTGAGTTAACAAAAAACTTGCCTGTTGCCCTCTTCTAACTTTCTTTCTAGGGATGGCAATGTGGCAGGTTTTGGTTAACCCGAACTTGCCTTACAAAATATTAGCCAATATCAAACCCTAACCCACCCCTATCAGGCAGGTAACGGGTGGGTGGGGGTTGACCTAGTTGTATTAAAAGATACTTTTTAAAAGAATTTATCAATAAAAAGTATACTTATTCATTAAATATGTCATTTTTTTATATGACATATACTAAATAATATTTTAAACATATAAAAATAATATTATAATAGACCAAGGTCGGGTTCGAAGCAGGTTGGGCTAAACCTGAACCTGCCCCTAACTTGATTTTAATGATAGCAAATCTTAAGTTCCTAACCATTAAGGGCGGGCCGGGGCGGGTTGCTTATATTTATGACCTTAAATTAAATAGGTAAATAACATTAGCCTTGTCAACTTCTTGTGTCATGTCCCAAATTCCCGATCTTTCCAACAGCGTGTGAAAAAGGAAAAGGACAAATGTAGGGAGGAAAGAAGGCGTGAAGCACGAGGAGTCCTGCAATGACTAAGTGGATATTTGGCGCTAAAGGGCCTCGAACAATGCTAACGTACAATCGCGCAACACTGTTTTGTTTTCCTTTCGTCTACTGAACAGAGTCTGAACACGAAGTAGAATAAAAGAAGTAAAAAGTAAAAAGGTCCGCCCGACTCAAGACTCAAGAGTAGCTGTCTGTAAGGTCTTTTAAAATACGCAACCCCCCTTAACCTTAATTCTTTAAACTGCACCGCAACGCCAATCACGACTTCGTGTATTTTCGATTCCACCCGTAGTTTTCGTCTTCCCCTTGCCCTTCCCAATTTGAAACCGATGGTGATGAAAAGTCGCGTCGCAGAAACTGCTAAGAACTTTCCCGGAACCGATTGAGACAAAGAAGTGAATCACCCACCGTCCCTTCCCTCTTCGCGTCTCTCTTCTTTATTCCTCCTTAACGGAATCTTCATCGTTCCCTTTAAATTGAGTTTCACCTTGTCGCTGTCACTGGCATTCGGATTTATCTTTTTCCTCTGAATTTCAGTTTTTGTGCGGTATCATTAGGGTTTATAGGCCGGGGAAATCAGAATTGCCCATGTTGCGAGCCTGATGTTGAAGGCAAACGACGGTGCGGACTACTGGGTCGATGGGGATTTTTCTGCGGTCGACTACTCGGATGATCTCTCCATCGATGTCGAATCTTTTTTGGCGATTCTTGGAGAAAATCCGGATCCCTCTTCCGACCACTCGCTGGTAGGCTTGATTTCTATTCCCTGTAGAATGTACAATCTGATTTTGGGTTGGATTGATGATTGTTTCGCGTGCTTTTTAAATTCCTAAACACTTGATCCCAAAGATGTATTCGCCTTGATGCATATTCGGCAGAGTGCGCACACACGCTCAACAATTATGAAACCTTCACCTGGTTGAAAGAATGAAAGGTGAAGGTTTCATAGTGCTGTGCGAATGTACGTTCAAAAACTATGAAAACTTCACCTGGTCGGGTTTTAGATAACACTTTCCAATTCAATATTTTCATATGTGTGTTGTCTAATCCTAACAGGCTGGGTCGATTGCCTGCCATGGTTTTTGCCCTAGTGATAGCATTTTTTAGCTTCTTTAATACAGTAGATTTTGCATCATCTTCAACCCATAATTTCTTAATTCCAAAACTTAATACTAGCTTTACCCCTTCCCTTAAGGCTAGCAATTTTATGGTATAATTATTCTATATATGAACAGGATTCGTATAAGCAAAACACAGCTAACCAGGGGTGGATCAATTTGATTTGCGAATTCCTTCTATTGTCTTGTTATAGTTGCGGGATGGAACATCATTAGTTCATTTCAGATCATTCATGTCTTAAAAGTTAAACCATTTTATGTTTTTCTTTCTTGAAAATCTTTGCACGTTATTATTGGGTTAATAATGTTAGCATAGGCCTTTATTGTTTAATAGTGGAAACAATAATATTTGAATGTGAATTTCTTGCTAGGAACACATCACTAGTAGAAGTGGTGGGGAAATTTCCATGGAAGGTCTTGGGGCTAATCATCTCCGTTTAAAATTCCCAGATCTGTTGTGTATAATTTTAGCATAGGCTTTACTGTGCAAGAGTGGAAATGATAATATTTGAATGTGAACTTGTTGCTGGGAACATATTACAAGTAGAAGTGGTGGGGAATTTTCCATGAAAGGTCTTGGGGCTAATTGTCTCCGTTAAAAAATGCCTATATCTATTGTGATCACCTTAAAGAGAATTTAGAGAGATTTTTCTATGGGAAGAGGGAGGTTTTAAGAAGTACCATTTAGTGAATTGGAAAGGGTTAGCTAGACCTGACCAGGAGCATAGATGCGGGTAATTTTCCTGAAAGAAACTCTGCTCTATTTACTAAATTGCTCTAGTGGTTCAGGACAGAAAAGCATTTTTTGTGGTGAAAAGCAATTGCTACCTTAATGGCGTTTCACTTGTATTGAGGAACGTGCTAATATGTTGTACACATCCTCTTCCATTCCATCTTATGGCACATTTGGAAGGAGAATAAAAGGAGGATATTTGAGGATTATCAATGCTTAATTTTCTCTTTGATTGAAGATATTTGGGTATTGATAGACCACTGGTGATCCAACCAGATGGAGTTTCAGGCCTTTTCTGTAGTTGATGTTGTGAGAGATCGGCGAGAGGTATGTATTCCGTGGCCTCCATTGACCAAGTTGACGGTTATGTGGAGTCTACCTCTTATGGGTACCGTCAAACTCAATTTTGATGGGAGTTATTTTGGAAAGCCGGGTCCATTGGGGGCGTGTGGAGCTGTTAGAGATTGTGGTGGCATTATTCTACTAGTTTTATCAGGTCCGGCAGGTGAAGGAAACTCCATCAAAGTGGAATCGATAGCTTGCTTGAAGGGATTGGAGATGAAAAAAAAGTTTGGGTATAACAGATTGCTTGCGGAGGGTGATTGTGTCATGATTATTGAGTAGATGACATCCTTGTTCACTATTACTCAGGCTCTTGGTGTTTGAGGCATCTTATCTCTAAAGCTAGAGCTTTGGAACATGACATCGACATAAACATCTTGTTCAAGAAGATTCTTAGATCAGCCAATGCAGTAGCTGATAGATTAGCCAAGCTAGGTGCCTTAAGAGCTGATCTATATAAGAGTAATCCCTTTCCTGAATGGTTTTCTGTGAGTGATGTAATCTTTAGGAGTAGGGTGGTATATTTTTGTAATGGGGAGAGAGTATACACTCTCATATGTACGCTGGTTACTTTAATTAAATACATTATCACTTACTGATAAAAATATTACAGGCAGTTTTACCCTTCAAGTTGGTGCTGAGAGATTGACAATAGAAATTTTAGGTGATTTCAATTCTTAAAGAAGAGGCAAAAATGGGATGCTTCCGTGAGTTTTTAATATCGAAGTGGGTGATTTATTATTTTCACCATAGATGCAAGAAAGATATGTTACGTGACATTTTTTTAGATGAGGTAATTGTTTTCCTTAAAACACCCATCTCTGGGGTCTGCCAATGCATTGCTCTCTTGGAAGTTGGAGGCGAGGAATGGGGCACAAGGTTGACTCACGTAAAATATCCAATCTTATTAAACCTTGTCTAATCTAATAATCCAAGAAACTATGGCAGCTCTGATGGTCTCCAAGACTACCTCAAAAAGTGAGGGAATATCCTAAAAAATCTTCTGTAATGACCCAGCCCTGTAAAATGCCAATGAAGAGGTCTGCAACTGAAGATGGCAAAACTTGTGAATGGTCATTTTTCCCCAAGAAAGTGACCGAATCTGCCTTGAAAATGCACAGCGCAAAAATAAGTTCTAAAGAGATGCCCTGCTCTGTCTGCATAAGAAACACATGCTAGGGGAAAAATGCCATTCATCTTCTTTTCCTTTGGGGCACATCGGCCGTGTTGATCTTAGAACAAAGAACAGTTCACACAAAAGCATCAATTTTTTGGGGACTGGTGGGGACCAAAAGAATTTGGGATAGAGGGCACATCATTGTGTTGATCGATGTGCGCGTTGAAATTTTTTATATTTGGCACTCAGAAAAGAACTTAATTTTGATTGTGTTGATTATTTAAGCCATTACAAATGTTAATGTGAAAGCACAAGAAAGATCAAAGAGTTGTGCTCAGATTTTACGTGGTTGGCATTGCGCCTACATCAATAGGAGAGAAAAGATTTCAACTATATGAAAAACAAGTATAGTTGTTTTTTTTGAAAAACAACTAAATGAAAAACAAGTATGGTTATGGCCTATATCTCCAATTCCAGTTAAAATCCTAGCCCGCTACATTAGAGATTGAAAATATTTCTAGTCTTAGAGCATGATTACTGGATAGAGGTTTATATTGATCCCGATAGACCCTTATCTAAAAATTTTAGATGCTTGCTGTTTGCGAGATTTCCCTTTTTTATGCTAGTGTACTGTGCATAACCATACTTGTTTTGAGCATCAGAGGTTTCCTTTACACTTATTGTGAGGTTTGTAAGATAATTGACCTTTAAGTTTATCATGCATGTGGATGTGGTTCAAGTTGTTTTTTGATGATATTATGGATGAGCTGATAACTTGCGAGCCCTTTGTAGATGTTATTGACTTAAACTAGCTTGCCTAAGTAATAGGCAGGTCTGTTGCCTTGCTTCATGTCGGTGATTTGATACACTTGTTTGGGCCTTTAATGACCTATGGAGCCTCTTATGAGAATGTACATTGATGTTTCAAATTCGATTGGGAAAGGCTAGAGAAAACTGAATGCGCCAAGGGCTAGAAAGGATTTGCCTCAATAGGGATAAGGAGTTGTTATGGTCATTGATGTTGTTATGTGTACTTTTGATATCCAAATAGAGATAGTGCAAAGCTAAATAGAATGTGTTCATCAAAAAAGTAATGCAAGAAATTATAGACATAAGAAAAGGACTTGAGGGGAAGAGAAACTGCAGAATCTTGAATGGATATGATAGTGATTCCTCGAATAAAATTAAGATTATTACCTTATTACAATATGGCATTAAGAGAAAGAATTAATCCATGGAAAAGATGGAATTGGGATATAAGTAGGGTTGTAAACATTCTAACTGGGCCTGAGTTTGTCTTGCCTGACTTGACCTTGGAAATATTGAGCAAGGCTTAGGTTCATTAGAACTTTCTGAGCTTTAGCATGTTAATATATTTGGATTTTGTGTGGCTCGTAAAGCTTGGTTCACCTCAATGCTGTTAGTGGGCAACTAGAGCCCAAGTCCTGTTAATTACATATACATAAAGTGAATTTGTCATAGATAACATTTAAAAATTTAAGAAGCACAACTTGTATTATTTAATTCTTGGAACTTAAAATATTATTTTACTTTGATGATACACAATTAAGCAAAGCCAAGCCACCCCCACCGAAGCTTGGGCTAGGCTTGTTAAAGAAATGAGCTTTGTTTCAAGCTCAAGCTTGCTTACAAGCTAATTGTTCAACTTAAGCTTGGTTCATGCAATCTGAACCTGAGCTTGAGCCTAGCTAGCTTGGATTGTTGACAGTACTAGATATACATATAATAGGATGATTGGGTTATGGAAAGCGAAAGAAACTTGATAATGGAACCATCTTGGAATTACAGGCACTTGTTGTTTGTCAAGACAAATAATCGTAGAGTTGGTATCTGATATGGGGGAGTTCTAGGAATGTTTGGTGTTTCTTTCTGGTTGGTCCATTTGCATATGTTAATTATGTAGACAATTGAGACAGTATAATACCTTTGAAAGTAATGTCTTATTTCTCTTATTTCATCATCTTGAAAGCAAAGAGGATGGATCATATATGTTGACTGGAATTCGGGGTTGAATCTTTGAAGTACATTTTCAGGGTGAATTCTAGTTCTCTCACAACTGGTTTATGTATTAAATTCATTGGGAGAATAGGAGAATTTTTTTTTTTGTAAACTGGTTGTTGTGTGTGAAATTCATTGGGAGAAAGAATTTTGTTTTTATTTTTTTTATAAATCTACGGGTCTTTTTTTTTTTAGTCAGTAATGGGAATGATATATATAAAAAACATGTAATAGCACAAAATTAAACAACTGTTAGGTACACACCCACGAGTGGTGGAATGTACCTAACCATATGACCAAAACAGAAAACCCAGCCCCTATTACTACAAGAATATAAAACTACACAATCAGTGCCTCCCAATTTCTGACAATATCCCCTAGCCCATAATCACGAAATGCCGGTGTAACCGAAAACCAGAATGCTGCAACCCCCAAAACTGAATCAAAAATAGCCTCTCGGCTCATGAATACATCATAAAAAATCCGACGGTTACGCTTCAGCCACACTGTCTAGATTGTAGCAAAAAACACTCCATAATAGAATGTTCTACCTCTCCTGGACAAATGTGGGAACCTCGATTCTTCCGCAAACTGACAAAGGGACCTTGGCATGACCCACTCCACTCCAGCACCAGGTAGAAACCTCCCCCAAATGTATCCAATACAGCTACAATGCACGAATAAGTGGTCTACTGATTCCCCCTCTCCATACACAAGGGACATATGAACGGTGACAATACCCACCTTTTGTGCATTGGAAAGTTCTTTTTAACACCGGGAAGGCTCTTATATATGAATTGGAGTACCATGCCTTGGAAATCCTTTACAAGTTGGGGTACTGGAGCTTTTGAGTTGGTCCAGGAAACTTGATTGTCCATTCTCCAATTTTATTCCCAATAAATGTGTTAATTTTTTAAATATGAATGCACCAAACTTGCCTTCATGGCTGATGAAGCAAATGATCTTGAGGAAATCAGTGTTCAAATGAAATTTCTTATGTTTGGATTTCTTTTTCTGAGTAAAAATTTGAATGGCATCTCATCTTCTGGATATTATTCTGTCCTGTAACCTTTTTAGGCTTTTATTATCTATTTCAGCAAGTCTCTTATATTTTTGGTGAGCCCTTCTATTTTGGATACTGAGTAATGTGACTGCACCTTACAGAGTAGCCCAGAAGATTTATCTTTTAAGAATGTAACTCAAAGTGATTCAGCTCCTGATACAGTCAACGGAGACTTTCAAACTCAAAATGGTAACTAAGTTGATTCGTATGTAGCATATTTCATTTATTTTACCACAGTTATTTAAATGTTTTGTTTGGTGCAGATGTACAGATGTCGTCAATTTGTAATCTTATATTTTTAATTTTTATGTCTGTTTTTAGGCATCCTAGGATCGGCAGGGAAACTTTCAGAAAGGGCTGAGTTATCTGGAGCCTCTGATTTCTATCCTTCAGATCATTTGGATCCTTTGTGTTCTAGAGCAGCAGAGCATTTATCCGAGTCCTGGGTAAATAATGACATATTTGGTCAGGGGAGGCCAGAAACTTTGGTGCAGATTGGTTCTCCTGGTCAGAGTGCTTCTCTTGCGGACTGGATATCGGAATATGATACCTCCTCTTTGGAAAGAGTTGGCGCTTCTGAAAATGCTCCACCATATATCAATGTGAACAATGGTGAAATACAGTACCAGATACCTAATTATAGCACCAATTTCAACTTTTATGTTGGAGATGCTTACCGTTTTTCAGATTGTGTAGATCTTACTCAGCCGAAAGTCAAATCTGAGACTGGTTTTAGTCATGGGGGTAGGGATGTTTATTCCATATGTATGTTGATATTTCTGCTAGAGATATTAATTTTGTTTGTTAACTTCTGATTCCTGTCCAGTGCATTTGTTTTTTGAAATTTCCATTGTAGCAATTGGTTGTTATTAAATTTCAGGTGCTTTACATTGCATGATGGTGGAGCAACCAGTTTTATCTCTTGGAAAGTCCGGCTCCATAAGTGGAAGTAGTGGAGAAATCATAGAAGCACTGGAAGAAAACCCGTGCACATCTCCAATGGAAATATGCTTCTGGGATGCAGAAACATCTCTACAAAGTGCACCTGATAACGAACTTGATAGCAGTCAGGTTTCTGATATTATATATGAAAGTATGGACCATTTTTCACCTGTGCCCTTTTCCTTTGAAGCTAAGATGGATGCTGATGACACCTCTTTTGTTGATTGTTCGAGGCAACCTGATGCTTTTAATTTGCCATTTGTGTCTAGTAAAGAGAAGATAATATGTGTAAAGGATGAAGTAAATGAATGTCAAACTGAAACTGTGTGCTCAAGTGGTGATATAAATTTAATAGCAGTGGAGGGGAGAACTGGTAAATCCATTTCAAATACATCTTTGCTTGATTATGTTGGCATAAATAGCTCTCATGCTACAAATTTAAAATGTGAGAATGGTGAATTCTTTCCACCAATTAGTGGAAGACCTTCTGATGCCAATGGAACTACTGCTAATGGATTGTCAAGCCTGTCAGTGCATTGTACTCATTCCTCTATGCCAAGTAGCAAGCATTTGATTTGTGAAGAGGATGAGAGAGAAGATAAGGTGATTCCAACTTGTAATCTGAGGTGCCCTACAAATGTCACTAATGAAGCAGTCAGGAGTAATAATTGTAGTCCTTCAGGGCTCAGATCTCTTGATGATGATGCTGACGTATGCATTCTTGAAGATATAAGTGACCCTGTACATCCACCTTTGTCAGTGATTCCTGCAAGGCCCCTTGTTGTTTCACAACGTTCTACATTTAGTGATCCTCTTCATCAGACAGGGGTGGGTGGAATGCGGCTTAAGATGAACGATGAGAGGCTAACTTTTAGGGTTGCATTGCAGGTAATCTCCATGAAGGTACTATTATCGTATTTTATAACTATTGTGAACATAGTGTTAACATTAGGTAACAGTTGTCTCAAATGTATGGGGGATCCTCTTTTATACTTAAGTGTGACGGCAACTTATATTTAAATATAAAGGGAATGCACAGCAACTTGTAAAGAATAACCTAGCCGTAAGTGTATTGATGAGGTCGGCTAAGAAAAGAAGGCTGCAAAATGTTGATATCAAATGGTATTGATTGGCATGCTTGACTGCCTGAAATGTATGTGTGAATGCTTCAGAGTTGTAGTATACAGAAAATCATTTCTTTGTCATTTGTGGGTCTTCTGTCTTCTAATTCTATAAACATATTTTGAAACTAAAGATTGAGATGCATAACAGGATCTCTCTCAACCAAAGTCAGAAGCTAGTCCACCGGATGGTGCTTTGGCAGTTCCCCTTTTGAGACACCAGGTTTGTTTTTGTTTCTTGGTTTTTTTTGCTGTTGAATGGTCCTAGTAGAGATCGGAATGAAGGGCATATACATGGTATACTTGTGTACTTGTTAAACAATTGTTGATTGCCATGATATATCTAGTTCTCTTGGACAGAAAGATATGACAGAAACAAAAGTTATAGAAAGACTTTAGATTTAAGACTTTTATGATCATCCACTGGGGGCGATTCTAGGCTTCTAGCAATAAGTGATATTCAGTGTAAGAACTGTTTGATGGTTTCTTTTACTACATACAGTGAACATGGCCATGTTCTTGTTTCTTATTATTTTGCCGATTTGCTTGAAGATATTATTATTTTCTGTCGAATTGATCTGTTAAATGAGATTCTGTCCAGCGTATTGCTCTGTCATGGATGGTCCAAAAGGAGACAGCCAGCTTACACTGCTCTGGAGGAATTCTTGCAGATGATCAGGTTGATTGTTCTGTGCAATTGTCATGTTTCATTTCATTCTCGGGTATCACTACGAAGGAGCTGGATCTTATTTTCTTCTGGTCTATGTCTTATTTGATTGGTAGGGATTAGGGAAAACAATATCAACAATTGCACTTATACTTAAGGAAAGGTCTCCATCTTCAATGGCCATGAAACAAAGAGGACTGGAAGCATTGAATCTGGATGAGGATGATTCTGGTGTTCTTGAGCTTGGTGAAATGAAACAAGATGGAAATTCTGTTAACGTAATGGTTACTAGCTCAATGAAGAGCAATATATTAGCAAAGGGAAGGCCAGCTGCTGGAACGCTGGTTGTATGTCCTACAAGTGTTCTTAGACAGTGGGCCGAGGAGCTGCGTAATAAGGTGACAAGCAAGGCCAATATCTCTGTTCTGGTATATCATGGTAGCAATAGAACAAAGGATCCTCATGAGCTAGCCAAATATGATGTTGTCCTTACAACTTACTCTATTGTAAGCATGGAGGTTCCAAAACAGCCACTGGTAGATAAAGACGATGACGAGAAAGGAAAACCCGAATCTCATGGTCTGCCGCATGCAGAGCTATCTTCTAGTAAAAAAAGGAAATATCCACCAAGTCCTAGCAAGAAAAGCAAGGACAGGAAGGGTTTGGATAATGCATTTCTTGAATCTGTTGCTCGACCTCTTGCTAGGGTTGGATGGTTTAGGGTAGTACTGGATGAAGCCCAGAGCATTAAGAATCACAGAACACAGGTTGCTAGGGCTTGCTGGGGTCTTCGAGCTAAACGGAGATGGTGCTTGTCAGGAACACCTATTCAGAACGCAGTTGATGATCTTTATAGCTACTTTAGATTCCTCAGATACGATCCATATGCTGTCTATAAGTCATTCTGCTCTATGATAAAGGTTCCAATCAATAGGAATCCCACAAATGGTTACAAAAAGTTGCAAGCTGTCCTGAAGACAATTATGCTGCGTCGAACAAAAGGTAACAGTGCAGATAATGGTTTTACTATTTTGGATGTAATCTATTTGGTTTTTCAATTAATGCTGTGTGAAACCTTTATAGAGCTTTAATCTATTAATTTGAAGTTATAGACTCATTTAAGATAGTGAAGTTTTGATCCTGAAAGCTGACTGCACTCCTTTCATGACTTTGTTTTCATAATTATAACTACTTTGACCTTATACTTTCGGAAGGACATTTTAATTTTTGTGACCAGAAATTCTTGAGATTTTTAACTGCACCTACTGGATGTCATGATTTCACATTATTTGTTGCTCTCAGAAGCGTCTGGCTTGTCTTGAGCCTGATTTCATTTCCTCTTTTTATATTTATTTCCCTGTGTGCATGGTTCTAAAATTTTACATTCCTTAGAACATAGAAAATTTGAGAGTAATTTTCTTGGAATCTTTGCTTTGTAACTTATTCCTGTAAGAAAGTTTGCAAGAAAAATTTTAAAACAGCAGTAATTTGGTGTAGGGGCATTTTGGTACTGGTGGACTCTTTGTTTCGTAATTTTCTCTCTAAGAAAGTTTGCAAAAAGAATTTCATAACAGAGGTTATTTGGTGTAGGGAGGGAAAATGCGGAGAAAATTTTGCCAATTTCTGGGAAATTTAAAACCATGCCTTTGTGGTCTTTCGGTATTTGGGTACACTGATTCTGTCTTGATGATTCAAGGAGTGGGTTGCTTCTTGTTTCCGTGGCAGTGGGGTTGCTGGTGGGGCCTCGAATATTCTTGTTTGAGTTATCTTTGCATGGCTTGAGGATGACAGTGGGATGTGGATATGCATGATGTTCTGAAAACTTTTACGGCCTTTTGCCTGGACAGAAACCAATTCCTTGGCATTGAATTTAGGTCATTAATCAGGTGGTAGAAAACCTTTATTGTTGGGGAAAGAAAGAAAATATATTCACAGGTGGGTTTCCAAGTATCTCAATATAGTGTGCTGCAATCAAATATATCTTAAATACTTTACTAGTGGTTTACCTCCAACTTGGAGATGCCCAAGTTTGAAAAGCCAAAATATTGTGCCTTATCAGCATTTTGGAATAAAATGTTTCATCTTTTATAAATCTGCAGCAGTTCCTATTGATTTTTTTCTTTTAGTTGTTTTGGTTTTAACTTTTGAACATCATATCCAACTTATGAAATGCTGAAACTGGCAGAAGCATCAAATGTATGTGTTGCCGTTTCTTTGCCTGATCAGGTCATTCTTTATGCTATCATTTCTATGATTCTTGTCTTCAGATTCCAAATGCAGTCTCTTTACAAGATTCAAGGACTTTTTATTCTGCCGCTTCTAGGTTTTTGGGGCCAGATTCTGCTGACAAAGAGCATAATGCTTGATTTTTTTTTTGGTTCGAATCAGATGGATATCCTATAGACCCTAGAACTGCAATTAGGACTATGGCTCTTTTTTTTTTGATTTGTAAATGTTGGATATATTATATATGATAGAAATTAGGACTATGGCTCTTTACAACCTTCCTTTTTTGTGGTGCTCATCTGGTGGTAATTTCTTGCTCTAGGCACTTTTCTTGATGGAGAACCAATTATTAACTTACCGCCAAAATCTATAGAAATGAAAAAGGTTGATTTCTCGGAGGAGGAACGGGACTTCTATGCCAAATTAGAAGCTGATTCACGTGCACAATTCAAGGTTCTGTATTATTGAGCCAATGAATTTGGAGTTCTATATTATCGTATCTTTTGATTTCTTCTGTCTTTGTGCATATTCCTTTCCAGTGCTTTCAGTTATGTTTTCTAATCTGTAGCTAATGCTTTCATGGTTACGTGGCTCCCTAGTTATCACTTTTTGTTCCTTAGGTCATTTTTAATTCAAAACTTCTTTGCAAGCTTCAAATGACTATGTTTATCATGATTCATATCAGGTCTATGCGGCTGCTGGGACAGTGAAGCAAAATTATGTCAACATTTTATTGATGCTCTTGCGCCTTAGACAAGCTTGTGATCATCCACTTCTTGTTAAAGGTTACGATTCTAATTCTTGCTGGAGATCCTCTTTAGAGGTGGCAAAGAAACTTCCGCGGGAGAAACAAATGGGTCTTCTGAATTGTTTGGAAGCCTGTTTAGCAATTTGTGGCATCTGTAATGTATGTGATTGCTTGTTCATTGCCTGCTTAAATTTCTGTTTCTCCATTTGGTACTATTAATTATTTTGCTGGTAAAGACTTCTATTTTTCTTATCTGCAAAAATAGAGGTCATGTAAAATGAAGATATTGAGGACAATATCAAAATATTTTCTTCTATCAATCCTCAGCATAAAAAATTTGTGTTGCTATTTTTGTAATCTTATTGTTTGACAAGATTGAGATATGGTCGGTCTGTTGCGGATGAGAGAACACATATATAAGTCACTAAATTTGGTCTGCAAGATCTTGTAAACTTGGTTTTTTTTATTATCTTATATATTCCTATCGTATGAGTTGTTAAAGAGTTAAATTTTTTGGTTCTATTGTACTTATGTCTTATATTCTTTTTTATTTACATAATTAAATTTTCTTATTATTTTTTCCCAGTGTATATTTGTCATGTTATGTTACATATCCCAGATTTTTCTTTGTACTGTTGTTTCTGTAAAAATGCTCTGGTGGCTACTCCATAAGTAGGGTTGACAGATTTAGGTATATGTAATGACAGAAATATGCTAATTCATATTTTTTTGATCAGTAAAAAAATTACCATGTTCTATGCTATAGAATATAGTAAGTGTGCCAAACCCCAATGTACATGAGAGGTATAAATTTGTTCTGCTGACCAAAAATAAAGCTTTAGGAGGAAAAAAGTTATGATTTGGTGAGATAGGGTATATCTAAGATCATGTTTCTGACTTTCTTTAATCTAATACATTTATCATTACTTATGAAAAAAAAGATCATGTTTCTGGATCTCTGTGGCTGCAATTTGTTGCAACTTGCAAGGAAGTCAAGATGGTTTCATTATAGCTATCCCATAGTTGTTGGATTCCATTGTGATTTAGTGTGACAGAAGAAGCTGATCATTGACTATTATTAGGGATTGCTTACGATCCACCAAAATAATGAGGCTCTTACTTCATCTTCCTCTTCTTTGTTCCTTTTTGATGTACTGTTGATTGAAGCACAAGATAAATGGTAAATAGCACCAATAATATCTGTGTTTTTAGTTGATTTGTGGAAGCGACAATCTGAACTAGGGATGACAATGGGGCTGTTAAAAAACTAACGTGCCTCACTTCTATCAGAGCTGCTCTAATCTTTCACTCTGTTATTCAACTATGTTTTATTCATATATGCATATATGTATATATACATGCATATATATTAATTTTTTGGTAAACTACTTGCATATATATTAAGTAAGCCTGTTGAATACAATAAAAATAACAAGAAAGTGCCTTAATTCAACAAGTTGGGATCAGCAACATGAATCCTGTTCTTTCATCCTAATCTGTGAAAACCATTATATGCAGTCAGATTATAAGTATCTATCATTTCCCAAAAAAAAAAAAAAACTATCATTTTGAATTGACTCCATCTAGCTTATTTTTGATATTTATCTTGTCCTTTTATAAACTTAATGAGTATTCCTTACACATTCTCATAAAATTAATATTGTTAAAATTATATTTTACTTCAAAATTTTTTCTTTGGTTATAATATTTTTTTCAGTCATATCTGCCCCATCCTAGTCCTAGATAGGAATGGGTTTGGGGTGAGTGAGGGTCTTTTAGGTGCCTTTCCTGATGGCATCATTAATATAAGTACTTTATAAGGTTTGTATTCAACATAATGTTGTGGACAACTTCCTTGTGCATAGGCAATTCCCTTTGATTTGGCCTGTTTCTCTTTTATTCTTTTTTTGATGAATCATAGGATTATCATAGTGGTGACAAATGAAACAGAGAAGTACAAATCAACCTATAGGCAGAAAACATAAATGCCGGATAAAAAGAAACACACAACAACAATGCCTCTGCCCCCCTATACCTATGTCAAGTGCTACAGTTGGCCATTCCTGATCTAGATCAGCCATTATAAGACTCATAAATTCTTGCAGGATACCAACTCAAGAGGCTACCCATTTACACCTGCCTTAACTTGACAGTTAAGTCTACGTGGCAACATGCAGGCCAAATTCTAAGGGATGAACACATTTAGCGTTGCCCACTCATATGCACATATATCCACTAAGCAAAAAATTCTAATTTGTTATAACTAACACGATGGTAGTGGCTGACTAGGGAGTTACACCAACTGAATAACCGCTCAAACTCAAATATAAAGTCGATCAAGAAGAAGAGAACTGGGATGAACTCCAATACAACATTACCCAACTAATTATCATGATCATCCGTGATCACTTTATATCCTTCAAGTCACACAATAGTGGTAAGAAGATAGCTTATGACTCATTTTCACTGTTTCATGCCGCATTAGAAAGGGCTTCTCTTTGCTGTTTCCTATCTCATGTTTGCAGTGATGTGCGAAGATATTGTTTGCCCCAGACTAGCAAAAATCCTGCCACTGGCGACTTGATTGTGACTACCCCTAGACCCACTTATCCTTCGACGTCATGGCGGTTAAGGAGAGACAAGTATCACGTCAACTTCGATTAAGCGAGGGAATAACTGAAGCAATCATAGCCGGGTAGTACCGCTAGCACGAATCTCCGAATCAACACTATTGGTGGGCGCCCCCTTTTAACTTTTTCTTGTCCTCTCACATCACAATGATAAGAGAGAGGCCGCCATTGATCTTGTTGATTTTCTTTTCCTTTTTATTTAGAGGTTGATTGCACAAATCACCTTCTATCCGTCATCAAGTGGCTGTCATTCCACATGGCCAACAACTATTGTATTTTAACACTAAGTGGTCGTCATGTTTCATGGCTGACACGTCCCACGGCTGTCACCTATCGTGGCTTACACATCCTACGAACGACAACTATTATACTATAACATTAAATGGCCAACATGTCATATGGCTGTCAATTATTGTACTTGAACATTAAGTGGCTGTCATTTTACATGGCCGTCAGTTATTGTATTTGGGTATATTTATATCTTGGCCGATCACCGTTTGAGACTTCAATGAATCTTGTATCTATAACCATTGTCATTTGTCGTACTTATCGAAGGACGAACCTCACCCTTTGTAACATCGCCTGATCATTTATTATACAAGTGGCTTGTAGTACGACTAAGTTGATTCTGGTTTGGATTGGAACAGGCTCGTAGGGTCAAAACTTAATCTGATTCATTGTACTTGACGTTCCTCCCAATTCCTTCTGGATTTGGCACGTGATGATCATGGTTTGTTTATGCTCAGGCATGCCAGTACTACTCGGGTACAATGAATTGGATTGGGTTTTGACCCTAAGTGTTGGCTCCAATCCACGTCAGAATCAGCTTAGTCGTACTGCAAGCCACCTGTATAATAAATGATCAGATGATGTTATGAAGGGTGGGGTTCGTTCTTCGATATATGTTCTTGCTTAATAGGTACGACAAATGGTAATGATTATGAGGTACAAGATCCGTTGAAGTATCGAACGGTGAAAGTCGACTAAGATATAAGTATACCTATGTAAAATAATTGACGGTCGTGTGAATTGACGGTCATTTAGTATTTAAGTACAATAATTTATAGTATAATGGTTGTCGATCGTGGGGCATGTAGGCCACAATAGGTGACGGCCGTGGGGCGTGTCCGCCATAATAGGTTATGGCTATGGGGCATGTTGGCCACAATAGGTGATGACCGTGGGGCGTGTCGGCCACAATAGGTGACGACCGTGGGGCATGTCGGCCATGAAACATGACGGCTGTGTGGAATGACAGCCACTTAATGACGGATAAAAGTTAATTCGTGCAATCAACCTCCAAATAAAAAGGAAAAGAAACAATCAAAGAAAATCATCAAGATCAGTGGTACCGGCCCCTCTTTCTCTCTTTCTGTCTTATCGCCGTAGTGTCGGAAGATAAGATAAATCTAAAGGGGGCATCCACCAATAGTGTTAATTTGGGAGTTCGTGCTAGTTGTATTACTTGACCATGATTGCTTCAGTTATTCCTCTGGCTTGATCGAAGCTGATGTGATACCTGCCTTTCCTTTATCGCCGTGATATTGGAGGATAAGTGGGTCTGGGGATGGTCACAATCAAGTCGCTGGTGGCAGGATCTTCGTTGGTTTGGGACAAACAGTATCTTCGCACACCGCTATGAGCCTGCAATAGGAAGCAACGAAGAGAAGCGCTTTCCACTGTGGCACGAAGCAGTGGAAAGGAGTCATAAGCTATGTTTTTGTCACTGTTGTGTAAGTGACTTGAAGGATAGAGTGATCATGAATGATCATGATAATTAGTTGGGTACTGTTGTGTTGGAGTTCGTTGGAGTTCTCTTTGTCTTGGTCGACTTTATAATTGAGCTTGAGCGGTTATTCAGTTGGTGTAACTCCCCAGTGAGCCACTACCACCGTGGTAGTTACAACAAATTAGAATTTTCCACTTAGTGGATACATGTGCATGTGAGTGGGCACCATTACATGTGTTCAGCCTTTAGAATTTGGCCTACATGTTGCCACGTAGACTCATCTTAACCGCTGGGTTATGACGGGTGTAAACACTGCCATAACTATAATTCCTTCTATTTGGCCTATTTCTCTTTTATTATTTTTTATGCATTAAAAAATGTGCACTACTAGTACTGCCTCTTTCCTCTTCTGGACCGATGCTCTTTGCTTTTATTTGAGTTTGTGTAAGAAAAGAAGCCTTGGTTATTTGTTTTTTTTTGTTCAGGTATGAGAATCTTTTTCTCCGCATCTATGGAGAACTTAAAATCTTGGTTTTTAAGTACTTATCCTGGTTTTAAATTTTGATGTTCTGATTCTTATTTGCAATATATTTGCACCTTCATAAAAGGGGGAATGTTTCTGTGATATTATCTATAATTTTGGTGTAATATTTCCAACAAAGTGAAGGCTGAAAGATTTTGGTGAGTTTGAAAGAAATATGACTGAAGACATCTTTATATGCAGAAAAATCATTCTAAAAGCGAACCATGTAAAAGATGATGACAATTTTGTGGCAAAGAACCACATATTGCTGTGTATAGGTTGCATTTTATTTTCAAAATATCGTTGTAAGTTATTGTGGCGGTAGGCTAGTTTCAAACTTTAGAATGTGTTTCATAACTCTTAGAAATTTTTATCTGGGAGTTCTTGTTTTGTTTGTTATGGTGTTTTCTGGTGCTTCTATTCATTAATGGGGCTTTTAGTTTTTGTCATAGTATAGGGCAGTTAAAATAACTGTTAGGCTATGAGTATGCGTGTTTTAAAAGGTACCTAGGAAGTTTCTGGTTGAACCTTTAAATATCAACAGAAATGCCCTGTGGCTTAATCGTGTGTTGAGAAATGGAAACTAGAAGGGTATGCTTTTGATGTTTCAGGTTTTTAACACCTTTTGTTGTTTTTGAATTAAAGGTTTAAACCAACATGTCGTATATCATGTTTAAAATGTTTCAGGTTTTTAACACCTTTTGATGTTTTCACATTAAAGGTTTAAACCAACATCTCTTATATCATGTTTAAAATGTTTCAGGTTTTTTAACATCTTTTGATGTTTTCACATTAATGGTTTACCCCAATAGACATTAAAGGGATATGGAGACAACTTCCTTCTATATGATTCTTATTATATGTTTCTTGTTATTATATGTTTCTTGTTGTTAGTATAATTTTTATCAGGATCACTTGATGTGGGTCAAGTGTTAGGCTGCTAGAATGAGAATGCGGATTCAAGTAATTAGTGCAACCATTCCACACAAAAATGTCAAATTTAGACCTGTTGCTTTTTTTTGTTTTTTGGATAATTAGACCTGTTGCTTGTTTATCCCTTCATGGGGGTCCCTACTTTGGTGTGGGACCTACACTGGGTTATGGATCGATGTTTTCTAGTTACTCTTATATGTTAATAAATGAGAGTGTACAAGAGTTAGGCTTAACATTTTTGGAGAACCTAATGCCTCACATTATGCCTTTTTAGACATTGATGACGGTATCGATATCCCCACACACACACACACACACACACACACACATATATATTCATGTTTATTTGTGTAGTAATTTGCTAGAATTGATTGATATGCAGATTTATTCCTTATTGTGATGCATCCTTCTATACTAATTTTTTGTGATCTAGTTGTATCAATCTTGAAATATCTCTAGGGAAACTGTGTAAAGTATTCTGTTCAATCCAAGGTTTTAAATCTTGGAGTTCTTAACAGTACCGGTGACGGCCAGTATTGGTACGTAGAGACCGGTTTGGACAAGTACAGTTTGGTATTTTCCATTTCGGCCATTTAAGCCCCTAGCGGCACATTTTGAGGGGGAAAATTGCTAGACTGAATTGTCTGGCAATTTTTAGCAGTGTGCTGGCAAAATTGTAGCGGCTTTCTGAGCGAAATGGAGCATAACACTATTTTCAAAATTTTTTTTCCATTAGTTAGGCGAAACACTTCAAATTTTGCCCAAAATCCAGAAAACCCCTTTTTTCAGATTTTTCTAGCGAATTAGTTTGCCACTGAAAGTTTTTCTGCCCTGAAACAATAAACCTTGGTATTTACACTAAAAACTTGTATTTACCCGTTTTTAGTGGTACCAGGGTTGGTCGGTATTGGTACTCACCGATATCAGCCAAGATTTAAAACAATGGTATGATCTTGGTGGGCATGATAGTGTAGTTAGCTTGTCATACATTGGATAAACCATATTGTGTTTGTTGCAGTGTTATAGCTGGGGATGGTTTGTTAATCTTTGCCCTGCTCACTTAATACAAATTAAAGAGCCGGGATGGCTTGTTTTTGCCTTTTTTAGGGGTGGGGCAGCCTGCAAGGAAGGGGGAAGAGGGAGGGAGGGGGGGGGGGGGGGGGGGGTTGTGTGCGTGTGTGAGGGAGAGAATGTTGAATCTTAAGAGGTTAGAGTGTAAGTTTTGGGTGCAAAAAAGTTTGTGGGAGAAACAAAGGGATTGATTCCATCAGGCTAAGACAATTGAAATGGCACTTACTAGCTAGTAGCAACCCAAACAGCTTTAGAAGTGCAAGTCACGGAAAAGTTTTGTAATCAGAATAGAAGTATTTTAACTTTGGGAAACTAAGATCTTGAAAGAGATTTTTACAGCAGAAATCATGCATAATGATTGTGGAAGCTACCTCAGGAAGTCACACGAAATGTTGGCGGCACACTGCTCTTGACAAAAAATTCTCTTTTGTTTTTTCTTTTCAAAACAATGCAAGTAATGTTTTTAAAACAAATACTAATCATTCACAAGCATAGTGATCCATAAAACTGAGTATATAACTAGAATATGATCATCTGAAACCCATGAGAAGATAGGTGAGAATATGTTGAATTTTCAAGTAGTTGCACTCGAAATGGGATAAATTCTGCTTGTCTTGCTCTTTGAAAGGACAAGACGAGTCTCACATGTGCTAGTGGCATGTGTGAGACAATCAGACAACATAATTTTTTTTAATATAAAGAAAGGTGTCACTAGAACATAATGAGAATTTGTTGCTTTTCAGTGGCACATCAACCAAGGTTTTACATTTTATGCGACCAAAATTTTGCCAGCCAGCAGGCGAAATTTCTCCAACTTGCTGGAAAATTTTCTAGAAGTGATATTTTGAAGAAAAAAATAAGAAAAAATCTGTAAAATAATAAAGTTTTCTAGAATTGTGCTATTTCTAGGTTTAAATGAGATTAAAATACGCCTAAAGATCTAATAATTTTGACAAAAATATATTTAAATGGATCATTTGCATATTTAAAGGAAGTGTAATGAAGAAACAATTGCATAGGGATACATAGTAAACCTAAAAATGTATAAAAAAAATTAGGAGGTGCATGTTACTACTAAGGTCACAACCGTGAAGAATGTCGAGCTGGCACGTGCGACTTTTACTTCATGTTGGCGAAGTGTCTTCGACATGTTGTCATTTCTTGTTGACAGCTTTGGAATGGTGAAATTTCATGAAATGCTGCTAAAATGGAATTTACTGATTTCAATGAGATTTCGTTTAAAACGTCTTGTCCGTTTTTTGTTGGGGGGTGGGGGGTGGTTGCGGGGTGTCATTGGAATTTTGGAAACTGTAAACCATGATCAATGGCAAGTCATGTGGCTTTTGGAGGCTGATCTACATCTGTCAGTTCTTTATGTCTATGATATTGGAGGCAAGGACCTTATTCTCTATGGTTCCTACATAAGCAGACATGTTAACATATACATAACCAAGAGCAGTGTGCATAGGGAGACTAGATTTTTGTTTGTTGCTTTAAGGGTCTAGTTGGTGTTTTTTTTTTTTTTTTGAATTTCTTTTATTTTTTTATCTTTCTTATTCTTCTTTTCTTTTGTTGTCTTTCTGATCTTTGTGATGTGCTGCTGCAAATTCTGATTGTTTGCAGCTTTGGAGTTTGAAACTGTGTTTAGAAGCCTTTCTAATGTAGAACTTATTGAGCATTTGATCTGACTCTTTATTTGTGTGTATGGACCAATTTATGAGTTTTAGAATGAAACAAAGTCTTTGCGCTGAAACTCCCAGAATTATCTTTATGCAGCACTATGTATGTTGCCTTTGGGGTTACATAATGTTCTTATATGCTCTAGTGAAATTGTGGCAGCAGATGCGGAATGTATGATGATATATGTAGCCTTCTGTGGTTGAAACTTAAAAAGTAAACAAATAAATTCATGTATACCTAAATCTACCTCACCTTATGTTTTTTTGTTAGTAAAAGAAGGAAAATATATGTGACCTTAAAGCTCTGAAAAGAGTTTGGTCTTGCCATCTTGCCTGTAAGAACTTCATCCTCGTCAAAACTGCACGGGGTCTGTCATTGTCACTGTATGAACTTCCAAGCTATATGCATGTTTTTTCGTCAAGATGTGATTTCTACATCTTTTTTTGGAGTGTCAGTGTCTCTAGATATTATTAGCAGTCAGAAGCTTGAAACATATGCATTTTTATATCGGTTTTAAGATGAATTCTCACAAGGACTATTTTATCTGCAAGATACCCTTTTGAATTTGATTATTTGGAGCATCACACTTTAAAATGTAGCTGTGATGCTTTCTTGGACTGCCATATGGTCACTTTTTGTGGCAGTTCTATTCTGACTTTGTTTTTTTAAGGCTGAAGTCTTGCATCTTGATCAGATATTATATTATTTGCCAGTTGTGTTGACATTTTACCTGCTGATGATTTTGTAGGACCCACCTGAAGATGCAGTTGTTACAATATGTGGTCATGTTTTCTGCAATCAGTGTATCTGTGAACATCTTACAGGTGATGATAACCTGTGCCCCGCAGCACACTGCAAAATTCAACTCAGTGTAACTTCAGTCTTTTCCAGAACGACATTGAAAAGCTCACTTTACGGCCAGCCTGGTCAAGATTTTAATTCTGAACTTTCTGAGACACCTAAGCCTTGTTTGGAGGACCCCATATCTGATTCTTCTAAAATCAAAGCTGCTCTTGAGTTTCTGAAATCGTTACCTGGGTCACGGGATCATGCTTTAAGTAGTAGTTCCTTAAACTCTCATGGACAACTTTCCAGGTGTCCTGAAAATTCTTCTGATTTTCACTCGGGGGTATCTTCTAAGGATGTGACTGAAAAAATTTCTGTTGTTGATGAGGGTGTGAATGGTTCAAATAAAAAATTAGTTGAGAAAGCAATTGTCTTCTCTCAGTGGACAAGGATGCTAGATTTGCTCGAAGCTCGTCTTAAAATGTCTTCTATACAGTATAGGAGACTTGATGGGACGATGTCTGTTGCTGCCAGGGATAAAGCTGTGAAGGATTTTAATACGGTTCCAGAGGTCTCTGATTGAAATATTTTCTTTTTTCCTTTTTGTTTTTTTAAGAAATTTTTAAAGTTGGTTTCTTAGATTTTTGGTAATATATAGGAAATTCATAATTATTGATGATTAGTGCAATGGGTGCATACTAACCTGTCCCAGCTTTGGACATGTATCAGATGCAAGGTTGGGCATGTACAGATGGGTACACTTCATAAATTTCTAAAATGTGAAACATGTGTTTTTGGCAGCTTCTATTGTGTTATTGATTATGCAATGTTTTAAGCCATTCAATAGTTTGTAGAAGGTACAATGGAATATGCATTATGTTTTTTGGTGTTTCATGAATCATGAACTACATATATATGTTCGTAGACATGCATACATACATTCATATTTTATATACAAATCTAGTGGCACAGACGCACACACTTGTTAAGGATATTGGGCATCAGATTTGGACATATGTCTTGCTTTCAGAAAATATCATGGCCCACTGTCTGATGGATCTCATATATGAGTCAAGTAATTCAGATATGATTATTATATGCTACATGTTACAATTTCTTGTGGATGGTGGAAAACTTTTGAATAACTTAGGTGTAAGAGTTCTAAAATTTTTGCATGAAGATTCTTATTAGCTTGGGCAATGAAATGGTGGATCCTGATCTTCCACAGGTTTGCCATGCTCGAAAAATATGCTACCTAACGACCTTATTTGGGTTTTAACAAGCAATCTCTGGAAATTCCCTATGATTATGTTTTGATGATATAGTTTGTGCATGTTAGTGTTCCGAGTATCTAATTTTGGAGATGCCTTTATATATGTGTGTGTGTGTGTGTGTGTGTGTGTGTGTGTGTGTGTGTGTGTGTGTGTGTGTCTGTATGTATATATTGTAATATCCACACATTGTAGGATTTTCCAAAATTAGTAGTCTGTGAACGCAGTGCTGAGTATTTTTAGCTACTGTAGTTTGCACTTGTTTTTATACCTGGATTTATTACCAAGGTTTGCTTCCTTGATTTTCTTGTAGGTCACTGTTATGATTATGTCTTTGAAAGCTGCAAGTCTTGGTCTGAACATGGTTGCGGCCTGTCATGTTCTTCTCTTGGATCTGTGGTGGAACCCTACAACGGAAGATCAAGCAATTGACAGAGCTCATCGAATTGGTCAGACTCGTCCTGTTACAGTTTTGCGTTTCACTGTTAAAGATACAGTTGAAGATCGGATATTGGCTCTGCAGGTATCTTTGCTGCAAATTATTTTGTTAGTTTGAAATCATTTGGGCACAAGGTTCAGAGTATTTTTTTTCTTCTGATATTTAATGATGTATTGAATAATAAATAAAAGGAGGAAAGTACAACTGTACCCATGGGAGATGGGTAACAACTAGAAAATAGAAGACAGAAACCTACATTTTTAAGGGTCTTACTTGGCTAGAAAATGGTATGTTGGACAAAAACTATGTCATGGTGATTTGTCATTTTGAAAAATAAATGGAAATATTTTAGGCATATCTTCTGGTTTATAAAAGTGTATAATTGGTAAATGGGAGTCATGTTCTTAACTGCCAACCCAGATAGTTGGTTAGGGCATTGATGATGATAAAAAAAATGCTTTTACGTTTTTAAGATATTGTCTTCATAGTAAAACAAAGTGCTTTCTTTCTTACATGTTCTTATGAAAAATTGATACCATATCTATTATCACAAAAGTTTGAAGTAGACTATTTCTCGTCATTAGTTGCCGGGAACACCAAAATGGTTGTGGTTCTATATCTTTAGTTAAGATTTCCTTTTAAGTTCATTTTTTTAACCTACTTGTTGATGTGAGGCACATGCCTGTCTCATATGAGAAATTCATATTTATGTTCGCGTGTTTTATTGCACTGTTAAGTATGTTAATATCCTTAAGGATCTTATTCTTATTGTTAGGTAAAACAGCCTTGTGTGTTATTGTTTCATATTCTTGTTGTTGCTTTGAGCGGTTTCAAGCGTATATTCTGAAGTTACTATCATTCCATATACTTGATAACTTGTATGCATATAATGTATACCTAATTTATGATTATGGCCCAAATAACCGGAAGTTAACGCATGGAAAAATGATTGAAAGTTGCTTGTTTTTATAATAGCAGGCACCAAAAGTTCTCCATTGATGAATATTTTTTCGAGTTTATCAGTCATTTGAGTTAACTATCAAAATATAAGTCAATTTAGTGATCTTATTATGAATGTGATTTTACATACCGTTTTTAGAAAGTTGTTTCTTTTGGCTGACTTCTGTATTCGGGTTGCCATTGGCTAAGAAGGGTTTGATAATTGGGCGTAGTGTGTACATCTTGAATGAATCAAACTTCTTTCATAAACATAGCTGGACAATGTGAAAAATTGATAAGTAGGCATTTATGCATTTTATCTTCATTACCGTTCACTTGATATGCTCATCATGGCTGAAGTATGGGCATCTGATACAGACTAAATCTTATCTTCAAAATGATGAAATTATCATGTTCACCACAATTTTGTATCTCAACTATTCATGTTTATTGAGCACATTTTCTGTGATGAGTATTCAGAGCTTTGTTTTTTCTTTTTTCCTTTTTTTTTGAAAGCTTTTATTGTTCACTCTATCCAAGTCCTCTTCTGCTTTCTCTTCGCTGCTCTTTGGAGCCTAAAAGGTGAAATATGTGTTGACCACCCAATGGAGTCATGGTCTTTGTTGTTTTTTTGAAAGCTTCTCTCATTTACTCCATCTAAGGCCTCTTCATCTCTCTTTGACCTTCAATAGAGACTGAAACTTGTGTTGATCCTCAATCTTGCTGAATTCATAATTTTTGTGAACAGGCTGAACCATCTCAGTTAACTCTCCCATAGCTTAATAGGGCCTTCCCTGGACTTCTAGGAGGCATTTTACTTTTCCTGTTCCAACATTGTTGTTGTTGCTTCTAAAATAGGTATCTCTGTTACTATTTGGGTAGTCCAATATCCGGACTTTCATCCTCTGTAGCGTCCGCTGCAAACAGCCCCTCACATTTAGTGTGGGGCCCACCATACATTTGGGGGGCCCCACCCCATACATGTGAGGGGCTGTCTACAGCGGACGCTGTAGACGATGCCCATTGCCAATATCCTGGCCCTGTTACCTACCCTTAATGACATGTCTCCACTTCTCTTTGATTTTGTGATAGTTAGAAGTGTCTAGTTCCATTTCCACTAAATATTGATGATTAGAACCAATTACCTGCTTCTTCCTCACTTATTGCTTCTCTCTCTCTCTCTCTACATACCAAACACAAGACAGAGGACACTGGTAATTTTGCCAATGTTTCTGGTGTGAGATTCTTTTTTCTACTGTTAATCCTTGTTCCAGTTAAATTGATAGTGCTAATGCAAGATATAATTGGGTTTTGCAGCAAAAGAAGAGAGAGATGGTTGCGTCTGCATTTGGAGAGGATGAAACAGGCAGTCGGCAGACAAGACTAACTGTGGATGACTTGAAATACCTTTTTATGGCGTGATTAGGGGGAGTGTTTTAAGGTTCAGCAGAGGATGGTCGGCCAACTCTATACAGTTATTAAGCCAGAAAAATCTTCGAGTCCAAGTGGCAGCTGCTATTTGTTGCAAAAGTTAAAAGTTCAATTTCATTATTATTGACCATGGCGGTGGCAACAACAGCAGCAGGAGCACCTTGAAAGCGGTTGGAACAATTCATTTTGCATGATATGAGGGGGTATAGCACAGGCATTGGCTAACAATAGATTTATGGTCGATTTTGGAGTCATACAAGGAAGAGGCTCGATAACCAGCTGCAGATGATGTGTATAGGGTTCGAAGAATCTGCAAAATCTTGTATTTTTGGTCCCTTTTTTTTTTTTTTCTCTTATGGTCATTCTAAATGTTTTTGGAGGGGAGTCCTATCTCAACTGATAAAGATAGTAATTCAATTCGATACAGAAAAAGGGAAATGGGAAATTCAATGAAAATTCTTTTCTTGAAGTGTAAATAAGAAATTTTTTTTTTACTTTTTAAGTATCTAAGTAATGACAAAGAGAAGATGGGTATTGGGAATGTCAGTGTGAAGTTGGTATATGATTCATATGTTACGAGTTAAGCTTTTCTTAAGTCATATTATTTCCTTTAAACGATATCCAACAAGGTGATTGTAGAATGACGTGTTGGTTTATTCTTCAAGATTGTAATTGAATGGTGGTATGATTTGCCACAAGAAGTTATGTTTTTTGGGTTCTTTTTTTTATTTTTTTATGTTTTTTAATTTTAATTACCTATTGGCCTATGCAAGATATCTATTTATAGAGCCACTTGTGTAAATTAATCAGGTTGGAATCGTGTGGCGTTTGGAAAAAAATGTTTAAATCTCCAGTAGAATCTGGAACTTTCACCTCTTTTTTAACACCACCCAATCTTTCATACCCTATACGGTTCTTATTTTGCATCAACTTCATCGCCAATTCCCTGATTTTCTCAATGAGTTTATTAGAACTGTACGAACTTGTCCTGATATCTCTTGACCTCTATCAACAATTCCCTCGGCCAACTTGCAAGCCTGCTCACTACATCCTGCTTTGCACAATAAATTGATCAATATCTTCAAAAGCTGTCCCTGGAATTGGAGCTAGCTCATCCAAAATGTTACAAGCTCCAGTAACCTTGACTGAAAGACGAAGTCCTGTTGAAAGAGCTCTGAGAGATGCTGGGGTCAGTGTTGATCCAATTCCAAAACTTTAAAGCCTTTTCATTCTGTGTCTTCTAAACATTTCGCTAATCAGTATTGTGTTTGTATAAACTGTCTGATTACTGCCTTCATCTTCCATATTCTTAAAGAGCATCAATGCTTCATCAATATTTCCACACTTAGCAAAGGCATCAATAAGCGAATAATAACAATAGAAATCTGGTTTATATCCATTCTCAAAATCTCTTCAGAAAGCCTTTCAGCTTCTTCAACTCTCCCAGCTTTACCGTGATCATCAATTAAACTGGTAGAATAGAACAAGGCATTGACAGCCACTCTATTGTCCTTATGTAACTCAAAATACTCCACAGGTTTTTCCAATTACCAGCCTTGCATAAAGCATTAATAAAACGCCCCTCCGCCTGTGACTTCATCGGGTTCGAATCGTTCATCCTTCATTCTATCAAAGAGATTCATAGCCTCTTCCTTCCTGGTTCCCATCTTTTGTAAATGAATCAACCAAAGCAGTATAAATTGCCACATTAGGCTTACAACCACTCCCACTCATATTTGCAAAAACAGAATGAGAGAAGGAAGAAAGACTGGATAAAGACCCGAATCAATTTTCCTGATCCAAAATAGCATGACTGGATCAAAGCTAGTCATCTTATCAGGGCCAATGTTTCTGGACTACATTTCCGTAAAATTTTCAATTGCTTTTTGGGTTTTTCCTGACCTGCAATACCTTTTAATCATTCTATTATACGCGACAACATCGGCTTGAATTTTTTCAGCTTACATAGTCTCGAAAACCCACTCTAACGATTCAATAAACATAAATTTCGCCGATCCATCCATAAAAAAGTTGTGAGTTTACGAGCTCCGTTCAATTCCCTTCCCTTTCATTCGGTACCATACCCACAACAATTCTTCAACCACTCCCAGAACCCCAAAACGTTTAGCCGAAAAATTAGATGTAGAAGCATTCATAATAAAATCACCATCTCTAAGCTGTGTAAAAACAAATCGAACCATCTCCGAGTCTGCCACAGATGACAATAAAATCGATCAAGGAAACGCAGGTTTCAAACTTACTCGAATACTTCTTATGTCTACCAGCCCAGAAAGAAAAGAATCGAAAAGCAACTTACAGGTTTTTCCCGGAATTATGTAGATCTTAGCACATGTGACACGAAATTAAGCGATAGTCTGACAAAATATTTTCTGCAATATTCATCTAAACTGGGCTTTCATGCTCGGTGAAGCATCTAAAAGATGTAAAATATTATCGATCCAGGGACAAGGGTTTAAGCGTATTAGGGCTTACAACGAGATCGGAGATAGGAAGAGAATGAGTGAAAGCGCACCTCGAAATAGAAATTGAAACATTCGCCCGAATCGAACCCGAGGGCTTCTGGTGCCGCGAACAGAGTTCCCTGAGGTCCGCCATTCTTGCACGGGCGTAGGATCGAGTGTTTTAAAGAGCAATGCAGAATACACGGAGGCTTAGCCACACAGCAAATGGACGTGGTGATTCTGGTGAAGGAGATGGATGCAAAAATCTTACCAAGGCTTTCCTCGTCAGTGGTAAAGCAATGTAACTTCACTATATTAATATTTTATTTGTTTGCTAACGACCTGAGTGGTCCCATGGTCTAGTGGTCAGGACATTGGACTCTGAATCCAGTAACCCGAGTTCAAATCTCGGTGGGACCTAATTTACAATTTTTTTTTCTAAATCTTTAAAAAAAAAAAGAAAAGAAAAAATTTCTTGGGGTACTTTTCCCTGAAAACACAAACAGTCTACGAGCGTTGATTACGAGACTGTTTCATCTAGAGCCACTGAAACATGCAAATTGATGGCCGTTTTCATTAGGTGGCCCACACCCCAAAATGCATCCCAGTCGGTGGTTTCACTAAACCACCGGATATTGGCTTTAGAAGAAATGCTCACGTTGATTACCGTAGGAACTGTAGGAACAGTAGCATTCAAAGGAAAAGAAAGGGCCCATGGGCTACCAGGTCTTTAATAAGGATGGGATTTCAGCTATGATCCCTAACGTTTAGGGATGACAATGGGCGGATTTTGGTGAAAAACAACCCGCCCATATAGGAGTTTAGTCAATACCAAACCCTAAACTGCCCTTATCAGGTTGGTAACAGGGTGGGACAGGTATGCCTTGGTTGGTGTGTAAATTGCACAAAATTACTTTTTAAAATAGTATATATACATTAATAATATATATTTTTTAATAAAATATATAATATATGTGAAAATAATATTTAAAACATATTAAAAATAACATTTTAATATATGAAGGTTGGGTTCAGAGTGGGGTTGGGTTAAATTCGAACCCAACCCTAACTCGATTTTAGGCATATCAAACCCAAACCATTAGGGGCATTGCCATTTATACTCACGTCACGTTTAGTATTCTTGTAATTGTATGGAATTCGATTGATCTCTATAAGGAGCATTATCATTGGCTAATTTTCTCCGACTGGACCTAAGGTGTCTTTCAAGTGATTCGAGATGGATCAAAATTATCTCCTATGTTAACCGATTTTAGCCACTCCATGTTTTATTTGCTAGTCCAACGGTGATTTGGGTTTAATTGCAATCATTGATGGAAATGTGATGTTGATTTTGATAAGTTCTTGAATATATTTAATTAGAAGTTGAGGCATGAACGTATGGGTATACCTTTTTACTATCTTGCGAAGACTTTCAATAAAGGATATGGTATGATATTTGGCTAGAACAAAAGGATTTATTGAACAATAGTAGACCAAAGAGAGGCTTATCCTAGTGGCATTCCTTTTCCACTAAAATCAACATGTAGTCGAGAATGGAATTATACCTTGCAAGTCGGGGACAGTAGAAGTTGAGGATGGCAATGGGGCAAGTTAAATGGGTAATCGTCCTGCTCCTAATAATAATATAGGTTTGGTTTTGCCAAACTTGAATTAAGGACGGGTTAGGCTTTAGCCAACCCGGCCCTAAACCTACCATAGTTAATTAAATAATTATATATATAATATAAAAAGTAGAAATTTTATTACTTTTTTATTTAGTTTTTATAATATGAACGGATCAACCCGTCCCGCCCCACTACCAACCTGATAGTGGTGGATTAGGGTTTAGTATTTGCTAACCATTGATGGAGCAGGTTCGTGTTTAAGTACCAAAACTTGCCCCGTAGCCATCCCAAGTAAAAGCTTTAGATAGGTTCGGTTGTGGCAGAACAGAAGGCAATGCCATGACTCCTCACTGGTTTCCATCTTATCAGCTGGCTATCTAGTGACTCAGAACTGCCTCCTTGTGAGGTCCTTAATTCCTAATAAGCTGCAGGTCAATTGGGTAGGTCTGTTTATTGGCATCGAGGTGATCATGGTCTCTGGTGATAAATTAGCCAGTCAATTCAAAGTTGATGGCTACATAATCTTGGTGATAAAAGTCCATGGTGTGGATCCGTTTGTCTTGTGTAACGTGTCCCTCACTCAGATTAAACAAATCAAAAAGGGACATGTCGCTTAAAAAATTGTCACTTTTCTGACATGAACCAAAACCTCCCACTTAATGGTGGTGAACCATCAAACAAGGGGGTTAAAGCTAAAGTGACGATTACCAAAAAAAAAAAAAAAATTAAAGCTAAAGTGACACCATGTCGGGGGGACACCTTTTGTTTGTCAAAAAGAAATTGATGAGAAGCTTGCCTACAGCCAATGCCTTGCCATCGCAAAACAGTATTGGTCATGAAAAATTGGGATAATGTTGTTAAAATTAATATGGAAGGCTTAAAAGGATGCTCTCTTTTTAACTATACCATCATGTCAAGTAATAAGAGTTCATTATTTATATATTATTATTCTTTTCTGTATGGAACTCTTGATTTAAAGATAACATAAAATATCAAAAAGATGAAAACTTTGTAACGAGAGCATACATAAGATTTACATGGTTTGGCAAGTTTCCTATATACACAGGAAGACAGACCCACTTCCAAAATTCTATGGAGTAAAAGTAATAATGAAATACAAGACATTACCCAACACAAACAATGCCCATGCTTATGTGGAATAACCTTCATCTCATGAAATGTTTCGCTTGAATAATTGTATCAAGTGATTTGATAAGTTAGTTAGCTCCTTCTCCTTCCAACCTTTTAATTTAAATTTTAATCCAAACATCTGTGATGAAATACATGTCTTCCAATTAATAGTTTAGGCATTATGTAAGCTTCTTGGCTCGTGAAGACACAACTATCATGTGGAGAAAATTTTTTTTTTTTTGAGTCAGAGATAGTGTACTGTTAATGTGGACCTGCCAAACACTTTGGATAAGCAATAAAGGGTTTCACTCACATTTCTCAACTAAATAAAAAGTTGGAATCCACGTCACAATTCAACATCTAACTTTGTCAGTTCTTTCATTCTTTTCACTATTTTGACTTCATACCAAGAAACAACTCATAATCCACAAGCATTGCCAATAAACCCATATTTTCTTCCCTTTGATGATGAGAATTTGAACAACTTCTTGTATTTTATTAGCACAATCAATGTGGAATATATACCCTATAGCTAGTGTGTATCCACTTGATGATTGATGGATACAAAGAGCATGAACATGGTCAATTTGCTCAAGCAAACTGCCATGTATACACTTTCTGATTTTTGTCACACCGAGAGTGATTAATTGATCTGCAAACAGTATTCAGCTTTATTTAAGCTAATAGGACCCTTCCACTAATCCCCACTACCAAGAGACACATCAGCCTGAGCTGGTGACGTACACGCGAGGCCTATTATCAATAATATGTAGTAGTAGGAAATGGTACGTAGCATAACATTTTTATTCACTGTTAGGCTATTTAGCACCTGCTTAGTCAGTGGCCATGGGAATCCAAGCTCTTTTCTATGTTGGCTCATACAAACTATTTGTTAAACGATCATTGCACCTAAAAGTTCAAGCTGATAGGTGAAGAAGGTGCAACTACGTATATAAGAGGGCCCAAATAAGATATTTCAACACTCCCCGCATGTGCGATCTCGCACGGGAATATACATGGGGAGGAAAACATAGGATATGAATATTCTCGATACAAATAATGCCAAGACAAACTCGCCCGGGAGTTGAACACAAGACCTCCCACTCCGATTCCATGTTAAACGATCGTCGTGCCTAAAAAAGAGCTCTCCTGTGTTGTTCCTATTATGGGACTTTGGTAACCCATTAGTCCATCATAGAATTAACTCAAATTATTACTCTATCTGACGTTTTCAATCTCATGAGATCAACAAATATGCCTTATGAATCACCTAAAGATTGCAGTAGTCCTGATCAGGCCATGATGAATTCAAGAGATGGCATACAAGATAATAGATCTAAATCAGTGACTATCAATGCGCTACATATGTTATCAAATCAATGGAAAAATATATGGCCTCACAGGGTGTTAAATGTGATTCTCCTATGATATCGTATGGCATTTGGTTCTTGTTAGCTTAGTGCTTGGCCATCCAACTCCCTTTGGCTTACAGTTGAGTCAATTTTATCGTCTTCCATGATTCATAGTCGTGTACTTCAGGACTGCTGATGACAAATAATAGATGGGAAAAACTTATCTGTTCCTCAGAAGTTCTGAACAAGTACTTCTGATCAGGTAAGTATAGATAGTGTACAGGAAGAAAAAACAAGGAAAGGGAAGTACTATCTTACAGCTAAAAAATGCTTTTGGCTAAGGTTTGATGATACAGACTTGAAGGCTAGGAGTTTCAAATTATCAAAAAGTGCACACTCTAGGAATCCCCTATTCATGAATTCTATTCACATGACTATGATTTCAACGACCCACACAGAAAATGGAGTCTCCACTCACCCCCTATCCATGCAAGAAAAGCTCTCAAACCTGCCTAAAATCCACATTGGATGTCATCCAGTTGCTGACCAAATAAAAAAACGGTTCGCCACATGGGATTTTCTATCCATATCTGATTATTAATATGATACTGCTGGTCATGGATTGGCATCACAAGCAGAACCTAATGGGTGCATGTATATATAGAGGTGTGGGCTTTAGTGTTTTAATCATGTTTTGTGGGAGTTGTGGCTAACAAGCTGTTCTCTTTAGTGAATTTTGTAACTTGGGTGATGGCTTTTCTCACTTGGGTGCTACTTGCTCTCTTTGCCTTGGAGTCTGTTGTGGGAGTTAGGTCAAATGAGAAGAGGCAGATGAATTCAAAGGAACATGAGGATCTTGTAACTAGTTTGCCTGGCCAACCTGATGTGGAGTTCAGGCACTATGCAGGGTATGTAACAGTTAATGAAAAGAATGGAAGAGCCCTCTTTTACTGGTTTTATGAGGCCTTGACTCTCCCAGAGGAGAAGCCTTTGGTTTTGTGGCTCAATGGAGGTAAGTAAAATTTATGATATGGTGCCAATTGCAATCTAGGCCATCTGAAACAAGGTCTAAGGTCATGACATGATTTCTTTGTCAAGGTCGTGCATGCACATTTTATGGTCTGGTTTACATGTTTGATTAGCCTTCTTGCTTCTCTACGTGCCTTGAATCAAGCATGGTTGTTTCTGGTGTAAGGTGTGAAATGCAAACAAATTTCATTAAATCTATGAAGGGAAACCCTTCAAACAAGTTGTAAAGTAAAGTGGGGAGATCTTAATCAGCTTTTTATATTTTTCTAGTGTCTTAAAGTTTCAAGCATTACACTTAGATCATTTGTGAACACATACGGCACACACACACATATTTGCATTATTTGGATTTACTCGAAAGAAAAGGAATGGGTTCCTTGATTTATGAGCCTTAATAAACTTAGGGTATTTCTCTTGTACGTGGAGGAAGCACAAATGAAGGCAAGGGCACCGGACTATATCTTATAGGCAGGGACTGCCATTGCTTACCCTACAGCAATCATATATGCCTTCTTAAAAAATTTCACACTGTCATATCCATGGACAACACCACATCTAGCAGCTGAACTTTTAGAAATTTTTAAGAGGTTCTTAAAGTGGCATCATAATGGCTAGTAATTCTCACTTTTTTCTTCTTGGTGGAAGTAGCACTTTTTAATCAATTATCACTCATCACAGTACAATGTGATGAACAGCAATTCTTGGCTGTTCCTGAAATGTTAACTGGTTTGGTGACATGTAAAGTTTATGTTTCAGGTCCTGGATGTTCTTCTGTGGGATACGGAGCAACACAAGAGATTGGTCCTTTCCTTGTAGATGGTTATGGACGTGGACTTAAATACAATCCTTACTCATGGAATAGAGGTCTTGAGATCTAAAGAATTACATAATTTCATAGTAAACATATGAATTTATATCAACAGTCTTCCTATGCACATTCATGACTAACATCCACGAATTAATATACTAAACAACATATTATTCAAGAACACTAACATCTTTAAGATGTTCTCCATATGTGATGATGCAGAAGCCAACATGTTATTCGTGGAATCTCCAATTGGGGTGGGCTATTCATACTCAAAAACAACCAGTGATTATTATAATATTGGGGATGACTTTACAGGTGAGTGGTGCATGCACACTTATGACGTACACATGAATGCTATGGATTCCGAAAAGATCATTATAAACCATTCCTGTACAGTTTAGACGTCTATTACCCGTGCATGAAAACACAAAATATTTGTCAAAACATCAACTCATGATTTTATGTATGTAAACATGATGCATGCATGTGACTGTGTCCATCTAAAATTCTGCGTTAAGATTAGCTGAGCAATTTAGCAGAGATTAATTATGAATTTTAATATCTTACAATTAATGATTTTCCATATACTGGACTCATGAATTTCAGCCAAGGATTCTTATAACTTTCTGCACAAATGGTTTCTGAAATTTCCATCATATAGAAACCACAGATTTTATATTGCAGGGGAGAGCTATGCAGGTATTTCTATACACACCTTCATCATCCTTTCCTTTTATCCATTTAGTTCACTGTGTTAATATAATTGATAGTTCTGTGGACATGAATGAGCAGGAAGGTATGTCCCGGAGTTGGCCGAGCTAATTTATGACATGAACAAGGATCCTGCTCTACATATTCACCTAAAGGGTTTCTTGGTATGGTCTAAGTTGGATAGAGCGGAAACACATAGATAGCTAGTTTTCATGATGCCATGATTGATGAATTCTTCCTGTTTTCAGTATACTATCAATTTCATCAATATAATCTTCATAGTTTAGTAATAACAGGGGATATCAAACTCAATCACTTCATCAAAATGCAGTTGGGAAATCCTGAAACATCACATGGAGAAGACTGGAGAGGTCTGGTGGATTATGCTTGGAGCCATGCTGTAGTATCAGATGAAACCCACAAAATCATAAAAAATAACTGTGACTTCGATAGTGATGATACGTGGAGCAACCATGAGTGTACCCAGGCGGTGGATGAAGTACTCAAACAATACAAAGAGATCGATATCTATAGCCTCTATACCTCAGTCTGTAATAATGGTTCGACAGGTTCAGAAAACAATTCGGGGAAATATATGTCCAAGCCTGCATCTAAGATGGTGAGAGATTATATGGCTCTCTCTCTCTCTCTTATTCTCTCACGTCTCTCTGTAAAGAGGCAAATTCTTGCAAGATACTTTCCATCTGGAGTCAATCTTAGCAGAATCCTTTCAGATATCTGTTGTGTCTCGAATACTTTGTGGGTTCATAATGGTTATTCTTGTTTGGGAATTTGTTGTAAAAAACAAACCAAGCAGAGATCAACCTGAGTTTCAGTACTGAGGTGACTCAGGTTGACTGTCTAGCTCGTAAAAACAGAATTCAAATCTTTTTGGTTCAAGTGAAAAATTCTGGTCACTGACAGTTAGAAGGCATTATATTGGTTTTGCAGATGCCAAGGCTCATGGGTGGTTACGACCCCTGTCTGGATGATTATGCTAAAGCTTTCTACAACAGATATGATGTCCAGATGGCTCTCCATGTGAGTGAAGGTTATCACCTCAAAAACTGGAGCATCTGCAAGTAATACTACTCTCTCTCTCTCTCTCTCAGCATAGTGGCCAGTTATGTAATTGACAACTTCCAACAAGAAGAAAAGCTTATAAGCATGTTATGTGGATGCAGCTACACACTGTTTAACACATGGTCAGATTCAAAGACTTCTGTTCTTCCCATATACAAGAAACTTATTGCAGCAGGACTTAGAATTTGGGTCTACAGGTAAGTATTCCCTTTCTCAGATCATCACCTACTGAATATATATAAGAAAGCATGTTTTCATCAATTTACCTTTATTAATTTATTTGTTGAATTTTGTTCATTTGTTTTGGGTGGATTAGTGGAGACACAGATGGAAGAGTTCCTGTATTGTCCACCAGATACAGTTTAAGTGCTTTGGGCCTACCCATCACCAGGGCTTGGAGGCCTTGGTATCATCAGAGCCAGGTAATAAGGGATGCCAACCAACCCTAATTAAAGTAGATGTTTGATAGTTTACAGGAGAGCCAGCTATCTTATGATACCATTTAATTAATTTCTTTTACAAAAGCTTTGATATTCATGTTGATCTTGTGAAGCCCATCTGTAATTCAAACAATAACTTAGCTTGCAACCTTTGGATGCCAATAAACTTGGAGATTTGATGCCAAATACATGTGCTTGTGGTGTGCATGCGGTTAGTAGTTTCACAGATTTATGACCAAGGCTACATTTTGTGGATTATCAGGTGAGTGGTTGGTTACAGGAATACAAGGGGCTTACGTTTGCAACGTTTAGAGGAGCTGGGCATATGGTACCCGTCTTCAAACCAAGCGACTCCTTGGCATTCTTCGCTGCCTTTCTTTCAGGACAATCTCCACCTTTGGAACGATATAGATATTGACTATTGATTAATCAGTATAAAATTCCAATCTTCTGAACATTTTTGTTCTGAACTACCAGATTTGAGTGTGTATGTTAAGTAGTATGACAGTAGAGAGAAGACAATGTGGCCTATATATATTTTGTCTGCTGTCTGCCTTGGATATGTAATAATGCTCTGTGCCTTTGGGGAGAAATTACGTTCATTGTAGTCAATGAAAACTCTGTGTTTTCTTCACAAACCTGAACTCATGAGCCCTATGGTATTCATGCATATTACTTCAAAGTCGACCATCCATTTTAGCATAAATTAATTAAAACTAGTTCACTGAAATTCTTAGTATATTTTCACACCATAATCATAAAATGAGTAGTAAAAACCCTTGATTTCGGGAAAACTAGTTCAACGGAGAAAACCTTGGACTTTTGACTGGTCTATGGTTTGTTCCAAGTCAGAGTCAATGTGTAGTCTACGGTCATTACACTTTTGCCAATACTAAAATGATATTGATTCTCAAACCCGTCGGATTAAACCCAAGATATTTTCAAACCTGAACCCGACCTGCGGGTTGTAATAATCAACCCTAACCCACATTAGAGCGGGCAGATTGGCGGGTCATAATTGTCGGTACTAGTAAAATGGCACTGATTTTTAATTATTTTAAAAAATATCATTATTTTCAAATTACAAAGAATTGAATGACTAATTCTGATTTATGTTTAAAAAATACCACTGAAATCCAATTTCCCCAAAATCCGTGGCTTTGGTTTATGTCGGCGGCAAAATCAAAATAAGTCGGCACAGGTCAAAACCTTAACGAGAGACCTTAAAAAATCTCCGTGGCTTAAATAAATTGGTGCAGAAAATCCACGAAGGACAATGATACATCATCTACAGCACAAAAAAAAAATAAAAAATGTAGCTTTCGTAATCCACAATCCTCTTCCACCTCCACAAAGACGCATGGGGCCAGGCCAACTATTCATGTGATGATGATCGTCAAGTAGTCAGGTTGTATCGGCTTGGTTTCTATTCCATCTCACTCATGGGGCCTCATTCTTGTACGCTTGTCCAATGGACGTGTGGTAACCAAATGCACACGTACTGAGAAGTGGGCCCACCCTTATTATGAGCCACAAAAGCCTGCAACAACATTCTGCGACAGGAAATACTCCATGAAATACCGTTATAGAAAATGAAGACAAGCTACTGAATGGTCTTGTGTTCGATTCTCATGCAATGCAGCAATTTCATGATTTGAACATCTAAAACACAAACAAATCGTAGGATTCTCACATGCGGTGAATGTTTACATTTATACTACTAGTAAAGCGGAGAAAATATTCTTAAGCTTTTGGTCCATCTTTTTCATTACCATACATAATTCTTCAGAATCTCTAAAAATACTCAATTTGGGAAAGCTACTTCTTATCTTATCAGTAACTATCTCTTATCAATAATTACTCGAAAAATAAATAATCTAAAAGTCTCACATTAACTACTAAATATAAGAATTGCACGTGTCTCCTCTGGTAGTAAGAAAGAGAAGAAAAGTTATGGAACCTAGTAAGAGGTAAATGAAAGAAATTGTCTTTAATATACTAACAAAATTTAACCTAACTTGCAATCCTGACACTAGACAGAATATCGATTATTCTACCAGCTAGTTTGAACAGATAATTAACAGGAAAGAACACAAGCAGTTTGCCCAAAAACATAAAGAAATCATCTCTGAGATTCAACTAATTCTTATTTAATCAAATTCTCCTAAAATCAGTCCACAAACCGGACTTTATAGCCAAAAAACGTCTATATTGGAAAGTTACTAAAAACGGCAAAATCCCCTAAAGCATGCCTAAATGAAATATAGAACAAAATAAGTAACTTGTGAAAAATCTAGCCCAAATTGTATTTAAATCACTTCCTAATTGACAAATGAGATATTACTAGAAATAACAAAAAATAACTAAGAATAGTGATTCGGAGGGGGAAAACAACGAAATTTGAGGTCAAAAAAGATGCACACCGACTTCAGTTCGTGTCCTACGACGTGCGCGCTGGAAATAGCTTTCCGAATTGGGGTTATATGTGCGATTCCGATAACCATAGCCAAAATACTAAAATGTACTCAAAATTACCCCAATTAGAAATATATCACCATCACTTCTTGCCTTTGCGATGATCTGCCAACTTATAGTATTCTAGCGCTATCAATGTACAATCTAACAGCTCAGCATCATCTGTCTCGAATCCCCCTGCATCAAAATTCTGAATTGGGGACCCTTAACTTTGATTCTTGGGCATTGTGGATGAACTTTGATTATCCGGCATTGTGGATAGAGCCCATTGACTGGGGCCAATGATCCCCATCCAAATTGATAAAAAAGAACAAAACCAAAAAGCTATTTTCTTGTGTGGACAACATCCCTTATCTGAATTTTACGTAGAACAAGGTAGCCACTTGTTGTTGTATCGCATTGCTCACCATATTAAGCTACCTCATAACGGGTTGATCAAGTCACTTGCTCTACTGTCAACCCTACTTTCGTAAGCCTCATGCTTCATAAACGTTGATGCTCCTCGATAACTTAATTGCCTGGTTCGCCAAGTACTGAATCATCGATTTGACTTTGAGTTCGTACAGCGTATAAAAACCTCTCCCTCCTAGGGGTTTTGATTTGGAGAAACACGAAAGTCGATTGATTTCTCTCGATTGATCCTTCTTGTTCTTCCCAACTTTTGCGAGCCATGGCTTCGCTAAGCAATATCACGGCTCAGAGATTTCTTCCGATTAATAAACCTATCAGAAAATCGAAGCCCAGATCGAATTCTACTGTGAAGGGTCTCTCTGGTTCTTCTTTGAAAGGCTTCTGCATGACTCAAAGATCGACGAACCCGAGTTTCTTGAGAGGAATGAGAAGGGACTGGGTTGTTGGGTCGGTTTCAGAAGAGCTAGACGTGATTCCAGTGCAGAGCAGTGATTCAACGGACCAACAAGACGGAGTAGTAGTAGCTCGAATTGAAATGGAACGGGAAGGAGAGAGCGTGAGTCAGGTGGGTGGGTTTGCTGATGAGGGTCGTTTTTCGTTCGAGGGAGCTGGAGACTCTCAGGGTTTCTCTTCTTCGTCTTCGTCTATTCCTTCTGACGGAACGGCAGAGGAGGAGGATTTTTATCGTTTGATTGATAGGGCAGTTAACGCTGCTATTGTTCTTGCTGCTGGTACTTTTGCCATCACTAAGTTGCTCACCATTGACCGGGATTACTGGCATGTGAGTTACCCAATTCAATTTTCTTTGTATCTTTATTTTTATTGGAATTGCACACGACTGGATTTGGAGTCGACATTTCCTGGCTTACGTGCCTGTCAAATTCTTTCATCTGTAGTTTTTATGCTTAAACTTCGGTTCAATGATTCTTAAAAGTATACTTTTTGAGCTCTTAAAAGTTTATCTTTTCTTATTTCTTTCTACGAGAAAGACCTATTATTATTCTAATTTGTTTTTGATTTTTTTAGGGGTCTGTTAGCATTTAAATTTGTTTCTGGGTTTCCGCTTATGCTTCCTTTTTTTTCGGTTTTCATTTTCCTTTACTTTACCATTTTTTTAAATGATTTCATCTTTGGTTTATATTGTTTTCTTACATTGGTTGGGGGCTCCTTCGTTTACCTTGTTTCTGTGTTTTTGTCTCATGTATTATTTTTCCGTTTTAGTTTAATCCTGTATTTTTGGTGGGAATTGTTCAGCTGTATGGCTGAATTCTTGCTTCTGGAATTTTGAGTTCTGATTATTATGCCATTGTATTTTGTTAAATTTATATTAAAAAATGTTTTATCTTGTTATCTTTGTGCATTTTTGCCCCTTTTCTCTTTCTTATTATTATTATTATTTTTTTCTGTTTTTGATTTCGGGTTGGTGGAGGGGGGATATCTGGTTAGATATTTTGCTTTTGATCCATTTCAGTATGGAAAAATATATATTTCCTTCTTTTATAGGTGTGCTGTAAATGATTTGATTACATTTTGAGGGATGCTATTTGAGGTTTTGAAATCAGTGTTAAGGAAATTCTCATTCCAGGTTATGCCCTCAACCAAAAAAGCAGAAAAAAAAAAAGAGAAATTTATTTATTATATCGTGCCTTATTGAACTTATTTTCTGTTTAATATGTGTTTCAGGGATGGACCATTTATGAGATTCTAAGATATGCACCTCAGCACAACTGGACTGCCTATGAGGAAGCTCTGAAAGAAAACCCTGTTTTAGCCAAAATGGTAATCAGTGGGGTGGTCTACTCTTTAGGAGATTGGATTGCACAGGTTAGCTAGTTTTTCTTAAAAGATAGTTCATGTTTTGTTTCTTGTAACCTTTTTATTCAGATGCTAATATACCAATGAAAATTCAGACCTTTGAAGGGAGACCTATTTTTGAGTTCGATCGTACTCGGATGTTCAGATCTGGTCTTGTTGGGTTTTCTCTTCATGGATCACTTTCTCATTATTACTACCAGTTTAGTGAGGTGAATTCAGCAAAGATGCAATTAAATGTTTATGTAGAGTTCTATCTAATTTAGAGGCTGAAGAGGAATATTTTGGTTTCCAGGCTCTTTTTCTTCCTTTCCATGATTGGTGGGTGCTCCCTGCTAAAATTCTTCTTGATGAAACTGCATGGGCAGCATTGTGGAACAGCATTTACTATGTGATGTTGGGCTTCCTGCGGTTTGAATCACCGGTCAAAATCTTTAGTGAACTGAAGGCAACATTTTGGCCCATGCTAACAGTAATAAACTCCTCTACCATTCCTCCTCCCCCCCCCCCCACCTCTTCCTTTTTTTTTTTTTCTCTTCTGTGGTACTTTTCTCATCTGAGTGTTTTATAAGCTCCATGTTTGGAAAAAGTTGAAGCCTGACTGGGTTTCCATTGGTCTTGTCCCTCCCTTTTAGTGTAAAGGATCAAGAACAACACATATCATCTAAAGAATTGAGACAGATTTTTTGATTTTATAACTGAATGATTCTATTATTTTACCCCTCATTTTAAGATTTAATATAATAAGATATTTCCCTTTGATTCCTTTTTCCCTATGTTAATATATAATATATCATGTGTAATTGTTGTCTTCTGAAGAATACCCTTGTTATTGCTTATGAATTACTCAAATTGGATGTCTTGGTTAGGAAATCAACTTTATTATGGTGGCTATTTAATCTTCAACTGTTGCCTGTCCATCTTTGATGATGGACTCATGTGATTGTCGGAACCAAGAGAGAATGAGTATACCAGTCCATAACGCATAGTTCAAAATTTTCCGAACTTGATCATGCATTTGAAATCTATCAAAAATTTCCAAACTTGATCATGTATTTGGAATCTATTCAACTCAACAGACAACCTCTATCATGCAGGACAAGGAGTTAAAAAATAAAAATTTTATCTTCACCTGGTAAGGCTCAAATTAGTAGCTGAAACATGTTTTTGAATTCATAAGAAGCATGATAATGTAACCAGAAAAAGAAAAAAGTTAGGGTTGATGTCTCTGGCACCAGTGAAAGGTCCAAATGCTTGACTGACTGATTTTAGGTCACATATACGTAGTCCAAGTGAAATTTGTAGTTCTTATTTATTCTTTTGAGTAAAAATAGAGAATATAAAAAATTAAGAAGCAACATATGAAGAGGATGGCTGTTGCTAAATGGATGTGTAAGAAGACGAAGAAAAATAAGAAATAAAAAAAAATGTTTAGGTAATCATAAAAAAAAAAGGTGTTTCAGTGCTGCTCGAATAGGAGATATGATTAGCAAAAAGGAATAATAGGTTAAGATGGGTTGGGTGTGAGGGCGGTGACAACCTAGGTGAGGCAGATGTGAGAAAATGTAAGTAGGTACTCATTGAAGAATTTAAGAGGGTGAGAGAAAGAAAGAAAAAAGAAAAAGAAAAAGAAAAACCTAGATGGAGTCAGAAAAGATTTGGATACCAATAATCTGATGGAAGATTTAGTTTTTAGACTGTGACTAAGGAACATGAATTGTGTGCTCTCTACTCCAACTAGTTGGGAAAAGGAATTTTGTTGTTGTTGTTGTATTTATTCTTTCCTGTTAATTCTTGCTTTTAGGGGATCCATTTGAAGATAACTACTGCATTCTGTGTGGTTCTTTGTAGATAACTATAAATCTTATGCATTTATCGGTCTCTCTTTCTCTCTCTCTCTCTCTTCCTTCCTGCTTACCACCATCCCACTATTTTTTTTTCTTCTGAATTGATTTTATTTTTAATTTCCTTGACAGGCCGGGTGGAAGCTTTGGCCATTTGCTCACCTCATTACCTATGGTGTGGTCCCAGTAGAACAAAGGCTCCTTTGGGTGGATTGTGTGGAGCTCATTTGGGTGACCATACTCTCAACGTAAGTTTCCTATATAATTATTCACTCTGGAAATAATCTATTTATTCTGCCTCACTTCAACTTATTTACTTTCTGCATACACCAACAGAAATTGATATGGGAGAAGTCTATGTTCCCACTTTGAAGAGCCAAGGGATGGCTCATCATTAGCTCGTAGGACACATGCATTCCCGTCCAAGATTCCTACTAGAGATATCCAATTACGAACAGGCTAACTGGGTTGAATGACTACAACTGTACTCTTAAAGTCCATCAGTGTGAAAATTACAATGGATGCTCTCTTGTGTTTTAGGGGGAAGTGAATTAGATAATCAGTTAGAGGTGGAGCACAAACGGGGCTACCTTTAGTTAGGAAAGGATAAGAATGATTATCTCACCCTTAAGTTCCTCTTCTAATATGCAAGACAGTTTAGTAGTGAGAGCCAGGCTTCAGGAAAGCTCTTGTGCTTCACATATTGTAGGCAAGAACAAGCTGTCAATACTATGAGAATGTCCACAGAACAGGCAATGATGCAGAAATTTGAGTTTACCCATTTAGTTTTGGTCTTACTCCTCGGGATCTATAATTGGCCCATTTCATGGCCTTGACATGGGCCATCCTTATGTCTCTTTTCCAAGTGGTTTTTCATATTTACATCACCATCCAATTGGATCTTACAACTAGTTTGTTGCCATTATCTGGTCAGTTTGTTTTGGGGGGTATTAGTGAGGCTCTTGTTTCTGTACTCTGCTCCCTTGTGTATGTGCATCACGCAGAATGCAATGCCATGCCTTGACCATGTCTATTGTCACTACCATGATTATCTTAGAAATATTTTTGGTGATTTAGTGTTTGAAACATGTACTAGAATGGGTTTATGGTTGAGACTGATGCATGGGCTCGTTGGGATTGATAAAGTTTGGCATGCTTTGTCTTGAGTCATGTGCCTAACTCTGGTAAACTGCCTCTTTGATAGCTATTCAAATGAGAAATCAGAAGCAGGGAATTCTGAGGCATCATTGGAAGCGAACACCACCAATTCATCATCGACCAGTCCTCCAGAGGTAAACCATTGGCGATTTTCAATTTTATATCCTCACATACTTATACACTGCATCATAAGCTATTTATGTGCTTCTATTATGTGCATTCACTATTATCAGGAGTAAACCTAATCCAGAGAACACCATGTCAAAGAAAAGAACTGCTCACCCCACCTCCACAAATATATGGATGAGTATCCCGTCCTTTTGTAGATTGTTGCCGGAAACAAAACCTAGATTAACGAGGGAATTGCCACTGAAGAGACTGGTAAGAACTGGTGGTGAACCTTCCACAAGGGCTTTATATGTACTCTCTGTAAAATTTATTGTCTCTAATTTCTCTTTATATATATATACATATCTCTCTCTCCTCCTAAAACCCAAAAAATGTAAAAGATCATCCTTTGATTTCTGTGATGTCAAATGTAAAATGTAACATGTTTTTCTGATTTATATATGTTGCCGGGATGGGAGAGGAAGTTACCTCTCGACTCGGTTTTGTTTTATGGTTAGATACTGCTGGTTTGAATTCTGTCTACGATATTTGTGATCATGGGAGTCCATGCCCTCTTTGTATTTTTCTGAGAGATGTAATGAGAAAAAATACCATTAACAGAGACTGGCTTTGCGAGTCACTTAATCTGTAAATTCATCCATGGAAAAGCTTGAAATGGAGAATAGGAAGAAGAGGAAACATGGTTCCATGACCTTCTTACTCGATTTGACTATTTCTCTTTGTCACAAATTGCTTGGATTTCTCTTTTTCTTTCTCTTAGGAGGATGGGTTTTAAAGAAGATTGAGAAATAGAGAAAGATGGGGAGTTTGAATCTTTGTTAAGATCCTAATTCCTAACTATTAAGGGCTTAACCAAATAAGTTTTCGTAAATCTTTGAGGTTTTTGGAAAAACAATTATGCACATACGGGTTTTCATAAGAGCAGCTTATAAGCTGGATTAAAAATTCCTTGATATTATATATGTTCGTGAGAAATGGGTATAACTGCTAGTGAATCTTTTTTTGAAAATTGTAATTCATGCTAAGAATTATTGTGCTTTTACCGGCAATAACTACCGCCGGTAAGACTTGGCCTTATATTGCTTTGTGTTTTGTAGTGAGTCTACTAAATAACACATCGATTCAATTAGGGTTTGTCAAATTACTTAACTACCCTTAATATACTTAAAAAGTACAAATATGTACACATCTTAATCGGAATCGGAGTTTAATCGGTTGAATAAAGATCAAATCAGAATCTGAATTGGATTATAATCAGATAATTTAATTGGATTTTAGTTGGAATTTGATATAGATCTGACCCATTGATCCTTTTTAGTTAGTCGTCCAAGGTGATGTCAAACAATTGTTGGCCACATATGGTTGAAGCATTAACATGGAAGAGAGTCTATGGATTTATTGAAGTTTCTAATTTATAAAAAAAAAATATATCGGCGGCGGCCTTCCATCTCTTCCATCCATATAAATATCCCAATTGAGAAGACATTCTAATTGTAAACTGTAAAGACATTCAGCTTTCTTCTAGAATTAAATCTCTTAGAGGAATATGGCATGCCAACCGTGCTAACAAAAGTTTACAAAACTGATGTGGTTTTTAGTGATATTTTTTTAAAATAATTCAGATTCAATTGGTCAAATCTTGGTAATTGGTTTTTAGTGATAATTTTTAAAATAATTGATAATTGGCGTCATTATAATGTTTATTAAGTATTTCTTCCGAAAATGCCCTCAAAAGGCTTTAAAAACCTATTCACTCCATTTTTTATAAGAGAGGTTCGCAATTCTGTTGAGGGCATTTTTGGAAAGTAAAGTAAAATGATACTGATTCTTAATTTATTTAAAAAAGTATTCCTAAAAACCAATTATCAAGGTTTTGCCGACTGAATTTGAATTGAAAAAATATCACTAAAAACCAATTTTCCCAAAAAAAAAAATATATATATATATGGACAGTAAATTTTCTTGTCAGCAAAGTCAAGCATGCCATAGGAAATCTGGTTGGATTCGTTTGATTATGGGATCTGGCACATCATAGCAATATCATGAGCTCTTTGTTCCACCAAAAAAAAATCATGAGCTCTTTGATTTACATGATAAATAACATATAAACTTTGAGAATAGTAGTCATGATCACCATCGATTAGCTGGTTACATGCATCCATCTGCATGCAGTGCTAATGTGAGCCAGAGCAGTTCAGAAAGTAGGAGCACCTCATGGAAACGTGTGAAGGATTTTCTAAGTGTAGGGGGACCTAGACTCTGCATTCTTGGAAGCCCTTTGTTCTGTTGACGATCGTGTTGAGCTTCTCAATAAAACTAGTCCTGTGCTTGACATCTTATCAAATAAGACTGTCAATAAGATTCTTAGTGCATTGACTTCGTATCGTACCTTCTAGATCAGAGATTTCTCAACTCTATAATCCCTTGATTGCATCAGGTGGTGGAATTGAGCACCATCCATCCACTAGATTTCCTTGTTCTGTCCACAAAACTGAGGAGGGAGTTCTTATCGGCAATTAATGAAGCAGCAGCCATGGATTTCACTAATCCATCAGAGAGGAGACCTGTTGCACAGATTGCATTAAAGCTGCACCAAATCTGGGGAAGTTGCTCCTGAATCCTGATTATGGTTTTGCTTTGGAGGTTAATGCCTCAGTGGCACTACAAGCTGAAGCATGTGCAGCCTTAGAAGGATTTAAGCTTTGCTTTTCTTTGGGATATCAGAAAGTTATACTTGAAGGAGATTCCCAGGTGCTGATTCATTTGATTCAAACCCATATTTCCAAAGTCCGATGGCGTCTAGTTGGACTGATTACAGATATTAAATACTGGTGTTCTCGATTTCACTATATTAGATTTTCTCATGTGTTGTGGGAGGGAAATGGGGCTGCCGATTATCTTGCAAACTTCTCTTTGGACTCATATTCTTGTACTTGGCTTAGATCACCACCACCTGGCATCCTTCCCTTGTTGATGGATGCTGCTCGGGGTAGAATCCATGTAAGACTTCATTAATAACAAAGTTTTCTGTTTTACTACCAAAAAAAAAACTGGATGGACCCAAATGCGAAGGACAGACACTGTCAAAGCAAGAAGTTTGAAAAGAAAAATCTGTTGGTGGATATTTTAAGAAAATAATAAAAAAAGGCTAACAGTCCCTTGCCACATGATCTTAACCAACTGATATCATGGGTCACACACACCCGCACACGCACACAGGTGAGGGGATGTATTCAGCTTACGCTATGGAGGGTGCGAATCGACCTTAACGGTTATAGAGGATGCGAATCGACCTTAACGGTGTTTCTCGAACTTTGCGAATCGACCTTGACGGTGTCTCTCGAACTTTGTCGATAGAGCTCCAAATTGATAAAAAAACAAAACCGAAACGTTATTTTCTTGTGTGGGCAACATCCCTTATCTGAGCAAAGTAGCCACTTGTTGTTGTATCGTATTGCTCACCGCTACTCGTAACGGGTTGATCAAATCAATTGCTCTAATGTCAACACTACTTTAGTTGGCCTCATGCTTCATGAACGTTGATGCTCCTCAATAACTAAATAGCCTGTGCCTCGAAGTATTGAATCATCGATTTGACTTTAACTTAATGCAGCGTATAAAGCCTCTCCCTCCTAAGTTTTGAATTGGAGAAATACGAACGTCGATTGAATTCTCTAGAATAATCGTTCTTGTTCTTCCCAACTTTTGCGAGCCATGGCTTCGCTAAACATTATCACAGCTCAGAGATTTCTTCCGATCAATAAACCTATCAGGAAATCGAAGCCCAGATCGAATTCTACTGTGAAGGGTCTCTCTGGTTCTTCTTTGAAAGGCTTCTGCATGACTCAAAGATCGACGAACCCGAGTTTCTTGATAGGAAAGAGAAGGGACTGGGTTGTTGGGTCGGTTGCAGAAGAGCTAGACGTGATTCCAGTGCAGAGCAGTGATTCAACGGACCAACAAGACGGAGTGGTAGTAGCTCGAATTGAAAGAGAACGGGAAGGAGAGAGCTTGAGTCAGGTGGGTGGGTTTGCTGATGAGGGTCGTTTTTCGTTCGAGGGAGCTGGAGACTCTCAGGGTTTCTCTTCTTCGTCTTCGTCTATTCCTTCTGAGGGAGCGGCAGAGGAGGAGGATTTTGATCGTTTGATTGATAGGGCAGTTAACGCTGCTATTGTTCTTTCTGCTGGTACTTTTGCCATCACTAAGTTGCTCACCATTGACCGGGATTACTGGCATGTGAGTTACCCAATTCAATTTTCTCTATATCCTTATTTTTATTGGAATTGCACACGACTGGATTTGAAGTTGACATTTCCTGGCTCACGTGCCTGTCAAATTCTTTCATCTGTAAGTTTTATGCTAAAACTCTCTAATTGGTTTTTGATTTGATCATATATACATATACGCTTTGATGCCGATTCTCACAATTTCTATGTTGTTCTTGTAGTAATGCGTTTCGGTTCAATGATTTAAAAAAGTATACTTTTTGAGCTCTTAAAAGTTTTTCTTTTCTTGTTACTCTCTACAGGAAAGGCCTATTATTATTCTAATTTGTTTTGATTTTTTTTAGGGGTCTGTTAAGATTTCAATTAGTTTCTGGGTTTCCTTTACTCCACTTTTTTTTTTTAAATGATTTTATCTTTGGTCTATATTGTTTTCTTACATTGATTGGGGGATCCTTCGCTTTCCTTGTATTAATGCTTCTTGGGATGATAGGTGCTTTTTGTGTGAGAGAATTTTGTTCTTGGTTGTTTAGGGGATTCCAGAGTGCACTTGTTTCTTTGTTTTTGTCTCATGTCTTATTTTTCCTTTTAAGTTTATCTTGTTATCTTTGTGCAATTTTGGCCCCTTTTCTCTTTCTTATTATTATTTTTTCCGTTTTTTGCTTTTGGGTTGGTGGAGGGGGGATATTTGGTTAGATATTTTTCTTTTGATCCATTTCAGTATGGAAAAATATAAATGTCATTCTCTTATTGGCGTGCTCTAAATGATTTGATTAAATTTTGAGGGATGCTATTTGAGGTTTTGAAATCAGTGTTAAGGAAATTCTCATTCCAGGTTATGCCCTCAACCAAAAAAGCAGAAAAAATAGATAAATATATTTATTATATTGTGCCTTATAGAACTTTTCTGTTTGATATGTGTTTCAGGGATGGACCATTTATGAGATTCTAAGATATGCACCTCAGCACAACTGGGCTGCTTATGAGGAAGCTCTGAAAGAAAACCCTGTTTTAGCCAAAATGGTAATCAGTGGGGTGGTCTACTCTTTAGGAGATTGGATTGCACAGGTTAGCTAGTGTTTCTTAAAAGATAATTCATGTTTTGTTCCTTGTAAACTTTTTATTCAAATGCTGATATACCAATGAAAATTCAGACCTTTGAAGGGAGACCTATTTTTGAGTTTGATCGTACTCGGATGTTCAGATCTGGTCTTGTTGGGTTTTCTCTTCATGGATCACTTTCTCATTATTACTACCAGTTTTGTGAGGTGAATTCAGCAAACATACAACTAAATGTTTATCTAGAGTTCTATCTAATTTTAAAGGCTGAAGAGGAATATTTTGGTTTCCAGGCTCTTTTTCCTTTCCAGGATTGGTGGGTGGTCCCTGCTAAAGTTGTTTTTGATCAAACTGCATGGTCAGCAGTGTGGAACAGCATTTACTATGTGATGTTGGGCTTCCTGCGGTTTGAATCACCAGTCAACATCTTTAGTGAACTGAAGGCAACATTTTGGCCCATGCTAACAGTAATAAGCTCCTCTACCATTCCTCCTCCCACCCCTCTTCCTTTTTTTTTTCTCTCTCTTCTGTGGTACTTTTTCTCCTTCGAGTGTTTTATAAGCTCCATGTTTGGAAAAAGTTGAAGCCTGACTGGGTTTCCATCTGTCTTGTCCCTCCCTTTTAGTGTGAAGGATCAAGAACAACACATAACATCTAAAGAATTGAGATTGATTTAATTTTATAACTGAATGATTCTATCATTTTACCCCTCATTTTAAGATTTAATATAATAAGATATTTCCCTTTGATTCCTTTTTCCCTATGTTAATATATAATATATCATGTGTAATTGTTGTCTTCTGAAGAATACCCTTGTTATTGCTTATGAATTACTCAAATTGGATTTCTTGGTTAGGAAATCAACTTTATTACGGAGGTTATTTAATCTTCAACTGTTGCCTGTCCATCTATGATGATGGGCTCATGTGATTGTCGGAACCAAGAGAGAATAAGTATACCAGTCCATTACGCATAGTTCAAAATTTTCCGAACTTGATCATGCATTTGAAATCTATCAAAAATTTCCAAACTTGATCATGTATTTGGAATCTATTCAACTCAACAGACAACTTCTATCATGCGGGAAAAATGAAAAATGTTTTTGAATTCACAAGACGCATGATAATGCAACCAGAAAAAAGAAAAATGGTAAAGAAAAAGGTTAGGGTTGATTTCTCTGGCTCCAGTGGAAGGTCCGAATGCTTGACTGACTGATTTGAGGTCATTTATACGTAGTCCAAGTGAAAATTGTAGTTCTTATTTATTCTTTTGAGTAGAAGTAGAGAAAAGAAAAAGTGAAGAAGCAACATATGTATAGGATGGCCATTACTAAAATGGATGTTTAAGAAGACGAAGAAAAATAAGAAATGAACACATCCAAAGATGTTTAGGTGTTAATCATAAAAAAAAAGTGTTTAGGTATTGCCCAAATAGGAGATAGATTAGCAAAAAGGAATAATAGGTTAAGATGGGTTGGGTGTGAGTACAGTGACAACCTAGGCGAGGCAGTTGTGAGAAAATGTAAGTAGGTACTCATTGAAGAATTTAAGAGGGTGGGAGAAAGAGAGAAAAGAGAAAAAGAAAAACCTAGATGGAGTCAGCCTGAAAAGATTTGGGTACCAATAATCTGATGGAAGATTTAGTTTTTAGACTGATTGGGACTAAGGAACATAAATTGTGTGCTGTCTACTCCAACTAGTTGCGAAAAGGAATTTTGTTGTTGTTGTTGTATTTATTCTTTCCAGTCAATTCACGCTTTTAGGGGGTCCATTTGAAGATAACTACTGCATTCTGTGTGGTTCCTTGTAGATAACTATAAATTCTATGCATTTATTGGTTTCTCTCTCTCTCTCTCTTCCTTCCTACTCACCACCATCCCATTATTTATTTTTTTATGAATTGATTTTATTTTTAAATTTCCTTGACAGGCAGGGTGGAAGCTTTGGCCCTTTGCTCACCTGATTACCTATGGTGTGATCCCATTAGAACAAAGGCTCCTTTGGGTGGATTGTGTGGAGCTCATTTGGGTGACCATACTCTCAACGTAAGTTTCCTGTATAATTATTCACTCTGGAAATAATCTTATTTATTCTGGCTCAGTTCAACTTATTTACTTTCTGCATACACCAACAGAAATTGATATGGGAGAAGTCTATGTTCACACTTTGAAGAGCCAAGGGATGGCTCATCCTCGTAGGGCACATGCATTCCCACCCAAGATTCCTACTAGAGATATCCAATTAAGAACAAGCTAACTTGGTTGAATGACTACAACTGTACTCTTAAAGTCCATCAGTGTGAAAATTACAATGGATGCTCTCTTGTGTTTTAGGGGGAAGTGAATTAGATAATTAGTTAGAGGTGGAGCACAAACGGGGCTACCTTTAGTTAGGAAAGGATAAGAATGATTATCTCACCCTTAAGTTCCTCTTCTAATATGCAAGACAGTTTAGTAGTGAGAGCCAGGCTACAGGAAAGCTCTTGTGCTTCACATATTGTAGGCAAGAGCAAGCTGTCAATACTATGAGAATGTCCACAGAACAGGCAATGATGCAGAAATTTGAGTTTACCCATTTAGTTTTGGTCTTACTCCTCGGGATCTATAATTGGCCCATTTCATGGCCTTGACATGGGCCATCCTTATGTCTCTTTTCCAAGTGGTTTTTCATATTTACATCACCATCCAATTTGATCTTACAACTAGTTTGTTAGCATTATCTGGTCAGTTTGTTTTGGGGGGTATTAGTGAGGCTCTTGTTTCTGTACTCTGCTCCCTTGTGTATGTGCATCACGCAGAATGCAATGCCATGCCTTGACCATGTCTATTGTCACTACCATGATTATGTTAGAAATATTTTTGGTGATTTAGTGTTTGAAACATGTACTAGAATGGGTTTATGGTTGAGACTGATGCATGGGCTCGTTGGGATTGATAAAGCGTAGGCATGCTTTGTCTTTGGTCATGTGTATAACTCTTGTAAACTGCCTCTTTGATAGCTATTCAAATGAGAAATCAGAAGCAAGGAATTCTGAGGCATCATTGGAAGCGAACACCACCAATTCATCATCGACGAGTCCTCCAGAGGTAAACCATCGACGATTTTTAATTTTATATCCTTAAATGCTTATACACTGCATCATAAGCTACTTATGTGCTTCTATTATGTGCATTCACTGTTATCAGGAGTAAACCTAATCCAGAGAACACCATGTCAAAGAAAAGAACTGCTCACCAGTCACCCCACCTCCGCAAATATATGGATGAGTATCCCGGCCTTTAGTAGATTGTTTCTGGAAACAAAACTTCTATTAATGAAGGAATTGCCATCGAAGAGACTGCTAAGGACTGGTGGTGCACTTTCCACGAGGGCTTTATGTGTACTCTCTGTAAAAATTATTGTCTGTAATTTCTCTTTATATATGTACATATCTCTCTCTACTCCTTAAAGCCAATCACAAAAAAAAAAAAAAAAAAAAAAAAATGAAGGTAAAGGATCATTCTTTGATTTTTGTGATGTCAAATGTAAAATGTAACAATTTTTTCTGATTTATTTATGTGTCGGGGATGGGAGAGGAAGTTTTCTCTCGACTTGGTTTTGTTTTATGGTTAGATACTTCTGGGTTGAATTCTATCTCCGATATTTATGATCACGGGAGTCCATGCCCTCTTTGTATTTTTCTGACCGTAATAGAAGAATGTGATTGATTGAAATCAATTGTATTTCAATAGAGAGATTACATCTTAATTTATACAAGCATTCTCCTAATCTAGATCCTATTTTAATGCCTATGAATCAGCAACTACCTTTACAAGAATGGTAGTATCAATACAAGAATGGTAGTATCAATATACAGCATATACATTCCTAATTTAATGTTAAACGTCTTCAACACTCCCCCTCAAGTTGGAATGTATGTTAATAACACCCAACTTGCCAAGTAAGACCTCAAACTGTGACGAACTCAATGCCTTGGTAAACAAATCTGCAGGTTGATCATTTGTCCTTATGTGAATAGCTTTAATCAAGCCTTCTTGAACTTTCTCACGAACTAAGTGGCAATCAATTTCGATGTGCTTCGTTCGTTCATGAAAGACCGGGTTTGATGCAATGTGAAGAGCAGCCTGGTTGTCACAAAACAACGTGACTGGCTGAGTATGCTTGATTTCCAAGTCTTTCAAGACATTCTTCAACCAAGTGACTTCGCAACACGTAGTGGCTATAGAGCGATATTCTGCCTCAGCAGTTGATCGAGCTACTGTTGTTTGCTTCTTGGTTTTCCAGGAAATAGGTGATTTTCCAAGAAATATGCAGTAGCCTGTAATGGATCTCCTTGTGTCTTTGCAGCGGGCCCAATCTGCATCACAAAATGCCTTTAATTGGAGTGTGCTTGTGGAGGACAATAGAATACCTTGTCCTGGTGTTTGCTTCAAGTATCTAAGTACTTTGTGTGCTGCCTCAAGATGTGGTACTCGTGGTTTATCCATGAATTGGCTTAGAACATGAACTGCATAGACCAAGTCTGGTCTAGTGATGGTTAGGTAGATCAATCTTCCTACAAGACGTCTATAGGATGAAGGGTCAGTCAGAAGATCTCCATCGGATTGTGTGAGAGCCAAGTTTTGTTCCATTGGGAACCTTGCTGGTTTAGCTCCCAAAAATCCAGTATCTTCCAATATCTCCAATGCATACTTCCTTTGAGAGAGAGAGATGCCTTTCGAAGATCTTGCCACTTCTATACCCAAGAAGTACTTTAGTTGACCAAGATCCTTAAGCTTGAATTGCTTGGATAAGAACTCTTTTGCATCTGCAATATGTTGTAGATTGTTGCCTGCTATAATTACATCATCAACATATACCAGTATTGTTGTGATACTGCCTTTGTGGGATCGGACGAACAATGAATAGTCTGCTTTTGATTGGTTAAAACCAGCAGCTTTGAGAGCTGAAGAGAGTTTCAGAAACCATTGCCTGGAAGCTTGTTTTAATCCGTATAAGGACTTGTTCAGTTTGCACACATGAGTCTCCCCCTTTCGTCCGAAACCAGGAGGAAGGGACATATACACATCCTCATCAAGATCACCATGGAGGAAGGCATTGTGTACATCGAGCTGGTGTAGGTGCCAATCTTGAATGGCAGCAAGACTGAGAAGGACACGTACAGTGACCAATTTGGCAACCGGAGCAAAAGTCTCTTGATAATCAAGCCCTTCAATCTGGCTATACCCTTTGGCAACCAAACGAGCCTTGTAACGTTCAATGGTTCCATTAGGCTTTAGCTTCACTTTGTATACCCATTTACAACCGATAGGTTTCTTGTCGGGTGGAAGAGGCATGAGTGTCCATGTATGATTTGCTTGCAGCGCTTGAACTTCACTATGCATGGCAGTACGCCATTCAGGATACTGCATGGCCTGCAAGAAGCTAGTTGGTTCTTTGATAACAGTTAATGATGTAGTATAGGTTTTATGAGAGAGAGATAACTTGTCATATGAGAGAACATTGGAAAGAGGGTATGGTATACCTGGTGGTGTGGTGACCACGTTAGAGGCTGATGATGGACCGGTCCTTGACGGGAGGGTTGCTTCTACATGGAAATTTTGAAGGAATGTGGGTCTTTTGGTGGGGCGGGTAGAGTGCCAACGGGGTGCTGGTGTGGAAGAAGCAGGTGGAGAGGAAGGATTGGGTGTAGCAAGGTCTTGAGCTGCTGGAGAAGAAGAGATAGGTGACGTGTTGGGGCTTTGAGGAGTGGGTGTGATGGCATCATCATAAAAATTTGAGGCTATGGAAGTAGGGATTAAGAGATTGTCACTAGCAATGGAAGTATGCTGAAAAGGAAATTCAGTCTCGAAGAAGGTGACATCTCTGGATACAAACACCTTGTGAAGTTCAAGATCATAGACGCGGTAGCCCTTTTTGCCATAAGGATAACCGAGAAAAAGACAACGGGTTGCACGTGCATCAAACTTGGATGGTTTTTGGCTATGAGTAGAAGCAAAACATAAACATCCAAAAACTCTTAAATGGGAGTAAGTGGGTGAGAGATTGAACAACCGCTCATAAGGTGTTTTCCCTTGCAAAACAGGTGTGGGTGTACGATTGATAAGATATGCCGCAGTTAAGATAGCATCACCCCAAAAATGTTTAGGAAGATAGGCTTGAAAGAGTAAGGCTCGTGCCATGTTTAGCAAATGTCTATGTTTGCGTTCAACCACCCCGTTTTGTTGTGGGGTGTTGACACAACTGGTTTGGTGGATAATTCCTTTGAGTGAATAATAGGCTTCAAGTGTGAATTCAGGACCATTATCACTACGCACAATTTTGACTTTCGAAGAAAATTGAGTTTCAACCATATTGATGAAATTAGTTAGATGATTTTGAGTTTCTGATTTGTGACTCATCAAGTAAACCCATGTGCATCTAGTAAAATCATCAACGATGGTAAGAAAATATCGAGCCCCGGAAATAGAAGCAATGTGATAACCTCCCCAAATATCAACATGTAACATTTCAAAAGATGACTTGCTAGAAATTTTACTCAAAGAAAATGGAGATCTGGTTTGTTTAGCTAAAGGACAAACTAAACAATTGTTGGCATCACAAAAATTATTCTTACCAAAGAAAGGAAATAAAAAAGACACTTTATTTGAAGGATGCCCAAGACGTTGGTGCCAAGGATGGGATGAAGCAGCTGAATGGCAAGACGTTTTCTGGGTTTGATCAAGATAGTAGAGACCCTCTCGTTCAGTTCCCGTCCCAATCATCTTCCCCGAGCGTAGGTCCTGTATCACACAAAAATGGGTAAGAAACACAGTAATACAAAGGGAATGATGGGTAAGTTTGCTAATAGAGATGAGGTTTAATTGAAAGGCTGGGACACATAAAACATTATCAAGAACCAAACTAGGAGAGAACACAACTTGACCAATATGTGTAACGTTGGCAATAGAACCATCTGGTAATTCCACTGTTTTATTTTTGACAGTTTGCCAAGTTGTAAGCAATCCAGGACTACAAACAATGTGATCAGTTGCCCCACTATCAAGAATCCATATGGCTTTCTTATCTTGGAAAAAAGAGCAAAAAGCCTTACCTGAAAGTTCATCATGGGTTGAGGAATTACCAACATGATTAATCATGGAGGGCTTGTTCTTACTGAGCATGTTTAGAATTTGTTGACATTGTTCTTGGGAAAAAGGAAATGAATTAGAAGTATCCCTCTTCTCGATTTGCTGTGGGGCTGCAACGTGGTGGCCTTGATGGTCTGATTCTGCCCTCTTGAGTTTTCGACAAAACTCAATTGTGTGGCCTTTCCATCCACAATGAGTGCATTTCAAATTTGCTCGGCAGTTTTCAGCATTGTGACCAACTTTGTCACATTTTCCACATTTATAATTTCCACCTTTCTTGCTTGAATCTCTGACTGCAAAGGCTGCTGCCTCAGGTTGAGTCGTGTCCTTTCCAGTGGACACATCTCGCTGTCGTTCATGTCTAAGTACGAGGGAATAAATCTTGCTAACCTTAGGTAAAGGATCCATCATCAAGATCTGTCCACGTACTGTAGCAAAAGATTCGCTGAGTCCCATGAGAAATTTGATGATTTTCTGTGTTTCTCGATAGGATAACTCTTCCTTCGTTGTTCCACAATGACAAGCTGGGATAGGGCAAAGAGCATCCCTTTCATCCCACAATCCTTTGAGTTTGGTGAAATAGGAACCAACAGACATTGTCCCTTGAATACAGTTATGTATTTCATTTTCAATATGGAAAAGTTGAACACTGTTTACCTGAGAGAAACGTTCATGTAATTCATTCCAGACTGCTTGAGCTCCATCACAATAGAATACACTGGCAGCAATCTCCTTAGAGATCGAACTTAATAACCATGTCTTGACTAGGTTGTTGCAACGGATCCACTGTTGCAGTTCATCGGCAGCATCGCTGCTTGGCTGTTTTATCGACCCATCGACAAGACCATATTTGTTCTTGACCGTTAAAGCCATAGTCATGGAATGACTCCATGTGCTATAGTTATCTTCCGTGAGAAGCTGTGATACAAGAACCAACCCAGGCTGATCTGAATGATGGAGATACAGTGGGTGATTGGGGTTGTCGAGTTTGGACGCCATGCTCAATTGAGTTGGCCTCTCTCTGTTGTTGTCGTCTCCCATGGTGACGGCTAGGATTTGAAGCTTTTCTTATCTTCCCAAAACCGTTGCTTTGATACCATAATAGAAGAATGTGATTGATTGAAATCAATTGTATTTCAATAGAGAGATTACATCTTAATTTATACAAGCATTCTCCTAATCTAGATCCTATTTTAATGCCTATGAATCAGCAACTACCTTTATAAGAATGGTAGTATCAATACAAGAATGGTAGTATCAATATACAGCATATACATTCCTAATTTAATGTTAAACGTCTTCAACAGACCGGGCGGGAGATGAGAGGAAGGAGAATAATAGTGAGGATGTAATGAGAAAACACACCATTAACAGAGACTGGCGTTGTGAGTCACTTAATCTGTGAAACCCCGTCAATCTGGATCTGTAAATTCATTCATGGCGAAGCTTGAAATGGAGAATAGGAAGAAGAGGAAACATGGGTTTTGATTTCTGCAAAGAAGATTGAGAAATAGAGAAAGCTGTGGAGTCTGGATCTTTGTTACTATCCTAATTCTTAAACATTAAGGGCTTAACCAAATAAGTCTTCATAAATCTTGAGGTTTTTGGAACAAACAGTCAGGCATGTAACAGAGTATACACGACGTCTCAGGTTGTATATGGGCATGGTTCCTGACTTGAGAAAACCTTGCACATATTTCAAATTTCTTTTAGCCATTCTTGGTTCAATCCCTCACTTTGGTCTTCCTGAAATTGAATTTGTTACGTTGAAATTTGCAAGGCTCTTCACTTTGGGGAAAAGATTGGTAAAGTTCATATTTTTACAGCAATGAAATCCCCCTATTTCTAATCCCACCCAAAAGCTGAATGTATGAGTTTCCTCGCCCTTTGCCCGTTTATAACAGCGTCTGTATTCTTACAACCTTTTGGTTTTGGTGAATCTGTGCCTGTGGTTTCATTCTTCTTCTCTTTCTTGGCTACTAAATATCTATCTTGTAGAAACAATTCTGATACTGTGATCTTAATAGATATGAGGGGAGGCAAAACTGGATATCTATCTAATTTTACAAGTAAAATTTTATCAGTCAAGCACAGAACATTAAATTAACCAAAATAAGACCGCACATCTGAATACAATTGGGTAAGTGTTGAATGCTGTTTCTTTAGTTTGTAGGGGGAGTAGCCAGTTGGTTATGTTTTTGCTTAATGAAACAATAAATGATCCAATGGATTACAATTGATTTTTCTCTTCTGCTGCATACGTGTCATGTGTGATCATCTTGTTTATCAATTGTGGCTTAATATTTATTTGGAATTATGAGGCCATGTATCATCTGGTTTGTGATTGTAAAAGACATATCAAGTTGTCAATTTTTATTTTTATTTTTTATGAACGTTGAAGTTCTTTTTCCGATGCAGACATTTTGTTTTGTTGCTTTGTTGTTTGATATTAGGTGTTGGTTAAAGATATGCAAACAGTTAATCATCCAGGGTGACAAAAAAACATGCGAAACTCATATGGATTAGTTATTTCTTGGACTAAATCTGCAAGCTCAAGCTTTAGTTGGATGCATAGGTCAAAGAGTGTTAAATTCTAATTTTTTGAGGTAAAAAAAGGATTCCTCCTGATGCTTATATCAAATACAAGAATACTGTCTCCTCTGTTTTTTTATAATGTGAATTTATGTTGTTGTTGTCACAAAACGTTGGTGATTATCTGTCAAGCATGTATTTATTTCCCTGGTTGTAGGGTTGGTCATTAGAGTTACACTTCACATATCTATCAATGTTGGAGTAGGTCCAGAATCCTGTAGAATTCAATGGAAATGGCAGATATTGATGGTTCCAATTGTCCCATGAGATTAGAAATTGATCCAGATGACCTCTTTGGATGCTTAGAATGGTGGTCCTTTATTGGTGTGGTTGGGGGTTGGTATTCAAGACATTATTGGACGGCTGATGTAAGTGAAGGATGGTACAGGTTGTTCAGGAAACAGATTTTGGAAGTAATGGGTAGTTGTCTGTTTTTAGTCTTATAGAGCTCTCTTTGCGGCTGAAACTAAACAACCATCTCATTCAGGAAAGCGAGTGCTAATTTTTGATAGTTTTCCACAATAATTAGTCATTGTAGAACCGAAGTAGTTATCATTTATTGTCTTTCCTTGCAAATATGGATTTATAGCGATGGTTTAGTTCATTTATTGCTATCTGACCATGATACACTTCCTGATTTCAAGAATAGACTAATGCACATCAATGCTCAACACCGGACTTACGTTGACTTAAGAAGAAAATTTTTTAAGCTCAATGTACTAAACAGGATAAATATGTGAATTAATCACACTAGTTTCATGGAATTTTAAAAATCAAAGTTTCTCCCATGAAGGATATTGCATTCATGGACATCGATCTAAGCTCTTAATCTGGGAAGGTATCTAGGATACTTTGTTGCCCACAGATTCAGAAACAGATGATCTAATGGGTGATAACATTGTGTTCCCATGTATCATTAGTCATAATTCCACTGCAGAAATATCAAAGGGGAGACTATTTCATGTCTCTTTCTCTCTCTCTTTCAGTCTCTTTTATTTTTTGGTTTAATGGAATATAACTTCAACTAATGAGAAAAAAGGGAGAAGAAGACAGAGCGCCAGATTTCTTTCATGTGTGAGAGTCCACTAATCAGCTTCTTATTGATTGTGACTTTGCAAGTGCAGTGGAAGGCTTTCATTTCCCTGCTTGGTGTGTCATGGGTATCAGTAGGGGACATCAATCTCATTTTATGTATTTTGGGTCTTTCATATGTTTGAGAAAAAGGGGTGAATGCTTCACAGGTCAGTCAAATCCTTTTTTGCAGCAATCTAGCTTTTATGGTTTTTCAGAAACTGCAGCCTCAGATTACCGTGACAAAAAAGAATTCAGAGGTCATTCTGGTTCAGATGTTGTGAGGGAATGGACTGCTTGTCTTTGCTTAGGAGTGATCTCTGGTAGTAGTGATCCATTTACTCTGTTTTCCTTCTGATTTTTAAGGCTGAAACTGTCCCAGTTTGTCTTTGAGGGCTATGAAAAAGCCATTGAACCATGGGATTTAAGCCGTTTAAGGTTTATGAAAGTGGAATTTTATTAGAATTGAGATTAATAAGGACTGTCTCTTTCTCATGTGCAAAGAACAAGAACTTTTGCCAAAGAGATCCTGCAATCAACAATGCTGACTAACAGAAACAAACCCAATTATTCAAAATAAGATTTTACAACAAATACATTCTTAGAGATACCATAAAAACGAGTCTCAAGCTGAGAATCCACTCCTTAACAAGACAAGCAAACACCAATGGAACACCTAGAAAGTGAAACAGAAAAGATAGGCGTAGCACAGTCATGGACGACCTATTGCAGGATTGCCACCACCATAAGGAGGGATTGGGACACCACCATTAGCAGGGATCGGGACACCACCATTAGCAGGGTTCGGGACCTCTACTCCAGGGTTTGGGACAAATGTATCATCACCACCAGGAATATAGTTACCGTTTCCTCCACTATCCCCAACGCCATTGTCTCCTCCGGTACCACCGACATATGGACTGTAGGAGTTACCGCCACTGAGAGATGGAATCATCACCCTCCCAATGCCTGGAATGAGTACACTGCCATCCGGATCGACAAACCAGTCGGGGTGTTTCACGTCAACGTTCTTGGAGGATGGAACTTGACGAGCTGATACATGGGCTATTCCAAGCATGATGTTGAAGATGAGCAGGAGAGAGATTAGGGAGGAAGAGGAGTTGTGAGCCATAACTACAACAGGGATTGAAGAGTTGAGGTAGTATGGTGATGAGGGAGATGGACAGAGCGCTGCGCTTCTTATAGTGTGAGAATTCGACGAGCTTGGGACTCCCTCTTCACATTAGCCTCATTTACTGCTTCATTTTTTTTTTTTGGTAGAAAACATTTACTGCTTCATCTTCGCCACCAAATTTGAGTGGCTATTAAATGTACTATTCAGCCTGTCAAATTGCTTGATGTTTGTTTGTCCACTTGGATCCCCTTAAATGTACTTTCTGGAGAATAATGCTGGCTCTGTTACTGCACAATCCCCAGAATCAGTGTTTCTAACTGGTTTTCCGTTAAGTAGAATCAATGAGGATGTTCAGTAACTTGCTTTGATTAGTTTCAACTTTCTTCAAATTCATTTCACTGCTCTCCCTCTGGATAATAAGTATTGGTTCTCAATCTAGCTCATGAACCAAGTCTGTTAACTGCTATAGCATTGACAGGAAAATACTCCTTGGAGAGATAGAAACCATTTTCTCCTTCCAAAAAATGTATTAGCCAGTAATACGTAGTCAGTTGAAAGGAGATGATCACTCTTCCCCTGAAAAGCCATTGAATCTATAATTTGAACTGAGCTTAATGGAACCTTGGGTGTTGAATAAAGCGTGCTTTAGGGGTAATGGCGATCCAAATACTCTTTATCCTTTTTAAGACCTGATCTGACATTGATACCCAACTCGAATTTCTTGTCAATCTATAAATCTCGGAGGTTTTAATTCAACGGAACCATAAAAAAAAAAGAACAAATCACGAAAAAATACAAACAAGATTCCCACAACAAACTAGAAACAAAACCCTATCTTTACACTGTTCTTTCCTGTTGAGACAGTACAGAGAATTTTCAGATATCAAGCCATGGACATGTTACAGAGACGACTGGGTGTTGGTCGGAAAGTCCAGCGACGGTGGTCAAGCGACCGGCGGACTGGCGGCGACAATGCTCTCTTCAGAATCTCTTTATCACCTCGGAATCTTCTCAACTTCTCACGAGGTCTTATAAGCTCATGACGGCTGCGTCTGGATGACCCTTTAATGTCCGACGGAAAGGATGTGCAGGTGGGTCGAGGCTTCGGTGGTGCCTGGGATCTAGTCCGGCAAAGCGAAACCCTTTCGGTCTGTTGTCCAGAGACTGATGGCTTTCTGTGCCACCTCTCTCCCATAGACATGGTTGGTAAGAAACAATGAATCAGGTGAAGTTGGAGAAGAAAACGGTCGCTAATGATCTGTTTTAGGCTTCCTATTATTATCCTCCGTTGATTTATACGCATGAATCAGGTTGCAGAGGAAAGTGGGGGCTTCCTGCAACGTTTGACATTTCTTTGTGCCAGAATCAGAAAGGTCGGCTTTTGAATTGTTGACCAAGATTACAAATCCACGCGTTTTACTTTTATCTTTAAGAATAAAATGACGTTCAGACAAAGAAACCAATCATGCGCTTCCTCCCAAGCATTTTTGAATTTGCTCAGTCCAACTGAAACATTCAAATTCGATCAGCTTAAACAACACACTCGCACCAACTCCCACCAAGAGCAATTTGCAGGCATCGACCAAGGATCCGCAGGGAGGGAAAAAAAAGAAAAATAAAAGAACACCTGGAACAGTTAAGCCATTACACTAGGATATTTTAAAATTAGATTGTATTTCTAAGGAATGTGAAGATCACAGGCCGTAGAATTACAACAATGGAGTCAACAACGCATTCGTTAGAATTACACATATCAAGCATTTGATCTGTCCTCGGAAAATCTGGGAAGTTGAACTAGTGAATTGACTCGGGTCACACCTTCCAAACCTGACCAGCTTTGATCTTCAGCCATTACTGTTTCATCGTTACCTTCAATCTCAACTGGTATTCGGCTGTAAGGGTCGATGTCTTCTGCTGACCTGACTGTAAAGTTTCTCTGCAAAGATGGTTCGGTGTTCTGGCTATCATCAGATTCAAGTGCAGCACAAGAATGATCGCTCTGATGGGTGGCAGTAGAAATACATTGCTCCTCCATATCAGAGTCTGAGTCCATCTTCCCATCTAAATATAAACAAACCACTGCGCAGTCGTCCATTTTGGAAGTGGGGTACTTGAGTTTCCATTCACGAGCGGCCGAATCAACTACGATCCTTGCAGCTGATGATCGGGTCGGAGCTGAGGAGACAATGTCAACCACTTCTTCATTGGTCAAGACGTCCCAAACCTGAAACATTGACCGTTAGAAATGGATTACACTTCACTTTTTGAGAACCCTCATAAGATGCGCTACCTCAAACAATGGCCGGAAGAGATTATCACAGAAAAAAAAGGGGTTAATTCCTTTTCATCCTAATATTTCCCTTACATAAGCAAGACAAATATATAAATTTCTATAGCTTCATGAAGTTATTTTGAGTAGAAATGCTCTAGATGGACCTAATGGACATATTGGACTGCTGCTCTGTGTTTTGAAATTCTGTCCCATATTCTCCAGTAAATAAATAAAGAAGGAAAGAGAGATAAAACATATCAGGGGCAAGAGATCCAATCAAATACTTAAGTGTGTTAGGATATATGCAATTTCCCAGTTCTGGTAGAACGTCTGACACATAATTCCTTCAAGTCAAACTAGGTCTATTTTGATGGGTTATGATCTGGGTTGAAAAGCAAATTCTAACATATTATGCTTGTGATCCTCACCATTGTGGAATTTTGCAGGGGGTCATGTTTCATTCATAGGTGGTCACAGTGAAATCAAAATTTTATTTACCTTCACCATATGTCTCTCTCTCTCCCCTCTCTGTTTCATGTTTTTGGTATCTTTCAAACACATATTTTCAAACTACTCTGCTGTTTGACCTGTTTCATGGAAGACACTTTATATTTACTACATTACCAGCTCAAAGTGATGCGGTATCTCAAGTTGTAATCATTTCTGGGTCTAGTTGGAGGAGAAGGTACATAGTATATAACTCGAACAACATAAACCAGTATGATTAATACCCAGTACTGTGATCTATGAAAATGAATTGCATTTGATAATTTAGACAATAAGATCAGCTTTCCAAAACAAGCACATCAACCACAAAATATGAAGTGTATCCATAATCAGAAGATTCTTGCACATTACTCAGGAAGGCACTAAGATTTTGAATGGCAGTGCACACGTGTCAAAAAAGAGAAATGGTAAAAGATGATTCCTATTAGCATAGTTCTTCGCTGTCTTTTCCAGTAACACAACTGTGTTTGCATAAAAAGCATTCCAAGTAAATCAAATATCAGTATGCCTATGATGTAGTAATCTTTTTCCATCTTGTACTTCTGTATTAAAGAAAAATTGGTGTGGACTACATCCAATTTTTGACAAATGATGAAAGAACTTTGTTGATGAAAAAGGGCAGACCTACAGACTACACATGAGGAATTGGTGTGGACTACATCCAAAAAAGAAAAATTAGAACAAGTAGTCAGCTACACATGCTACCATTCTAACCTAGCTTCTCATCATAAATCTAGAGCCACTGTAGTCCATGCCCTAATGAGCTTAATCCTTCCAACTGCTTACAATTTTATATGAGTAACCCAAGTAGCCACTGCAGCAAGAATCTTCTCTAAGGTTCTAGAGACTCAAGGTTGGTAATCACATAAAATACACCTCTTTCTTGCAGTCCATGCTAACCATAAATGGCAAAGAAAACCACATGATACGTATGTTTTCCTTCTCCTTGCAAGAAAGAAATTTCCATTGATGCTGAAGGTCACATAGGCTTCTAGGAAATACCCTAAGAACTCCTATTTTCTGTAATAGAGTTGTCCAAATGTAGCTGCATAGTCACAGTGTAGCAACATAAGATATCTCGACTCCTCCCATTTTAGACACATTAAACATGCATTAGGAGATAAAGTCCCAAGTTTTTATCTTCCGTTGTGGAACATCTAGAGTATGAAGTTTACCTAAAAGATCCAAACAAGAGAAGGCCTAACTTTTGGTGGCATTGGAGCAACCGAAGGTAAGAAATTAAGAAAGGAGGAATAGACTATGATAGGCTTTGTAAGAGATGATGAAAGAAAGATTTAGAAGTGAAAGACCCAATAGGTTCAAGATACCAGATGCAAAAGTCAGGAGCATCAAGAGTTAGATTAGCATTCTGAAGGTGGTCGAGCAAGGCTTCTAAATCTTTATCTCATCAACTTGTAAATCCTGAAGGAACAACAAGTTCCAATAAAGTTCTGATGTAGACCAAGACAATATCATGAATAAAGGGATCATGAACAACTCAAAATGAAAATAAGTGACGAACTGACGATACTTGGATGCAGGGATGGACTCTCCCCACCATGTGTCATTCCAAAAGCTGATAGAGTCTCCAGCTATCAACTTGGGTTTAGTCAAAGGGTAAAAAGAAGGGGATATGGCCATGATGGTTTTCCATAGGTTGGCTTTGAGAGCCTTTACAACTGTCCTTATATTTCTACCTTTCCTGTGAATTCCAAATTTACTTACCAGAACCTTCTGCCATAATGCCTTGGACTTGTCACTCCACACCAAGCATCGTCTGCTAAATTAGAAGTTTAAGCTTTTTTTTGAATGCAATTTTACCTATATCCTAGTGCTTCTAGTATCATGGAATGCTGCATGTGTCCTTGCCAATATTGCATTTTAGTACATCATGGCAACTTATGATGCCTGTGTGACTGAAGGTGCACTTTTTAAGTGCATGACTGTAGGTGGGACAACATGTCTGAAACAGAGAACGTGTTTTCACCTCTATATATTTTAATGTAACCTTTGCCTAGATAGAGTGGATTGCTAGTGGCTTAGATGTGTATTGCTCGGTATGGAGTATCTGGAATATGATTTTGAATGAATAAAATGAATTTAGTAGATGATTCACATTCATCTGATTAAATAATCCTTTTGTGCTGATGAATTCTAAATTTAAGCGAAATAATTCAAGCTTGTGGAAAGCCTGAAAAGGAGAAGAAGAATCCATCTTCCTTTTCACTGGCATTTACATGGCACAATTCTAGTGATCATGCAAGTATAATACATTTATTTGTGTGAAGGAGATCTCTTAAACCATAAATCATAATTATCCTTGTAAGTCAAAAAGTATTTTTAGCTGTAAAAATATCTACAGAAAAACTGTTAATATTTTCAAAATTGAATGATTTCAGTGCATTAATGTTTGAGTCTAACACCATCAGATTCGCAATATCTTCCTTTAAAATTAGAATATGAATGCTTTCAAAAAAAAAAAAAAAAAATTCAATTAAAAAAGGATATATTGGAAATCTGCATAAACCTGATGTAACATAATTCTTGTGAAAATCAACAGATATTAACATAACAAGGCACCAATCCATACCATTGAGCATAATTGATGAAGAAAGAAATTAGTTTTAAGTTCAAGCTGTCTGGAAATAATGAACCCAAAATTTCAACACATACATAAGAAATATGTTATTCTATTGATGAATGATTATTTTCATAGTAAACTGTCTATAACTTAATTTTTGTTTTTATTTCTCTTTTTTCATGTACATAAAGTCCATTTCTTTGTACTTGATTATTAGTTAGTTGACTTGTTCAAAATCTTATGATTTGGAATTGCACTTGTTTTCAAATAGAAAACCACATCTATGCGAGAAAATGGTGTTCATTGTTTCACTCTAAGCCGCAATTGCTTTCAAATCAAATCATTGGATTATGAGGGATTATGTCTCAGATAAATAGCTGTAAATTTCTTTTGAAACATGAATCAAGCCAAGGGATCATACAGAATAAGTTTCTTTCTTACTTTTTAATTTTTTTTGAGTTTTTCATTTGAGATTAGCCATGGATCAGCTGATCCATATCAGATCACCAAGTCAACTTAGAATTAGCCTGGGACGGTCCCAAATTTGATCCCATGTTTCAATATGATGCCCCGCGTATTTATATAATGCATACTTTAGTCATTCAAATGTAATAGTATTTATCACATATACATGTGGAGCCACTGCATGTTTGCCACTGTTAAGCTTTAAATAAAAATTTGTTGACCTACTAGGCTCTGGGGTGTTTCATACACCATGGATAATATGTTTAGAGAAGAAGTTTTAGGTTATAACTTCTTGTAATGTGCAACGTATATTCCTTCTCTCCTCGTTTTTTCTCATTATTTATGATTGGCTGATTCTATGTGAATTTCTTGAATACAAAAGCAGATATTGTAGTCTAGTGTCACAAGTCCTTAATTTTTAACAACATTTACAAAAGTTTCACATAAGCAAAGTAAATGAATTAAGTTTGTGAGCTTCAACATGGAAGAGGTAAGAAAATACATATATAAAAAATAAAAAAACTAAAAAGCACCATTCAGAAACATACCCCATCCGAGGCAAGAACAACAAATTGATCCCTATCTGTGAGGATCCTATGAGAGATCTCAGGTATAGATATAACTCCATATTCCTTCAAACAGAAATCCCCAAATGCCCTAGCCATTGCTAACCCAGGGGCATCATCAAATGGCAACCAAACTCTGGGCACTTCAGGTTCATCTTGCAGAGCAAAGACCCGACCTTTACACCGTTTAATCCTTTCAGCTTCCCCTGTAAAAAATCAAATGTTCTATCAACAATAGCAAATCTGATTGATGTGCACATTTGTTGCCAAAATTTGGTAATAAATAAGTCATACTTGGCAAGTCAGGCTTCAGATCAACTGTCAATTGAATAGCAATCATGGAGTTGCTGCCATCTTTTGATCCCAAGATTGCCCGAGAGTCACCAATACTTCCCATAAAGAGATTTATCCCCTTAGAATCACAAAGAGTATAAAAGCACACATAAGAAAAATAAGAAGAAAAGGAAAATAAAAAAGACAGCGAGGACAGTGGTTTTGTCGCAAACCTGTTTCACTATTGTCACAGCAGTGCTGCCACTGCAAAAACAATCCAAGTTTGGATGGGACCTTAGCTCCTTATCCATGGCCTTATATGACTTCAGGAAAGCCTCTCTCCATAAACGTCCCAACTTATCCTCAACCGGATCATCTTTCTCAAAACCTCCTCCATCCAATTTCATTTTCCTACTGAAACATAGACTATTTGACACATTTTGCCTCGGCTCATAAGATTGCAGGAACGAGAGTAACTTCAGAGGTAGGGCATCCCTCACTTTTCGGGCCACAAGATGGCCATGCGGTCCATGACCATCAAAGACACCACAGAAAATTGCATCTTCTGCAAGGAAATCCTACATATTACAAAGATACATAGCTTACATTAGAATCTAACCTCTAGTCATTCACTTATTATGCGACACAATAAAAGAAAACAACTCACTTCCCACACAACCATGGCATCCTGATTTATGCCCTTGCGCCCCTGCTGAGTGAAAATACAAGATGTCCTGCTCTTTCCATTCATGTAAATCCTGTTAGGTATGGAAGATAAATTCTGCAGGGTGGTTGTGACATGGTCAGAAACTGATTTCGTTCTCCTTTTACTTCTACGGGATCCAGACTTCAAGCATGAGGAAGAAATTGTTGTTCCATTGTTCCTGCTTCTCTGACAACTGACTGAAACACAGCTCCCCATCTAGCTTAGCCCCAAAGGGAAGGCATGGAAAGGAAGCCGGAAAAGAAGAACCTTCTTCGATCTACCTTTGCAATGCCAGTGCACTAGTCAAACCAGACAAAAGATTCCCAAAGTCCCAAGATTCCTAAAAACACCAAACGATTTCACTTCAACCTGAATAAAATTTTCCGCTAGGGTTTGAATGTCTTAGTCATACGGGGAGCCACCCAATAGAAACGTGAATCAATGAGAGAACCAGCTGAACATAACGAGATCAAATTATTCTAATGAATTGTTTAATCCATAAACAGATAAAAAGTATATAAGGCTCCAGAATAAGAAAACAAACTGGCCTCGAAATGCAATTTGTAACCAAGGGAAGCTGTCTCGATTCTTTCGTCATGGACGAGCCAAATTTAAAAAAAAAAAAAAAATTGAAGTCAGTAAGGACAGAAAATGAAGGGAATATATTTATAAATCGTCCAAGAATATACCAGAAGACGTGAAATCTGAATATCATTCAAGAACGTAAAACCCTGAAATTTTCCCAGGGAAGTAAAATAAGATTAAAAAGCACTCATATTCCTTCCATTAAACTAGGAAAAAAAAAAGCTAAGGCGAAAGAAGTGCGCAACAATAACTAGAGAATAAACACAGAAGGTTTTGAAATATAGAGAATTTTTTCCCATTTTTTCTAAGCAGCTGAAGAAATTCCGATCTAGTCAGTTACCTTGAAAGAAATGTGAGAAGTCCAGGTGATTTTCAGAATCTTGAGCTTCCACTATGAGTAAAGAAAAGAATGTCTGAAGCCGCTTCCTGGAAATCAAAAAGAGTCAAGGAAAAGTAAATAGATTTAAGCTAAATTTTCGGGGGAAAGGAGAAAAGGAGGAGGAAAAAAAAAACAAAGAAAGAAGCAAAAGTGATGCATTGTAAATGGGTGGATGTTTATGTACACGAAGAAAATGAAAGTGGAAGCTAGGGATAAAAAGCAAAACGACAGAGCAGAAAAGACGAAAAAGCCATGATTGTGCCGATACAAAGAGATCAAGGAAACAGAATAAAGGCAGAGGTGGCCGGGAAACCAAAAATCTACGTATTTTTCATGAAAAGAAGGAACAAAAGCATAAAAGGAGAATTCAAAATAAGTGAAATGACTCCAGGATATACATGAAGGTCCAAAAGCAGTCATAGTTTCGTACTGTAGATCTGGCAGCACGAATATCGTCAACCAAACCATAGTAATCACAGTAGAACTCGCGATTTCTCTCCAAAGCGACAAAATCGGAGGAAAAATTCCAAACAGGAATCTGTTCATTTAGGACTCCAGACAAGATATATACTTCCACAACAACGAATCAGTTCGATCGAAAGCGTAAAATCAACAAAAAGAAGTAGCGACATGAACAGAAATTTCCGCCATATAACCAGAGAGCGAGAGAGAGAGAGAGAGAGAGAGAGAGAGTTCTTACGAAATTATCTTCTACTCCTTTGGCGATCCACGATTGCAGAGACGAAGCTCGTCGTTGTAAGATATCATGAAGAAAAAGAGCAACCATATAGAGAGAGTTATTATGAGAGATAGCGGTGCATTGAATGCGAAGGCAAGGTAGCCTTAACCAGGGAGAGAGAGAGAGAGAGGGCAGTTGATCGCCACCAGCAGTACCAGAGTAGAGAGAGAAGGCTGGCTCGTGTTCGTTCGGAGTTGGGCAGCCCGTGCACTAGTCCCGGCCAACCTGATGATAGCAGAGACAGAGAGAGAGAGACGGGGGAAATTGGGTTTCAGTGATATTTTTTAAAATAATTGAAAATTAATATTATTTTACTGTTGGTAAAGAGTTTGTTCTGAAAATACCCTAAAAATACTTTGAAATCCTTCTCGCTCATTCCGTTACAAATGAGGTTTGTAAGTCTTTTTAAGGGCCTTTTTGGAAGAAATATTTATAAACAGTAAAATGACATTGGTTATAAATTATTTTAAAAAATATGACTAATTCTCAATTAACAAGAATTGGTCAACTGAACCTGAATTATTTTTAAAAATTATAACTAAATTCTGACGGAAAAAAAAGGAGAGAGAGCACGCTACCTCTGACAGCTAGTGGGCCATGATACGTGGCTTTGCATCGATTACGGCCTACGAGAAAGTATAATGGACCCCACCAAGTTGAGAAGCTCATATCATGTCCGTGCTTTTCTGCCTTTTTATTTATATTTCCTTATTAAATGTTTTCTGATGTTCGATGTTCGATGTTCGATTTTTTTTTCCTGGAATTAATTAACGGGCTGGGCTGGGCACTAGCTTTGCAAAGGGCTCCCATTAGTGGCTTACCATCATTTTGCTGGAGTCCCAATTACTTGGGTTCCAATGGTTGCATATTTTCTTGTTGGCGAGAAATGCTGTCACATGAAGTATCTAATAGTTTGTGTTTTTTCAGGAAAATTTTATATGTAACATTTACAAATAAGGGGAAAAAAAAACATTAACCATCAGATCCTCCACATGACTGTATCTCACATAAACAGCAAAAAATGGTACAAGGTGTTACCTTCGACAAAAATAAGTACGAGTGGCAAAAGAAAACGTAAGGTTCATCAAATATGCTGCAATTTTGATCATATGGTTCAACCCATTCCATATATCCTTAAATTTTGATTAACTTGTAGACCTAAGTAAGGACATGTGAGTGCAAAAATCCGAAACAAAATTTATTACATTTCCTTTCGTTTTTTTTATCTCTGATATATCATATATACAAGTTCATTATAGTCTGTATTAGTGTTACATGTATACATATTGCACACACAAAAAGAATTAGTTGAGTAATTATGTAAGAGATATATATATATATATATATATATATATATATATATATATATATATATAATGGTCTTTTAAACATATAGGCACAAGCATATAAGAAGCTAAGGGAAATTGACGTCTTTTAAACTTCAAAGTGCACACTAAGAATTAAGAAACCATATATTTTACTAGGATCTACGGATGATAACAGTTTGGTTTTGAGAAAAACCAAAACCGAATCAATATATATATACTACAAACCTAAACTGAATCGGTTTTTGTAAGTATAAAACCAAAATTGAACCAAAACCGGTTAATACAAACCAAAATCGAACCTAACAAAGTTAGTTCGATTTGGCTTATTTTTTATTTTTTATCCAATAAACTGAACCATCATTCTTTGGTGGTCTAACTTAAACATGTGTATATATATATATATATAGTCATTTTTCTTTGACTTGGCTTGACCTTAAAACCGAAATCAAACTGAAATAGCGGTTTTATACAATACAAAACCAAAATTGAACCATCACAGAAGGAGAACCCAAAACTGGCTATAATAGGTTTGGTTCAGAGTTATAACTGAACCATTGCCATCCCTACTACGATCTACGAACTTTCTTGTATAGATTTGCCATATTTTTTCTCCATTTTACTATTAAGCTTTCATATAGGTTACTTGGCATTTCCTTAGAATTTCAAATCTCTAACCTCAAACCATGCTGTTATGATGAACTTCAGCTCCCCCCATCTCCAATTCCTTGATTTGGATTTTTATAAAAGCAAAAAAAAAATGAAAGAAAGCAGATTCGTTTGCTTTATAATAGAGTGGATAAACGTTGATGACTTCTCATTGAATATTTAACGGTGTTATGCGAGTAGACTTTTCATTTAAACGTTTCTTTCATTACTAAAAATGGGCCACTCTCATTTAAAAGTTATCTTTGTCATTACCTTTTATGGTGCTTATCTTGAAAGGAAGAAAAAAGATATGAATAGATAGAAAAAAGAAATATTCTTATGATAAGTTTTTTTAATGCTCCTTATCTTACTTTACAACAACGACTTAATATGTAGGGCCCTAATTCATTTTTTTTTTAATTCGTTTGACGTTCATTCTACATTACTCTCCAATCAATTCAGCTGGCTCCTTATTTCTTTAGAGGAATTAAAAGGAATCAACAAATAATATTATTAACATCTACTTATAGATTATCTTTGTATTACGTCTCCTCTTAATTAATGAAATCAATAGTAAAGGATGTGTTTGTTTTGGTGGAAACTATAGCAAAGGAAGGAAAAAGGATTTCCCCATTAAAATTTGTATTTTTGATTTATGGTAAAATGTGGGCTAGCTGATCAGAAAGTAAATTTCCAAAATAACTTCAGGGCTCTCAAAATTTTCCTCTTAAAATGAAAAATAAAGCAATAGAAAGGAAAGGAATTAAAATGCTCTTTTACTTTCCTTTCCATTTTTCTCCATGAAACCAAACATAGCTTAAAATATATGCAATTGGCAGAAGTGTTAAGAAAGGAAAATGGCATTCAAGAGCACATCAAATCTACTATTTTACTTTCTCTTATGCCCTCTGCTCAGCACGTGTGCCTGTTAATAAAAAGAAAATAAGATTGTGTGCTAGGCAACATACCATGCAACTCTTCCAAGTGATATGGTGCTTCCTATTAGATCGCAGAGGAAAATCCACACTAAAGGGCAGAAACTCTTTCATTCTGTTCAACAACGACATTTTTATGTATTAATTAACTTGTTTATTTACCTTTGGGGTACCCCTTATATGTTATGAGTTAGCTTAGTCCTGATGGATCTAGGGTATATGGGCTCCAAAGTATACTCTATTGACCCACAAGTTCTGCCAAACGTAACCAATATATAACTAGTTGTTTTACCTCTGTTAAGCACAGGAACATATATATATTTAAATATTTTATTTTTAAATAATTTAAAATAACCGCTATAATGAATAAATATAATAGTTGGACATTTTGTTACCATGTGTAAGCACACCAGTAATTTATTTATAGTCCAAGATTTTATATGGCAACAATTCCTAATGTCATTTAATCTTTTATCAGCAAGATTCAATATTTTGCTAGCCCTTTTTGGCTGCCAGTCCTTTTTTTTAGTGAAAATTATACAATTTTACTATATAATAAATTTTACTCCATTTTTTTAGTGTTATTTTACTGTTAAAATAAATATTTAAAGTGGCGCCAGAAAAGGGCAACTTTAAATAATGTCTCACTATTATTTTTAAATAATAGTAAAATAAATATTTAAATTAAGATATATCTAAAAATTAACTATTCTTTTTTCGTTTTCACCGGCAATTGCAAATTCAGCAAATGTTTTCAAAAATAGAGAAGTATATATTTGAGTGTTTGATTGTTAATTTAGTTAAAAATAGTTATGGGTTTCTAGGACTCTGAGAAGATAAGGATTAATAATATAATTTTAATTTAGTTAAAGATAACATTGGAGAAAATGTATTTTTTAATTTAAAATTTTGGACAATGTACATAAATTGTTGGACGAAATATTGATTTGGCTTATAATTGAGAATGAGTATACATATATTTAATTTAATAATAGGTTACAACTTGGTTGCAAGACTATGAGGGTATTTTCGTAAGAAATATGTTTTAAAAGTAAAATAACACTCAAACTCAATTGTTTTAAAAAATGTAACTAATTTACAATTACCAAGAAGTAGGTAACTGAATTCAATTTATTTTTAAAATATATTACAAAAAGCCAGTTTACTCAAACTCGTATCCGTGTTGCAATGTTTTCTTTTGTGTTAACGTTTTTTTTATATTACTTTCATATTTGGAATTGAAAAATTTTTCATTGTTAATCATATGATCGTTTGTTGCGTTCTTAAGTTTTATTTTATGGTGTTTTGAATATTAGCATTATTTTGAAAAAGAGAGAAGTAATATTTTTTATTATTTTCATTATTAATTTAGTTAAAATCTAATTATGGGTTTCTTGGACATGGAAAAGATAAGGATTAATTGTATAATTTTAATTTAGTCAAAGATAATATTGAAGAAATTAAGATATCATGTCCACGTGGAGGAGAGAGAAAATGGGGGGTTTTTGTATTCTGCTTTAGTATATATATATGAGATATGTAGCAGCCAATTGGCATATTTAAAGTAAGACAAGCTTGAAGGTTGACGTCCAAGCTTGTCTGCTATGCTATTTCGTGTGGGGAAATTCGTTTTTGGTTATATTTTTTAAAAATAATTAAGATTCAGTCACCTAATTCTAGATAATTAAGATTTAGTAGTAATTTTTTAAAAGAATTTAGAATCAGTGTCATTTTACTGTTCATGAAAATTTTGTTTCCAAAAACACCCTCAAAAGACTTGCAAACTTCACTTGAAACAAAATGAGTAAAAAATATTTCAAAGTCTTTTGAGGGTATTTTCGGAAAAAATTCTTTGTGAATAGTAAAATGACATTGATTCTTAATTATTTTAAAAAAAAATACCATTAAATCTCAATTCCCTAGAATTGGACGACTGAATCTGAATTGTTTTGAAAAAGTATCACTAAAAGCCAATTTTCCCATTTCATTTGGATAGACATGTATGCATGCATGGCATTCAATATATTCACTGCCTGATAAAAAAGGAGATGATTTAATTAGCCCATCATATAAAATGGCCATGGTAAGTATGTTTGCATGTAGCATATATATGCATGCATGTATATATGTATTTACGTGTATGCATGTATGTATGCATATATGTATATATATTAGAGTAGTTGGGAGGTTTCTAATAGAATTGAAAGCATATCCTCATCAAGAGAAGATGAGGGTGGTGGGGTGGTGGTGTTTTTCATCTTATGGTGATGTATATCCATTCCCAAAATGGAGGTATTGATATGAAATCTTCAAAAGTGTTTTTGTTTTCATTGCCAGGAAAGGCAAGTGAATGGAGGTTTTCAATTTGTGGCTTAAGATATTATTCCATCAGATGATGGTGAGAGGGTTCCCATAGTCAACAAGAGACACCATCGTGAGGTAGCCTTGTTGTCAACATGTGTGACATGGGCCATGGAATATCCTTTCTAAGGACCTATCAGTCCTACGAAAAGACAATGACTTGCTCTAATACTTGCAGATGAAATTAATTAAAGCTTGGGATAATTCAAGAGAAACCAAAACTCCATTCCAGTTCAAATGCCATCAGAGATTTCTTCTTCAGCCTGCAAATCACCATAAACCGAGCAAAAAGAGAAATTTTAAACTGCGATGCAAATGGGTGTTAATTTGAAAGTAAATTAAGGTTAATTTCTGCCAGTAGTAGAAAGGATTTAATGCTTATCTCTTAAACTTCTTCATTTATATCAATAGATTATTGCAAGAATGAAATTACCAAGTATAATTAAAGAGAAAAAAAAAACATTTTTGGGACTAACTCTTTCCATTGGTTACAATTATATAGATCACAGCTTTAGTGAAGAGAAATAAGATAAATGCAACAACTAAAAAGGTTTAATTAACCAAGCTATTTTGAGTCTCATGCAGCACTGTTTACAAACTTAGACAAGCCTAGTAACTCGGGTCTGTACCTTTCTGAGTAACTCAATAACTTGAACCTAGCTAGTTAATATATATATTACCAGTTGGTCATTAAATTAAAAATAATATTAATAAAAGTAAAATAGGAAAGATATATATTCCAAAATAATTAAAAATTTAATAAAGAAGAGTATTAATTTTGTATGTTTACCCTACCCAGTTACTGGTTCAAGTCACTGAAAGGAAAAACAAAATAAAAGTTCACCATACAAAACCTATCTTTGGTTTAGTAGAAAATAATTCTCGTGTTGGCTCTTTCATGGATCTAATTAAGCTTCATGGCCACTACATGCTCATATGCTACTAACATTTATGCCTAATTAACAGTAAACCAGGAACACCACCCTAATCACCAAAACCACTGTTGTTAAACTAGTGCTAAAATTATTTGCAAGTCCTTGAAACTATATATGTATAGAACTCTAAATATTTGTATAGAAAATCTTGAAATTCTGGTATTTTATTATTTATCTTTCGATGCCTGAACTTACATATCATTCAAAATGTAGAAAAAAGAAAAAGAAAAAAGCGCATCCTAGTTATGACCTTTTGAGTGATTCTGAAGGATGTGAATGAGATTGAAATCACCCATGCCAGTAGATATCTAGCTCAATATGATCATATTCATCAAACTAAAGTTAACCACAATAAAATCTGTGCAGTGTATACTATTTCACCCTCCGAATGATGCTTTTGTATTGTTGAGCAACCTAGTTAGAACCTTGAGCGACTCTGAGGCTGTGATTGAGATTAAAACAAGAAGTAAACATCCTATTATCATAATAATCTTGTGTAAGGAACTAAGATTCTACTGTAGTGAAATGTATAGAGTGCAAGCTAATTTACTCTTTTTCTTCTTCAAACATCTAAAATTCCTTGTATTTATATCTAAATAATCAAATTATAATTTATATATGTGTATATAGACCTCGATACAAATTCATCCATGGATGTTTACAATTAAGTTCAACTTGATGAAATCCCCTATGACAGTTACACTCACAAAACCCAAGGTCTCTTCTTTAATGAGTCAGTAAGCTTTTCTCTGACGGCCAGAATCTGATATCCAATCCCAATCCCAACTATAAATAGTGAAGCAGTTGCTTGATACTGGTTGAGCTTATGTCACTTACAAATAGCAACCTACCTGGGCGTTTCTGTGACATTGACTGTGTTGTTTGGATCCCACCCACTGCCAAGAAACAGAATCAAGAGTTCCAATTCATGCTGGAGAGCTGGAAATGTTGCCGGAAAACGCCATCCCCAATAGACCCAAGAAGTGGTTGGTGGTGGAAAGAAGCGCCTACTTGTGGGAGCTGATTGAGCAGAGCAACGATCGAACTGTTTCCCTCCGCTCCATTACCGCCACCGTTTTCATGACCAGTATGGTATCTCTTGTTTGATGCGCTTGCCTCGTTCCAGAAAGTCGACGGAAGAGTACGCTTCAGAGGGAGAGTATTGGGAGTAGCAGCCGGAACCATGGAGAGCTCTGTCTTAGAGCTGGACGGGGTTAATTGAGCGATGGAAATGCTATTGATCCCATCTTCCGTTAACAAACCTTCAAAGAAGTTCTCGTCGTTTGCCATCAAAGCTCCGTAATTCGAGAGCTTTGGGGCCTGTGATTTTGGATTCTGCTGTGTTTCTGTTGTTGAATTCCGTTGCAGCGATGTAAGCATGTCATCGATGGAGTCATCCTTATAATCAGGCTCCATCGGCCTATGAGAGTTGTTCTTCTTGTAGATCCGGCACAGAACCCAGTCGTCAAGCTGGCACGGAAAGTTTGAATTAACAGCAAATGAAGTAAACTACGTGAGACTGAATTAGTACAAACTACATACCCTTCAAATACGAGACTACCAACAGCCAAGTAATTAATTAAGCAATTATATTTATACCCGTAAGGAGCCTTTCTTGTTGGTTGGATCAACACCGGGAGGCTTGGTGCTGGTGTTGGTGTCGGCGAGTCGGTATTCATGCATGATCCAGTTGGTTTTAATTCCCTTGGGTGGTCTTCCTCCATAGAAGACGAGCGCCTTCTTCACTCCAACCTTCTGGGTGCCACCGGAGGACAATATAGGCTTATCAGTGCCGGTGGCTTTCCAGTACCCAGACGTGGCGGCTCGATTAGGTCGGGCCCCGTTAGGGTACTTCCGGTCTCTCGGACTAAAGAAGTACCACTCTTGTTCTCCGAAGGTCGCCTTGCCTTTATTAGAATCAACAGAATTCGGTCGATTATCAAGAAAATGATTCAGAAACCATATACAAAGACGAATTTTGATTTTGAAGTATAGACCCAGAAGCTGGAATGGATCAGAATGATTGAATTTAGATAGATTCGAGTACCTGGAAGCTCCCATGGATCGAACTTGTAGAGATCAACTTCGGCAATTATGGTGACGGGGAGTGGAGCAGAAGAGGCCTTCTTCTTGAGGTAGTGAACAACAAGCTCTTCATCAGTTGGGTGGAATCGGAATCCCGGCGGAAGCTGCGGCTGAGGCTGCGAACCGGACGACGAGTCGGTGCTCTCCATGGATCGAGAATTGATAGATAGAGAGGAAGAAAGAAAGAAAGATCAAAAATAGGATTTGTATAAATGTTGGGAAGATGTCGCGAAGGCGAAGCTTTTAATGGGAATAGCCCCCTTGGAAAGCGTGCCAAAAAAAATGTAACTTCCGAAAATAACCCTTAGACACCCATTGAGAGATTAGTTAAACCAAGGGTATAATGGTTAAAATTTGCATTCAGTTTTCAAAACTGCCCCACCCACGTTTCCTCTCTCTGCCTTCCTTTTTACACACGTGTACTACTACACGTACATCCATCTTGCTTGGTTTGTTTAATTTAAACGGTTAGGGGGGCCTGTATGTGACTATGTGGGCGGGTTTGGGATGCTGACGCACAGCTGTCGTAACATATACCCAACAGCCACCGTCGATCGCTCAACACGCGTTATTCCTTTGAAGAATATGTCCGACACGTGTCGAGATTATGTGTGGGGACCACTATTCCACACAAGGCAACAAACGGAGCGACGGGTAGAACTCCGCGTCGGAACGGCCTGGACGCTTTTGATGTCATGCTTTTCATATGTCACGACACATCCATCCTAAATCCCTCCTCCCTGGTCCGTGTGTGTGGTTAGAAGATCGCACGTGTAGCGTGAGAATTTCCCGTGTGATCAATCCATGGACCCATTTTTTTATAAGAGGGTGTTTGGTAACGTTTTTAAACACTGTTTTTCTGTTTTTAAAGACAGAAAACCAGAAACTCATTTGGTACGGATAGTTTTCAAATTGTTTTTCAGAAAAAACGGTTAAAAAATTACACCGTTTTTCTAATGAATGGCATTTTTGTAATACTGTTTTCGTTTTCTCTTCGATACAGAATCGATCTTGCCCATGACGACTTGTGGAATCATATCATGGAATCGATGAGAGACCACGTAGGTTCTTAATTTCCAAAGTGATCCATCTCGTAGATTCGATCGTTGGGACGTTGCATCTGAAATCGAGCTTCTTAATTTCCAAGGCCACAACGATTATGTCGGAAGCGGATTCGCTTCGCCTGCTAGTTTGGAATTGTTCGCGACTGGATCTTATGATCATACTATTAGGGTTCCTTCAATGAAGATGTAGTTTTCCCTCCTTCTGGTGGTTTACTAGCTACTGCTGGTGGAAATTATGTGACAATTTGGAATATGATTGGAGGTGGGAAGATTGAAAAAGAGTTGTTCAGGCTCTTTAGCGTGTCATTGGATGGGTACATGAAGGTTTTTGATTACTCAACATTGAAGATCACCCGTTCGATGAGATACCCAGCTCAGCTTCTATCAATCAGATTGTTCTTCGAGAGCAATTGGTAATCAAATGGGATACTTTTTGTTGGATTAAGGAAGAAAAGGAATAATGTTGCTAGTGTTTTGGGAGAATCAGTGTGTAGCGCCCTAGATCCGGGTCTGCTCTATCACAGCACCGATCCGTCCCCGAGACCTACTTATGGGCCCAATAGAACCTGATAAACACAACTTCCTGGGTAATTATAATGTAATCATCAGAGTGCATAAGCTAAAGAAGCATGGAATAAAAAGTTTCTATCTAACAAAAGATCATCTATATAATTAACTCCAAAAGATATGACATCTGGATACAAAAAGGCAACTAAGATGCTCACTATCTCTCTTTCTTATGTACAATCATATACAAAAGATATCCCCCAAGAGTATAAACTCAAAAGATTATTTACATCACATTTACAACTCCCCAAGACAAAATATAACATCACAAAGAGAAATCCTAATATGGGTAGTAATAGTAGTCCTCTGGCCTGTATTCAAGCTCATCTTCAATATTTGCCCCAGCACGTGGCTCACCAAGAGGATCTGAAAATAAATCCGGTAAAACAAAGCACGAGTAAGACATAAAGTCCCAATAAGCAGCAAATATGCATGCATAGAAACAGTTTATGCAATTTTATAATATCATGATAATATTCACAATATAAAGTACCGAATGTAAACAAAGCAATTCAATCGGAGATAATGTGTAATTCCAAGTCAAATATTTCAATCAAATCACATATGAAATTAGTTCCATAAAAACAATCAAATATTGCAAACATGACTTAGCAGGACTCGTGGATTAGTGTGTCTGTAAATTGAGATAACCACCCTTAACCGGTTTTCCACCTCACTACACGTTATCGAAGTCGCGATGACCCATCGTACGAGTGGAGCACCCACACATGGGCTGGTATGTTGCAGCTCATCGATCCCACACGAAGGCCTCATCGATCCCACACAGTGGTACGCAATTGGCCCGGGGTATTAACTCGATAAGCCAACACTAATACACGAACTAGATTGACTATGGATCCATAACCATCTCTATGCCCACTAGACTCAATACAAACTCACCATAAACCAATAATACAGTTTTCGTAAAACCAATTTCATAAAAACACCACTTGTCCGAAGTACAAAACCATACCAAGTGAACCTCATGTTCACCTTCTTTTAAATCCTTAGGCCTCATTGCCTTCCGGATTACCATGGGCTCTCAGCCCCTTTGCAAGTCAACAAGAAGCCTTAGCTTTAACATTCAAATCATAAAAGAGTTTTCAACCTTGTTTTTATAAATCCAAATCAATCAAAACGAATATCATAAAATCCTCAAAACACATTTTGGATGAGTGGGGTAGTCTTAGGATTCCTAAATAAGTCACCATACCAAAAATCAATGGATTCCGAGACAAAAAGTTTTTGACCTAAAAAATATTCTAAGTCTGGTTAAAAACGTTGACTTTTCGGTGTATAATTTTTCTAGACAAATCTATAAGGAGTTTCGGGCTCAAATTCTGGTTGTAGTCTAATGGAGGGTAAACAAATCTTCTAGAATTTTATGGGCTTCTGAATCACTCGTTTGGGTATCAAACTCAAAAAGTAGCATTTTTTGAAAATCGGGAAAACTGGAAATTTAGGCATGAACTGGAAAGTTGACTTTTTATTGGTTGGGAATTGGGTCTTAGGAGTATTTTTATTGGTTCCAAATGGGGGGTAAAACCTTATTTACATGTAAAGACTTAAGTAAATGGAGTAATAAATACACAGGACATTTATGTAATAAGGGTGCTGTGTAGAATGCTGATGTTGTCTGGGAAAAGGGTGGGGAGAAAAAGGATGAAGAACTCTAAAAAACAGGGTCCCCAACGTTCGGGCATTACGGTAATACACAAGGCAATGTTCGGGCGTTGGGGGTTTGACGTTCGCGCGTTCGCACGCAAAGGCAATGGACTCTCGCGCGTCCAGGCCACAATACAACCAATGTTCGCGCGTCCCTTATGGACATGCGCGCGTTGACGCTTGCGATTAATCGTGGGGACTAATATTGCCTTAACAGAAACTCATTTTGGGGGGTTTTGACTCAGGATTAATCGCCACCTCGGGCTTTCAAATATTTTTGACTATTTTCAACACAAAACTCATGCAACTCATTTCTAACCTTTCCAAAACCAAATGGGATGATTATACATCATCCCAACATACTTAAAAACACTTTCTAAAACAGGAATCCATCCCAAATCCCTAAGAATACAAATCTAATACATGAAACCTCATTTAAAACACAAAATCAAACCCTAATATGAAATATGATCTATGTGAGTGGAAATCCATGGCAAATCAATAGAAAACTAAACAAGATTATCGTACAACCAAAACCCTATGAATTTCTGAAATAAAAACCATCATACAAGAAAATTTCATTAAATAAACCAAACCCTAGAGAGAGAATACGAATTTTGGTAATACATTTTGTTTTGAAGGGTATGCTACTTACTTGTGAAATGGAGAAGCACAACTTCTCTTCTAGCTCTCCTCTTCTTCTCCTTCTTCTTAAAGCTTTGAAGCAAGCTCCCACAACTCTTTCTCTTGTTCTATATGACCAAGACAAGAGTAAGTGTTCTCAAAACACTTAGAATAGAAATTAAGGCATCCTTTTATATGCCCAAGCTTTTGGTCTTTCAAATCTGCCCCTAAACAAAGCTTTTATTTAACTAAAACCCTAGGGTGTACTTAAGGCATACCAGGGGATATCTTAGTGTTATTTGAGGGGGTACCTTGGTATTAAGTGGGGGTACCTTGGTGTTTCAAGGGGGTTTGCCTTAGCCACTCCAAGGGGTATGTTTTAGGGATGCTTGGGGGGTGTACCTTAGTTAACACAAGGGGTACTTTAGTGTTAAGTGAGGGTACCCTGGTGTTTTAAGGGGGTTTGTCTTAGCCACTCCAAGGGGTATGTTTTAGGGATGCTTGGAGGGTGTACCTTAGTTAACACAAGGGGTACTTTAGTTATATGAGGGGGTACTTTAGTTATGTGAGGAGGTACCTTGATGCTTTAAGGGATTTACCTTAGTCATTCTTAGGGGTAAACTTTAGATAAGCTTAGGGGGTGTACCTTAGTTATATTGATGAGGGGTACTTAGCTATAGAAAGGGTGTACCTTAGGTATATTGGAGGTACTTTAGTTATATAAAAGGGGGTACCTTAGCTATATAAGGGAGGGTGTACCTTAAGTAATACTAGGGGGTACTTTAGGTATACATGTGGGGTATCTTAGGCATTCAAGTGGGGTACCTTAGGCAATACAAGGGGGGGTACCTTAGGAAAATCAAGATGGTACTTTAGGTAAAACAGTGGGGTACCTTAGGTATTCATGTGGGGTGCCTTAGGCAATATGAGTGCGGTACGTTAGGCAATATAAGGGGGTACCTTAGGTATTCAAGTGAGATACCTTAGGTAATCAAAGGGGTACCTTGGGCAAACATACGGGGTACCTTAGGTAAATCAAATGGGTACCTTGGGCAAACACATGGGGTATCTTAGGTAAATTAGATGGGTACCTTGGGCAAACACATAAGGTACCTTAGGTAAATCAAGGGGATACTTTAGGTAAAACAAGGGGGTACCTTAGGGATACAAGTGGGGTACCCTAGGTGTAATTAGGGGGTACTTTAGGTAGTACTTGGGTGGTACCTTGGGTAATGCATGAGGGTACTTTGGGTAATGCATGGGTTTACCCTAGGCATATTTGAGTGGTACCTTGAGTAGTACATGAATGTACTTTGGGTATACAATGGGGGTACCCTGGGTAATACAAGAGGTACTTTAGTGGTATTTGGGAGGGTACCTTGGGTATACTTGAGAGTTACTTTAGGTGTTCTTAGGGGATACTTTAGGTACATTTGAGAGGTACCTTGGGTACTCTTAGGAGGTTCTTTAGGTACTCTTAGGAGTTACTTGAGGTACATGTGAGAAGTACCTTGGGTACATCTGGATGGAAACTTGGGTACGCTTGGAAGGTACTTTAAGTATACTTGGGAGATACTTTGTGGTATACTAATCTCTAATTTTTCAGAATTTGATTTCCAATTCACTAGATTTAATTGAAAGATACCTTAGCCAATTGTAATTAAGACATAATACTAACTAAGCTTACCTTAATAACTTCAATAAAGTTCAATTTGATTTCCCTGAATCCTCAAGCATAACCCATATTTACCTCACCTTTATAATACAAGTACTTAATTAGTCTAATAATCACACTTTAGATAATTAATCTTAATAATTAAGATATAATCCGGGTCGGGGTTTTACGCAGTGGGTTTGGGGATTGTGGAAGAAATTGAGAAGCGGGTGGTTTTAAGGCCGACGTACTTTCAATATTTTCATTGGGGACAAAGCGAGAAGCCATGAGAAGGGGATTACATGGTTAAGAGGTAGTTGAAGGTCAAATTGACAGAGCATGATAAGCTTTTGAGAAAGTTCGGGCATACGGATGCTCTGGTATCCGCATTGAAGGGGAAAAATCCGTGAAATGTGATGGCATTAATGGAGGAGTTAGTGGCCAGGAAGAAACTGTTGAGATGTGTTTCGAATTTGGAAACAGAAGAGCTTGGGATGCTTTTGGGATTCCTGCAGAAGTATTCAACAATTCGACAATGTCAGATCCTTCCGGGGCATACTCCGCACTTGAGCTTGCGGAAACAGAAGTCGTCGGAGCAATGCATTTTTGTTGATTTTGAAAACCTTAATCGTTTTTCTTAATCAATTGTTACCAAACAGGTTTTCTTGTCACATGTTTTCAAAAACCCAAAAAACATCAATAGTTATCAAACAGGTTTTTTTTGACTTGTTTTCAAAAACCCAAAAACGATTGAAAACGTTTTTAATTTTCAAACTGTCTTAAAAAAAAAACGTTACCAAACATCCTCTTAATTTCGGCTAATACCACCGGTAAGAACTAAGAACCGATTGGGATGTACTGGTATCGGCGGTGCCCGATATTACTAAAATTCCGTACAAACCGACGTTTTAGTGAAAATAGATACGTATGGGCGGAAAACTGGCCTCGTTGTAAAACCCTTGTTTGGATCATCCTTGATGTGAGGTCGGTATGAGTTTCAAAAAATCCTTGCAAGGGAGGGTGGGTTACTGTTTAAAAGAAGCTTTGATTAATAACAAATTTATTTTTGTCATATAAAAATTCTCAATAACAGGTTTCAAGTATATCCTTTAATGTTTTTAAATATTATAAATTTACTTGCAAAATGAGTTTTTAAAATCATTCCTAACTTATAAAACAAAAAGCCCATTTTAATTTGTTGCTAGAATGTATTCTAAGCATTGTTGTAACTTATTTCAAGCCGTAGAATAACTTTTAGAGAGAGAGAGAGAGATGCGGTTTTGGGTCTACATCAAACAATAAATCAATAAAAACATATGAAAACCAACTGATCCATGGCATGGGGTCATCAAACATAATTCTGATTATTGGGTGTGTTGGGTGTGTGCAAGGTACTTGACGTTATGTTAAAAACTTTCTAGTCGGCTACCGAAGAGATGATTCGACTAAATATCAGCACTATGAATGACGTTGAGAGGGGTCTACTTGTGTTTGTTAGATCGACTTGAGTCCACATCCATGTCACTTCATGTAGTCCTCTTCTCACTCCGATTAGGAGCACCCCCACATCACTAAATCACATCTCACATGTCCCCCTCTATCTCACCCACCATCCAAATTATCATAATCCACCACTCCCTGTCAGCCAGTTAATTTCATCATATTTCTTTTCTGTAAATTGTGATTAAGAAGTTAATATTGGTCTAAATATGAATACTAATCACAAATTTATACTCTTGCTGACTTGTTTATATTCTCATTATCATCATCATTAGCCAATTCTGGTCATCAAAGTGGGGTTCGTCGCACGAATCTTGTGTCTAGAGATGGCAACGTGATGGGTTTGGGGTGGGCTTTTGTAAACTCGAACTCACCCTATCGAGGATTTAATTAATGCCAAACCATAACCCACCCATATCAGGTCGGTAATGGGGTTGGTCGGAGTCGCCCGGATTGTTTTATAAAGTTTATAAAAACTATTTTTCAGAAAGAATATATGAATTAGTAACATATATATATATATATATATATATATATATATATATAACATATAGAAAAATATTTAAAATAAATTAAGGGCGGAGTTGGGGTTGGTTGGGCTAAACCCGATCCCGCACCTAACCCAAGTTTGGCAATACCAAACCCGCCCCATTAGGGGTAGGGTGAGGCAGGTTACTCGTTTAACTCGCTCCATTGCATTCCTACTTGTCTCTATATTCCATTCTATCAAATATACAGGATTTTCATTCAAGATTCATGTCATATTTAGATTTATAAAAAGTTTTTATACCGGTAGATAACCTTACACAAGCATTCTCTATCTAGGATTGGTACCGACCATAAAAGGATTAGCAAAAAAAGGCAGAGTTTCTTCACTTGATATCCAATACCAAAACAGAGAATGAGGTTATGTTTAGCAAACCAGTTCGCATCTCCTACAGCGGAGGTGTATATACCCTCTCACATTCATTTGGGGACCTCACACATCCATATGAGCGTGTGTATACACCCCGCTGTAGATGATGTCCTGACTTGGAGGCTAATTGTTACCCTTTTTTAAACAAAATAAACAAAACTTGCATGCCCAAACTAATTAAGAAGTCTGATTAGCAAAAAGAACTTTGTATGATGAAAATCAGATTTATGATTTCATGGGTTTAGACATGATGAATACATATATTTTCTGTTTGTGCGTCGTGAATAGACCAAATAAACTCAAAAAATCACAACTTTCGCTAGTAATAAAAACCCAAAGTTGGTTGTGTGCCATAAGGTTGCAATGGATGGCCCAACAAGCTTTGTTTTACGTTAAAGCATCGCTTGCTATTCTAGGGAATTTGTCTCTGAAGTGGTCCGCCGTTTGTGTGAGAATGAGATTTGATGTGGTGCCCTCCGGTTGCCCGTCATATTTTATCCATAAATGACACTAAGAACAGGTAATTCAGCACAGGAACTGTGACATTGAGACTACCAAAAAAAAAAAAAGAAGGAACTGTGACATTGTCATGCCCCAACTTGAGATTTGAACTAGTCACGTATAGTCCTAGTCCCAGATTGTCGATCCCACAATTAGAAGAGAGCTATTGTTGTTTAGTGATAATTAAATAGCTTGACCAAAGGACCATAAACTAATGTATAGTGGGTAGCTAGCTAGCTAGGGCTACACAAAGCAGAGTAATGATCGTTTGTAGTGCAGATTCACTTTACACATATAAAGCAAGATGCAGTGATATGGGTGCTACGAATATTCATTTTGGTGGCCCCCACATCATGTATCTTGCGGTATATGTTATAAATTAATGAGATCTGCACTGCAGACGATTTGCAATTGGCAAGTAGGCCTTCGAACGGATAGATTGATATTAGACCAAACTTGTAGTATTATTCACGTAATGTGGCTGCGTATATACAAACTCAAGCCCGTATTGGCAGCCCGAATTTTTTGATCATTATATTAAGTGATACTCCCTTTAAGTGAGTTGAAATCCTGTGGATCATTTATCTAGACTCCTTACATGGATCCTTCACAAGATTACGTCATGTGCCTCTTGAATGGTGTAAATGTAATTTTCTTAAATGCTTCAAGGGACACATGGCACAATCTTATGGAAGATCCACATAAGGAGTCTAGATAAAGGATCCACAGGATTTCAATTGCCTTTAAGTAGCTGTGGACACTTTGGCGAATCATGCAGTGGATCACTTTTCCTGTCTTTGGCTAAATACATGTCCTCCTTTTCTCTCTAGTCTTTTGTTGGATGAGGCTAGAGATGTAATCTATGTTCTGGTTACTTAATAAATTCTCCTTTGTTTACCAAAAAAAGGTAGCTTGACACTTTGCAATGATACATAGTTCCGCTGGCACTGTAATTCAATAAATAAACTGCGAAATCTGTCATTTAATTTAAAGATTTGGGACCAGGAACCCTAGTATAGAACTTCCGATCCCAATTAGCTGTCGTATATATGACTTCATATGACGCATCTGTGCATTATCATCTTGTGTGTTGGTTGGGATTTTATGTTTTGTAAGATGGAGAGAGACTTTTCAAAACGTAGGTTGGTTATGTTTATCTCCATGTGACTTGAATTAATGTGAGTCAAGGGCTGGCTAGAGATAATATCGCACAGTATGGTATTAGTCAGTTTCTATCTTACGCGGGACCTTTAGTACACCTAACTTGATCTTTTTTCTTTGAATCTAGAAGGAGCTTGACAGATGTTAGCATATGGTTTTGCTACAGTAAGGTCTCACTGTGCATTGACTTGCTTTGCACAAGGGCTGCGTTCGTGTAGCTGGTCGAAAGGGCCATCTTCTGGTCGCAATAAATGGTGGAAGATTACATGTCAACACAGCAATATGTATATGTATTCTGTCACTGGGTATCTAAACAACTAAACCCTAGAAATCAATCAAATTGATGATAAAGGAGATCAATAAAACTGGATAAAACATATGGGTTTTCTTTGATGTTGTCATTTCTCCAATTGGATGAAGTTGGTCATACTGTTTTACACTTTCTTTGAAAGCTCCAGTTCTTTTGTAGTGGAACAGAAGTACCTCTGAAACGTTTTAGATCTGTTGCACATATTTTTTTTTTCCTTTTCTCATTGAATTGGAATCACCACTACATTCAGTTCTGATGCTGCTGCATGCATGATTCATCTTTCTGTTTTTATTTATTGGGTAGACTTTCTTACACTTTTTAGGGTTTTGATGCAAGCCAAGTTCTTGACACAAACACATGATAAATTTGTAGTTATACTACCCTTTTACACTTGTTAGGGTTTTGATGCCAGCCAAGTTCTGGACAGAAACACATGATAAAGTACTCCATCAGAAGAGCCGATCGATCTCTTTCCCTGTTGATTAACTGATTCAGGCCAATCACAAAAAGCATGGACATCGTTCACACACATGACCTTTGCATCGACAGTCTGTTGAACGTTATTTTCCATATGTGACACGCAATCATTAGTTAGGTACAGTACACCGAAGGTGCCTCCAAATTTCCAGTGTGGGTCATTTGTCACACATGTGAAACCCTCCCTCTCATCCTCTACTTCCTCGTCCTACTAACATCCTCTTTTGTTGTCGTGAGTTGGGAGATTCTTTTAAGTTGTAACCATCACAGTCAATGAAAGTGAAAATGAGAGAGTCCTTTGGTTTACGTTTCTAACATGAACATAAGCAGGTACATTGGATAGGCCTTTCCCTCACCCTCTCTTCATCTTCTGCAACAAGCTATCTTCTTAAGCTAGCATCTACATCATGTTCTAGTGCTGGCTTTGGTTGATTACTTGGGCTAACCGCCAATGGCGAAACCGAATGCTGACATGGTGTCCGACATCAGCATATTGCGATCTTGATCGACATGGGCGCCATTCGCCGACTGCGACATGGTTCTGTCGTTATTCGACACAAATTAGGCCCAAGCAACATGAGGTTGATTATCATGAAGCTTCTCATTGCATGCAATTGAAGCTTCATGCAGGCTACTGGTATGGTTAATACCAATATTAGTGAAGTCCTTCTGTGTACTCTTCTCTGGTCAACCCAATCATCTCAAAAGGCATGGTTGAATTTTCTTTACTTGTGCGTGCATGACATAGCCAAAGACCAAGAAATTGATGCCTTAGAAGCTACATAAACTTAAGGCTTATTAGGTTTTGAGGATGACTTCATGATCATGTTGATTGAGCTGAAAAATAAAGTTTTGTTGAAGCACGCTTTTGCTTGAGCACTATCCTCTGATCAGAATGTTTAATTACTGCCATCGTTGTTGTCATGGTCATTATCATTCTCCATCGCTCTACCATCGTCTTATCGATATGTTAAGGCTAGCTTGTACAAGGCATTTAGCGAGTCATACAAGCCTTCAAACGTGCCCTCAAATCCTAAAAGCTTTTGGTTTCTTAATCTAATAGACTACCACCCAAAAAAGAGAAAAGATTCCTTGAATTCTAGCTGTTCATGATCAAGAAATTTCAACACATATATACCGGATAATGATTGTTTGTAGCATGCACAAATTTACTTTACAACATGTACAACAAGACACAATGATTTGTGATCTAAGGAATATTCATCACTTTGGTTTTGGATCTATATTGGAATATTTACGGTCCGAAGATAAAAATATAAACCCACTTGCAAATTGGTGATTTCATGTCACAGTGATTTGATAAGATTATGATCTCTCAATTAAAAGAACTTTTAGAAGCTTATTTGGTAATTAATCTTCCAAAAAGTATGAGAAAGAATGAATGCACTGCTCCATCTCCCATTGCATCAAGAGAGTGGATTCCCATTCATGGATTGAAAGGTCTAATACATGAAAGATACGGCCTGTCAGCAGGAAAACCAATTAAGCACTAAATGGAAGTTATCAATTTCACCATCCCACATTGCTTTACAGTGAGGATGATAAGATGTAACTCTCACTAAATGGACATTTAAATTCCCATTTGGGTAATAGGGAGGTGGCGCACTCACATTCCACTTCTTCAAAACATGACAAAACCAAATTGCAATGTCTTGTGTTCTTTTGTCACAAGCAACGTATTCCCCTCCATGGCTTGAGGCCATTGATGCTCTGGTCAACCAAAGTAGTGGCTTTGCTTCATCATGTTGTATAATCACTGCATGGCCAAGGCATTATTGTCACTCAATCAGGCCATTTCATGCATGCAATTGGTTTTATGTGAGTGCATGTCTATGAACCCATATATGGCATGCTTATCACTTACTTTTTATCAAAACGTACTTCTTCACAGCTCTGTTAATTCTAGCAAAAGTGAAAGAAGAAAAAGATTTTTCTAGTACATGGGATTGTTTGAAGCAAGGACGAGGTTGTAACTGGATCAGCTAGCTAGAGCCCACCTGAGTCCACTTAGTAACCCATATGTGGCTTAATGGAAACCCTGCAGCCACATGATCTATATATATATTCACACGTTTTCCTTGTTTAATTTACCAGCCAACAAGAAATTTGCTGTCTTTTTGGATTATGCATGCAAGAAAAACGTGTGGCAATATTATTCAGGATGGTTAACACTTGAGTGGGCTGGAATTAATGGTAGAGTCTTTGTGGGCTAAGTCAACTGGGTTTGTTGAAACTGATCCACTCTGTCCAAGATTAGGTGATTTGGGTAACAACTGAAAAAGAAAGAAAAAAAAAAAAATTGGGGCAATGATTTCTACTTAAATTGCCTACCTCCATGCAGGTGATTTTGGTAAAATTGCAAATTTTCAGCACAATATTGAAAATGCCTTTTATGGGAACTGTAGTATTTTCCATAATGAAGGAAGATAACCTCATGGTTTTATTATATCCAATGAAATTACATAAATTTGGCAGCCTCTAACTAGAGAGAATTGGAAAAAAAAAGTATCCTAATTTTAATGAATTTGTGTGAAACAATATTAGACAAAAAAAGCTTTTGATTTAAGAAGTAGACCAAATATTTGATGTAAGAAAAGCTTGATATTTTCGATCCCTTTTGGTTAAGATATTTACGCGTGATAACTGATAAGAGATGAAGCCACGTTTGGATATGAGTTTGACGTAAGCGCATGCGTAAGAGACATAATTGGACAATATCCCTGACAGCGCCGCAAAACAAAAGCATGTGGAGCAGTCAAAAGCAACAGCATATGTTCCGCCACGTGTAACGGCTCCATCTGAGGCTCGAGTGCAGACAAAATCGATTTGAAAAGTAAAAGCAGGGGTTGGGACGGGGACCTCGTCGGGGCATGAGATTCCTTGGTTCCAAAGTACGAACTTTGACTTTTTCATTGATATCGTACTTATCGTTAAGGATGTATTTATTTAAATTTATCTTATATTATGATTTTAAATCAAAAAATATTATATGAAATCTTCATTTCTTTTTATATTAATATATAAAAATATTTAAAATGACCTAAAAAACATGACATATATACAAAATAAATGGTCAGATGTTTATCAAGTCGAATATGTGCAATACCATATTTGAATCCGAATATAATCGGATTCGAATAATTGGATCTTATTCGGATAATCGGATTTAAAACTAAGATCCATATTCAGATAATCGGATCGAATTCCGATTGGATTCGGATATTTATCCAACCCATTGACAGCCCTAACCATTAACTGTGTTGGGTTAGAAAACGTTCTATTGCCAAACATGTAAGGCCTCATTTGGCATTCAGCTTGGATTGCGAAGGAACGAGAGAAGTTGAAATAAACCACTGCAATTTTGCAAAACACATTCTAGAAATCGAGAAACAGATTGTGGGGGTGATTTTGGATTTTTTTGAAAACTTATTTACAAAAACTCATTTTCCAAATAAAACCATACGTCCATTTAATTCCGGAAATTCATTCCAAGCCTTGAAATGAGTTCTCAAAATAAACTCCAAACAACTTTATTTATGGAATCTCTTGGGTGCATTTATTTATTAACAAAGTACTTGTTGATGGTTGGCTACTTTTGTATTTCATTCGACTCTATAGGAACGATTTTAACAAGCTCTATGTTTTGGGAAAATTTAGTTGCAAATAGAGTCAGAAATTTTTATTTCATTTTTATCCTTTCCAATCAACACGCATTCCATTAGGTTATGTTTAATTAGATGGAAAACAATGAAAAGGAAAGTAAAAAAAGAAAAAAAAAATGGATATCCTTCTTATGGCTTTACGTTCATTTTAATCCTTTCTCATGAACTCCTTCCTATGGCTTTAATTTCAGTTCGACAGAAAAACTTTGAGAACCATTAAGCAAAAAAATGGATATCCTTTAGAAAATTTCTGTAATATAGCTTCTATCAGGACAAACACACCTTTAGGAAAATGGCTGATTGATTTATTATAATGAATGCCTACTTCTTGGTAGATTTTCGAAAACTAAAATATCCTAATTTTGCTTTAGCTAATTTCTTTTGTACCTATTTTAGGGAAACCAAATCCTTTCTTCTTTGCTTTTAGCAAATTTAAGCTTCTTTTTTTTTTTTTTTTTTTACATATCATTATCGAGTGAAACAAACTAATACACATCAAATTTATAAGAAACGTAGAGTATGAATTCTAGAAGAGTTTGGATTCTTCTTGTACCAAATATCAAAACAAAAGAAAGACGCATGAATTGGGAAAAAAAAAAGGAGAAAATGAACAAGGACTTGAAAAGATTTCAAGGAAGCCTTTTAATTGAGCATGTAAAATTTGCTTTCATGTCAACCTTTTAATGTGTGTCAACATTCCGATTACGAACCGGAAGCTTGACGTTGAGCCAAGAGAACCGTCGAACCGATATCTTAATGGTCTAGCACTTGAGTCAAAAGACCAAGTCAACCCTCTGGTCTGGAGACCCAAGCCTCAGTTCCAATGCCCTTTTGGGGTTCCTGTCCCCATTCAGAGCAAGTTTCTCCTTTAAAAAAGAATAACAAACAAATCCTCTTCTCTTTTTTGAACCGTCCACTTGTCACATTCCAGGAGGAGTCTGATCTGATGTAGAATTTCAATGCCCCAAATAATCCAATGTATATTTACAAAATTACCCTTCCACGTTAGCCTCACTGCCGATACCCGAAGACTCCGCCGGACTCCAGGTTTGGGTACCTGATCCCGAACGGGTCAAGCGAGTCGGCGAAGTGGTGAGCGAACCCGCTGGAGTTCTGCAGATAGAACCCCGAGTTCTCGCCTCGCTGTGTTCTGACTCCGCTCTCCACTTCCTCCTCTATCGAGCTTCCAATCCTCTCCGATGGAATCGACGGAAAGTGGAGGTTGTTGGCCAGTCGCTGGCCTTGAGCCTGACTGTTGGGGACGAGTTCTGGCATGGAACACAGGTTCGCTAGACTGGTCCAGTCGAATTTCCCCGAGCCCAGATTCTGGAAGTTCAGTTTCTCTTCTTGTTGAAGATTCTTAATTGAGTTCATTTGAGACAGCTGAGACAACAACCGGTCATCCATCTCCGGAAGTGGTTCAAGGACGTAGTCCAGGTGGGACGAAGACGATGAGGAAGAACCGTTGCTGTGTTCTACTGTGGCGGCGGATGCACCTGACATAGGCTTTTGGGAACTCGAGTTCTTCTTGTAAATTCGGCACAGAACCCAATCATCTAACTGAAACGTCAAAACCCATAAAAAAAAATTAATCAGAAACCATTGTTAGAGAAGGAAGAGAAAATTATTATGAAAGAAGACGAATCTCCTAATTTTTGCTTACCCGAGAGCTTCCGCTCTTTTTCGTGCTCTCAGAAAGCCTGTACTCGTGCATGATCCAATTCGTTTTGGTTCCCTTGGGAGCTTTACCGACATAAAACACAAGGGCTTTCTTGATTCCAATTTTCCGGCCATCGGTCGTTATAATTTTATCAGTGCCGGTGGCTTTCCAGTATCCCGATCCAGCGACTCTGTTTGGGCGCGAGCCGTTTGGATATTTCCGATCTCTTGGACTAAAGAAATACCACTCTTTCTCCCCGAAAATTGCTTTACCTATAAAACAAAATCAGCCATCAGTTTTTAACTTAAACAGATCTCTTCATAATTGAAGACAAAAACAGAGAGAAACCAGTCAAATAAATTAAAAAAAAAACAAAATCTCACTTGGTAGAAGCCAAGGGTCGAACTTGTAGAGATCAATTTCGCCGATAATTTGCAATCCTATTTGCTGTCCTGCAACTTTCCGGCACAAGTAATGAACTAAAAGCTCTTCATCGGTGGGATAGAATCGAAATCCCGGCGGCAGTGATAGCTGTGAAACTGGGTCCGGCTGTGATCCTCCCATGTTTGGTCGGCTCTGTAAATCTCTCTGTTTCTATAGTTAGAGAGCGTAAAAAACCAGGAAGCTTTCAATTTTTTTTTTATTTTTTATATTCCTGAAATTTCCTCTCTATCCCGGATTACGATCAGATTCGGAGCACATATATATAGAAAAAGAGAGATAAGTACGGTCGTCCTGGTCCTCTTAATGTAGGTGGGCCCCAGTTTCGTTAGTGACCGTTCAGGAACTGACACGTGCAAATAAGGTTCGACGTTATCGTGCGGTGGATCTTATCGGGAAGTCCCGTGGATATGCTAGTGCATGAACCCTCGCGAAAAAAAGCGAGGGAAAATCCAAGTGACTCAGATAATAGGACACGCGTTACAGGTTCTAGAAAGAGAAGAATAGGGGGAGAGAATGCGTGTTTGGGTTTTTTAACACGTGGTTAAAGATCTTCGGCGGAGCAGTGGAGTGTGGGTCACGTGGTAACACGTGCAGGAAATGGAGAATCGGCGTCGGCAGTTCGGCCGAATTTGTTTTTTGGGAGAAGTGGAAGAGAGAGAAGGAGCGAAAGGAAAAGGCGGTTACCAAAAAGGAAAAGGCCAAAAAAAAAAGGGGGTGTAATGGTGGCGCTATGTGGAGGGCAACACTTAGGGTTCCTTCTACACCTCAACGTCTCAGCCGGTTCTCCGCCTCTGTTTGTTGTCATGGGGGTTTGCGTTACACGTTTCGTTTTTATGAATAAGGACGGGAGATTTCGATGTGGTTAGGTCAAAGGCGAGGCCAGATCTGTAGATGGGTATTGAGAGGACTTGTCGTTAAGGATAGTTGAAGTGTAAAAGGGCGGTGGACACTTGGGACTTTTGGCGTAGATGTTTGACGTTTAAAAGTCTAAGCTGGAATGTGGAGAATAGTTATTGGATATCTTGAATGAGCGGAATCAAGAAATGGGGAATGGTTTAATTAATTGAGCTTTGAAGTCTTTCAAAGGGTTTTTAGAGAAGAAACTTGAATGCGAAAGCTAGAATTGTTTTCATTTCGAAGCAAGTTCCTCCATGGACATTATATAATTTCAATTTGGAAGGCTGCAAATCTTCCTTGGGTAACAAGATTTGGACTTTTACTCAAATTAAGGTAGATAGCAATTTTACTGACAATCTTTCTCTCTCTCTCTCTAATTTCCCACGTGTGTAGGCGAAGTCGTGCATGCAGAGTAGTTGCACACGTTATCATTCCACAAAGATTGGGACACGTGACAGAGGTGACGCAAACATACTTTGTTCCATTAAAATTGACTTAAGGTTAGCCATGGATGGGAGTGAGAGCTACTAAGATGTGTTAAATGGGGATGCAATCGTTTGCTTGCAACGTTCCTTGCTTTGACCGTGAGATGTTCCACATAATAGTATCTCACGGCCAAAGTAGAGAACTTTACCGGCAAATATGATAGACGATTTCATTCTGTTACAAGGGTTTTTTTTAACATCCAAAATTTGCATAAAATATTTTAAAATATTTCCTACTCTTTGTAGTTACTTGGTTGGGTCTTTAAAAATTAAGATAAGTTTTCATGATAATCGAAAAAAAATTTTAAAGATGATCTTGGAACACTTGTTCATTTTGAGATTCACACCAATACTCTAGCCAAAAAAGAAAAAAGGAAAAATGAGATTTACATCAATCCCGAGGAAGAATATAAAGCCCTTTCGTATAAAGGTTGGAACCCTGTTCACGTAAACGATGGAAGGGAGGGAGCGACTCGCCAACGAACAGATACGACAGCAGAGCAGCCATTAATGTCTGATCGGCTCTTAAAGTTTTGGGACCCTATGCGCGTGAAAATACAAAGATCTGGACCCAATTTCTCAATAACTGTTCAGGTTTAGGGAACTACCCAAACCTAACTTGTTCCCCATCGAGAATAGCAACCAGCTCATCTGATCGACTGGCGCACATTGACCCACCCAGCCTCATTTCGGAGAATTGCAGAACCTCTGGCATTAACGACAAATTGATCAGCTGATGATGAGTTGATGACGAACCCACTGTTTTCATAAATCAGGCTATAACATGCACAGCGGTTTACGCGATTTTTATAATCTTAAAAATCAGTTCGACCGAAACCTACCAACCCATCTAAAACAAGTTCCACACATGTTTCGCACAAAAAAGAGGAAAAGTTCGTCAACAAGTCAAGCAGAAAAAACTGGTCTATTCCCACATAAAAATCCAAACAAAACCAGACTTTACGGCCATTTTGATCAAAATCTGCTGCTTTTGATTAATCTTGTTAGGCCTTCAAAGGCAAATTCCGATAATGATTCAACTTTTGGATGATGGTTTAGGTCATGATGATGAAACTGAGAATACCACCAATGTGTTTGACAAAATGCCACATAAAAATCCCATCCAATAATATCATGTTCTATTGGGTCAACTCAAACAGACAGCTTCATATGAGTTAGGCGGGCTCTAAGGTTCCAAAGCCACATAAAATGCAATTGAGTCTCCACAAACACATACAGGATGACCCAATCTCTCCTACTTTTTTAGTTACTTTTCAACAAGATCCCAAATTTATTATTAATATATGCTTGCACCGGTCCTAACCCAGTATTGAAACAGTACTCATGATTAAATCATATTTATACTGACTATACTCAACCCAGCTGGATTCTTTTGACCAGTGTGTTAGAACTTGAAAGATGGACTATTGCCGAGTCAAGGGAACGACCGAGAGGAGCGAATTGAATTGCCAATAAAACGCAAAAAGGTCAAAAAAAATTTTGAAAAATGAAAATGGGGCATTTAGTGAAAGAGTGAGTAATGCCACTCATTCTCTGGTCCATGGAGTTGCCTCGCCTACAGATTGAGACTATATATCTGAACACAAGGCTGTCATTCAAGGGTTTAATCTGTCACTATTACTAACTCACACAAGCAATGTGACAGTGGAAAGGAAGATGAAGCTGCAACCCAAAAATAAAAGTGACAAATAAATAGTCTGCTGGCGGTCATTTGATCTGGAGAGGTTGAATTGGACCACATGCACTGGATTGCAGAGAAAAAGGGTTCTGCGATCAAATAAAGTTGGTATTTGGCATGGAAAAAAGCTGGCCACTCACTGGGGTCCTTTCAATGGGTATGGACTATGTATAGGTTTTACCCAATAATGATTTTTAAGTTATTTCACCTTGTCTACATTTCTTTTCCTTGGGGTGTTCTTTATTGGCTGATTTGATATTATATTCTGATAAGCAGCCCTATGATCTGACATTCTGTTGGGTCCCAACAAGTTCATTTCATGAATCCCCACTTTAGCTTGATCAAATGGGAATGGAATCTTATGCGGTATTTATTGGCGCTTGCTTTCACTGTGATATGCTGTCACTTTGAGCATTTCATGTTCATTATTTTAATTGTGAAATGTTCCACATGACAAAATCTCACGGCCAAAACAGGCACCAATTCAAGTAAAGATAACATAAGATTTCGTCCCAATCAAATTAATGAACATAATGAATGAACCTATGGCATGCCTTATATACATATATATGGAAGGAAAATGTGAAGGGTGATACAAAATCTCAAGTGGCGCAGATGAGTTTTAAGATATTAGATCTCCCTCGGGTCATAGACTACCTCTAAAAGAATGCATGAGGAAAGTTCTGTAAGTCCCTAATGCCCCTATACAGTCTTATTAATTGTTGCAGTTGATAATGCTTGGTATATAAATCTGCCAAAATTTTATTTGACATTATTTGTTTGACATTAATATTACTTTTTTAATTTTTATTTTTAAGAGTTCATAAGTAAAAAAGAACTTAGGTGAATTTTTTTTTTTGATGAAGAATATTCAACTATATAATAAATGAATATTCAGCTATATAATAAATTACGTCCTAATATTTACAAAACCACGAGCATCATCCAGGAGAAGCATGGATAACACAGGTGTAGGAGAAGACAGCCATGTACATTGAAACCTGTCTATAGCAAAATTAGCCAACGTGTCTGCTACCTTAGTACCCTCCCTGTATACATGTTCGAACTTAACAATAGAAAAGGAATTACATAGTAGTCGTATATGCCCCATAGTCTCACTTATCCACCATGGAACTTCTTTAGTAGGATTGAGTAATAGTTGGATGAGAAGAGAAGAGTCCCCTTCAAGAATGATGGAATGGTAGCCCAAAGCTTTAGCTAGACGAAGACCTTCAAGGGCTGCCAATGCCTCAGCTTCCAAAGCAGTAGAAACAAGCACCTTTAGAGAGAAACCAGCTAGGAATTTACCTTCCATGTCTCTGCAAATACCTCCAGCACCTGCTGCCATAGAAGATCTCCTAAAGGAGCCATCAAAATTGACTTTTATAGAAGGTATCACAGGCGGTTCCCAGATTACTTCTTTAACGACATGAGTTGTACCTCGTGAATTAGATTCCTCCCTGGATATAGGTAATTGTAGTAAGTACGAATCCTGCTGGTACCTCCAGAAAAGACAGCATGTGAAATCTATGGAAGGTCTTTTGTCTTCAAAGACAATCTCATTTCTGGACTTCCATAATGCCCAACCAAAGCAAAGCAACTGTGGTTAAGAAATCCAGCAAGTCAAAAGAAGGAGAAGGAGGCTTCATTGTTAGCAAGTTAAAAAAAACCAATCTGAGAAGGAATTTTGAGGTCCTACTTGTTGCAATGAACCGCCAATAACTTTCAACCAGACAGCTCTACTGAAAGCACACTGCATGCAACCAGAAATGTTCTAGAGTCTCTCCATGATCATGGCAAAAATTACATGAAGTATTTATATTACCTAGCCTTTGAGCAAGTAAATCTGATGTGGGCAAGCCGGCACATAAACATTTCCATAGAAATAGCCGTATTCTGGGTGAGCACCTCAAACGCCAAATGATGTTCCATTTTTTATTTGAACAGGAAAGGTGGGTGAATCCCAAGACATGATAGGCAGAAGCAACAGTGAAGGACCCTGAAGGATGAAGGGTCTAAATCCTCTTATCATGTGAGAGAAGTGGGTTAAGCTGTGTTGCTAGTATTTTCTCAATATCAGCTTCATTCTAGAATTGACGAAGTAAGGATAAATTCCAATTCAAAGTACCATGCAGGAATAAATCACTTACCTTGGAAAGAGTAAAAGAATGGGAATTCATGGGAATATATAATTTACTTGTTTTGGTTCCCACCCAATTATCTTCAAAGATATCTACACCTTTCCCATTCTCTAAAATCCACGCACTCCTTTGTTGTATGTATCCAAGGTTTCAATTTGTGCAATTGTTTCCGAACATATGAATCACTAACATGAACATGACCATGCATGAAGGAAGATTGGGAAAAATACCTGTCTTTCATGAGGTGGACCCAAAGACTTTCAGAGTTCACAGCTAATCTCCAAGTTTGCTTCAACAGCATGGCCTTGTTCATGATTGAAGGTCTTCAAATACCAAGCCCACCACTTTTCTTTGGGAGTGTTATTCTCTCCCAGCAAATTGTATGTAGATATTTAGAACCCTCACTTGGTTTCCAAAAGAAAGACTAGCAAGACTGTCCATTTTAGAAAGTACTTCTTCCGGTAGTCGATAAGTAGACATCCAATGCAGAGGTTGAGAATTAAGAACAGATTTAATTAAAGTTAGTCTTCCCATCTGTGAAAGCAACTTGGACTTCCAACTTAACCTATCATAGCCTTAGAAAAATCCAACTGTCATTTTAGCTAAAATATCAGAACATTCATGATAAAGAGGCTTTTTATGAAAAGCAGGGATCCCCAGATACTTATCAATAGATTGAGAAGAAGGAATATTGAATAATTTCCGCATTCTCACCCTTCTCTGCTTAGAATTATTTCTACTGAATTGAATACAAGATTTACCTTGATTGCTGCTTTGACCAGATTCTGAACAGTATCTATTGATGATCCGCCATATGGAGTGTGCTTCCTTAACATTTGTATACTCATAAATGTTGAGATCATCGGCATACATCAAGTGAGAAATCGGCAAGCCGCCTCTTCTTAATTGAATGCCATGGTATCTCCCATCATTTTCAGCTTGGAATATGGCTAAGGATAACACCTGTTGGCACTTGGCCATGGTATCTCCCATCATTTTCAGCTTGGAATATGGCTAAGGATAACACCTGTTGGCACTTGGCACAATATAAAGAGATATGGAGACAAGGGATCACCTTGTCTCAAGCCTCTGGTCGCAGTAAAGTTACCAACAGGTTTACCATTAAACAGAATGCTAAAAGACACCGAAGTTACACATTTCATGATCAATTCAATTGCTTGTGCAGAGAAGCCAAAGGCATAAAGAACACCAGATAGAAATTTCCAGCTTAACCTATCATAGCCTTAGAAAAATCCAACTTCAGAACTTAGGTGAAACTTGTTGCGCCTTCAATATTGTGCATTAAATTGGATTTTTCTATTATTTCCAAGAGTCAATATGTCTATCTTTTTTGATGAGTTGGATATAACATTGAAATAGTTGCTCATCAACATGGTAGATAATTCATAAGAAAAAAATAAAAGCAAATTTATTAATGCATGTCTGTTTCCGATTCTCGGATAAAAGGAATTGGATCATCTACAGTTGGACTTGTAAAATAATCCAACCGTAGCCAATGGCAGGGCTATGCTTGTCATGCAAGCCCATGTGGCTACATAGCATTGGCAACAATTGGACTCATTTTACAAGTCTAACTGTAGATGATCCAAATCCGAAATAAAATGCTAAATTCTAGTACTTTCTACGTAATGCACAGATGTTTGACACGTAAGCATTTTGTTCTACTAAATTGCGATGATGTTTGACTATACTCTTGATGTGGATACTAGGGTTGCAACTTGGGTTGGTTAAAACCAAAACAGAACTGTTCCAACCCGATTGTGGGTCGGTTTGGTTTGGGTTATATAATCTTTGAGTAAATTTTGGTTCTAAAAATAGAGAACCGAATTTGTTTGGTTCGGTTTTGGGTTGAAAGCTCGAGTTAATTGAACCGAACCAAACCGAAATATAATAATATATATAAAATATACAATAGATAAAGTTGTAATAATAAAATATAACTTATAAATTATAAGTTATAAAATAATGAATAAGATTATTATTTTATAAATCTCTGTAGTTAATTATTAAATTGATTCATGAGCTCATAGTGCTATCCAAAACAATTAACATATGACTTGAGATTCTAAGTTCTTTGCAATTCGATTCGGTTTGGTTGGGTTATGGGTTTTTTTTTTTAAATAATCGGTTCGGTTTTCGGTTTGGGTATTTTGGTTTTGAGGTCGGTTCGGTTTTGGGCTAGCCATCAGTAACCTTGATTTGGTCTTGAGTTGAGGCCAACCTGAACCAAACCGCACTGAGTTGCAGCCCTAGTGGATACTTTGTAGGTCAGGTGTGACATTGTGATATTGACATGATGACACATCAACATGCTATAAAAATGACGTGGTACCATACTGCCTTAATGGTGCCAGGTAGCTTTTAGATGGGCAAATGTCTATTTTGACCTTTTAGAGGCATATCCAACTCTAGGAGTCTGAAAATAATTAGAGCTGTAAGTAGGGCCGGTTGGATTGGGTTTTGATGAGTTCGGGCTCAACCCAATCTAAAATCAATTGGCCCAAACTCACCTTGGCCTGCCCTAAACCCAAACTCTTTGAACCCAAACCCAACCATAAAATTATTTCTCAAGTTCGGGCTGGGTTCGGGTTGGCCTAAATTAATGGGATCTATCAAGGATCTAATGAAATATAATAGCAAATGCAACAAGTCTAGAATGCAACAAGTCTAGAATGTTTTTAGTATAGGAAAACAAAAAAATTGAGTTTTTAAATTATAACATTTCTAAGATTTATTGACCAAATTATAAGACAACACATTCAACATTATGAAAGAAATACTTACTGAAAATGTGGTCCTTTGTAAATCTGAAGTCATTATCTATACAAATGTTAACATTATCAACTTTCCTAAATCTTGAAAAGGTTCTAAGTTTGAAGCTTTATACTCAATTCTATAGAATCTTATCTATTGGGGAATTGATTGGAAAAATAGAGAGGAAGGACTTGGAGTTTGAAAGAACTTAGGAAGAAGATGGGATTTGCAGTAAGTCATTTAAGCTTGACTTTATATAGTTCAGGCTTTTAGGGTTTTTCGGACTATGAGGTGCGAACCCAAACTCAAGTTCGGGCCTAAAATCAAACCCAACCCAAACCCAAACCCAAAATAAAACCTTAGATCAGGCTATTATTTGGGTTGGGCGGGCCGGGTTAAACTTACAGCTCTAGAAATAATTATTTGTTTTGGCCAAAACATTTATATCTGGTTCAGTTTCCACGAGCCGAATATAACTAGTTTGGGCAAGCTCCATCGAGTGAGGTTCGGATCCACTGACTGCAGAAAGATTTAGAAAATATGGATCAGTCCAATGTCGCATCTAGTTGGGCAAGCCCACCACTTAAGCGAGTGGTTCACTTCGTTTTACGGCTCAAATTAAAATCCCTCAGCGACCGCGTCTTTTAAACTTTATTGCTTTAATAATCACTGGGCTTCTTTGGGTTTGGGCTTTAGAATTTATTACAAAGAAGCCTTTTTAAACTGATTCAACCGTTGTACTCTATGTTTTAATTAACCGTCTTGGCAGAATGCCTGCTACAACAAATACTAGACCTCCTGCTCTGATATTATTTTAAAATCAAAGCTAGTTCAAGTTCTAAACATAACTCATCAAATCTGAGTTGGTGCTGATCTACCTACTAGACTATAATATAAAGGAAATCTAGTGTTCTACGCCTAGTCATGTTATTTTGCCTCCTCTAAGGAATAACACTATAAATGGTACTTAAATGTAGGATTGAAAAACCCCATAGTGCGGAACAAATCATGTAACGTTGGATAAGATGGTGTCAACTTGTGGTACATATGCTCCAAGTGGTAGGATTTTGAATTTATTAGATTATCAGGTACTTAGAAAATAGTGGGCAAGCTCAATGGAGTCAGTCACCTGGAAGTGATACAAGTGCTGCACTCAGTTTAGTCTACTGCTCTTTGTGATAATTTTCATTAGTTGAGCAACTGGGAAGAGTGGATCCCAATCCTTTTTACGTACTTAACAGTACGTGAAGGCTAGTAACTCACCACATAGTGCTGCTATGCCCCAGAGCTTGAGACAGCAATTCTTACATTAAATTAAACTTTGGGTAGGCCACTAAATAATTCCATCTTACCCACCAAGTCTTCATATACTATACACTTTTACCATAAATCAAATCATATAAACTACGAATTATGTGTTGTCAGTGTAACTAAATCTGCAACTTGTTATATAATATTGAGCATCTCAAACATGCCACTAAGCTATGTTATATCAACATCAAAGGCATGCAGCGCAATATTATTAGTAGATATTTTGTAGTGGAAATCTGTCTGAGCCGCAAATTGCAGAAGCCAAACGAAACATCCAAAACCTCTTTCCCACAGATAATAGGGAGAGAAAAAAAGAAACTGGAACTATCTAGCAAAAGTTAAGTCGGTTGTTTAATAATTAAGCTTGAGTACTCGAGCTTTGGTTGGGCTTGTGGGGTTGACTCGTTGTTTAAGGATAAACTTAAACTAGCTAGTTTAAATTAAGACAAAATGTATTGATGATGGATCACAATAACGGAGTTTTAAAGTTGACTATATAGGCGAAATCATGGGAACTTTTGTGATTTGATCATGAGGGGCAATAACATCTTATTGGACTAAGCTTATAAAATCTTAAAACCTTAAAGCCACCGGATGTCCTCGAAAGTGGAAGCACCACTAAACATGGATTTGAATGTCGTTTTGAGTGAGATAAGCTTGGGATTGCAGTGGAGAAACTGATGTGTGGGGTGTGGTAACACGACATGATTTGTGATTATGATAATGGGGGAAGCCGGAAGCCCTCATGTCAGACTGAGCTGAATGAGCGTTGGTTAGTTCTCCAACCCCCAAATGCGTATATTTAATAATATTATCATTACAGTATACTTGATCAGGTCATTAATATTAGGGGGCATTTGGTCACACAACTCCCAACTACTTCCTAATTGAAAATTTCAGCTCTTAATTTTTCTTTTGACTTGTTTAGTTATGCAGGTGCAGCTTCCAATGTCAACATTTTCAGGTCACGGATGCACATGTCAGGTACCTTACCTCTCTTTCTTTCTAGTATGGGTGGCACTTGTATATATTATTAAAAATGCATTTTTTGAAATGTGAGAAAAAAAAAAGAACATTATCCTACACATATGATATTGAGAATTTTTGCTCGTTGTGAACGCAAGTAATTTTTGTTGTTGAAATAACTTTAACCATCTGATGTTTCATGTGATAGTATCTCTTTCATAAAACGAGAACTAATGCTCGTAGAAATTGCAAGGATGTTATCCCAAGTTCATTGCTCCTACATGAAAGCATTTCCTCTATAACCAAAATCTGGTGGTTCCATGAAACCACAGGCTGAGATGGAGTTTGGATATGTGGGGCTCCCTCTTGATAAGAGCATTCATGTGTTGCACACTAGTACCACTGAGTAGCGCAAGGTGAAACGCTCTCCTCCTACATGTTGATGACATGTCCTTTTTGTATAAATATCCTAATACGATGGTCCCACTTTAAGAAACATGGTGCAGGCACGTGAGCACACGTGAAACTGTTTACAACCATAGTTATCGGAATGAAATGTTTTGCTATGTTTAACTGTCTTGCTCCCAGCTTTAAACGTGAGATGCTACCATGTGGAGCATCTCACGGTCACTATTTTTTTATTGTTATAAATGTTCCAAATGGGCCCCACATGGAAAAACGGTGACTACGAGATGCTCCACATGGCAACATCTCATGATCAAAGTTAGGAGCAACTCACTTAAACATAGTAGAAGATTTCACTCCATGGTCGTCAGCATTTGCCATAGAACCAACATTAAATGCTTTGTTAGTTAAACTTTTAATGGAATTTAAAAACCTTGGTGGTGCTCGAGGTGACTCAGGAGCGTGAAGAGCTCGAGGTCGGCGTTGATGGTGTGAGGCGGTCATCGTAGCCGATCGTGGTCTGGTTTTTGCCCTTAGTTTTCGTTCTCGGATATTCTGATCATTTCTGGACATCTTGTCCTCCTCATCCTCTCGTTTTCTCCTTGGGGTTTTCGTCATCCGTTGGTGTCTTCTTTGGCATCTACATCGACCTCGTGCTTTACTCCTTGGCCAGCATTTGACGATCTCCAGATGGAATCAGTTATTGACGACTTCGATGACACAGAGGATGATGACAATGGGGGGTTACCCCTGAATTTCTTTGGTGGGAAAGTTGGTTTCAATGATCCCGTCTTTGGTTTTGTTCAGTTGTCTTGTTTTTAGTTTTTCTTAGCCTATCTATGTATTTTGTGTTTGTCTCTGCTGGTGATATGTTGTTGTGTTTTGTGGTTGTTGTTAATGGTGTTTCTCGTCGGTTTTTGGTTTTGTCTGTGTTTAAGAACTCTTGGTGTAGGGTTGTTATGCTCAAACACCATCTCCTTCGTCTCTTTGAGTGGCCGTGGTCTAGTTCACATGATCCTTGTCCACTCTTCTTCTCATCGCCGTTGGCGATGCTTTCCTCCCCTTTGTTGGGAGTTAGTTTTTTAATCCACTTCGGTGCGGACCCTTCGTCAGATGCTACCGTTAGTTTCCAGTTGGTGTTTGTGGCTCATGACGCAGCTCTGACATCTCTTGGTCGAGACATAGTTGATGGTGTTCTTGAACTGGTGGTCCTGTTCTTGAGGTTCTTGTTGTTCTCTTGGTCTTTCTGTATTTTTTGGCAGGTTGGGGGTGTCTATGTAATATTGCTTTTTGTTCATGCATGTATATAAGTTTGGCCTTCCACCAAAAAAAAAAAAGAATTTAAAAACCATGGTATTAGAGCCTAGGTCTCGGGTTCTAGGCCCCCCAAGAACATGCTATGCCTTTTGTGAAGGTGTGTGGTGGATGTTGGATGTCCACCTACAATTTAAAGGTGAATGGAGGACCTCGGAAAGGTTTTGGGTTCGTTTTAGATCTATAAAATAATAATGCCAAAGACTATGGAATTGAATCATCTACAGTCCAACCGTAGGTCCGTAGCCAATGCCATCGGCAAGGACCTGAGAAATGTCACGTCTGTCAAAGATTAATAAGGGTTGGCTGGAAATATCAAAGTCATTAACATCAATAGGGCTCTCAATCACATGGTCTATGCGGTTTCTCTCTTTAAAAGAGTTATTAGAAATTACGAATGTGTGATTCATACCAATTGACATAGGGTTGCGTTGGCCCCGACCCGGCATGATTAAACAATGCTTGGTAGGCCGGCGGCCGGCCTAGGCACGGCCTGCTCGTGGCATGACTAGGGCTGGGTCGGGGCCTGGGCCCTTTTTTTGCAAAAAAATTGGAGAAAATAGGAAAAATAGTAAAAAACCATAAAAAATTCTGAAAAATATGTTTATTATTCACAAAAATGTCTTATACATTCTGGGATAAAATTTGCTCAAAAAAATTTAAATAAATTAATTATTACAAATACGGTTCAGGTACGTACCGCATCCGCGGAGATTTTAAAACGCTGCCTCTTCTTCACCCACACCTTCATGTTTCTAGTTCCCTTATACTGATAAAAAGTATTCAACTGGATAGAAGTCCATAACTTGACTCAGCAAAAAGACACAAACCGAACCAGCCCGGATTTGACGGAACATATAAAATGTTCTTGTTGATAAGGGTGGGCCATGGGCATGGGTGATGATTCGGTACAAAATCGTGTGACATTTACATTTTCTTAATCACTTGCCAAATCGTATGACCATCGCTTTAGACGATTCTTGTGTGGTCAAACCATTTGCTGCATCAACATGGAAGAATTCCTCAGAACAGACTTTCTCGGCTGTGGATTTCTCAGCTTATAAAGCTGAAAGCAACTGGTAAGTTTTAACTCACGGATACTCAACCTTTCTTTACGCGGTTTGCCGAACGCGAAGCCATCTGTTTCTTTGTTCTTACAAAAGCCAAGAACTTGAAACGGCCCTGGCGGTTTAGATTTAACAGAGAATAAACGCGGCAACACGATCCTGGGCCCCCTGTTTTCTTGATGTTTTCCATTTGCTACACTTTATGGCATTTTCTGTTTCCCCTGCTCAATTTCGGTTTCTGATAAACTATTAAAGTAGACTACTTTCTGAGCAAAGCTTTTGGACTGAGTCGGGATTCAGTTCAGGTATGATAAATTCTGCCCAAAAAAAAAGAAGAAGAGAAATCACCACTTTTTGTTAATAGATTGACGCACTCTAATCTCATAATCTGACCCCTTGTTCTGGGTATCCGGTCTTTGTGTTCGTCTCCCCTGAAATCGAGGTCTGTAGGGAGCTCTTTGAACTCTGATCGGAGTATTTGGTCGTTCTTTTGTGTTGCTTTCCTCTCTTTTTCCCACTTTTACTTGGAAAGGTTGATTTCTCTGTTGGAGTTTGTTATCATTTCGACGCGAGCTTGGTGAGTCGATCGCGCTTTACAAGAAAATTGTGGGTTTCGGTTCTCGTGTAACCGAAATAAGAATTAACCCGATAGGAGTTCTGGTGTTCTGCGATGAAAGTTCATCGTTTTAGGCTTCTGGGCAGCACTGATTTTTCTTGATTATATATTGAATGGCTTGAATTTTGATGTTCGACTCTTGTTTTCTCATTTTCTTTCAGGTGTTGATTGTTTTTTTCCGCGTAACTTCCGAGCATTTGTCGAGGTTTGGTTGCGAAGACAAATAACCGCGTTTGCCCGGCGACGATCCCGATCTTTCCGATGTTGATCAGGCCGGTTAAATTCCCCCTTCAAGAACAGATAGCGAAGAATCCTCGCGACTTTTTATGAAGAAAGGCATTTCTTGGATCCTGCTTAAAGTATAGAACTCCTGGAGTTTTCTTCAAGGTTAAAGAAAATCCCAAGTGACGAAACGAGGGAACGGAAAGTACTTTCTCTCCCTGTTTCCTTTCCGTGAACGTAATCGAGCAAGTTGAAGACAATCTCTCGCCGAGAAACTCCATTTCCGGCAACTTAATCGCAACAAAGGAAAGGGATTTTTCTGGGGAAAGATTTTCGGAGTGGGATGACCTTATCCCCCTGTAAAACTAACACCGCCGTGGAATCCAGCCGTCGTTTGTGGAATTAGAGTTATTATTAGAAGGGCGGAATTAATTTCCTGATTCTTTCCCTAAAATTAGCTGACCAATCGTCAAAAAATAGAATTCCCGTGGACCGATTTCTTCTCCCTCTTCGCCTTGAAAAAGGAAACACAACCCAACGATTCCTCTCCCCCCCTCTCCCTTTTCTCCATCTCTTCCCCTGTTTTCAAAGCTTCCCTCTGTTCTGTAAATTGAGAGAGGGAAACAGGGGAATTCTCTTTCCCTCCTTCTCTCCTATATCGTACCCCTCAAACCATGATTCTCAATCAAGGGTCAGTGCAATCAAACCTCGAGTGCTTCCTCGACTGTACTACCCCGGTTGTTCCGTCCCAGTTTCTGCCTAAGGTTTGTGATTAGTTTATCTGATATATGTTATAGAGAATTTATGTTTTTGTTTGTAATTTGTTTGTTCTGTGATTCTTCAGACTTCAATAAGACACCTTAATCGTCTGTGGCATCCTTGGGAGAGAGAAAAAGTGGAGTATTTCACATTGGGAGATCTTTGGAGTTGTTATGACGAATGGAGTGCATATGGGGCTGGTGTTCCCATTGTTTTAAGCAGTGAAGAAACCGTCGTTCAGTACTATGTACCTTATCTCTCGGCAATTCAGATATTCACAAGCCATACATCCCTTGACAGTTTCCGGTAATCTTCTGATATTTGTACATTTGATGGAAAGATCATAAAGTGAAGTAGTTGTTATTTAATTACTTGTCTTAGGATGGAAGACTCATATGCTTTATATTCCTCTCTACTTTGTGGTGACTGCAAGAATTTGATGAACTGCACAACCAAGATACCCAAACACCAATTCTAGATGAAGATGTGTGAAGAATTTCTTCTTCATCTGTTTGGGCTTTTGAGATTATTGTTTAATGCTTTTCTGTTCAACTTATTATGAAGAACTACTCCTGGATTGTCATATCATGCAATGGTTAATGTGATTTTCTAGAGGTAATCACTATGGAATGGATATTCATTGCAACCATGTTAATTGATGAGATGATATATATGTTTCTGAACTGTCTCATAATTTGAAAAAAAAAATAGAAGAAATTGGAAACCATTTTGGGTGCAAAGTAATGGGGAAAAGAATTTTGGAATGGTCTTCAGGGAAGAGATACAGGTGGGTGATTGCGAAACAAGGGATTCCTTTGTTGATTCCTGCAGCGATGAGAGTGAAAGCGAGAAATTATCAAGATGGGATGGTTCCTCTGAGGATGGAGTGTTGGAGCCAGAGCTATGGCATCTTAGTGACAGATTGGGTTGCCTTTATCTTCAGTACTTTGAGAGATCAGCTCCATATGGGAGAGTTCCTCTCATGGATAAGGTATCATTAACTTTTATCCTTTTTATTTACATGCCTTCAAATATTTCAATGTTAAAATGTAAAATTTAAAAAGTTAACATATTGATTGATTAGATTCTTTTGATTTCCTTTTGATGGATGTAAGAATGATAAACTAGGCATCTGTGTATGATCTGATGAAACTTTGACTTTTCAAAAGAATCATAGCAATTATTTCCATTCTCCATATCTTATATAAAGCCATTGTTTTTGTCTATTACATATGCAGCTTTATTCTATTCTTTCTTTCTTTTGTTCAGATACCAAATGACCACTTTTTTCCATTATTTATTTGTTTTTTTCCTCTTTTTTTTATTCTCTCTCTCTTTTTTTTTTGTGGAGAAAAACTTTTGTATTCCTTGGCATATGAAATGCTGTTTTTCTCCTATTCTGTATTCCACTTAACTCCAGATTTTGATTTCTTGATTCAAGATCAATGGACTGGCTCAAAGATATCCTGGGTTAATGTCTCTAAAGAGCGTCGATCTTTCGCCAGCAAGTTGGATGTCAGTTGCATGGTCTCTCTCTCACCCTCTCTATCTCTCTTTCTCTCTCTCTCTCTGAGATGCAAACACATGCACACACAAAAACATAAAGAACAAGAAAAATGAATAGAACTTGGCTTACAACTAATTCGTTTTTTTTCAAAAAAATAATTCCATTCCAGGTACCCAATTTATCATATTCCCACTGGGAGAACTGTAAAGGACTTGTCTGCGTGCTTTCTCACTTATCACACCCTTTCATCTTCCTTCCTAGGTAATTCTTCTGCCACAATTTTTTTTCTTCACCTTCTCTGTTCTATTCAACAAACTTGGATAACATATGTATGGCATGGCCAATACATGATTATCATGCAGATATTGGCCCTGAAGACGACGTGGGGAGTTTTGAGAGGAAACGCGAGGAAGGAGAAGGCATCCCTCTCCCTCCATTTGGTTTGGCCACTTACAAGATGCAAGGAACTGTGTGGGTATCTGGTGAGAGTGGTCGGGACCAGGAAAGGCTGGTGTCACTGTTGAGCGCGGCAGATTCGTGGCTGAAACAACTAAGGGTTCAACACCATGACTTCAATTACTTCACAGGGATTCGGCATGGTTGAAGCCCCACAACTTTTTTGATCTGGACTCCTCTTGCTGCAACCCCACAAGAAGAAAATACAGGCAAACCCATCATAGTTTTGATATTGTGGGGAAGAGTTGGTGGGGTCAAGTATGTAGATGGTTCTCCTTTTGGGGCTTCAGTGGTGGGTTTTCACTTGGGACCCATCTCAGTTGTGATCTGCTTTCGGTTGCCCAGTATGTTCTGCGAGTGAGTGGTGTGTTAATGCTTGTAGATTGGCCCAGGGGACATTGCTTTTCCGGGTGCGAAGGGTTGGGTAAAGAAGAGAGAGAGAGATAGAGCTAGAGAGAGAGAGCGTTAGAAGAAGAGCATCGACTCTTGACCTAATGAGAAGGCTGAAACTTCCATGAATGAGATGTACGTTTAAGTTTTCTTGAAATCGATGGAGCCACGGGAGGTCTTTGCTCGTGTAGTTGTGTTTATACTGAAAAACCTTCATGGTTTCTTGTGTTTATCAATCTAACTAATCAAACATGAATGAAGGCCAGCCAGTTTTATGAGATTTTATTTATAGGTATTGGTATCGCAAGGACCTATGGAGATCTGTAGGCTTAACTGTCAACTGGGTGCATTTGCTTAGAGTCGTCCCACGTTAAATCACTTTCACGTTGCCGTCGGTTTGCAGCAAAATCATAATTTGTAAATATTTTTATGGGACCCCATTAGAAAAACACTCCATCATGTTATTTCATTTGATTAGTTATATTAGCGTGACGTAACAAATCCATAAAATAAAGAAAAATCGAGGGGTAATTTAGACATAGATTATCAGGATAGAACCTTGACAATTCCCCGTATAGATTGGATCAATCAAGACTTCTTTGTCTTCTGGTTTTTGCGGGGATAAAATTCCATCACAACAGTAAGCATGTCTGGCGCTATTAGCAGCCATTAATGGGAACGAACGGTCCAATAACCTAACCGTATCTACCATACCTGATCTAATTAATTAAATAAACAACATCGTTGTTGTTGGAATTATTCGGTGACGTGCCCGATCGAGATGTCAAAACTTTATTAGAGGCTTGTTCTTATCCGTGAAAATTTCTTGGAAAGACTTGTATAATTCTTTGCATGTAATTTCAGATATTCCGGCTCATATTTTAATCCCAAGCTAGAATTACGCCACCTTATGTGAAAAATTAGTGCCCGAGGAGCAACTTCTTCTTGTAACCTTATAAAGATTCGGATTACTTTCTGTGGTGGTTCTAGCTGCAATCCTTAAGTGAAGCCTCCACAAGATGCAAACACGTATTTTGTGTCCTGTGGGGGCTTCACTTAAGGGTTGCAGATAAAGCCACTATAGAAAATGAATTGGTAAAGATTGTATTACCGTAGTGCAATTGAGATCTTCTGGAGCCTCTATTTGTACTTTTATTTGGAATCAAGGATTACAATATCGGTTCCGATGGGCGTGTCGCCCATCGGAAAAAATGGCACGCCGACGACGTGTCGGCGAAACGCCAAAAAATTTAAAAAAAGCAAAAAATTTGAATTTTTTTTTGATTCTGTTGATTTTTCGGCGGCACGCCACCAAAAAATCGCTGATAAAATTTAAAAAAATCGATTTTTTTCCTCTTTATTGCAAAAAATCAATTTTTTGTGAGTTTCGCTCGGCACGCCGTCAATTTTTTACTGGCACGCCGAAAAAATCGGTCGATTTTTTTAAAACCGATTTTTTGTGTCGATTCGTTTTGACAATTGAAAAAAAACAATTTTTCGGTGCCGCCGAAACTGAAAACGCTGTTTGGAATCTTTGTAAGATCATGTCATGTGTAATAAAAAACACTATAAATTTTTAATTACACTTAGTACAATTTATCTTACCAAAAACTCGGTGTAGATAAAGGGTCCACAGGATGTGAACGTATCTCATTTCCATGTAAATTATCTATCATTCTTGGGATCGCAATAATGAATCCAAAATGGAGGGTCCATACCATTTGATAAGCTCAAGATGATATCCAAAAGCATAGACACTGACGTGTCAATTTGAAATCACAACTTCAAGTCTCTACATACCATTTCACCTTTGACAATGAGGACCCATGGTCCTCTTTGTCAAAGAGGAACGAGAAAACTGGTTGTTTGCCACTTCTTTGATATTTTCCTCTTGACGACTTGTCGGGCAGAACTTTCAGTGTGTTTACTCGTGTCATGCAACCAAACGTACGTCCTGGAGCAATTAAAGGAAAGCTGTGAATGCCTTTCAGCGGGCTTGCCGGCCCATAATTTCAAGAACTTCATCTGTAGGCATAAATGGTTCACTTTCTAGTTTTTAATTGAAATATGCAAAGGGGTCATAAAATGCTCTGTAAATGTGAGAATCAAATAAATTTGTGGAGCTGTAGAACATCTGACATGCTCAGGCAGCATAGAAGGAGCTCTTAATGTGCTTTCTTTTGGCATAGGAGGAGAGCTCTATATTGAAGGCCAGGTGATACTGATCTTCTCAACAAAAGACTTTCTTGCCATTTATTCAATTGAGCAATAACTAACTGGAGAAGCAGATAACATGACGGGGACAAATTTATTTGTTAATTATTAGACAAATTTGACTCTGAAGTTTCTATTCACAGTTACCCTTTATGGGCTTTCCAGATAACATCAATATAACGTTCCAAATCCATTTTTTTTTCCAAGTGAACGTTGAACAATTGGGATTGAGTTCCCATTTGGCTTTATCACCAGTACCATGGGGCATGGGCTCTTGTTGAAATGTTCTAAGAATGCCCAAATTATTAAATTCTACTTTTAGAGCATACCCGGCCTCTCCACCGGATCAGTGTAACCTTCATGTTGCTTTTGCCCTTTCCTCTTGTTGGAAAACAGGATAGAACTCACGTAACATCCGTCAAGAGCGGAACAAACAGATTTTTTTTTTTTTTTTGGTAACGAGCGGAACAAACAGATAATGTGATCTGTCTTTTTCTACGCCTTAAATGTTTTGTCAGTTAGTGTTACGAAATAGACAAACGACATAGAAGTAAAAACGACATAAACACAAAAACACAAAGAAAAACACAAGATGCACGTGGTTCGGTTTTTATCTTATGTTCATCATACCAGAGAAGATGAAAAATGATTCCAGTATCTTAAAACAAGGATTAAAAAATATCATCTCAAACCCTAACAGACAAAAGACGAATCCTAATGGTATTCCAAAAAAATTTTGGGTTAGGTGCGGAGTCCCTGAACCCTATGGAAGGACCAATGAATACTGGGTGCGGGTGAAATATAAGACATCTACCTGTATAATAATTGGGGTTGGCAGAGCATGGGCTGAAATTTGACAAAACAAAAGCACTGAAATCCTCATGTTTGAGCAAAGCATGGGCTCTGGGGTTGCTTATTGGGACGTCGGCACGGGCATGACACGGCCGAGTACGTTTAAAGCGTGCCTGTGGCTCCTAGTGAGGTGCTCGAGCATGGGGCTCGTTAAGGCATGGCCAGCACGAGGGCAACACGACCCGCATCAAGCGGGCCAGTTGGGTCGTGCCCATGTGTCGGCCCAACGGCAGGCACGGCTAGGCCAACCCGCATAGCACGCAACTGTTTGGGAAAATTGGCTTTTTGTGATACTTTTTCTAAATAATTTAGATTCAGTTGGCCAATTCTTGTTAATTGAGAATTAGGGCTATTTTTTAAAATAATTGAGAATTAGTGCCATGTTACTATTCATGAAAAATTTCTTCCAAAAATATCCTCAGAACACTTTGAAAACTTTATTTTTAACAAAATGAGTAAAAAGGTTTTCAAAGTGTTTTCAGGGTATTTTGGAAGACATTTTTCATGAATAGTAAAATGACACTGATTCTCAATTATTTTAAAAACGTATTACTAATTCTCAATTAACAAAAATTTAGTAACTGAATCTGAATTATTTCAAAAATTATCACTAAAAACCAATTCTGCCAATTTTTTATCCCAAAAAGTAGTTTCTCCCCCCCCCCCCCCTTTTTTTTTACAATTTTACCCTCTAACTTAGTTGGGATAGATAGGTGCCAATTTAATTGGGATGTACTTATACTACAGTGAGAATCAAATAAATTTGTGGAGCTGTAGAAAATCTGACATACTCAGGCAGCATAGAAGGAGCTCTTAATTTGCTTTCTTTTGGCATAGGAGGAGAGCTCTATATTGAAGGCCAGGTGATACTGATCTTCTCAACAAAAGACCACCTTGCCATTTATTCAATTGAGAAATAACTGACTGGAGAAGCAGATAACATGACGGGGACAAATTTATTTGTTAATTATTAGACAAATTGGACTCTGAAGTTTCTATTCACAGTTAGCCTTTATGGGCTTTCCAGATAACATCAATATAACGGCCCAAATCCTTTGTTTTTTTTCCAAGTGAGCGTCTGGATTGAGTTCTGAAATGGATTGGGAGCACCAGTACCATGGGCTCTTGTTGACAAAGTTCTAAGAATGCCTAGATTATTAAAGTCCACTTTTTGAGCATACCCGGCCTCTCCACTGGATCAGTGTAACTAGGGATGGGCGGCGGGCCGGCCGTGCCGCGGGCCTGGCGGGCCGCGGCACGCCAGGCCCGTTTGGGTAATACCCAAGCCCGGCACAGCACGCCCCAGCAGGCGGGCCAATTAATTTAATTTTTTTTTAAAAATCCCAAAAAATTTCTGTAAAATACTTTTATTATTCACAAAATTGTTTAACACATATTGAGATAAATTTTGCTCAAAAAAATATAAATTCATTAATTAGCACAAGTACACTTACAACTTTGAAAAAATTACATAATTACTTGAACAAATAATACTGCATCACTATAGTATAAGCACATCCCAACTAGGTTGGCACCCACTCATCTATCTATCATTTGCAGTTTAAAAGAAACAAAAAAAAAAGAGAAAGTACAATTCCTATACTTTGATTACAAAAATTATAACAAAACTTAGACTACTCTAGTTGACTAAAATCAATATTCAAATCATCAAAGTCTCCAGCAAGTTGATCATCTTCATATTCTTGTTCTCTCAGTTCTGCCCTTAACCAATCTGTAAGACTAACACATGCTTGCACCATCTCCGGCGTTAATCTGCTCCTGTAATCATCCACGGTTCGTCCACCTGCACTAAAAGCTGATTCCGATGCAACTGTGGACACCGGAACCGTTAGTAGATCACGTGCCATGGCGGAAAGCACAGGATAATTAACCTGATTTTGCTTCCACCATGTCAAAATGTTAAAAGCATTATGCTCTTCTATAGTATTAAAACTCATTGGGGGGCTTTCTAAAAAAATCATTAATTCAGATGATCCCCCACTACTAGAAGCTGGTTGTTTTCCCTTTCTTCTCCCACTTAAAAAATTCCAAGGGGAATTATCTGGTAGTGTTTGTTGGGTTCGCGTATGACTTTGTATGCTACTACTAGTATCGTATTCACAAAAAAGTCTTTCTAATAGATTTCTTATTTTACGTATATCTATTTGAAAAGTAGAATTCATATTTTCATTTATTCCATCTATTAAGTCTTCAACTCCTAATTTAATCCTAGGGTCCATTGTAGTAGCTAAACAATATAAATTAGGCATCTCTTGCCAATATTTTAAAATTTTAATTTCCATTGCAAGGATAATTTCCTTAGCAATGGGTACATCTCTATATTGTTTAAAACAAATACTTATTTGATATAAACAAGTTATAATACTTGAAGATGTTGGGTAATAAACTACTGATAAATATCTTGTTGCATCATAAAAAACTTTTAAAAAATCTCTTAAAATTTCGGCTATTTGCCAATCAAGATCTTCTAAGTCACATACAGGCATTTTACTTTTATAAAATATTGTAATTTCTTGTTTTAATCCTAGTGCAGCTTCTAGCATTAAATATGTTGAATTCCACCTATGTTCAACATCTAGGGTAATTTTTTTATATTGTTTTCCTAAAGTTTCACAATAATATTTAAATTCTCTAGCGGTTGTGCTAGATTGTTTTATAAATCTTACTGCATCTCTAATATTTATTAAATGGTGTTGAACAATTTTTAATCCATCTTGCACGACTAAATTAAGGATATGACAAGCACACTAACATGAAATAAACTTCCATCTATATTTAAATTTAATTGTTGTCTTAATATTCCTACTGCAACATTATTAGCACTTGCATTATCAAGTGCTAGAGCCATTATTTTATTGTGTATTTTATAACTTCTTAGATTTCTACTTATAGCATTTGATATATTCATTCCAGTATGGCTAGCATCTAGTGGTTCAAAAGTTATTATTCTTTTTTCCATATTCCAATTTTCATCAATATAATGTGCAGTTATAGCTAAATAGCTTATTTGTTGTCTACTTGTCCAAACATCTGAGGTTAAAGCTATCTTAAAAGTACTATTTGACAAAGTTTCTATTAATGCAGTTTTCATTTTTCCATATAATTTTATTGCATCTTTTCTTAAAGTGTGGCGTGAAAAAGGTTTAAATTGTGGTGCTAAATATTTAGTTATTAAACGGTTAAATCTTTTAGAATCTATTAATCTAAAGGGTAATTCTTCTTGAATTACCCACTTTACTATTTCAAGCCTAGTTTCTTCTTGATTAAAAATAAAATTACTCATAGCAACACTACTAGTAGAAATTTGGGTTTGCCTAGGGTCAATTTGGCCATGTTTTGGAAGGCATTTTTGCAAATGCCGGTTCAAGTGGCCTGTACCACCTTTGCCTTTACAACTAAAATGTTTTTTGCAATGGTTACACACTGCCTTCTCTTCACTCCCTACACTTTCAATGGTAAAATTGAGCCAAACACCGGAGGTTCTACTCCTCTTGGTGTTCCTAGGTGGTAGGGAAGACGATCCCATATCCTGTGAAGGTAATTCTGTTTCAAGACTTTGGATGGGAGGGTCATTATATTGGGGTTGGGTTATATCATCAGAAAATACTGGGTCAGAAAGGGGTCTAAGAGATTCCCTTTCTTCAGTGTCAAAAAACATAGGATACCTAGGGTCCATTATCAAATTTTTTTTAAAAAAAAATTCTTAATAAATAATATTATAATAACTATTTGGTGATATTAATTTATAAGAAAGGTAGAAGGAGAGACTTACTTATAATAATAATATTTATACTAATTTTAAAATCAGAAAATTAAATAGAAGAATACCTCTTTAGAATGAATCTTGAACTTTGCAATTGAAGCCTTCAACCTCCAGAGTCCAATTTCCCACTTTTGATGCTTGAACAATTAGAAGAGATTGAGTATCACCAATTTCCAATTACAACAATTAGAGCAAAGAACTATTTGATAATCAATTAGAAGAGAGTAGGAGATTGTAGAAGTGGTGTGGTTTGGAGTGGGAAAGGGAGTGGCTATTTATAGAAATTAAAAGTGGCTTTTTACTACCTCTACCCTTCAATATGACTGTTATTTTGCAGTTGGAAGGGTAGAAAAGGTCTTTTTATCATCAATTACAACTATATCCCCCCAATATAGTTGTTATATGGCTGTTGGGGGGATAAAATAGGCATAAAATTGGCTAAAAGCCACTTGTATGGAGGGAAAAGAGAGCTAGCCAACGGCTAGCTCTCTGGCGGGCCAGGCGGGCCGCCGGGCGGGCCGGCCCGCGTGCCCTGGCGGGCCGTGCCCCAGGGCCAGGCCCGTGGCGTGCCGGGCTCGGGCCGGCACGGCCCGTTGCTCATGCCTAAGTGTAACCTTCATGTTTTGCCCTTTACTCTTGTCGGTAAACAGGACAGAACTTACGTAACATCCGTCAAGAGCGGAACAAACAGATAATGGGATCTGTCTTTTCTGCTCTTTAAATGTTTTGTCAGATAGTGTTAGGAAATAGACAAACGAGATGGAAATAAAAACGACATAACACAAAAAAACGAAGAAAAACACAAGATGCATGTGGTTCGGTTTTTATCTTATATCCGTGATCTGAGAAGATGAGAACGATTCCTCTATCTCAAAACAAGGATTACAAAAGATCATCTCAAATCCTAACAGACAAGAAAATGAGAACGATTCCACTATCTCAAAACAAGGGTTACAAAAGATCATCTCAAACCCTAACAGACAAAAGACAAATCCTAATAGTACCCCAAAAAAATTTTGGGTTAGGGGCAGAGTCCCCGACCCTATGGAAGGACCAATGAATATTGGGTACAGATGAAATATAAGACATCTACCTGTCTAATAATTGGGGTTGGCAAAAGATGGGCTGAAATCCAACAAAACAAAAGCGCTAAAATCCTCACGTTTGAGTAGAGCATGGTAGGATTGCTTAACGGACCAGCCCGGGCACGGCCCGCTTCCTTGATGGGCCGTGCCGTGCTTGACGGGCCAGCGGCCTACCCGTGGGCTTAGGTCCTTTTTTTGCAAAAGAAATTGAAGAAAATGAAAAAAAAGCAGTAAAAAAACATAAAAAATTCTGAAAAAATATATTTATTATTTACAAAAATGTTTTACACATACAGGGATAGAATTTGCTCAAAAAATTTAAATAAATTAATTATTACAAGTGTACAACTTTGTTAATACAATCATACTTATACATAATACACTTACATAAATAATACTGCATCACTATAGTATAAGTACATCCCAATTAGGTTGACACCCATTTATCTCAATTAGGTTGACACTCATCTATCCCAACTAGCTTAGGGGGTAAAATTGTAATAAAAAAAAAGATGAGAAAAAACCACTTTTTGAGGTAAAAAATTTACGTGCCAGGAGCCATGGGCCATGCTGTGTCAGCCCACTAGCGGACCAGGCCAGGCATGGGCACGCTTTAAGCATGCCGACAAGCAACCCTAGAGCATGTGCTCGGCCTCGGGGTTGTTGGCGAAAACAAATAAAGGGAACCGCGTATTTAATTCGGTTCTTTGAAATATATTAATGGAACGAATGCAGAGCACTTCTACCCCAAAAAAAAAAAACGAATACAGAGTACAACTGCGTATGGAAATTGATATGAGTTGGTTATTGTTCCTTCTTTTCCTCCTATCATCTTCTGCTCCATCTTGTACTCAAAGCTCTCGTGAAGAGATCAGCAGAAGTCAATTCCCAGATGGGTTTCTCTTCGGGGCAGGTTCTTCTTCAGTTCAGGCCAGTCAATTCTATTCCTTGTTAGTTTTCTTCCTTTTAATTCTCTCTTGGTTTCTTCTTTGATTTGTATCACAGTTCAATACCTCTTTTTGCTTCGAGTTTGCAGATTGAAGGAGCTTTTCTTGAAGGTGGTAAGGGCCTCAACAATTGGGATGTTTTTAGTCGCATTCCAGGTAACCCAAATTGGGATCTCTCAGCTTCCGAGTTCCTCTTTCCGAAAATTACAGAAAATGTGTAACGGAATCGTTTATTGCTTGTAACAAAATTCTTCCAGGAAAAATAAAAGGCGGAGATAACCCCGACGTCGCCGACGACCATTACCATCGCTATTTGGTAAAAAGATTACAGTTCCACATTACCCCATTATCATTAATCCTACATTTAATGACTAAAACCCTCATAGAATCAGATATTTTGGAAATGAGTGGTTCAAAACCGTCCTTTTGTCATCTTATGTATCCTCTTTTGTTTGCTTCATGACAGGAGGACGTTGAGTTATTGCATTCTCTCGGAGTAAATGCTTACCGTTTCTCCATTTCTTGGGCCAGAATCTTACCTAGTAAGCAGAAAAATAGCCAAGACCGCTTACATTTCTGGTTGGTTTTCCCTTCAATTAATAAATTAACAATCCTTCTTCATTATTTCTATAATAGAAGGAAGATTTGGGGATGTTAATCCTACCGGGGTCATGTTCTACAATAAGCTAATAGACAATCTGGTACTCAAAGGTCAGTTTCTGCGTTTGCAATGATTCTCACTTCAACATTAGCCTTCATCTGTTATTAAACAACAAATTATAATGTAGGCATTGAACCGTTCGTGACGCTAAAGCATAATGACATACCACAAGAACTTGAGGACAGATATGGATCTTGTCTCAGTCCTCTGATACAGTAAGCCCAAAATCTCTTCTTGCTGTAATGGAGCTAATTAACTACTCTGTTTCCTGGGGTTTGGGATTACTGATAACCCTGTTTTGAATTTGTGTTCCTCTAGGGAAGACTTCGCCTACTTTGCCGAAACCTGTTTTATGAGCTTCGGCGATCGGGTGAAGTACTGGGTTACTATCAATGAACCAAACATATTCCTCACATTTGCTTACAAGAATGGAAAATATCCACCTGCACGTTGTTCAGCGCCCTTTGGCAATTGTTCTCTTGGTAATTCCGTGACAGAGCCTCTGGTAGCCATGCACAATCTAATATTGTCACACGCCAAGGCTGCAGATATCTACCGGAGGCACTTTCAGGTAATTAACTGCAGAAGGGTACATTATCCATCTAATTATGTGTAGTATGTCCAAAGATAACATAAGCTTCCTCGAACTACAATGTCTGTGTGTGCAGAGGAAACAAGGGGGTTATATAGGGATTATTGCTCATGCTCACATGTTTGAACCTTTAAGAGATGTAGAGGCAGATCATCAAGCTGTGGAGAGGGCTTTAGCTTTTGATTTTGGCTGGTAAGACTGATATGTTTGCAATGTTCGAAGCAGGAAAATACAAATGAGCAAGAGATTTAGTTCCAAAATTATATTTGACTGAAATTGATGGAAATGGATTATGGATTCCCCCACAGGTGGTGCTAATTTTGAGGCATTATTGTTCCAACTAAGGGCTTGTTAGGCCTATGCTCAGCTGATTTGGTCTTATTACTGCATATCAATCAAATACTTGTGTTTAGCTTATGTAAAATGCCATTACTAGTTTCTTGTTTGAACAGGGTGTTAGATCCCGTGATTTATGGAGACTACCCTCCTGAGATGCGTAATCTCCTTGGGAATAAACTCCCTAAGTTTTCCCTGGAGGAATCGATGAAGCTAAAGGACAGCATTGATTTCATAGGCATCAACCATTATTCAACTCTATACGCTAAGGACTGCATCCATTCTGCTTGCAATTCAGTAGGAAACCAAGCAATTGAAGGGTTTGTTTACACAACAGGAGAAAGAAATGGTATTCCAATTGGTGAAGCGGTATGGTTCTCTATGAATTATTGGCTGTGATGTGGTTATATTTTTTATTCTTTCTTTCTTTTTCATGAAGTGTCATTTCTTGTCTTTGCAGACAGCAATGCCTAGATTCTTTGTAGTTCCTGATGGGTTTGAGAAGCTTATTGGGTATTTTAAAACAAGATACAATGATAAGCCTATGTTTGTGACCGAGAATGGTAAGTTTTAAGTGAGCAGCAACATTAATTCTTGAATTTAGTACTTTTCCTATTATCAAAAATTTCTCATCAAGCAAATTTCCAGGGATGTCTCAATTCGATCAACCTGACATCACAGAGCTACAGCATGATGTTAAGCGAGTTGAGTTTCACAAAAGCTATCTTGCTGCTTTAGCGCGAGCAATAAGGTATGAAAAACTTCAGTTACAGTTTCTCAGATTCAAATCTGAACTAGGCCTTTTGATGAGGCACAAGATCATACCAACTGCTACAGTTGGATGTTTCAACTCCAAAAAAACTAGATAGCTTGACTTATTGGATTAGTAAGTATGAACCCCAAATACATCATAATAAAGGGCCTGAACTAGTGTTGGTAAAACCTTCTTGAGCTGTTTCTCACTTGCTTACACAAGGGATGCATTTATTTGGCTGGATGTAGGAATGGTGCCGATGTCCGGGGATACTTTGTGTGGAGCATCATGGACAACTTTGAATGGATATTCGGTTACAGTGTGAGGTTTGGACTTTACTATGTTGATTTCAAAACCCTGAAGCGAACGCCAAAGCTTTCTGCAAGATGGTATTCTAGTTTCCTTAGAAACAGTACCCACAAAGGGGAAAAGGAGACAAGAAGCTACTCATCCATTTGAAAAATGTTGGCATCTCCAACCAGACAGGTTTGGAATCAGAAATAGAAATGTGATGCCACTACGTCCTTGTTTCCATTGTCATCTCATCATTTTGTATTCAGTACTTTTTTTTTTGGTAGGGTTTTTTACAGCAACACCCCCTGAGGTTTGGCTAATGGGCACGCGGTACCCCTGTGGTTCAAAAATGATCACTTACTACCGCCGTAGTTTCAAAAAGCGTCGTTTACACCCCCTGCCGTTACTTTGCACACAAACACCGTTAGTAGTTTTTTTCAAATGGTCGAAATACCCTTCTCTTAAAACCCTTCTCTTCGTTCTCTCTCCAGGATTGCTAGCAACTCCACCCAAAAAACAAAAAACCCTTACTTCGCCCCTCCTTCTCCAACCTCTTCCTCAAAGCATCCCTTTTGCAAAATGGTAAAAACCCTAATCTCCGATAGATTTTTGTGACTTGCGTTTACTTCTGCTCTCGCGATCGCCTGTGTTCGCCTATATACTAATCCTTAACCGGAAGAAGAAAACATTTATATGTAATTAATTCCCTACGAATAAGTCACCTGCGATGGTAGATTGATGATTGCCAATTCAACTGGGTTCCCATGATCGCTGATTGAACGTTATTGGAACCGGAGATAAATTACTAGAATTAAACCCACCGACTAATGTTCCCAGAAAACCTGCAACTGTTATAAAACAAATCATAAAACAACGAAGTAGTTTCAAAATAAAAACAGATTTTCCAGAACAGGTTGTTCACAAAGCTCCTCTGGAATGGCAATGGTTCATCGTGGTTTTACAGAACAGGGCCACCCAAATCTCTGAAAAGGCTTGGACGATGGCAGGATGGTGGTGAGTCGATTATAGTGATAGAAAGCATTGCAAGAGCTGCTCTAAGTCTTTGGACTCGAACATTTGTTTCTCCAAGATCATCTCCAGCATCGATCGCTTGAAATCTCCATACGGGTCTTCAGATTTCTTCACCACTGCAAAGCTCTCCCTCATCTTACCGTCCACCGTACAGAGCATTAGCCGCCGGAAAACCGACAGTCTTGCTGGTGAAGGGATTTTCGGTGACCTACACGTTACTGTCTTCCCTGTCGCCGCTGCCCCTATATAGCCCTTGGAGGCGTAGCGCTTCACCCTTTTAACGTTCTTCAGATTCTTCTTCTTGCGCCTTACATCACTGTCAATGGGTGCTGCTTCCCGTATCGTCTCCAATTGCGGATTATGTTCAAAAGACCAATCGGTGGAGAAGCTTATAGAGGAAGAAACCAGGGTTTCCATCTCTTGTTCGTCATCGCCACCTTCCTCAACGCAAGTCACAAAAATCAATCGGAGATTAGGGTTTTTACCATTTTGCAAAAGGGATGCGTTGAGGAAGAGGTTGGAGAACGAGGGGCGAAGTAAGGGTTTTTTGTTTTTTGGGTGGAGGTGCCTGCAATCATGGAGAGAGGACGAAAAGAAGGGTTTTAAGAGAAGGGCATTTCGGCCATTTGAAAAAAGCTACTAACGGTGTTTGTGTGCAAAGTAACGGCAGGGGGTGTAAGCGACGCTTTTTGAAACTACGGCGGTAGTAAGTGATCACTTTTGAACCACAGGGGTACCGCGTGCCCATTAGCCAAACCTCAGGGGGTTTTGCTGGAAAAAACCCTTTTTGGTAACATTGTATTTAGTACTTTCATATATATATATATATATATATGTTAATATCCGTATAATTGGAAAAAGAATGAATGAAGTCTCTATCATTATTATTATTATATTGGCTTTGAAGAAGTATTCTATATGACTGTACATTACCCAAAAAAAAAAATTCTATATGACGGTAGAGGTAATAAGCAGGACCGTACCTCATTACCAAAAAAAAACTAAGCAGGACCGTACCTGGTCAAGTGGCTCAACTGGGAGGAGTAATCGAGTGGGTTAAAATGGTGATCTCGGCTAGACAAGGTCCTTCCTTGGGATACATATGCTGCAATTAATTTCATGTTGCAATGTTGCATTGGTCCTTGGAGTCAAATGTTGCCTTCTACCAAAAAAAAGGAGTCAAATTTTGCCACCCTTAGTGTTTTGTTTTTCCCTTTTAAGTGGACTCCACATGAAACATTTACCACAAGGAAAAAAAATTCATTTACCATTAAATGCTACACGTGACAGAACCTGACTTTAAATGATAAATGTAACATGAAAGTGTAGATGTTCTGTGGGTTTCTTAAGCAAAAAGACCAACTGGAATGCACCCCACGAGTATTTATAGGTGCTCGTCTGTAGCTTATAGGTGATTGTCACGCTAGCAATCACCTACAAACATGTAATAAATGATTGATTGTCACCAACAAGCTGGGACGAGTACCTTTACGGGCTAGTCCGTAGATGATTTAAATCCAAGAAGAAAAATCTTTTCATGAGAGAAAAATGACTCGACAATCACAAAGGCCGGTGCATGGGGTGCACCATATGTGTTCCACCATTACATGCCCAAATCAAGCACAATTTCTCCGCAAAATGTAGTAATAAAATGCAATAGGGAATGGCGATAGTTATGGAGGTAGTGAGGCAATATATGGGCAATTTATATTTGTTTGTTGCTGTGCATATTATGATTAAGGAAAATAAATATAAACTCTTCTAAGCAATGTTTTGATTCACAGTTTAAACTAATGCCTATATGATGTTCAAGGGATCAAGTTGACGTAAAAAAAATTTAACTTTATGATTATCTATATATATATATATATATATATTCGAAAAGAGAATATAATTGACGACAAAGTTCAAGGAAGATAATGAAATTTACCCTTAAGAAAAGGAAAAAAAACTCTAAACTTTCTACACAATGTTTGATTCAAAGTTCAAAGCTAGGGCTGAAGGAGAGATTATAATTTGGTGGCGGTCTTTGTGTGTCGTTCTCCCTCTCTCTTAAACCTTTTATCCTTAAGTATACTTTTCCTTCTTCTTCAGTAATCGTGCTTTGAACCCTTCTCCTTCCATTCATTCCATAAAATTAGTAAAGCCATTCTTTAACTTCATATGCATCATATTCAAAGATTAACATATATTTTATTTGTGTTTACGTAATGTATAACGCTTAATTTCCAGTCCTACTAAACCGATGGAGCCTCAACTCTCAAGTCGCAACAGAGGTCCCCAGTCACGTCCATGTCAAGTGTCAACACACAGGTACCTGAGTTTATGGGCGGAGCCACAATTGTTCAACCATGCTTGCATAATATTCTTCCAAGTTAAAAAATAAACAAAAGAAGAAGAAGAAAATCAACATTTGACCCGGTCCAAGTCACGAATGTCATACTATGGGTTACGGATCGGACCAATCCATTCACAGTGCGGGCATCGTCGCCAGATTTTCAGATGTCTAACCAAATTTGAGAAGAAAAAGAAGAATCAAAACCCTTAAAAAAATTAAGCTTGTTTGGCCCAATCTGGATCTCACACTGCTTTTCTTTTGTTGGCACCTACGTAAGTTTCTGGAAGAAACAAGGAAGAAAAAAAGGTTGTTTGCCTGATCAAAGTCTGCATCTGAACAAGTCTCGTTCCTTTTTTTCTGGGTTTGTGTGTGTAATTAGATAGTCACTTGGTGTTGTAAAAACAAGCCAATTAAGCAGACCATCAAGAAGGCAAAAATCACACAATTTTGGACAAAAGTATGATGAGAATTCACTAAAATTCCATTTGATATGTAAAAAACAGAAGAATTCCAACTGCTCTTTCATTCTTTCCAAACTAGTCGTGGGCGTTGATGATTTTGCTGGTGACAACAGCAAAAATTGTCTCTTGTAGAACATTGTCTTGATAAGTTGATTTTTCCGGGGCAACCCTTTTACGTGACAAACGGAAATTTTCCTAAAAATACAAAGAAAACCCCCTTTTATTGCGATTGAAAGGGTATTAATTTATCCCGCGTTTGTGCAAATCACCTTTGCATTAATATTTGTACATGTAAATTGACACAGCAATGGGCATTTCCTTTTTTTCATTTTTACATACAAATGTTCTCATCATTTTATGGGACACTACTTAGGAAGTTAAGGGGATGTGTGAAATTTACAACATCCCACAGCTTGTGGTAGCTAGAAACTGTAATTGAGGATTTTTATTCCAGTACAGGAACCATTTACTGCAGTATGTTTGTTAATATTCTGTTTAATTATCATATGATAGGGGAGGCACGCACATTATACGTGGGTAATTAGAAAGTAATATGGGAGACAATGAAGATGGCGATTTTGGTTTTAATGCAGAGATGGGATAAATACTGACGTGTATTTATAGTGGGAAAAACATGTGGGATATATGGGTAAATTTTGGATTTGAAAGGATATATCTAGTAGATGAAATAGGCTGGCGAGAATACAAGGAACATTCCCATAGGTCTGGCTTAAATAATAGCGGTAGTTATTTATGGATTTACATCCTGTGTGCTGGGTGCCCAGCAGTGCTGGGCATCCAGCATCCAATGGGATCCGGGCACGTCAGCACCACATTAAAAATAATGTGACTTGTGTCGGGCTGATGCTGACGTGCCCGGATCCCATTGGATGCTGGATGCCCAGCAGTGCTGGGCACCCAGCAGAGGATGTGAGCCGTTATTTATACCTCAAATGCTAGCTTGTGGTCGGTTCTCATTTTGACTAATTAAAACTTAGGAGTCTATTACCCTAGAAGGACTCCATTACTCATAGTATTTCTATCACATTTTAATTGTTATATTTTGTAGGATGAGGTATAGATCGACTCATTCCAAGGATTTTGATCCTGCCCTTGTTATATCTTTTATATATATTTCCTTTTTCTTCTCGATTTTTTTTTTAACTTTAATTTGTCAGGTAAGCTGAGATACACCTCAAGGATTTTGTTGATGAGAGAAGTAAATCTTAAGTTTATAGATCTTTACTGCTGTAACAAGACCCTCAAAGATGGTAGAATTATTGATTTTTGCAACACTCAAACAAAAAGAAAACCATCACACTAATGTAATGAAAATTACTTGTATTATTAAATCATGGGTATATTACATGAGAGGGGAAAAAATGCATTTTTTTATACAATTTTATTGAACCCTGATGTTATGTAGTCATACACAAGTAAAATCACCTGGTTAGAGAGAGAAACAAAAAAAAAAAGGAATAAAAGAATCTTACATTCTCACTTAGGTCATGAGTCCTAGGAGACAAAAAAATTAATTATCAAGAATCAATCCATCTTTCTGTCGGATTTCTTATTCTTTGACCCTCAAAAACTATTTTATCTTTCAAGCTATGAAGGGATATATTTGCGTCGGTCTCGCGGTTTGCCAGCTTCTGCCTCAATCAATCTCCTCATAACGATATCTGAAGTGCATGTTATGAAATCTGACCAGTCCCTTCACACATAACGCAAAATACATTCAAACGTCAGAAACCAGAAAAACTTGAGACTTGAAAAAAAAAAAGACTTTGAAATTGAAATCTACGAACTTTGTGAGGAAGAATATGGTAGATCAATGCTTACCCACAAGAGGAGTCGAAGGTGACCCCCACCATGTGTTTGGCTTCCTCAAGAGCCCAACTGAATCTCTGGAGATCTCTGGATGGACAGATCCCATTGTCCATGACGCGGAGCTCCGCAGGCTTGACGTCGCAGAAGACGGGGATGACCTTCTTCTTGGTCTCCATCATTAGGGCTAGCTCATGGAGACAGAAGTATGACTCACAGTAATGAGGAGAGAAGACGGCAACCCCTACCTTACAGTTGTTTATGGCCGAGTCAATCTTCTCAAACAACTTGTCTCCTGGTTTCATGCTCTTACAGTCCAAGAAAGGACGGACGTTGAGGCGCGTGAGGTAAGTGTAGAGCAAACCAGCCACAGTTTTCTTGGTGTCCGTCCCTCTGTGGCTAATGAAGACGTCGCAGCCTCCTGGGGTTGGGCTCCGATGGTGGCTGGAAATGTGACGCATGAGGTTCCTGGCTACTAAGGATCTGTTCATGGTTGTGGGGTTTGTATCTTCTGTGAATTCTGCTGAGCTTATAACTGTGTGTATAGTTTATATATATAGTTATGTTCAGTTGGGTATTCCAAGCATGGAATCGTGGGTTCTTATAGGAGTTGCAGAGAAACTTTTCGCACCGACCATTTCTGTTGTAAAGTTTGATTTTCAAGGAAGAATTCTACAGGAAGGAACTCAAGAAAATACCGTGTTTTTTTTTTTGAACAAGGGAGACAGAGAAAATTATTCTTTGAAATTTGAATTTTTTGACCTATTTAGCGGATTCGACCTTCAAGCACGGCTAAATCTGAAACCTCATAACTTCTGATAACCTGTCTCGATCCGCGTCTTCTTACTATCAACGAGACGTTTCTCCTCAGAATTACCGGAACAAGAAGTTCTCGGTTATCTTTGGTTTCCCATTCGACCAACACAAGGGTTTATTGACGTAGATCAACCTGTGCACTTTTTTTTTTATTTTTATGGAAGCACTCATATGCACTTTGACAAAGATGCTGCCAGAAGTAAAATTAGAGGTGAGGAAATTTTCAGTGGTTTTTCTTATATAGCTATAGATATACCATATCTAACATGAGGCGCCCCTTGGGAAGCGTGCCAAACTAATGTAATTTTTTTCCTTAAAATAACTGTCAAATATCATTTTGTCTTATATACTTACATAAGTAATTTTGTCTTTTTCCTTTCTCATTTTCCAAAAGAGACCTTTTAACAATTCCTTATCCCTTACATGTCCTAAAATTTTAATCTATATACGTGTAGTACTAAACGTGCATCACGCAAGTTTAAAAAACGAGATCATATCACTTTCAATTTTTTCCATTACTACTGCTTGTGTTATGGCTGGCACTTCTCTTTTCAAGAGGGCCCTATGTGTAAAATTTATAGTACTTGAAAAAACACTAACTGTGAGATGTTTTGATCCATGTGACAGCATCTCACGCTAGCAACAGTAAACAATGAAGATAAGAATTGCGTGTGATTTCATCCACTAAAAAACTAGGTCATATGCTCTACATATATAGCAACATTCCTTTCCAAGTGCACAAATGAGTGTAAGAAAAAAAATATAGGGGATATCTCTCGTAAAAACAGTGCCTCCTACATATATGACATGCTTTGCACTTCAAGTAAAGCATCTAAAGGTTTTCAGCCTTTGAGGGAGAAAAACCTCCTCTCATTTGTAACAGTAAGAAATTCCTAAATCCTTTAATATGTCGAAATCACAGCATCTCCATCAAAGTACACATATATGAGTGTAGGAGAAACGTGTACAGGATATCATCCTATCACGTATGTATCAATACGTCGAAATCAGGGCATCTCCATCAATGGCTGCAACCAGTTATGGGCCCAAAGGAAAAATCAGCGTATTTGAACTGCATAATGATTGGGTTATTAACGAATAAGCGCATATATGTTTTTTTTTTTTGGTAGTGAATAAGCGCATATATGAAAATGAAAGAAAGTAATTAAACGCAATAAATGCAGACAGAGATGCCAATGGGAGCAACTTAAGATCGAGTAGAATTCACCAAAAAAAAAAAAAATTTAAGATCGAGTACAATTCAAATAAAAATGGACTTCAATGATAATGAGAGAAAGAAGGATTCCAAATTTTTCCTTTTTTCTTGGCGCACTTCTAAGCTAATGGAATTTTTGGCATTTAGAGTTGAATTTCATTTATGATACCAAGAAAAGAATTTACCTTTCAAGTTTTGGAGGTCAAGTTGCCTCCATAAATGCTCGTGGAGGTCAAATTTAGGTAGCTCCACTGCTTCGCATGCAGTGTATGTGAAGGTACATGAAGTAACACTCAAGTGCAAGATGATTTGGACAACTATAAGCCAACTCCAAGTCACATTGTATGTTTTAGATTAAAATAATTTTTTGCATGGCACAAATTAATTAAGATCTTGTGGAGCCTCTAGCTGCACTTTTATTTGAAGCCTCTATAGGATCATGCTATGTGTATAAAAAATTTTCTGTGTATACACTTGATGTGAATCGGGCATAAAGGATTTGCGAAGACTATTGAAAATGTTCGATACTTCCTCCTGCAGTAGACGCAGTACAGTGTAAGTGAGATGCTGCCACATAGCCTGTGTTTTCTCAAGTTGAAAAATGTGAAATTATTTTTTTCTTTTTGAAAAGCACTTGCCATGAGATGCTTTTCACGTGCAGCATCTCACTCACGCAACATCACCTGTTACAAGAGGAAGCAGCAAATAATCTCGTCCTTGCGGAAGAATAGTGTTTTTTGTTTTACAAACTTAAAAAACATTAAAAAAAAATTAGAGGAATATTGCTACGTGTATGACAATGTAATAATATATGTCGAACGGCTTAAAATATGATAGCTATAATCCAGCACTCCAACCTTTCAGAATTGAATATTAGATCTTTTACTCTAATATTAGATTTAACAAACAATGAATCCGAAAGCTTAAGCAAACGTGTTACCGTAGTGTAACAATTTATATCAAAGGGCCCAAGATAACAATAATTCAAACTTTTCTGTGAAGAGATTTAGAGGGTGTTTGGTAACGTTTCTGAACACGGTTTTTTGGTTTTCTAAAACAGAAAACCGGAAACGTGTTTGGTTGCAAAAATTTTCAAACCGTTTTTAAGAGAAACGGTTGAAAAACAACCCCGTTTTTAGAAACTGAAAAATTCCGTTTCTGAAAACGATGAACCGTTTTTTTGTTTGATGGCATTCTTGTAATTCTTTTTATTTTAACTCTTCGACAAAATCGACCCCAAGCTCCGGAACTCTAGCAATGGAGTTGTCTTCTTCCTTTAGAACCAAGTCGAAACGGAGTTCTCTTTGGAAGATTCTGCAACAATAGCAAATTTTACATACGATCGAAAAGAAAAGGTCAAAATGGGTGAGGCTGTGGAACAGAAGTTCCACTTTCAAGCAAGATTATCAAAGCTGTCCTAAACTTACTTGATTACTCACGAGACAGAACGAAATCCAGCAACTGTGAGAAAAAGAGAGAATAAAGCATTCGTACCTCTTTGTCTTTCAAGAAAAGCGAGAAAATCATGTACTGAAACCCTAATCTTTTCTTGTACTGGCTCCTGAACTCGAACCTTTTATGCTTGTCTTCAGAGAAAGCGACGATCTGGGGAGCTTAAAGTCGAAGTGTGAGAGAGATCTCGAGGTGCTGAAGCCAGAAAAGAAGCTAGTACTCTTCACCCAAACCCGAATGCCATTTGCACTGATTTGTTTTCTTTTTCAGTCGTCCAAAAAGAATTTCTGATCTACAACAACGAGATCGAAACCAAGGAATGCGATTTACAGTGGAAGTCGAACATCCAAACTGTCCACGAAGCTTTTGTTTTTGTAATTTTATTTGGGACAAAAATGTATTTTCTTTTGATTTATGAGCTAAATGTCTTTGAGACGAGAGGTTTAGAGATGCAAAGCTCTTCGATAGTTCGATTTCGATGGCCAACTCCCAGGTCACGCTTTTTCCAAATTCTTTGGTTGAAGGTTGTTGAAATATACGCCATTCCTTTGTTTTTAATTACAGCTCCAGCCACTGCACCTTTTTTTTTAAGGGGTTAAGCTACTGCACTTATGTCCAGAGAATGTTTGCGTAACAGATTTTAACTTTTCATCAGCAAACAACTTGTATAGCAATGCATATTTCTTAATTTTGAAAACTTGAATTGTTTTTTTTATAAATTGTTATCAAACGGGTTTCTTGTCACTTGTTTTCAAAAACCTAAAAAACAGTGATTGTTACCAAACGGGTTTTTGTCACTTATTTTCAAAAACCCAAAAACAGTTGGAACTGTTTTTAGTTTTCAAACTGTTTTAAAAAAAAAACGTTACCAAACGGCCTCTTAGATTTCCACTCTTTGTTTTCGCATTTCATCATTTGATTAGATATTGTTTTAATCATTTGATTCCATTTTTTTAAGGATATTATCCTCCTAAATGTAATCTGTCCTTTCTCCACGTTCCATTACGGTCTTTTTCTCTTTCCTCCGCCTAAATCTAATGTGTATTAATGGAAGGCGGACCATATAGTTCCTATCAATAATTTTATTTACAGCTTTGAAGTAGTGCAATTCAATGTGGGTCCTACACAAAAAAATAAACTTGAACAAATGGATGAACCTTAGGAGAACGGCATCCTATATATGCTACAAATAAAATTGTAGATTTGTATTTACTCTACTGTGGTCAAGATTTGTATTATGTATCGTTTTTTCTAATAAGGTATTTGTTTTTCTTAGACTACAATAAAGCGCTGAACATTTGAATTGCATACCAAAAACGAAGTAAAAACAGAAAAGAACGTCAAGGTCTCCTTAGCCTCCAAACGAATACATAATGACTGGTTTGTCTGCTATTTGGCTAGCAAACGTCTTCAATAGTTTCCAAGTAATTGCCATGAGAACACTAATAAACGTCTGGAAGAACACATATATAAAAATGAGAACTCAATAAACATGTGACCAAATAGAAAGAAGGAAAATTACTTTGAAGCTGCAAAGGAAGATTACAAATAGAAAGAAGGAAGATTGAAACCATAGTTTGCTTTGCGGGGAAGTATGGGATAGAATATAATCCATTTAACTTGGAGGGGAAGGAGGATTCTCTCCATTTCTAGTCTTCTTAATTCGTCACACTGCCGACAAGGGTTCGCTTGAAATGGATTGCATTTAGTACATGGACCACTCCAAGAAATTAGTTGGAAATGAGAGTAAGGACACTGAAATTTGATCTCACCTCTCTGACTCTCTCATTTTGACAATAAAAATTTTAATTTGGATTTACTTAGAATGCCTCAAACCCATGAACCATCAACATGCAGCCATCTTACCACCGCCAATCCGGGATTTGTAGGCTTGAATTCCGAGTTGTAACATGCAGCCATCAACATAACCCTATGGCTTGAATTCCGAGTTGTAACATGCAGCCATTTATGGCATACCAAAACCTACTCCTAACCCCTTTTTTTACGTAACTGTGCAGGGCAGATTGCCGCGATTGTATTATGAAAGGTTAAAATATAAATAAAAATTAATATTTTATAATAATGACTTAAGGGTTGGGTTCCGGGAAAGTTGAGCTAAATCTTAACTTGCCTATAACCCGATTTATGCCATACCAAATCCTAACCATGCGGGGTAAGTTACCCATTTAACTCACCCCATTGCCATTTTTACTATTAGCAGGGTGCACTTGTGGTACTGCACTTGGAGAACTGTTACAACTGTCAAGATTTTAAAAGAATAGGCAAAGTTTTGACCATGCTAACTCCATATTAATTATGCCTTAAGAAAGAACGGTAAGGGCTTTTTAGAGAAGTCGTGTATAATTGTTGGCACACTTCCTAAGGGGCCTATTCTCATTATATATAGCATAGATGAGGTGCATAAAAGATAAATGCACTTATAATCTGAATTCCGATGCTCACCTTCATTTCAAAAATGGAAGAAAGAGAGAGGCCCTTGACTTAAAATTCTGAAGCTTTTAGCAAGTTAAGGTGCAAGAAAAGCTATTGGTACAGTAAGTTGTAAGCTGGTAAATCTTGGATTCGACGAACATCTTCTAAAGCCAGTTCCCTCTCCAGTTGAGTCCGCGTTACTTGTAAGACCTCCTGATGAAATGGAACAACGAACAGTTAACCTTTCATGTGCATGGTACAAGCATGAGACAAACAGAGATAGAGAGTGTGTTTGTGTGTACATTAAACTCCATGTAGGAAGCACGCATGGCCAGCCACTGAGCATCCATCATTTCAAATGCTATACAATATAATACATCAAAGGCCTCTTCATCTTCTGCAATGAGAAACATATGGATTATAGTAATTAGATAGGCTCCAGAATCTAATTATGCTGAGTGACATTGTATTTACCTCCTAAAATTTTTACAAAATTGATTCCTGGAAGACATTTTGGTTTTGCTGCAAAAAAAATGGAGAACAGAGATTTTCAGAACAAGAATCACAACATATGTAACAAAATAATGTGTCCATACTAGCAAACGGAAGTACAAGATGGACTCCAACACCTTCTCAGGCAGAGAAAGGCATAAATAGTTTATGATATGAGACATCATTTTAATGCCTGTTTTACAATCCTAAAGAGCCATGGTGCTTGATTTGATGTATTCTATTAGTCCCACAAATTTTGTTTATTAGTCAGGTTCCATCCTTTTAGGCGTCTGAGCCAATCTCTACCTCTCAGGCTCGAGACATGGAGAGATATCTAGAACATCTCAGAAAAATAAATAAAATGACTACCTTCCACCTAGTGTAAGCTGCTGTGGAGAGAAGGTGAAAAAGACCATCTACCACCAGAGTAAAAACCACATAGAGTAAGCCCACAAAGACGGTGGCGGCAAATATATGGTGATATGCTATGATCGAAAACAGAGAGCTTTCATTTGACATGTTCTATCAGTCCTAGGGCTTTTGGTATATCCATTAGGAGTGCAACAGCCTGTTTGGTTCTTTAAGAAGCTAAAGACTTTCCTTCGATTTGACAAAGTTAATCATAGGTTATAGAAAATTAATGACGACAAAACACAATACTGGGCATCTTGACCCTTCAGTGAAGGATCTTCAGACAGTAAATTATATGCAACATCACTTCAAAAAATTTTAACCCCCCATGAGAAGAAAAACTAGATTCAAAACTCTTGACGATCACAAAAGGCCTTTACATCTCCAAAATCTTGATAAAATGTTCTACACGATAATATATGCCATCATATCATAAAAATAAAAAGCTCCAGGAATAAATAATAGAACAGGATAAGATACCAACACATTTATGCTATCCTCATCTTAAATTTTACTCATGATATAAACACCAGAAATTACTAATTTCCAAGATCAACAACTCTATTTAGATAATTACCTACCTTTATTGATGTTAACATTCATTTCTGGTGAAATGAAAAAGCCTTTACCACCCTAACTCTATCGAGAAAGATGTTTGCTCTAACACCAATGTTGTCTTGGTTTCACTAAATGCAAGGGAAAATAAGGTGAAAAAACACAAGACTGGAGAACAAGACAACCTAAATAGCCACACAGCAAGAACCAATATAAATATCATTATTTTTAATTACAAACCTGAATACAAATCCAACATCTGAATCAACATAAATGATACATTAATGCCTGCAACAGCAAAGGGGTATTCCCAAGTTGCTCGCTTTCCATCTTGCTTGAACAATAACCTATGAAAAGAAGCCTTCATTTTGAATTTCGAGTACAATTAGTAAATTATGAGCATAAGTGATTTTGGACGTTAAAAGTTGTTAGTGAGTAAACTTAAAAAAAAAAACTACAGCATGATCCTTTCCAGGAGCAAAGAGATAGACTAGAAGGCATACCGGATAAGTCCTGGCAAAAAATAACAAATTCTCAAGAGAGACAAACCCACAACCCCTACAGAGAGAGAGAGAGGGAGACAATAAAAACAAAAACAAAAACTGGTGAGATGTAGACAGACAGTTCCAGACATAAAAAACTATTCAAATATCAAGATAATATGTCCCAACACTAGCTCATCATAGTTCAACATTCAAATAGAGACATTACCAATTATATCTACTTTATCTAATCAACTAACAAATATATGCATATGGTTCTCTTTTCCACAGATGAGGACGATTCACATATGTGCCCAAACATTCTCAAGAGAACATCTACAAAGTAGGCATCAGTCAATATGGAGGTAACATAACTTTATTGCTCCTCTCTATGATTGCCCAACATCATAATTGAAACTGTAACAGTTGCCTGTTACAGCTGACTGAATGGCATTTATGCAACAGTGCCACAAATAATATGACCATAATGGTACTTCCAGACATTATGATATTTTAGTACCATAATGGTACTTGCAGACATTATGATGTTTTAGTTAAAGACGATTACTCTTGTACCTATATTAAACAAAACTTTTATCATTACAAATAGAAGCTAAAAATTGAAACACAAACAAGCATTTAGAATAATAATTGTACCTAAAATCAGTTGACGGATTAGGACCCTGCCACCCCATTTCTTTCCATTGCTCAGAGATCAGGCCTCTAAGATCTGTATCTGGAAAGGCGGCATACCATAGTGCTCTAAGGGCTTCCTGTCAATAAGAAAGGAATTTACTAACAGCTTAACGATTCAGCACCCAACATGTACATTATAATGGTAAAGTAACTGTTTTCAGTAGCTAAAATACTATAATACATACTCCCCTGGGAGAGAAAAAAAACCCTCATGAAAAGATGTATACAAGATCATGCTCATACAAGTAATCCACATGGCCATTATAGCTATTTGATCCTCAGGATGTATGATATCAAAACTCTCTTTCAATTCCAGCTATTATCTTTTACAAATAAATCAGACAGTCCTGAGTCAACTAAGAATGAAGTAAATATTTCCTTTTCTGATATATTTAGAAATCTTGAACATCAGATATGATTTAAAAATGAAATCAAAATAAGCAAATTCCTGATTCAAGTTACGTAAATTTAATGTTGTTATCATCATCATAGGCACTCCCACAAAGTGGGAAAGAAAAAGAAGGGCCACAGACATATTATTCGCACTTTCCATGATGAAAAGAAGCTGAATAGTTATGGTTAAGTTGTCCCTGCATTAGTGACACATAAGAAACAGAGGGAGGAAGAAGAATGCAAACAAAGAAAGAAAGAAATAGAGAGATTGCCAGAAACCAAAAATCATAGACTCTTCTTTATAAAGTTTAAGAGAATTACGGCTAATATAAGAATTCAATACCTGATGATCAGGGCGGGTCTCATCAAAAGGTACATGTAATCGTTCTTGAAGCCTGTGCAGTCTTTTTTCCTGCTAGGAAGCAAATACCATCAGTTCTATAAGAAAAACAAGAAGTTAGACATCCAATTAGCCAATCAAGATTGCTCAATAACAAACAAGGCTCATAAGAGAGCCTGATAAAGCTTATTATCTTAACAAGCTGCCTGATTAATAAAAATTGTGGTTGTAGCCTTAGCTCAGCTATTGCTTGGTTTGCAAATCACTATGCATTCATGGGCTTAGGGTTGGATATTACCTAATCTTTAATGAGCTTAAGCATACCTAAGTAGAGGTAAGTTCAAGCCTGAACCAAAGCTCAGAAAGGAAAAGCTCAGCTCAGCTCAGCTTTCTTACACAATAGAATTTATCACCACAATAATATAACAGCGTTGCCAAGGATATTCTATAAACAAAATCATCAACGCTTCGAAGAACTTCCCACAACTACAACGTGATAAATTCTGTGGAGGACAACGGATAAGAGACAATTCAAGGGATTGATGGCGAAGCAAATCTGGAAGGTATCTAGTAAGCCAGTATATCTTCAGTCAGAATGGCTATGCACAAACCATCAATGCTATATATGTATGCCATACACCATGCAAAAAACAGAAGCAATAAAATAGATAAACATAGAAGTCAACAGGAACCACTATTTAAACAAGTCAAATTTACCTGAAGTGGGCTCAGAGAATAGTCTAACTTATCATTTCCATGGCGTTTATTGCCAAAGCGAAAAAATAATCCTCCTATCCATGATCGTGATCCAACCATAGCATTAGCTGCAACCACCAAATACTGATCACTAAATTAAGAGAAATTCTTGAGGGAAATCAAATGATTCAAATATCTATCATGTAAGTGAAACATTTTGTGACATTTGAGTTCTATCCAATGTTCATATGGCCCTTGGCAAACATCCCTGCAGAATAACTTATCAGTCAGCCCAGAGGGAGTGGGTAAAGGTTTTCAACACACAAAATGGGGATTCATGGGTAGGGCAATTGGCAACTGAGGCATGTCCCTGAATTGTAAACATAGATGTCCAAACTTTTATTGATCTTGTCTTGGAAATACTTTCACTTAGAATTTTTTGGGCAGTTTATTTGGCAATGAATATCAATATTTGGCAATGGATGTATGAAACAGTCTTCACTCATTAACCGAAAGAAAATATTGGAAAGGATCAGAAGGTCACTGATCAGTTCTCTATGACAAATATCCATGAGAAGAAATTTACTCAGAAGTTCGAAAGAGCATGAAATAAGAAAACAGAAAAGGGAACAGATTTCAATGGAAAAAGAAAAACAAAACAATACACGAGAAAAAAAGAAAAGAGCAAGAAGTGGTTTGATATTAAAAATAAAGAAAAACAAAAGCATTGCCCATAGTATCCACATGAGATTTCATATTAAAAAAAAAAACCTTTGCAACAATTAAATAATAGATCAAAAAAAATTACATGAGATGCATACATTTTTACACTATGTAACTAGGAATTGTTTCCAATAATTATTACATCGAATAAAATTATCTGATACCAAATGACTACACATCATCACCACAGCGGGCCACCAAAATTGCTATTCCTTTAAATGAAAGGTTCCTAGAATTAAATAATATTTTGATTTAACAACTTGCTTAATGGTCAATAATAATTCTCTACCATCTATTGTACGCAACAATAGATAGTTTTGTCTGAATAGGTCAAGCTTCTTGATGAGGCATCAGTTCTTTTACCACATGGAGGATAACAGCTAATCTGCACCATCCATTTTCAAGATACCCTTTAGATGGGTGAAGTGGGTAACTCTTTCACCCTTGTCAGCATAACAAATACTTGCATATTAGTCCTCTTTCATATGAAAGAAGCTAATTTTTTTAAAAGAGTTTTCAATAAGTTAGATACTAAAATAATGGGGCTACTTTTTGCCATCTGGCAAACATGTTTACTGATGGAATTTTTTACTTTGAGAGGGATTGCCATTTCAAAGGGCACACGAACAAGTCACATTAACTCAAGTTCCATGTCTCAAAATCATGTTGTGCAAGGATTCAGAATCATATTGCACAAGGTTCATTTTCTAGAACTTCACACTGCACCTATCATCTTTATATAATGCTAAATATTAAAGAGAGTGGTTACATGCAGGTGTAGATATAAGAAATAAGCAAAATCATTAATTATTCTAATAAAATGCCAGGGTGAGACCTCAAGGGCGCAAGGTTCCATGAAAACAAAGGAGAAATCCAATCTTCTTGGTAGGAAGTAAAAGAATTCCCAAAAAAAGGAAAAAAGGAAAAAAGGAAAAAGAACTAAGTATGACAAGAAGTCCAAAGCATGAAGCTTCATCCATGGCAAGAGGGAAGACAAAGACGGAATTGCTTCACATTCAGAGGAAAATAAGTTACAAACAATTTTCACATTCAAGGCTGTTCAGCAGTGACTAATAAAAATGTAAATCAGACAAAAGGGGTGTCCAAGAAAGAAGAAAATAAACAATATCCATAGCAGAAAATCTTTGTGAAGGGTTGCAAGAACTTTACTCACTAAAACATTGGGCCGACTGCGCTATTACGTGAGCAAAATAATGTGACCATGCCAACTTTTCATGTCCTCCTTTTCGCCTCCAATAAACTTCATCCTCATCGACCTGTATTTTCAAGACTCATTAACACCATCAATTAATTAAACTCAAGTAACTCTTTCACAATTTCTGCAAGCTGCGAGCTGCAAGGTAGATTTTGTTTGCTTGTTCTAAAAATAACGGCTTTATAAACCAAAAGTTAAATTTTGATGAAACTTAATAAGTGAATTGATCAAAGCAGGAAAATTAATGAATTTTCGAAATTTCAAGGTAAGTTACCCAAGTGGCAAGATATTTGAAGTCATTACAGAAATCTCAGACTTCTGACACATGAAAATCTTCTAGAAAGAAGAAAAATAACGGATGAAAAGAAGTCCAACAACTAGTGCTTATAAAAATAAAACATTTCAGAATTGAGAAATGATAAATTAGTGAAAACAAAGGTGAGGAGAGAGGATAGTTTGATAAGGGGTTGCAAGAATAACAGCATAATAGACTGAGGAATGAAGTTAGGGTTGGAGATGAAATATTACAGTTCAATGCGAAGCTCTTGGGGAAAGAAATGGCGAGAATAGAAAGGACAACAAAGGCGAAGGAGCAAGGTGGGGCCTTACCTTGTATCGAGAGGAGCAAGAAGGGATACATTGTCGACGTCTTAATCTCATCTCGAGCAAGGATCGAAATGGGATTCCTCCTCCCTTTCAAACCGAAAGGAAAAAGGAAAAAGAGGAGAAAAATGATTGCAGCAGCTCATGCTCTGTTCCTCCTAATTCAATCTCTCATCATTCTCTCTCTCTCTCTCTCTATGCACAAAACACGAGAGAGAGGGTCTCAGGCACGTAAATTACCGACAGGGATCAATGGAGAAAGAGAGATTGCTTTTTGAGAGAAAAAGAGCAAAAGCAGATAACGGTAAGAGCGCAATCAGTGGGGTTCCTCGCATGAGCTTTTACTGTAAATTCTGAAAGCGTCGTAAACCCAAAAAGAAAACAAAGTCCTAAAGAGATTTCGGGTAAAGTGCTAAATTAACAAAAGGCATATGAGACAAAAAGAGAACACATGGTCGCAGGGACAGATAATGAAAAGAAAAAGCAAAGAAGAAAGGAAAACAACAATGATGGTATGAAGAAGGAATTCCATTTGCATCCACACATCCATAGAGAATTACCAAAGAAAGGGAGAGGAAAAAAGAGACGTACCAGTACCAGTAGCAGTCATCGAATCTAGGTCGAGAAGGAGAAACTGGGGCAGAGGAGATGAGGAGGCGAGGGCACTGTAGGCGTGGGATGTGACGAGAAAGACGGTGGGGCCAAACCTGGTACAGGGGAAGCAGGATGTGCATCTGATTTCCACTCTCTCTATTCCTACAGGACAACCATCTGATGATTCGCTCTGCCCTGGTTCACGCTCCCTGCCACCGTTATCAGATTTTTTCCTTCTGAGTATCGGGAACAAACAACAAACACAACCTCTCTCGCACCTCCCAGGCCGACGCTATGAGACTAAACCAGGACCCTCCATTGATGCTGAAAGTCCGCCTACTTAATAGCTGTCTCAAAAACCCTATCTCTCTCTCTCTTCTCTCAATTCCATTCCCGTGTGTTCTACGAATGGGCATCGTCTACAGTGGACTAACTCACCGGGTTGGACGTCCCACGCACTGCCACCATTACAATAGTTAACGCTGCACGCTTTCCTGTCCGGCTATCCCAACTGAACGTATCAGACTTCGTGGAAATTGGTTTTTAGTGTTATTTTTCAAAATAATTCATATATAGTCGGTAAATTCTTAATAATTAAGAATTAGTGATACTTTGTTTAAATAATTGAAATTCAATATCATTTTACTGTTAATAAAGACTTTCTTCTGCTCATGCCGTTCAAAGAATTTGAAAACCTTTTCATTCTAACAATTCCCTTCTAAGAATTTGAAAACCTTTTCATTCATTTAGGTACAAATGGGGTTTGCAAGTCTTTTTTAGGGTATTTTTGGAAAAAGGAAAAAATTCTTTACGAATAGTAAAATAACATTGAATCCCAATTATTTGAATAAAGTATCATTAATTCTTAATTTTAAGAATTAGTTGACTAAATCTGAATTGTGTTGAAAATATATCACTAAAACCCAATTTTCCCTCCGACTTCTGATTGCAAATCCATTTCGTTACGCGCAAAATCCATGCACGGATCACACGTTCAATATATTAAAATGTCGTTACGCCCAAATCCATCTCTGAAACCCCATTAACGAATATATGAACGTATGAACGCCATATTAATAACAAAGGTACATGTGCTGGGATAGCAATGGAGCAGGTTTATAAGGATTTTAACTAATACCAAACCCTAACCCGCTCTTATCAGGTTGGTAATGGGGCGGGTCGAAATGACCCGTTTAAAGTATTAAATGCAAAAAATATGTATTAAAAAGAATATATAGATTAATAATAAATTATTAATAAATATATTTTTTGTACGCTATATATGAAAATAATATTTTGATATATTAAGTTTGGGTTTGGGGTGGGATTTAACCCAATTTTGACTCTACCATTCGCCGCGGGGGAGGGGGAGTGGGCGCGAAGGCGGGCGGTGGTGGTTTGTTTTACCCATGAAATGGGCCGTGCTCGAACAAGGTCCAAACAAGAGCAAGGCGAATACAACACGGCTCGGCACATTTGTCAACGGGCTCGGCATTGTACATAGTACGGCCCAAATAACTAAAGGAGCTTAGCTTAGGATATCCTAGAGCATGGGCCTTGTTGAAACTTCCAGGTTTATGTCAGCAAGCACTAGTTGCCTTGCTGGTGAGTTCAAATTGCAATGAAATCGTCTGCTAGTTTTCCATGAACTGGGGACTGCTTTTGGAGTGGGATGCTTCCACGTGGAGCATCCTACGGTTAATGTTTTCCACTTTTTGTAAATGTTTTATGTAGGGTCAAATTTAGATGATGGGTCAAAAGTCAAAACCATTTTTGCAGGCATGGCACATATAGTATATAGTTTATACGACCCAAGGTTCTTAATGTGTTCTTTATTGAGGGACCCCAGATTTTGCAGCAAAATGAAGTTCAGAAAGCCCCTGAAAATCTTCATTACAAGTGGATCATTTTTCCCAGAAATTTGAATGGCTTTCAGAATTCAGAGCAATGAATTTTGGTTGACAAACCTTCCCTCAAATAGGATTCTGAGTGCTTTCTGATGTAGAACAGGCTATTTGCTACTAGCTCTTAAATTGCTCTCAGAATTAATGCTTACTGGCACTACGTACTAACTGCGATGACGTGAAAAAATCTCTCCCATTTTTTTTTCTTTTGTTTTCTTTCTCAGTTTCATGTATTCATGCAATTTCTCTCCCATTCATTGTTAAGTTTAGTGCAAAAATTTTCCATTTCAAAGGGTTTAAGCGTACGTGCCTGCAAATATATATAACCAAGCAAAGTGCAGAAGGACCAAATACGGTTTAAGGACAAAATCAAAAGAAGCTCTTCTCCATTAAAAATACAAAAGGAAGCCAAGGCTACATCACACAAAGGTAAAATGGCTTGTATGATACAAGGAGGTAGTGAGACAAAAGAGGATGCTCATGAGTTCTTGTCATGGAACAGGATAAGACTTGCTATTGCACATGCACTTATACGCCATGGGACATGTCTCTGATTCTTCAAGCGAAGCGCACACGAAGCTCACCATTACTAGTCTACATGGCGAACAAGAACCACAGGCATGCGAGCAATCGGGCAAGCTCGACCCTGCAATTTGCAAGGTATCTCCTCCTCTCGGTTTCATTGGCCTTGCTATAGGCCTTCTTTCCCAGTAGGACTCTGGATTCTCTGCAATACCATCTATAATTGTCCTTGGCTTTGAGAGATGACGATGATGGCCATGATCTGAATTTGAGACATGCACGAGAACAGCGATTTTAATTAAGAAACTGCCAACCGAGTACAGTCTATATTTAAAATCCATGTACTAACGAATTCATCTATGTACAAATGCCAGCTACGGCAGAGACACTTCACCCCTTTACCCAAGTTCATCTCTCTCTTTCTCCCCTCATTTCAGATGAGAAATATCACTCGGGGAAAACTACAGTAGTACTGAACAATCATTTTTCTTTTGTACTTGGGTAGGTGAGTGTAAAGTAGAATCAAGAAATCACCCATGCATCCATGGTTTGTGATGGGTCTCAAACCATGGTTTTCAGGCGGCGTGCCGCCGAAAAATCGTGTTTTTTTCAATTGTCGAAATAGATCGACACAAAAAATCGGTTCTGAAAATATCGACCAATTTTTTCAGCGTGCCAAGCAAAACGGACCGAAATTCACAAAAAATTGATTTTTTGCGATAAAGAGGAAAAAAATCGATTTTTTTAAATTTTATCAGCGATTTTTTGGCGACGTGCCGGAGAATAAAAAAATTCAATTTTTTTCTAATTTTTTGCTTTTTTTATAATTTTCTGGCGTTTCGCCTATACACCGTTGCCGCCCATCGGCACCGAAACTGTAATCCTTGTCTCAAACTGAGTCAAGTGTTGGCTAGGCAACAATGGATTATGGATTACTAGCTAGTACCTAATATTGCTATATGCATATTGTGTATATCAAATTAAGTGCTAACACACCATAATAACAACTCAACAGACGTACGCATATATAATAGAATATGCAATATTCAGAAATTTAGATCGAGTTAGAAGGGACGGTAAGCATACGTGAGCGAGGCCGGCCGATGCGCCTAGCAGTCATGGCAGTCGGAACTAGTAGGAGAAAGGCAAGCAACGCCGCTAAAGAGACGAGATTCTTCATGTGGCTTGGCTTTGATTCTTTCGCTTACAAGCTAGCTAGAGATCAGAGGGACTGAGATGTGGGTGGGAATATGGTGGAAAGGACAGAGATGAAGAGGTTTATATTTAAAGGGGGAGAGCAAAAAGAAGGTATTGAAGCAAATCACAGGCAGAATAAGGAGAGGGGTTGTGAAGAATGAAGATCACATGAAAGAGGGTGAAGAATGGAGGGAGCTCACAGGTTTGAGCGGGGCCTTTTTGAGTTTTGAACCTTTTGGTTCTCGTCACGGAAGGGAAGGAGAGGGGTGGTGAAGAATGAAGATCACATGAAAGAGGGTGGAGAATGGAGGGGGGCTCACAGGTTTGAGCGGGGCCTTTTTGAGTTTTGGTTCAAGTCACGGAAGGGAAGGGCAGGCTCTTGATGATGAGTGGAAGGGTTGAAGAACCGGGGGGCATTCGAGTGATTCTTTTACGTGAACTCCTGAATGGGAAGGCTCAGGGCAGACAGACTGAACAAACGAAGCTAATAAATAAATCTACGAGTTTACGTGCTTTTAATAACATCTCACAAAAGGCCCCATAATATTTACTCTGGTGACATCTGGCATGCCCTCTATTAAATTCGAGGTGTCAATTGGTTCGGTTTAAAATAAAAAACGGAGCAAGCCGGAACAAATTTTTTGGTTTTTCGCTAATTCGTGTCTGTTACAGTTTGGAAAAGAAAAAAAAAACCAAATTAATTTGGTTCTTTTTCGATTAAAGCTTCTATTTATAGCGAACTAAACCAAAAACCCAACCATATTAAAGTAAATATATCTATAATATATTTAATATTTTTGTTTGGGGTAAGGAGAATTGAATTTTAGAGATAATTTTTAAAGATAACCTAAATTCAATAACGTAATTCTTGGTAATTGAAAAATAAGAGTTATTTTGTAAAAAAAATAAATTGAGAATGAGTGTCATCTTACTGTTTAAATGGATTTCTTCGAAAGATATCCTTAAAAGACTTGTTCTGGAGGCTGCAAGCGATGGCAACAACTCGAACGATGACCTGTGTCTATTAGCTGGAGAGTTGTTTGTCAAGCATTATTTCTCTATGATAAGGGTGGGAGTGAAACCCAGGTCTTAGCTTTGACAAGCACGAGACCTTAATTACCACAAACCCAAGTGGTACCCTCCCATTAGTTGAATTTGTTTTCCCTTGAGGACTGCATTCAGGCACAATGAAGGGCCAAATATATACTACTTATAAGTAAGCTTTTGAGAGTACAGGCTCTAAAAAATACAAAAAAAAAAAACCTTATAAATAAATCTTATATCAACGAAGTATAATCTTTAAATGGGTGAGGCGCATCCAGCTTAAGTCATGGTCCATGCTTATTATGACCGCACTTACAAGGCAATACCACAAAAGTTTTTCCACCTCCACTGTCACCTTTAGTGACCATCTGCATTTCTTAGTTACACACACCTTGTAGCCACATTAATGCCATCACCGCTCCTACCACCACTGCAGCAGCTACTGCTGCCACAATGACGCCCAGAATTTCTCGTACTAGTGATAATACAATCGAGATAGTTGCTCCTGGTACCAATATCGCCATCGTTATTGCTGCCGCAGTCATTGCAGCCACTGGTACTCCCGTTGCACTCACCATCAGTGTGACGAGCACCACACCCAGCAGCACCGCCATGGTTGCCTCTAAAGCCTCCCAATTCACACTTTCATCAACATCACCCCACCCATTGCCGTTGTTGTCCCCACCACCGCCATTGCGGGAGCCACCTTTACCGCTACCTCCACCCTCTCCACCACCTCGGTTTTCATGTTCGTGATATATCCTATCAGAGGCAATCAGAAAATTCCATATTTAGATACAGTAGGTCATCGGACTACAATAAATTTTTTAGTACAATACCTGTAAACCGTATTTAGAAACTTTATGCCGTGATAATATCGGCCGCCGATTCAGCTCCCTTAACAGATGATTGAACTAGTTCGGTATCCTACCAAAAAAGAAAAAAAGAACTAGTTCGGTAATTTCCTACTTTCACTATATATTATTATTGTGATTACAATGTCGAAGACTACCATAACACAATGTAATGGTCTTGCACAGCGTTTTCAGTTTCGGGGCGTGCCGCCAAAAAATCGTTTTTTTTTCAATTGTCGAAACGAATCGACACAAAAAATCGGTTTTAAAAAAATCGACCGATTTTTTCGGCGTGCCAGCGAAAAATTGGCGGCGTGCCGAGCGAAACAGAGCGAAACTCACAAAAAATTGATTTTTTGCAATAAAGAGGAAAAAATATCGATTTTTTTAAATTTTATCAGCGATTTTTTGGCGGCATGCCGCCGAAAAATCGACAGAATAAAAAAAATTCAAATTTTTTCTAATTTTTTGCTTTTTTAAAATTTTTTGGCGTTTCGCCGGCACGCCGTTGGCGTGCCGTTTTTTCCGCGATATTGTAATCCTTGGTCTTGCATATGTAAGGTCAAACGTCCCTTGGTGTTTTAGGTGCTTAATAATTTTTCTCGAACTCACGTCCATGTATCAAATGTCGAGCCCACAATGTTAAGATGTCAGTGATGTGTTTTCAAATATCTCATCTGAATAAAAAAGGTATATTTGGCGGTGCTCAACATAGGAGGGATTGGGTACAATAAGGCATGATGGGTCAATGACTCGAGTGAGAGACAAAAGAAGCTTAGGGGATCCTCACATGTCTCAGACTTGAGAGCTCCTTTGGCGATTGAACAAGTAGAAATGCTAATTGGGCCGGGCCAGGCCGGCACAAGCCAACACGCTTAAAGCATGCCCATTGCCGGCATGGTCTGGGCACTAATATCAGGCCCTGGGCTTGGCAAGGCATGGCCCGCTAGGCACGTCAACCTGTGAAGCACGTGGGCAGCACAACACACTTTAAGTGTGTTGGGCCGTGCTGACCCACGGGCTTGCGCGCTGTGCTAGTAGGCGCGGACACACCCAATAGCTAGCCTTTAGGCATTTAAAAAATAACCTCCAACAACTATATAACAGCCATATTAGGGAGTATACTTGTAATTGACTGTAAATGATCATTTCTACCCTTCCAACAACCAAATAACATTCATATTTGAGAGTCAAGGTAGTAAAAAACCACTTTTGGTTTTTTATAAATAGGCTTAACCCTTCCCACACCAATCTTCTCATAGCTTATAAGAGTCTTATTTAGAGATTTTGCCAATTAGTAAAACTATTTATGCACAGAATAAGATTTCGCCCATTGACAAATCTCTGAACAAGACTCTTACAAAGTTATTGTAACGTCGCAACTTGCTACAGCAACGATATTGTCTGCTTTGGCCCATTAGGCCTCACGGGTTTTACCCCAAAAGGCCTCTTTGTTTGAGGGAGTTATAAGCCTAAATATATAGCCCTTCACCTTTTCCTCTCCGAGTAATGTGGGACTCAGGATCTTAAAATCCACTCCCTTTAATGGCTGCACGTCCTTGTACAATAGCCTGCCAGCCCATTATCCCGAGCCCGCCCACATGCACTAAATAACGTCCAGGTCCCACATTTCCAGTTGGGGTCCGGCTCTAATACCATTCTATAATGCCCCAACTCCCTACAACAACGACATTGTTCGCTTTTGTCCACCAGGCTTCATGGTTTTGCTCTTGGGTTTTATCCCAAAGGCCTCGTTGCTTGAGGGAGTCACATGCCTACATATAAAGCCCTTCACCTTTTCCTCCCTGAGCAGTGTGGGACTCGGATCTCAAAGTTATCATTTTTTTTTCCTTTCTTCATTTTCTTTTTATCCTAGTAATCAGGTTATATCTTCAAAATAGCTCTTCAATAAGGAACCTTCGAACTCTATTTAGACGTGAAGAACCATTTTGAAGATAGAACCTGATTACTAGAATAAAATATCTCCTTTTGACTTATGTTGTATAATAGTGTACGTATTGTTGCATTTTCAAAGATTGTTTACGTACCATCCATGCTCAGTAAAACCTTCTTGGCTTTTCTCTTGCAACCTGATGGTACGTAAAAGGTTTTTTTTCTCAAGTTTTTTTATTTATTACGTGGCCCGCGGGCAGCCTTTTAACCCATTTGCCACATCTTGGCACGGCACGGCCCCCTTAACCGTGCAGTGGGTTGGGCCGTATCAGGTGTTTTGGAAAATGGGCCAGACATGGCACGCCCCACCGGACCAACACAATTAGCAAGCCCAAGACTAATAAAGAATATATACAAGTGAAAAATGAGCCATACTGAAAAGTACAATGCTAAAAAGTGCCCACTTGAGAAGTGATAGGCTTAGACTTAGATAATTTCTAGCAAAGAAATAGAGAAGGCTCAAAAAATAAGCTACTTGTCTTTGGGGAAAGAAAAAAGAATTCTTTAAATAAGAGAGGGTTCTTATATTTATAGAAAAGGTAAGATCTTCAAGATTGTGAAACTTGTCACAATTTGGGGCCTTCAAGAATTTTTATATTTTTATCTTGAATTCAGTCTCATTATTATCTAGATTTATGATTAGAATCAAATGAAAAGTTAACAATGGGGAAAATAACTATAATAAAGAAATGAAGTTCTCGATTGGCACAAAGTATATAGATTCCATATATCAACATGCGAAATCGTAAATCACTTATACCCACAATACTCTCAATTGATATCCTAAAACTCATGATCAACACTTGTGTCCACTACCCCATAAGTCTAACTGGGAATCCCCCAAGTAGCCTCTCGTCCGTGATAGAGATTTCTACTTCGATATGCCGATTAAGTCTCACACTCAACATAAATAGGTTACACTGACTGATCTGCCAGATCACAATATGCTAATAATTTGCCGGGTAAGGCCTTGACATGTGTCATTGCCATCCAAAAAGGCAAAAAGAAACTGGTATGATAGGTATGTCCCGTTCACTCTCCGTTTTCAATGAATAGACGGACCATGCGTTCGCGCGTAGAATATTATTAAAAAAATAAAACGCAATAAATAAATTAAAGAAGACGAAGAGGAATAAAAAGGAAAATAACAAACAAGTCTGCCAACTAACAAAAAAAAAAAAAAAATAAATAAATAAATCGAAGAAACGAAAATCAAATGAAATAAGACAAGAAAAGTGGGTGGAGGGTTTACTTAACTGGAAGGCCTGGGAGAAAAACATGTCCAATTCGAAGGAGTAAATTCACGGGCATCGTCTCTACCGTCTCCACACTCCGGGGAAAGATCAGATCCAACAAGATTCCAGTGTATTCGCTGTACAGGCCTAGCGTCGCCACAGCCGTCCTTCTTTTAGGCTTGAGATGAAACTTTCTGCTGCATTGATGGTGGATCAAGAATAATGATTCTTTTCTGGGAAGGAAGGCATCGGAAACATATGCTGATGTGAGGTATGAACCGGTGATTATCCGACGATCTTTGGCTGCCTTGATGAAGTGTGTTTTGGCTGAAGTGCGATATGAACCGGGCTCGGTTTTCCGTCTGTAAAGGCCTGCGGCCTGACTTTTGAGTTGCCGGAGTAGTCATGGGCAACTCGCCGGAGTGAAGGAAGCCCTGAGATAGTGGTTCTTGGGTTACTGCGAAGAATGGCAGACATCGAGAGAGAGGATAGGGTGTAGGGGAGAAAGCTCGGCTTTCAGTCTAAAGACGAGGATTTGATTGATCTCAAAAGCACGAAACACTGCACAGGCCGATTTATTTGTTTTCAATTTTATAATATTTAGAGACGACCCGATTGGCGATTCCTTCTTTTTGTATTAAAAGGAAAAAAAAATTCCCTCGGTCTTTTTTCTTTGTACCCCACAAGAGAAGAAAATTCCGATTCGTCTCCTTCGGAGTAACCGTCTCGATCATCTGCGTAAATGCAAGGCACGAGTTCATTTCTAAACAAAAGCAAGATTCAATAGCAGAGCGATTGATCGCCCCTCATGCAACCTTGTTTCGGCCTTTCCAATATATAACCTTGCTATCTTAAATACTAAATCGCCATTAATGCAGATAATTTGAGCTTCCTCTGTTATGTATTGAAATAGTTAAGACCCATAGAAAACGGTGTTCAGGACAAACATTTGTGTTTGGCATCTGTTGTACATGTAGAACGTCTTTCACAGCAACTCCCCAAGTCCTACCTCTGATATTTGGCTTGAAAACAATGTTTGACATCAAAGAACACACCTCCCATTTTCAATAAGAAGCGCCCATTCCAGCAGCAGTTGCAGTTCCATCAACACGAGCGTATGACCGTACCAAGCCAGTCATCAGGAATGTTGCTTGTGATCTCCCCCTTCAGGGCTCTTAAGGAGTGGTTTGTAGCTGCCTGCATCCAACAAAATGCTGAGTACCAGGTCTAGTTGAGAACATTAACATGGAAATTTTTTTTTTTTGAAAAACCTTTACCTTTACAATGAAGACATCAATTCCCAGTTTAGCTATCATTGCAGCTTCTGATATCTTAGTAACCATTCCCCCAGTCGTATCGTGGGCCGCTACTGTTATTTCAACTGTTGATCACAGATTAAAATGCATCAAAAACTTATCAGTCTTGTACATCTTTGGCTGAAAAGTTATAGTGGAACTGGTTTACAAATATAATAAATGAAATGTGCTTGGAGGGACAGCAGCCCCAAAGGCGGATCATAAAATAATCACAAAGCAAAACTTCAAAAAATAAAAAATGTTGATCCATTTGGAATTTCAAATTACTCAAAGCAGTTATTAACCAATGGAACATGGATCAATAAGAAAGGAAAGTCTGAATGTCTGATTGTACAAGAGACTAGGTACTAGTGAACAAAGTCAGCATCAACATGTCTAAAATTACTCCTCTTTATATTTTTATTGGACCCTATTCCTCCTATGTGAAACAAACCTTTACAACAAACCATATTTCTTACAACTTTTTAAGACTTAATTAAAACACGCAACGGAAGCTTGGATTTTTACACATAATGTGATTTGCTATATATTTTTGTATGAAAATAACCTTCATGCTTGTCACTACCTTATCATGTCCATCCAGAGCACTTAGAAGGCATTTAGAAAAACATATAATGGCATTCAATTATGTGCACAGCTTCCACACAAAAGAGTGATAAATGTAACATGCCCATGCAAATTAAGCTATGTGATGGCCCTAAAACCCAGTCAAGTTGCATTATGGAACACAAAGTATTCTTACAGACCTTGCTTGCTCAAGTTCAATGTTGCTGGTTTCATTATAGACCACTTCCCATCTTTATCTACAGCTGTTAAGATTTGAAAAGGAAAGAGAAAAGAAATCAGTTCTGCTGGTCCCGTCCACTTTCACAAAAATCAACCCGGAAGTCATAAAATCACATCAAAAGAAACCCTGCATAATTATTTAAGCTGAAAAGGAGGTGGAAAATAAAAATGGACAAGCATGTGTAAAGAATCCAAGGTTCCAACCGTGCACTCACCAATCTCCTTCAGAAGTACTGCATTGGGGTCTGAAGGTGGATGGTCATAAACTCCAAACACATCTGTCTTCAAATATAATGGAAAGCATACAGAAAAATGTTCTATAGACATTACTGGAAGGCTAATAGTTTAAAGGACAAAAATGAGGCAGGTAAATGTGCAATGGTTTCAAGCATGGGGATCTCAGAAGCTGATCTTAACACACACATAAAATAATGTGACCATGGTCACCAGAGAGAAACCTGAAAATTAGTGACCATGAGCACCAGACAAACAACCTGAGGCAGAAAAGGGAACTGAAAAGACTCAAAAAAAAAAAAAAAAATCAAAGGAAACATACGTGAAACTCACCTAATTAGATGTAAATCAACAACAAAAGCTGAATCAAAATACTGATTCTATTTGAAAATCCGTTTGCCATGTAATTCTATACATTCCCTGGATGTGAATCATGGGCTTTTCCCATGAGTTTCAAAGTGTTTTGCCATATTTCTTGTTTTGAGGGAAAACATGCCACACCCATTGATAGACAGAGTTCATACAGAGGTTCAACTTGAGTTGCACCAAACTGAATCAAGGATATGAAACACTTGATATGCATCATGTAAAGAATGCATTTCCCATGCATCTCACATTGCCCTCAAATCTCAATAGCTTAGAAACGTTCTATGTTTTGCATTTACTTTAGCTAGTATTTCAAAAAGGTAAGATCTTATATACTACTCAATTTGGATGTAAAGGACAGTAGCATATTGGATATGTTGACATTGACATCCAGACACCACATGCTTTTCTCTGACACTAGTACACATTCCTGTATCAAAGATGCAATAGCACACCCAGAATATTCCCAACAGATGGCGGATACAAGAAAAACCACATATTTTGGCTTTAACAGCTCTGCCAGATGACGTATAATTACATCGCCACTCAATATGGAGCATCCCTGGTTAAATACATTGAATTAGTAAGTACTAGTTCTACCTGACCAAACAACTCAACAGGTTCAAGAACTGCACCTGTAGGTTATCAAGTACTGCATCGCCATGCAAAACCTACAAAAGTTTATAACAGTCGGTGTTAAATTAAAATTTTCCCGTGTAAACTTTTCCAGATCAGAACACACACAATTGCAAAAGAACAGGATAGTACATCCAAAAGCCTTACGTTTTCAAGTGTTCTTTTGTTGAAATCGTCTATTATTTCATCTTACCATAACAAATACCTAGTAATTCAATATATTTAATTCTTACATAAAATAAGAAACATACGCAATTACAGGATCTTGTCATGGTAATGTATCCTCATCTGAAACATGGGAAAATCATATAATTTTGCAGTTTTGAATGAGTTCTAGTTATTGCTTAACGCCTTCTAATAATTATTCTTCTATACCAGTACCTACTCTACTTCACACAAGCAATCAATCTGGACTGCAAGTGGCGAACTTAATACTACTAATTTAACCATCAATCAAAATGCCAATGATGAATGAACTACGGATCATGCTCCAATTTCATCCTATTTTTAGAAACTGAAAGAAACATGAATACATGGTAAGAACATATAAAAATGAAAATCGTGATAAGACAAGTGTATGGAACCAAACCACATGCTGTTGGCATATATGAGACACTAACAATCAAGATACCAATAATTTGTTTTCGACGAACATTGGATTATCAGTTGGTGCATCTGCATCCTAAAGATAAAAATTACAAAGAACGGAAACATGTAGAGCTAGTGATGATTGATATTTCTAAGAGTAATTACTTCAAAAAATCATCGTATGTGAAAATGTTCAAGCTTACAGGGACAAAACCAGCATCAATAGCCTTTACAACTGGAGATACGTCAGCAGATGTGATCTGTGAAAAACCCAATTAAGTTTCAATTTCAAGTTTTAAATATAAATAATGATAAAAGAAATAGGAATAATATCCAGATAGCTAATGCAAATTATTAAATACAATAAGCTACAGTCTTTTGTATGCTTCTAACATTTCTTTCACAAGTTGACCATCCACAGGAAAATGGTGAAATTCCGACAGATGGGACTCCCTCTGCAAGGAAAGGGAAAATTTTTTGTTAGATCTGCTGCAGTATAATCCCTGAAAAAAGGGGTCAGTTTGCATATGAAGAAACTACTCAAGGAAGAGATCGATTAGCTGATTCTAGCTCATCCTAAACTAAGTTCTAAAAGCTAATTAACCACTAGCATACCCAATCAAATGCCAAATGCGGAAGAACAAATACCAGTTGTCTAAGAAAGGGTGTGTATATAAAACTTTCCTATTCAATCTTGAGATATATCATGTCATCCTCGCACATGCGGCTCAGTCATATAGGATCTTTCCAAAGACAGTGGCCAACCATCCTTGCACACAGACCACGTTGCCAAGCTGAATATCTACTGGTCCTTATCAATAAGGTTCCTAGGTCAAAGTATTCTTGTTCTATTCTTTAAACCACCACCTCATGTCTCTTTTAGGAGGTTTTTTAGGCATAAACAATTATTATGTGGACATTAAGCCCCTATAATATCTAACATTTTCATGGTACAGGCATGGTCCTCTCCTGATGCAGCCATGCAGGTATTTCCGATTTCAGTAGCAATTCGCATTGAATGGTAAAACATTTTCAGCAATATAAGAAGTCTCATAACATAATAAGCTTGCAACCATAAAATAGAAGGTCCTCTGATCTTGATATATAATACAGTCACATTACTTAAAATTTTTTCTGTTAACTCACAATGGATAACATAGAGATTTCTCACACCAATCTTCTACAAACCAAAAAATTTAAGTGCCTATGTAAATTGGTAAGAATCGAAAGTGAGAATCCAACTGATATAAAGTTCAGTTGCCCAACTCTCTCAAATTTTTTCATGCCATAAGAAAAGTAAAATGCAACCAAGTTCTAATAAAAAGACTATATAGACATGTGATATACCTCTGGCTAGTGCTCTAACAATTTCAAGATTGAGTGATGTCACCTGAAATAGTTGAAACAAACGAAAGATGAAGGATGAAAACCGCAATTAAATAATGCTCTGTGAAATATCACAACTACATGGAAGATGACATTTCATAAGTGAAATAATAAATGAGGGAAAAAAAAAGAAACTCAGAAAAACAAAATTGAAGATCTATTAGCCTGAATAATAACATTATTACAAGCTGAAGATGAAAAAGTCACATGACCATGTAAACAGATTTTCTTGTATTATCTGCTGAACCACATGGGTTCCGATATTAAATTCTCAACATCTTTCTTGGTATTGATCAATGGTTTTCTTCTGGATTCTTCAAGGCATCTAAATGGCTGAGTCAAAGCCACCCATTCTCTCCCTTTTTGTCCATGATGGTGATGGAGGCATTGAGTAGACTTATATTTAAGGCCTTTTCAGGTGACTGTTAGAAATATATTCTCCTGGAGAGAACCTTCCACCCATCTCTTCAATTTGCAGATGACATACTTATTTTTTCTCTACCCCTAACTTCAAGAAATAATACTTCGGGATATCCTAGTATGCTTTGAGGCAATATGAGGACTGAAGACAAATTTGGGAGAAATTAAACTGTTTGGAGTGGGAGAGATAAACTATTATGACCTCTTGGCTGCCAATCAGAGATGCAGGGTGAGATCCCTACTAACAAAGTAGTTGGTCATTTCACTAGGATCAACCCTTCTATGGACTGAATTTGAAGATATTGGCAACACTAAAAGTGGATATCTATCGAAGGGAGGTACAGTACCATTGACCTAAAGTAATTTGTCAATCGACCTACTTATTTTCTCTTCATTTGACGGATTCCAGTTTAGGTGGCTAAATACTGTGGAAAGTTACAGAGTTTTCATCTGCCATGGTTTAAATGGGAGGCATAAATACCATATGATGAAGTGAACTACAATGCGGAAAAATAGGAAGGGGAGGTGGGTTGAGAATGGTAGGATGATGAAAAATTGAGTAACACTTCCCCCCTTTGTAAATTGATGATAATTTATTATCAAAGCTTCAAAGGACGGTTAATAAGTTGCTAATAAGGTTTCCTCCCATGCAGAAGTTGTTGATGTTTCACTCCATCAGCTTCATAGAAAGGTAAAGAACTTTGCAATTAAGGTTTCGTATTAATACATAACAGAGCCATAGCACTAATACATCAATAAGCATTGCACCCAATGCACATCTTACTATATCCTCAAAAATAAGTTTCCGAACCTAAAGCAGTTAGCTTAAAATTTATAAAACACCTGGTAGGACAAAACAATAACATTAATTGGATGGCATGATTCAAATAACAAATTTCTATAAGGAATGGGAAATGAATTCCAGATCCTAAGCTTGAGCATAAAGTTAAACATTTCGTATTGGAATTTCTTTTCTGCATTGCATGTAGTTTAGCCACTTAACCAGCAATTAGACTAAAGCCACTATCAAAACACAACAAACATGAAAATTCATTCCTCTGCCACTACAAAAAATTCAGTTAAGTTGTGGAAATGAAACCAAAAAGTAACAGGAAGAAAAACAGATCATAGAAATGAAACCTACCGAAATGCGGGTAGCCACAAAACCAGCCTTGACAAGAGGAAGATGCAATCCTCCTTTGTGTACCCCAGACCTACTAGCTTGGAAATGCCCAAAAGAACCTATAGCCAATAATGAAGAATGTTTACCAACTGTAAAACATATCTATACTATATATAATGAGAATAGGACCATTGGGAAGCGTGCCAAAAACTATGCACGACTTCCCCAAAAAGCCTTTACCATTCATTGTGAAGGCATCATTAACATAGGGTTAAAATAGTCAAAACTTTGGTTATTCATTTAAAATCTAAACAGTTGCAAAACTATTTCCTCCCTCTACGTGCAGTACTGCACGTGCACCCCATTAATCTAAAGAACTAAAATTGTAAGGATTGGTCAATTGACTAACTCTTTCCGAAAGTGGCTTCTCTGATGGGATGACATGCTCCTTCCTAATCTTTATTTTAAGTTTGAAAAGACATCAAGCTTAAAACAAAAGTTCTCAAAGCATTTCAAAACCTTATATATCCGTTATCTATTTATCAGCCTAAAAAATCTCTCATACACACAGATATATACACAAAATAAAAAATGTTTTCCTGGTTTGTCTCACTAGGTTCAGTTTTGTGGTGGAAAGTGGGCATTTCTACCATATGAAAGAACAATACCTAGACTCTATTGAAAGAAATTTCTTGGGACAGGCCATATGGACAAACTTTTGAAGCTGTCAAGGGTGTTGGGAAAATTTATTTTCCCTTATGACAATTGGATGACAAAATGTCATTAATTCTAATGAAGTTCTTTTAAGTGATGTGTTGCAAGTAAGTGGAATTGAATTGATTAAGTAAAATCTGAACATTGTGTTGTCTTAAGGATGCTACAAACAGGTTTAGTGGTAATCTGTTGTAGCTACACCTGTAACAGAATCTGGGTTTGAAAACGATTTAGAGATCTCAAAGGGTCATATCAACTGCCCAATTTTTTAATATTTTAAAGCTTCCAAAAAGAGTGATGTTAAAGCAGTGAAATGATGTGCTTAATTGAACTTTACCCATACGGATCCTGTGAACAAGTAAACTCTCCCAACTCAACTTCCATGTGTGGAAACTCAAACTGATATATGCAATAGCCCAACTCAAATCTAATATGTCCTATCCTAGCTTGTTCAATTGAAATTCACAACAAAATACACAAACTGCCTAATAAGTCATGCCAACCTGCTCCGTGGACAACAAGGAAGTTGCTTGAGTCCAAGGCAGGATGGTCTTCAAACTCATCTACATTATCAGAAATTTCAGAAATTCCAGGCCGCTTGCTCCAGTCCATCCCAATAATCTTCTCAGAAGAATGACCAGAATTTTTTGCTTCTCTCAGCTGTGAACAAACTGTTCCAAGATCCTTTTCATTTATTTTCTCTATCTCATGCTTGCATGTAATTGCTGCACCACCTGAATTAAGAAACAACAATTAGCATTTCAAAATGATTAAATTGATATAAACCCGAGTTAAATTTCTCTGTATAAGCAATAATTTTTTTGCACTTAATTTAACTTTGTTGTTGTTGGATCCTTTTCATCAGATGTGATAGGCATCCGACCTGATTCATATAGATCTCTAGGAGCAAAAACGAAGAAGAATCGAACAACAAAATGCACATATAAAAGTGCTATATCAGTGTTGACTGAGGGGATAATTTCTACATCTCAGGTGCCCAAAGAGTCCAACCGCAGAATCAAAGTTTCGACAAACAATAAGTACAACAAGGCCTCTTCACATCTTCGAGACAGTATCTTGGTCTCATCAGAATGCTGCAGGTGCAAAGGAAAGTAGCCATAGATCATTCCTTCCTAGCAATGAAATTGAATTTTAATTCAATAACTTCTGAAGCCCAATTTTTCCATGCTTGTAGAAACGCACCAATGGCATTTCAAGCACAAAAGACCCAGATAAATCGTAATTTCCTGTCTGATTCATCAACAATGCCGGCAGCTCAACATTTTTTATGATACATATGAAAGAAAATCTCCACTGCATCAGCCCAGACAGAAAATCTGTGTTTCTTGATGACCTTGTCTAGAACCTGACGTCATTCGCAACCTTCCAATCCAATTTTGAAACTTTTTCATAATGAACATGGAAGAAATTTTTATAGAATTTGAGCTTTTATAGTAACATTACTCTTTCCAACTGTCGGTTGAAGTGAATGCATGTCAATCCAATAGCAACATTAAAATGAAGTAAAGCACAATCCCAAAAACGAGAAAAACTCAATTCTGGAAAGCCCCGCCATAATTGTAATCTTAATTAGGAACTTTAAATATTAAAATCCCAATAAGCGTATAAAAAAATTTGAAAATAAGAAAAGATCCACGGAGCTCCAAGTAGAGTTTTGGAAAAACAAACTACAAGTGACAGCCAAATCAAAAATTTTTCCTTCCTTTTTTGGTATTTTCCCAGAAATTCCATGCTTTTCAGCCTATTTGAAGATGAAGAACGCGAACAAATTAAAAGTCAGAAAAATTGCATCGTTATAATCGAGATGCCCTTGGAAAAGATGAAGCAGAGAAGCCTGCAATACATTTCTTAAGCTGAGCAGCAGGGCCAGAGTCAAGACATGGGACATATAACCATCATTCTCATGCAAACACAAACACACACACATACAGAGAATCGAGAGAGAGGTAGAGAGAAAAAAAAACCGAATTTGACGATGCAACGAAGGGGTCTGTTTGTAGTGAGATTCACGTTGTGGATGTTCTTAGACTCGGTTTGCTTATCCAGAGCCTCCATTGCTTTCTACCAAGGCAGCGACCTCGTCGATCTTCAGAAGAGTGATTCCTCTGAAACAGTAGTCTGGAAAAGGAGCAGGTGAAACTGTGAAAGCAGCACTGCACGTGGAACACACGCTGGAAAAGTGAGAAAGACAAAAAATCCTCGGGTGGTGGAGCGAGTTCGATTCTCACGCCCCATTCGATTTATATCATTCACATCCATTTTCGAACTAATGGGTCTAAACCATGACCCAAAATTCAACTAATCTTGTCAAAGTCGGGTTTTATCTGGCCCATTGACAGTCCTGAACATCCGACTTAACCTGTTTAGTGTTTACACAGACTTCAAATCTGAATGAGCATAATGCAACCCAAAAGGATCCTTACTACATGCAAACTTAATTATTAATGCATACGCATTTTTCTCTTTAGTTTTGTAAAAAACATATTGATGTGACATCGCGATCTCACCGTGGACGAAAGCCCGATAAACAAGAGTTAGAAAGAAAATTTAATGAGGCGGTACAAAATCGTGTGCCCCAAAATGCTAGGTTGAATCATTTACAAATGATATCGGAATCATCAGATACTCCATCTGGCATCATTTGACTCAAAGCAAAGATCATTTCAAAGGAATGAAGCCAACGAACGTATCTTTCACTCCATGCAGAGGGTCCCCATGTAGAAGGATGATGTGGCAACGTCAAACATTTTACCTACAAAACCATCTAGTCGACATCTACAACTCTTAAGAGTCTTGGATGTCGGTCCAAAGACTTTTTTAGTTGAATCCTTGTGTACCACGGGGAAGAGCCTTTCGGCTTGTGGCACTCAGTGGTATCAGCGTAAAACGTGCGGATGAATGTCCCCATTTTAATGTGGGGCCCACATCCAAAAACACATCCTATTCGTTGGTTTTATAAAAACACCAGATTCTAGGTCTAGGGGAAATCCATTCACCACGGGGTGGTCCGTGAACGACGTGGGCCGTATACGGAAGCTTAAAAGGAAAAAAACAAAAAACAAAAAAACCAAAAACAGAAAAGGAAATTGTGGATGTAGCACCAGTGTTGATGTGGTATGTAGGAACTAGTGGAAAATGGTGAAAAAAGCCTCGTTTTTTTAGATATTCCATCTATAAATACTAGTGGAAGCATCGGAGATTGAAAGTGATGCTTTATCCTTAAAATAATATAGGTATTATCATGAATCATAGTTCATATGACAGGCTTAAAGAAAAAAAACCTCTTCAAAAGAAAGTACATATCATATAAGAAAATGACACACATTGTATCATCTCATCATATGCCCCGGATGATGTGGTATGATGTTGTGGTATATTCTATGACCATATGGTATTATGGTGCATGCCTTACCAATTTGGTGTAGATTAAAAATAGGTGAAATTAAACTGCCAATTGTTCTTATATATTTTAGAAAATTATTACCAATTTTTTATTATGTCAGAACCTTGTCACTTTATCTTCATTTATTTTAACGGACGAACTTAAATTTAATTTTGCCAAATATTTTCTGCCTCTTGATAAGAAAAGAAAAAAAAAACCGGTCGTTGGTCAAAATATGCCTGACACGTGTACCACATCGGATCATCGCAGTTGTTTATTTAGGTCATACGGAAAATGAGAAAAAGAAGCTAATGGAAGCCCAGACTTTTCTGCTTATGAAACCAAAATAATCGTGGAAGTCCGGCCGCCAAGGAATGTTAGTAGCAAACACAAAGAGGAGTCAAAGATGATGGGTTTCTCAGAAAGCCGCATCCATGGACTGACGTGTTAAAACCCTCTTTGTATAAAAGGATCTCATCATCTTCCATCCCCTCTGCTCTGCTCTTCAGTTCTTGCTCTGCGTAGATCAGCCATGAACTCTTTGATACGAAGCACCACCTTGACTAGCAAGCGTGGATATGAAGAATTAGATCCAAGAGAGAGAACGTGGGGAGACCTCGCATGTTCACGCAGAGCATCGTCGAACAGAAGGAAGGAATCGGATCCGATGATGATCTCTTTCAGTTACAGACGGGAACGGGCAAAAAAGCGTCAGATTTTTCTCCGTAGTTACCATCTATCTATGGGAAGTCCTGCAAAATCCACATCTCAGAAAGTGAAGAGGGTGTTCGTGACTGTGAAATCCTTCTTGGTTAGGATTATAGCTGCCTCGCGAATCGGGTCCTTAAGTTCTTGTAACACCACAACATCAATCCGTGCTGACTCTCCAAAGCACGTCAGACAGCTTTGTTAAGTCCTTCTGGTCTCGTCATAAAGCTTAATCACTACGGGTTGCTGAGCAGATCGTCGAGCTTACTGAATAACATCTGCATACAGCAAACTTTGATTTGGTCATTTCAGAAACTTTATAGATGTTGAAGGAGTAGCACAACTCTACTTGTTAATTAGCCCCATAACTAGAGATCTTTCCACCATATCAGCTGAGACAATAGGTCTAACAAAAAGGAAAATTTGGGTAAACTTAGTTGCTGTAACCGTCGATCGAGGTAAAAACCCCAAAATAGTATTATTAGATCTTTAATTGTTCGAACTTTGTTGTTCTTTGAATTTTATAATTGAATTCCCATTTTATCCATTCATTTTATCTGGTTCTGAAGTGGTTGGCCATTCGGTGTGGCCAGTCCCATTTAATTTCCATTGTATTCATTAAATGTGCAGCGAGTTAGGATTTTTGTGACTGATCTTAATTTTGAATCTGGTGAAACGCCCAGTTTTTCGTTCTCTCAATTGTGATGAGACTGTTGTCTACGGAGTAAACACAGGAAGAGCATCATTGTCCATTGCTCCTTTTCCATGATTCTGATTACAGAACTGTAAAGAAGCCATAGCAATGGTGAAAAAGAAGCGATCTGCTTGTGTATCAGCACGATCTTTTGCTACCAATTCATCCGGTGTAGCGGATTAACTTAACCATATAATAAGTTTGCTGCAGAAAATGAGATCTGTTGAGAAACGCAGAACACGTTAATACAGAGTTTCACAGCAAAAGGCAGCTGTTTTGGCAATTAGTGGCCGTTTGAGTATGTCCACACAATTTTCCTAGCGAACTCTCTAATGGATACATATTCTGCGTCTTAACATATACTTTGCTCGGTTACCGTGCAAATTCCAATCAATTGTACTAGCAAAAATTGCACGTACAGTCCTACACGTATGTAGAAAAATAAGAGAGGGAACATTTGTAAAACTGCTAAGTTCGGTTTTAAAGGAATTAGGCACTTATGACTATTATACCCATTTGTTTAAGAATCATAAGAATGATTTGTAAGGGTTTTTTTTTTAGGAAAGGTGCACATTAAGATTGGCACGATTCCCAAAAAACATCTTCTCATTATGATATATATAGTATAGATGTATCTTGTTTTCATGGACTTTGCTCTTGATACATATTCATGTGTTCGGCGAAATGATTTTCCGTTGTCGATCAGAACTGTTGTTCAAGATGATCTTTTAGTTAGGTAGGACATTTTCTCCTTTTGTGTAATTCTTTTTCTTGATTCAATAAAGGTTATATACCAAAAAAATATTTATTTTGATTGCACAATCTGGATTCCTTTCTGCAGAACATGAAATGAATTGTTGGAATCAAGACTAGCTTAGATTGCAAGTCCAAATGAACGCATCATATTGAATTAATTGGGTGCAAATGCTCAACCACTTTTTCAAAAAAGTAACAATATCATATTCCTACCAATGATAGATGCCACTGCCTCGGAGAAGGGAACATAAGTTATCCTTGCTTGTTTATCCTAAATACAGTATCTTGTCCTTAGAATATCATTAAGGCCTGTAAGCTACATGAAATGTTCAAAGGTAGACCACTTACTGGTTGACCTATGATTAATACTAGGGAAGTGTACATGCAAATGTTTACATATAATGTTTAGACAAATAATTAAGTGGACAGTTAAGGATATGTTGAAGTATTTAAAATTTTTTAGAAAATAAGTGAATGGTTAAAGGAGCCATTCGAGTCTTTAAAAACTTCGAAAGGGTAAGCTTCTAAAAGTGCATTTTAAAAAACTAAATGTCTGATCAAAATCTCTCATCTTTCCTTTTACGTTATAAATATCAAATCAATTATCCATCATCTAGAATGTAAAGCTCTTCCAAACTAACTTGGATTCAGATCCTATACTAACACGTGGATCAGTTGATGAGCTATGGATCAGTTGATGAGCTAGAGATTATATTTGCTCTCTCTCTCTCTCTCTCCTTTTCCTTTTTTTAACTTTCTTAAAAGCTTACAGCTTCAAAGAACAAGCGCAGCTCATCAGGCGCTCCAGGTGGGGCAGTTGTCTTAGTTGGCAGCCATTCGACCTGACAATACCTCCTACTTTCAAGGGGTAGTTGTTAGCCGTTTAGACGAGCCCACCCACAGGGCCCAAACAATCTTACTGGTGACAGGTAGACCCACAAGGTGTTACCTCCTTAAAAATGGAAATGCTGTAATCGCTGGTTCTGAACTGCGACAGATTTTGTCCGTCTTTTCACATTCTTCCTCTAAAATTTCTGTTCAATTCTCGGTTTCGATCTCTTTTTGCTGCCTCTCCCGACATTCTCTTTTTGAACATTAAAAAAGAAAGGTTCTTATTTGCCCAGTAGAATCAAACGGTGCCAATGCTTTTCTTCTCTCTTTTTTTTTTTTCCAAAAATATAGCCGTTTTGAGTTTTGAATGCTAATCTGTCTTCATTATTCGGAGCCTCTCAAATGGTTTCGTTCTTCTCTCTTTAAACAGAAGTCTTTTATCGTTTCAGGGTACTTCATCATCAACCGGTGAGCTGGCCAGGTATCGTAAGATAAGTTCTTGGATTGTTATCTTCTGCTTCATCGTGATGGCGTCCGGAATCTGCCGTGTGGCACCACTGTTATTCAGCTGCAATTCAGGAGGATTTGAGGTAAGATTACATCTGCTTTTACGTTTTTGGAAGAAGAAAGGTACAAAATGTGCAAGTGCTCTGTAACCCATCACAAAGATTAATACCCATAAGCACAGCATAAGGTTTTCAGCACCATGTGGGATTTCTAAAGCAACTTCAAGAATAGACTCCGTCTAAATCTACCTGAATCTTCATTCCTTTGATTTATTCTTTAAATTGAGAACTGATCTCCAGACACAAAGTTTGAAATCTTTTCATTGAATTGGGAATTTAGACAGTGTATCCCTTGAAATGTTATTTACCCCAAGGATACATTATTATAATCCCAAGAAATCCTGTTGTAACCCCAGAGGAAGAATTTGTGACCAAGCACGTTTACAAACAATTGAACTAGAAAGTAGGAAAATAATCAAAACAATGTAATGGAGATTATCCACATAAAAGCTATTAAAAAAACTCTACTAGAATTACCCATTTTTAGAGAATAATCCTTGACAGCAAAGGGATTTACTGCTGCAGGCAACTAAAAGCTCTGATGTATACAAGAATCAAAAGGAGGCGGGTGGTTTGACAGTAGAAAATTCATGTGGAAGAGCAGAAAACTTAATCAAGATAATGGAGCTGAGGAAAAAGATCATGACATTTAGGGACATTATTGACCTTCCTCCTTGCTATGGAACTCATCCCATTAATGAGGTATTTCTTTATTTATTTGTCAGTGATTCGTTGAAAGGAACACCACAAGGGTTTCTCATTTTGTGTTGCAGTGCATTTCTTGAAATTTCCTGGTGTGTGTCTTTCTGCAGTTGGTTATGAGAACTGTTGAGGATCTCCACAAGCTATATCCCAAAATCATACCCAGCAAGCCTATCCTTGAAATAAATGAATCATCTTTACATCAGGTTTGACAATTTCTTCACATATAATCAAAAATGGCTTAATGATGAGCATTTGAAATTTTGATATTACATACTTAAGTCCAATGACTAATCAGGTAATCTCTACCCAGGTATTAGCCTGCCTGTATAATGCTTTGAAATCTATTGGAGATTTGTGGGTAAAGAACCATAAGTGGTTGGCCAAATTCCAACATGATCAAGATGATAACATGGAAAATCATGATTTGGAGCAATTCGGTATGTTTTCCTCCTTCCCTGGCATGTAATAGCCTTGAAATGTTGATAATTTTTCAAGACTATTGACAATTTTTTAACCGGCACTGTTTTGAAGGTGAAAGTGTTCTAGCGAAGCTTGATTACATGATTAAGGTAGCACGAGAAATGTTTGATGTGATGGATGATGAAGAACAGAAGAATGATGAGAATCCACAGGACACCAGTTTTGGAGATTTCTTAACCGAATCCTATTCAGACAGCAAAACTACCTGTCTCTCACCAGTCACCCCAACTTCAGTCCTTCTTGAGATAGGTGAAGGTTCTATAAAAGGTGGTGAATTTGCCGATGTTTCTTATTCTCCACCTCTTCTTTGGCCTCTTAGGCTTCAGGCTGTGGGCAATTTGAAACCAATTGATATAAAACGCCTCTCATTCCACATGCCTCCTTATATATCAGCTCTAGCTTCTAGCCCAGTGAATGAGATACAGAAGCAGGTTAATGAATCAAACATAGAAATTCAAGAAGCGACGAGCACATCTGAAACAATATCAATTACCAATGAGGGACCAAGCGGGAGCCAAATTGTAGTCGGAAAACCAATCTATCCAAAGTGTAAATCAAATGTGATGAATAGAAACATTGGTGGCAGTGAAAGCAGTGATGCTGATCCAAAATCAACTTTGCCTTCCATGACAGTGCCCACACTTGTAGCTAGAGGATCCCTGGAAGCATCAACACGACCACCACCACCCATGCTTCCAACAAATGTATCATCATCATCTCCACAACAGCTGCCACCATTGCCGCCACCAATGCTTTTAACAAATGTATCATCAACATCATCTTTATCACCACCACCAGCATCCATGCTGCCAGCAAAAATATCATCTTTATCGTCACCAACAAACCCACCACCATCCAAGGTCAGTGTAACAGCAGCCCCACCTCCACCACCATTGCTTCCTTCAAAAGGATCAATGCAGTCAACATCGGCATCAATCTCACTTGCAAAGGGAGCTGCTCCCCCACCACCTCCTCCACTCGGTGTGACAAAATCTCTGCGTCCCAAGAAGGCTAATACCAAATTGAAGAGATCAAGTCACATGGGCAATCTATATCGGGTTCTGAAGGGAAAGGTGGAAGGATCTAGTCTAGATGGCAAGTTATTGTCTCGTGGAAGAAAGCGTCAGATTGGGGGACCTGCAGATGGAAAACAGGGAATGGCTGATGCCCTAGCAGAGATAACAAAGAGGTTTGGTATTTGTTGATCTCTTAAAAGATTGAACTCACTTGGCTGGGGTGATGATTGATTTCAGAAACTTAAAGAAAACGATATGTTAACATTATTTTTTCTTTTTCTTTTTTTTTTTTGGGGTTCTTCATTTTCTATCAAGTTATTTGAGTTACTTCTTCTTGATGTCACAGATCAGCATACTTCCAGCAAATTGAAAAAGACGTTCAGAAGCATGCAAAAACAATTATGGAGTTGAAAGCTGCCATCAACAAATTCCAAACAAAAGAGATGTCTGAGCTGCTTAAATTCCATAAATATGTAGAACTTCAACTTGAGAACCTGACAGATGAAACTCAGGTTGCTTTAAGAGCTTGTTCATTTAAATTTCCGAGTTTCATTTCTGTAATCTCTGTTCTTTCATCTCTAAACCTTCAATTCTTTTACATGAAGGTGCTGGCAAGATTTGAAGGTTTCCCTATGAAGAAGTTGGAAACATTAAGGACAGCTGCAGCTCTGTACTTAAAGTTGGATTCTATGGTAACAACCCTGGAAAGCTGGAAGGTAGTGGCTCCCTCAGGCCAGCTCCTTGACAAGGTTGACAGCTACTTCAATAAGGTAAACCTCGAATTGTCAGAGCTGCTAACCTCTCTTCATGATTCAATTTTCATCACTAATTTTGAAGATGTTCCCTACAGATCAAAGCAGAAGTGGATACAATGGAGCGAAGCAAAGATGAAGAATCTAAACGATTTCAGAGTCATAACATCAATTTCGACTTCCACATACTGACTCGGATCAAAGAATCTATGGTAGATGTTTCTTCAGGATGCATGGAATTGGCACTCAAGGTATGTCAATTAGGAAAGTGACTGCCAAAAAATGGACTCTGCTCATCAATATTACAAACTATTCTGAAAGCTTATTAACTTTATTGTGGGAATTCGGCGTTTGCTCCAGGAGAGAAGAGAAGCAAAGGCAGCAGCCAGTGGGGATACTGAATACAAAAATGGAGCTCGATCAAAAGCATGTGCTAAGACTCTTTGGAGGGCTTTTCAACTAGCATTTCGAGTCTATACCTTTGCAGGTGGACAGGATGATCGTGCTGACAGGTTGACAAGGGAATTGGCTCATGAAATAGAGACTGATCCTCAACACCAGTGACATCAAGCTCAGAAAACCCATCTTATAACAGTATCCCTCATACCTACAGTTTTGAATTGCAGTCATTTAGTCACATTGAATGACATTTAGATATTTGTATTGCAGCTACTACTTTTTTGTTTGAGTTACCAACTCACTGGCTTATATCTGTGAGTTTATGAACTTAAATGAAGCAACAACTTATTGTTGCTTTAATAATTATCAGGGAATGGATTCATTAGAGAACTTTGGATTCAGATGCAAGAATCCTGTTGCCCTTTCTCATTCAATCAGACAGTGAAAATGGCTTATTCTTAACATGCCAAAAATCTTCCAATTGACTATCCCAAAGAAAGTATTGGGGTGTCCTCATCTCTTTGTGATATGTTACTTTTGTTTACTGTTAGGGTTAGTGATGTTTTATGTTACGTTAATTGCTTATAGTTTATCGATCAGTGGTGAACCGGTTCTTATTTGGCAAATTCTTCTAAGGGAACGCATTTGTTTAATTTATCATGGAATTTTTTTTCAAAATAATTCGGATTCAGTCACCTGTTTTTCAATAATAAGAAAATAGTGATGCTTTTTAAAAATAATTGAGATCGAATTGCATTTTACTGTATACTGTTGGTTTCTTCTAAACCTAGTAACCCACCCTGCTTGGAAATAATCATATATTGACGGTTTTAAAACTACTGACAATATATTATCTCAAAGTTTATAGGATTTTATCCGCAGTTTAGCGAACGTCGATAAATTAAAAAAACCGTGTTTGAATGATTTATTTCATAGAATTTTTACCGGTTTTCTTAATTTTAGCGGTGGCCAGTAAAGCGCCGGAAAAAGCCTTTTAAGAAAAAAGGTTAAAAATACAGGTATTTATTAAACCGCCGGTACTTGGTAGGACATTTTTTTAGGACAAAAGATTACCCTAAACATTAAAATGAAGAGACATCATTATTTTTAGTTTTCTAAAATTGGCTTACTAAATCTGAATTATTTTGAAAAAGATCACTTAATCCAATTTTTCTGTGGTGATTCCAAGTCAAGATTGATTGGTCTAATTAATATGTATTGGTAATTATTGATACATGAAACACACCTGTGCCCCTGGCAACAGCACGGGGTGAAATCTACTACTATTTTATACTATGTTATTTCCTACTGTTAAAGTTATAAGATGCTGCCATGTGGAGCATTAGACGGTTAGTGTTTTTACTTTGATATAAATGTTTCATGTGAGACCCACCTATCTAACAATTAGATGCTCCGCATGTAGCATCTGACTCCAATATGAGAATAGTAGTAACCAGTGTAGTATAAAACAGAAACTAATGCCATTCCCCAAAACACAATCGGAGCCTGTGTGTTTCATGACTTTCATGAAGACATTAGGGTCTGTCTAATCATTAGGGACAACCCAGCGGGTGTGTTTCATGGCTTTTATGAAGACATTAGAGTCTAATCATAAGACACAATCCAACAGGTGTGTTAATGACTTATAGGCTTCATTTGGTATTCATTCTAGATTCCCCAAATGAGTTTGCAAAATGGAAGTAAGGTTTAGATTTGATGTTTGGTAATGGAGGATTGATTATTTTTTAGCTTACAAATATTACAAGTTTTCCAATTTTTTAACTTAAAAAAAGGTTTTCATAAATGACAAGTCCATCTTTGTCATATAAAAGAGTAGTCCAACTTTCAAGTATATCTTTCAAGCTTTATAGATATTACAAGTATGCCACCAATTTTTGCAAATCTCATTCTTAAAATCCAAAATCATGTCCTGCCATGATTAGGACATGTTTTTGGATTATAGCATATTTTTCTGAATTCATTTGGGGAAAACTCATTCCCCAAATGGAATTAAACACCAATTTAACTCCTCAAATTCATTCTAATTCCTGGGACTCTTTCTAAACCTTGGAATGAGTTTCAAAAATAAATGCCAAACGAGTCCTTGGTCAAGGAATATTAAGGCACAAAACACAAATAGTGCATAGGCCCACCATTTAAAAATTCATTAAATGGTAGGAGAATCAAGACACAAGATTTGCAATAAAGCCGATGAAACATAAACTTTTTTTTTTTTATACGACATTTGCTGGGATGTTGGGTCCCATGGCATTTTTTTCCTCTTCTGGTTATCCAAATACAACTTAAACGAGTTTTACATTCTTTACGTATTTAGTCCAAATTTGAAGGAGATGTTGATGAACCCGCATCCTCTGCAATGCCTCCTCTTCTACAAACTTATAGCATCTATGATTATGCGACAAGTGTCTACAAAAAAAGTGATGGAAACATTAAACATTTAGCTTTTGTTTCTCCGTCAAATTCAAACAAACATGTGGGTGTACCTCCTCGGGTTAAAGTTTACTCGACTAACCCTCATCCCCAAAACCCAAAAAGTTTCCTACCCCACTTCTTGTCTTCTTCCTCACGGAACACATTTATTTGAAGTGCAACATCTGGGGGCCCAATGACCTGTAGGCCATGATTTAGTGTTTAGTCAATTCAACATCCCCTGTGCCATGGCCTGTATTCTGCAAACCCATCTGAAGAGGCCATGGCATGAGCTCTCAAGATTGCCAGCATCAATCCCCAAAAAACAGTAAGATAACCATAAAGCCATCTCCATAGAAGTTAGCTGATTGAAAGCAAGCTAAAATGGCAAACAATTAATTACTTGTTACATAAAAATTTTGTTATTATAACAATGAATGGGCATACAAGTGTTAACACCATGATGCAGTGACCTGCTTACGATGAACATTCGGTTTCCATCTTCTATTTGTGCAACAAATATATCAAACTCCTTCCCCTTTTAATAAAATATATGAATGTTGCACTAAAATATATGAAATTTTCAACCTAAAAGGAAATCTCTCAAAATAGAAAAATTGGAAAAGACAATTAAATATATTTGAATCTTTTTGAACAATGTATATTCCAAATTTGTCACTTAGATAAATGTCCATGGTTCTCTTGCCAAAAGGTCCGTTGTGATTGTTGAACACTCGCTAAACTTGAAGCCTACAAAACAAAAACAAAAGGCAAAATAACAACGAACCTGGTCTGGTCTTGATGAGTTAGAATTGTTTTGCCAAAAGGCCATGATTATTTTGCCTTTTGTTTAGTCAATTCAACGTCCCCTAAGCCATGGCCTCTTCAGATGGTTTGCAGAATACAGGCCATGGCATAGGGGATGTTGCATTGACTAAACACTAAATCATGGCCTACAGGTCATTGGGCCCCATGAGATGTTGCACTTCAAATAAATGTGTTCCGTGAGGAAGAAGACAAGAAGGGAGGCGGGAAAACTTTTTGGGTTTTGGGGATGAGGGTTAGTCGAGTAAACTTTAACCTGAGGAGGCACACCCATGTGTTTGTTTGAATTTGATGGAGAAACAAAAGCTAAACGTTTAACGTTTCCGTCACGTTTTTGGTGGACACTTGTCGCTTAATCATAAGTGTTGTAAGTTTGTAGGAGAGGAGGCGATGGAGAGGACGCGGGTTCCAAAACACAAATAGTGCATAGGCCCACCATTTAAAAATTCATTAAATGGTAGGAGAAACAAAGACACAAGATTCGCAATAAGCCGATGAAACATAAGCCTTTTTTTTTTTATACGACATTTGCTGGGATGTTGGGTTCCATGGCATTTGTTTCCTTTTCTGGTTATCCAAATACAACTTAAACGAGTTTTACATTCTTTACGTATTTAGTCCAAATTTGAGGTGATGTTGATGGAACCAACACTATCCGTGAGGAACAAACATGGTAAGCCTTAAAACACCAAAACTTGTATAGATCTATCATTATTGCAAAAATGACGAATGAGATGGTAAAAAAAAAAGGCTAAAAGAAAAGGCAAAGCAAGTAACAAGTTAACCCAAAAACATATGATTTATTTGGTTTGGCTTAAAGGCTTACATTTAAGCGTGAAAATGACACAGAAGCTTTAAAGAGTTCTTACAAAGCTTTTCTGTCAAGTAATGAAAACTTGACTAGAAAGCTAGAAAGTAAATACAACTATGCAACACACCAACACTAGTAGTAAAGCTATAGGAGATATGTAGGAATATGGTGACATCTATATATTAAGGGAAAGGGGGGTGGCGATTGACGTGTCACCCCCCAGTTGCTTTGGAGGCTCGGGACAGCCTCGCGTGCTTCGGCGTTCCCGAGCCTCGCAAAAAATAAGAAAAAAAGCGGCCCTAATCTTTTATTTTCGTTTAAAACGACAAAAATAATTCACATTCAGTGTTTAAGTTTTTTTGTAATTTCAAATCAGGCATATCTTCTTATAAAACGACAATACTTGCCGCAATTGTTGACTTTTCCGTTTTCAAAATAATTTAGATTTAGTGATTTAAGCTTTTATATTTCTAGATCAGGTATAACCAATTCGTAACTTTTGATTTTTTTTTTTCTTCGGTTTAAAACGACAAACATAATTCACATTCAATGTTTAATTTTTCTGTAATTGCAAAACAGGCATAACTTCTTCAAGACTCACAGTAATTTTTGATCCTTCGGTTTTTGAAAATAATTTAAATTTAGTCATTTAAGTTTTTATATTTCCAGATCAGGTATAAACAATTCTTTACTCCTCTCACTTTCTCTCTCTCGATCCTCTCTCTCTCTCTCCGTTTTCTTGCAGCCTTGGGGCTCTTCTCGAGTATTCCAGCCTCTCCGTTTTCTTGCAATCCAAGGCTCTTCTCGACTGTTTCAGAACCCCTCTTCTTTATTCCTCTCGGTTTCTCTCTCTCTCTCTCTCTCTCCGTTTTCTTGCAGCCTCTAGGCTCTTCTCGAGTGTTAAAGCCTCTTTGTTTTCTTGCAGCCCAAAGCTCTTCTTGACTGTTCAAGAACCCCTCTTTGTTCTCTTACATAAAACAAATGGGTTGAGAGCAATGGTTGGACTGAATATAAGGATATCAGCTGAATCGGTTGCATCAGTTTTAACTCCCTACTTTCTTCAAGTGCAATTTTTATTCTTTTTCTGTTGATTCAGCGGTAATAGTTCCAGTTACTGTTCTAATGGTCGATCAAGTTCTTAGCTTTCAATTCAATTTCAGAGCTTATTTTCCATATGCCGTTCTTTATTTTTTTTGTTTATTTTATTTTTCTTCTCATTTTTTAATGTTTTTACGTTGTTCTGTATTTGGATTTTACCTTCTATGCAAGTGGGGTTGATTGATAAAAAAAATTTCATCCTATTATTAGGTCTTTTAGAGAAATTGGTTCATTTGGTGTTAATAATGTATTTGTCTGAATCTTCATTCCCTATATTTCATGATATATTAATGAGATTGACCCTCCTGATACCATGTGAACTCGAGGTTATCAGTCCTTCCTAGGAAGTTTGACCTAATTTTGATTCTTTTTGACAAAATGGGGCATGACCTACTTTCGTCTATCTTCCCTTCAACTAAAGATAATATACATGTGGTGTCATGCATTCTTAGAGTACTGTCTCTGACTCAAGCTTGAATTCTCAGATAATTTTTTCTTCTTTGTTTCGTGCCAAATAGAGTCTTATAATATTTTATCTAAATGTTATCCACCATCAAATAATTAATTGTGATTTGAGCATTGAATTCGCTCAAACAAATTCGAAATAGTTACCTGCTTAAAGCTTAAGCATAAAAATTTTCCATAATGTGATCGATTACTTCTTTTTTTTCCTTTTATAATGTGCAGAAGGATGTTGTGAGATCGCAGCACATCCTGATGTTCCAGTGGCAAAAAGCAGCTATGAGCCAGTGAAGGTAGAAATTTTTACATCTAAACGCCTGTACTCCAATATTAATTATTTACACCCATTTATTTGATTCATACGTTCTATTAACTGATAGCAGACATCTTTTTTATTCATACGTTCTATTACAAGTTTTTCTCTATCTTATTTTTTCAAACAAATATAGTAAGTTATGTTAAAGAAGTAAAATGCCAACATTGTGCTCTTTTGACATTGTACGCTTTGATCCTACAAAATGTCTCGATCTTATTTGGTCTTTGAAGGAGAAAGTTTCATGTTGCTAAATTCAGTTTGTAATGTACTCTACAGATCTCTAGCCTTGGTAAGTCTATCCGAATACACAAAGCATGAGTGAACCTCTCTTCTATATCATCTGAAACAGCTATTTTTGAAGAATTTAGAACCACCCCTATGACTTGACGTATTACTTCCTAGCAAATACCACAAAATTCAAAGTTTATAATTTATGAAATTATGAGATCTTTTAATAAACAACATTTTTAATGCTTAGTAGTAGTCACATATCTTTTGGTTTTACTTTATTCTTATTCTATTTCATTTTCGTTTCAGGACCTCACAACTGTTTCATGGAGCTTGCAATGTTTTTATAAGAAGGGAATTCTTAGATCCACTCACACTTTTGAAGTTTCCTGTACATAGTACATACTACTAATGCATGTATTTATATATCCATTTTCACGTTCATGTATATGTTGTGTTAATATGTTAACTTTCATGACTTCCAAGATAATATATAAAATAATTTATTCTTTAATAATTTTTTTGAACCTATTTGCCCGTGCAACGCACGGGCAGAATGCTAGTATATATATTATAAATATTATCTGTCCGAACCCATGTAACCAACATTTGATAAGTTCTCTATATTGGGTAAACATGCATGGGCAAACGTAGCTTTGCATATGCATGAAGCGGTTTAGCCAGAAATAGATTTGTTCCTGACTCAGAGAGGTCAATTCTCGCTACACCAGGTGGAGTGCTCCAGCTGAACCCTTGAAGAACCCTAGCCAATAGCATGACAGTCATTGCAGACCCAAGACCAGTGCCCAAGCACCCACGACGTCCGGTGCTAAACGAGATGAAACGCAGCTGTGGCTCAACCAGCTCCACCTTAGCCAAACCACCCTCCAAGTGGCGCTCTGGTTTGAACTTCAATGGCTCATCCCAAGCCTTCGGGTTTCGACCCAGACCGTAGCGACTCAGTAACACATGGCTACCCTTTGGGATGAAGTAGCCAGAAACTGTTGTATCGGCCTGTGATACATGTGGGACGTTAAAGGGTGCAACGGGGTGGAGTCGGAATGCTTCCCTAGCACAGGCCTTGACGTAATTGAGCTGTGAGAAATCAGACTCCTCGACCAATCTTTCCCTTCCGACCACTTCATCAATTTCTTCCATGGCTTTGTTTAGTATGTGTGGTTGATTTATCATCTCTGCTAATGCCCATTCCACCGCATTGGACGGATTATCCACTGTTGCAATGATGATCTCCTGGAAATATCAGCAATAACAACATTAGAAAATTTCAACATCGAAACCATAGTCCCCTTTGTTGGGGCATCCTGTTAATTTAGTAAGGAAATAAAGTTATATCTACTAATAACTTATGTTATTGGTTTAGTGGTAAGCACTTGATTTTATAAATTGGTATCGGAGCCTAGGATTAGGGTTCGAATCCTCGAAAAGTACGTTGTCATTTGTGTAGTTATTATTGACCCTAATTAGCCTACAGTACACAAGTGTTAGCGAGGGAGAAGGTTTCAATTCCCAAAATGCATATTATGGTTGTGGTAGATGCGGTCAGCCTACTACTTCACAGATCCTGGTAGAGCTTTGAAAGGTTGTTTGACTGTCCGTATGTGTGTGTTTTAGGGCACGGTGGAGGGGGGTGTGTGTGTGTTCTAGGGTTTCCCTAAAAGGCATGCTGAGGTATGTTGTTGACGAGTGTTGGCCCTGGTTAGCCCCAAGTTGGCAAGCGTTGATTCGCGGTCATTGGTGCCAGGAGAAATTATTAGGGGTACTTTTCAACCACTGTGAATCCTCTATGCCATTAGGTGTGCCGGTATTGTATGCCGCCTATAGGCACATGCCATGTGGAGGAGAGAATGTGTTAATGCACTCTTCCTTCATCTGTTGGCACACAGTACCGGCACACCTAATGGGCACAGAGGATTTACAGTACTTTTTAACAAAAGCCCTAGCACCTTAGCAAGGAAATAAAGTTACATCCTAACTAATAACTAATTTTTGTAGTTGTAGCACTTGATCCTACACTTACCAAGAGATAAATAAATATATATTTATTAATGTCATAATCTTACCGCAGTCTGTGCTTTAATTTCTTCAGTTGATAGCATAGGATTCCCATCTTTGTCCTTGAGCGAGATGAGAACGTCGAGTAGATCCTCGGGCACCTTCTTATAATTATTCTCACCCCTCCACTCTTGTATTCTCCTATCTATTATTGGATCATGATGCTTGTTAATAATTGCCATCGCTTCCTTGATGACCTTCTCATGACCATCCAAGTCCAACGGCCTCAGGCAAGGAATGTAGTCAGACGCACAAAAAGCATAGAGATGCAACAACACAGTGAAGAAAGCATCAATATATTCTTCTTCTTCAACCCCAGACCCTCCATCCTCACTTCCTTCTCCAAAATATCTCTGGCTGAACATCAGCTTTCTTATGACATTTCCACAATACTGCTGTGCAACAGCTCTAACATTGATGACTGAACCGGTCGTAGCATCATTGAAGGCGCTTTTGCATTGGTTGTAAACAAAACGAACAAGATTATCAGCCTCCTCCACTCGTTTATGGTGGAGCCATTGGAAGGTTTTCGGATTGATAACCTGAGAACACACAACCCTCATCTTCTTCCATTGATCCCCATAAGGTGTGACGATTGTCGCCAAGAAACCACGGCTTAAATGCTCAGAAGCCATGGTAATGGGTCTTGATGCAAATAGTTCATCTTGTTTTTTCAAGAACTCTTGACCAAGACGGGGACAATTTACAGGAATCACATGGACATTACCTAAACGAAAACAGGCAATATCCGTATTCAATTCCTTCATGGTGCCTAAAATCCATCGAAATGCTGGTTTGTTTCTGAACATCTCCGGAAGGCTTCCGATGATTGGCCAAGGCTTTGGCCCAGGAGGGAGAGGGTTTTTCTTGCACCAATTCCGGGGCTTGAATAAAAATTCGATGAGAAGGAAGAAGACAGTAATTATTGGTAGAAAATGAAGGAGTGTAATGCCTGGGTGTTTGATGGAGCTGAGCAGAACAGCAACAAGAATGGTGATGAAAGCTAATGAACTCATGGTGGAGTTAGTTGTCGGGAAAATGTACCCTTTTCCCACTCCCATGGTAGTATGCCAGAAGGTACCAATAGAGATATAACAGTAAAATAGGTACCAATAGAGATATACACTAAAATAAAGTAGAAAAGCCACAAATTTTACGTGAAGAAAAACCCTCCAAGACCAAGGGAAAAACCGCAAGACAAACTCCGATTTTCTTTCACTATATTAGAATAATGATATTACAAATACATAGGAGAGATCTCACCAGGCTCGAACAAACGCCTCAAAGATTTGATAATAGATCAACACCAGTAGAGAAGAAGATTATAACATCGGGATCACACCACTGCAGTTTGAGCCAATTCTAACTAGAATTGACCTTATGATTACAATCCTTACTTTCTTCTCTCTATTTCTCACTCTCCTTATAGCACACTGCTCTCTAACTTGATTCTACCCAATGCTGCATCTCATGTGTATTTATAGACGAACTTACGGGTATGTATTTGCTTCCAACTGTACCAAAGTTGGCTGCCGAATTTGGCTACTAAAACAATAAACACATGCATAGAGGAAGATTACAACATTCGGATCACATGCATCACTCAAGTTTGAGCCAATTCTGACTAGAATTGGCCTTCCGATTACAACCCTTACTTTTCTCTCTCTCTATTTCTCACTCTTGTGATAACACACGGCTCTCTAGCTTGATATATGCATGCATACAAGATGTTTTGACTCTAGTAAAAACAATAAACGCATGCATACAAGATGTTTTGCTTCCAACCGTACCAAAGTTGTTGCTTCATTTTGTTCACGTGGAAAAAAAAAATAATGTTATTCACATGGGTTCTCCCACCTACATAGGCGGGACCCATTACACTAGTTTCTTTTTTTTTTTTTTTTGGTAATATTTACACTAGTTTCTTACAAGTTACAGGATGGTGATGCTGATATTTAAAAGGTTCATGGCGAGCGGTTCACATCATGTAGGATCTTTGTCTACAACCTTATTTGCAGTTTTTTATAAGATAGAGTCATCTTTTTGGCTTGTAATTCTTCGGACTCTTGGATGGTTGTTGGAGAATTTACTTGTGTTACATATGTTGGTGAGAAGATTGGAGGGAGAAGCCCAAAATCTAGTACTATGAGGGACCTCAACATGGAAGGGGCAATACTTACGGAACTCAAATTCAAAGTACTTATTTTTTCTTGGAGCAACAAACATGCCAAAAATTTGAAGAAAAAAGTGAAATGATAGGTGTACCCTATAGCAAAGCAAGCATGTGATGCCCTTTAAAGTCTACCCCACTTTTGGACTACACTCTCCTTTTTCAAAAGCTTTGACCATAGAGGTTTCTTTGGGGCCCAAAAGTTGCAGATATTATGCTGGAAAAAGAACCTTAAATGATATAAAGGCAAAAGTGTGCATGTGATAGACAAAGCATCTTCAACCTAGCTCCCAGCATAAGAAATGTGGATGAAATGAACTCAAAGAGATAAATGTATACTACAACAGGTCAGTTACCTAATCGTACACAAGTGTTTCTAGTGTATTTTAAACTCCCACAGGACAAATTCAATAAATTGAATAACTAGAAATTTTGGTTTCAAAATCCCAAAACTAAATTAAATCGGTTCGGTTTTGGGTTGTATGATCGGGTAAACCGAACCGAAATCATATATTTCTTTAAACCGAACCGAACCAAATTGAACCGAAAATACATATTTTAATATATATATATAACTTTACCCCTTAAATTTTTAACATATTACAAACTCGCCCTCTCTTAAATGGAATGAATCCTCTCCCAAACCCTAATCGCCTAATCGTGTTTGCCTCCTTTCACTCCGCCGACCTCATTGTTCCCTCCGCAGACCTCAATGTTTGCCTCCGACGCCGTTCTTCCCGCCCAGAGCGATTCCATACACAACCTTCTGCGAAGGAGGTTAAATCGTTCAATCTCGACGGAAATGGCCGTCTCGAAGTGTTTCTCGATGGCCCTTGTATGACGAAATTCGAGTCCAGAGTCCACTTCGAAAGCGTTGTGAGGGCTAATCTCAGCTATGGAGGGCTTATTGGAGTTGAAGGCCTCTCTCAAGAAGAGCTATTTCTTCTTCTTTCCGCCCAGAGCGATTCCATACACAACCTTCTTCGAAGGAGGTTAAATCGTTCAATCTCGACGGAAATGGCCGTCTCGAAGTGTTTCTCGATGGCCCTTATATGACGAAATTCGAGTCCAGAGTCCACTTCGAAAGCGTTGTGAGGGCTAATCTCAGCTATGGAGGGCTTATTGGAGTTGAAGGCCTCTCTCAAGAAGAGCTATTTCTGTGGCTACCTATCGAAGGTATTATCGTCGACGACCCGTCATCAGGCCTCATTCTTTTCGACATTGGGGTTGCTCACAAACAGCTCGCGCTTTCTGTTTTCGAAGATCCTCCGGATTGCAAGCCGGAAGGTAAAGCGATTTTCGGTCCTCAATCCGGTAAGTACGATTCTCACTAGTCATTCCCATCAAGCGGTCTTCTGTTCTACTATTATTCTTCATTTTTTCCCCCAATTTTCATTGACTATTATCTGGGCTCACTTTCTCGAATTCCCCTTTCGTGTGGTGACGTCCGTTTCTGTTTTTAATTTAATTTGGTTTTTTTGAAGCAGGAAGCCAGTGAACTACATTGCAAAATTTTCCCCCAATTTTCATTGAAGCCAGAAGGTAAAGCGATTTTCGGTCCTCAATCCGGTAAAGCGATTTTTCCCCCAATTTTCATTGACTGTTAGATAAGTTTTTTTGTTCATCTTGGTTTGGGTACTAATTATGATATCTGTTTACAGTCTGTGATAAAAAAGAAATATGGTCAGGATGTAACTAATGTTGGTGATGAAGGTGGCTTCGCTCCTAATATTCAGGTCATCCGCAGTACTAGCATGAGTTTGCATCATTAATTGCTGCGGGATTTTTTTTTGATTCAATATTTTCTTATTTGCTTGTTAATTTCTTCCTATCTTGAAAATACCTTATGAATTCAAGAGAACAAGGAAGGTCTTGAGTTGCTGAATATAGCCATTGCTAAAGCTAGTTACACAGGCAAAGTGAGTCTTTCTTGGTTTATATATAGTTTCTTTGTTTTTGTATCTATAACCTCAGAAGATCTGTTTTCTGTAGGTTTTTATTGGAATGGATGTTGCTGCATCTGAATTCTATTCACCATGGAACCTATGACCTCAACTTCAAAGAAGAGGTAACTTCTCCATTGGATAACTTTTTTGTGGTAGGTATTGATCCCTTGTTCGAGTTTTCAGTGGTAACTCCTCTCTTCTCCTCCACTTGTTCGAGTTTTCAGTGGAAATCTACCTTTTGTCGTTTAGTGTTTGTATACAGGGCAAGTGTAACTCTGGTTTTTGCTGAAGCAAACTGGTATGAATTGAAATAACCATTGTGTGTTTATTTGGCTTATTAATTCTGTGACGGGATATTTCAGATATCTAATACATTATTGAAAACGAGAAAAGTAGTTGTTGAGCTTTGTGACATTGTTGCTGTACGTGGGGCACGGCTTGCTGTTGTAGGGATCTTGGGCATCATGAAGAAACTGGAGAGGGACGCAGTCAGGGAAGGGGAGAAGCAGAGAACAGTGATAGCCGTGGATGGGGGCCTCTTTGAGCAATGAAGAGAGAACGTGGATTTTGAGCAATGAAGAGAGAACGTGGATTTTGAGCAATGAAGAAATTAGAAATAAAGAGAGAACGTGGATTTTGCTTTATTGTGTTGCATAAAAATGTATTCAAACTCAAATAGTTGTATGTTAAACGTGGATTTTGAGCAATATTAAATGTAATACAAAGTAAAAACCTGAAACCCAACCCAAACCAAACCGAATTGCACTTTTGCAATTCGGTTCGGTTTGGGTTGGGTTTCGGGTTTTATATAAAAAATCGGTTCGGTTTCGGTTTGGGTAGTTCGGATCTAAGATCAGTTCGGTTCAGTTTCGAACCGACCATCAATAACTTTGGTTTGGTCTTGGGTTGAGGCCAACCCGAACCAAACTGCACCGAGTTGCAGCCCTACTTGCTCTATAGCCATGGTCGAAGTATAGAGCAAAGACACTCAAAGCGGCCTTGACTATATTGTCGGTGGTAGGATCTTCACTTCGAAACGGAGTAAGCAATAGCCCAACGCGTCATTGCAACAGGAAGTATTGAGAGAAGTCCTAAATTATCCTCTCGCTACAGGATGTGTGTAGTTTGATAGATAATTATCACGAATGATCAGAATAATATTATAATAACTGGTTGTGATTGGTTGGATGTTGTCCTGGTTTCCTTCATAACTGTGCTTTTTACAATTGAACTCTGACGGTTGTGCAATCGACTCATTTCACCTACGATTTGCATAGCTGTTATCGACTTCCCACTTTGCTGTAAATCGGGCAGCGATTCGCAATGACTTAGTCGATTAACTATCTATTTTACCATTGTTTGTTGAAGTAGTTGAGTTGCTTGCGCGTCAAGCTCGGCTAAGAGCTGCATATCAGTTAAAGTTCTTGACAGTTTACTTGCTAGTAGTTGTGACGTCAGCGTTCACACGTGTGAGGTCTATTCTCTTGTCTCCATTCACGTGAGTGCTTACGTGTCTTTACTTGTAACTTTGGCCTATGTGTCTGCCACGTGGCGTTCCTTCATTCACCGGGCTATGGCGAGTGTAAACAGTTAGCAAACTTGATTTTCTACAAGTTGTCAAGGAGGAATGACATGCAATTGTAACCTTTTAAGTTCTTCATAATTCTGGAGGAAGCTTCCTACACATAATCTAGAATCCAAAAACACAGAATACTGAACATGCACTATGACTTTCATCTAACTCTTCATCAATGTCAACAATAAATTCTTGAATCCTAGTATCTTCTGTAAAACCCCGAATTTTCAGTAAATAAATAAATAAAAATTTAATACGAATATTTGGAGTGTCAATGAATTTGTCAAAATAAATTGAGGATTTAATATAAAGGAATGATTTGGGGTACTTATAATTCGTTCGGGATGTATAACGGACTAATAATGACAAAGAGAATAAACTTGGAAATTGCAGAAGAAATGGAATGGTTAGATGTGAAAATATTAAGAGAAGGGTATTTTGGTCAATTCACATTAATTATCGGTAAATAATTAAATACATTAATTAAAATTGTTATTAGACTTGAGAAATAATAATAGATTTAAGTTGGGGTTTAGATTGTCTATTAACAATGATATTTAAAGCTTAGTAATTGGAATAATGGCATATTGGTAATTATGTTTGATTTGAAGCCTGAAGTCGAGGAGATAAGAATTTTGTTGAAGGACATTAATTATAATTATAGATGATCACACTGATAGGGGAGATATGGAGTTTGACGCAGATCTGACCAATGGATCGCGAGATATCGAGTTAAGTATGGATTAGCAGTCCTTATTAAGTCTAATGGGTGGATAAGTATGGAACATGATCATAGGGAGATGCATGGGATCAGATGAGAATAAAATAGGGTTTTTATTTGGGGTTGATCGTATGTCTCGTTTTGGGTTTTGACGGCTGAAGGGAAGAATAATGAAAGAGAGAGAGAGAGATCGAGAGGAGAAGAAGGAGGAAGAGAATGTATCTCTGGTTTCTCATCATTCCCGGAGTGTCTCTTGCTTGCGAAGAGGAGAGGAAGTCGCTGGTTGGAAGAAGAAAGGATTTTGAGCGAACAGAGGTAGGTAGCACCGTTTTCTCGTTCATTTTGGTTTCCTGCAGTTTATTCGATTTGATTGCATGATTTATGGTTGTATAAGTATGTAGATAGATTGATTGTATACTTATATGAATGTTAGAAGCGATTAGAATACAAAAAAATGATTTTTAGAAACTCGGTTCGTCATTTTGGTTAGAGCGCCGAGCATGCCTGTACTCAGCGCTCCTCAACGTTAGTTGAAATATTTAGAACGCCCATGATTGCCGACTAACAGTCATTCGGCGCTCGTTTTATTTAAACGAAAACACTCATTTTTGAAAACGCGTAACGCTCAAGAGCACCGAACTCGTCTATCGCAAGCGATCCTAGGCGATAATGAAAAAAAACGAATTTTACGCTTATAATCATTACAAGCCTAATTCTTAATAATTTTTATTAAACTTTAGTGAACAACACTCAATTGTAATAACTTCTATTTTATTTTATTGACTAATACCAAAACTTAATAATTTTTGTTTTACTTTATACAATATTACCAAACTTTAAATAACTTGAAAAACTTAACCATAACCTAACTAGGTTGTTTACGTGTATTAATCTTTCACTAAATTTAAACTCTAATAACTTTTGATAATTTAACCATATCTTAATTAAATCTTAATACTTTAAAAACGACACACATATATTATTAAACAATTGAATATTAATGTAATTAATACATGATTAGAACTGCACTTTAGCGTGCATGTTATGCGTTCAATTTCCAATGTAATTAAATACCTGTTTAACACTAAATCAGGATGTCACGCTAAACTGATGTACTAAACAAAATATTATAATAAACTAAGGAACTGTTTAGAACTAGACTTTGAATTATCAACTAAACATGAATCTAATATGCTATAAATAATAATGGAATTGAGAATTATTTGTGTATTGGCTTGGTGGCCAGTTTTATTGAGAACCTGCTTGGTGGCAGAGATGTATTGTATATTACCTGCTTGGTGGCAAAGATTATAACCCGTTTGGTGACGGAGACCTTAACTCGCTTGGTGGCGGAGACCCTAACCCATTTGGTGATGGAGACCCAACCTGCTTGGTGGCAGAGATAACCCGCTTGGTGGCGGAGACCCAGCCTACTTGGTGGCAGAGATAACCCGCTTGGTGGCGGAGACATTACCTCCTGCGGGAGAGATTCATTACCTCTTGTGAGGCAGATGTATTTCCGATGGATTGCATCCTACAGGAGAGGTACCTCATGTGGGGGAGATGTGATTATGCGTGATTGCATCCTACATGAAGGATGGGTGTGTGAGTTACCACTGAAAGGTGAAGAAGCTATCTTCTACAGTAGAGGTAGATGCGGTAGAGTTATGCTGTCTCCTGTAGGGGGTACCTGTAGTCTTAGAGATGTACATTCTCCTGCGGAGCTTGTGTGGATACTATGTGTTTACGTCCTGTGGTAGAGATAGGCTACTACCTGAAGGTTGGCTTTTATCACTAATATAATGATTGATTCTCAGGTTGATGGATTGTTATTTAAAAAAGGAAATATTGAAATGTCATAATTGAACAGAACTGCTATGATTTAATGTGAACTTGTAAAATGGAATATTATGGAATCATGAATAAAATGTGAAACTGCTCTTAAGAAGACACTAAAGAAAATAAACCAGAAACCATGGGGATGTGAAATATAATACATTGTCCTTTAAATTGAAATGAAATGCACATGATTAACTTCCTTTAATTCAGGCATTGATTCAATGTTTGTTTGTATCGTGATTATTCGTTTATCTTATTAACCGTAATTATTCGTCTATTTTACCGAGCACGAAACCACTGTTATTTTCTATATGTATAAACTATTTCCTTATGCATGTGTTACCTACTGAGATATTCGTATCTCACCCCTATTTCATATTCTATTTTTCAGGTCATCTTGGAGAGGACGCCACGGGTTAGACAGATAGTGGGTTGAAGTCTAGAAATTCCATATGAAAAGAGTAAGATGATTTTATATAGCTGTATTTATTTTATTGGAATCGTAATAGATGATTTTGTAGGATATTAAGAGTTAGTTAAATTTGTAGTTGCCTTTCATTTGATTAGTTAATGTAATAGGATGATTCAGCTTCTACTAAATGATTTAAGCTTCTTAGTACTCTGATAAAACTTAGTTTTTTATTTCCTTATATTTGAATTGATTGTAATGTACCACAAGTTAATGCCTTGATCCGAGTCAAAATGAGAAAAAAAATGACTTGGATTCGAGGCGTTACATCTTCAATATACATGATCATCACAGTTAACTAAAAGCGTATAATCACAAGGAATTTGTTTTCAAATAAAAAATTATCATTAGAATCAGACGCATATAATTCCATTTTGTTCAAGCACATAAAGATTAAATGTGGAGATTTAAGATAAGACATGGTTTTGTAACACTCTTCAGGGATCATCACAACGAATTCGTGTATGATTATTTATTTATATATTTTTTTGCAGGGTAAATAAAAATTCTCCATTAGTAATATGAATAGTTACAAATTAGTACAGTGCATGAGATCAATTCTCAAACTCAATGCCATTGTAGCTGTTGAGTGCCCACAATATAAAATAATGCGAAATAGGGGAACATATTGGATCTTGACTAGAAATTTGCTGAATGTAGAGCAATCACAGCATGCTATTACCCACTCCCATTCATTGTTGTTTCTTTGGCTTTAGTCCCCAATTGGAAGCAATATCTCATGCTTCACAAGTGTCCTTGTCATGTCCCAAAATTTAAGGTGGTTTTTTTTATAATAATATTAATATGGTTGAACTCTAAAGGAAATATCAGGATGTAAGTGAAAGTAAATAAAGCAATTGAATATAAACCTAGATCTTACTAAATGAGACCAAAAATTTCAATAAAATAAATTTAAAGAATAATACAAATTAATTGCATTTTACACAATCTATTATAACATTTCAGCAAGAAAAGCTATCTACTTTCCTACACCAAGTAGGCCAAGCCGATGTCAAGTTGCATCAATCAAGGTACAAGTCCACCTCTTCATATCCTACTTTTAGTCCACATAAACCTCAATCCTTGTAAAAAGTAGGATGAGCAATGCCCAGTAGGTTTCATCTTACAATTCGAGTCCCAAAAAGAACATCAGATTATAGAATAACACCCTCACAGAAATAATAATAACAGTAATGCAATATTCCGTAAATGGGCAACATTAATAAGTAAAAATCCAACAATAATAAAAGTTTCATAATGCATTTCAACCTGTCAATTACATAGTCCACAAATAATTTTTCATATACTTTTCATTAGTTGCAAACAATAATTTAATAAATTATAAATAGGAAAATGTCGTATAAAGAAAACAAATTCACAAGTTTCCAACATGATACCAATAGTGTTTCCAAAGCAGCTTACAACCAATACCAATTCAATGTGACATCATAGGACTCATGAAAGTAGAATTTTTTGAGAGATCAATTACCCTTTCCAATTGCCACCTCACAACTTATTTGCAAAGCTGGCCTACTATGGGTTTCGGACATCGTTTTATTGTGGAGCACCCAAACCAGATACAGGAATGGGTTGGCAAGTACAACCCAATCAGACTGCAACAATAAACTCAAAGAAAGACCTCACCGAGAGACACGGTGGTACTGATTGCTGCAGCACAACCAGATACAGGAAGGCTTTACCAAGATACATGGTGGTATGCATACATGGACCATGGGAATTAACCTATCAAAGATCGGCCCATTTCATTACCTAGCTGATGCATGGATTCATACATAGTATGCTTGCTAGACACTAATCGAAAACCAAATATCAATCCAATCCTACCAACTCCGGGCATATACCACTCCAAAATACATGGAGAGAACCAAATCGTCACTCCAAGATACATAGAGGAAACCAAAAGTTTATCCCAAGGTACATGGGAAAGCCAAATCCTCAATCTAAGATACATGGTGAGGAACCAGATTCATCTCGAGATACGCGGGTGAGAAAACAACCCACAAAGTACCTATGTAAACCGAACCATCAATTTCCCAAGTAAACTAAAACAAGTACATTTAGAATCTTGCAAACCTTCGAAAAGCTAAAACAAACAAACCATGCACAGCATATAAAGAAAATATGAATTTAAAGTGTTATTATATTACAATTTAATATCAATATGGTTTACAATAACAAATATACATTTTTAATTATTATTAATATAATATACGAATTGAATATTCCAATAATAATACCTATTTAATGCCCACAGATCCCACATCAATCGTGATTTAATTGTTCATTATATTAATAACAATACATATTTAATTATTTATTATTATTACTATTATCACTACTATAATTCTTGTCTTCCCTACACACACGATTTAAGGTAAATAAATTATGTTATAAGTGATCATGATTAGGGAATCATTCTAAATCATCAACATCTAAAAATATATTTTATTATTATTACTTTATTCATTTACTTATTTTAAGGTTAAGGTAAACTATTTATTTTATTATTACTATTTTATTTATTTATTTTATGGTGCGAAGTAAATAATTTATTTCACCTTGGTATGTATTTATAATATTTATACTAAGATAGTGTGAGACATGGGAAAAAATCAATCTAATGATTTCCTCAATCATCACACGGGATTAAATAAAATAAAGAGTCGCCACCATTCAATTTAGGTGTGAATGGACACCAAAATATTAAATAAGCACAAAAGGCAATTTTTAGGGCAAAATATCCCTCCTAAAAAAAACAACCAGAGATGGGTAAGGGGATTAGGTTATGAACAGGGGAAGGTGTTAGGCACCCCTATTCATCCACACAAGGTGGTTGCCAGGCATTTGTTCATGTTAAAATAAAGGAAAAAGCTTGCTATAAAATTTAGGAAAAATCACAAAAAGACAAAAATTGTATGGTTTTTTCATATGAATAGTCTGATTGATCCAGAACTATCAAACATGATCATACCATTCCTAGGGTTTCATGATCAAAATAAATTTGAGATAAAATCAAATAAAATCAATTTAAAGTGAAAAATCCAAAAATCTGGCTTCAAGTCAAAATTCTAGAAATCTAGAAAAATATGATTTTTATAAAATATTTCAAAATTGAACTTGAATAGTCCAGGACATAGATAGAGCCCAAATTTCTCATTAAATCAAAAAATCAAAACCAAAAATACCCACGTTGATGAAAAAACACCAAAAGGGGAGAACTTAGACCGTAGGGTCTTCTCTCAATAATGAAAAGCAATTTAAAAACCATATCATGAAACCCTAGAATTTATTTTCAGGCTTCTGGATTTAGATCTACCATATTGATCATGATAAATCCAATATCCTAGCCAAAAATCACAAAAATCACGAAAACAGTGCTATAGGTGCAAAAGTGGCAAAAATCCAAATTTTATCAAAAAGTGGGGATCTCATGCTATAAACATCATGGATTCATGTTATTCATTCAAATATATCATAAAAAGCATTGAAACATGATCAAGATATTCAAAATAATCACATCTCACAAATTTGAGCACATGGGGGTCTACCCTACGGATCCACCTGTTCTCTTTTCCCCTAGTTTTCTCTTCACTTTTTACGGCTAGAGAGACTCTTGAGGTACTTAGAGATAGGTTTGGTTACACAAACACAATCACAGGCCTTATTCTATAAAAAAAAGAAAAAAACAGATATGGGGTTCTATTCTAGGGATCCACCTGTTCCCCTTTCCCCTAGTTCTCTCTTCACGTTTTACGGCTAGAGAGACCCTTGAGGTACTTAGAGACAAGTTTAGGGATACAAAAACAGATATGGCCTTATTCTACAGCAATAGAGATGATCCTATTACTTCTAGAATTGAAGACAGAAAAATAAAAAGGGATAGGGGACTTACCTGGATTGAGCAGGCAGAGCAGCAGGGATTCCTTTCTCTTCTCTTGTAGCTTCTTAGAATTCCTTGACTTCAAAATTTCGTGGCCTTTAGCTAGAGGAGAGAGCCTCTATTTATAGACAAGCACAGGGGCATGGTTGGTCCAGAAGGATATATCCTGATCCTCAGGATAGAGTGAAAATTGGAGATAATGCCCATCCATAGCCAATCAAGGATAAATGAGATATTTCGAACAGATAAATAAGAGAATTCGCTTATCCAAGAGAGATATTTGGGTGCAGATAAGGCTCAAAAATCAAAAAGGTAAAATTCGCACAAAGACCCCCGTGCCCGTATATATATTACGGTCGCGCCCTGCCCGTATTATTAATACGGGCACGCCATGACCGTATATCAACTGCAGGTATGGTTAGACCGTAAACAAAATACGGTCATGACCAGTTTGGCCAGATTTTATACTTTTTTGACCTGTTTCAAATCCCAATTAATATTTTCAATTATTTTCTCATTTTTAGTGCAATTTGGGGTGTCTACAGCTGCCCCCTCTTTGCTGGTAATTGGAACCAATTACAAGCAGAGAGCAAAAAAGACCCACCAATTGCACTTTCTGAGACTTTTGTCTAACCAATTGCACTTTGCAAGGATCCAATGGATGATTTTATAAAAAAAGAATTGATTGTGGAAGATTTGCTAAGAAGTCCCTCAGCTTAAGGGCCAAATCCTCCTCTCTCCTCTCACTGAGCACTTGTGGGCTATGAAGTGAGATTTGAGACAAAATTTTTAAACAAAAGTGGGTAAGGTGGCAATCCTTGCAACTTACAACTAATATGGACATTAATCTCCTGAAAAAAGTGGAGAAAATAATAAAAAATACAATTTTTCTTGGTGGCCTGCAGTTGTAGCACAATAAACAGCAAAGAACAGACACAACTCAAAATTACACATTTGAAAAACATCTCATTAATTGAACTTGCTTTGGTCCAACAAAGAAATGATAAAAACATGGATTCGAAGATAGCCAATGAAACCCCTGCTTGAAGTGGGGTGGCGTCTCTTCCTTATCTCAGATTTCTTGGAGCTCTCGTGGCTATGAAAAGAAATCTAAGACAAGCAAATTTTGAAATGGATGTGGATTGACCACTGCAAACTCAATTGATTTTGATGTTTTTCACTTTTTGAATTTTCCTGATTGATTTTCTAATTTGATATACCTGGGTGCCATTTGATGCTCGAACCTGTGCTTGAAAATTTTGCAACTTGCTTTTGCTTCTTTATCTTCTTGCTCTCTCAATAACGATGTATGTGCCCTTACTGCCCATAACCTGTCTTCATGCTTTTTAATTGCCCAAGTGAATGCCCTCATCTTGATTGATGGATCATGATCTGTTGATCTAACCTCATGCCTTTACAACCCATGATCTGTCTTTCATGCCTTCTTGCTGCCCCAGTAAAATCCTTCTTCATGATTGAAGAATTGGGAACCCTTGTTTAATGAAGAAAACATGCCATTGCTTCGAAGCCTTTTTTTTTTCTTTCAAATTCTAAGACTAAAGCTTGATTGCTTCTTCCAGATGTCGGAATTCATTCCAATGAAAACCCAGAAGGAAAGACACTGAACATGCCCCGGTTTTGATTATTTAAAGAAGTATTTGCCCCTCAGTAGAGATGATCCTCTTTTTTCCTTTTTCTCTTTTTTTTTCTTTCTTTATTTCTTTTTCTCATTTTTTTCTCTTTTTTTTTTTAACCTTTGCCAAAAAGAAACCCTAATAAAAGAATACAAATGCAAAAATAAGAAAATAGGTTTTATACTAGTGGCCTCAGAATTCTCTAATGCTTGCAAAACCAATGTTTTATGAAAAGATATAGATTCTCATCATAGGCCAAAAATATAGTTTTTGCCCTTTTTTGTGTTTTAATATTTTTTTTGAAAACATGATCCAATCACTTATTAACATATAGTCCAAAAGAATTAAAATCAAGTTGAATAATGAGAAGATTATTTTAGAAAATGAAGAAAGACCAAAATAAGCCTTCGGAACCTTTAGAATCATTCCCATGACCATTGGCTTATCAATTGATGCTCCAGATATGACGACTCTTTCAATCTGACTATTTTGCCCCAGTCTAGAAAGACATTTCCCTTCATCTAATTGAAGAGCAATTGTTTCTCCATTGTATCCATGATATGAGAATTTATGACTTCACCTTCAGCAATAATTTACTAATGGCAATTTTGATGGCCATCAACTTGTTCATAGATGATTCATATCATAGTTTTGATCATATTGCTTTAGTCTTGAAAAGAGAATTTTCTTCAATCATTTGAAGAGTGGATGTACCTCAAAATAACCACCAACATGAGGACTTCACCTAAATCCATGCCAATTCTGGACTTTCCTCTCTGACGATTTCCTTCTTGTAGATAGCTGATTATTTGCCATGTAGTGCCCTTCCGGGTTTTCACTACATTCTCTCCATTTTTTCTTTTTCCTTTTTTTTTTTTTTTTAATCCTTCATCACCAGCAACTATATAGTCAAAACTGCCTTAATTCAAAATTTCTTAATCAAAGAGGACTTATGAATGGGACGAAATGAAGGCTTGGTGTTTGTTTAGAAAGAAAAGGAATAAAAGGCTCAAATACCATATGATTAAATGGGTTAATTGAAATTGTAATTTTTAAGGCATTTCTTCCCTTGGAATGAATACAAAATTGCTCCAAGTAATGAAGTTCTTCCTTCAATTTGATTTCTTCATTTGAAACTTATTCTCCAGTATTGAACTTCTTTTTTCCATTCTTTTCTTCACAATTTTGAAGACATTCTCCAAATAGCATTTGATTATCTTTTTTTTTTCTTCCCTTTTTTTTTTCTTTCTTTTTCTTCTTTTTTTTTTTTCATTTCTTTGCCCCATTTTCTGAAAACATATTCAAAATCCCTTTTGAACTTCAATAATTGTCCCTTCATTCCCTTTTTTTTTATGCCTTAATAAATTTGCCCCAGTGTGGGGTTACAATTCTCAATTTAGGTTACTTAGAAAAATGTATCAAGCTTAAAGGGTCTAACTAGGGATTTCAAAAATTTTAGAGATATAAGAAAGAAAGGCCTCTTATCATTTTAAGAAAAAATTGAATTTTCAGACTTGGTAAAGTTGTACTACATGACTAGTTCAGGATTTTTTCTTCTCTTTTTTTTTCTTCTTAATCACCTTCTGTCAACATGAAAGCCTCTTTAAATAGAACTTCTGTTATAAACAAGTTCTTCACCTTTTGATCAATCTTTTGAATTTGGATTCTTTCCATCAAATGATGCCCAATTCTATTTCCAACTAAAATGTCAAATCTTCTCCCATATTTTCAAGTGCAAAGCTCCAAAATTTCTTCAAACAATATTATCAACTTCCTTTTGAACGAATCAGCAAGTGATGTGATCATTTCTATATTCTAATGCAGAAACTTCAAATCTTCTTCTATCTTTTCTGTTGAAGACTGTGGGTCATCCTTGGTTCCAAAGGCCATAAAATTGGTCATTTCATAATTTTGCAGAATATTCTTCTCATGACACTTAAAAAAATTTGAATTTTCACATAAAATGTCTTTTTCTTCGATTTTGGTCTCAAAATTGAGCCCAATGTCGATGTCATATTCAACTCAATGAAATTCAATAAGAGATATGATTCATAAGTAAAAGGACCTTGCTGAAAACCTTTTTTTTTTTTTCTAGAAAAATGTTAAAGGGAAAAATCTTTTTTTTTTTTTTGAAGAACCTTTATTAAAATCACTTCCTGAGAACAAGGCTCCTTAGGATCCTCAGGAAATGTGCATTCTTCTTATGGGAGTTTCTTTTCAAAGAACATGGGAGTTCGAAAACTGCCCCTGTTCTTAAAGGCAAAAGTTGACTTTTCTCCCTTTTTCAGATAATTTCTTTCTCTTGCTGAGTGAGGCAAGCCTTCCTGCTCATAACCAAGAGCATTTCTTTCAAGATAAACCATGACTGTTGGACCAATAGGAACGATAAGCTGAGAAGGGTCAAATCTTCTTTCTCCAGAGAAAATTGCCCCTATTGCATTTGAGCTGCCTGCCCCGTTGTTATCGGTAGGTGGGATGGGAGTGACTGAATTGAATGATAAAGAGTTATTATCCAGCAAATCCTGAATTGCATGCTTTAGGGCCAAGCAACGATCTGTGGTATGCCCTGGACTACTCATATGATACTCACAAATTGCAGATGGATCATAACCCTTCCCTTTGCTTGCATGAGGATTTGGCAACCTCAAAGTCACATAACCCTTCTGAAGTAAGGTAGGCAAAAGTTCAGATGGTCTCATAAGCAGTTTAGAAAATTCCCTTCTCTTCCTTACTTCTGTTTCCTCCTTCACAGGCTGTGCAGAAGGGACATTAATTTGGATAGGTAGTAAAGGAACTTGATGGGTTGGCTTGATAGGAGGTGGATAGGCATTGATTTGAAAGGGTTCCCTGGGAAGTTGCACCAAATTCACTTCTGCTTCTATCCTTTCTTCATTCTTTCTTCTTCCATTACCATTCTCCTTTTTCTGTGTAGAGAAAGTAGTGGAAGCTTCCTGGTTCAACACTGCAGAGTAATCAGCTATTTTCCCAGACTTGATCCCATCTTCAATTCTGTCTGCCACTTGCACTAGGGCAGCAAAGTTGGTGGTAGTTTGACCCACCAAGTGACTGTAAAAGGGTTGCCCCAGTGTGCTGATGAAGGTTGAAATCATTTCTGGTTCTCCCATGGGTGGCTTGACTTGTGCAGCCAACTCCCTCCACCTTTTAGCATATTGCCTTAGGGTCTCATCATTTCTCTTTGTCATCCTCATCATGTCATACCTATCTGGCACGATCTCCGAGTTAAACTTGTATTGAGACAAGAAGGTGTCTGCCAGGTCCTTCCATCCTCTAATCTTCCCATGGTCCAAAGTGGTAAACCACCTCAAAGCAGCTCCAGTTAAACTCCTCTGGAATAGTTGAATTAGTATGCCGTCATCCCGGCCAAACTGGCATAAAGCCCCGCAGTATAACTTCAAATGGCTCATTGGGCAGCCAGTGCCATCATATTTATCAAAATCTGGGCATTTAAACTTGGCCGGTAGACATACATCGGGGTATACGCACAGATCTTCAAAATTGGTGCCCCCAAAGTTACGTATCCCTTTCACCTCCCTCATTTCATCCTGGATCATCTCCAGCCTATGCATGAATTTTCTTTCTATTTCATCCCTCATCTTTTCTTTTTCATTCTCTTTCTCAGACTCAACCATCTCCTCCCTGATCAGTATAGGTTCAGGGGTAGGTTCAGAAATGGGTTCAGGAATGGGTTGAACCGGAGGTGGGATATTGATTGGAGGTGGAGGTGCTTGGTTGGAAGTGGATGCTTGGTTCTGGGTTTGAACTTGTTGGGCTTGTACTGATAGTATGTTCTCTAGCATTTGGGCTAGTCCTGCCACTTGCTCCTGAAGCAGGACCATATCTGGGTGAGGAGTATCAGCTTCATTCTCAATGGGATTCATGGCGCGAGCTCTTGATCTGGTTACAGGAGCTATGGTTGCAAGTGTACTTGGTACCTGGAGAAATATAAAGGAAAAAATATCAGTGCCCATTTAATCTCATTCACATGCCTATGAATGCCTATGTGCAAGCTGGGTGAACACGAGTTTGGATTTATTTCTTTATTTGCTTCTTTTTTTTTTAATTGAATTGTTGGAATATTCTAGGGCTTCCAACAGGTCCCACAAAAAGAGAAAAAGATCTGAAATTCAAAGGCTTTCAGAGTCCCAGGGATATTTTTGGAAAAAGTCCGAAATTCAAAGGCTTTCAGAGGCCCAGGGATATTTTTGGAAAAAGTCCGAAATTCAAAGGCTTTCAGAGGCCCAGGGATATTTTTGGAAAAGGTCTGAAATTCAAAGGCTTTCAGAGGCCCAGGGATATTTTTGGAAAAAGTCTGAAATTCAAAAGCTTTCAGAGGCCCAAAGGATATGTGTCTATAATTCAGAGGCTTATAGACGGCCCAAAGGAATGATTGTCTAAAATTCAGAGGCTTTTAGATGACCCAAAGAAATGATTTGTCTAAAATTCAGAGGCTTTTAGACGGCCCAAAAGATATGTGTCTATAATTCAGAGGCTTATAGACGGCCCAAAGAAAATGTTTGTCTAAAATTTAGAGGCTTTTAGATGGCCCAAAGAAATGATTGTCTAAAATTCAGAGGCTTTTAGACGGCCCAAAGAAATGATTTGTCTAAAATTCAGAGGCTTTTAGACGGCCCAAAGGAGTGATTGTCTAAAATTCAGAGGCTTTTAGATGGCCCAAAGAAATGATTTGTCTAAAATTCAGAGGCTTTTAGACGGCCCAAAGAAATGATTTGTCTAAAATTCAGAGGCTTTTAGACGGCCCAAAAAAATGATTTGTCTAAAATTCAGAGGCTTTTAGACGGCCCAAAGGAGTGATTGTCTAAAATTCAGAGGCTTTTAGATGGCCCAAAAGAAAAAGGTCTGAAATTCAAAGGCTTTCAGAGGCCCAAAAGTTCTGAAATTCAAAGGCTTTCAGAGGCCCAAAAGGAAAAAGTCTGAAATTCAAAGGCTTTCAGAGGCCCAAGAGTTCTGAAATTCAAAGGCTTTCAGAGGCCCAAAAGAAAAAGGTCTGAAATTCAAAGGCTTTCAGAGGCCCAAGAGTTCTGAAATTCAAAGGCTTTCAGAGGCCCAAAAGTTCTGAAATTCAAAGGCTTTCAGAGGCCCGGGGTTTTTTTTTGAGAAAAAGTCTGAAATTCAAAGGCTTTCAGAGGCCCGAGGAATTTTTTTGAAAAATCTGAAATTCAAAGGCTTTCAGAGGCCCAGGATTTTTTTGAAAAATCTGAAATTCAAAGGCTTTCAGAGGCCCAAGAGTTTTGAAAAAGTCTGAAATTCAAAGGCTTTCAGAAGCCCAAGGAACCTTTCTCTATTTTATTTTATTTTTATCTCAATTATTTTATTTTTATTTTTTTGAAGCATTTTATTCAAACTTGTTTCCCTTTATCATTATTTAAAGGTTAAAGGAAGATTTTAGTGAGAAAAACTGATTAAAGTTGAATATCCCGAGAAAACCGTATACACAGTACGGTCCAGCCCTGCCCGTATTCAAATTACGAGCAAGCTGTGACCGTATGTAATCCACGGGCGAGCCTAGCCCGTATAACCAATACGGGCAAGCCCAGCCCGTGTACTAAATGCGGTTTTACGGAACCCTGTTATGTTTTTCCAGTTTTTACATGGTTTGATCACTTTCATTGTTCATCCAAACGTACGGTTCACCCAGTGCAAGGCTTCTAAACTGTCCCAAAGTGGACTTTGGCCTTTTTGCTATAACACATGCTTGGGAGGGCACATGTACCCTCCAAATTGACATCATACTCAAGAATTTGATACCCTTTTGTTGCCTCTTGTGTGTACATAGGGTAGGGTTGATTCTAAACAGAGTTAGAAACTCTTCCTATGGGCTGCACCAATTTTAAAAACATGTAAATTTTGGGACCAATTTTATCCCGAACCAATGGGTACCATGACACCCCTATGACATGAAAGTAATGCAAAACAATAGGATTACCTTGTTACCTTGTTTACCTTTAATATGGCATCCGCATTATGCCCTGGTTTATAAGCCATGCATACGGCCTTCCCACAATCATACAACCCCATATTCCCACGTAATTGTGTAATTTAGCCAAAAACGTGTAACTCCACCTTCAAGCGTAGGGGTTTTGGGTTTTGGCTTAATGGCAACTTAGCACTCAAGCCTAGTGATGACCAGAATCCCAAATCCACATTATCATCACATCATTAGCTCAAAGTTCTAAGGTGAATGTTTTCACTTTCGCTTTCCGAAGTATCGACCTCGTTGCGCCAAGCTACACACATTCGGGTTCAACTTCCTATAGGTTAAGGGTAGGCTGTGTAAAAAATAAAAGGTGCACAGTGCATTGTAAAAAATAGGGTGCATTCACAACGTCCCAAACCCTAGCCACTCTTTTCGCAGCCATGCATAAACAAACCAAGGCATAATAGGAAAGCATATTTAAAATAAACAAGTAAATAAAGCAATCCTATAGCACCCAAAACATGCTCATAAAAAAAATCATCTATCATGCAAACATATGATCATGTTATACACCCAAAATCATCATGGAGATCATGCTGAAAATTAAAACATGCTATCATAAAAATATAGCAAGAAATAAGCATGGTTCAGCAAAACGGACCTCCCCTACGCCTGTTTGTAGAAACAATCCTATAAATCAAAATTAAGCATGTTTCTACCCCCATGAATTCTTAAGCAATAATTCAGATTTAAAACATATTCAACATGCTTAAGAACACAAAATAGCAAGCATAAAAAAATCAAAAACATGAACAAACACCAAAAGGCTGAAATCCACAAGTCCCCAGCAGAGTCGCCAGTTGTGAGACATGGGAAAAAATCAATCTAATGATTTCCTCAATCATCACACGGGATTAAATAAAATAAAGAGTCGCCACCATTCAATTTAGGTGTGAATGGACACCAAAATATTAAATAAGCACAAAAGGCAATTTTTAGGGCAAAATATCCCTCCTAAAAAAAACAACCAGAGATGGGTAAGGGGATTAGGTTATGAACAGGGGAAGGTGTTAGGCACCCCTATTCATCCACACAAGGTGGTTGCCAGGCATTTGTTCATGTTAAAATAAAGGAAAAAGCTTGCTATAAAATTTAGGAAAAATCACAAAAAGACAAAAATTGTATGGTTTTTTCATATGAATAGTCTGATTGATCCAGAACTATCAAACATGATCATACCATTCCTAGGGTTTCATGATCAAAATAAATTTGAGATAAAATCAAATAAAATCAATTTAAAGTGAAAAATCCAAAAATCTGGCTTCAAGTCAAAATTCTAGAAATCTAGAAAAATATGATTTTTATAAAATATTTCAAAATTGAACTTGAATAGTCCAGGACATAGATAGAGCCCAAATTTCTCATTAAATCAAAAAATCAAAACCAAAAATACCCACGTTGATGAAAAAACACCAAAAGGGGAGAACTTAGACCGTAGGGTCTTCTCTCAATAATGAAAAGCAATTTAAAAACCATATCATGAAACCCTAGAATTTATTTTCAGGCTTCTGGATTTAGATCTACCATATTGATCATGATAAATCCAATATCCTAGCAAAAAATCACAAAAATCACGAAAACAGTGCTATAGGTGCAAAAGTGGCAAAAATCCAAATTTTATCAAAAAGTGGGGATCTCATGCTATAAACATCATGGATTCATGTTATTCATTCAAATATATCATAAAAAGCATTGAAACATGATCAAGATATTCAAAATAATCACATCTCACAAATTTGAGCACATGGGGGTCTACCCTACGGATCCACCTGTTCTCTTTTCCCCTAGTTTTCTCTTCACTTTTTACGGCTAGAGAGACTCTTGAGGTACTTAGAGATAGGTTTGGTTACACAAACACAATCACATGCCTTATTCTATAAAAAAAAGAAAAAAACAGATATGGGGTTCTATTCTAGGGATCCACCTGTTCCCCTTTCCCCTAGTTCTCTCTTCACGTTTTACGGCTAGAGAGACCCTTGAGGTACTTAGAGACAAGTTTAGGGATACAAAAACAGATATGGCCTTATTCTACAGCAATAGAGATGATCCTATTACTTCTAGAATTGAATACAGAAAAATAAAAAGGGATAGGGGACTTACCTGGATTGAGCAGGCAGAGCAGCAGGGATTCCTTTCTCTTCTCTTGTAGCTTCTTAGAATTCCTTGACTTCAAAATTTCGTGGCCTTTAGCTAGAGGAGAGAGCCTCTATTTATAGACAAGCACAGGGGCATGGTTGGTCCAGAAGGATATATCCTGATCCTCAGGATAGAGTGAAAATTGGAGATAATGCCCATCCATAGCCAATCAAGGATAAATGAGATATTTCGAACAGATAAATAAGAGAATTCGCTTATCCAAGAGAGATATTTAGGTGCAGTTAAGGCTCAAAAATCAAAAAGGTAAAATTCGCACAAAGACCCCCGTGCCCGTATATATATTACGGTCGCGCCCTGCCCGTATTATTAATACGGGCACGCCATGACCGTATATCAACTGCAGGTATGGTTAGACCGTAAACAAAATACGGTCATGACCAGTTTGGCCAGATTTTATACTTTTTTGACCTGTTTCAAATCCCAATTAATATTTTCAATTATTTTCTCATTTTTAGTGCAATTTGGGGTGTCTACAGATAGCCATACCTTGAAATATAGAATTAAATTCTAACAAAATAATAAAAGTAGTCTAAAAATTTAGCTTCCTATTAACCATATGACATATGATAAGTAGTAAAGCTATGTGACCAAGTTCCATTGTACTAAGTTATATAACCTGTAACGTATTTACAAAATCATCCAGCAGATGGCGTGTACAGGGAGATGTTAATTTTTTTTAATTACAATTCAGCAACAGTAGTTTATAAGAATAACAAGTGTAAAGGTGTAATTAATAATCTTCTTTTAACTTTAACTCTTTAAAATTTCCAAATAAGCCTAATACTATCTCTAATTTACAACTAAAACCCCCTGTGCAACATGATTGAGAATTTTAAATTCTCTCTCTTCCGCGAAACTAAACAGCAGTCCATTCTCTCTCTCTCTCTCTCTCTCTCTCTCTCTCTCTCTCTCTCTCTCGTGACAGATTTTCTTTTCCGAAACTTCTCTCTTCCGAAACAATCAGATCTTGCAATTCTTCCCACTCTAATTCCTATGACAACCCATACATGTCTCTTCTCTCTCTTTCTTTCTTTTGTGTTTCCCTGTTCTCTTTTCTCTCTCCCCGAAACTGTAACGCACATCACCCATCCCTCTCTTTTGAAATTGTCAAAACGCTCTCCCAAATCTTTCTTTCTCTTCTGGAAAGCCGCCAACGGTTTCTTAATCATTACATGTCCTTCATAGAACTTAGCTTCTCTAGAAATTTCAGGAAACGAAAGGAAACAAATCCCATTTTCTGAATCTAGAGACGTCCAAATATAAAACGGAGTAGTTGACAAAATCAGGAAATATCTGTGGGAAGTAATAGTATGTTCTAGGTGCTCGTGGTTGCTCAGAAATTACAGATTGACAGTGCTTTGAATCTACGATAAATTAAATTAGCAACAGAATATGCAGCAACACCAAAATATGAAATCAATCCAATAGAAAGAGAACAGGGTTTTATTATCTATGATGTATCAATTAACAGTGAAAATCTAATCAATGAATTTATTTCTGCATCAAGCATCTCTATAAGTGACACAAAGAAATAGAAAACAGTAATAAAATTTCAATCAATTAACCAAATCTCATGATCAAGGTATCCACACGAAGTAAAGATTGTGAAGAATGTCATGTTGTGAATATTTTATTCTATAACCTGAAGTTTTTGTTGGAAAAAGGACTGTAGATCCACCTACCTGAATCGTTGTGAATCCATGTTCTCAAATCAGCATAGCCTTCTCCTGTAGCTTCCCAAATGTAAACTTAATCTCCTAGCTGTCAAAGCCTTCTTTTCTAGGGTTTTTCCATCCCTCTAATTTCATAGATCCTATTTATACCTAGTTAATAGGGTTTACTAATACCACTTTAAATTAATACCTTTTTTTTAAACATATAAACTTAGAATTATTCTAATTTTCGTATTTTATTTATTCTCTATTTTTTAATTACGCCTAGTCACCTTATTTCTCATAGTATTACATGAATTAAACCTCCCTTAATTAAGCATAATAACTAGTGTTAGGTTTAATATTTAAGTTTGGATTAATTCAGTGTCAAATAGTAAGTGTTCTAGGTGTTTAATTTGTTTGGAATAGGTTATAGGAGTTATGGTTCAAACGGCGTCAAAGTCGGAGTCAAATTGAAGAAATTATGATGAACGTTAGATAACGTTTGAAGCACCGTTCGACCATTCAGTGCAAAGATCAGTTGCAGACAAACTTTAGAGTTGCGTTTGAGAGCATGCGATGTGGCGTTCGACCGTTCAAGGTTTGTAGACAAACCCAAGAGTTGCGTTTGAGAACTAGAAACTTATCGTTCGAACGTTTAGTGCATACAGAGAAACCCGAGGGTAGCGTTCGCCAACGTTAGACTCAATGTTCGACCGTTTGTGTTGTTTAAACCCAACGTGAGGCTTTTGTTCGAATGAGAAGAGGTGAACTAGTCTTACGCATTGAATGTTAGAGCCGCGTTCAATGAACGTTCGAACGTTCAATACGGAAAATCACTTATACAATTCCGAACTTTTATGATTTGTTTCCTATTCTTTATAGACTTCTTTCTAACCTATATAAGGATTGTTTAGACGTTCCATTAGGGTTACATAAGTCGTTTTTGGAACCCTAAATAGTTGTGTGTGAGGAAGAGAAACTTATCTCTTTTCCTTTCTTCCTTTGAGCCATCAAACCTTCTATTCTTCCTTGTTCAAAGCCTTAGAGTTCCGGGTTGGGGAGACTGATTGTGGGGGTTCCTACGGATACCAGGCGAGTTCGTTTGGGTGATCGTATGAGAAGATCTTCAGAGTTCTGAGGTGTTGCTGTGGAGCAAATCTAAGGAGTTCTTCAGATACTTTCAAGTCTGTGAGTTGCAGAGTTTAGCATAAGGATGTTGAGTCGTCTGAACTATAGGTTTTTTTTTTTAAAGAAAACCCACTAAGGTAGGAAAAACCTTAGTGGCACTCCATCGGAGGGAGGAGGGTTGAGGCAGACCCCGACCTGTAGATTAAAATCAAAGCCAAAAAGGTTACACCAAATAGGGGCCAACCTTACCCTAATAAAGATCAAGAAAACCGAAAAGGCCAGCAAGAGGTAAGAACCCCAAACCTCAACCGAATACAACACACCTAGAAAGGGTACAAAACAGTTAAGAGAAAACTCAAATCTCTTCTTTTCATATTGGATTTTTTAGGTGGCTCCTGCATAGCCCGGAGGGTTTTTCTCTAGTGAGAGTTCTCATAGGGTTTTCCCTTCGTCACCAAATTGTTTGTCTTGTTTATTCCTTTTTACATGCTTTATTTGTTTTGTAATTTGGATGGCTTGATAGTTAGTAATTATTTTGAATATCTGTTCATGCCTATTAATTGAGGACTTGTCTTTAATTAATAGAAATATTTTATTTCGCTGTCTTTCACCTATTCAATCACACCCACCCCCCCCCCCCCCCCCCCCCCACACAAGGTGTTGTTAGAGTCAAAACCCTATTTTTTCAACTAGAAAACCCTTTTTCTATTTAATAAGCTATTAAAATGTTATTTAAATCCAAATTTATGGTAAATTATATTCCATTAAATTTTTTTTAGAACCAGAAAATTATTAGTCACTCAAAATAATTAGAAAATGATGAAACTATCTTTACGAAAATTCTAGGTTATTACAGTCCTCAATAGCAATGTCTAAGGCACTGGATCTACCCCATATGTCTCTAGCAATTTTCCTGTTTATACTGTCAGAAGGGAGGAACTCATTCTTGTAAAGCCTTCGATTCCATTCCATCCAAACGTTGTAGATGGTTGCAGCTAGTACAAGGCCTTAGCTGTGATATAAAGCCTTTGCCCCTGAATTTTCTAGCTGCCCAATCAATTTCCTTACCCCTGAATAGTTACAAGAGAAGAAGAGAAGAGTTGTAGTTTCATTACCTGTGCAAAAGGTGCATCAAGGATGAATTGCAATCGTCATTTCAATTAGCTTATCTTTAGTTTTCGTCCTCCATGAGACGCTAGCAAAAAGATGAAGTGATGTCGTGGAATCAAAACCACTGGCCATATACTATATGTGGTATTCATTGATCGAAATGGATTAAATCCATCACTTGCTAAACCCAACCTAACATTACGGGTCTCCACAGCGAAAGATGGGTGATTGATATCAAATGACTTCCAAGCCTTTGAGTCTGCCGGATGCCTTAACAAACCATCCTTGGTACGTCCCTCATCATGCCATCGCATGTCAGAAGCTACTTTTGATGACATAAACATCCTTTGGAGCCTTGGTTTTAGTGGGAAATAACGTAAAACCTTGGCTGGAATTTTTTTCTCACCTTCCGATCGATCTTTAACATTCTTATACCTTGAAGTGCCACATATATCACAATTCTCCTTCTTTTTGTCAGGCTCTTTCCAGAACAACATGCAGTTTTTAGGGCAAGCATCAATCTTTTCATATCTCAGACCCAACTCTTCAATAATCTTTTTGGCTTGGTAATGGCTCCCAGGTAATTTTGATTCCTCGGGAAATGAAATTTTCAACAACTCAAGCAACTGGGTCATAGACTTGTTACTCCATGAATTTAAGCACTTTATATGAAAAAGCATCAAAATAAATGACAACACAGTCTGCGTCTTACACCCTGGGTATAATTCTTGCTCATATTCATTCATTAATTTGGAGAAGTTATTAGTATGTTCATTGTGCTGGTGTTCAGGTTCTTGCTCTTCCAAGTTTTGGTTCCCAACACCACTTGACTCTTCATTCTCGTTTTGGTTTCCAAAACCACTTGGCAATTCATGCAAGTTCTGATTCCCAAAAATATCATGTACTAAGTCTCTAATACCATCATCTCTTGTCACACTAGGCTCATTATTCTCCAAATTGTTAGTAGACGCTGCTAACTGTAAAATATCTTCTCCATGATGATACCATGTCCTATAATTTTTAGCAAATCCAAGCCTCAAAATGTGGTCTTCTACTGTATTTCGATGATGCCATAACACATTATTGCATTTGGGACACGGACACTTCAATTGTTCCCCAATATTGGTTCTATGATCAAATGCAAACTGAAGAAAACCCTGAACACCATCAAGGAATTCATTGGTTGCCCTATTTAAGCTAGAAAATAAGAATTATATTAGTATATCAATAAGACATATACAAAATAAAAGAGTCTAAACCAAATAAAATTTAATAGTTATATACCTCATCCAAGACTTATCCATAGGAGAGTATGTTGTTCCTCAAAGCTCTCAATTCTTTGTTGATTTGGTTGCAAATAATCCTCTGTGTTATTTCAACTAACAATTCAAGTGACTTTAATTACCATTATCAAATGTATACATTCATATTTTTAGAACTTGTAATAGACAAAAAAAAGTGAAACAACTTTTAACAAAGAAAAGAATATAAGGCAACCTATAATACATAGTAGACACTAGTTTTATCTAAGCAACACAATACTAAAGGAAAGAAAATAAATATTCTAATCCTAAGGGAAAGAAAATAAATATTCTAATCAGTATTGTCCATGATGAATAGCAGTTACTAGTTTTGTTGAGGATCTAATTACCATTTGGAAGTGCATGTGAGAAGCATGCCATCATTTTGTTGAGGATCTAATTACCATTAGGAAGTGCATGTGAGAAGCATGCCATCATTTTGTTGAGGATCTAATTACCAAGCATGCCATCATTTTGTTGAGGATCTAATTACCATTTGGAAGTGCATGTGAGAAGCATGCCATCATTTTGTTGAGGATCTAATTACCATTAGGAAGTGCATGTGAGAAGCATGCCATCATTTTGTTGAGGATCTAATTACCATTAGGAAGTGCATTTGGCCTTTTATATTGTTCAAAAGCCTAATTGATGGTGGTTAGGTATCAGTTGGGTTTTTCCAAAAATCCTAATTAACTTGTCACATCAATGGTCCATTTCTCAAGAAAAGAAGCAAAATGAAGTAGGGGCCATGCTCAGGTCACTCCACTCCATGTGGCTGCAACCTTGCTGAGCTCAAGGTCTAGTCTCTTGAGGAGGGCTTGTCTCAAGTCCCAACCTCATCCCACTTCACATCCTCTCCAGTGCAGAGCTCTTGAGCTTTGCTTCAACGTGGCTCTCAACAGGCTGCCAACCACACCTGGCCCTCTCCTCCATAGCCTTCTCTCTCCAATGCTCTCATTGCAGCATTAAAGAGAGCTCAAGCACATCAGAGGAGGGGTTGCATAGAACAGCAGCAACAGCAGCTCTTTTGGCCATTAAAGTGGAATTAGAACAGCTTATCATTTCCATCCTAGATGATCCTAGTGTTAGTAGGGTGATGAGGGAGGCTGGGTTCTCCAGCACCTCTGTCAAGAACAACCTAGAGGACTCTTCAGCTACTTCTGTGTTCCCTTGTTATGGTAGCTCTGGTGGTGTTTTCTCTTCTCCTTCTCCTTCTAATAATCACAGGGAAATCATCAACAACAGCAATTACTGGCAAACCCACCTCCTGAATCTCTCGTTTGAGCAAAACCCAGTTCTATTCCCCACTCAAAAGAAACATTTATGCACCCCCATAATAGATTCAGCTACTGAGGGGGATATCAGATTGGTTTTGGAAGTTTTGTTGAGGAAGAAAAGAAGGAACACTGTAATCGTTGGGGATAGTTTGCCCACTAAGAGACATGTGTATTCATTTAATTGTTTCCCTCAAACTACATTTTTACATGTAAATTCCAATTAGAACAAAATATTTATTGTAAATACCTAAAGTGGATAAAAGGGAAAAGGAAAAAACAGGGGGGAAAACATACGATCAAAAATAAAAAATATTAAAAAAGGAAAAGGAAAAAACAGTTAGCATTCCCTGTTTCTTGACAACTCTGTTTTCTTTGTTTCTTATTGCACAAGTAATCCAGGTCATATACTATTGTTATATAGGTTTATGAGTCTTTCAAGATAATAATCTCACCAAACCCAACATAAGAATATCCACAAAAATAAGTCTGTTTTCTTTGTTTTTTATTGCACATGTAATCTAGGTGCATGCTACAGAAATACACTCAAATAGCATTCAAGTAAGCCCTGAAAACAAAGTGTAATTCGGCTTCACGGCATGACAAATACACTAGAGACACAATGCCTAGGACTTTCTTCATTAATTTTCCAAGAAATTACACTCATAGCCAAAGATTGACAGCATAAAGTTAATGCTTGTCCCACTATCTAGACATGACTGAAATGGTACGTTCACTCCTCATGCATAGTAAAAGTATACTAAAATGACAAAAATACCAGCAAACTGCAACTTCAATCCTCACGTAAAAGCTCAAGGTCCCACAGATTACATAACAAAACAAAGCTAAATATTTTTCTTCTTCTTTCAAACATTTAACCAAACAGTGAGTACACAATACACAATAAAGTGCTAAAGCCACGATTCATGGATTCATGGGTTCATGGTTCCACGTTCCTTGAAAAGCCTAATGCGAGGTAGGAAAAGAATGCCTGGTAAAAGATAAGAAAGTCATTACAGTGAATACATTCAGCTTACTTTGGCTTCGAAAATGGGAACTTAGCGATGACAATAATCTTGGTGCATTTGCCTTGTGTAAAATACAAACACATTGGCCTCCATCGATCACGCTTATGAGCCAATGATACAGTTGAACGACTCGAGTCTTTAGTAGAGACAAAAGCAGAGATGTTAAATCTCTAGACAGGAGAAAGTGAAGGAACGAAGGTAAAATCAATAGACTCCTAATTGGGGAAAATCAGTAGGTAAAAAAGATAGATTCCAGATTACAGTACTCTATAAGAGCAAAATCAATCGACTCCTACAAATAGGTATGAAATACCAATTGGGGAAAACAAAATATAGAAAAAAAACTAAGAAATTTACTAAGAAAATAATGAGATGTGAAATAAAATAATACTTACCTCAGATTGTAACGAGTGGAATCAACAGAAAAAGGAAAATCCTTCAAAGAATGACAATAGCACCAAGGATGGCAATAGCAGGTTGAGTTTCCTTTACAGAGAGTAGTTGAGAACGGCAGGTTGGGGTTCTGTAATAGAAAAAGCAATTAGCAGTTGTCGTTCTTTTCAGAGGGCTAACATTGTTCCATCGATCAATGTTCAATATGCCTGAAGAACTTAAGCAGAAACAGATGATGAAAAAAAATAAATCCAAAACCATCAGAAAAAAAAGAGATGCACATTTAAACCAGAAAATTTCGCAAATTAAATCTCTGAGTGAACCATAGAAAGGGGAAAGGAAAAGAATCACGAAACTAGAAACCTGTAAAACCCTCCAATAATGCGAAGCTCGACAGTCACAGAGGGTCTGCTTCACTGAGTGCTGATCGGGTGTCTTCAATCTTTCACAATAGTTAAAAAGTGGGAAGCAAGTTTACTGAATGACAAAGGCTTTTGCAGGTTAATGGATGTGTGCGTGGGACTAGGGCTTGATCAAGATAGTGAGAGGGAAAGGAGAAGAATGAAGATGCGCACGCGGGAAAGGGAGAAATGTGTTGCGCGCGAAAGAGCAAAAGCCCAACAAAAGGCGCCGTCGCGAAAACACAAAATAGCGTCGCAAAAGCCTAAACAAAAGGTGCTGTCGTGCAAATAAGAAAAGGCGACTAAAAAAATTGCGGCAGACGAAAAAAGGTGTCGCAATTTGATGTTTTAGTGGCTATCCGAGTAAGTGTCGTAAAAACGTTGCTGCTAAAAGCATCTTTTTTTTGTAGTGAATTGATTCCTTGTGCCATAGCAGTGAAGTCCAATTGCAAGGTGGATGAGATGGTCGCAAGGCCTCATAAGTCTCTTTCATGGTGAAGAAACTTGATTTTGAAGCAACCCATGTAATCTTCCTCTTTGCTTGCATCCAGCTTCGGTAAATTTTCCAATAAAGCCCAAGCAAGGTCATGAGATTTATTTATATTTTTTATTATGTACATTCAATGAATTGTGATGATCTTCTATATTGAAGAAACTGGGCATCATGAACGTTTTAGATCTGTAATTCTGCAGACACATAAGTGCATGGATCTAAAAACATAATGACAATTCTAATGGATTGGAGTATTGAACTACTTATTTTGGAATACTTGTCGATATTAGTAAATTGGCATTGCAGCATAGGGAGGAAGCTGTTAACTTCCTCTAGTTCTTTGGGTACACATGAGCGGGCAAGCGTGGCTTTGCAAGTGCGTGCAGCGGCTTAGCAAGAAAGAGATCATTCGGTGACTCAGAGGGGTCGATGCTTGCCACTCCCGGTGGAGCACCCCAGCTGAACCCTTGAAGAACCCTAGCCAATAGCATGACAGTCATTGCAGTCCCAAGTGCGGCCCCAATGCACCCACGACGTCCCGTGCTAAATGAGATGAATCGCAACTCCGGCTCAAGAAGCTCCACCTTAGCCAAACCCTCGTTCAAGTGCCGCTCTGGTTTGTACTTCAGGGGCTCGTCCCAAACATTAGGGTTCCGACCAAGACCCGATCTGCTCAACAAAACGTGACTACCCTTTGGGATGAAGTAGCCTGCAACCGTGGTGTCGGCGAGCGAAACATGTGGAAGGTTAAAGGGTGCGATCGGGTGGAGCCGGAACGCTTCCCTCGTACATGCCTTGACGTAATTGAGCTGCGAGAAGTCGGACTCTTGTACTAGCCTTTCCCTGCCAACGACCATGTCGATTTCACCCACAGCTTTCTCGAGTATGTCAGGTTGGTTCAACATCTCTGCCAATGCCCATTCCACTGCATTTGCTGGATTGTCCACCGTTGCAAATATTAAATCCTGTAAACGTTAACATGCGCAACATGAGCCACCATTCTTTGTCACAGAACTACTTAAAAACAACCTAGGGACCACCACTTGCTGTTATGGCAAACACTGACTGAATAACTGCAGCCTTTTAGTGCCCAAAGCATGGGTAACATGGTACATAACTACATATAATTGTATTACCGCAGTTTCTGCTTTGATCTCTTCTGTTGATAGTACTGGACTGCCATTGGAATCCTTGAGGGAAATGAGAACATCAAGGAGGTCCTCCTGAACCTTTTTATTGCCGGCCCTCCACTGTTGTATTCTGTCGTCGATCACTTGATCATGGTACCTGTTAACGACTCCAATAGCTTTCTTGACGATCTTCTCGTGACCATCCAAATCCTAACACCTCAGGCAAGGCAGGTAGTCGGACATACAAAAAGCGTAGCGATAGGAAAGGACAGTGAAAAGAGCATCGACGTGTTCTTCTTCTTCAACACCAGGACCTCCGTCCTTGCGACCCTCACCGAAATATCTCTTTTTGAACATCAACTTCCTTATGACGTTGCCACCGTACTGCCACGCCAATGCTCTCACATTGATGACTACACCAGTCACTTCATCGTTTATGGAGTTCTTGCATTGGTTGTAAACGAATCGAACGAGGTTATCAGCCTCCTCCGCTCGCTTGTCATGGAACCACCGGAGTCTTGCAGGATTGATCACCTCGGAGGCGATCACTCTTCTCATTTTCTTCCATTTTTCACCCCAAGGAGCATCAGCAATGGACAAGAATCCGCGGCTTAAGTAGTCCGTTGCCATAGTTGGGGGTCTAGATGCAAAAGGTGCATCTTGTTTCTTCAAGAACTCCGAAGCAAGCTTGGGACAAGTGACGGGAATGACATGAAAATTGCCCAGACGGAAACAGGCGATATCCGTATTATTCTCCTTCATGAACCCTAGTATCCACCGAAATGCTGGCTTGTTTCTCATCATCTCTGGGAGGCTTCCGATGATTGGCCAAGGCACCGGTCCGGGAGGCTGTGGGGCATGGTTACGGTTTCCATTTTTATGGGTTTCAACTCGAAATTGAACAAGAAGGAAGATTAAGGACGCCAAGAAAAGGAAGAGGAGTGCAATATTAGAGCGTTGGGTGGTGCTCAGAAGGATATCAGCAAAGAACAGTGGTGTTATTCATTATATGGGGTGGTTGTGGAGCTGGTGAGAAGATGATTATTCGCAGTAGTTCTCACAACTATTGATCAGTGCAGGATGAATAAATTTGTTTTTTTTGTAGAAACGCAGGATGAATAGATTTTTATGTTTTTTTTTTGGTAAACGCAGGATGAATAGATGGGATTGACAAGATAAGGGTGGGGTATTTATAGTTGTTTTTGTGAAGGAATAGATGGGATTGACAAGATAAGGGTGGGGTATTTATAGTTGTTTTTGTGAAGGGGAATCATATATGTGGCGACTCGTATATAACAAAAAACTTACAATGAGGAAAATGGACGCAGACTTTTCCCAGCGCGGATCCTCTGTGAAGCGCATCGCCTGTGAAGCAAAGGCATCCTCTGTGAAGCGCAATCCAACGGACCAGAATAAGCGAAGGTTATAATAGTAATTTTGATCCAAACGCTTAAAAAACTATTAAAACTCTCCTCGGCTCTCTCCTCGGCAATCTCCTCGTCTCGATGAAAACGTGCGAAACATAGTATTTAATTTTGGATCCTCTCCACGTCCGCAACGTGCGAAACATATTATTTATTTTTGGATCCTCTCCACGTCCGCGCTTTACCCGACATTGCGCCATTTCTGGACCTTCTTCGTCTTCGTCTTCGTCATCCTCATCGCATACGAAAGGGACAGGATCATACTCCATTTGCTTCACAGAGGTTTCCCTTTCTTACAAACGCGCGCGCCCACTTGACGAAAGAAAGGGACCACCACCATCACAAGAACTTTGTAATTGAGGGACCACCACGACAGCCACCAGCCTCATTGAAAGACGACTGTAAGTCGTTATTTAATTTTATAATATAATGAGTCAATGACCAAATGTATCATAAGGAGCCATGGGTACCAGGCGAAATAAGCCAAAGGTACTGCTCCAAATAACGATGGGTACCTTCCGAGTTAAGCTTTAGGTACGCCCGAAGAGCTCCCCAAAAAACATTTTCGTAGTCAACAAATAAACCTAAGGTACCCCACAAATCAGATTAAGGTACCCCACTCTTAGCCCAAGGTACCACATATAAGCCTAAGGTAGCTCCCATATAAACCTAAGGTACCCCATGGTAAGCCAAACCCACTCACGAAAATTAGCCTAAGGTACCCCCTAAACCTACAGTACCCACAATATAAGCCCAAGGTATCCCCAATATAGGTCTAAGGTACTTCCTGAAATCGTGATTCGGCGATTTGTCCTGAGACCTAATCGCTACGAAACAGAGACAATGTTTCACTGCTTACAGTTAATCGCAAATCTGCGATTCGTCGTCTGATTAATCGCCGCACCTAATCGCCAGGTCACGATTAATCCTGTACTTAATCGTGATGAAAATCTTGGGAAGTAAGGCTTAGATTCCTCTCCCCTCCCCAATTAATTCATAATTGGTGGGTTACTCAAGGCTTAGGGGGCTGGTACCTAAGGCTCACTTGTTTGTACCAAGGCATTTTTGGGGTGTACCTAGAACATTTTGGGTGGGGGTGGGGGGGGGGGGGAGGATATTTGGGGATACCCAAGGCTTATTTGTGGGGTACGAAAGCCTTATTTTGTTGGGGGTACCGAAGGCTTAATTGGGTTTTGGTAAGCCAATTTGTAGGTGTACGTAAACCAATTTAGGGGACCTATTTGTGGGTACCCAATTCTTATTTGTGGGGTACAAAATGCATATTTGTGGGGTACGTAAGGCGTATTTCAATTTACATTTTGATTTTATAGATGGCACATGTAAATAGTCACATTGCAAAGTTTTTTTTATCAATTTATGTATTTATTTGTAGATAAATGGCACCAAGCGGGGAAGGAGTTCGCAATAGATGTAGTCCTCAACGACTTCTAAAAATTATCAAAAGGTTGAACGAGTCCCAGAAGCTAGCTGTTAGAGAAATTGGGCTGGGAAGCCTTCTGGATATGACGATTAAACACTGTTATAAGGGCAACATTGTGTCCTTATTGGCTTCATTTGATCCCGAAAAATGTTGCCTTGAAGTAAGTGGAAGGACGTTTGAGATATCACCTCCTGATGTTCAGCGGATATTGGGGGTGACCTCTGCCGGGGAGAGTATAGAAATCGATGAGGTGGAAAATGACCTCACAGAATTAAAGAAAATGTATTGTGATGATAAAGGTAAGATACCTTTAGGAGAGCTGGAGAGAAGACTGCAAGAGAAGGAGACGGCGGATGAAGATTTTTTGAGGCTTTTTGTATTGCTTGCATTGGGCTCATTTTTATGCCCTCAAGCTAAGCCGGAGGCCAGCACAAAGTTCTTAAATCTCATAATGGATATGGAGGGACTCCGTACCCTCAACTGGTCGAAGTTGGTTCTTGATTGGCTCATTGCTGCAATCCGCCGATACAAGGAGAAGCACCAAATATATGTCGGTGGTTGTTTGGTTTTTCTAAAGGTAAATTATTGTTATACACACATTTCATATATTTGGTATGCTTAAATTGTAATGGAAGAAATGTTTAATCAATCGCAGATGTTCTATTATGAATGCTTGCGCATGGATGGGAGCGCGATAGAGTTGGATGCAACAGCTCCTCTCATCATCGTGTGGAATGATGAGGATGTGTTGGAAAGGGAGAAAGAAGGAAAGGAAAAGGACATGAATATTCCGGAACATATTGACTATGAAAATGTTCCGGAGTCCGATAAATCAAAGGGGAGGAAGAAGGTATATTATATTGTATTGTATTTATATTTTCGAATAGGGGGTACTCAATATGAATATTCATTATACGTACATGGACATAAATTTTACTTGATTATGTGTTTTAGGAGGATAAACTGAGGGCAGCGATAAAGAAGCTAACAAAGGTAGTTGCTGCCCTTCAGCGTGAGGTAGCCAAATCCTCGAGATTGAAGGCTTTGGAGAAGGAGGTAATGGAAATCGGTTTTTGTCATTATTCATTATAAGTTCCAGATCTTATAGAAATGCAAATGTTTGTGGCTTGATTTGTTTAGGTGGAGAGATTGAAGTTGATGATAAGCAATCTTGGAGTAGGGCAAGCTGAACTAAGAGAGATGGTTCTCGAGCTTGTTGGATATGCTCGTGACTACCGAAGCTACCCTACCCCTGAATGTCCACGTGAACCATTTGAGGTTCCAGTGAACGTTGCTTCTGCACCGGAGGGCCCTTGCCCGGTGTCGCCGATGGAAGATATTGAACCTAGGGCGGAATGTATCCCGGATCCAACAGCGGGAGAATATGAAGGTTCAATCGTTCCATTTCAACCCGTTGAGGCTCCGAGATTGAAACGAATGAAGATTCCCGGCAAGGCAAAAAGGAGTCTTTTTACAACCATCACTGGGGAGAAAAAGAAGAGGGCCAGAAAGAGTAAGCAACCGCTCGATGCCGAGAGGCCAACGCAAACGGTAAGTAGTATATAATTGGATGTCTAATTGCATGTCAACCATTCATGTAAAACTTTACCATAGTAGATTGAAGAGCAATATTGTCGATGTAATGATCATTGTGTGACCTACATGAAATATATTTCAGGTACCATCTTACGATGATGATAGTGCGGAGGCTAGGTTGTTGCCGGATCTGAACACTGCAGATCCGTCCATAGAGCCATTGGTATGTTTGTTCTCAGTTTTTCTAAAGGAATTGTTTTTGTTTTTCGGTTAGAATTAGGTTGACAGCCATATATTCATTTTTTGGAATTTTTAATAAACTTGTAGGCAAGCGAACCAGCGGATGCATCTTCTAGTAGGACGCCTGTGGATGCTGGAAGCGCGGTCTGCAACTATGCATTCCGTGAGGACCTCGATCCAGAGTAAGTACTTTCGCATATTTATGTTTGACGCGTTGTTGCTTTGTAAATTGTTGTGTATGGTTTGACTGTTTCTTTTGTGGGATATATATGTAGCGAGGTTTTGGTGAGATTCTTTGATGTCTTCATTGCCCGCGGTGAGTTCGAATGTTTGAAGCCTGAGAAATGGGTTACCAACTGGGTAGGAGTCTAACAACCTAAGTATCTTGTCAGATCGCATAAATATTTGGATTCTTAGATTTTATTTTTTTCTATGTAGATCTTGGATTGCTACATGCGGATGCTGAATTTCCAGGAACAGCAGGTTGGAGGCCCATGTTACTTCTTCCTGTCAGATATTGGGGTAATTATTACGACATTCTTCAAAAGAATTTGACACTGTCTGTAATACTCCTGTTGAACCTATATTATAACTTTTCAGACTTTTTGCGCGGCAGAAGAAAACCGAGAACTTACCAGACTTAATGATCAATTTGATCCATCGTACCTACTGAATATAGTGAACTACAAAATGGTAAGCTTAACTCACCATTGTTGCTGGGATCTTTTAATAGGGTAGGGCTAATAAATATGTTTGTATGCAGTTGTTTTTCCCTATATTGGAGCAAGAACATTGGTACATGTGTGTTGTTGACATGAATAAAAAGAAAGTCTTTTTTTTGAACTCGATGAAGGTGTGGAGAACCCGTGAAGTTCTCACTGGAGTGGTAAGTGATCAGCGTAATAATTTCTTGTGTCACTAATGTTGTTATTAAGTATCAATTTTTATATTTCAGCTAAAAGCAGTAGATATTATATGCACCTGGCAATGGGAAAAGCAAGTTTTAGTAAGCAAATTTCCAAGGACGAAAGCAGATGCTCTTAAGCTTCCTCGGCAAGGCAACCCGTACGTTTTCCACCTATTCCTTCTTTTCTATACTTACTACGATATGATATTAATAGCATTAACTTGTACTCGCATCTTTTGTAGCAATGACTGTGGAATCTTCGCCATGAAGTTCGCCGCTTTCTGGAGAGGAGAACTTTCTCCTCGATTCACGCAGGTACGCTACAACTCCTAACCTATCCAGTTGTGTTTTCAAAAGCTCCAAATGATCACATTATTAATATAGTTTTGTTAATTTTGAATAGAATGATATTCCGGGTTTCAGAAGAAGCATTGTGAGTGAGATGATCCTCCACGAAGAAAACACGGTGAAGGATGATATTGTGAAGAAGAGTTCTACCTAGGGGGAGAGTTCGATGTATTAACATTTTTATATTATACATGCGTCACACTACAAACTAAAATTTTAATTTTTGGGGAATCTGTATGTATTTATTTGAGGACAAGGATGTTCCTGTAATGAATGCTGTAGCTGAATCAAGCATTCACTTGGATTTTACTTTTATGGCATGTTTAGTTTTTTATGATGTTTCACGATCATATTTTTGTAAAGTATTGTGTACATAGGACATTGTATCCATTGAATAAAAGCTTGGTTATTTTGATTGCTTAAGTTCTGCCACAGATTCGTCAAACTCGTTGATCGTAAATTATGCCAAATTTTAAAACAAGTTACTATACATTAGGTACTCCCCCCCAAAACAAAATGAAGGTACGGTTCGTGTGAAGTTTAAGGTAACCCCGTAACCGGCACAATGTACCACCCCCACCCCATATAAGCTTAGGTGTCACCTAGTAAGAGTTGCGTACACGCCGAAATAAGGCCAAGGCGCCCACGAAATAAGCCTAAGTTACATCAGCAAATAAGCCAAAGTACCCCTAAGTAATACCCAGGTACCCCCAAAATTAATATTAAGGTAACCCATAAGTAAGCCGGAGGTACCCCCAAGTAGGAACTGATAATGAACAAAACGCGCGGACGTTAATCATTAACGCGCGGACGTTAATCATTAACGCCCGCACGTTGCAGCTTTAAAGTGCACAGTACGCGCGAGCGTTACCAGGAAAGATTCGCGCGTTGATTATGCTCCCACTATTTTGTACGTGTGGGTACCTTCGGGTTTCTAGTGGGGTACCTCAAATTTACCTTTGGGGTACCTAAGTGTTACTTGGAGGTACTCTCCCCTTAATTTGGAGTATTTTTTGTGGATAAATTAAGGCTCGTGTGGGGGGTACCCTGGGCTGATTTGGGGGATACGTAGGCACGTTTGGAAGGGTATCTCAAGATTAAGATTAATATAAGCTGACTTTTTTTGCATTCCCCGTCTTCCCACGGCCTTCGTTGCAGATTTTAATCATTTCGTATAATACCTTAGTCTTGTAGGTGGAAGTTCATTACCATAGGCTAATATAACCAGCAACTTCGACTGGTTGTTTTGCATGTACACGCATTACGACGTGCTAGACCCAATGTGTGTGTATTGGGGAGATAGAGGAATATGACAAATGAAAGCTAAGACCAAACAATATTTGCTTTGCATGCACTTATCGCAACGTTTTACAGGCACATAAGTAAAAAAAGATGGTCAAATAAGATGCATTCGATACTCAGATGACATGAAAAGAGGTTCAAGACTATGGGGCAGGCCCTGCTGGATCAGGAACTTTGTGTGTAGGCTCAAGGGGTTCAAGCAACAAATGTTCATCTCGAATGTACTCCGCATCACTTGGAGGAATATGCTCTCCAACGACACCTTGAGAAGCTGCATCGACAACTGTCCTCCGTTCTCCCTTGTCCCTATTCAGCCTGTGAAGCTCCTGATTTTCCAATTCAAAGTGCTTCATGGCCCGGCTGTAGTCTTGTTGCATCTCCAAATATATCTCGTTCAGCCTGATCTGCTTCTGATGCACTGCTTTTAGTGTGTCATCAGAATTCCATACTGTTGACCTCACCCAACTCAACTTGCTGTCAATTTGTGCAAACTTCGGCTTAATCACTTCTCGTACATCCTTTCTCACAGAGTAGGTGTCACTTTCTACGTTCTGAAGAAGATGTTCCATCTTAGCAACGTGGCGATCAGTTTCATGCTTGTTTGCAAGTTGACCATCGTACAATTGTTTTATCTGCTGCTTCATCGTCTCCTGGTTCTCAAGAAGTAGCTTGGTTTGATTCATCAACTCACATTGCATGCCCATAACCTGTGAAAGGATTGATGCGAGTCCACGAGGAAATTGGGAAGAAGTTGTTTAGTCTATAGGAGCAGCAGCAGGAGCAGGCGTCGATGAGGATGGAATATCATGTTCCACAGGTTGATCATGTGTAGCAGACTCCAGGAGAGGAAGATCATGCTCATGTCCTATAGAAACATTGGGGGGAGGAGATGGAGGAGCAGGAGCATCTTCACCAGCAGTGGGAGGAGATGGAGGAGCAGGAGCATCTTCACCAGCAGGGGGAGGAGATGGAGGAGCAGCAGCATCCTCACCAGCAGGGGGAGGAGATGGAGGAGAAGGCGCATGGACCCCTGAAACAGGGGGAGGGGGTGGAGGAGCAGGAGCATCTTCACCAGCAGGGGGAGGAGATGGAGGAGAAGGCGCATGGACCCCTGGAACAGGGGGAGGGGGTGGAGGAGGAGGATGAGACTTGTTGTATTGCCCCTTGGACTTATTGTATGTTGCAGTATTGATAGGAGGAAGGGGAGCAAGTAACTCATACTCGGGGAAGTCAATTTGATGCATCTTGACTATCTTTGCAATGACACACCCGAGAGGAAGTCCACACCTACGTTTGGTATCGAGCAAACAGTCAAGCATAGTCGAAATCATGATGGTGGGAACATCAATTGAATGCCTGTTGACCAATGCATAAAGCAAGAGTGCCCTCATAGGAGGCACAGTTGATCTGTGACTCACCGGCGCAACGTTAGAGCATTGGATTTTGTATATGAATGAGGTGTCAAATGTAAACTTGGAGGAATCCAGAGCTTTGCCCTCATAGTCCCCCTCCCTCTCAGTGGTCAGTAAAAAAGCAGCCACTTCATTGAGCAATTGTGGTAAGGGAGCATCAACATACGGGAAGTCAGGATTCTCAACTCTCGGAATACCTAGGGCCCCAGCGATGGTATCAGAATCTACATGGATGGGCTGCCTTCTGAGAGAGGTATCGAAGGATGGACCGTCTGCGATGTTGTGGATGTTTGAATAGAATTCATATACTAGGTGTTGGGATGGGAGCAGGAAGTTGGTGAAGAGGTTATCCCATCCCCTCCCGGTAAATGCTGAACTAATAGACTCGGGGAAGTCTTCTAGAATAACCCCTCTTTCAAGCAAGATTTGTCTGTGGCTGACATCATTCTCGTACAGCTTCTTGGCCTGCCGATCGATGAAGATTGAATTATCAAATGAATCAATCCTGCGTTTCTTATTGGCTGTCCTGGAGGATTTCTTAGGTTTAGAAGATGAGGCTCTGGTCTTAGGGGCCATCTAAGATTTCAGAAGAAGAGAGGAAGAAAAATAAATATGCACAAAACAACACATAGCAAACGATAATGTTAGACACAGAAAAGATGAGTGCTACCGAATGCAAATAATATAGAATGTGAATAATATGAATAATTGTGTGGAAAAAACCCACTCCCTATATACATAAAAAAAAAACCCCAACACTTGAGGAAAAAGTGCAGGCGTTATTCACGCGTCAGGGAGATAACAATAGGGATGTGTACTTGTCAAAGGCTTATAGGAAAAGTGAATAGTAACTTGATTGCAACCGATAATATAAACCATTCCGACGAAGATAAACCAAAATGTACCTCTTGAAGACATTAGAATAAACACATAGATCGGAAACCCTAAATGAACAAATTAATACCCTAATCGTAACATATAAAATCAAAGCAGTAAAGTTCGTAAAGCATCTCGTAAGTCCTACGAACCAGAAATATAGGCTTTGGAACTCTTCCAGAAGAGAAGTGGTACCCACCCTGAGAAGACTTTATCGCAATGAAGATGAAGCGCTTCGGATGGCTTTGATTCGCATGGACGAAATAACGCGCCAGACCTGTTTCTTTGTAAATATAGGCAAACGCCCGAACGCACGCGCCCAGCACGTGCGCGCGTTGATATTAAATATGTACCAAAACATAAGGAATTCTTCAAAGGGTACCTTCGGTTTATGATTGGGGTACCCCAGGCAAAATGTGGGGATACCTCATGCAAAAACACGGCGGTACCCAAACCCGAAGCGAACGTCCGAGCGTTCACGAGAACGTGCGCGCGTTGATATTAAATATGTGTCGTCCCCAGAGCCTCTTAACTTTTTTAAAGTGTCCCAACGGGTTTTGTTCACGAGAACGTCCGAGCGTTCATGTATGTACATTTGTATATGTGTGTACACATGATTGTACACATGTGTGTACATGTGCACACATGTACATGTATATATGTGTACACATGTACCCAGGTCTGTACATGTGTACACATGTACATGATATATGTGTACACAAGTACATGTTCTTTAACGTGTACATGTACGGACATGTGTGCACATGCACACACATGTCTACATCTGTTCAAATGCATGTAAATGTACATGTATGTGTACAAATGTACACACATGTACATGTGTGCTCATATTGACATGTGTAAGCGTGTACACATGCACACACATGGGCACATGTGTGTACACACACGCACATGTGTACACATATACATATGTGTAAATGTGTACACAGATGACAATGTCCATGTGTACATTTGTAAGGTACATCAGCAAACAAGCCAGAGGTGCCCCCAAATGATAACTTACGGTAGGGACAATTACGAAAACAAGTACGTCATAGGTACCCCACATAAAACGTGGGTACCCCAACAATAACATGACGGTACCCCACACGTAAGGCGAAGGTACCATATATAAGGAATTACAAGGAAACATTAACGCGCGGACGTTAAGGTCCAACGCGCGCGCGCGTTAAAGCTATTAATGCGCGTCCGACAGCTGTCTAATTCGGCAGGAACGTTCGCGCGTCCATGACCAACGTCCGCGCGTTGACGTCTCTTCCACTTTCCTTCTACAGGGTACCTTCGCTTTTAAAACAGGGGTACCTTTGTATTATATCCTTGGGTACCCCCCTAATATTTGGGGTACCTGTGTCCTACCATAATTTACGCTCTTGTGCTTGTACATACATGTGTACAAATACATGAAAGCAGCCGATACACATCAAAAAATGTAATAACACGTGTGCACAGATGACAATGTCATAGGAACCCCAACTAAAACGTGGGTACCCAAGGATAAGGAATGAAGCTACCCCATACGTAAGGCGAAGGTACCCAATATGAGGAATTACTAGGAAACGTTAACGCGCGGACGTTAATGTCGAACGCGAGAGAGTTAAAGTTATTAATGCGCGTGCGACAGCTCACTTCTTCGACCAGAACGTTCGCGCGTTAGAGACCAACATCCGCGGGTTAACGTCTGTTGCCCTTTCCTTCTACTGGGGTACCTTCGCCTTAACACCTGGGTACCTTCATATTATATTTTGTGGTACCTTAGGTTTAAGTGGGGTACCTGTGGCCTACCCTAATATACGCTTCGGTACATGTGTCTACTTGTGTACACATACATACAAGCAAGCCTATACACATCAAAGAATGTACTTACATGTGTGTACACAATTACACACATGTGTGTGCGTGGGTATACGTACATGTACACAAGTACATGTTTACAGGTACAGAAATTTGTAGACATGTACAGACATGTGTGTACATGTACACATGTGTACATGTGTTAACATGTATGTACATGTACATGTGTACACACATGTACCTGTACCTGTGTACACACATGTACATGTGTAAACATGTATGTACATGTACATGTGTACACACATGTACCTGTACCTGTGTACACACATGTACATGTTTACAAATGTACACACATGGACACATGTTTACACACATCTACATGTGTGCACCAAGTTAATGTCTACTCATATATAAATGTACATGTTTAAACATATATGAGTACACATGTACACACATGTCTACATCTGTTCAAATGCATATAAATGTACATGTATGTGTACAAATGTATGGTTAGGCACAGTTACGAAGAAAAGTACGTCATAGGAACCCCAACTACTACGTTGGTACCCAAGCATAAGGAATGAAGGTACCCCATGCGTAAGGCGAAGGTACCCAATATGAGGAATTACTAAGAAAAGTTAACGCGCGGACGTTAAAGTCAAACGCGCGAACGTTAAAGCTGATAAAGCGACAACGGTCTTCTTCGGCCGAAACGTTCGCGCGTTAGAGACCAACGTCCGCGCCTTAACGTCGGTCCCCCCTTACCCTCAACTGGGTACCTTCGTTTTGAAGCCGGGATACCTTCGTATTATATATTGAGGTACCTTTGTTTTAATTGGGGTACCTGTGGCCAACCCTAATATACGCTTCTGTGCATGTCCATACATGTGTACATGTGTAAACATGTATGTACATGTACATGTGTACACACATGTACCTTTACCTTTGTACATACATGTACATGTTTATACCTGTACACACATGGGAACATGTTTACACACATATACATGTGTGCACAGATACACATGTGAACATGTCTACTCATATATACATCTCCATGTTTACACATATACACATGTGTACATGTGTGTGCACGCATATATACATGTACATGTGCATTTATATATGAGTAGACATGTACCAATGTTTACACATGTATATGTGTATAAACATGTGCCCATGTGTGTACATTTGTAAACATCTACATGTGTGTGCACAGGTACAGGTAAATGTGTGTACACATGTACATGTACGTGTACCCACGCGCACAGGAAAATGTGTACTTGTGTGCACAAATGTAAGAACATTCTTTGATGTGTATAGGTTTGCTTGTATGTATTTGTACACATGTACCGAAGCATATCTTAGGGTAGCCCACCGGTACCCCACTTAAACCTAAGGTAGCACAAGATATAATACGAAGGTACCCCGGGGCTAAAACGAAGGTACCAGAGTAGAAGGAAAGGGCTACAGACGTTAACGCGCGGACGTTGGTCTCTAACGCGCGAACGTTCCGGCCGAAGAAGAGAGCTGTCACACGCGCAATAATAACTTTCACGCTCGCGCGTTCGACATTAACGTCCGCGCGTTAACGTTTCCTAGTAATTCCTCATATTGGGTACCTTCGCCTTACGTGTGGGGTAGCTTCATTCCCTATCCTTGGGTACCCACGTGTTAGTTGGGGTTCCTATGACATTGTCATCTGTTCACACGTGTTACTACATTTTTTTGATGTGTATCGGCTGCTTTCATGTATTTGTACACATGTATGTACAAGCAAAGGAGCGTAAATTAGTGTAGGACACAGGTACCCCAAATATTAGGGGGGTACCCAAGGATATAATACGAAGGTACCCCTGTTTTAAAAGCGAAGGTACTCTGTAGAAGGAAAGTGGAAGAGACGTCAACGCGCGGACGTTGGTCATGGACGCGCGAACGTTCCTGCCGAATTAGACAGCTGTCGGACGCGCATTAATAGCTTTAACGCGCGCGCGTTGGACCTTAACGTCCGCGCGTTAATGTTTCCTTGTAATTCCTTATATATGGTACCTTCGCCTTACGTGTGGGGTAGCTTCATTCCCTATCCTTGGGTACCCACGTATTAGTTGGGGTTCCTATGACATTGTCATCTGTGCACACGTGTTATTACATTTTTTGATGTGTATCGGCTGCTTTCATGTATTTGTACACATGTATGTACAAGCACAGGAGCGTAAATTATGGTAGGACACAGGTACCCCCAAATATTAGGGAGGTACCCAAGGATATAATACAAAGGTACCCCTGTTTTAAAAGCGAAGGTACCCTGTAGAAGGAAAGTGGAAGAGACGTCAACGCGCGGACGTTGGTCATGGACGCGCGAACGTTCCTGCCGAATTAGACAGCTGTCGGACGCGCATTAATAGCTTTAACGCGCGCGCGTTGGACCTTAACGTCCGCGCGTTAATGTTTCCTAGTAATTCCTTATATATGGTACCTTCGCCTTACGTGTGGGGTACCGTCATGTTATTGTTGGGGTACCCACGTTTTATGTGGGGTACCTATGACGTACTTGTTTTCGTAATTGTCCCTACCGTAAGTTATCATTTGGGGGTACCTCTGGCTTGTTTGCTGATGTACCTTACAAATGTACACATGGACATTGTCATCTGTGTACACATTTACACATATGTATATGTGTACACATGTGCGTGTGTGTACACACATGTGCCCATGTGTGTGCATGTGTACACCCTTACACATGTCAATATGAGCACACATGTACATGTGTGGACATTTGTACACATACATGTACATTTACATGCATTTGAACAGATATAGACATGTGTGTGCATGTGCACACATGTCCGTACATGTACACGTTAAAGAACATGTACTTGTGTACACATATATCATGTACATGTGTACACATGTACAGACCTGGGTACATGTGTGTTCTTGTTTGCACACATGTAAGTACATTGTTTGGTGTGTACCGGCTTGCTTGTATGTATGTGTACACATGTATGTACATGCATAGACGCGTATATTATGGTTGGCCCCTGGTACCCCAATTAAAACTAAGGTACTGCACTATATAATACGAAGGTACCCCGGTTTCAAAACGAAGGTACCCGGTAGAGGGTGAGGGGAACAGAAGTGAACGCGCGGACGTTGGTCTTTAACGCGCGAACGTTCTGGCCGAAGAAGATCGTTGCCGCTTTATTAGCTTTAACGCTCGCGCGTTAACTTTAACGTCCGCGCGTTAACTTTTCTTAGTAATTCCTCATATTGGGTACCTTCGCCTTACGTATGGGGTACCTTGATTCCCTATGCGTGGGTATCCACGTATTAGTTGGGGTACCTATGACGTACTTGGCATGTGTACACATGTCTGTACGTGTACCCACGCACACACATATATACCTGCGTTTATATGTGTGTGTGTTCCTGTTTGCACACATGTAAGTACATTTTTTGTTGTGTATCGGCTGCTTGTATGTATTTGTACACATGTATGTACAAGCACAGACGCGCATATTAGGGTAGGCCACAGGTACCCCAGTTAAAACTAAGGTAGCCATTGATATAATAAGAAGGTACCCCTGTGTTACAGGTAAGGTACCCCGTAGAAGGAAAGGGGCACAGACGTCAACGCGCGGACGTTTGTCTTTAACGCCCGCACGTTCCAGATTAAGAGGACAACTGAAGCGCGCGCTTTCTGAAGGACCTTTCGCGCGCTATTGTATGGGGTACCTTCATATGTTTTTTTGGGTACCTGCGTTTTATGTGGGGTACCCATACAGTACCTGGCTTCTTAATTGTGGCAACCGTAAGGCATTATTGGAGGGCACCTTTGGCTTTTTTCCTGATGTACCTTAGAATTTTTTGAGGGGTGCCGTGGTCGTATTTCTTGGGTTACCTCGCTACAACTCTGTGCTATTGGTTCTCTCTTCATGGGGTCACGTTTTGGAAAACTTTGCACAGTACCTTGGGCTTAAGTCTGGGGTAGCATGGCCTTCTTTAGGGGGTACTCAGATTTGTATGTATTGAAGGTTCAAAAATACGTGCACATATCTTACATGAGTCACATTCATAACGTGACATGAATGTTATAAACTCTCACATCATTCAATACCTTTCCCATGATTTCTAGACACATTATTATATCATAAAAATATAATATTTTCATACAGCAAGTCGCTGTTTCATCAGGGTTAGGTCCCATGCGTAATCGGAACATGGCGATTAAGCATGTGATTAATCTATTGATTTGTACGACTAATCGTGCGGCCGTATGTATTATTTGTATGCGCACAAGCGAGGGTTTATGTTTGGGTGTATAAATAGAGGGTTTCGCTCCACTTCGTACTCACGAGTAATCTAGGGTTTCCTACGCGCGGGTCCCCTTATTCCACTGTTCTCCTGCTGCCTCTCGCCTCCAAATCACGATTAATCTACGGTATACGCACTTCCTGTTTCTTCCAGGGTTCTCCAAGCCTGTATACTCTCCAACTCAAGGCCAAATATACGGGGTTTACGGTTTGGCTCCACCAAGTTTCCACTGTGAGTTGTGTCGAACATTGTTTTGTTCTCTGTCATTTTCTCAAATCATGCCTCGAACAAAGAATTCTAGCATGCGCCATAAGAGGAGAAGGGATAGGACTCCTGCACCTGCAAGTCCCTCATTATCTTCCGGCTCTCATTACAGCCCTTCTGAGACAGAGGAACCCAATCCCTCTCAGTCTACCATCCACAGGGAGCCTTATTCTCCTGATAATTCATCGTCTGCACCTTCTGAAGCCGAGCAGATTCGGCAGCGACCCTTGATTGTTGAGAAACCGGTTCTTAGATCATGTTTAGAACCATATGGTATTGTACAGATTCTGGAAGCTGTTGGTTGGTTCGGCATTCTAGATTGGGGGGATGCTGCCAACTCCTCGACTGTTGCTCAACTTTATGCCGGATCCCGTAACTTGTCCACCCCTCCTTTTTGTGAGCCTGCATTTGAGATCAAAGTGGCAGACTCTACATATACTGTCACACCTGACTTGATAAGTGATCTAATGGGTATACCTAGATCAGAGATCCGTTTCCTGAACCCACCAACGCAAGAGGAACTTGCTGAGGCCACTCAATGTCTGTGTGGGATTGATGCACCATGGAAAAAGACTGTGCTTCAAGCTAATCAGCTCTTCCCTGCGTATAGAATACTCCATCTCATCTTCACATTCAATGTCTATCCTAGGTGCGGTAATAAGTTCGAGCTGACCAAGCCCATGGTCTTCCTTCTCTACCGTCTCATTACTCGGACGCGCCTTTGTCTGCCCACATTCATTTGCAGACATATATGTCAAGTTGTCCATTCATCTCGTCCCAGAGCCCTTCCGTTTGCCTATCTTATGACCAGGATTGGGATGAGGTTTGGTTTACGTGGACCTCCTGATTCCATGGTTATTTCAAGGCAATTTTCACAGATGAATCTAAATCAAATGCAACTTGCACCTTTGCACCACCACTGTCACGCGGCTCAGAGATCCGAAGAATCAATGGCGCACCAACAGCAGCCACAACAAAGAGAGGAAGCAGAGCCAGCACAACCTTCGTCATCACATCCTCGTCCACCCACTTCTCAACCCAGCTCTTTCAAGACATATTCACGACGTGGACCGTCGTCAGAAGTCTTTCGTAGGCTTAGCCAAGATGTTGGAGAGATTCGAGAGGATTTTGGCAGTCTACGACGTGATTTTGGAATGTTTCAGGAATCTATCACTCATGAAGTTGGTGGACTAAAGAAGCTGGTCAAGAAAGCCGTGAAGATAGTGACTCATCTCTTCACTTGCTCCACTCAGCAGACTCCATCCCTCCCACCACTTCCCGGGTCTGATGACGATGACATTGCACCATAGTGTCCTGATTTTAGACGTACTTCTATGTTTTGGATATAAATGTCTTTATCTCAACGCAACTCAGATGTGTAGAATGTACTCATTTCCCATAGTAAAAGTATTCGTAATTACAGCATCATAATCCTCTGTTGTTTCCATTTGATATAACTTTGTCCATCAATCTACTCCGAATCAGTTCCTTCTTTGAAAAGATGATTGGCGGTGCACCGTAGGCCTCATTTGGGGGCTACCTAAGGCATCATTGGGGGGATTCCTTGAGGACAAGGGCATAATTACAGGGAACAAAGTGGTACGTTAGGAAGTAGGAAGAATTTTCTTATAACGCGCGGACGTTACGAACCAACGTTCGCGCGTTGAAATCTCAATCACCAATTCGTACTGCAACGTTCGGGCGTTGATATCCCAGGTACGCGCGTCATGCTATTTGTGCAGAGGGTACCTTGCGCTTATTTGTGGAGTACCTAAAGCATGATTGTGGGTACCTAACGCGTAATCTACGGTACCTAAGGTCCAGATGGGTGGGTTCTTATTGTTGTTTCAGGGGATACCTTAACTCTTCAGTTGGGGTGTACAAAATTTATATATTGGGGGGTTTTGGGAGCCATTATGGGTGGTGCCTAAGGGTTGATGTTGGATGTACCTGTGTTATTAATGGGGGAACCTTATTTTTATTTGGGATGTACTTGCAAGAGGAACAGAAAGAAGCTCTGAAAATATTAACCAATTAACAGAACTAAATAATTAACTCAAAATTGCGATTCTCATTCCACTGGAAGTATACATTTGGTACATACACATCCTTGTACAATTAGAAAAAATGAACACTTACATTGCACTACAAGAACAATATAATTACAGGACTAACACTGTCAACACATTCAATACACACAATTCACTCCCCCTTTCTTGTCGTACCAATATACAAAAGAATCACAAATCTCCAGGGAAATGATCTAAATCTCCTTCTTGACGATATACGCTCCCATCTCGACTATAAACTCCTGGAGATCTCCCTACAGTAGAGCTTGAATAGGAGCCAAATTGATTCTGGCCAACAGTATTGCTTGAGTTGGATTCTTGGAATATGTTTGGACTCATTGATTCCTGTCATTAATGGAATGTCATTGCAAAGCATTGAAAGTCTTCAAAAAGTATTGAAGAGTAGGATCTTCTAGAAAATATACCCGCAGTAGCTGTGTGTAAGTACCAGGTTGTTGGAATGGAGACAAAATTGCATATTCAGCCATAGGATATGTTCTCGATTGCATTCCCGTCACCACTCCATCTGTTCGAAACTGATGAGAGGCCTATGGAATACATAAAATTCATAAAAAATAAGAAATCCCCCATAAAACCATAATCATGATATGATAAAACAAATACATTAGTATGAGGTAAGTATTATACCATTGTCTCACTTCATCCAGAGCTTTGACTTGCATATTGTGTTTGTGGTGGAGTTTGAGTCTGAATTGTATTTGCCGTTTGAGCTGGTCTGTCATGGTTCCTCTTGCTCTTTGGAGCCCTTTCTGAAAAATGTTTTGGTCGACGTCCACTACGACCTCGACCCGGCTTCCTCTTCAGTCCAGCAACGGTGATTTGGATATTTTCAGATAAATTCTCTCCTTCATTCACATCCACTGTGCTCGGAGGCTTGTTCTTCAGCACATTTCCAACTTCAGTCATTAAAATGGCCAGCCCATTCGCAGCACATTCATATGCCTCGAAAGTTTCGGCAGCAATTGCTGATAATTTAACGGCATTATGGCAAAGTTCTCTGTACCGTTTAACCAAGGACAGCTTTGCCACTTCCTCATCTGACATACGACTATAACTTGGGCTGCAACCCTTTGCATCCTTTGTCCACCGCTTTAATATGTATTGACTTGGGATCCTCTTAATATTTCGCATGTCAAGTACTTTGAGTGCATGGCTACACAAAATCCCAACAAATTCAAACTTACGGCAACTGCATTTCAACATATCATCCTCAGTGTTAACTGTAACAACATGCCCTCGAGGATTATCAAATAAGCTAACTTTATAGATTTTGGATGTCTCAGTATGTGAAGTCTCATTAACAACAAGATTCTGAGCTTTTGCATATTCCGATTGAAAAATCTCAAACAGCTTCGGTGTGTATACCTCCCTTCCATGCTTTAATATGATGATTTCCGCCATCATTCTTGGAATACGCTGGCTCATATTATAATTGTCTTCCTGTTCCTTGTAACGGATATCATCCAAAAGCCTTGCAAAATGCTGGAAAAAACACGAGACGTCCATGTTGTACTTCGTGTATTTCTTTAACCGGCTGTTGAAGCTTTCACTCAGTTGGGTGCTCTTCATGTCAGCACAAAATGTAGTTCTTCCATATACAAGGGCCCATTTCTCCTTTATCTTAAATATGCCCTTCAGCCACTCATTGTCTTGGAGATCGTATTTTTGAATCATTGCATCCCACGCTTCCAAGAACTCAGCCTCTTCCTCGTAATCATATATACACCGATTGAAATCAGATGAAAAGGAGGTTCTCGTTTGGAATATGTGACCGAGATGCTTCAATGAATTTTGGTGCAAATGCCATACACATAACCGATGATACGTGTTCGGCAAAACAAAAGCAATTGCAGCTGACATAGCTGCATCTTGGTCTGTCAAGATGGTAACTGGCCCTTTCCCATTCATTGCCTTTATAAATGTTTCAAACAACCAAACAAAGGATGCCTTCGTCTCATCATAAAGCATTGCAGCTCCGAACACTACCATTCGTCTGTGATGGTTGACTCCAACCAATGGTGCAAATGGCCTTTGAGCTTCGTTTGTCCTATAAGTTGTATCAAAACAAACAACATCTCCAAAATTATTGTAGTCTTCTTGCATCTTCCGATCAGCCCAGAAAAAGTTTGTTATTTCATTGTTCTCATCAACTTGTACAGCATAAAAGAAAGACGGATCGTCAATCAGTTGTCCTTCAAAATAAATTAATAACCTTGATCCGTCTCCTACTTTCATTGCTCTCCGTCTGTCACGAATCTGGTTCTTATGGTCAATAGGTAGGAAGCCCAAATTCTCTCTTCCGCCGGCTTCTCTACCCATGAACTCAAAAGCATGCTTTGGTCGTATGCCACTGCTTTCTGCTAATACAATTTCTGCTAATTGCGCCTCTGTAACTTTCCTCTGTGAAGGTAGCATGTGGACCTTACTTGGGGTAACAACCTCATGATTATGCTCGTCCTCAAAGCTCGCTACAAAATACATGCCATTGTCTTGAGCTTTCACACTCATGTGTGCCAAACAACCCGTACGTGTTTCCTTTCTAGGGTTCTTCACATCTTTATCCCGTTTGTCTATTCCCTTCTTCCCTTCTTTATAGCAACAAAACTTCCTACACAACTCCTTACCATCTTTCCGACTTTTCCAGCTCGTACTCTTTCGAATACTGAAGCCCTTCTGTGCTGCATAAGCATTGTAAAATCTATACGCTTCATCGGTAGATGGGAACTCCATTCCCACGGATGGCCTAAAATTTTGAGTATGCCCTTCGCCGTCATCGAACCTTAGTGCTCTTACAACTCTAGGCACTGTATTTATATCCGCTATATCATCACTAACCTCATCTCCACTTAATTGCTCACTTCCACTTGTACAAATGACTTGCTCCATTTGTCCCTACAACATAAAACAGATATTCCACTTAGAATATCATACTAATAACAATATATAGTACCCATGAACATCACAGGGTAACCATTCTCTTCAACCATGTGCCAAGTTGGTGTATTTTGACGGCTTATTACAAAACTTGAGTACGTCGGAATAATTTCTTAGTACCTACACACATGGTACCTACGAATTATTTTTACGGTACGCCAAGGGTACGAAGGTGGTACATAAGTTTTGGACCTTCTTCATTCCCATAGGTTTGGTTAAAATAAGATAGAATATACTGGCAACAAATAAAGTCAAAAAAAAGACAAAACATGTCCGCGCGATTAGCCCAGAGATTAATCGTGAGATCCGCGATTAGCATCCACGACTAATCGCCCAGTCAAGATTAGGTCTCGCGATTAATCTCAAGATTAATCGCGACTGTCCCGATTAACTCTCCAGAGAACATGAAGTCTCTGTTTCATCACGATTAAATCCCAGGATTAATCGGTGCCAGACGATTTGGGATACCTACGACAATTTCTTGGGTACCTATGCCTTATTTTGGCTTAATTGGGGGTACCTAGGGCATTATTGGCGGTTTTTTGGTGGGTACCTACAGGTTCTTATGGTGTGTACCTAGGCTTAATTGTGGTGAACCTCACATTTTTTCGGTGGGTACCTAAGGCTTGTTCGGGGGTGGTAATGGCTTATTTGACAGCTGTTTATTTCTGGGCGTACCCTGTCGATGTGTGGCGGCGCGGCATTGTTCGCCCGACCATCATTTCAATTTATTTAAGGTTCCACCATCTTCGGGGGTTGACATTAATGGAAAAGGCCAAAAATCTGTTTATGTACCTGGTTTACATTGGTTGTTGGAGTCTTAAATAGAAACCCATAATGGTGGAGTGAGTGGTGGTCCCTTCTTCTTTAACACTTGGAAGTGGAACTGTGGTAGCTGCCTTCCTTTTCTTCGAAGTGAGAGTAAAGACAGCACCTTTCCCGCCAATGTCGGAGTAAACACAGAAATGTCTGAGTAAGAACAGAGAAAGTTCGGACGTGGACAAGATTATAAGTTAAATAATATAAATGTTTCGCGCGTTTTCGTCTTGCCGAGGAGAGAGCCGAGGAGAGTTTTAATAGTTTTTTAAGCGTTTGGATCAAAATTACTATTATAACCTTCGCTTATTCTGGTCCGTTGGATTGCGCTTCACAGAGGATGCCTTTGCTTCACAGGCGATGCGCTTCACAGAGGATCCGCGCGCGACTTTTCCAAGCAAATGCCCAAAGCGTGCTTGGGAGAGTCTTTTTACCAAAAACATTTTACTTTACAAAAGATTTTGCAAAAGAGGACTTGCTCAGTTCCCCCCTTTTTAGTCCCGTTTTGCCCCTTTGTCTCATTGGGCAATTAATATTTTTCTTTTAAAAACTTAATGTCGAATGTAATTCCGTACTCTTCTTGGAAAGTGGAAAGTCACCCCTTCAACGTTACCCCCCATTTGCGTTTTCAACGTTCTCTTCCTCATCCTCAACGTACCCCCATTTTCTCCTTCATTTGGCTCCTCTATTCTTCTTTTATAAAAATCTCTTCCTCCTCTTCTCTAGAGCGTTTTACCTAGAGCCACTCAGTGGTGTTAGCGTAAAATGCACAGATCGATGTTTATGTCAGGAGGGGGCCCCACACATTCAAATTCCATCGTACCCGGTGGTTCCATCTTAGCCGGTGGTTTCACACTACAAGAAAAGGCGGCTTTCCTGACGCTGGTATTGGCATTAACAGTGGTTTTGGTTAAACCACCAACAATAGTTATCTATTTACACTAGCTCCTTCGTCTTCCCTTTAATTTCTAATTCATTACTTTTTTAACTCTCTCTCAATGCTAAAAAAACCCTAGACCTGAACCATTTGTATCTCTCCCTCCCCTCCCCTCTCTACAATGGTTTGTATCTCTCATGGCTCTCTCTGTCTCTCTCACTCTCTAAATGTTAGTGTCCCTCATGGCTGTTTTTTTTCCTTCTGTCCATGACGGTTCTCTCATGCCTTCCTAAAGTTTTTTTAAATTTGAGTACGGAGTTGCATGGGACATTAAGTTTCCCTTTTTTAAATATTAATTGCCCCATGTGAGACAAAGGGGCAAAACGGGACTAAAAAGAGGGGACTGAGCAAGTCTCCCTCTTTTGCAAATATTTTGTAAAATAACATGTTTTTGGAAAAAAGACTTTTCCAAGCACGTTTTTGACATTTGCTTGGAAAAGTCACCCTCAACTTTCCAAGGGCCAAGAGTTCTTACTTGACTGGGCGGAAAAAGAAATAAACTGAAGGAACGCAATAGCAGCCGAATTAGAAAGGGTGAAAGCATGGTTTGTTAAATTCTATCTTTCTCCGTCACCAAATCTTGCTGTGGTGTCTTAAATTCCGTTCTCGCCAACATTTCTTGCCTTTTTCGCTTCAATGATTTCCAACTCGCATCCTGTGGTGGCTTAATCTAGAGCCCCATTGTGAAGCCTCAACAAGATACGGCCACATGGCCACTCCTTTAACTCGCATAACGGAGCCTCAACTTCTCTCCCTCTCCGTTTTCCATTAGTAGCGGTCGTTTTAACAAAAAAAAAAAAAACGCAAACTGAAATGTTTTGGAAAAAATCCCCAAATTCGAAAAGGGAGAAGGCACGACCTTGCATTTTCTTGGAGAGAAAGCACTTGAGCACGAAGACCCCTCTTCAACAGCGTTTAGCCCTGGAGCACGAAGACCCCTCTTCCTTTTCGTTTAGCTTTGGAGCATGAAGAACCTTGGAGCACCCACTGGCAGGAAGAAGAACAAAGCATCGCAACCTAATCGAAGCTCTCCCGTCTTCATCTCCAGATTCGGAAGTGAATCAGGTGAGTGTACCTAAGTTTGCGTTTTTTTTTCTACCCTAATTTGTTCTTCATTGCTCTTCTTCTGATCTGGGGTTTGACACAACCTAATCGAAGCTCTCCTGTCTTCATCTCCAGATTTGGAAGTGAATTAGGTGAGTGTACCTTAGTTTGCGTTTTTTTTCTGCCATAATTTGTTCTTCATTGCTCTTCTTCTGATCTGGGGTTTGATTTTCTACGTTTTTCTTTTTCCTACTTATATAGGTCGTCTATTTTTGCATTTCTATTGGTGATCCTTATAGTAGTGAAATGTAATTTAGTTATTGTTCGGTGATTTATTTTCTTATTGTTTTAGTTGGATTCTAGGGTTTCTATTTTTCTCTTCTAAATAGCGGAGGATTGTTGAGTTTACCAACATTACAATTAACTTCTGCATTGATCTGATATTCTCCCTCTTAAATGATATATACTCTTATTTGTTTCCTAATGTGTGCCTTTGCTAATGAAAGACATCATCATCTTTCTCCAATCTACACGATTGAGTTGGGGTAATGAAAGACATCATCATCTTTCTCTAATTTGTTTTCACTAACAGCTGAAAATGAAAGTCGTGTAATCAAAACATGTCCTTTGTCACCATTTTGCACAATCAGAACCCCTTGCTCGTGCACCAGATTTTGAGCAGGCATTCATTAGGAATTCAAAATGCAGCTTTAGAAGCATCAAGCTAATGTGATAATAGCTAAGGTGGTCACCTGAGACCAACATAAAGTACGATGTAGTTCACAAGAGAGACAAAAGGCTGATTTTATAAACTTAGAAAAATATTTGAAATTTTATCTTGTTTCAGTGATATATAAATATTTGAAATTTTATAAACTTAGAAAAAAAAAGGCTGATTTTGTTTACAAGGCATCATCAAGTCATACTTCAATCTCCCCTAGGTATCCTGTCATTTAACTCCAAGTAGAAACCTTGACCATAATGGACAAAAGAATCCACAATAGATTAAACCAGTCTCTAGCTCAATTTCTCTCTGACTCCTAGTGCTTTTCTGATCTAATCAATTAGGATAGGATTTCTTTCCTTTAAATCCACATTTGATATCATTTGAAAATGATTTTGCTGGTTTATCCTTACATGGACAAATGCTCACTGTGTAATCCACCTTTGGTATGATGTAACAATGCTTGTGCTGGTTTATCCTTTCTTGGAAAATCACTCAGAGTGCTATCTAGGATATCACACTTTGAGCATATCACAAGACGGCCCGTAGATGCCTAGCTACATGCCCTTGCATCATAGTCAAGCTAATGGAAGGCAAGTCATTATGGCCTCGAGGCACTGTTGCCTAGGCACATCTATTTGCCATGGCTAAGGGAACACTAAAAGCATCTATATTGGTGGCTGTATGTTAAGGTCGATTGATATTATGTTTAACCCTGGAGACTAAGAGATTTTGATGACCCAAATGATAGATGAGGGTAGATGTGTTGATAATATGATAGCTGGCATTTTGAACCCGATTGAGATTATGAACCAGGTTTGATAGTTTTTAACTTTTCAGGCATAAATCTGAGATGAAATGTAGCTCCATGGTCTTATAGTTTTTAACTTTTCAACTATATATTAATGTATGACTTTTTTAATATGCATCAGGTGGGATTTAATAGCAGGTCGAATTCCAGGACGGAAACCGGAAGAAATAGAGAGGTTTTGGATAATGAGACACGGCGAAGGGTTCTCGATCCGGAAGAATAAACAACCAGAAGAACTCGAATTCATAAAGCTTTGAGAGTCGATATTACTGGGATGTGGAATTTTTCCTTTTCTATGGCATCTTTATCTTTCTTTTTCTTTTTTCCTTGGGTTTCTTCTGTGTTTTGAGAGTTTTGTTTGGCTGGTTACTCCATGATAAATGCGATTGTGTAAGAGTGAATAGAAAAGCCAAAAGAAATTAAGAAGACTGTGCTCTACTGCTCTCTCTCTCTCTCTCTCTTTCTCTTTATTCTTGAATGAGTACGTACGTTTTGGTTTATAGGTTCAATGAGAGAAATAGTTTTTTAATTCACTCAACTGAAGCTATCAACTGCCTTATCAGTAATTGAAGTTATGGTAATAGTATGATTTGTAATTCTCAAGCCAAGAAGTTAAAAAAACTCAACCAATACCTGAGTGAGTTGCATTTGATGTAATCAGGCCAAGTTGAGGAAAAGGATTCTCAAACTACATGTATTGGCAATGGTACCAACAAATGAGATCGATATGCATAATTTCTTTTATTCACCCCTGTTATTTATGTTGTTAATGTATCTTGTTAAAATAGAAACTGAAGTAATTTTTTTTCCTTTCAAAAATTCTATTTTTGCCGATCAGGAGAAGTTTCAGGATATAGGAATGAAAAGGTCATTGATTTCTTTAACCATGAATATTTTTTGTACTTAATATATAAATGGGGAAATTTTCTCAGGATATAGGAATGAAAAGGTCATTGATTTCTTTAACCATGAATATTTTTTGTACTTAATATATAAATGGGGAAATTTTCTAAAAGGGATTTGTTGAATTGTTCTCAATTATCATAAAGGCCAATCCATTGTTCTGTTTAGTCTCATAATGACCCATCCATTAACTTCAGGCCAACTGTCTATGGTTACTTTTCATTTCTCTCATTGAACCTATAAGCCAAATGAAATGCGATTGGGATCCTTGTAGACACCCAAAAATTGCACGATTTTTAATAAATCTTGAAGGAGAGAAATATTTTATTGAATTTTCAATTCTTAGCATTGGGTTTAAGATCCTTAACCCATTTGAATCCAAAGCCGCAAAGGAAAAGGCCCGAATTCAATCTTTTATGCAAAGTCAAACTTTTTCGGGTTGAATTTTGTTGACTTTTGACCCCAAAAAATGAAATATTTTTTAAAGCAAGATTTGAAGATAATTTTTCCCGGTAATAAGGTTTTTAGCAATGTTATTGCATAAATGAATTTTTTGAGATTTTTAATCTTGACAAATACCTTCGTATCAACATGTTGAATCTTTTTACCGGACCTGAAAAACCGAAATTTAGCCTGGAACTGGAAAGTTGACTTTTTATTCACTTGGAATTTGGGTCTGGAAATATTTTTAATGGATTCAAATGGGGGGGTGTTTGCTTATTTACATGTAATATCTTAAGTAAATGGAGATTAAAAAATACGAGGACATTTACTTAAACGATATTACATGTAAATAAGCCTGGCCTGTGCAGCTAAGGCTCAAAACCAACCAAAAATGTGCTGACCGTGGTATATGTGCAGTTTTTATAATTTTGGTCTCAACCGCCCTGTATGTACGGTTGCAACCGTACACACAGCACGGTTTAGGTCCATGCTTGTTGCGCTAGCGGCAACGTGGCTTCGCGAAGCTTCGGCCGTTGAGCCGCGTGGACAGCAATCAATTAAAGCATAACTGAATTGAACCGCCCTGTATATGCGGTTTGGTCAAATTTGTACATAAACCGCACTTTGAGTGGCGGTTGTGTAGAAACCGCACTGAGTATACGGTTTTGGCTGTTTCGGGGATTTGCGAAATGGCTCGATCTCTGAGCCTTATTTACGCATATTACCTCTCTCTCAAGGACCTAAACTCCCTATTTCACCCTCCGAAACTTGCTGAATTACTCCAATTCAAGCCTTGGAGGAGAATTGGAATAATCTAGAAGGCTTTTTTTGGCCTACCCTTGGGACTCTTCTACCCTTGACTTGGCCTATAAATAGAGGGGTCCTCCTCTTGCAAATGGCTGAGAATTTGAAGCTTGGAGGCTCTGGAAGAAGAGGGAAAACTCTGCTGGATTGCTGCCTCAACTGTTCAAGCTACCAAAGGTAAAGCTCCATTTGGTTTTCTAGCTTCCTCTTTACTTTTCCAGCAATCTCTCCTTCTACCTTTCTGTAGTGTAAGGCCTTGGTGATTGCTTGTAGCCCCAAACCACATCCAAAGTACCTGGGAATCCTCTCTAGCCGTAAAACGTGAAGAGAGAGCCTGGGGAAAAAGATGTTGGAATGGACCCTCTAGGCTTAGAACCTACTTTGAATGGCATGTTGATCTTATGATAATTTTGTGCTTGATGTGATTTTGATTTGCATATGGAGAGGATGCAAGGATCCATGCTCTCAATAGCAATGGATCCCAATCTTCTCCTAGAAATGTGATTTTCCACATCTCTTCACACACTTTTCACTTTTTACATCAAATAGGCTAGATCTTGGACTTTCCATGTTCAATATGGAAAATCTGAGGTCCCAGGCCTTAGAATGAACTTTTAGGACTTCATGAGTTTGTTTTTGTTGGTTTTTAAGAGTTTTGGTCGAATTCACTTGCACTAGTTTTGGTTTCCTTTTCAAAAACTTCAAAACAGGGCAGCATCTGTAGCCTGTCTTAGAATGCTTATAACTTCATCCTCCGGATGAATTTTTGAGTGATTCCAAAGACATGAGATAGATGAGCATGTCTAGTTTATATCTGAAAAATTTCGTCCACTTCCATGTAGCCAATTTTTGACACCATCTCTTCAAAGTTTGTAAGACAGTTCAGCCCAGATTACTAAACTTGCCGCTTTGAGGGTGCACTATTTGCTCAGTTTTAATCCGTTTCCTATGATTCCAGTTTCTGAGTTTTCTTTGAGAAGTCTACTTTCATTTCCAACTGGTTTCAGTAGATTTCAGTCTGTTTTGTGCCTTGGGTACTCAATGGACTCAGAGGTGCTCGCTGGCATAGTCCAGAGCTCATCTGTGGTCTTCTGGGCCTGTTCAAGAGAGCACACAAGTCACATCCGGATAGAGATTGGTGTGAGGTTTTTTTCTTTGGAAATATGGCACCACATACTTCCTCCATACCAATTTTCATGGATTTTTATTGAGCCAAACTCCACGAATAGAGCTTTGAAAATGCCTACTTAACACTTTTTCTGAGTTATAACAGCAGATTTCATATGTGGACTTCTCTCTAGTTTTGGATCGGATTGAGCTGAATTTTCTACTATATACTCTACTATATACCAGTTTTCCAATGGCTTTGGTTTCACTTGATTTGGATTTAAATTGAATGAGTTATGGTTTATCAAAGCTTTCAAGTTCTTTTGACCTGATTTTTCCAGATTTGCCTTGAATTGGTTTTGCTTTAATTTTTACCTTGATTTTTACTCACTCATGAAGTTCTAAGAGGTGATATATCCATGGAGAGAGTTCATATTTATTGGACTACTCATGTGGAATAATCACTTACATTTTGCTTACTTTTAAGCATCCTTTGTTTTTTTATTAGCAAACAATCTTTAGCATAAGCAATCATGTGGCAACCGTCTTAGACGGATGAGTGGGGGTGCCTAACACCTTCCCCTGCTCATAAATAATTCCCCTTACCCAATCTCTGGATTTTTCCATATATTAGAGCTACTTTGGCTCTATTTGGCATTCATGAACCCTTTGGTGTCCATTCACACCTTAACTTGGATGGTGGCGACTTTATATCTTTTTGATCCCCGCATGACGATATCGGAGGTCATCCTAGATGACATTTCCATGTCTCACAACTGGCGACTCTGCTGGGGACTAGTAGAATTGAGCCATGTTTTGATTGCTTGATCATGCTTTGATTGATTTTATTGATTGTTTGCTTTTTGTATATTTGTAATAAGCATATTTGATTTGTGTGCTTCTGTTTTAGAGCATATGAGACCCATGAGAATAGGGTATGTGATGTATGCTTGGTTGTGTTTAGAACCATGCTTAGGAAGGCATAATTAGTTTTACTATGCTAGATCGTTATGTTGCCATGATAGCATGCTTTGATTTGTGATTAAATGTCATGAGCATGAGATCTGAATTTTTTGAGAGATGTTTTGAATATGTTAAGCATGCTCACCATAATTGAATGCTATTTTTATATAACATGATAACATGCTTTCATGTTTGTATGATTGTGGGAATGCATGTTTAGATGGAGCATGCTAGGCTTTCTTTTTATTAATTGGATGTTATCATGTTTGTTTGCTTCAAATGTGATTTCTATATCATGCCTTGGTGGTTTTTGGATTGTGCTTGCATGGCTACGAAAAGAGAGTGGCAAGGGTGGGACGTTGTGATGAATGTGACCCACATTTTAAATGCACTTGAGCACCTTTTTTATTATTTACACAGCCTACCTATCACCTATAGGAAGTTGAACAAGAATGTGTGTAGCTTGGCGCACCGAGGTCGTTACTTCGGAAAGCGAAAGTGAAAACATTCACCTTAGAAGCTTTGAGCCAATGATGTGATGACATGGTGGATCTAGAATTCTGGTCATACACTAGGCTTGAGCTCTGAGTTGCCAATAAGCCGAAACCCAAAACCCCCACGCTTGAAGGTGGAGAAACACGTTTTTGGCCAAAGTAAACCAAATGCGATGGGAAAAGGGTTTGTAATGAGGGAAGGCCGTTTTGCATGGCTCAGGTGACCCAAGGTATGATATAGATACCATTTTGAAGGTAAACATGAGGTACCAAGGTAATGTTAATTTCATTTTTATGATTGCCTTCGTATCATGCAAAGCCAAGTTCATGGTGTCCATTTTGTTGGGATTTTGTTTTTCCCAAATAATTGCTGTATCCTAGGATTGGTGTAGCCCATAGGAAGAGTTTTAACTCTTCTTAGAGGTCATTCTACCCAAATGCCCATAGGAGGCAACCCAAAGTCCAAGATCCATGCATTGGGTGTCCATTTTGGTGGGAGCCTAGGCCCTCCTTTGTTTAAATATTACTAATCCTCTTCTTTGCAGGAAAGTTGCATGGGAATGACACCCAGGAGCTGCGTAGAAGGCATCCTCTAATTTTAGTTTAGGATTTTTCTTCCTCTTTTCAAGCCCAAAGAGGCTAAATTGTAATTTTATTTTGATTCATGCCCCTTGAAGGCTAAGTTGTATTGTAATTCATTTCCTTTATTGTAAGGGATCTTTTTGTGCATATGTGTGGTCCCCTCATACAATCTCATGAAATTCATGGTATAAGTGGGTTTTTAGTACCATTTGATGTGTCAAATGCCCAATTTGGGGTAATCTGGAAGCCACCCAATGGTGAACACTGTGTTTGGACAAGTAACCAAGCTAATAAAACCAGTCGGAAAAAGAAACAATTCGAAAATCTGATTTCTGGTTTAAAACCGTCCTGAATATGCGGTTTCCTGCATTTTTTATGCAACCGTAGAATTTATGCGGTTTGAGCCAAACCGTCCTGAGTGTGCGGTTTTAAGCCGAAATCCCATTCTGGCCTTGATAATTAAACATTTCTGGGTCCTTTCATCACTGAGTCATATAAGCAAGTGTGCAGGGGCTCCAAATAAGATAAATGGCATTTAAACCATTCCAAGTCCACCCAGATCAAGAGATTAAGGTCATTTTGAACATATTCACCTAAATTGAGCAAATTAATCCAACTCAAAGGTAAAAATGATGAAATAAAAGGTGGTTCAAACCAAAAAACAGGTCAAGCACCTTAATTTGAGGGTTAAGACCACATTGGGCTCTTTTTGTCCAATTTGACCACTTAACCCATCTTAAGTGAAGTAAGTGATTAAAAGAAATTTGGTTCGAATAACCAATCTAATCATACTTCAACTACAAAAATTGAACTTGGAAATCACAATAAGCTTCCAAAGCATGTTTTAAGCTTAAAGTGGGATCTAAACCAAGAGTAAAAAGAAAAGAAGCTCAACTCTTTTGAAATGGAACAAATTCCAACCAAAAATAAGAAATCTTTAAGCATAAAGTATTCAAACTTTTAAGATTTCTTCCAAAGAGCAATTTATGGGTCACTTGGAAACCTTTGAATTCCAAGCAAATAATCATTGCCAAAATCAAGTGAAAGAAAATTTTGAATAAATCATCTCCTTAAAAGCCATTTGAGTCTCTTTTTAACTCAAAAACACCTAAGGGGAAATCAAAAATATTTTAGGCATCTGAAAGCCTTGGAATTTCAGAAAATCAAATCATAGGACCCTGGAAGCCTGAAATTCCAGAATTTTTCAAAATCTTCATAGGCCTTCTAAAGCCTTAATTTAGAAACTCATAGGACCCTGGAAGCCTGAAATTTCAGATTTTTTTCAAAATCTCATAGGCCTTCTAAAGCCTAAATTTAGAAACTCATAGGACCCTGGAAGCCTGAAATTCCAGAATTTTTCAAAATCTTCATAGGCCTTCTAAAGCCAGAATTTAGAAAATCATAGGCCCCTGAAAGCCTGCGTAATTTCAGAAGGTTGTGGAAGCCTCAATTCCAACTTTGGTCGGTCTTTTTCGTACCAACCAACTCATAGGCCCTTGAAAGCCTGCGTAATTTCAAGAGGCTGTGGAAGCCTTAATTCCAAAGCATAAGCCCTTGGAAGCTTGCGTAATTCCAAGTTGGGGTTTGTCTAAGGACTTTTACCTTAGGCATCTCATTTTTGTGGGACGTTGGAAGCCCTAGAATATTCCAGCATTGGTGGGTCTTTTTCGTACCAACCAATTTGTAAGCCCTTGGAAGCTTGCGTAATTCCAAGTTGGGATTTGTCTAAGGACTTTTACCTTAGGCATCTCATTTTTGTGGGATATGTTGGAAGCCCTAGAATTTTCCAATATTGGTTAGTCTTTTTCGTACCAACCAATTCATAAGCCCTTGGAAGCTTGCGTGATTCCAAGTCTTGATTTGTCTACAGGCTTTTACTGTAGGCACATCATCTTTTGTGGGATATGTTGGAAGCCCTAGAATTTTCCAATATTAGTTAGTCTTTTTCGTACCAACCAATTCATAAGCCCTTAGAAGCTTGCGTGATTCCAAGTCTTGATTTGTCTACAGGCTTTTACTGTAGGCACATCACCTTTCTGTGGGACGTTGGGTGCCCTAAAATACTCCAACAATTCTTTTGATTGATCTTTTTCGTATCAATCACCCTCCTTTTTAATAAGGTTATTTTAACCAAAAAAAAACAAAAAAAAAAAAAGAGAGCAAAAAATGAAAATAATGCAAATTCCAAACTCATTTTTACTAAGCCTACATGCATACATTCATAGGTGTGTAAAATTGATTTAATGGGATACTAATATCTTTTCTTTGTCTTTTTCTTTTACTAAGGTCTTCGGTTCCTACTGCAACCATTGCTCTCCGACGTTCTCAAAGAGTCCGAACTGCAATCATGAATCCTATTGAAGAACAGTCTACTGTGTCTGCTGAAGCCTTTACTCAACTGCAAGAGCAAGTGGCAGGGATGACAAAACTACTGGAGAATTTGCTGGCCAACCAAGCCGCTCAGGCTCAGATGCAGGCGCAGCAGGCGCAGGCTCAGGTTCACCAGGCTTCATCATCCCATAATGCACCACCAACTCAACCCCAGACTGACCTTCCACCACCAGTCCAACCTATCCCACCTCAACCTGAACTCTATCAACCAACCCCCGAGCCTATCTTGATCTGGGAGGAGGAATCTGAATATGAGAGGGAGAAGGAAAAAGAAAAGGAGAGACTGAGGGTAGAAGTGGAGAGAAAATTCTTGGATAAGCTGGAGTCCATTCAAGAAGAGCTGAAAGAAGTAAGAGGGATCAACACGTTGGGTGGTACCAACTTTAAGGATCTCTGCATGTACCCCGACGCATGCCTACCAGCCAAATTTAAGTGTCCGGATTTCGAGAAATATGATGGCACGGGATGCCCAATGAGCCATCTGAAGCTCTACTGTGGGGCATTGTGCCAATTTGGCCGGGATGACGGCATTTTGATCCAGCTATTCCAGAGAAGCCTGACTGGGGCAGCCTTGAGATGGTTTGCGACTGTAGACCATGGCAAGATTGGGAAGTGGAAAGATCTGGCCGATGCCTTCCTAGCTCAATACCGCTTTAACTCAGACATCGTGCCAGATCGGTACGATATGATGAAGATGAGCAAGGGAAGGGAAGAGACAGTTAGGCAGTATGCCAAGAGGTGGAGAGAAGCTGCCTCCCAAGTAAGGCCGCCAATGATGGAGCCCGAAATGACCTCCACCTTTATCGGCACACTGGGGCAGCCATTTTACAATCATCTAGTGGGTCAGACTACCACCAGTTTCGCCGCCTTAGTGCAAGTGGCCGATCGGATTGAAGATGGAGTAAGATTAGGGAGAATCATCGACTACTCTGCCACAACCGGCCAATCAGATGCATCTACCTCCTTTGCTCAGAAAAAGGGGAATGGGGCAAGAAGGAATGGAGGAATGAAAGAAGGGGATGTAAATATGGTACAGCTCCAATCTGCAAAGAAACCCCTCCAAATCAACATTTCTGCTCCTTCAACAAGGCTAGTCCAGCCACCACAAACCACATATCAAAACCCTCTCAATGTCAATGTTCCTCAGCAAGCAATGCCTTACCAAAGGAAGGTCTTTTCGAAAGAGGAGAGAGACGCTTGGATGGCGTCCAGAAGGAACAGGGTCTTTTCCCCTCTTCCAGTGACTCCATCCCAGCTTTTGCCAACCTTGTTAAACGCAGGGTATGTTACTCTGAAAGAACCATATCCTAATGCTTCAAAGGGAAAGAATTTTGATCCCTCCACCACTTGTGATTACCATATGGGTGCACCAGGACACCCTACAGACAAGTGTTGGCCTTTAAAACATTGCATCCAGGATTTGATCGATCAGAAGACCCTGCAGTTTAACACGGTTGCTCCCTCTCCCTCCGGGACTGACATTGGTCAGAATCCTCTGCCCCAACACAATGGGGCAGGCCCCTCCAATTTCGTGGGGGCCATCTCTTCTGGACCTAGGACTTTTGATCCCTCGCAGTTGATTGCACCCATAGGGACGTCCGTTAAGGTCTATTTTGACAAGGAAGAGGTAGAGGAACAGATCAGTGTCATTCCTGGAAGGAAAAGAAATGGCAAGATTGCTGACGACATTGACTCCTCTCTAGTCCGGGTCGCATCCTTCATGGCCCAAATCAATGCCTCCAAACCACCTTCTTTGCCCAAAGCCACGGGTGAGCCTGAGCCACTGCCACGAGAGCAACAGGATTTTACAGAAGGAGCCGGGGCATTCTTTGCAATGGCAGAGAATGAGGAAAAAGAAGAAGCAGAAAGAAAGATGCCTTTCATTGATTGGGCAGTCATTCAAGTCCCAGATCAAGTAACGCCATTTCTTCCAAGGGCTGAGCATGATGTCCTAAATATGAAGACAATTGCTGATCAAAGAAAGGGATTCTTGCCTCAACCAGCAGAAGATGAAAATTTTTGCAAAAATGGAGAAAAATCAACTTTTGCCTTTGAGAACAGGGGCAATTTTCGAATTCCCACGTTCTCTGAAAAGAAACCCCCATAAAAAGAATGCACATTTCCTGAGGATCCTAAGGAGCCTTGTTCTCAGGAAGTGGTTTCAATAAAGGCTCTTGGAAAAGAAAAAAAAAAAAGATTTTTCCCTTAAACATTTTTTTAGAAGTAAAAAGAAAAAAAAAGTTCTCAACAGGGTCCTTTTTACTTATGAGTCATATCTCCCATTAAATTTCTTGAAGTTAAATATAACTTCGACATTGGGATCAATTTCGAGACCAAAATCGAAGAAAACGACACTCTAAATGAATATTCAAATCTTTTTAAGTGTCATGAGAAGAATATTTTGCAAAATTTTGAAATGACCAATTTTATGGACTTTGGAATCAAAGATGACCCGTAGTTTTCACTTGAAAGCAGCCAGTGCGGAAATTTATTTCATATGGATTCAGAGAGGACTGCATCATTTGCTCGTCAAGAAAAAGCCAATGGAGAAGAAACTAAAGGAAGAAATTTTTGACTCTGAAGATGAATCCAACTTTGCACTCTGCATTGGAAAATATGGAAAGATTTAGTTCCTTGGTTGAGATATGAAGTGCGATTCAGCTACAAAGTCTAATGAAAATGAAGCTTGATTCAAGAGGCTAATCTGGTGAGAAGAATGTTTTATGGTTGAGATTTTGTCTTGAAAAAAAAAAAAAGAACAAAAAAGAAAAAAAAGAAAAGAGAAAAAGGAAAAAAAATCCTGAGCCAGTCATGTAGTGCAACTCTACCAAGTCTGAAAATTCAGGTTTTTCTTAAAATGATAAGAGGCCTTTCTTTCTTTATCCCCAAAAATTTTGAAATCCCTAGTTAGACCCTTTGAGCTTGATAAATTTATTCAAATAACCTAAACTGGGAATTGTAACCCCACACTGGGGCAAATTTTTTAAGGCATGAAAGGAGAAGAATGAAAGGACAAGTTAAAAAAAAAAAAAAAAAGAAGAAGGAGGCACTATTGAATTTCAAAACGGATTTTGAAGATGTTTTCAGAAAGGGGGGCAAAGAAATGAAAAAAAAAAAAAAAAAAAAAGAGAAGAAGAAAGATGAGAAAAAATAAGATCATCAAATGCCATGGGATATTTGGAGAATGTCTTCTGAAAGGGGCAATAAAAATTGCAAAGAGAAAGAATGAAGTTCAATACCGAGGTGAAAGTTCTAAAGGAAGAAGAACTTCAATACTGGAGGCAATTTTTGTATTCCAAGGAAAGAAATACCTTAAGAATTACAATCTCAGTTAACCCGTTTGATCATATGATATTTGAGCCTTTTTATCCCTTTTCTTCTTAAACAAAAACCAAGCCTACATTTCGTCCCATTCATAAGTCCTCTTTGATTAAGAAATTTTGAATTAAGGCAAATATGACTACATCAGCTTCTGGTAATGAAGGATTAAAAAGAAAAAAAAATGGAGAAAATGTAGTGAAAACCCGGAAGGGCACTACATGGTAAATAATCAACCATCTACAAGGAGAAAACAAATGGTGTCATATGAGAAGAGAAGTCCCTGATTATCATGAGATATGAGGGAGTTTTCATATCATGGATGCAAGAAACAACTTTTTCAAGTTGGAGGTCTTTTCAAACCGGGGCAAAATGGTCAGATTGAAAGAGCTGTCATATCTGGAGCATCAATTGACAAGCCGAAGGTCATGGGAATGATTTTAAAGGTTCCGAAGGCTTATTTTGGTCTTTCTTCATTTTCTGAAATAATCTTCTCATTATTCAACTTGATTTTAATTCTTTTGGACTATATGCTAATAAGTGATTGGATCATTTTTCAAAAACAAAAGAAAAAACAAAAAAAGGCAAAAATTATATTTTGGCCTATGATGAGCATCTATGTCTTTTCATAAAACATTGGTGTTGCAAGCATTAGAGAATTCTGAGGCCACTAGTATAAAACCTATTTTTCTTACATATATGCACTTTTGCATTCTTTTATAATGATTTCTTTTTATAAAGACAAAAAAAAAAAGGAGAAGAAAAAGAAGAAAAAAAAATGAGAGAAAAAAAAAAATTCATCTCTGCTGTGAGGTAAGTGCATTTCCAAAGCATCAAGGCTGGGGCATTCTCAATTTCCTTTGCTACTGAATCCTCAATGAAAGGAATCGTATCATCCTAAAGATTGGGCAATGCCTCCAAACAAGAGCCCTTATCTTTCAATCATGAAGATGGCATTCAGTTTGGTAGTAAGAAGGCATGAAAGAGAGAACATGGGCAGTAAGGGTATGAGGTTAGATCAATAGATTCTCAAATCCAGCAATCAAGAAAAGAGCATACACTTGGGCAGTTAAAAGGCATCAAGGCAGGGTATGGGCAGCAAGGGCACATACACCATTATTGAGAGAGCAAAAAGATGGAAAAGCAAAAGCAAATTGCAGAATATTCAAACACAGGTTTGGGCAGCACATGGCACCCAGGTGAATCAATAAAAATCAAATCATAGAAAATTCAATGGAATATTTCCTTCCTTTTGTTGAGCTGTAAAGTGAAAAACATCAACAGCAATTGCGTTTGCAGAGGTCAATTTTAAATCCACCTTTTTTTAAAATTTGCTTGTCTCAGATTTCTTTTCATAGCCACGAGAGCTCCAAGAAATCTGAGATAAGGAAGAGACGCCACCCCATCAGACTTCTAGCAGGGGTTTCATTGGCTATCTTCAAAATCATGTTTTTTATCACTCATTTGTTTGACCAAAGCAAGTTCAACTGATGAGATGTCTTTCAAACGTGCAATTTTGAGTTGTGTCTATTCTTTGCTGTTCATTGTCTTACAACTCCAGCAAAGAGGGGCAGTTGTAGACACCCAAAAATTGCACGATTTTTAATAAATCTTGAAGGAGAGAAATATTTTATTGAATTTTCAATTCTTAGCATTGGGTTTAAGATCCTTAACCCATTTGAATCCAAAGCCGCAAAGGAAAAGGCCCGAATTCAATCTTTTATGCAAAGTCAAACTTTTTCGGGTTGAATTTTGTTGACTTTTGACCCCAAAAAATGAAATATTTTTTAAAGCAAGATTTGAAGATAATTTTTCCCGGTAATAAGGTTTTTAGCAATGTTATTGCATAAATGAATTTTATGAGATTTTTAATCTTGACAAATACCTTCGTATCAACATGTTGAATCTTTTTACCGGACCTGAAAAACCGAAATTTAGCCTGGAACTGGAAAGTTGACTTTTTATTCACTTGGAATTTGGGTCTGGAAATATTTTTAATGGATTCAAATGGGGGGGGTGTTTGCTTATTTACATTTAATATCTTAAGTAAATGGAGATTAAAAAATACGAGGACATTTACTTAAACGATATTACATGTAAATAAGCCTGGCCTGTGCAGCTAAGGCTCAAAACCAACCAAAAATGTGCTGACCGTGGTATATGTGCAGTTTTTATAATTTTGGTCTCAACCGCCCTGTATGTACGGTTGCAACCGTACACACAGCACGGTTTAGGTCCATGCTTGTTGCGCTAGCGGCAACGTGGCTTCGCGAAGCTTCGGCCGTTGAGCCGCGTGGACAGCAATCAATTAAAGCATAACTGAATTGAACCGCCCTGTATATGCGGTTTGGTCAAATTTGTACATAAACCGCACTTTGAGTGGCGGTTGTGTAGAAACCGCACTGAGTATACGGTTTTGGCTGTTTCGGGGATTTGCGAAATGGCTCGATCTCTGAGCCTTATTTACGCATATTACCTCTCTCTCAAGGACCTAAACTCCCTATTTCACCCTCCGAAACTTGCTGAATTACTCCAATTCAAGCCTTGGAGGAGAATTGGAATAATCTAGAAGGCTTTTTTTGGCCTACCCTTGGGACTCTTCTACCCTTGACTTGGCCTATAAATAGAGGGGTCCTCCTCTTGCAAATGGCTGAGAATTTGAAGCTTGGAGGCTCTGGAAGAAGAGGGAAAACTCTGCTGGATTGCTGCCTCAACTGTTCAAGCTACCAAAGGTAAAGCTCCATTTGGTTTTCTAGCTTCCTCTTTACTTTTCCAGCAATCTCTCCTTCTACCTTTCTGTAGTGTAAGGCCTTGGTGATTGCTTGTAGCCCCAAACCACATCCAAAGTACCTGGGAATCCTCTCTAGCCGTAAAACGTGAAGAGAGAGCCTGGGGAAAAAGATGTTGGAATGGACCCTCTAGGCTTAGAACCTACTTTGAATGGCATGTTGATCTTATGATAATTTTGTGCTTGATGTGATTTTGATTTGCATATGGAGAGGATGCAAGGATCCATGCTCTCAATAGCAATGGATCCCAATCTTCTCCTAGAAATGTGATTTTCCACATCTCTTCACACACTTTTCACTTTTTACATCAAATAGGCTAGATCTTGGACTTTCCATGTTCAATATGGAAAATCTGAGGTCCCAGGCCTTAGAATGAACTTTTAGGACTTCATGAGTTTGTTTTTGTTGGTTTTTAAGAGTTTTGGTCGAATTCACTTGCACTAGTTTTGGTTTCCTTTTCAAAAACTTCAAAACAGGGCAGCATCTGTAGCCTGTCTTAGAATGCTTATAACTTCATCCTCCGGATGAATTTTTGAGTGATTCCAAAGACATGAGATAGATGAGCATGTCTAGTTTATATCTGGAAAATTTCGTCCACTTCCATGTAGCCAATTTTTGACACCATCTCTTCAAAGTTTGTAAGACAGTTCAGCCCAGATTACTGAACTTGCCGCTTTGAGGGTGCACTATTTGCTCAGTTTTAATCCGTTTCCTATGATTCCAGTTTCTGAGTTTTCTTTGAGAAGTCTACTTTCATTTCCAACTGGTTTCAGTAGATTTCAGCCTGTTTTGTGCCTTGGGTACTCAATGGACTCAGAGGTGCTCGCTGGCATAGTCCAGAGCTCATCTGTGGTCTTCTGGGCCTGTTCAAGAGAGCACACAAGTCACATCCGGATAGAGATTGGTGTGAGGTTTTTTTCTTTGGAAATATGGCACCACATACTTCCTCCATACCAATTTTCATGGATTTTTATTGAGCCAAACTCCACGAATAGAGCTTTGAAAATGCCTACTTAACACTTTTTCTGAGTTATAACAGCAGATTTCATATGTGGACTTCTCTATAGTTTTGGATCGGATTGAGCTGAATTTTCTACTATATACTCTACTATATACCAGTTTTCCAATGGCTTTGGTTTCACTTGATTTGGATTTAAATTGAATGAGTTATGGTTTATCAAAGCTTTCAAGTTCTTTTGACCTGATTTTTCCAGATTTGCCTTGAATTGGTTTTGCTTTAATTTTTACCTTGATTTTTACTCACTCATGAAGTTCTAAGAGGTGATATATCCATGGAGAGAGTTCATATTTATTGGACTACTCATGTGGAATAATCACTTACATTTTGCTTACTTTTAAGCATCCTTTGTTTTTTTATTAGCAAACAATCTTTAGCATAAGCAATCATGTGGCAACCGTCTTAGACGGATGAGTGGGGGTGCCTAACACCTTCCCCTGCTCATAAATAATTCCCCTTACCCAATCTCTGGATTTTTCCATATATTAGAGCTACTTTGGCTCTATTTGGCATTCATGAACCCTTTGGTGTCCATTCACACCTTAACTTGGATGGTGGCGACTCTATATCTTTTTGATCCCCGCGTGACGATATCGGAGGTCATCCTAGATGACATTTCCATGTCTCACAATCCTTATACTAAAACTTTCACCTTAATTTGAAAGAATACACTCAAATTAAATTGAATAAGGGAATTGGATCCTCTGTTACCTATCGTTTAAAAAACTCAGAAATGCCATTTCTATGAAAATCTGATCATGCACAATTTGAGAAATCTATTGAATCAGATGGAGTACGATTTGGTTTTGGTTCGATTTCAGTTTTAATGTCAAACCAAACCAATCACTTGTATACACATGTCTATGTCAAGTCATACATCTAATATGTTTTCACAGGTTTAAAATTTGTTGAAGATCACTACTAGCATGGGAATCGTGACACAAAGCATGAGACTCAAGCTTTTTCATCCTTATCTTGATTCACTCGCACTTCATTGAATTCTTGACTCTCTTGATCTATGCAATCCACGATATCCATGGACCTCATGAGAAGCAACCAAGACATTGCAGTCAAATCATGATTGATACCAAAAGGGGAGATGGTGGCAACAACAAGTGCATCATAGGAGCCAAATATATCAGATCCCAGCACAGCAATATCTCTCACATTATCACCATTGTTAGTAGCTACGACCTGAAAATAAGTAGAAAATCTCCCAAGAGGTAGGGTTGTCACATCAGTACTGGGGACCAAAGCCAAAAACCAATAAAAGGTTAGTTTCCAGAAATCTACTTCTCACACAACATGTTTAGACTTTAGTAGAGTATCATCCAATTCAAAGGTATTAAACCTTTGTCAGGCTTGGTCATCAAAGAGGTTTCATTGGCTACAGAACATGATATAAAACTACACACACAAACTCTTCTTTCATTTCAATTTTCTTAACTGAAAAGAAAAGATTCTCCCAAACATACCATACAAATTCATCAGAAGAAAAGATCAACTTACCACAGCAACTGTTACTTTAACTGCCAAGCCATGTACACAAGACAAAATTTACCACAACAACTGTTACTTTAACTACCAAGCCATGTACAGAAGACAAAATTACTTGTTCCACCAACTGCAAAAAAAAAAACAAAAATCATAAGATAAAAGTACTGACTTTCAATCTCTCAAATACAGCCAACAGAAATATAGGATCTGTACCAATGTATTATCAATTTGGGTAATTTAGCACCAAAGATCTAAATATTGTTCGAAATTATTAACTCAATCATAATCTTAGAATGTCTTATTGATATTGAAGTTATAAAAAAGTAAGCAAGCATCTGTCATATTTGCTTTGAAAAAAAAAATTCCACCGGAAGACCAACTTTATGAATATTTTACTACACTATATGTTCCAAAAATAGAATATGGGCTACATAAAGCATACAAGTCAAGGTTAAAATACCTCTAATGCATCTAGATTCTCCAAAGCATCAATGGTTATATTTAAAAGGATAACATAGGAACAAGCTAAAATAAGATTCTTACATTGTTACAAACTTGGCTTGGGAGAAGAGGGGAGATTTTGGTTAGACATCTTTGCTTCTTGAAGCATTTGCAGCATGCTAGGTGAACCTCTGTTGAATTGCTGATATGATACCATGGGTGAATTGGCATTGTACAAAAAAGAATGCAATGAAAGGGCAGGCATCTGTATATGAAAAACCACAAAATTTAGCATATGTGTGTTGGAAGAGGAGGAGGGTTCAATTACAAAAAATGAGATATTAGGTAGTTAGTGGATGAACCATTTGACCATGAGGATACGGAAACATAGGACTAGATTCCTGTGATTGAGGAAATGCCCTATCCTCACAAAGCTTCTTTTGAAAGTAAGCTGCAAGTGCACCACTATCCCCCTTTTGCATCTGTATCTTATTCTTTGTACGCAAGTAATTGCTAAAATCTTCACGCACAATTCCAACATTCTCAACCCCGCCAGCTTGTACACTCAAAAGTTCCATAGCAGCTCTCGGCGCTAATCCAGCACATTCAGCAATCTCAACTTGAGTTGCCTGGCCAGGGGTAATTCTTCTCTTTGATCTCAACCGATGACTCATATTGAAGGGAAGCATGTCATGGTTATGACTCTCATTTAAAGTTGAAATAACATACTTTCCATCACTATTCAATCGGACTCTCATAAAAGCCTTGCATCCACACCTTGTGTGGGCAGCCGGTCTAATTCGAACAGCAGATGAGTCAGTCCTAAATCCCTCTTTTGAACAACGAAATATTTTACTAACTATCACACCACCACCATCCTTTTTCACCTGACTTTTCCGTATACTAAACCCAGCAACCCTACCGTATGCATTATAAAAATTATATGCTGAATCAAGTGAATCAAACTCTTTCCCTATGGTAGGAACAAAGTGCGGCTCAACATTTGGTACAACCATTAAATCACCACTCTCTTCACTATTCTTATTTTGAGTTGACATATTTGCTTCAAATGTCTCCATGTAACCAAATTGCACTTCTTAGCTAGTAACTCCCTGGAAAGGATATTAACAAACAAAGAACAAAAAAACTAATGTGAAAGAACTGTTCTATAGGAGGAGAGCAATGTTGCTCTCCTACAAGGACACATTGAACAAAATCAATACAAGGGCACATAAGAAAAACATGGCCTGTCCTAAATTATTTTTGAGAATTAGCTCATAAAAAGGTTTTTCAACCAAAAAAAATAATACAAATATTAGAAGCTACCAACACAGAAAAAATAATCTAACTATCTAACAAACTCAAAGTTAAGATTGAAGATGTTACTATGTTGAAGTTTTAAAGCATTGTATTAAAAATAGGTTTCTAATAGTAGAGATTTAGATAAATTTTATGAAAATGCAAGTGAAGAATTAGGGTTGAGAAGTGAGAACGATAGATGGGAACCAAAATAGAAACTTAAAGGCAGTGTAAATTAGATATATTGGAAGTGAAAAAGGGTTACAAAGAACCAAAGCCCTTCGTTCGCATACCTAAAAATCTTTGTCGAAGAGATTGTTGGAGGAGTAGTTTTTGCTTTGCTTGAGAGTTATTGAAGTTGGGTATAAATGTAAATGTAAGATAAATATGGCATAAAGGCAAGAGAGATTGATATGAATGAAATGCTAAAGGTAATCACAATCATGACGGATGAAACATCTTTTAATCAAATGAACAGAATACAACAATAAGTAAAACAACAACCAATACTACATAAAGATACTGGATATGACAAGCTAACAAAAAAATTGATTACAAAATCACAAGCAAACAGTATAATCATTTAAACTAGTTAAGCAAAATGAAATAGGTTGTGCTAAATGAAGTGACATTGAAGTGTGAAGCCGAAAGAAATTTGCAGTAGTTAGATACTATAATTAAAAGAATAAAGCAGTAAAATTGGAAGAAAACGAGACAGACAACAGAACAATACTGGTAAAACAAGGAAAATTAAATAACATGCAGTGCTAAAAACATGTTTCTAACAGTAGAGATTTAGATAAATTTTATGAAAATGCAAGTGAAGAATCACCAACAGAAAGGCAAAAACAGACGACTTATATCAGTAGGAAGAAGAAAAATGTAGAAAATCAAACCCCAGATCAGAAAAAGAGCAATGAAGAACAAATTAGGGCAGAAAAAAAATGCAAACTTAGGTACACTCACCTGATTCACTTCCGAATCTGGAGATGAAGATGGGAGAGCTTTGATTAGGTTGCAATGCTTTGTTCTTCTTCCTGCCAGCGGGTGCTCCAAGGGTCTTCGTGCTCTAGAGCTAAACGAAAAGGAAGAGGGGTCTTCGTGCTCCAGGTCTAAACGCTGTCGAAGAGGGGTCTTCGTGCTCGAGAGCTTTCTCTCCAAGGAAATGCAAGTTCGCGCCTTCTCCCTTTTCGTATTTGGGGATTTTTACCAAAACATTTCAGTTTGCGTTTTTTTTTGTTAAAATGACCGCTACTAACGGAAAACGGAGAGGGAAAGAAGTTGAGGCTCCGTTATGCGAGTTAAAGGAGTGGCCATGTGGCCGCATCAAGGATTACAGTTTCGGTTTCGAGAAGCGTGTCGCCCATTGAAAAAAACGGCACGCCGGCGCAAAATCGTCGAAACCGTGGAAAAAAAGGCATTATTGAAATTTGACCGAAATTTCGCCGGCGCGTCGCCAGCGTGCCGAAAATTTCGGAAAAACTTAGTTTTCGAATGTTGTTTCGCAAAAAAATGAGATTTTTTTCAATTTCGACGAAATTTCGCCGGCTTGTCGCCGGTGTGCCGAAAATTTCGGGAGAAATCAAAGCTGAAGAAAACGAACTTCACACCTCTTTTTTTTTTTGCCGTTCTCCATAAAAGAACAAGAATCAAACTGATCACCCCAACGATCAAACATACAACTGCAATGATTAAGCTGACTAACCACTGCTTAGATTTTCCTTCTTTCTCTTCGTTTTGTGGGAGTACTGGATCTTAATCGGAAGTGAAGTTCCATTTTTTTATCACCTGAACAGGGATAGCTCGGCCGGTCGATCCCGAGAAGCCAACGATCACTTTTTCTAGTAGAACTCCTGCTAGATCCACTTTGTATGTAAGACAGTAAGAGTCAAAGCTCCTTCATCGACTGGAAGTCTGGAACTTGTGGGTCTTTCAAGAAAACATTGAGATCTTAAGAGCTTGAGCTTCCCTTATATTCCGTCACTTTGTCAAGAACAGTAAAGAACCCTCTGGTCTACAGTGTCTAACTGTACAAAGTATGAGGGCATTGAGGGGGGTACTGACATTACGGCCAAAAAGTCATCCCCACCCGTCAAGTCCCTTAGAATTAAATTGAAAAAAAGAGGGGACTGGCATTACGGGCAAAAAGGTCATCCCACCTGTCAAGATATTTCAGCATTAAATAAAAAAAAGAAGTCTTTCTCGTGCTCGAGAACAAAATTAAAAAAAAAAAAAAAGGTTTCGTCGGCACGCCGCGGCGTGCCGCCGAAACTGAAAACGCTGGGCCGCATCTTGTTGAGGCTCCACAATGGGGCTCTAGATTAAGCCACCACAGGATGCGAGTTGAATAATTTCTGGTATGAAGATCACTTTAACGACCACTAAGAACGGGAAACTTGGGCAACAAAGACCGCCAATTGTTGCATAGGCCGGAGGAATTAAGCTATTAAGTTCCTCTAGTTTATTGGGTACACATGCACGGGTAGACGTGGCTTTGCGAGTGCATGCAGCGGTTTCCCTAGAGAGAGATCGTTTGGTGACTCGGAGAGGTCGATGCTCGCAACCCCAGGTGGTGTACCCCAACTGAACCCTTGAAGAACCCTAGCCAAGAGCATGACAGTCATTGCAGACCCAAGTGCAGTCCCCATGCACCCACGACGTCCCGTGCTAAATGAGATGAACCGCAACTCCGGCTCAAGAAGCTCCACCTTACCCAATCCATCGTTCAAGTGCCGCTCTGGCTTGAACTTCATGGGCTCGTTCCAAACTTTAGGGTTCCGACCAAGACCCGATCTGCTCAACAAAACGTGGCTACCCTTCGGGATGAAGTAGCCTGCAACCGTGGTGTCGGCGAGCGAAACATGTGGAAGGTTGAAGGGTGCGATTGGGTGAAGCCGGAACGCTTCTCTCGCGCATGCCTTGACGTAATTCAGCTGCGAGAAATCAGACTCTTGAACTAGCCTTTCCCTTCCAACGACCCTGTCGATTTCATCCACAGCTTTTTCGAGTACCTCAGGCTGGTTTATCATCTCTGCCAATGCCCACTCCACTGCGTTTGCTGGATTGTCCACCGATGCATAGATGAAATCCTGTAAACATGAGCAACATTAGCCACTTACGTTTGTCATAGAAATATTTAAGAACAACGCAAATGATATCAATCCAAAAACAATAGTGAACATGGTCTTTATAAAAAACAATAGTGAACATCCTTTGATGTGAACGGGTAAGTTTGGGGCAGGGCTGTCAGCCAGTGCAGTCCCACCTAGCTCTAGTCCTTATGTTGTCGAAAGTTCTTACAGACAACCTGCGTTGGGCCTAGAAATGTAAATCGGACAAGAGCCCATTGAAATCCTGTGGGACCTTTAAGCCTGTGCCTTATAGATAAAGGTCCTAGAGAATATGAACCGTGGGGCCGGGTCTTTTATACTTGACCAAGCTGACCTAAAAAGGATGCAGCTCTAAGCCTAACTAAATCTATGTAATCACCTACGTGAAGATCTTCTTACGGCAGAGCAGTCCGAGAACGTATGGAAATCTAAACCAGTTCCTTCTAAGTGACTATAGAGAAAATCAAGTACGTATTACTGTATTACCGCAGTTTGTGCCTTGATCTCTTCTGTTGATAGTACTGGACTACCATTGCAGTCCTTGATTGAAACAAGAACATCAAGAAGGTCCTCCTGCACCTTCTTATTGCCGGTCCTCCATTGTTGTATTCTTCCGTCGATCACCTGGTCATGGTACTTGTTAATAACTTCAACAGCCTTTTTGACGATCTTTTCATGACCATCCAAATCCAACCACCTCAGGGAGGGCACGTAGTCAGACACACAGAAAGCATAGAGAAAGGAAAGCACAGTGAAGAGAGCATCGACGTGCTCTTCTTCTTCAACACCGGGACCTCCGTCCTCCCGGCCCTCTCCGAAATATCGCTTGTTGAACATCAACTTCCTTATGACATTGCCACTGTATTGCCGCACCAAAGCTCTCACATTGATGACTGCACCGGTCACTTCATCGTTTATGCAGTTCTTGCATTGGTTGTAAGCGAATCGAACGAGGTTATCAGCCTCCGCCACTCGCTTATCATGGAGCCACCGGAGTCTTGCAGGATTGATCACCTCGGAGGCGATCACCCTCCTCATCTTCTTCCATTGTTCCCCCCAGGGAGCAACAGCAATGGACAAGGATCCACGGCTTGAATAATCCGTTGCCATGGTAATAGGCCTAGATGCAAACAATGCATCTTGTTTCTTCAGGAACTCCGAACCAAGCTGGGGACAAGTTACGGGAATGACATGGACATTGCCTAGACGGAAACAGGCAATATCCGTATTCTTCTCCTTCATGAAGCCAAGTATCCACCGAAATGCTGGCTTATTTTTCATCATCTCAGGCATGTTTCCCATGATTGGCCAGGGTACCGGTCCGGGTGGCAGTGGGGTATGATTACCCTTTTTGTGGATTTCAGGTCGGAATTGGACAACAAGGACGAGAAAGGAGACCAAGAAAAGGAAAAGGAGTGCAATGTTGGAGCTTTGGGTGGTGCTCACAAGGATATCTGCAAGAAAGGTGGTGGTGATGGTGGCCGCATAGGATGGAAACAGATTTGAGGAAACCAATTGGGAGGTGGTGTTATTCATGGCTACTTGTTGGAGATAGGGTTTTGATGTTCTGGGGGTGGTTGCAGAGGTGGTGAGAAGATGATTATTCTCAGTAGCTAGCTTTCACAAGTACTACTGAGTGCAGGATGAGTAGAGAGGATGGGTCTTGCAAGAGAAGAGTGGGGATATTTATAGTTGTTTTGCTGAAGGGAACTCATATGACACTTCTATATCACATTCGAACTATCCTCCATGTGGGATATTTATAGTCGTTTTACTGAAGGGAACTCATAGGACACTTCCTTATCACATACGAACTATCCTCCATGTGGGATGACTTTGTTTTAAAGTCTACATATTAACAAATGGATATAGACTGTAGGCACCCAAATACCAACACAGATGGTCAGAGTAGACTTTGAATCAAGATCCATGCACGACATGCCTATATTCATGGTTACGAACACGTGTATATGTCTGTGTGTAATATTGTTCCATATAGACCACAAATTTCCGTAAGAAGTAACTCGGAAAGAGCATTGTCCTTTGGCTTTGATAGATTCATTAGATGAAACTTCATCCAGATTACAAGCTTATTAGGCTAAAACGTGAGCCAGGTCTTTACAAAAGCCTCTACTGAAGTTTTTGTTATGTACTCGATCGATTCGTAAACTAATGTTAGACGTTAAGAATATGAATGTGAGTAGTGAGTACTCATCTGAAAGGCTTTACTAATTAATTAGATGATCCTGATCCTGACCTTCCATGTAATGGCTAGTATGTGCCATTTATATAGTTGGAATGTCACCCATGGCTGCACGGTTGAGCTATATATGGTGCATGAGTACCATGTAGTCCATGGCTTCTTTCTATTGTTTTATATAGGACTCTGTTTAATTACGTTAATTTTCATTTTTCACTACGTTCTATTTCGTCTGGAATGCAGCTCTCATGATTTATATAACCGCCCTCTTAAACCCCGCCATAACAGAAAAATGAAAATTTAATTAGCTAAAGGACTGACATATTATGGTCAGTTCTTTTCCTCACATCACACTATCACAGGCTGTTTCCTCACTGTCTCCTGGCAAAAGAGATAGCTTCCTTGAAACCCCAGTTGCTTCTTTCCCCCCTTAATTTGGATATCAAAAGATCACAACGACCAACTGATGCTTATTCTTAATCTTCACCCAGTCGCAATATATTATGCCTCTCTCATGACTTCCGAGAAAGTAAACGCAAGAAATGAAAGATTAGATTGGATCTTATTGGAAGTCTATGCTGCTAAGTTGTTATTAATAATATCTTAGTCTTCAAGAGAATCAGCATCGTTTTGTTTACATGCTTAAATCTATTTCTTTGAGTAATTCAACAAATTAAACCGTTTCACGAGGCAAGTCAATTCAGTTAAGCGGATCCAACTTTGATTCTGGTTAAAACAGCCGCCTTGTTCATTTTTTTTTTCTTTTCCTTGTTATTTCCCTTGCATTTTTGCCACATGGTAACTAGCGAAGGAAGAAAGAGGGAAGAGGAACCTCCGGAGGGGGTATTTACAGAATGAAATCTTCTGAAATTTCCCCAGCATTGATTAATGCTGTTGGCATGAAATGCTACCATGTGGAAGCATCCTACTCCCACACCAGGCTACAATGCCCGGTGATTGAAATCTTCTGCAGTGTGCTGTGATTGTGAGAGGCTGTTGTCATATGGAGCATCTTCAATGTTTCAAGTGAGCTATACTTGAAACATTTTGACAATAAAAAAACACTGACCATGAAATGGCAACATCTTATATCCATAGTAATTTGCAATGCAGTAAAATATTGGTAAAGATATTTCATCCCCAATACAACACCAACTAATAAAAGGTGGCATGAGTAGTTGTGGGTTCATGCCTACAAGTTCCTGAAACGAGGATTGAATATGTCCAGCACTTGCCGTTGTTTCCTTGTCTTAAAAGCTAAAATCGTTGCATTCATTTGAAAACGCCCAATTGGCGCATCGGTTAGCATGAGCCTTTTTTTTTTTTTTTTGGTAATAAGTTAGCATGAGCCTTGCGGCTGCAATATATTAAGAGAGAATGAATACTTTGTTTTGCACCAAATAAGACCTTTAAAGAGATGAACGTGGTTACCACATGTTAGCCGCCCATATACTGAATTTATTTTTTATGATTCTTAGATTTGCAACTGACTATGAAACACAGCAGGGATGAAGTTAGGTCATAGACAACACCATGTTCCCGTAACGCATTGATTGATGATGGAATATTGGGTGCTTCTCTCCTATTTCGCCTGTTCTCTCATTTTTCAACTGGTTTTGATCGAGTTGGTGACTTTAGATTAATAGGTACATCTAATTGGCTTGCCCTGGTGCAGTGTACGACGGGATACAAGGAAATTTCCTTCATCAATGCTATAACTCTGAAGTGCATTTCGAGGGAGTGCATTAGAAAGGTTCTCTTGGAATAAGGAGAAACAAAAAGATGTAAGTGTCTCCAAGAAATTAATATGAGGGATTTTTAGAAAATTGATTATAGAATCTTGTTTTAATTTATTACATTCTTGTGGGAAAAAAGCTAGGGAAAAAAACCACAGAAGATGCAAAGGATGCTTTAGTTGGCAATAATACACATATAAGTGGCCATTTTATGCCACTTGAAAAACTATTTTAGGAAAATGCAGGTCTTATTTGAGAAGTTTACAGCCACGAATTGGCACATGGCATAAGCCTTAACAGAAGTAGACCTCTTGATCGCCCTCTTTTTTCAAACGTAATTCTTTGATTACTAGTTTGTTGAACAAACTGTGTTCATATTCAATTACCATAAAAAGTCTATTAGAGTCGTATAATACGAGGCTGATGTGTGTACAGCCTTCCTCCCCTTGGTATCAGAGAATGTAATAGAGGGTTTCTAATCTTCCGAAGGACCAAAGCTAGGCATGCACCACAGGGTACCATCCCTATAGATAACTCTATTTTTTCCAGACTATGCTCTTAATTTCAGTAATCTTTAATGCAAATCCAATCAAATCAAAGAGCATGCAAACCTTAACCAATCAAGGACCCATTAGGACAAACACTTGGTCCTCGTTTGGCATTAATTTTTTATTTTCAAATGAATTCCATGAACTCATTTCCGAAGAATGGTTTTGAATGATTTGAAGAGAATATGAGTTTGAAGTTTAGTAACCAACTATTCGCTCTTTTAGAAGTTACAAATATTGCAAGTTTGACATTATTATAACTTAAAAGAAGTTCTCATATATGACAAGAAATGACAAATCTGTCATTGTCATATAAAGGAGTTTTTAATTCAAGTTTTAAGTTTATGTTTTAGAACTTATAAAGGTTACAATGATGCCATCCTACTTTTGCAAAATGCGTTTTGAAAATCTAAATACAGGTCTAGAGGTGATTCATCTTTGTAGTATATTTTAAAAACTTATTTTCGGAAAATCATTCACAAATAGAACCAAACACTTATAATATCCCTGTAGCTCATTACAAGCCAGGGAATGAAAGAATAGATTGGATCTTATTGAAGTCTGTGATGCTAAGTCGTTATTAATAATTTCTTAGTCTTCAAGAGAATTAGCCTCGTTTTGTTTACATGCTTAAATCTATTTCTTTGCGTAATTCAACGAATTAAGCCTTGGAATTTTCAACTGAGATGGACGATTGGTGGGGAACTCGATTTGAAAATTTTAAATTTTAACGAGGCAATTCAGTCCAGTTAAGCGGATCCAACTTCGATTCTGGTTAAAAGACGACTTCTTATTTGTTTTTTTTTTTTCCTTTTCCTTTTCCTTGTTATTTCCTTGCATTTTTGCCATATGGTAACTAGCAAAGGAAGAAAGAGCGAAGAGGATCCTCAAGGGGTATTTACAGGATTAAATCTTATGCAATTTCCCCTGCATTGGTTAATGTTGTTGGCATGAAATGCTGCCATGTGGAGCATCTCATGCTACTATGGGTTTCGGACATTGTTTTATTGTGGAGCACCCAAACCTGATACAGGAGTGGGTTGGCAAGTTCAACCTAGTCAGAACTGCAACAATAAACTCAAAGAAAGACCTCACCGAGAGACACGGTGGTACTGATTGCTACAGCACAACCAGATACAAGAAAGCCGTACCAAGATACATGGTGGTATGCATACATGGACCACGGGAATTAACCTATCAAAGACCGGCCCATTTCATTACCTAGTTGACGCATGGATTCATACATAGTATGCCTGCTAGACACTAATCCAAAACCAAATATCAATCCAATCCTACCAACTCCGGGCATATACCACTCCAAGATACATGGAGAGAACCAAATTGTCACTCCAAGATACATAGAGGAAACCAAAAGTTTATCCCAAGGTACATGGGAAAGCCAAATCCTCAATCTAAGATACATGGTGAGGAACCAGATTCATCCCGAGATACACGGGTGAGAAAACAACCCACAAAGTACCTATGTAAACCGAACCATCAATTTCCCAAGTAAACTAAAACAAGTACATTTAGAATCTTGCAAACCTTCGAAAAGCTAAAACAAACAAACCATGCACAGCATATAAAGAAAATATGAATTTAAAGTGTTATTATATTACAATTTAATATCAATATGGTTTACAATAACAAATATACATTTTTAATTATTATGAATATATAATATACGAATATTCCAATAATAATACCTATTTAATACCCACAAATCCCACATCAATCGTGATTTAATTGTTCATTATATTAATAACAATACATATTTAATTATTTATTATTATTACTATTATCACTACTATAATTCTTGTCTTCCCTACACACACGATTTAAGGTAAATAAATTATGTTATAAGTGATCATGATTAGGGAATCATTCTAAATCATCAACATCTAAAAACATATTTTATTATTATTACTTTATTCATTTACTTATTTTAAGGTTAAGGTAAACTATTTATTTTATTATTAATATTTTATTTATTTATTTTATGGTGTGAAGTAAATAATTTATTTCACCTTGGTATGTATTTATAATATTTATACTAAGATAGCCATACCTTGAAATATAGAATTAAATTCGAACAAAATAATAAAAGTAGTCTAAAAATTTAGTTTCCTTTTAACCATATGACATATGATAAGTAGTAAAGCTATGTGACCAAGTTCCATTGTACTAAGTTATATAACCTATAACGTATTTACAAAATCATCCAGCAGATGGCGTGTACAGGTAGATGTTCATTTTTTTTAATTACAATTCAGAAACAGTAGTTTATAAGAATAACAAGTGTAAAGGTATAATTAATAATCTTCTAAGACAGGCCACAGATGTTGCCTTGTTTTGAAGATTTTTGAAGAAAAGGCCAAAACTAGTGCATGTGTGCAAATGGTCTCGACCAACACTTGGAAATCAAGAAAAACAATCTCATGAAGTTTTAAATTCATTCTAAAGCCAATGATCTCAGATTTTTCATACTAAACATGGAAATCCGAGATCTAGCTTATTCTTGCAAAAAAAAGTGCCAAGTGTGTTTGGTGATGGTGGAAATCAAATTTCTAGGAGAAGGCTGGAATCCATTGCTATTGAGAGCAAGGATTCGCAGATATTCTCTATAAACAAATGCGCAATACATCAGAGAAATCAACCATAGGTTCAAAATAACCAAATAGCATGCTCTTCATCATTTGTAGGTTCTAAGCCTAGAGGATCCATCCCACCATCTTTTTCCCCAGGTTCTCTCTTCACGTTTTACGGCTAGAGAGAATTCCCAAGTACTTTAGATGGGGTTTGGGGCTACAAGAAGACACCCATGGCCTTACACTACAGAAAGGTAGAAGTTGGGAGTTGAAATGTAAAGAAGAAGCTGAAAACTGAACTAGAGCATTACCTTTGGTAGCTTGAACACTTGAGGCAGCAATCCAGTAGAGTTTATCCTCTTCTTGCAGAGCTTCCCAAGCTTCAAATTATCAGCCATTTGCAAGAGGAGGACCCCTCTATTTATAGGCACATCCAAGGGCAATAAAGTCCCAAGGGTATGCCCAAAAATCTCTCTAGATTGTTCCAATTCAAGTTAAAGCCTTGAATTGATGTAAATCTAGCAGTTTCGGAGGGTGAAATAGGGAGTTCAAGTCCCTGAGAGCGAAGTAATATGCGTAAATAAGGCTCAGAGATCGAGCCTTTTCGCAAATGCACGAAACAAGCAAAACCGCATACACATTGCGGTTTCCACATAACCGTTACTCTATATGCGGTTTCCATGCAAATTCACCTCAACCGCACATACAGGGTGGTTCCAATTCAGTTACGCTCGTCATGATTGCTGTCGACGTGACTCAACGGCCAAAGCTTCTAGAAGCCACGTGGCAGCTCACGCAAGAAGCATGAACATTAACCGCACTGTGTGTACGGTCGCAACCTCACATACAGGGCGGTTGAGACCAAAATGTCAAAAAACCGTATATTCAGTGCGGTTAGCACCATTTTTGAGTATTTTTGAGTTTTTGACACATGTCAAAGTTCAAATAAAACATTTAAAGTTCATTTTGATTATTCTCTCATACTGAAGTGCAATTTGGGGTGTCTACAGTCACGAATCTCAGCAGCCCATTTGCCCCATTTCCTCTGTCGAACGCCTTTGTACTTAGAAGAAGATTTTGTGACCTTAGATAATAACCTTCTGTTAGGGTTTCTGCCAGTCTTTGTAGGGGTTTTGACTCCTGTAATCTCAACAGCCCATTTTCCCCATTTCCCTTGAATGTGTCGCTACCCGTGTTGAAGGATTTCCTGTAATTGGCGAAATTCACCTTCGCCGAGTTCGAATCCTTCGCGTAGGATTGAAAGGAGTCCTCACCCACATTTGCTTTCTCTCTGTAATTGGAGAAACTGTTGATCGCTGCATTTCCACCTTCGCCGTAGCCTTTGAAGTTGTTCTGAGGGTTATTAGTGTCGAATGCGTAGGACTTGAACGAGTAGTTCGCTTCATTCCCGGACTCGCCGTAACCGGTGAAGGTGGACCCTACAATGTTCGAGCCAATGCTGTAGTTACTGAAATCAGTAGGTGTGAGACATGGATTCGTCATCTCGGATGACTTCCGATTATCGTCACGCGGGGATCGATAAAAATAAAGAGTCGCCACCATCCAAGTTAAGGTGTGAATGGACACCAAAAGGTTCATAGACGTCAAATAGAGCCAAAGTAGCTCTAATACAAGGGAAATCCAGAGATTGGGTACGGGGAATTATTTATGAGCGGGGGAAGGTGTGAGGCACCCCCACTCATCCGTCTAAGACGGTTACCACATGCTTGCTTATACTTTAGAATCATTTTTCTAACAAAATGGGCAAAAGGGTGCTTTCAACAAACACCATGTATGTAATCATTCCACATGAGAAGTCTAATGAACTTAGGCTCTCTTTGTGGATTCATCACTTCTAAAACCTCATGAGTGAAGGAAAATCAAAGTAAAAAAAGAGGAAAATCCGGCTAAGGCAAATCTGGAGAAATTAGGTCAAAAGAACTTGAAAGCCTTGATAAACCATAACTTCCCCAATTCAAATCCAAATCAAATGAAACCAAAGCCATTGGAAAACTGGTATATAGTAGAGTATATAGTAGAAAATTCAGCTCAATCCGATCCAAAACAAGAGAGAAATCCACATGTGGAATCTGCTGTTATAACTCAGAAAAAGTGTTAAGTAGGCATTTTCAAAGCTCTATTCGTGGAGTTTGGCTCAATAAAAATCCATAAAAATTGGTATGGAGGAAGTATGTAGTGCCATCTTTCCAAAGAAAAAAACTCACACCAATCTCTATCTGGATGTGACTTGTGTACTCTCTTGAACAGGCCTAAAAGACCACAGATGAGCTCTGGACTACGCCAGCGAGCACCTCTGAGTCAACTGAGCACCCAAGGCACAAAACAGGTCAAAATCCGTTGAAACCAGTTGGAAATGAAAATAGACTTCTCAAAGAAAACTCAGAAACTGGAATCACATAAAACGGATTAAAACTGAGCAAATAGTGCACCATCAAAGTGGCAAGTTCAGCAATCTGGGCTGAACTGTCTTACAAACTTTGAAGAGATGGTGTCAAAAATTGGCTACATGGAAGCAAACGAAATTTTCCAGATATTAAATAGACCTCCCAATCTATCACATGTCTTTGGAATCACTCAAAAATTCATCCGGAGGATGAAGTTATGAGCATTCCAAGACAGGATACAGATCTGTCCTGTTTTTGAAGAACTTTGAATAAGAAGCCAAAATCAGTGTATGTGTGCAAGTGGATTCGACCAAAACCATTTAAAATCATGAAAAACAACTCATGAACTTCTAAAAACTCATTCTAAGGCCAATGATCTCAGATTTTCCATATTTTACATGGAAATCCAAGATCTAACCTATTTGATGAAAGTAGTGAAAAGTGGGTGCAAAGATGTGGAAAATCACATTTCTATGAGAAAGTTAGAATCCATGGCTGTAGAGAGCATGGATTCACATCTTCTCCAAATCCAAAAATAATCAGAGAAGCATCCAAAGGCTCAAAACAACCATATAGCATGCTTTTCATCATTTGAGGGTTCTAAGCCTAGAGGATCCATTCCACCTTCCTTTTCCCCAGGCTCTCTCTTCACGTTTTACGGCTAGAGAGGATTCCCAGGTACTTTAGAAGGGGTTTGGGGTTGCAAAAATACACACAGGCCTTACACTACAGAAAGGTAGAAGATGAGAGATTTTGCTAGAATGTAAAAGGGAAGCAATATCTCAAATGGGCCTTACCTTAGTAGCTTGAGCAATTGAGTAGCCAATCCAGCAGAGGTTCTCCTTCTTCTTGCAGAGCTTCTAAGCTTCAGATTGTCAGCCATTTGCAAGAGGAGGGCCTCTCTATTTATAGGCCAAGTCAAGGGTAGAAGAGTCCTAAGGGTAGGCCAAAAAGGCCTTCTAGATTATTCCAATTCTCCTCTAAGGCATGAATTGGTGTAATTCAGCAAGTTTCGGAGGGTGAAATAGGGAGCTCAAGTCCCTAAGAGAGAGGTAATATGCGTAAATAAGGCTCAGAGATCGAGCCATTTCGCAAAGCCTCGAAACAGCCAAAACCGCATACTCAGTGCGGTTTCTACAGAACCGTCCTATATGTGCGGTTTCTATGCAAATTCATCTCAACCGCACATACAGGACGGTTCAATTCAGTTACGCTCGTCATGATTGCTGTCGACGTGGCTCAACGGCCGAAGCTTCGCGAAGCCACGTGGCAACTCACGCAACAAGCATGAATATCAACCGTGCTGTGTGTGCGGTTGCAACCGTACATACAGGGCGGTTCAGACCAAATTAACCAAAACCGCACATATACTACGGTCAGCACATCTTTTGTTGGTTTTGAGCCTTAGCTACACAGGCCAGGCTTATTTACATGTAATATCGTTTAAGTAAATGTCCTCGTATTTTTTAATCTCCATTTACTTAAGATATTACATGTAAATAAGCAAACACCCCCCCATTTGAATCCATTAAAAATATTTCCAGACCCAAATTCCAAGTGAATAAAAAGTCAACTTTCCAGTTCCAGGCTAAATTCCGATTTTTCAGGTCCGGTAAAAAGATTCAACATGTTAATACCAAGGTATTCGTCAAGATTAAAAATCTCAAAAAATTCATTTATGCAATAACATTGCTAAAAACCTGATTACCGGGAAAAATTATCTTCAAATCTTGCTTTAAAAAATATTTCATTTTCTGGGGTCAAAAGTCAACAAAATTCAACCCGAAAAAGTTTGACTTTGCATAAAAGATTGAATTCGGGCCTCTTCCTTTGCGGCTTTGGATTCAAATGGGTTAAGGATCTTAAACCCAATGCTAAGAATTGAAAATTCAATAAAATATTTCTCTCCTTCAAGATTTATTAAAAATCGTGCAATTTTTGGGTGTCTACAGTAGGAACTCCATTACCGTTTTTGCAGTAGCTTGTGAAATCCTGATCCCCTGCATTGGTCTGCTCCGAATAGCTTGAGAACGACTGTTCTTGCGTGTTGCTCTCCGATTCATAAGAAGTGAATCGAAGGTTGGGAACGTTAACATTCGGTGCATAGTTCTTGAATTCGCCAGAGCCACCGTGAAGAAGAAGACAAGATGTGGGGTTGGACGAGTGAAGACTAACCCGAGGAGAGTTAGTCAAAGGGTTCCTTCGAAATTGACAGAGACGGAGAAATAAAAGCCAAACGCAGTAAGTTTCCATACCTTTTTATGTGGACACGTGGCGTTTAATCATTGGCGCTGTAATTTTGTAGGAGAGGGGGCGTAGGAGAAGATGCGGGTCCATGAAACATAAGCTTTTTTTTTTTTATACGACATTTGCTAGGATGTTGGGTTCCATGGCATTTGTTTCCTTTTCTGGTTATCCAAATACAACTTAAACGAGTTTTACATTCTTTACGTATTTAGTCCAAATTTGAGGTGATGTTGATGGAACCAACACTATCCGTGAGGAACATGCACGGTAAGCCTTAAAACACCAAAACTTGTATAGATCTATCATTATTGCAAAAATGACGAATGAGATGGTAAAATAAAAAGGCTAAAAGAAACGGCAAATTAAGCAAGTAACAAGTTAACCCAAAAACATATGATTTATTTGGTTTGGCTTAAAGGCTTACATTTAAGGGTGAAAATGACACAGAAGCTTTAAAGAACTCTTACAAAGCTTTTCTGTCAAGTAATGAAAACTTGACTAGAAAGCTAGAAAGTAAATACAACTATGCAACACACCAACGCTAGTAGTAAAGCTATAGGAGATATGTAGTAATATGGTGACATATATAATATAAATATTATCTCTCCGAACCCATGTAACCAACATTTGATAAGTTCTCTATATTGGGTAAACATGCATGGGAAAACGTAGCTTTGCATATGCATGAAGCGGTTTAGCCAGAAATAGATCTGTTCCTGACTCAGAGAGGTCAATTCTCGCTACACCAGGTGGAGTGCTCCAGCTGAACCCTTGAAGAACCCTAGCCAATAGCATGACAGTCATTGCAGACCCAAGACCACTGCCCAAGCACCCACGACGTCCGGTGCTAAACGAGATGAAACGCAGCTGTGGCTCAACTAGCTCCACCTTAGCCAAACCACCCTCCAAGTGGCGCTCTGGTTTGAACTTCAATGGCTCATCCCAAACCTTCGGGTTTCGACCCAGACCGTAGCGACTCAGTAACACATGGCTACCCTTTGGGATGAAGTAGCCAGAAACTGTTGTATCGGCCTGTGCTACATGTGGGACGTTAAAGGGCGCAACGGGGTGGAGTCGGAATGCTTCCCTAGCACAGGCCTTGACGTAATTGAGCTGTGAGAAATCAGACTCCTGGACCAATCTTTCCCTTCCGGCCACTTCATCAATTTCTTCCATGGCTTTGTTTAGTATGTGTGGTTGATTTATCATCTCTGCTAACGCCCATTCCACCGCATTGGACGGATTATCCACCGTTGCAATGACGAGCTCCTGAAAATATCAGCAGTAACAACATTAGAAAATTTCAGCATCGAAACCATAGTCCCCTTTGTTGGGGCATCCTGTTAATTTAGTAAGGAAATAAAGTTATATCCACTAATAACTTATGTTATTGGTTTAGTGGTAAGCACTTGATTCTATAAATTGGTATCGGAGCCTAGGATTAGGGTTCAAATCCTCGAAAAGTACGTTGTCATTTGTGTAGTTATTATTGACCCTAATTAGCCTACAATACACAAGTGTTAGCGAGGGAGAATGGTTCAATTCCCAAAATGCATATTATGGTTGTGGTAGATGCGGTTAGCCTACTACTTCACAGATCCTGGTAGGGCTTTCAGGGCACGGTGGAGGGGTGTGTGTGTGTGTTTCAGGGTTTCCCTAAAAGGCATGCTGAGGTATGTTGTTGACGAGTGTTGGCCCTGGTTAGCCCCAAGTTGGTAAGCGTTGATTCGCGGTCATTGGTGCAGGCCAGGAGAAATTATTAGGGGTGCTTTTCAACAAAAGCCCTAGCACCTTAGTAAGGAAATAAAGTTACATCCTAACTAATAACTAATTTTTTTAGTTGTAGCACTTGATCCTACACGAACCAAGAGATAAATAAATATATAATTATTAATGTCATAATCTTACCGCAGTCTGTGCTTTAATTTCTTCGGCTGATAGCGTAGGATTCCCATCTTTGTCCTTGAGCGAGATGAGAACTTCGAGTAGATCCTCGGGCACCTTCTTATAATTATTCGCACCCCTCCGCTCTTGTATTCTCCTATCTATTATTGGATCATGATGCTTGTTAATAATTGCCATCGCTTCCTTGACGACCTTCTCATGACCATCCAAGTCCAACGGCCTCAGGCAAGGAATGTAGTCAGACGCACAAAAAGCATAGAGATGCAAAGCACAGTGAAGAAAGCATCAATGTATTCTTCTTCTTCAACCCCAGGCCCTCCATCCTCACTTCCTTCTCCAAAATATCTCTGGCTGAACATCAGCTTTCTTATGACATTTCCACAATACTGCTGTGCAACAACTCTAACATTGATGACTGAACCGGTCGTAGCATCGTTGAAGGCGCTTTTGCATTGGTTGTAAACAAAACGAACAAGATTATCAGCCTCCTCCACTCGTTTATGGTGGAGCCATTGGAAGGTTTTCGGATTAATAACCTGAGAACACACAACCCTCATCTTCTTCCATTGATCCCCATAGGTGTGACGGCTGTTGTCAAGAAACCCCGGCTTAAATACTCAGAAGCCATGGTAATGGGTCTTGATGCAAATAGTTCATCTTGTTTTTTCAAGAACTCTTGACCAAGATGGGGACAATTTACAGGAATCACATGGACATTACCTAAACGAAAACAGGCAATATCTGTATTCAATTCCTTCATGGTGCCTAAAATCCATCGAAATGCTGGTTTGTTTCTGAACATCTCCGGAAGGCTTCCGATGATTGGCCAAGGCTTTGGCCCGGGAGGGAGCGGGTTTTTCTTGCACCAATTCCGAGGCTTGAATAACAATTCGATGAGAAGGAAGAAGACAGTAATTATTGGCAGCAAACGAAGGAGCGTAATGCCTGGGTGTTTGATGGAGCTAAGTAGAACAGCAACTAGAATGGTGATGAAAGCTAATGAACTCATGGTGGAGTTAGTTGTCGGGAAAATGTACCCTTTTCCCACTCCCATGGTAGTATGCCAGAAGGTACCAATAGAGATATAACAGTAAAATAGGTACCAATAGAGATATACACTAAAATAAAGTAGAAAAGCCACAAATTTTACGTGAAGAAAAACCCTCCAAGCTAGACCAAGGGAAAAACCACAAGACAAACTCCGATTTTCTTTCACTATATTAGAATAATGATATTACAAATACATAGGAGAGATCTCACCAGGCTCGAACAAACGCCTCAAAGATCTGATAATAGATCAACACCAGTAGAGAAGAAGATTATAACATCGGGATCACACCACTAAAGTTTGAGCCAATTCTAACTAGAATTGACCTTATGATTACAATCCTTACTTTCTTCTCTCTATTTCTCACTCTCCTTATAGCACAATGCTCTCTAACTTGATTCTACCCAATGCTGCATCTCATGTGTATTTATAGACGAACTTGCGGGTATGTATTTGCTTCCAACCGTACCAAAGTTGGCTGCCGAATTTGGCTACTAAAACAATAAACACATGCATAGAGGAAGATTACAACATTCAGATCACATGTACCACTCAAGTTTGAGCCAATTCTGACTAGAATTGACCTTCCGATTACAATCCTTACTTCTCTCTCTCTCTCTATTTCTCACTCTTGTGAGAACACACGGCTCTCTAGCTTGGTTCTACCCAATACTGCATCTCATATCTATTTACAGAACTTACGGGTACGTATTTGCTTCCACTGTTCCAAAGTTGATTGCGGACTTTTGACTGTAGTAAAACAATAAACGCATGCATGCGTTTATTGTTGCTTCCAACCGTACCAAAGTTGTTGCTTCATTTTGTTCACGTGGAAAAAAAAATAATGTTATTCACATGGGTTCTCCCACCTAGATAGGCGGGAACCATTACACTAGTTTCTTACAAGTTACAGGATGGTGATGCTGATATTTAAAAGGTGCATGGCGAGCGGTTCACATCATGTAGGATCTTTGTCTACAACCTTATTTGCAGTTTTTCATAAGATAGTTTAAAAAATTACAGTTATGCCATTCACATTACACATGACATAATCCCAATAAAGGCTTCACATAAGGTTTTAGATAAAGGTCATAAAGGATCTCAATTACATGGCGGTCCTCACCATTACAACGTATGAAAGGTACGTAGATTGAGAGAGACATGGGACTTACCACTGGAGAAAGAGGAGAGACTTTCAAATTGGATGAATGGATCGAACTTTGACAGGTAATCGCGATTTATAGGCATTTGTATAAAGAAGGTTGACAATCAACGGATTCAGAATCGTTACCAAAAAAAAAAAAAAAATCAACGGATTCAGAACCACTGGTATGAAGATTTGGAATTCTTTGTCATCATATGTACGTATGATGTTGACATTCAACGGATTCAAAACCACTGGTAGAGTAATCTTTTTGGCTTGTAATTCTTCGGACTCTTGGATGGCTGTTGGAGAATTTACTTGTGTTACATATGTTGGTGAGAAGATTGGAGGGAGAAGCCCAAAATCTAGTACTATGAGGGACCTCAACATAGAAGGGGCAATGCTTACGGAACTCAAATTCAAAGTACTATTGTTTTCTTGGAGCCAGTGGCGGAACCAGGACTCCAAATCAGGGGGGGCAAAATAATATATCAAATGACTTAATTGAAAAAAAAAATCTTACATTAAAAATACTACATTACAAAGTACTACAAAATCACCCTCCGTGATTGCATATTTTGATAATACTCTATAATGTCTTCATTGGGAATTTCACAAAAAACTTCTTTCTCAATATATGTGATCAAGCAATCATTAAGCCACTCGTCTCCCATTCGATTACGTAAACGGTTCTTGACAATCTTCATAGCTGAGAATGCTCTCTCTACTGTTGCAGTTGGTGAGTGCACTAAACAACCCCAACTGAAATGATAACCCTAGCATAGAAAAACTCTAGGTTTAAGCAATATAATCAGATTCCATGGCTGTTTCCCATAAATGGTTTCAACAAAACTAAAAAACAAGAAGCAAAATGTAGGACCGCCAATTGAATACACGAAGGTAACAACACAAAAGCCTACAACTTTAAGTATGTGCTTCATACATGGATGTATATTTTTATAATGTATGAGTTAATACATTTAGGTGTTTGTGTTTATGGATATGCATATATACATACATGATACATAAATTCATATATATATATATATATATATATATATATGTGTGTGTGTGTGTGTGTGTGTGTGTGTGTGTGTGTGTGTGTGTGTGTGTAATCATAAATTCATCATTCATTTTTCTTTTTAATGGATTATGGACCATCCTTCTTTCTGGTAGGGAAAAGTCAATATAGAATAAATCAACTCAGGTTTATTCAAATATGCATAGTTTTATAACACTGGAGAACTTATAATTGGTGCCTCATCAGTTGAACAAGAAACAAATTCTATACTTAGTTGAACAAATTTCAATATCCCAACACCCGGACCAAGAGAAGATAAAAAAATCAGAATCCATAAATTCCAAAAAACATATCAATGAAACAAAATTAAGGAGCCCAACTCCAAGAAATTCCCAGCCTAGAAACGTGTGAAAAGTGGAAATATGGAGGTCATTCGTATTTCCTCCATCGAGTAATCAGGCAATGGCCTCCTCCACTTCTTAAATCATGAAGAAACCTAGAACCCCAAACATCAAAACAACCTCACAAATTGCCAAACATCCATCCATACCTCTGTCAAGTGAAGATATTTGCAGATGCCATCATGTCAGAAACATAAGGAGCGCACATTTGGGTTCATTCCGAATCATTCGTACTCCAATATCTGCACAACCTTCCCGATCCATCTTTTAACGCTTCATTTAGGCTTTTGAGATTTAAGATCCTGAAATCGAAGGAACAGCTTAAGGAGAAGAATACCACAAAATATAAGGAGTAGGAACGAACGTTCAGACTTCAGAGGAGAGGAAGAAGACGAAGAGAAAAGAAATACAAGCACATTCAAACGAAATACAAGCACATTCATCTCTGTAGTTTTCGAAACATAAAAAAATCCAGGAACACCAACAAAAACAAAAACCAATTTACTTGAGGAAACATTGTTCTAAGAACAAATACGAGATGTAAAGGAACCAATTTACAGACCTGAATCGAGGACGAGACGCTGCTGATTGTTGAATCAATGCGGCTCCAAGGTTAACGGTATTGAGAAGAGACGGGAGAATTGTGATGGAGATGGAGAGTTAGGGCAAGACAGAGAGTTAGGGGCGGAAGTTGCTGGTGGTCGAGAGTGATCTAATTTAGGTGGGCGTGGGGGCAAATAAAAATCTTAGGGGGGGGCAAATAAGACATTTAATATAAAAAAATTTTTTTTTCTTAACATTTCAAAATTTTAGGGGGGGCAATTGCCCCCCCTACGTTGCACGTGGTTCCGCCACTGCTTGGAGCAACAAACATGCCAAAAATTTACTTACGTTTTCTTGGTAACAAAATCAGTTCGGTGGTTCACACTGGCAGTATCACCTAGCCGTCACTCAATTACTCACCTAATTTGACTAAGTATAGCCTTGGTACTAGCTGGTCGGTCTTGCTCTATAGATGTGGTCGGACTATAGAGAAAAGACACTCGGAGCGGCCTTGACTATATTGCCGGTGGTAGGATCTTCACTTTGAAATGGAGTAAGCAATAGCCCAACGCGTCACTGCGACAGAAAGTAGTGAGAGAAGTCCTAAATTATCCTCTCGGTACAGGATGTGTTTAGTTTGATAGATAATTATCACGATGTGAGACATGGATTCGTCATCTCGGATGACTTCCGATTATCGTCACGCGGGGATCGATAAAATAAGAAGAGTCACCACCATCCATTTTAAGGTGTGAATGGACACCAAAGGGTTCATAGATGTCAAATAGAGCCAAAGTAGCTCTAATACAAGGAAAATCCAGAGATTGGGTACGGGGAATTATTTATGAGCGGGGGAAGGTGTTAGGCACCCCCACTCATCCGTCTAAGACGGTTACCATATGCTTGCTTATACTTTAAATCATTTGTTAGTAAAATGAACTAAGAGGTGCTTAACAAGCACAATGTGTGTGACCCTTCCACATGAGAAGTCTAATGAACTTAGGCTCTCTTCGTGGATCCATCACTTCTAAAACTTCATGAGTGAAGTGAAATCAAGGTAAAAATGAAGAAAATCAAGCTAAGGCAAATCTGGAGAAATTAGGTCAAAAGAGCTTGAAAGCTTTGATAAACCATAACTCACCCAATTCAAATCCAAATCAAATGAAACCAAAGCCATTTGAAAACTGGTATATAGTAGAGTATACAGTAAAAAATTCAGCTCAATCCGATTCAAAACAAGAGAGAAATCGACATATGAAATTTGCTGTTATAACTCAGAAAAAGTGTTAAGTATGCATTTTCAAAGTCCTATTCGTGGAGTTGGGCTCAATAAAAATCCATAAAAATTGGTATGGAGGAAGTATGTAGTGCCATCTTTCCAAAGAAAAAAACCTCACACCAATCTCTATCCGGATGTGACTTGTGTGCTCTCTTGAACAGGCCTAAAAGACCACAGATGAGCTCTGGACTATGCCAGCGATCACCTCTGAGTCAATTGAGCACCCAAGGCACAAAACAGGTCAAAATCTGTTGAAACCAATTGGAAATGAAAATAGACTTCTTAAGGAAAACTCAGAAACTGGAATCACTTAAAACGGATTAAAATTGAGCAAATTGTGCACCATCGAAGCGGCAAGTTCAGCAATCTGGGCTGAACTGTCTTACAAACTTTGAAGAGATGGTGTCAAAAATTGGCTACATGGAAGTGGACGAAAATTTCCAGATATTAGATAGGCTTTCCAATCTATCACATGTCTTTGGAATCACTCAAAAATTCATCCAGAGGATGAAGTTATAAGCATTCCAAGACAGGCCACAGATCTGCCCTGTTTTGAAGTTTTTGAAGAGGAAACAAGGAAACCAGTGCATGTGTGCATGTGGATTCGACCAAAACCTCAAAATCAACAAAAAACCGTCTCATGAAGTTCTAAAAACTCATTCTAAGGGCAATGATCTTAGATTTTCCATATTTACATGGAAATCCAAGATCTAGCCTATTTTGATAAAAAAAAATGGTGGAAAGTGGGTGTGAAGACGTGGAAAATCACATTTCTATGAGAAAGTTGGAATCCATGGCTACTGAGAGCATGGATTCACATCTTCTCCAAATACAAAATAAATCAGAGAAGCATTCATGGGTTCAAAATAACCATATAGCATGCTTTTCATCATTTGAAGGTTCTAAACCTAGAGGATCCATTCCACCTTCCTTTTCCCTAGGCTCTCTCTTCACGTTTTACGGCTAGAGAGGATTCCAGGTACTTTAGAAGAGGTTTGGGGCTGCAAACAACACAAGGGCCTTACACTACAGAAAGGTAGAAGATGAGAGATTGCTGGAATGTAAAAGGGAAGACTGGAAATGAAAGAGAGCTTTACCTTGGTAGCTTGAGCCTTCAGTAGACAATCCAGCAGAGCTTCTCCTTCTTCTTGCAGAGCTTCTAAGCTTCAAATTGTCAGCCATTTGCAAGAGGAGGACCCCTCTATTTATAGGCCAAGTCAAGGGTAGAAGAGTCCCAAGGGTAGGCCAAAAAGGCCTTCTAGATTATTCCAATTCTCCCCCAAGGCTTGAATTGGAGTAATTCAGCAAGTTTCGGAGGGTGAAATGGGGAGTTCAAGTCCCCAAGAGAGAGGTAATATGCGTAAATAAGGCTCAGAGATCGAGCCATTTCGCAAATCCCCGAAACAGCCAAAACCGTATACTCAGTGCGGTTTCTACACAACCGCCACTCAAAGTGCGGTTCATATACAAATTTGACCAAACCGCATATACAGGGCGGTTCAATTCAGTTATGCTTTAATTGATTGCTGTCCACGCGGCTTAACGGCCGAAGCTTCGCGAAGCCACGTGGCCGCCAGCGCAACAAGCATTGATGTGAACCGTGCTGTGTGTGCGGTTGCAACCGCACATACAGGGCGGTTGAGACCAAAACTATAAAAACCGTATACACAGTGCGGTTGGCACTGATTCTGAAAGTTTTTGAAAGTTTGACATATGTCAAGGCTCAAATAAGACTTTTGGAGCCCTTCTTAGTTACTCTCTTATATTGAGGTGCAATTTGGGGTGTCTACACACGAATGATCAAAATAATATTATAATAACCGGTTGTGATTGATTGGATGTTGTCCTAGTTTCCTTCATAACTGTGCTTTTTACAACTAAACTCTGATAGTTGTGCAATCGACTTATTTCGCCCACGATTTGCATAGCTATTATCGACTTCCCACTTTGCTGTAAACAGGGCAGCAATTCGCAATGACTTAGTCGATTAGCTATCTATTTTACCATTGTTTGTTGAAGTAGTTGAGCTGCTTGCGCATCAAGCTCGACTAAGGGCTGCATATCAGTTAAAGTTCTTGACAATTTACTTGCTAGTTGTTGTGACGTCAGTGTTCACATGTGTAAGGTCTATTCTCTTGTCTCCGTTCACGTGAGTGCTTACGTAACTTTGGCCTACGTGTCTGCCATGTGGCGTTCCTTCATTCACCGGGCTACGATGAGTATAAACAGTTAGCAAACCTGATTTTCTACAAGTTGTCAAGGAGGAATGACATGCAATTGTAACCTTTTAAGTTCTTAATAATTCTGGAGGAAGCTTCCTACACATAATCTAGAATCCAAAAACACAGAATACTGAACATGCACTACGACTTTCATGTAACTCTTCATCAATGTCAACAATAAATTCTTGAATCCCAGTATCTTCAATATACATGATCATCACAGTTAACTAAAAGCGTATAATCACAAGGAATTTGTTTTCAGATAAAAAATTATCATTAGAATCAATTGGACACATATAATTCCATTTTGTTCAAGCACATAAAGATTAAATGTGGAGATTTAAGATAAGACATGGTTTTGTAAAACTCTTCAGGGATCATCACAACGAATTCGTGTATGATTATTTATTTATATATTTTTTTTGCAGGATAAATAAAAATTCTCCATTAGTAATATGAATAGTTACAAATCAGTACAGTGCGTGAGATCAATTCTCAAACTCAATGCCATTGTAGCTGTTGAGTGCCCACAATATAAAATAATGTGAAATAGAGGAACATATTCTTGACTAGAAATTTGCTGAATGTAGAGCAATCACAGCATGCTATTACCCACTCCCATTCATTGTTGTCTCTTTGGCTTTAGTTCCCAATTGGAAGCAATATCTCATGCTTCACAAGTGTCCTTGTCACGTCTCAAAATTCAAGGTGGTTTTTATTTGTTTATTTATTTATAATAATACTAATATGGTTGAACTCTTAAGGAAATATCAGGACGTGAGTGAAAGTAAATAAAGCAATTGAATATAAACCCAAATCTTACTAAATGAGACCCAAAATTTCAATAAAATAAATTTAAAGAATAATACACATTAATTGCATTTTACACAATCTATTATAGCATTTCAGCAATAAAAGCTATCTACTTTCCTACGCTAAGTAGGCCAAGCCGACGTCAAGTTGTGCCAATCAAGGTACAAGTCCACCTCTTCATATCCTGCTTTTAGTCCACATAAACCTCAATCCCTGTAAAAATTAGGATGAGTAATGCTCAGTAGGTTTCATCTTACAATCCAAGTCCCAAAAAGAACATCAGACTATAGAATAACACCCTCATAGAAATAATAATAAAAGTAATGCAATATTCCGTAAATGGGCAACATTAATAAGTAAAAATCCAACAATAATACAAGTTTCATACTGCATTTCAACATGTCAATTACATAGTACGTCCACATATAAATTTTCATATACTTTTCATTAGTTGCAAACAATAATTTAATAAATGATAAACATGAAAATGTCGTATAAAGAAAACAAATTCACAAGTTTCCAACACGATACCAATAGTGTTTCCAAAGCAGCTTACAACCAATACCAATTCAATGTGACATCACAGGACTTGTGAAAGTAGACTTCTTTGAGAGATCAATTATCCGTTCCAATTGCCACCTCATGACTTATTTGCGAAGCCAGCCTACTCTGGGTTTCGGGCATCATCTTATTGTAGAGCACCCAAACCAGATAGAGGAGTGGGTTGCCAAGTACAACCCAGTAAAACTGCAACAATAAACTCAAAGAGAAACCTCACCGAGAGACACGGTGGTACGGATTGCTACAGCTCAACCAGATACAAGAAGGCCTTACCAAGATACATGGTGGTATGCATACATGGACCACGAGAATTAACCTATCAAAGACCGGCCCATTTCATTACCTAGCTGGCGCATGGATCCATACATTGCTATGCCTGCCAGACACTAATCCAAAACCAATTATCAATCCAATCCTACCAACTCTGGGCATATACCACTCCAAGATACATGGAGAGAACCAAATCATCACTCCAAGATACATGGAGGAAACCAAAAGTTTATCCCAAAGTACATGGGAAAGCCAAATCCTCAATCCAAGATACATGATGAGGAACTGACTCATCCCGAGATACATGGGTGAGATAACAACCCACAAAGTACCTATGTAAGCCGAACCATCAATTTCCCAAGTAAACTAAAACAAGTACATTTAGAATCTTGCAAACCTTCGAAAAGCTAAAACAAACAAACCATGCACCGCATATAAAGAAAATATGAATTTAAAGTGTTATTATGTTACAATTTAATATCAATATGGTTTACAATAACAAATATACATTTTTAATTATTATTAATATAATATACGAATATTCCAATAATAATACCTATTTAATACTCACGGATCCCACATCAATCGTGATTTAATTGTTCATTATATTAATAACAATACATATTTAATTATTTATTATTATTACTATTATCACTATTATAATTCTTGTCTTCCCTACACACGGTTTAAGGTAAATAAATTATATTATAAGTGATCATGATTAGGGAATCATTCTAAATCATCAATATCTAAAAATATATTTTATTATTATTACTTTATTCATTTACTTATTTTAAGGTTAAGGTAAACTATTTATTTATTTTATGGTGCGAAGTAAATAATTTATTTCACCTTGGTATGTATTTATAATATTTATACTAAGATAGCTATACCTTGAAATATAGAATTAAATTCAAACAAAATAATAAAAGTAGTCTAAAAATTTAGTTTCTTATTAACCATATGACATGATAAGTAGTAATTAAAGCTATGTGAACAAGTTCCATTGTAATGAAACTTTTTAAAATAATTGGTGCTAAGTTATATAACCTGTATAGTATTTACAAAATCATGCATCCAGCAGATGGCGTGTACGGGAGATGTTAATTTTTTTTAATTACAATTCCACAACAGTAGTTTATAAGAATAACAAGTGTAAAGGTGTAATTAATAATCTTCTTTTAACTTTAACTCTTTAAAATTTCCAAATAGGCCTAATATTATCTCTAATTTACAACTAAAACCCCTGTGCAACACGATTGAGAATTTTAAATTCTCTCTCTTCCGTGAAACTAAACAGCAGCCCATTCTCTCTCTCTCTCTCCTCTTTATCTCTCTCTTTCTCTCTCTATTTCCCTCATCATTTTTCTTTCTCTCTCTATTCTCTCTCTCTCTCTCTCTCTCTCTCTCTCTCTCTCTCTCGTGACTGATTTTCTTTTCCCAAACTTCTCTCTTCCGAAACGATCAGATCTTGCAATTCTTCCCACTCTAATTCCTATGACAACCCATACATCTCTCTTCTCTCTCTCTTTCTTTCTTTTGTGTTTCCCTGTTCTCTTTTCTCTCTCCCGAAACTGTAACGCACAGCACCCATCTCTCTCTTGTGAAATTGTCAAAACGCTCTCCCAAATCTTTCTCTCTCTTCTGGAAAGCCCCCAACGGTTTCTTAATCATTACCTGTCCATAGAACTTAGCTTCTCTAGAAATTTTAGGAAACGAAAGGGAAACAAATCCCGTTTTCTGAATCTAGAGACGTCCAAATATAAAACGGAGTTGTTAAAATGAAGAGAAGTGGAAAAAGAAAACGAGAAAGAATATTTTCTATGTATTTCTTTGTACAGTATACATGTGATTTTATACAAATAAAGAATGTGTAAACTAAGCAATTGTAACCGATCCTTGCTAATTACTCCATTGATTCCTACAATCACTCCTTAACGAGATGGGCAGTTTCAGTCTTATGGAAAGGTTTGATCCAATAAGGGATCCCCGAATTGTGGAGTGATTTGAACCAATAAGTAACTATTGAATTGCTTTCCTTTAATACTCCCCCTCAAGTTGGAGTGTGGATGTCTAGAACTCCCAACTTGCTAAGATGTGTTTGAAAAGCAATCCGTCCCAATGGTTTTGTGAGGATGTCAGCAATTTGTTTCCCTGTTTGTACATAGGCTGTTTCAATCTCCCCATTTTGAATCTGTTCACGAACCATATGACAATCCAACTCAATGTGTTTGGTGCGTTCATGATACACCGGATTCGCTGCTATGTATATGGCAGCTTGGTTGTCACAAAACAATTTTGCAGGCTCACTATGGTTAACATGTAAGTCTTGTAACAAGTATCGTAGCCAAGTGAGTTCACAGGTGATCGCTGCCATAGACCTGTATTCGGCTTCTGCTGAAGATCTGGACACTGTGGTTTGTTTCTTGCTCTTCCAAGACACAAGTGCTTTCCCAAAGAATATACAATATCCCGTGATTGATCTCCGTGTAGTTGGGCACACTACAAAAGAAGAGGGCTCTAGCGGCGGGGTATGGTGGATTTTTAGCAGCGGTCTCTTAGTGACCGCCGCTAAAAGCCATCCCATTTTAACCCTAATTTCTTCTTTTCCCCATTCTATATCTCTTTCCCCGATCCATCTGTCTCGCGAAAGCCATTTCCCTCTTCCGACCCATTCCCTGTTGCATGCCCCTGCGAAAGGACGCCTTCTCTCCATCTCTCTTGCCCTAATCACTCTCTTCCGACCTCTTCCCGCAATCCCCTGCCAACGCCGTTCTTCTCTTCATCTCTCTCAACCTAATCTCTCTTCCGATCTCATTTTCCTCTACGAATTCCGAAACCTAAAAAGAGCTTTGCTATTTTCCCTCTTATCCCTAAATTTCTTCTTTTTAATCTCCTTAAGATATGATTCTTCCTTATTTTTCTGATTTGTCTGTAGCTAGATTCTCGATGTTTCGTTTGAATCAGTTTTTTTTTACTAATTTGTTCTTATCTCTTTCATTCCCCCTTCTCATCTCACCTGTCGCAGATTTTTTCAGTTTTCATTCTTTCTAAAAGTTTGTAAGAGCATTTCCTATTTGTCTATCGCTTTTGGCTGATATTTGACTGATTGCTTTTTATTAGACTCTGATGTTTATGATTTCTTCTCGATTGAAGGTTTTCGCTGGATGGAGCCAATGGAGATCGTTGGAAAATCTAAGGAAGACGTTTCGCTGCCAAAAGGTTTCCGTTCTTGTTCTATTACTAAATTCTTTTTAAGTGGAGAACGCTGTTCAATATTTTTAATCAAGCAATGGAAGAAACTATATATGGTAGCAATGGTGAAACCCTCTCTTTTCAGAGCAGAGAAATCCATGGCTCCGAATCTATCTACCAACCGTATCAATTACAAAGGAGCACCTACTCGAAGAGGTGATCTCGTATTTATCATCAATCCCAGTGGTACGTGTTCTTTTCTCTGTAATTTCTTCAGATTCTGTTCTCATCTGTAGATCTTAAGCTTCTGAAATTTCAAATGCTTTGGTCTTGAGATCAGGTGCTAATGGTCGAACAGGAAAGGAATGGAAGAAACTACTGCCTTACCTGAGGTCTCGCCTCGGCAGCGATTGCAACGTGAGTGGAATTTTAATTCTTGTTCTTGGTTTGATGCTGATGTTTGCATGATAACTTAGGATTCCCTGCGTTTGAGGTCAAATTGCTGTTTTCCTATACCGAATTCTCTTTTTAAAGTGAGCTCATTATTTAATTCCTCTCTTCAATCATTAAATTGGTGTCATCTTCTGTCTAAGTATATAATTTTAGTTTCTCAAAATGAGCTCCTCTTATCTCTTGTTGTGATGCTTCTTTTATATCTATTGATTGGACCACTTCATATATAGGTTTTTTGTTGGGATTAGATTGGGAATTTTTTAGTGTCGACAAATATATCAGCCCAGCATTTCTCTTGATTTAAATAGGTTCGCACGCTTGTAACTATTGTTCAGCAGGATGGATTGCAAGAATAACATTGACTTTTTTTGTGGTGATATTATCGAGTGGATGAGCCATGCGTTCATGCTTTATGTATTGGCCATATATTAGGTATAATTGTTTATGAGACAGCTTTAATTTGGTATTTAATGCCACCAAATCAGTCATAAGGTATTTATCAAATTTGGTGGCCATTCAATTAGCTTCAAATAATCCTAATGGATTGAAAACATTAGTCTATATGTGGGGTTTCTATATATGTTTATTTATTTTCAGTTTTAATGAATGCTATGCTGCTGTGTTTTAATCTTATGTTGAGTATTTCTCTATAATGTGCATATATGTGAATCTTTGACTTCAGGTAATTACCATGCCATTGACATAACAAGAGAGGTGCAAATTATTGAGCGTGATTGGAAGTTTTGATATATTAGTATCTGATGGTGTGGGGTTATATGCAGGCTATACGGGAGGGTGCTGATGCTGTTGTAGCAGTTGGAGGTGATGTTACTCTTCATGATTATGGTCTCCTTTTTGCCTAAGTTTTTTCTGAATTTTTTACTTGATGGTTAAAAATCTCATGATTTCATCAAAAGAATGATTTTTTGCTTATGTTGATTCAACCTACAAATGAAGGGAAATTTACGACTTGTTTTCTCTTTTTCCAAGTTGCATTATGTAGTCATACTTTTCTTTCATTTTTTACTTCTTTATTTTTTTTTTGAATTGATACGTCTGTTTTATCAATGCTAGAGTGTCACGCCCCGGACCCAGATTTATTCTTAATAAGATAAATCCAAGTCCAAGACGTGAACCTTGCGAGCCAAAAATATAACAACTAATTCCAGACTAAGATCAAATACATCAGAGTACGCAAAATCCAAAGTCAAATATTAATACCTTTACCCAAAATGTAGAATCATGACATCCCAATACTAGATAAAATCCTCGATAAAAGTCTGGAACAAGGTCAACTACCAACCAATTCTACTAACAAAGAAAAATCCATAAAGCAAAAAGTCAATAAAATAAAGCATTGTCCAAAAAGACACCCTACATCAACAGTAATGATTGCCTGAGTCGTCTCCAACCAGATCCTCTACCCTTTAATGATCTACCCCTTCAGGAGCGTTATCACCTGGATAGTCTGAAAACAAAATATTTGAAAACGTTTGATGAGATTGAAATCCCAGTAAGCAGTAACATGCATGCAAGAAAACGCAGTCATATAATTTATCAAAACCTTTCATGAGGTTACATAGATAAAAACAACATCCTGTGTAAATCCACTAACCTTTTTCATATCAAATATAGTCAACAATTCACATTGCTATCTCACAGGACTAATGAAATTAGACTTCTTTGAGAGGTCGACTACCCATTCCAATTTTGCCACCTCACGACTTATGTGCGAAGCCGGCCTACTCTGGGTTTCGGACATCGACTTATTGCGGAGCACCCAAACCCGATACAGGAGTGGGTTGGCAAGTACAACCCAATCAAACTACAATGATAACATAAAGAAAGACCTCACCGAGATACACGGTGGTACGGGTGTAGACACTCCAAATTGCACCCCAATATAAGAGATTAACTAAGAAAGGCTCCAAAGGTCTTATTTGAGCCTTTACATATGTCAAACTTTCAAAAACTTTCAAAATCAGTGCCAACCGCACTGTGTATGCGGTTTTTATAATTTCGGTTTCAACCGCTCTGTATGTGCGGTTGCAACCGCACAGACAGCACGGTTCAGGTCCTTGCTTGTCGCGTTGGCGGCCACGTGGCTTCAAGAAGCTTCGGCCGTTAGGCCGCGTGTCCAGCACTCAATTAAAGCATAACTGAATTGAACCGTTCTGTATATGCGGTTTAGTCGAATTTGTATTGAACCGCACTTTGAGTGGCGGTTCTGTAGAAACCGCACTGAGTATGCGGTTTTGGCTGTTTCGAGGCTTTGCGAAATGGCTCGATCTCTGAGCCTTATTTACGCATATTACCTCTCTCTTAGGGACTTGAGCTCCCTATTTCACCCTCCGAAACTTGCTGAATTACACCAATTCATGCCTTAGAGGAGAATTGGAATAATCTAGAAGGCCTTTTTGGCCTACCCTTGGGACTCTTCTACCCTTGACTTGGCCTATAAATAGAGAGGCCCTCCTCTTGCAAATGGCTGACAATCTAAAGCTTAGAAGCTCTGCAAGAAGAAGGAGAACCTCTGCTGGATTGGCTACTCAATTGCTCAAGCTACTAAGGTAAGGCCCATTTGAGATATTGCTTCCCTTTTACATTCTAGCAAAATCTCTCATCTTCTACCTTTCTGTAGTGTAAGGCCTGTGTGTATTTTTGCAACCCCAAACCCCTTCTAAAGTACCTGGGAATCCTCTCTAGCCGTAAAACGTGAAGAGAGAGCCTGGGGAAAAGGAAGGTGGAATGGATCCTCTAGGCTTAGAACCCTCAAATGATGAAAAGCATGCTATATGGTTGTTTTGAGCCTTTGGATGCTTCTCTGATTATTTTTGGATTTGGAGAAGATGTGAATCCATGCTCTCTACAGCCATGGATTCTAACTTTCTCATAGAAATGTGATTTTCCACATCTTTGCACCCACTTTTCACTACTTTCATCAAATAGGCTAGATCTTGGATTTCCATGTAAAATATGGAAAATCTGAGATCATTGGCCTTAGAATGAGTTTTTAGAAGTTCATGAGTTGTTTTTCATGATTTTAAATGGTTTTGGTCGAATCCACTTGCACACATACACTGATTTTGGCTTCTTATTCAAAGTTCTTCAAAAACAGGACAGATCTGTATCCTGTCTTGGAATGCTCATAACTTCATCCTCCGGATGAATTTTTGAGTGATTCCAAAGACATGTGATAGATTGGGAAGTCTATTTAATATCTGGAAAATTTCGTTTGCTTCCATGTAGCCAATTTTTGACACCATCTCTTCAAAGTTTGTAAGACAGTTCAGCCCAGATTGCTGAACTTGCCACTTTGATGGTGCACTATTTGCTCAGTTTTAATCCGTTTTATGTGATTCCAGTTTCTGAGTTTTCTTTGAGAAGTCTATTTTCATTTCCAACTGGTTTCAATGGATTTTGACCTGTTTTGTGCCTTGGGTGCTCAGTTGACTCAGAGGTGCTCGCTGGCGTAGTCCAGAGCTCATCTGTGGTCTTTTAGGCCTGTTCAAGAGAGCACACAAGTCACATCCAGATAGAGATTGGTGTGAGTTTTTTTCTTTGGAAAGATGGCACTACATACTTCCTCCATACCAATTTTTATGGATTTTTATTGAGCCAAACTCCACGAATAGGACTTTGAAAATGCCTACTTAACACTTTTTCTGAGTTATAACAGCAAATTTCATATGTGGATTTCTCTCTCGTGTCGAATCGGATTGAGCTGAATTTTTTACTGTATACTCTACTATATACCAGTTTTCAAATGGCTTTGGTTTCATTTTATTTAGATTTAAATTGAATGAGTTATGGTTTATCAAAGCTTTCAAGCTCTTTTGACCGAATTTCTCCAGATTTGCCTTGGCTTGATTTTCTTCATTTTTACTTCGATTTCACTTCACTCATGAAGTTTTAAAAGTGATGAATCCACAAAGAGAGTCTAAACTCATTAGACTTCTCAAGTGGAAGGGTCACACATATTGTGCTTGTTAAGCACCTTTTTGTTAATTTTACTAGCAAACAATTTATAGCATAAGCAAGCATGTGGTAACCGTCTTAGACGGATGAGTGGGGGTGCCTAACACCTTCCCCCGCTCATAAATAATTCCCCGTACCCAATCTCTGGATTTTTCCTCATCTTAGAGCTACTTTGGCTCTATTTGACACCTATGAACCTTTTGGTGTCCATTCACACCTTAACTTGGATGGTGGCGACTCTATATCCTTTTTTTCCCCGCGTGACGATATCGGAGGTCATCCGAGTTGACATTTCCATGTCTCACAACTGGCGACTCTGCTGGGGACTTTGTGGAATTGAGCCATTGTTGTGTGCTTAGCATGTTGGATTGCTTTTATTTGATTGTTTGCTGTTTGGCTTGTTTAAGAAGCATGCTGATTTGAATGCCTTTGTTTTAGAGAGAATGCAAGACCCATGGAAATATGGCATGTGATGTTTGTATGCCTTTATTATGTTTAGAACCATGCTTAGGAAGGCCTAACTAGTCTTACCATGCTAGGTTGCCATATTTTCATGATAAGCATGCTTTGATTAGAGCTTTGATGTCATGAGCATGAGATCTGAATTTTTTGAGAGATGTTTTGACTATGTTAAGCATGCTCACCATAATTAAATGTTATTTTTGTATAACATGATAACATGCTTTCATGTTTGTATGATTGGGTGAATGCATGTTTAGATTGAGCATGCTAGGTTTTTTATTACCTTGATATTTTCATGTTTATCTATCACAAATGATCTCTATATCATGCCTTGGTTGTTTTTGGATTGTGCTTGCATGGCTATGAAAAAAAGAGTGGCAAGGGTGGGACGTTGTGTTGAATGTGACCCATCTTTTTCAAATGCACTTGTGCACCTTTTTATTTTTTTTTACACAGCCTACCTATCACCTATAGGAAGTTGAACAAGAATGTGTGTAGCTTAGCGCACCGAGGTCGTTACTTCGGAAAGCGAAAGTGAAAACATTCACCTTAGAAGCTTTGAGCCAATGATGTGATGACATGGTGGATCTAGAATTCTGGTCATACACTAGGCTTGAGCTCTAAGTTGCCAATAAGCCAAAACCCAAAACCCCCACGCTTGAAGGTGGAGAAACACGTTTTTGGCCAAAGTAAACCAAATACGATGGGAAAAGGGTTTGTATTGAGGGAAGGCCGTCTTGCATGGCTCAGGTGGTCCAAGGCATGATATGGACACCATTTGGAAGGTAAACATGAGGTAACAAGGTAATGTAAGCCTATTATTTGTGGTAACATCTTTACTTTGTAAATATCAAGCTCATGTTGGCCATTTGTGGGGATCTTGTTATTCCCAGAAATTTGTTGTTATCCTAGGATTGGTGTAGCCCTTAGAGAGAGTTTTTACTCTTCTTATGTGTCGTTCTACCCCAAATGTCCATAGGAGGCACCTAAAAGTCCCGAAATCCATGCATTGGGTGTCCATTTTGGGGAGGGAACCTAGGCCCTCCTATGTATGAATATTACTAATCCTTTGTTTTGCAGGAAATTGGAGTGGAGAACACCCTGGAGCTGCTGGTACAAAGGGATTTTTCCTTTTTAGTTTAAAAATTCCCATTCTCAAGCCCAAGGAGGCTAAAATTGTAATTTTATTTTGATTCATGCCCTTGAAGGCCAATTTGTATTGTAACATGTTTCTTTTATCATAAGAAGTCTGTTTGTGCATATTTTTGGTATCCCCATGCAATCCCATGAAATTCAAGGGTTAAACGGGCCTTTAATGCCATTTGATATGTCAAGTGTCCAATTTGGGGCAGTCCAGAAGCCACCCAATGGTGAACAGTGTGTTTGGGCAAGTAACCAAGCTAATAAAACCAATTGGAACAGGAAACAATTCGAAAATCTGTTTTTCGGCTGAAAACCGTCCTGAGTATGCGGTTGTCTGCATTTTCGCTGCAACCGCATATATCATACGGTTTGGGCCAAACCGTCCTGAGTGTGCGGTTTTAAGCCGAAATCCCATTCTGGCCATGCTAATTAAACATTTCTGGGTCCTTTCATCCCTAAGTTATATAAGCAAATGGGCAGTGATTCCAAATAAGATAAATGGCATTTAAACCATTCCAAATCCACACGGATCAAGAAATTAAGCTCATGTTGAACATATTCACCTAAATTGAGCAAATTAATCCAACTCAAAGGTGAAAATGATGAAATGAAAGTTGGCTCAAACCAAAAGTCAGGTCAAGCACCAAATTTTGCGGTTTAAGCTCATGTTAGGCTCTTTTTACCTAGTTTGAACACTTGACCCATCTTAAGTGAAGTAAAATGATTAAAAGAAAATTGGTTCAAATAACCAATTCATACTTCAACCTCAAGAATTAAAATCACAATAAGTTCCCAAAACATGTTAAGCTTAAAAAGGAAGCTCAACTCTTTTAAAATGGGGCAAATTCCAATCAAAAATCAATCTGCAAGAAATCTTTAAACATAAAGTGTTCAAACTTTTAAGATTTCTCTCAAAGAGCAATTGGGTCATTTGGAAACCTTTGAATTCCAAGCAAATAACCATTTAAAAATCAAGTGAAAGGAAAATTTTAAGTAAATCATCTCCTTGAAAGCAATTTGAGTCTCTTTTTAACTCAAAAAAAAAAAAAAACACCTAAGGGGAAACCAAAAATATTTTAGGCATCTGAAAGCCTTGGAATTTCAGAAAATCAACTCATAGGACTCCTGGAAGCCTGAAATTCCAGACTTTTTTTCAAAATCTTCATAGGCCTTCTAAAGCCTGAATTTAGAAACTCATAGGACTCCTGGAAGCCTGAAATTCCAGACTTTTTCAAAATCTTCATAGGCCTTCTAAAGCCTGAATTTAGAAACTCATAGGACTCCTGGAAGCCTGAAATTCCAGACTTTTTTTCAAATCTTCATAGGCCTTCTAAAGCCTGAATTTAGAAACTCATAGGACTCCTGGAAGCCTGAAATTCCAGACTTTTTCAAATCTTCATAGGCCTTCTAAAGCCTGAATTTAGAAACTCATAGGACTCCTGGAAGCCTGAAATTCCAGACTTTTTCAAAATCTTCATAGGCCTTCTAAAGCCTGAATTTAGAAATTCATAGGACTCCTGGAAGCCTGAAATTCCAGAATTTTCCAAAATCTTCATAGGCCTTCTAAAGCCTGAATTTAGAAAATCATAGGCCCCTGAAAGCCTGCGTAATTTCGGGAGGTTGTGGAAGCCTTAATTCCAAAGCATAAGCCCTTGGAAGCTTGCGTGATTCCATGTCTTGATTTGTCTACAGGCTTTTACTGTAGGCACATCATCTTTTGTGGGATATGTTGGAAGCCCTAGAATTTTCCAATATTGGTGGGTCTTTTTCGCACCAACCAATTCATAAGCCCTTGGAAGCTTGCGTGATTCCAAGTCTTGATTTGTCTACAGGCTTTTACTGTAGGCACATCATCTTTTGTGGGACATGTGGGAGGCCCTAGAATACTCCTACAAAATTTCTGAGGTTTGATCTTTTTCGTATCAATCACCTCATCTTAATAAGGTTATGTTAACCATAAATACAAAAATCAAAAAATATGAATGCAAAAAAAACCCCCAAACTCATGTTCACCAAGCCTACATGCACGCATGCATAGGTGTGTAAAGTTGATTGGATGGGACACTAACATTTTTTCTTTTTTTCTTCTTCTTTTTTTTTTTTACTAAGGTACTAAGTTCCTACTGCAACCATTGCTCCCCGACGTTCTCAAAGATTAAAAGCTGCTACCATGAACCCTGCTGAAGAACAGTCCACTGTTTCGGCTGAGGCCTTTGCTCAACTGCAAGAGCAAGTGGCAGGGATGACCAAACTATTGGAGAATTTGCTGGCCAACCAAGCCGCTCAGGCTCAAGTACAGGCGCAACAGGCGCAGGCTCAGGTTCACCAAGCTTCATCATCCCACAATGCACCACCACAGGCTCCACCCCAGACTGAACTCCCACCACCAATCCAACCTATTCCACCTCAACCTGAACTCTCTCATCCAAACCCCGAGCCTATCCTGATCCGGGAGGAGGAATCTGAATGTGAGAGGGAAAAGGAAAAAGAAAAAGAGAGACTGAGGGTGGAAGTGGAGAGAAAATTTTTGGACAAACTGGAGTCTATTCAGGACGAATTGAAAGAAGTGAGGGGGATCAACACGTTGGGTGGTACCAACTTCCAAGATCTCTGCCTGTACCCCGACGCATGCTTACCGGCCAAATTTAAGTGCCCGGACTTTGAAAAATATGACGGCACCGGATGCCCAATGAGCCATCTGAAGCTCTACTGTGGGGCGTTATGCCAATTTGGCCGGGATGATGGCATCCTGATCCAGCTATTCCAGAGAAGCCTAACTGGGGCAGCCTTGAGATGGTTCGCAACTGTGGACCATGGCAGAATCAGAAGGTGGAAGGACCTAGCTGATGCTTTCCTTGCTCAGTACCGTTTCAATGCTGACATCGTGCCAGATAGGTACGATATGATGAAAATGAGTAAGGGAAGAGATGAGACAGTTAGGCAATATGCCAAAAGATGGAGAGAAGCCGCCTCTCAAGTCAGACCTCCCATGATGGAGCCAGAGATGGTTACCACCTTCATTGGCACATTGGGGCATCCATTTTACAATCACTTTGTGGGTCAGGTTACCACCAGTTTCGCTGCCCTAGTACTGGTCGCGGACCGGATTGAAGATGGAATCAGATCCGGACGAATCCACGACCATTCTGCCACAGCTCGTCAGCAGGAGCCCACTTTTGATCCTTCTGCCCAGAAGCAGAAAAATGGGGCAAGAAGGAATGGAGGAAAGAAGGAAGGGGAAGTAAACATGGTACAACCCCAACCACCACAAAAACCCATCCAAATCAATATTGCTGCACCTCCACCCAGTCCGGTGCAGCCACAATCGACCTATCAAAACCCTCTCAACATTAATGTTCCTCAGGCAGTAATGCCCAACCAAAAAAGGGTATTCTCAAAAGAGGAGAGAGACGCTTGGATGGCGTCCAGAAGAAGCAGGGTCCTTTCCCCTCTTCCTGTGACACCATCCCAACTTTTGCCATCTTTGTTAAACGCAGGGTATGTCACCCTGAAAGAACCAAATCCGAATGCTTCAAAGGGAAAGAATTTCGATCCCTCCACCACCTGTGAATACCATATGGGTGCACCAGGACACCCTACAGACAGGTGCTGGCCATTAAAACACGCCATTCAAGATTTGATCGATCAGGGAACCCTGTTGTTTAACACAGCTGCACCCTCTCCCACCAGGACTGACATTGGTCAGAATCCTCTACCCCAGCATAATGGGGCTGGTCCTTCCAATTTCGTAGGGACCATCTCTTCTAGACCTAGGACGTTTGATCCCTCGCAGTTAATTGCGCCAATAGGGACGTCCGTTAAGGTCTATTTTGACCAGGAAGGGATAGAGGAACAAATCAACGTCATTTCTGGAAATAATGGAAATGGCAAGACTGCAGAGGACATTAATGCCTCTCTAAACCGGGCCGCCTCTCTCATGGCCCAGCTTAATGTAGCCAAACCCCCTCTCATTATTAATTGCAACCAGGCTGTTGCTTCCCCCACTACTCCATCACCCAAACCATCTTTGGTCATTAATTATGACCCCACCACTGCTTCAATTACGTCTGTTTCTTCTCAGACCTTAAAATCCTCTCAACCCAAGGCACCAAGGCAATCTTCGCCTCTGGTTATTGAGGTGCCTTCTTCTAACCTTATTCCTACATCAGCTCCTGCACCTAGGTCCCACCTCCAACCCTTGGTATTTAACGTGCCTAAACCCTCCTATTCAGAAACCGCTGTACCTTGGAACTACAGCGAGGGTTATACGACCACTACCCCAGTGGCCGGGAATCAAGGTCAGGAGGAGGTAAACCTCATGACAAGATCAGGGAGGTGTGTAGAAGGAAAAGAACAAGAAAGGAAAGAGGCAGAGCAAGTCCAGAAGGGGAAGGCCAAAATAGGGGAAGACACCCCTCAGGTCGACAATAAGGAGGCAGAGGATCTCCTAAAAATACTGAAAAAGAGTGAATTCAATATTGTTGACCAACTAACCAAAGTCCCTGCCCAGATATCAATACTGGGATTATTGCTTAATTCAGAAAAGCATAGGGACTCATTAATGAAAGTACTCCAGAGCGCCCACGTGCCCAAAACAATCGAGCCAGACCAGCTCGGCACGATGATCGGCCAGATCCTATCTCACAATGTGATAAGCTTTTCAGAAAGCGAGATTAGCCCTATTGGAGGCTATCACATGGACCCTTTGCACATCACTGTGCTCTGTAAGGGTAACATGATAGCCAGGGTCCTAATTGACAATGGGTCAGCCTTAAACGTCTGCCCCCTTGTAACTTTTGTGAGGCTTGGTCTGGACCAATCCAAGATAAAGCAGAACGGGAGGATTGTGAGAGCTTTCGATAGCTCCAAAACACACTCCCTGGGAGAGATTGAACTACCGATCACCATCGGACCGAATATCTTTAATATCACATTCGAAGTGATAGATATTCCGGCAGCCTTTAATCTACTTCTGGGAAGGCCGTGGATCCACTCAGCTAGGGCTATACCCTCTACTCTTCATCAAAGAGTAAAATTTATAAGAGGCCAAAGGGTAATAACGGTCCTAGCAGAGAACCTAGTCCCTCCCGTCATATCACCTGACGTACCTTTCATTAATGTGGAATTAACGGCGGACAAAATTGCTTTTCACTCTTTTCAGTTCGAAACAGTCAACTTCATACCTGGGGGGTGTCAAAAGAAAGAGAGGTTGACCTGCGCCAATAAGATGGTGGAGAAAGTTTTAAAGGATTGCAATTTCCACCCAGGAAAGGGGTTGGGCATTAACCTGCAAGGAAGGGTGAAGCCCATAGAGGCACAGAGGCTGGTCCCACGGGTGGGACTGGGGATGAAAATGAGAAGATGGAAGAGGGGATCACAGAAAGAAAATGAGAGGGGAAAGAATCAAGAAAAGTTCCCTCATTTAAGGGAAACTTTCCCGAGGCCCTCTCATACCATTCAATTGGCTCCTCCTACAGATTCCTCCAAGCCTCCGTATTTCAATGACAACCCTTTTAGAAAGCCTTTTACCTCAACCCTTCAACCTTTTATCCCCCTCTCATCCACTTTGACGCCTGAAGCCACGGGTGAGCCTGAGCCACTGCCACAAGAGCAGCAGGATTTCACAGAGGAGACAGGGGCATTCTTTGCAATGACAGAGAATGAAGGAAGAGATAAAGCAGAAGAAGAAGTTCCTTTTATCGACTGGGCCTCAATCAAGATTCCTGATGAGGTCACCTCTGAACTCAGCCCCGAAGCAGAAAAGGGCAGTTTTTCAAATCCGGTAATGATGGTATCGGATCGAGAGTTTGAGGAGGAACGGGTTTGCACTATACCACCTGTTCCAGAGGGCTTTGTATTGAAAAATTGGGAAGAGACCCCTTTGACATTTGAGGCTGCATATGGTTGGCAATCAGCTGCGGCCTCCAAAAAAAAACTCCATTAGCGGATTGCCCTTTTCCTGAAGGTTTTAATGAACCTTCATCTTCAGGAAAAGCCTTTTTAGAAGGTTCTCAAAAAACTCAAACAGATTTTTCAATTTTTTCTAGAAAATCTAAAGCTTTCAAAATGGTCCAGACTGCTTATGAGCCATATATACAGACTGAATTAGAGCAAGTTGAATACGACTTCGACCTCGAGCTCGACTTCGACCTAATGGGGATCGAAGAGGAGATCGAGGCCGAAGACGATGACCTTCCAAGAGAGATATCATATCAATTGGAGCGTCATGAAAAGGGTATTCAACCTAATATTGAAGAAACCATTTCCATAAACCTGGGAACTGAAGAGGACCCAAAAATTGTAAAGATTGGTGCATGCTTGTCTGAAATACAGCAGAAAGAAATGTCCCAATTCTTGGCCGATTACAAGGACGTGTTCGCATGGTCTTATCGGGATATGCCAGGGTTGGATACAGACATGGTTGTACACAGGCTGCCCATCCTGCCAGGAGTAAAACCTATTAAGCAGAAATTGAGAAGGTTGAAACCGGAATGGACTTTGAAAGTCAAAGATGAAGTAGTGAAGCAGTTTCAAGCCGGGTTTTTGGCGGTGTCCACATACCCTGATTGGCTAGCCAATATAGTCCCAGTTCCAAAGAAGGATGGAAAAGTCAGGATGTGTGTGGATTACAGAGATTTGAACAAAGCGAGCCCGAAGGATGACTTCCCATTGCCACACATCGACATCTTGGTTGATAATACGGCAGTGCACAGCCTGTTCTCTTTTATGGATGGCTTTTCCGGATACAACCAAATTAAAATGGCAAAGGAGGATCAAGAGAAAACCGCTTTTATTACTCCTTGGGGAACCTTCCACTACACAGTCATGCCTTTTGGTTTAAAGAATGCCGGGGCGACGTATCAGCGAGCCATGACAGCCCTTTTCCATGATATGATCCACAAAGAGATGGAAGTATATGTGGATGATATGATTGCCAAATCATGTGAAGAGGAAGACCACTTAATCAATCTAAAGAGGGTATTTGACCGTCTAAGGAAGTACAGCTTAAGGCTTAATCCAGCAAAGTGTGTCTTTGGAGCCACATCCGGGAAATTATTGGGATTCATTGTAAGCAGAAGAGGGATTGAGATAGACCCGTCTAAAGCCAAGGCAATCATCGAGATGCCAGCTCCTAAGACTGAAAAAGAAGTTAGGGGCTTTCTGGGAAGAATTCAGTATATCAGCCGGTTCATAGCACAACTTACTGCTATTTGCGAGCCGATCTTTAAACTTCTAAGGAAGAATAACCCTACTATCTGGAATGGGGATTGCCAACAAGCATTCGACAAAATAAAGGATTATCTGTCAAATCCTCCTGTTCTAGTACCGCCAATTCCAGGAAAACCACTGATTCTGTATCTATCAGTTCTAGAAACATCAATGGGATGTGTATTGGGGCAGCATGATGAAACAGGCAGAAAAGAAAAGGCTATCTACTATTTGAGCAAGAAGTTTACAGATTATGAGACAAGATATTCGCCATTGGAAAAGACTTGTTGCGCTTTGGTCTGGGCGACTCAAAGGCTTAGGCACTATTTTTTAAGCTATTCGACTTTGCTGATCTCAAGGATGGATCCGCTAAAATATCTGTTTGAGAAGCCGGCTTTAACTGGTAGAACAGCAAAGTGGCAGCTTTTGCTTTCAGAATTCGACCTGACATATATCACTCAGAAAGCAATCAAAGGTCAGGCAATTGCTGACCACCTAGCTGAGCATCCATTACCAGATTATCAACCTCTTAAGACGAATTTCCCGGATGAGGCCATCTTATTCGCTGAAGAAGAAAGTGAAGACTCCTGGCAGATGTTCTTTGATGGGGCTACAAATATGAATGGAAATGGGATCGGCGCAGTATTAGTAAAGCCAGATGGTTCACATATCCCAATCGCAGTGAAATTGAGATTTCAGTGCACGAACAACATAGCAGAGTATGAGGCATGTATAATCGGATTACAAGCTGCTCTGGACCATGATGTTCAAGAACTTGACGTATATGGAGATTCGAGTCTTATCATCTTCCAAACAACTGGGGAATGGAAAACCAAAGATCATAAATTGATCCCATATCACCAATATTTGGAAGAAATAAGTACCAAATTTACTCGAATTTCTTTTAGCTATATGCCAAGGGCTAAGAATCAGTTTGCGGATGCCTTGGCGACATTGGCCTCAATGGTTAGTATTCCAGAAGGGGTAGACATACAACCACTAGAAATTGAAGTCAGAGACGAGCCAGCTTACTGTCTTGTTTTGGAAGGAGCGCAAGAAACAGAAATACCATGGTTCCACGATATCAAGAATTTCTTGGATAATCGAAATTTGCCAGAAGGCGCTAGTCCCACTGAAAAAAGAACAATCCAGAAGTTAGCAGGACAGTTTCTTCTAAGTGGTGGGCAGTTGTATAAGAGATCTTACAATAATGTTCTACTCAGATGCGTCACCAAGGTTGAAGCAGAAAGGTTGATTGAAACAGTGCACGGGGGAGTCTGTGGGCCGCACATGAATGGACACATGCTCGCAAGGAAAATATTGCGATTGGGATATTATTGGTCTACAATGGAGCACGATTGCTGCCTACATGTTAAGAGATGCCATTTGTGTCAAATATATGCTGATAATAAACATGCACCACCAAGTGAGCTGCACAGCATGACCTCTCCATGGCCATTCTCTATGTGGGGTATTGATGTCATTGGGATGATTTCTCCAAAAGCATCTAATGGACACCGGTTCATTCTGGTGGCAATCGATTATTTCACAAAATGGGTTGAGGCTGCTTCGTATGCAAATATCACAGGAAACCATGTTCTTAAGTTTCTAAAGCGCAACATAATTTGTCGCTATGGGTTGCCAAAAGCCATAGTTTCAGACAATACTTCGAATATTAAGAACAAGGATATGAAGGAGATGTGTGAGCAGTTTCAGATAACCCATCACAAATCAGCCCCTTACAGGCCAAAAATGAATGGAGCAGTAGAAGCGGCAAATAAGAATATAAAGAAAATAATCCAGAAGATGGTGGTAAGCTACAGAGATTGGCACGAGATGTTACCATTTGCTCTCCATGCTTACAGAACCTCGATCCGAACTTCTACGGGGGCAACGCCGTATTCCTTGGTTTATGGAACAGAGGCAGTCTTACCTGTTGAGGTAGAAATCCCTTCATTAAGAGTGCTTATGGAAACAGAGCTGGAAGAGGCTGAATGGGTTCAGTCTAGATATGAGCAACTTAATCTGATAGAAGAAAAGCGGTTGAAGGCGCTTTGACATGGTCAACTGTATCAGAGGAGAATGGCCAGGGCCTACAACAAGAAAGTGAAGCCCAGGGCTTTCCAAGTGGGTAATCTAGTCTTAAAGAAGATATTACCATTTCTGGAAGACCCTCGTGGAAAGTTTAAGCCGAATTGGGAAGGACCTTATGTAGTGAAGAAGAGCTTGTCAGGAGGCGCTCTTATCTTGACAGAAATGGATGGGACAGATTTTCCTGAGCCAATCAACTCCGATGCGGTCAAGCAATATTTCCCTTGAAGGAATATCACAAGGAAATGATCCGAGGCCATTTTTCTTCCTCCCTCACAAATTCTAATATCCCTAGTTTAAACCAAGTTGAGCCTGTTCGTGTTTTAAAGAACCCAAACTGGAGCTTACAGTCGCGAATGGAGCAGGGTTAATAAAAAAAACAAAAAGGGAAATAGAAAAGAAAGGCCAAAAGAAAAAAAACAGAAGGCCAATATTGGGAATGGGGGGTCGCATCCATTATGACTGTAAGCCCAGTTGTCCCATTTTCAAGATGTTAAAATATTGAGCCTATAATAACTCTTTTTCATAAACCCCGCCCAGCCTTCATTTCGTCCTATCGATCAAGTCCTCGGTGATCTGGGTGTATTCCTTCAAGCTCGGGATGTTGAAAGGGCAATGACGGAATAAAACAGGCCGGTCCTAGTGAAAACCGTAACAGGCACTAGGGGCAATATTGGCAGAAAGAAGGCGAAAGAAAAAAAGAGAATAAAAGAAAAGGAAGAAACAGGAAAAAGGTCACCAACCGTACTTGGGATACAGATTGAACCAAACCGCCCTTTTTCTACGGTTTTGGCAGAAGGGCTATGCAACCGCATACTGAAGACGGTTTTGGCTAAACCGTTCTGAATACGCGGTTTTGCGCAGCAGAAGTGAATTGAGCAGATTTTCTGCCCAGGAATGAACCAGTAGGCTGGGGCAATCCCCCGGAAAGTGGGAAGGAAACTTGGGGATGAGTCTAAGGGTTCCAAAGGGGATGGATTGGCTTCCTCCTCATTAACTGAAATACCCTTTTTGCCCAACTTACTTCAATTCGTCCAACTATATGGGATTAAAGCATTATAGACCAATTTACAATAAAAACACACAAAAATGAAAACTATATTTTGGCCAATGATGAGAAATCAGTGACTTTTCATTAAAACGGTCAGTTTTTACAAGCATATGAGAGTTCTGAGGCCAATAGTATAAAAACCTACTTTGTATTCTCTATCTTTCCACTAGTGGAGTTTCTCTTTGTACAGAAGTGTAAAAAAGGAAAAAAATACAATGAAAGGGGCTAATCTCTATCCCCTAGCCTCTCCTCAAGCTCTCTGATCCGAGCCGCCTGAACCGCCACAAGCCTTTCAGCCCCCTCTGCATCTGGGTCACTGAGGAATGAGATGACGTCATCGGAGAGAGTCTGCCTGGTCCTCAAATCTCTGAGCCTGGCCATGGTCTCGTCATGCCTGCGCCATGCAGCTCTCACCTCGAAGCGACGGGCCTGTATCTGCTCTGATAATCGCCGCTCCAGGTCTTCTTTCTCCAACCTCAAAGTGCGGGCCTCCTCCACCCATATGAGCTGAAGCCGCCTATGAGAAGCCCGCTCGGTCTCCAAGAGGTCCTCATAAGTAGGACACGGGATAGCGGGAGGATCAGCCGGTACAGAGGCACAGCTTTGCACCTGCTCCCTAATCCAAAGGAGATAGTCCTTCTCATGTAATTTGGAGAAGACGGGACCTCTCAAAAAGCAGGCCTGCGACCATTCCTTCAATAGGCGGAAGCAGAGGCCCATGGTGGCTGGTGTGAGCGGACCTATGAGCTCTTCATATCCCTGAGGTACTAGGATCCCCTGCACCTCCTCTCCAAACTGCCGGATGACCCTCAAAGGCAAATAGAGCAAGGCAGACCTCAAGCCCATGAGCACAGCGAAGTTTCGGTCAGAGAAGCTGATCACTGTCTCAACGGAGGGCTGGTAAGCACCGGGCCATCTCACCTGGTCGTCCTGAAGAGTCCCCAAGAAAGCAAACCATCCCTGTTTGCCGCCATGTATATTGGGACACCCCCTGTTGCTCATCAAAACAGGAACGTCCAATCTGGGGAAGAAGCGCCGGGTTATCTCTTCAACTTGACTCAGGTGGTCAAGTAACCAGAGCTGCACAAAACAGGGAAGCATTTCCAACCTTAGAAAATTTCAACATGGCAATAATAATTACAATTCAAGGAAAGAGATTCAAATTTTACCTGAACTATAGGGGCGCAGGCAAGGAAACTTTTCTGCTTCCTGTGATAGCAGTCAGTCAAGGCCTGGTATATTTCAGCCAGGATCATAGGGGCAAGCCTTTCGCGCTCCCTAACTTGACAAATGACTGAAATGAGGGATAAATCAACCTCGCTATCACCTCGGGGGAATAAAAGTTGATTGACCACTATCAAAGTCAAAGCATTGAACCGGGCCGACCGGTTTAAGCTATTCAACAGCTTTTCAGTCAAAAATGACTTTGATAGGGTCAATAAAGCGTCGGCTTCCCCTAACTCTTTCTTGTTGATCCCCAAAAAGGTGGAGGCTTCCTTTTTGAAGCTCGGTTTGAGAGGTGGGTTAACTACTTTATTAGAAAAACTAAGGTTGAGGATGGTTTCAACCTCCTCGACTGTAGGGGTCATCTCTTTTTCCCCAAACCTGAAGAGGTTCAATTGAGGCTCCCAATGCCCAATTAGTGCCTCTATGATTTCCCATTTTAGAGGAATCTTTGGGATTGAAAGGAGGTGGCCTAGATTGGCAGAGGCCCAATCTATCTCATCTTGAGGGGTCATTGAGGAGACCCACCTCTCATAGAATGTATCTACTATGGCATACCTAGTCAAATTAGGAGGTTTGGACCTAATTTTTGGTCTAGGTGCTGATATTTCAGGTACAGAAGAAGAAGAAAGCACAGAAGCTGAACCAGAAGCCATTAATGGGCAAAAGTGGATTAAAGACAACTAGGAGAGAGAAAATCGCCGAAACAGGGGGTTTCTGACCTAAGCAATACGTCAAAATGACGTCCTGCCCGCAATTCGCGGTTTTAAAATGACCTAAGGGCTAAAACCGCATACACAGAACGGTTGTGTCTAAACCGCACTTAATATGCGGTTGCATTCCCGCAAAGTTTAAAAACCGCGGGATAAGTACGGTTCTTGCACAACCGCCCTGAATGTACGGTTTTTGCACAAAAAAGGGGTTTTCTTCTTTCTTTTAATAAGTCATGTTCCCAGAACACCTGTTACCTGTATAAACACTTGTAACATGACAAATATACAAAAATAAACAAAAATATACAAAAAAGGAAACAAAACCAAAAAAATCTTCTCTTTTCATATAAACTGTCAATGGATACATCAAGTTTATATACAAATATCTGATAAATCCTAAATCCTATCTCTAACAGGTCAATCCCTATCGCCTCTATCTCGCCGTCGCTGCCGGATGAAAAAGTGATCTGAGAAGCGCTGACCAGCGGGAGATGAAGGCTCACCAAGCGAGGATGGACCAGCAGGAGGCACCGGGTCTGCAGGAGGCGCAGGATCGGTGGAAGAGGCTGAGGCTGGAGCTGGATCACCCCGGGTCAGGTCCATGAAGCATGAAACTGAAGAGTCCGTCGCCAAGGGAACCAGCTCCAGAACCCGAGAGTCCTCGACCGGAGGAGATGGATCTGCTATGCCGGGAACATCATCCTCTCTCATAGGCTCGGCCACCTCTGGATCTGCTACGCCGGGAACATCCTCCGCTCTCGTAGGTCCGACCGCCTCATAAACCACAGGAATCTCCGATCCACCCTCCGCTGGCTCAGGAGCAGCCTCCGGCTCAGATGAAGGAGCAGTCTCAGATATAGGCGCGGCCTCGGGCATCTCGGCCGACTCAGGAACTACACCAGCAGAAGTAGCCTCGGCCGCCACCTCGCTCTCTCTCTCCGGGATCTCTATATCTCCTAAAGAGAAGGACAAAGTGCGGGAACTGGATGGTGAAGCCGCCACATCCTCCTGAAAGGCAAAGACAGATTGATCAGAAGCAGAAAAGACAAAATAAAATACAGAAACTGGAAAAGACAGACCTGAGCTCCTGAAGGTCCCGCCTGACCCTGGGCACTGGCCAACTGAGCCCGCAAGTCAGCAATGAGAGCGGCCTGCCCAGTGATGATGACATCGCTCTCAGCAATGGCGGCGTCCCTCTCAGCCAGCTGGCGCTCCAGATCCGCGTATCGAGCCCGGACCTCCTCTAGCTGTGCCTCCTGAAATAAGATAAGAAAAGAAAAGATATCAGTAAATAAGAAAGGAAGACTAAAAGACTGCACAAGGAAAGGAGGTTCATACCGTGGTGTCATAGAGGCGGATCACTACCCCCCCTATCTCAGTAACTCCACCTCGAACGGGCATGGGCTGCATCAGACAACCCACTGAGACCTGCCCGAACCAGGTATCATAGTCACCATCGACTAGAAGGCCATCTCCCGCCTCCCACTCGCCAAAATGGGCAAGGTCGAATGGACCAGGAGGGATAAAAGGGGTTGTAGCTGGAGGAGCCACTGGGATCCGGAGCTCGCCAGTATGCTGGAAGAAAAATCGCTCGCCGAGGTACCATATACTGCCCAACTGCCCAATAAAGAATGGGTACCTCTGGCGTCGCTGATCCAAGGCGAAAGCGGCGTCCACAAAGGGCTGGAAGGCCAACTCGTCATGCAGGCCGTCAAGACGGGGGACAGATAGCTGAGAGTGAACAAAGAAGAATATCAGAATCTGATAAAAAGGAGAAAAGAAAATGAAGAAAAGAGAGAAAGGAAAAATGCTTACCTCTCTCCTAAAGGTCCTGTCCAGGTGAGCCCTGGCCGACCTAGGGCGACTCTTCTCTGAGTCACGCCTAATCTGATTCCACCGGCGGGCCAAAGGAAATGTCCCCTCAGACAAGGTGGAGGTAGGGCGGAAGTGGGCCACATAGACTCGAGCGAAGAACTGAAAAGAAGAAAAAAGAAGAAAAAAAAAGAAGAGAGAACAAAAGAAAAGAAGAAAAAGAGGTTAATCAAAAAAGAAAAAAAATATAAGAAAGAAAAGAAAGGAAAGAAAGAAGAAAAGAATTTATACCTGCAGAAAGGGCCAGAAAAATCTGCAACCTACTCCGGCTCCCCTGGGAGAAGACAGTCCGGAGACCACTCGTCGAAGGCCCGCTAGCAAGGTGCCATAGACAAGCTGGCCCCAAGCGTAGTCCCTCGCTCGGTGCAAATCCCGGAGAAGACTCAGGAAATGGGGGCTGACTGAAGTAGTATCCTCCAAGCAGAAGCAGGATCCCATCATCAGAAGAAAGAGAAACCGGAAAGCTATCGGGAAGCTAGGATAATCCGCTGCTAGGGTACTGAATCCCCTCTCTATAAATGCCTCCCTCAACCATGTCCGGGAGATACGAGTGATCCGGCTCCGATCCCACGCCTCCACGGGCATCTCGTCATATCCTAACAGCTCGGCAATCTCCAAGTCCGTCGGCCGATCCATCTCAGTGATGACATCTCCAGTCATCCTGATCCCGGTAATGAGGGCGAAGTCGGAGGGTCGAATGCCTATCTCCACATCAGGCAGATGGAAGCTCAGGGTCTCTGGAAAAAAGCGCTCCAACAAAGCTAAGATCAAGGGCCGATCCTGACGGACGCCGGTGATGGTAATGAAGGGGCCAAATCCAAAACGGCCCATCTCTCGGCGCAGAGAGGACGAGCAAGCCCCTACTACATCAGCAAAAAGGGCCCAGCTCCCTCGGAAATGGGAAGAAGGATATCTAAGAGGGAGGTCTGCCCTAACGCCTGCCGAAGGATGCGTCGTCAAACTGTGAAGAAGAGAGGTGTCCCGGATCTGATCTGCTATCTCTGCAGGAATGGCGACATGAGTCGCCCGGGCTCCTGCCCTACCTCTACGACGGCCTCCCCTACGCTCTCGGACCTCATCAGCAGGCTAGAAAAGCAAATAAAAGAGGGTTTAAGTTGAATATGATAAAAGAAAGGCCGATTTTTGAAAAAGGGAAAGGGAATACCTCTGGGATCGACTCCAGCGAATCCCCAGACGCCCCAGAATCTGAATCTGAAAGCTCCAGACCACTGGGAGAAGAAGGCTCAGGGTCCGGCTCGGCCCTAGAAGAAGAGGCCACATCGGCCGGGTCCCTCCGAACCCTCGAAGACGAAGGCTCATCTGCGGGACCCCGGGAAGCGCGACGTGTGCGAGCCATCTACAGGACCAATTACAGGGAGAAATTCATTATGCTTCTTCATTTAAATAAAACCATGATATTTTCTTACATGTCTTCTTTAATTTTTCTTTTCTCTAAATTAATCTAATTTGTTTGGCTTGCAGAAAAATGGAGATCGCAGAAGACACTGCAAAAAATTCTCAACCAAACCATGATCTGGCTATTCTATTCTTTAAAATTTTTGTTCTTTTAGAAGTTTTATTGCCATTATTATGCATTTAGGCGTATTTAAGACTTACATGCAAGAATGTGAAGGTTCCTGTATACTTATCTTATACGATAAAATGAAAAAGAAAAGGGTGCATTAAGGGTTAGCTTTTCTGGGAAATTTATATCCCGGTTTGACATTTTAAGAGGCCTAACCATCTAATCCTATTTTCAGGATATCCAAGGCAGGCTCAAGTTAACAAGGAAAATACCCGGCAAAGCCAGGCAAATTGTTCAAGCCTAGCTAAAATTATCAAGTCAAGCCCAAGCAAGCATATCAAATCAGCAGGTTCACAAGGAAAGGCGATTCAGGATCACTAAGTTCCTAACAAGCATCCAGGCGTTCAACTCAAATTAATGTTTCTGGTGCTAATAAGGTGTCAGCATCAATTGGATCCAAAGCCAATCAATGCCAGCATGCAAGTAAACCAAGAGCGGACATCTGTGCCACTATCCCAAACAGCAAAGATCACACCTTTCCAGGTGGAACATCAACCAAGAAAAATCAGATTCATGACAGCATGCACAGATACAGAAGTTGGAAATATCAAACAGCATTGGCCTTCAAAAGAATTGCAGAATGTTATGGCAAAATTCAGATAAACCTATGCTGTCCACAAGCACAGAAATTGGGAGGTCTCTCAATCAGGAACAAGAACCCAAACCATACCAGAAATCTGAGCAGTACAAATCATGGTTGGGTTCAGATCAATTTTTACAATGGGCACATGCAAGATTGGGGATTTTCTCCCATCAGCAAATAAGCAGCCAATACAGTCAATCAAGGACAAAGAATCAAAATCATGCCTCAAACAAGTTCATTCAATCAGCAAATATATGCATGGATTTTCGGATGGAGAATTTGCATGAGAAGTCCAGATTCGGCCACCTACCTGTTTCGGCCGAAAATGTAAGAAATATAGAGGATTCAACCTCACCGGAGCTCCAGAAGAGAATGGCTGGACGATTGGCGAACTCAGAAAATCCTCGATCGATGAGGAGGCTGGGGCTGAACTGTGGTAAGATGTCAAGAGCTCGCCGGAATCCACCAACACAAGAGGTTGTTGATCACGGCTCACAACCGAAGTCGCCGGAGAGTCAAGAGTTCGCCGGAAAAGATGAAGCCGCCGGAGGAGGAGTAATCTCACCGGAGAAAAAAGGAGATGAAAGCCGGAGGGAAACCGCGGTCGCCAGAGGAAAGGGTAAGCTTCGAACTTCCAAGGGTTTCACGAGAGAAATGAAGCCAGACGCGGTCGCGGTCTCGGTTTTATGAAACCTAGAAAACCGCACACACAGAGCGGTTGGTATCAATACTGTTGAACACCGCACATACAGCACGGTTGAAATTGAAAATGTCAAAAACCGCATGTTCAGTACGGTTGGCACCCAAAAATGAATTTTCAAAACTTTTTCAATCTATCTCAAAGGAACTATGTCCAGGACAATTGTGAATTGCAAGAAACACCATCCTACCAACTTTTGCTTTTAAAATTTGCTCAAATCTCACTTCATAGCCACGAGTGCTCTGTGAGAGGCGAGGAGAGGATTTGACCCTTAAGGTTAGGGACTTTTCATCAAATCCTTTAAACAAATTCTTTTTCGAAAACCATGTTGGAGTCCTTGCAGCTCATAATCGATTGGACATGATCCTGAGGGGTGCAATTTGCGGGTCTTTTGCTCTCCGCTGCCAATTGATTCCAATCCCAGCGAAGAGGGGGCAGTTGTAGACACTCCAAATTGCACCCCAATATAAGAGATTAACTAAGAAAGGCTCCAAAGGTCTTATTTGAGCCTTTACATATGTCAAACTTTCAAAAACTTTCAAAATCAGTGCCAACCGCACTGTGTATGCGGTTTTTATAATTTCGGTTTCAACCGCTCTGTATGTGCGGTTGCAACCGCACAGACAGCACGGTTCAGGTCCTTGCTTGTCGCGCTGGCGGCCACGTGGCTTCAAGAAGCTTCGGCCGTTAGGCCGCGTGTCCAGCACTCAATTAAAGCATAACTGAATTGAACCGTTCTGTATATGCGGTTTAGTCGAATTTGTATTGAACCGCACTTTGAGTGGCGGTTCTGTAGAAACCGCACTGAGTATGCGGTTTTGGCTGTTTCGAGGCTTTGCGAAATGGCTCGATCTCTGAGCCTTATTTACGCATATTACCTCTCTCTTAGGGACTTGAGCTCCCTATTTCACCCTCCGAAACTTGCTGAATTACACCAATTCATGCCTTAGAGGAGAATTGGAATAATCTAGAAGGCCTTTTTGGCCTACCCTTGGGACTCTTCTACCCTTGACTTGGCCTATAAATAGAGAGGCCCTCCTCTTGCAAATGGCTGACAATCTGAAGCTTAGAAGCTCTGCAAGAAGAAGGAGAACCTCTACTGGATTGGCTACTCAATTGCTCAAGCTACTAAGGTAAGGCCCATTTGAGATATTGCTTCCCTTTTACATTCTAGCAAAATCTCTCATCTTCTACCTTTCTGTAGTGTAAGGCCTGTGTGTATTTTTGCAACCCCAAACCCCTTCTAAAGTACCTGGGAATCCTCTCTAGCCGTAAAACGTGAAGAGAGAGCCTGGGGAAAAGGAAGGTGGAATGGATCCTCTAGGCTTAGAACCCTCAAATGATGAAAAGCATGCTATATGGTTGTTTTGAGCCTTTGGATGCTTCTCTGATTATTTTTGGATTTGGAGAAGATGTGAATCCATGCTCTCTACAGCCATGGATTCTAACTTTCTCATAGAAATGTGATTTTCCACATCTTTGCACCCACTTTTCACTACTTTCATCAAATAGGCTAGATCTTGGATTTCCATGTAAAATATGGAAAATCTGAGATCATTGGCCTTAGAATGAGTTTTTAGAAGTCCATGAGTTGTTTTTCATGATTTTAAATGGTTTTGGTCGAATCCACTTGCACACATACACTGATTTTGGCTTCTTATTCAAAGTTCTTCAAAAACAGGACAGATCTGTATCCTGTCTTGGAATGCTCATAACTTCATCCTCCGGATGAATTTTTGAGTGATTCCAAAGACATGTGATAGATTGGGAGGTCTATTTAATATCTGGAAAATTTCGTTTGCTTCCATGTAGCCAATTTTTGACACCATCTCTTCAAAGTTTGTAAGACAGTTCAGCCCAGATTGCTGAACTTGCCACTTTGATGGTGCACTATTTGCTCAGTTTTAATCCGTTTTATGTGATTCCAGTTTCTGAGTTTTCTTTGAGAAGTCTATTTTCATTTCCAACTGGTTTCAACGGATTTTGACCTGTTTTGTGCCTTGGGTGCTCAGTTGACTCAGAGGTGCTCGCTGGCGTAGTCCAGAGCTCATCTGTGGTCTTTTAGGCCTGTTCAAGAGAGCACACAAGTCACATCCAGATAGAGATTGGTGTGAGTTCTTTTCTTTGGAAAGATGGCACTACATACTTCCTCCATACCAATTTTTATGGATTTTTATTGAGCCAAACTCCACGAATAGGACTTTGAAAATGCCTACTTAACACTTTTTCTGAGTTATAACAGCAAATTTCATATGTGGATTTCTCTCTCGTGTCGAATCGGATTGAGCTGAATTTTTTACTGTATACTCTACTATATACCAGTTTTCAAATGGCTTTGGTTTCATTTGATTTAGATTTAAATTGAATGAGTTATGGTTTATCAAAGCTTTCAAGCTCTTTTGACCGAATTTCTCCAGATTTGCCTTGGCTTGATTTTCTTCATTTTTACTTCGATTTCACTTCACTCATGAAGTTTTAAAAGTGATGAATCCACAAAGAGAGTCTAAACTCATTAGACTTCTCAAGTGGAAGGGTCGCACATATTGTGCTTGTTAAGCACCTTTTTGTTAATTTTACTAGCAAACAATTTATAGCATAAGCAAGCATGTGGTAACCGTCTTAGACGGATGAGTGGGGGTGCCTAACACCTTCCCCCGCTCATAAATAATTCCCCGTACCCAATCTCTGGATTTTTCCTCATCTTAGAGCTACTTTGGCTCTATTTGACACCTATGAACCTTTTGGTGTCCATTCACACCTTAACTTGGATGGTGGCGACTCTATATCCTTTTTTTCCCCGCGTGACGATATCGGAGGTCATCCGAGTTGACATTTCCATGTCTCACAACGGGTCGCTGCAGCACAACCCGATACAGGAAGGCCTCACCAAGATACATGGTGGTACGCATACATGGAACACGGGATTCACCTAAAACAAAGACCAGCCCATTTCATTATCTAGCTAATGCATGGATCTACCCATAGCTATGATCGCTAGACACTAAAGCCAATCGTTAAAATAACCAATTCATTCTAATAGTGCCAACCATAGCATCAACACAACTCCAAGATACATGGAGGAAATCAAGAGTTCATCCCAAGGTACATGGGGAAGTCAAATCCTCAATCCAAGTTATATGGAGAGGAACCTGGTTTATCCCGAGATACACGGGTGAGAAAACCATCATGAAAAGCCTATGCAAGCCGAAGCCACCACTTTCCCAAGTAACCCACACACCACACATATAGATAATATATAAATTTATAGTGTTATTATATTGCAATTCAATATCAATATGGTTCACTGCAACAGATACACATTTTTAATTATTATTAATATAGTATACAAATATTCCAATAATAATACCTTTTTAATACTCACGGATCTCACATCAACGGTGATTCAATTGTTCAATAAAAATATGCATCGTCTAAAGCCATATGACCAAAAAGTAAATAGTTCCATTGTAATAAACCTTTTCCACATAATTTGTAATAAGTTACCATCTGTAAAGTTATTTACCCAATTACCATTCAAGTGGCGTACATAGGTATAAGCTTTTCTCTTTCAGCAATCGTAATTTTCCAATAGTAACAAGGGTGAATGTGGAGTTAAAGGTCTCCTTTGACCTTAAGATTTTGAAACAGCAAAGCAACCTCAACCAATTTCAAATTTACAAATTAACACCCTGCATCAACGACCCCTCTCCTTCCCTCTCTTCCGTAGAAAGCAAATCAACCCCAACATAGCATACTTGTCTCCCTCATTCAATTTTCTTTTTCTCTTTTATTTTATTCTTGCTTTCTCTCTCTCTCTCTCTCTCTCTCTCTCTTATCTCAAAGAACTAGACCAATTCCTAATCGACGTACACTCTTGCACTACACAGTAGCTCATTTTTCTTTCTTCTCAACTATTACGTTTTCTGCAACAAATTTTCTTCCCCTTTTTTTTTCTGTTTTTCTTTCATGACTGCTTCCTGCCTTGTCACTCTCTACACCTTTCATCCTCTACCCAATTTCTTTGTTGGTATTATAATAACAATTCAACAACCATGAACCTTTGACTCAACAATGTACCCATATTCTCTTTCTCTCTCTTCCGTGGGACAACAACAATTCCATTTCAACTAGCAAGGCTAACCTCATCTACAGTGATGGGTATATGTCTGAAACGAAAATACCCATCTTCTCCTTCTTCTTTAATAATCAAACTTGAGAACCCATCTTTCCTATTCCGATTCTCTCTCTTCCGAAACAACCCACTTGCTTCTCTTGTGATTCTTAACAACCGTACCAGTGTTTTTCTTTTTGCATGGCTATTGTCTCAGTCATACTCTCATCCAAACCATGGATTAAGCAAGTAAATCAATGAATAAACCCTCCAAATGATCAAGACAATAACAGAGCATAAAATCAAACCAACAACATTGCATATTGACTCAACAACATTGCAGTTTTTAACGTTTAATCCGAATCAATATGCAGGTTTTAATATTTGTTAAGGTTTACTGCTTACCTGCAATGTAACAGTAACCCCCCAAGCAAGGTTTCCTTCCTCTCTTCTTCGTCGTTTTCTCCAGCCGCTTAGCTCAAACAAAAACCCAAAAGCCAAGTCTCCAACGAATGCTCCAACCTAATTAACCCTATTTAAATGAATGATTCCCTGCTTCACCACCCCACACCACACACTCAAACCAGCCAATCACAACCCATATAAAATTTTGAATGATACTAACCTTTGTAATGGATCATCCACCGTTAGATTTTAACAAAACTCTTAATCTTGGCCTTCCATCTCATCACCTAAATAAATAATAACAATTAATAAATATATATTCTAAAATCTCCAAGATGAATGATTTTATTTATTTAATAAAATCCACAGATGTCACATAGAGTAATGGCCAATCATTATTATGATGAGTAAGAACATTTCTAATTTGTTCCCAATGCTGCTCTTTCTTTTTTCAACATGCTGCTCTTTTAGTTACAGGAACAGCTTTTTTTCAGGTAGTTATTGACATGCTGGTTACCATTGCATATGTTCCTTTTTCCATTGATACCAAGAACATTAGGCTTATGTAGAGGCATGCCATCCAGAGTTACAGGATAGTTTGTCCCAAATTTCCATTGAGTCAATCACTTTTATAACATAAAGTCAATAGGACAAAATTGGAAGTATTACCTGAAACTGGTTGTGACAATGTCAATTTTCTAAGTTATTGGTTGATTATTGGTTAGACAAATTGAGTTCTATAAGAAAATTGTATGAGTTATTGAGGCCAAACCTAGTCATATAAGATGGAGCTCATTGAATGAGTCTACCAAGAATCTAATAAGTTTTTTTGAGTTTCAGTCAAAACAAAAATGGCGCAATGAGTTGCATTGATCTCAAGGCAGTGTTCTGGCAAAAGGTCAGAACACTGCCTTGTTATGAAATTTTCTTTATCACACTTGGCAAGAAACTAGATATTTTACTAGACCTATTGGTCGAGCATGGCCTAGCTCAATTCCCTCATGTTTTTCTTTTTTCTTTTTGGTATCTAAGAAGCTTTGAGTTTTTGAGAATTTTATTATGTAAAGGTTAGAATTCTTGAAGGAGTTCTACAGGTTCTGTGATTGCAAGGGTTGGTGATGCAGGCAGTCCCCTTATGCTATTTTAAAGTAGTATTAGTTTATTGTTTCTTTTCACTATCTTGATGTCATCTTGGCCTTCTTTGTTACTTGAAATTTGAACTAAAATGTCTTATACTTTGTTCAAGGTAGTATTAGTTTTTATTGATTTGTTCTAATGGAGGGAACTTGTCTTTTTTCAGATTTGCATGAATAAAGATGTCTTCAGTGACTGCTTTTTGTTGCTACCCATTGCTCCAGCTGTTGCTATTGGAAGACGTGAATTTTTTTTGGTAGATTTTATGTAAAAATTCAAAGACATCAGATTTTTTTTTCTGTTATTTGTTTGAATTTCTGTTTTATTACATTTAATATGGATTAGTATCTGTTATTTGTTTGAATTTCTGTTTTATTACATATTTAATATGGATTAGTATGAAGCCTTTTTGGGTTCTTAATTCGTAGGGGCAAGGGGCAGGAGGTGGGGCAGCGGGTAGGGGCAGTAGGGGTAGCGGGCATGAGGGCAGCTGGGCAGGGGTAGCGGGTAGGAGGGCAGTTGGGCAGGGGCAGCTAGAGAAAATATTTTTTTAAACAAGATGGACCTTTTGTGGCGGTCACAAAACCGCCGCTAAACACAAAAGTAACTGCCGCTAAATGATTCAGTGACAGGCGAATCATCGGCGGACAAGCGTCGTTCGTCAGGACTTTTAGCGGCGGTCTTGGTCCGCCGCTAAAAGTCACTTTTTTGTAGTGGCACCCAGCCCAATCTGCGTCACAATATCCAATTAATTTCAATTGATTATGTGCCGGGAAGAATAATCCTTGGCCTGGGGCCTCCTTGGTTGCTGCATAAATTGACTAAGAGTGGAGATAGAATATGTGATATCTGGTCTCGTGATAGTAAGATAGATCAATTTCCCAACTATTCTGCGATAATGAGTTGGATCCTTGAGAAGGTCACCATCGGTTGGGGTTAACTTCAAATTTTGCTCTGTTAAAATGAAGAGAAGTGGAAGAAGAAAACGAGAAAGAATATTTTCTTAGTATTTCTTTGTACAATAGACATGTGATTTTATACAAATAAAGAATGTGTAAACTAAGCAACTGTAACCGATCCTTGCTAATTACTCCATTGATTACTCCATTGATTCCTACAATCACTCCTTAACGAGATGGGCAGTTTCAGTCTTATGGTAGTTTCAGTCTTATGGAAAGGTTTGATCCAATAAGGGATCCCCGAATTGTGGAGTGATTTGAACCAATAAGTAACCGTTGAATTGCTTTCCTTTAATAGGAGTAGTTGACAAAATCAAGAAATATCTGTGGGAACTAATAGTATGTTCTAGGTGCTCGTGATTGCTCAGAAATTACAGATTGACGGTGCTTTGAATCTACGATAAATTAAATCAGTAACAGAATATGCAGCAACACCAAAATATGAAATCAGTCCAATAGAAAGAGAACAGGGTTTTATTGTCTATGATGTATCAATTAATAGTGACAATCTAATCAATGAATTTATTTCTCGAAAAAGTAATCCCTTTCAATAACTTTCCAAATGAAAATGAGGAATATAAGTTCAGAGTTCAGACTAAATATATATATAAAAAAAAGGAAAAAAAAGTCGGAAACTTTGAAAACCTCTCAGCTCAACTTCCAAAGGGCAATGAGTACTTGACTGGGCGGAAAAAGAAATAAGTTGAAGGAACACAATAGCAGCGGATTTAGAAAGGGTGAAAGCATGGTTTGTTAAATTCTATCTTTCTCCGTCACCAAATCTTTCTGTGGTGTCTTAAATTCCGTTCTCGCCACCATTTCTTGCCTTTTTCGCTTCAATAATTTCTGGTATGAAGATCACTCTAACGACCAATAATTTCTTGTGTACCCGCCGCTTAGGATTTGTTTTAGGATTGCCTGGTCTTACATTAATTCTTCGTTAGGGTTCATCATCCTACTTCTCTAACCTCGTAATTCCTTGGTTGCTGCAAAGATCATCACCACAAAGAAAGAAACTGCTGTGGGTGCCGCAAGGCCCGCTATTCAGTTGAGCTCACGTGACTTTACTCCAAAAAAAATAAATAAATAAACAAGGGTAAATTACACTTACCTCCCTTGAGGTATGCTATAATTACACTTACCTCCCTTGAGGTTTCTGAAATAACACTTTCCCCCCTTGAGATTTGTGTATGGGTCAAAATAACTCTTTCATTGAAGTTTCCGTCAAAACAGTAGTGATAGTTAGTAAAATAATTTAAACTGGACAAGATTACCCCCATTTAAGTTAAATGATAGTTATGCCTTAGGCCATTAAAATTTTTGTTCTTATCTTTATGAAGGGGTAATCTTGTCGAGTTCAAATTATTTTACTAACTATTACTACTGTTTTGACGGAAACTTCAATGAAAGAGTGTTATTTTGACCCATACACAAATCTCAAGGGGGGAAAGTGTTATTTCAGAAACCTCAAGGGAGGTAAGGGTTCTCGACATAAAATTTTTGTCTCTTGTATAAGGTTTGCTTGATTTTTCTGCCCATTTATTCATTAATTTTATTTCTGAAGCTGATATATATTGCTCATTAATTTTACACAAAGAAATATTGAGAAAAGTCCGGTGCGTGCAGGATATTGTTGTTCACCCTAACAACGTATATATCAGTAATAAAAAAAAAAAATAATACGCTAGCTTCTCCATATTCATGATCGATCATGACAACAAATTTTTGCATATATAAGAGGGTGTTTGGTAACGTGTTGAGAAACCGTTTTTCGGTTTTTAAACACAGAAAACTAAAAACATGTTTGGTATTCTTCGTTTTCAAACTGTTTTTTAAAAAAACAATTCAAAATCATCACCGTTTTTAAAAACTGAAAATATGGGTTTTTGAAAACCCAAAACCGTTTTTTTATTTTTTGTCGATGGCAATTTTGTAATATTTTTATTTGAATTCTCCCGACACTCATCGTCTTCCTCGGAGACGGGGTCTTTGGCCAGTATCTCTTCAATGGAAGTAAAACTCGATCGCGCGCTTACCTTGCACAGTGGCTCTAGGACAAGAGAATCCGTCGTTGGCAAGCGTTATATTGGACGGCAACGGAACAGCGGGAGCCGCAACTCCGAATTGGGTACCTATTAATTCGATTTGAACCTGCATCTGGGTAAGATCTCCGGCATTCTCGATCGCTGTCTTGAGATCAGTGAGGGGAAATCCAGCAAAAACGGTCCCGTTAGTGACGTTGGTCGGAAGACTAGTACCGTCGGTCGAAACAGCATGAGAAGCCGAAACCAAGAACTCATTGTGTTTAAACCCAACAAAAACCTTCCACGATTTGAGCTCATCGAGGCCGTTGTTGAGGATTGTGAGAGTCGACTTAAACTTGTAAGCTTGGCGAGATGGGTCGGACCTGATGACGGTTGGGAGGCGCTCCCCTGAGACATAGGTGTACGACAAGAAGATGCCGTTGCAGGCATCGACGGCCGGTGCCGGGGGCTTGAGGTTGAGATCAAGACTGAGAACCGGGGGAGAGAAATGACAAAGATGAAGACGAAGAGAAGCTTGAATGCCATTTTTTTTTGGTCTCAAGTTTCAAGTATGAAAAGAGAGAGATCCGAAAGGGAGAGATGAAAACTTATAGTGAGAAGGAAAGAAAGAAGAGCGAAGGAAAGCGTGATAACGCGTATGGTGAAGAAATATAGCTTGATAGAAGCTGTATTTTGTAAATAAAATTTTAATAGGTATTTAGTTCTCTTCGGTGCCGGCTTTCAGTGGTCATGAACTTCGACGCAGAATAAAAAAGAAATAAAGTGAAGGGAAGAAGAGGTCGTGTTTGATCTGTTCGTTTCGTTCTATCGATCTGAGACTGCGTATATGGAAGAAATTTTCTAGATTTTGGAAATCGAATCGGCAATGACATAGAAGGGAGCCAAACAGGTTTTTTTTTATATTTAATATTGTAATAAAATTATTCTGCCACACCACTGCCAAACAGTAATGGTTACCAAACAGGTTTTTTGTCACCTGTTTTCAAAATCCTAAAAAAACAGTAATGGTTACCAAACGGGTTTCCTGTCACCTATTTTCAAAAACTCAAAAACAGTTCAAACCATTTTTAGTTTTCAAACTGTTTTTAAAAAAAACGTTACCAAACGGCCTCTAAATTATTACCAAAGATAAATATGAAAATTACAATAAAAAAGGAAAAAAAAAGAAGAAAATAAAAGAAACATATATATTAATGTTAAAACACCCCTTTCCACCATCATATTTAACGGCATCAGCTACTACATGAAAGGGTAATAAGGAAATTAATCCATGGACCATGGATATACTTATTTTGAATTCTATTAAATGTTAGTAAACAAATTGCAATTGTTGCATAGGCCAGAGGAAGCTATTAAGTTCCTCTAGTTTGATGGGTACACATGCACGGGCAGACGTGGCTTTGCGAGTGCATGCAGCGGTTTCCCTAGAGAGAGATCGTTTGGTGACTCAGAGAGGTCGATGCTCGCAACCCCAGGTGGAGCACCCCAACTGAACCCTTGAAGAACCCTAGCCAAGAGCATGACAGTCATTACAGACCCAAGTGCAGCCCCCATGCACCCACGACGTCCCGTGCTAAATGAGATGAACCGCAACTCCGGCTCAAGAAGCTCCACCTTACCCAATCCATCGTTCAAGTGCCGCTCTGGCTTGAACTTCATGGGCTCGTCCCAAACTTTAGGGTTCCGACCAAGACCCGATCTGCTCAACAAAACGTGGCTATCCTTCGGGATGAAGTAGCCTGCAACCGTGGTGTCGGCGAGCGAAACATGTGGAAGGTTGAAGGGTGCGATTGGGTGGAGCCGGAACGCTTCTCTCGCGCATGCCTTGACGTAATTCAGCTGCGAGAAATCAGACTCTTGAACTAGCCTTTCCCTTCCAACGACCCTGTCGATTTCATCCACAGCTTTTTCGAGTACCTCAGGCTGGTTTATCATCTCTGCCAATGCCCACTCCACTGCGTTTGCTGGATTGTCCACCGATGCATAGATGAAATCCTGTAAACATGAGCAACATTAGCCACTTACGTTTGCCATAGAAATATTTAAGAACAACGCAAATGATATCAATCCAAAAACAATAGTGAACATCCTTTGATGTGAATGGATAATTTTGGGGCAGGGCTGTCGGCCAGTGCAGTCCCACCTAGCTCTAGTCCTTATGTTGTCCAAAGTTCTTACAGACAACCTGCGTTGGGCCTAGAAATGTAAATCGGACAAGAGCCCATTGAAATCCTGTGGGACCTTTATCTATAACCTTATGTGAAGCCTGTGCCTCGTAGATAAAGGTCCTAGAGAATATGAACCGTGGGGCCGGGTCTTTTATACTTGACCAAGCTGACCTAAAAAGGATGCAGCTCTAAGCCTAACTAAATCTATGTAATCACCTACGTGAAGATCTGCTTACGGCAGAGCAGTCCGAGAACGTAGGGAAATCTAAACCAGTTCCTTCTAAGTGACTATAGAGAAAATCAAGACGTATTATTGTATTACCGCAGTTTGTGCCTTGATCTCTTCTGTTGATAGTAGTGGACTACCATTGCAGTCCTTGATTGAAACAAGAACATCAAGAAGGTCCTCCTGCACCTTCTTATTGCCGGTCCGCCATTGTTGTATTCTTCCGTCGATCACCTGGTCATGGTACTTGTTAATAACTTCAACAGCCTTTTTGACGATCTTTTCATGACCATCCAAATCCAACCACCTCAGGGAGGGCACGTAGTCAGACACACAGAAAGCATAGAGAAAGGAAAGCACAGTGAAGAGAGCATCGACGTGCTCTTCTTCTTCAACACCGGCACCTCCGTCCTCCCGACCCTCTCCGAAATATCTTTTGTTGAACATCAACTTCCTTATGACGTTGCCACTGTATTGCCGCACCAAAGCTCTCACATTGATGACTGCACCGATCACTTCATCGTTTATGCAGTTCTTGCATTGGTTGTAAACGAATCGAACGAGGTTATCAGCCTCCTCCACTCGCTTATCATGGAGCCACCGGAGTCTTGCAGGATTGATCACCTCGGAGGCGATCACCCTCCTCATCTTCTTCCATTGTTCCCCCCAGGGAGCAACAGCAATGGACAAGAATCCACGGCTTGAATAATCCGTTGCCATGGTAATAGGCCTAGATGCAAACACTGCATCTTGTTTCTTCAGGAACTCCGAACCAAGCTGGGGACAAGTTACGGGAATGACATGGACATTGCCTAGACGGAAACAGGCAATATCCGTATTCTTCTCCTTCATGAAGCCAAGTATCCACCGAAATGCTGGCTTGTTTTTCATCATCTCAGGCATGTTTCCCATGATTGGCCAGGGTACCGGTCCGGGAGGCAGTGGGGTATGATTACCCTTTTTGTGGATTTCAGGTCGGAATTGGACAACAAGGACGAGAAAGGAGACCAAGAAAAGGAAAAGGAGTGCAATGTTGGAGCTTTGGGTGGTGCTCACAAGGATATCTGCAAGAAAGGTGGTGGTGATGGTGGCCGCATAGCATGGGAACAGATTTGAGGAAGTCAATTGGGAGGTGGTGTTATTCATGGCTACTTGTTGGAGATAGGGTTTTGATGTTCTGGGGGTGGTTGCAGAGGTGGTGAGAAGATGATTATTCTCAGTAGCTAGCTTTCACAAGTACTACTGAGTGCAGGATGAGTAGAGAGGATGGGTCTTGCAAGAGAAGAGTGGGGATATTTATAGTTGTTTTGCTGAAGGGAACTCATATGACACTTCTTTATCACATTCGAACTATCCTCCATGTGGGATGACTTTGTTTTAAAGTCTACACATTAACAAATGGATGTAGACTGTAGGCACCCAAATACCAACACAGATGGTCAGAGTAGACTTTGAATCAAGATCCCTGCACGACATGCCTGTATTCATGGTTACGACTTACGAACACGTGTATATGTCTGTGTGTAATATTGTTCCATATAGACCATAAATTTCCGTAAGAAGTAACTCGGAAAGAGCATTGTTCTTTGGCTATGATAGATTCATTAGATGAAACTTCATCCAGATTACAAGCTTATTAGGCTAAAACGTGAGCCAGGTCTTTACAAAAGCCTCTACTGAAGTTTTTGTTATGTACTCGATCGATTCGTAAACTAATGTTAGACGTTAAGAATATGAATGTGAGTAGTGAGTTCTCATCTGAAAGGCTTTACTAATTAGATGATCCTGACCTTCCACGTAATGGCTAGTATGTGCCATTTATATAGTTGGAATGTCACCCATGGCTGCACGGTTGAGCTATGGTGAATGAGTACCATGTAATCCATGGCTTCTTCTTTCTATTGTTTTATATAGGAGTCTGTTTACGTTAATTTTCATTTTTCACTACGTTCTATTTCGTCTGGAACGCAGCTCTCATGATTTATATAACCGCCCTCTTCAACCCCGCCATAACAGAAAAATGAAAATTTAATTAGCTGAAGGACTGATATATTATCGTCAGTGCTTTCATGTAGCGTTTCATTCAACAGACCACCTTGGATCAATTGAAATTTTATCTTTATTGCTAAAAAAATCACCTCAACCGATCATGACTTGAAGTTATTCAAATAGAACCTTTCTTAATTCGCCATTCGAAGAGATTCTTCTGATGGGATTCATCAACGGAGGGGTTTCGGTGTAGCGCAAATTTCACTTTCTGAAATATTCATTTTAGTTTTTCCTCACATCACACTATCACAGGCTGTTTCCTCACTGTTTCCTGGCAAAAGGGATAGCTTCCTTGAATCCCCAGTTGCTTCTTTCCCCCCTGGATATCGAAAGATCACGACGACCAACTGACGCTTATTCTTAATCTTCACCCAGTTGCAATATATTATGTCTCTCTAATGACTTCCGAGAAAGTAAACGCAAGAAATGAAAGATTAGATTGGATCTTATTGGAAGTCTATGCTGCTAAGTTGTTATTAATAATATCTTAGTCTTCAAGAGAATCAGCATCGTTTTGTTTACATGCTTAAATCTATTTCTTTGCGTAATTCAACAAATTAAACCGTTTAACGAGGCAAGTCAATTCAGTTAAGCGGATCCAACTTTGATTCTGGTTAAAAGAGCCGCCTTGTTCGTTTTTTTTCTTTTCCTTGTTATTTCCCTTGCATTTTTGCCACATGGTAACTAGCAAAGGAAGAAAGAGGGAAGAGGAACCTCCGGAGGGGGTATTTACAGGATGAAATCTTCTGAAATTTCCCCAGCATTGATTAATGCTGTTGGAATGAAATGCTACCATGTGGAAGCATCCTACTCCCACACCAGGCGACAATGCCCGGTGATTGAAATCATCTGCAGTGTGCTGCATGTGATTGTGAGAGGCTGTTGTCATATGGAGCATCTTCAATGTTTCAAGTGAGCTGTACTTGAAACATTTTCACAATAAAAAAACACTGACCATGAAATGGCAACATCTTATAGCCATAGTAATTTGCAATGCAGTAAAATATTGGTGAAGATATTTCATCCCCAATACAACACCAACTAATAAAAGGTGGCATGAGTAGTTGTGGGTTCATGCCTACAAGTTCCTGAAACGAGGATTGAATATGTCCAGCACTTGCCGTTGTTTCCTTGTCTTAAAAGCTAAAATCGTTGCATTCATTTGAAAACGCCTAATTGGCGCATCGGTTAGCATGAGCCTTGAGGCTGCAATATATTAAGAGAGAATGAATACTTTGTTTTGCACCAAATAAGACCTTTAAAGAGATGAACGTGGTTACCACATGTTAGCCGCCCATATACTGAATTTATTTTTTATGCTTCTTAGATTTGCAACTGACTATGAAACACAGCAGGGATGAAGTTAGGTCATAGACAACACCATGTTCCCGTAACGCATTGATTGATGATGGAATATTGGGTGCTTCTCTCCTATTTCGCCTGTTCTCTCATTTTTAAACTGGTTTTGATCGAGTTGGTGACTTTAGATTAATAGAATCTTGTTTTAATTTATTACATTCTTGTGGGAAAAAAGCTAGGGAAAAAAACCACAGAAGATGCAAAGGATGCTTTAGTTGACAATAATACACATATAAGTGGCCATTTTATGCCACTTGAAAAACTATTTTAGGAAAATGCAGGTCTTATTTGAGAAGTTTACAGCCACGAATTGGCACATGGCATAAGCCTTAACAGAAGTAGACTTCTTGATCGCCCTCTTTTTTCAAACATAATTCTTTGATTACTAGTTTGTTGAACAGTGTTCATATTCAATTACCATAAAAAGTCTATTAGAGTCGTATAATACGAGGCTGATGTGTGTACAGCCTTCCTTCCCTTGGTAGTAGAGAATGTAATAGAGGGTTTCTAATCTTCCGAAGGACCAAAGGTAGGAATGCACCACAGGGTACCATTCCTATAGATACCTCTATTTTTTTCCAGACTCTGCTCTTAATTTCAGTAATCTTTAATGCAAATCCAATCAAATCAAAGAGCACGCAAACCTTAACCAATCAAGGACCCATTAGGACACACACTTGGTCCTCGTTTGGCATTCATTTTTTATTTTCGAATGAATTCCATGAACTCATTTCCGAAGAATGGGTTTGAATGATTTGAAGAGAATATGAGTTTAAAGTTTAGTAACCAACTATTCGCACTTTTAGAAGTTACAAATATTACAAGTTTGACATTATTATAACTTAAAAGAAGTTCTCATATATGATAAGAAATGACAAATCTGTCATTGTCATATAAAGGAGTTTTTAATTCAAGTTTTAAGTTTATGTTTTAGAACTTATAAATGTCACAACGATGCCATCCTACTTTTGCAAAATGCGTTTTGAAAATCTAAATACAGGTCTAGAGGTGATTCATCTTTGTAGTATATTTTTAAAACTTATTTTCGGAAAATCATTCACAAATAGAACCAAACACTTATAATATCCCTGTAGCTCATTACAAGCCATGGAATGAAAGATTAGATTGGATCTTCTTGGAAGTCTGTGATGCTAAGTCGTTATTAATAATTTCTTAGTCTTCAAGAGAATCAACCTCGTTTTGTTTACATGCTTAAATCTATTTCTTTGCGTAATTCAACGAATTAAGCCTTGTAATTTTCAACTGAGATGGACGATTGGTGGGGAACTCGATTTGAAAATTTTAAATTTTAACGAGGCAAGTCAATCCAGTTAAGCGGATCCAACTTCGATTCTGGTTAAAAGACGACTTCTTATTTGTTTTTTTTTTCCTTTTCCTTTTCCTTGTTATTTCCTTGCATTTTTGCCACATGGTAACTAGCAAAGGAAGAAAGATCGAAGAGGATCCTCAAGGGGTATTTACAGGATTAAGTCTTCTGCAATTTCCCCTGCATTGGTTAATGCTGTTGGCATGAAATGCTGCCATGTGGAGGATCTCATGCCAACAACCATAACCAATGCAGGGAAAAATTGCACGTTATTTTAACCCTACATTAGGCCATATCATCTACATCCCACCCTACACGAATGTATCTTGCCATAGGGTTGTACAAGGTATCTAGTCTGAAGATGATACAGGATTATCATTTACAGTTGAATCCGTAGGATGGTTCAACTTAATCAATAGTTGTTTTCCACACAGGCAAGCAACAATCCTGAAAGAGTCGGAAAAAAAAAAACGCTTTCATTTTTTAATGCAGGAGAGGAATTTTTAGGACTATTGCTTGCCAAACCAACGAATGGTTACAGTTGAACCCTCTTATGGGTTCAACTGTAGATGATATCAATCCAATGATACACCCCATGTATCCCACGATTAGGTGGATGCATGGCATTGGGCCTACGGTCCCTCCTTGCTCCCTGAGGGACAATAGGTCATATTGAGATGAAATCGTTTGCAATTTAAGTTGGCTTGTTGTTGGAGTGAGATACTTCCACTTGGAGCATCCCACAGTCAGTGTTTTTTTTTTAAAAAAAATTTAAAAAGTTTCATGTGCCATCCATATAGTAAAACACTAATTGTAGAATGCTCCATGTGGAAGCATATCCCACTCCCACACTGGGCTACAATCAATCCAATGGGTTGAAATCTTATGCAATGCTTTACTACATTGCAAACTGTTGAGGTTGTAAGATGTTGCCATATAGAGTATCTCACGATCAATGTTTTTTCAATTGAACACTTGAAATATTTAAAACAATAAAAAAACACTAATCATGAGATACTCCACATGGCAACATCGATCTCACAGCCATAGCAATAACATCGCAGAAGATTTCATCCCCAGTCCAACACCAATTAATAAAAGGTGGCATGATTTGTGCGTCCATACCTACAAGGGTTCCTGAAACGAGGATGAATGTATCCACTACTTGCCGTTGCTTCCTAAAAAGTTCAAATCATCGCATTCATTTGAAAACGTCCAAGTGACGCATCGGTTAGCATGAGCCTTGCCACTGCAATATATTAAGAGAGAATGAATACTTGGTTTTGCACCAAATAAGACTTTTTAAGTGGGAAGGGAAGGAGAAAGGGAAAGAAATGAACATGGTTACCGCATGTTAGCCGCCCATATACTGAATTTATTTTTTCTCATTAATTCTTAGATTTTCAACTGATGATGAAACACAGCACGGATCAAGTGAGGTCATTTTTTTTTTTGGGTGGAAATCAAGTGAGGTCATAGACAACACCATGTTCCCGTAACGCATTAATTGATGATGGAATATTGGGTGCTTCTCTCTTCTTTCATCTGTTCTCTCATTTTTACACCGGTTTTGAGATGGTGGGGTTTGATTAATTATACCTTTAATTGGCTTGTCTTGGTGCAGTGTCCATGCGATACAGGGAAATTTCCTTCATCAATGCTACAACTTTGAAGGGCTTTTCAAGGGGTGCATTCGAAAGGTTCTCTTGGAATAAGGAGAAACGAAAAGATGGAAGTGTCTCCAAGAAATTAATATGAGGGACTTTTAGAAAATTGATTATAGAATCTCGTTTTAATTTATTACATTCTTGTGGGAAAAAGCTAGGGAAAAAACCACAGAAGATGCAACGGATGCTTTAGTTGGCAAAAATACACATATAAGTGACCATTTTATGCCACATCAAAAACTATTTTAGGAAAATGCAGGTCTTATTTGAGAAGTTTACAGCCACGAATTGGCACATGGCATAAGCCTTAACAGAATTAGACTTCTTGATCGCCCACTTTTTTCAAACATAATTCTTTGATTACTAGTTTGTTGAACAAACTGTATTCATATTCAATTACCATAAAAAGTCTATTAGAGTCGTATAATACGAGGCTGATGTGTGTACAGCCTCCCTTCCCTTGGTAGTAGAGAATGTAATAGAGGGTTTCTAATCTTCCGAAGGACCAAAGGTAGACATGCACCACAGGGTACCATTCCTATAGATACCTTTATTTTTTCCAGACTCTGCTCTTAATTTCAGTAATCTTTAATGCAAATCCAATCAAATCAAAGAGCACGCAAACCTTAACCAATCAAGGACCCATTAGGACAAACACTTGGTCCTCGTTTGGCATTCATTTTTTATTTTCGAATGAATTCCATGAACTCATTTCCGAAGAATGGGTTTGAATGATTTGAAGAGTATGAGTTTGAAGTTTAGTAACCAACTATTCACTCTTTTAGAAGTTACAAATATTGCAAGTTTGACATTATTATAACTTAAAAGAAGTTCTCATATATGACAAGAAATGACAAATCTGTCATTGTTACAATGATGCCATCCTATTTTTGCAAAATATGTTTTGAAAATCTAAATACAGGTCTAGAAGTGATTCATCTTTGTAGTATATTTTTAAAACTTACTTTTGGAAACTCATTTCCAAATAGAGCCAAGCACTTATAATATCCCTGTAGCTCATTACATGGAATGAATTCTCAAAGTGAACGAGTGTTTTTCAAATTTAAGGTGGCTTAAGCCCTTCAACTCAATTTGAGTGTTTTTACAAGTTTAAAATGTTAAAACTTTAAATGCTTTGCTAATATGGACCCGCGCCTGGGCCACGGTTCCCAATGAATGATTCCAGACCCCGGTCTATGCATTCTAAGTAGACCATAGACTGTGGCCCATGACTTTTTTTTTTTGAAGACCGACTGTGGCCCATGACTACTAGCGATGTAGCATGCAGGCATGAATAAACTCTTCAGCTGCTTAGAAACTGACACGTGCATGGCTTTTTTTTTTTTTTTTTTTTTGACTCTTTTCCTTCTTCAGATTTTCTTTTTTTTTTTTGGTAAGATCCTTCCTCTTCTGATAAGCCTAAAACCTTAGAAAAAAGGTGTTTAATAAGCAGTAAGGACATAACAATCACATTCACCAAGGATTACAGTTTCAGTTTCGATAACCGTGCCGCCATTTGAAAAAAACGGCACGCCGGAGAAAAATTGACGAAACGGCAGAAAAACGGATTTTTTGAAATTCTATCGAAATTTTGCCGGCGTGCTGAAAATTTCAACAAAACTCAATTTTTGAACGTTGTTTGGATAAAAAATGAGTTTTTTTACAGTTTCGACGGAATTTCGCCGGGGTGCCGCCGGCGTGCCAAAAATTTCGGGAAAACGCATTTTTTGAATGCCGTTTGGTTAAAAACTGGATTTTTTTAAGGTTTCGACGAAATTTCGCCGGCGTGTCACCAACGTGCTGAAAATTTCGCTAGAAATCATTTTTTTGTTTTTTTTGGCTAAAAATCAAACCATATTCATAATTAGGATGATTAGAAGTTTATCATACATGAAAACACATTAGTATATGTGATTTCCATCACTAAATTAATAATAATTGTAATACTTAAGTACAGTAATATCATGCAAGCAACTGAATCGACAAATTGACAAGTAATAGATAATAATGAATCGAGCAAAGTGCAAAAAATAATAAACAATTAACATAGTATTCAAGTCATACAATAATCATACCAGGCATCAATAATGGAACGAGTGACGGCCCGGCTGGAACATAGGAGACTCAGACCCTGCCTGCTCCCCGATGTAGTGGCAAAAGCGCTTCCACGACATCCGATAAATGTATTTTTTTCTTGAACAACCTTACATGGTATTCGTATTGCTCCTAAGACATGTGTCCAATAATACCAACGGGAGGGAAGTCGGGATAATAACTGCACAAGCTATCTGCCTCTGTATCTGACTCTGTCTCGGGTTGAGGAGATGCCGGTGGTGGAGGATAAGCAATAACACCGTATCCAATGGGCATCACTCCACCCGGTGCGGCGTAGTATCCATATGGATGTGGGTTCACTGGAAATATCCCAAAAGGATCAACAGGCTGCATATGCTGTAAGTCAGGATACCCATAGCTACTGGTGTCTGACGACTCTGCTGAACCAGGCTGCTGAGGATAATGATACGAGTCATAATGTCTGTGGCCCTGATGTGGATAATGGTCCCCATAAGATGAACTGGATCCAACATCCAGCGATCCAAAACTCTCTGCTATAGAAGAGTCGTCCTCGTGCACGTCGGTATGATGCTTTCCTTTGTCCCTCACCCGAACTTGTACCGGTGCCCCTCCTACTGCCCTCATGGTCTCAGTCCTATGTGGCATGACTATATCCCGCCTCTCCAGTAAACAGATTCAAACCTGGGGCACTAGTGGGAGGCAGCGTGGCATCATCATCATCATCGTCTGACCCATCACTATCATCATCATCAGATGCCTCATCATCATCAGATGACTCATCATCATGTGCTCGTGAGGATGAGGCAGGAGCAGGGGCTGGGGCTACCTGTGATGGTGCAGCTGAAACTGATGGGGGAACAACCCTAATCAGTCGATCAAATGAGTCTCCACTGTGCTCCCCCCTCTCCTCCTCCATGACGGCATCAACATCTATGCCCATATCTTTAGCTGCACGTCGGATGACTGGGCTAGGGCTACCATCTGGCTCGTCCATCTCAGAAATACATCTAACCCACTCTGAAAATGGATCCTCCTCGTCAATCTCATTGCTGAATAATACCTCCAGAGGATCTCTGATGGGCGTAGTATGCTGCTCAAACTCTAGCTACTTCGTCCGTAGCTTCATATTGTAGTGACAAAATACGAGCTTCTGCAATTTGGTGTACGCCAATCTGTTCCTCTGCTTTGTATGAATAAGAGCAAATGTGCTCCAATTCCGCTCACATGAAGAAGAAGACGCCGTCTGACCTAGGATCCTAGCTGCCAACTTGCGCAAAGTTGGCGTATCATACTCGTACATCACCCACCACTCACCTGTGATCCGAAAAAACAATAATAGTTTATTAAAATTTATTCATATAAAGGTTAATGACATCATTTCATTTATTATGAAGTTACTTACATGGCATCATCTCCTCCCTCGATGCAATCGCCGTGATCGATCCGAATGATCCCAATGCATCTCTAAACTTTATCAACTGCAAAAACCAAACTTAAATGTTAGTATTTATTAAATAATAAATACTAATTACAGTGAGGAAATATCCTATTCTTAATCCTACCTCATTTCCGAACTGGGCAGCCGCATTCGAGTCAGGATCTAACTTCATAAATACTTCGTGCACTGCGCTACATAACTGTGGAATTTTGCCGAGCCCGTGCTTGTAGTGATACTTGGGGTTCAGATAGTATGCTGTATGAAAGGAAAATTTTAGTATAATGACAATTAACAAATTATAACATAAATGCAATAAAACGTAAAATTTATTCATACTTACCAGCCGTATGTAGCAGATGCAACAAAGTCTTATACCATCTCGCATCAATACTCTTGTGCAACCATAGGTACGAGTCAGGCTGTGTAGCTTCAATCTGGTTCTTCATGACTCTCATGCACTCATATATGGACCCTATCGTGGGATAGGTATCCGTATCAACAATCATCAATACACGGTATATAGGCTCCAAGTATCCCACAATGGCACGGACATCATCCCAAAATCTAGCCCCCAATACAATGGCCTCGACTCTCTTGCCTACTACCGTTCTGCTATGAGAGGAATTACACCATGCCTTATTAGTAAACAATGACCTCAGTCCAGCCCGATGCTTTAAAATACTCTCTAAGGCAATGAAGTTCGTGCCAAATCTGGTAATACCAGGCCGAACTATGTCTCCACCACATATCTCTCTCATCTTTGCTAGTAAAAAGTTGTGGTTGTAGATAAATGTCGTCATGGCTTGAGCACATACTAGAACATCCGATACTCTGCTCCTCTTTGCAATCGCCTCCAACATCAAGTCGATGCAATGCGCCGCACACGGTGTCCAATATATATTATATTTCTCCTGTATGATCTTTCCAGCCTTCTTATAATTGCTTCCATTATCTGTGACAATTTGGACCACATACTGCGCACCGATCTCAGCAATGACCTCCTCAAGTAGCTATGCTATATACACTCCTTCCTTTATGTACTCTGATGCGTCCATTGATCTTAAGAAGACTGCCTTCTGTAGACACCCCAAAATTGCACGATTTTTGATAAGTCTCGAATGAGAGAAATATTTTATTGGGAATTTCAATTCTTAGCATTGGGTTTGATATCCTTAACCCATTTGAATCCAAAGCCGCAAAGGAAAAGGCCCGAATTCAATATTTTATGCAAAGTCAAACTTTTTCGGGTTGAATTTTGTTGACTTTTGACCCCAGAAAATGAAATCTTTTTTAAAGCAAGATTTGAAGATAATTTTTCCCGGTAATCAGGTTTTTAGTAATGTTATTGCATAAATGAATTTTTTGAGATTTTTAATCTTGATAAATACCTTTGTATCAACATGTTGAATCTTTTTACTGGACCTGAAAAACCGGAATTTAGCCTGGAACTGGAAAGTTGACTTTTTATTCACTTGGAATTTGGGTTTGGAAATATTTTTAATGGATTCAAATGGGGGGGGGGGGGGTGTTTGCTTATTTACATGTAATATCTTAAGTAAATGGAGATTAAAAAATACGAGGACATTTACTTAAACGATATTAAATGTAAATAAGCCTGGCCTGTGCAGCTAAGGCTCAAAACCAACCAAAAATATGCTGACCGTAGTATATGTGCGGTTTTGGTTAATTTGGTCTGAACCGCCCTGTATATGCGGTTTCAACCGCACACACAGCACGGTTGATATTCATGCTTATCGCGCGGGCTGCCCGGAAGCTTCGGCCGTTGAGACACGTCGACAGCAATCATGACGAGCGTAACTGAATTGAAACCGCCCTGTATGTGCGGTTGAGATGAATTTGCATAGAAACCGCACATATAGTGACGGTTCTGTTCAAACCGCACTGAGTATACGGTTTTGGCTGTTTCAGGGATTTGCGAAATGGCTCGATCTCTGAGCCTTATTTACGCACATTACCTCTCTCTCAAGGACTTGAACTCCCTGTTTTACCCTCCGAAACTTGCTGAATTACTCCAATTCAAACCTTGGAGGAGAATTGGAACAATCTAGAGAGATTTTTGGACATACCCTTGGGACTTTTCTAACCTTGGCTTTGCCTATAAATAGAGGGGTCCTCCTCTTGCAAATGGCTGATAATTTGAAGCTTGGAAACTCTGCAAGAAGAGGGGAAACTCTGCTGGATTGCTGCCTCAAGTGCTCAAGTCATCAAAGGTAAAGCTCCATTTGGTTTTATTGCCTCCTCTTTACATTTCCAACTCCCAACTTCTACCTTTCTGTAGTGTAAGGCCTTGGGTGTTGTTTTGTAGCCCCAAACCTCTTCCAAAGTACCTGGGAATCCTCTCTAACCGTAAAACGTGAAGAGAGAGCCTTGGGAAAAGGAAGATGGGATGGATCCTTTAGGATTAAAACCTACATGTGATGAAAAGCATGTTTAATGGTTATTTTGAACCTATGGTTGCTTTTCTGATTTGATCATGTTTTAGATTTGGAGAAGAGATGTGATCCATGCTATCTATAGCAATGGATTTTAATTTTCTCCTAGATATGTGTTTTTACCGATATCACACACTTTTTCACTATTTTGCATCAAATAGGCTAGATCTTGGATTCTCCATGCTCAATATGGAAAATCTGAGATCTCTGGCCTTAGAATGAATTTTTAGGACTTCATGAGTTGTTTTTCATGATTTCAAGTTATTTTGATCGAATCCACTTGCACACATGCACTGGTTTCACACTTTTACTCAAGGTTTTTCAAAACAGGGCAACATCTGTACCATGTCTTAGAATGCTCATAACTTCATCCTCCGGATGAATTTTTGAGTGATTCCAAAGACATGTAATAGATGGGAAAGCCTACTTTGTATCTGAAAATTTTCACTCATTTTTATGAAGCCAATTTTTGACACCATCTGTTCAAAGTCTGTAAGTCAGTTCAGCCCAGATTGCTGAACTTGCCGCTTTGATGGTGCACCATTTGCTCAGTTTTAATCCGTTTCGAGTGATTTCAGTTTCTGAGTTTTCCTTGGGAAGTCTATTTTCATTTCCAACTGGTTTCAGTAGATTTCAATTTGATTTGAGACTTGTGTGCTTGATGGACTCAGAGCTGCTCGCTGGCATAGTCCAAAGCTAGTCTGTGGTCTTCTAGGCCTCTTCAAGATAGCACACAAGCCACATCCGGATAGAGTTTGGGGTGAGGCTTATTTCTTTGGAAATATGGCACCACATACTTCTTCCATACCAATTTTCATGGATTTATATTGAGCCAAACTCCACGAATAGGACTTTGAAAATGCCTACTCATCGCTTTTTCTAAGTTATAACAGCAGATTTCAGATGTGGATTTCTCTCTCATTTTAGGTCGGATTGAGCTGAATTTTTTACTGTATACTCTACTATATACCAGTTTTCAAATGGCTTTAGTTTCAATGGATTTGGATTTAAATTGAATGAGTTATGGTTAATCGAAGCTTTCAAGCTCTTTTAGCCAGATTTTGCCAAATTTGCCTTGAATTGATTTTGCTTCAATTTTCACCTTGATTTTTACTCACTCATGAAGTTCTAAGAGGTAATATATCCATGGAGAGAGCTCATATTTATTGGACTACTCATGTGGAATAATCACTCACATTTTGCTTACTTTTAAGCAATCCTTGTCCCTTTTGATTAGCAAACAATCCTTAGCATAAGCAAGCATGTGGCAACCGTCTTAGACGGATGAGTGGGGGTGCCTAACACCTTCCCCCGCTCATAAATAATTCCCCTTACCTAATCTCTAGATTTTTTTCCTTGTATTAGAGCTACTTTGGCTCTATTTGGCTTCTATGAACCCTTTGGTGTCCATTCACACCTTAAGATGGATGGTGGCGACTATTGACTTTTATTGATCCCCGCGTGATAATTTCAGAAGTCATCCTAGATGACATTTCCATGTCTCACACCTTCCCTCTACAATAGACCATGAAGTTGATGATGGACAGTCTAGTAGGACCTGTCCAACCATCACACATAATGGTCACCCCGAACTGCTCCCAATGAGGTCGTAGCGATTCAATAAAATCTCTCATCTCCTTCTCCTCTTGATCCAAATATTTACCCATAATGTCACGGGGTGTAGGCGGAAGCACTCCTGGACCTGCCTCCTGAATAGTGTCTACCATGTTTTTAAAGTGAAGAGATGCTGCTGCATTTGCTGGGATGTGATTAAAGATGAAAATTTTCGAAATATATTTTCCCATTCTTTCCCTCAGTGATCCTTTGCCAAGAACATCTCTAAGTCTCTTCTGTTTCAATCCAGAAGAACGATATAACTGAGGCTCTGTAGGGTAGTCTGGCATCCTCGTACTCTGTGTCTGCCCTGAACCTTGATGATAACCTCTCGAGTAATCATCCCTCTCCAAACCCAATCTGTGACTCTCCCTCCTCTCGTAGTCATCTCGTAAAGACTCTCAACAAGCGACTCGATATTGGGCTTTCTCTGCCTTGGTCACAATCCCATCAGGGTAAACAAAGTCATCATCTGAATCCTCACCCCCAGCAGGTGGTCGTACAGGCTCCCCTAGCCTGCATCTGATCTCGTGCTCTATGACCCTCTTATCTTGCCGACCAGTCGTGCTTGTGTGTAGATGTTCTTGCATCTGTTTTTTTACTTCGGGAGGTACTTTTGGACAGTTGACTACATTTTTGTAGCCATGCGCTAGGTGTTGCTTCAACCGTGAAATCCCACCACCCTTAAATTGCTGGGCACAATAGTTGCATTCCGTCTTATTTCTATCCCCATCGACTTTTGTGCAATGCTTCCAACCAATATCTTGCCTACGACCCTGCTGGTCGCCTCCACTGCCACTGCCAGTGCCAGAACCAGAAACCATACCAGATCAATATAATAACAATCAACAATCACCTGCACAACGTACAAATAAAATACCAGCAATAGTTTAGTCACAAAACAAATTAATAATTAATAATTATAACAAGTAAATAATTTTTATCAACTAATTATAACATGCAAATAATATAACATGCAAATCATAGTAAAGAGAAAAAGCAAAAAAAGAAAAAAAAAACCAACAAAAACAAAGTCCCTAAAACCGCAAATTACACGAGAAAACCATACGAACAACTCTTGCAGATCATAATAGAACTACATTAATAATGCAATGAATGATGCTGACATTACACGAGTATATCTACACGGGATTCACAAATGGGCACAAGTCACAACAGAGAGGTCAAATTCGTTTCTATTGGAGAATCTAAGATATGATGCACATGTCTCTCACACAATTCAAACAGTATAAAAAAAACAGTTATTATGGATAAGCCAATAAAAAAATGGACAAGGTGTAGACACTCCAAATTGCACCCCAATATAAGAGATTAACTAAGAAAGGCTCCAAAGGTCTTATTTGAGCCTTTACATATGTCAAACTTTCAAAAACTTTCAAAATCAGTGCCAACCGCACTGTGTATGCGGTTTTTATAATTTCGGTTTCAACCGCTCTGTATGTGCGGTTGCAACCGCACAGACAGCACGGTTCAGGTCCTTGCTTGTCGCGCTGGCGGCCACGTGGCTTCAAGAAGCTTCGGCCGTTAGGCCGCGTGTCCAGCACTCAATTAAAGCATAACTGAATTGAACCGTTCTGTATATGCGGTTTAGTCGAATTTGTATTGAACCGCACTTTGAGTGGCGGTTCTGTAGAAACCGCACTGAGTATGCGGTTTTGGCTGTTTCGAGGCTTTGCGAAATGGCTCGATCTCTGAGCCTTATTTACGCATATTACCTCTCTCTTAGGGACTTGAGCTCCCTATTTCACCCTCCGAAACTTGCTGAATTACACCAATTCATGCCTTAGAGGAGAATTGGAATAATCTAGAAGGCCTTTTTGGCCTACCCTTGGGACTCTTCTACCCTTGACTTGGCCTATAAATAGAGAGGCCCTCCTCTTGCAAATGGCTGACAATCTGAAGCTTAGAAGCTCTGCAAGAAGAAGGAGAACCTCTGCTGGATTGGCTACTCAATTGCTCAAGCTACTAAGGTAAGGCCCATTTGAGATATTGCTTCCCTTTTACATTCTAGCAAAATCTCTCATCTTCTACCTTTCTGTAGTGTAAGGCCTGTGTGTATTTTTGCAACCCCAAACCCCTTCTAAAGTACCTGGGAATCCTCTCTAGCCGTAAAACGTGAAGAGAGAGCCTGGGGAAAAGGAAGGTGGAATGGATCCTCTAGGCTTAGAACCCTCAAATGATGAAAAGCATGCTATATGGTTGTTTTGAGCCTTTGGATGCTTCTCTGATTATTTTTGGATTTGGAGAAGATGTGAATCCATGCTCTCTACAGCCATGGATTCTAACTTTCTCATAGAAATGTGATTTTCCACATCTTTGCACCCACTTTTCACTACTTTCATCAAATAGGCTAGATCTTGGATTTCCATGTAAAATATGGAAAATCTGAGATCATTGGCCTTAGAATGAGTTTTTAGAAGTTCATGAGTTGTTTTTCATGATTTTAAATGGTTTTGGTCGAATCCACTTGCACACATACACTGATTTTGGCTTCTTATTCAAAGTTCTTCAAAAACAGGACAGATCTGTATCCTGTCTTGGAATGCTCATAACTTCATCCTCCGGATGAATTTTTGAGTGATTCCAAAGACATGTGATAGATTGGGAGGTCTATTTAATATCTGGAAAATTTCGTTTGCTTCCATGAAGCCAATTTTTGACACCATCTCTTCAAAGTTTGTAAGACAGTTCAGCCCAGATTGCTGAACTTGCCACTTTGATGGTGCACTATTTGCTCAGTTTTAATCCGTTTTATGTGATTCCAGTTTCTGAGTTTTCTTTGAGAAGTCTATTTTCATTTCCAACTGGTTTCAACGGATTTTGACCGGTTTTGTGCCTTGTGTGCTCAGTTGACTCAGAGGTGCTCGCTGGCGTAGTCCAGAGCTCATCTGTGGTCTTTTAGGCCTGTTCAAGAGAGCACACAAGTCACATCCAGATAGAGATTGGTGTGAGTTTTTTTCTTTGGAAAGATGGCACTACATACTTCCTCCATACCAATTTTTATGGATTTTTATTGAGCCAAACTCCACGAATAGGACTTTGAAAATGCCTACTTAACACTTTTTCTGAGTTATAACAGCAAATTTCATATGTGGATTTCTCTCTCGTGTCGAATCGGATTGAGCTGAATTTTTTACTGTATACTCTACTATATACCAGTTTTCAAATGGCTTTGGTTTCATTTGATTTAGATTTAAATTGAATGAGTTATGGTTTATCAAAGCTTTCAAGCTCTTTTGACCGAATTTCTCCAGATTTGCCTTGGCTTGATTTTCTTCATTTTTACTTCGATTTCACTTCACTCATGAAGTTTTAAAAGTGATGAATCCACAAAGAGAGTCTAAACTCATTAGACTTCTCAAGTGGAAGGGTCGCACATATTGTGCTTGTTAAGCACCCTTTTGTTAATTTTACTAGCAAACAATTTATAGCATAAGCAAGCATGTGGTAACCGTCTTAGACGGATGAGTGGGGGTGCCTAACACCTTCCCCCGCTCATAAATAATTCCCCGTACCCAATCTCTGGATTTTTCCTTGTATTAGAGCTACTTTGGCTCTATTTGACATCTATGAACCTTTTGGTGTCCATTCACACCTTAACTTGGATGGTGGCGACTCTATATCCTTTTTTTCCCCGCGTGACGATATCGGAGGTCATCCGAGTTGACATTTCCATGTCTCACACAAGGGCACTTTTGTGTCAATTTAAATAAAAAATTGGAGAAGGGTACTTTTCCATTTGGCACTTTTGTGTCAATTTAGGGGCACTTTTGTGTCGATTTACATCCCATTCAAGACTCAACGCACTTTTGTGTCAATTTAAATAAAAAATTGGAAACATTACCAAAAAAAAAAAAAAAAATTGGAAAAGGGTACTCACAAAGTGATAATACGGGCCAAAAAAGTCATCCCCACCAATGACTTTCTACATCCATTCAATTCACCGTATTGTCTCACTGTCACATAGTCACACTAGCACAGACTACCAAAAAAAGAGTCACTAGCACACAACTGACAATGCTCAAATACTGCAGAAATCTGGGTCGCACCATTTTCAAAAAAGAGAAATTAAAGAAGAACCATACAAACTCCACGGCTTTCCTGTGAGTCTGTCCTGCCGAAACTACAATGACAATGACAAACACAGGGACCGTTCATCCACCTCCGGTCTCACACACACCAGAAATTCCAGTTCATAAACCCCTTTGGACCATGGGCTTCATTCTATCACAAGCTAAAAACTTGCACAAACGTTCCGATCCCCACTAAACCACAACTATCTCTCACACGTCCAACGATTATAAAAGATACATATCCTTTTCTTAATGATATATGCAGGCATACGCAGTAACATGGTGAACTATATAATATAAACATTATTTCTCCGAACCCATAATAACCAACATTTGATAAGTTCTCTATATTGGGTAAACATGCATGGGCAAACGTGGCTGTGCATATGCATGAAGCGGTTTAGCCAGAAATAGATCTTTTCCTGACTCAGAGAGGTCAATTCTTGCTACACCAGGTGGAGTGCTCCAGCTGAACCCTTGAAGAACCCTAGCCAATAGCATGACAGTCATTGCAGACCCAAGACCACTGCCCAAGCACCCACGACGTCCGGTGCTAAACGAGATGAAACGCAGCTGTGGCTCAACCAGCTCCACCTTAGCCAAACCACCCTCAAAGTGGCGCTCTGGTTTGAACTTCAATGGCTCATCCCAAACCTTCGGGTTTCGACCCAGACCGAAGCGACTCAATAACACATGGCTACCCTTTGGGATGAAGTAGCTAGAAACTGTTGTATCGGCCTGTGATACATGCGGGATGTTAAAGGGCGCAACGGGGTGTAGTCGAAATGCTTCCCTAGCACAGGCCTTGACGTAATTGAGCTGTGAGAAATCAGACTCCTCGACCAATCTTTCCCTTCCGACCACTTCATCAATTTCTTCCATGGCTTTGTTTAGTATGTGTGGTTGATTTATCATCTCTGCTAATGCCCATTCCACCGCATTGGACGGATTATCCACCGATGCAAAGATGAGCTCCTGAAAATATTAGCAATAACAACATTAGAAAATTTCAACATTGAAACCATAGTCCCCTTTGTTGGGGCATCCTGTCAATTTAGTAAGGAAATAAAGTTATATCCACTAATAACTTAGGTTATTGGTTTAGTGGTAAGCATTTGATTCTATAAATTGGTATCAAAACCTAAGATTAGGGTTCGAATCCTTGGAAAGTATGTTGTCATTTGTGTAGCTATTGGTGACCTAATTAACCTATAGTACACAAGTGTTAGTGAGGAAGAAGGATTCAATTCCCAAAATGCATATTATGGTTGTGGTAGATGCGGTCGGCCTACTAGTTCACAGATGCTGGTAAGGCTTTGAAAGGTTGTTTGAGTGTAAGTATGTTTGTGTTTCAGGGCACGGCGGTGTGTGCATGCGTCGTTGGGTTGGGGAGGGGGGTGGTTGGGTGTGGGGGGGGCACGACGGGGGAGGGGGGTGTGGTTGGTTCCCGCCAAGGGTGTAAGGCATGATAATTAAGGCATGTTGTTGACAAGTAGTGTTGACCTATGGTTAGCCCCAAGTTGGTAAGTGTTGATTTGCAGTCATAGGTGCGAGGAGAAATTAATATTAGGGGTACTTTTCAACAAAAGCCCTACCACCGTAGTAAGGAAATAAAGTTATGTCCTAACGAATAACTTAAGTTATTTTTGTAGTTGTAGCCCTTGTTCCTAAAGGAAACAAGAGATAAATAAATATATATAAGATAAATAAATATATATATTTATTAATGTCATTATCTTACTGCAGTCTGTGCTTTAATTTCTTCGGTTGATAGCATAGGATTCCCATTTGTGTCCTTGAGCGAGATGAGAACGTCAAGTAGATCCTCGGGAACCTTCTTATAATTATTCTCACCCCTCCACGCTTGTATTCTCTTATCTATTATCGGATCATGATGCTTGTTAATAATTGCCATCGCTTCCTTGACGACCTTCTCATGACCATCCAAGTCAAACAGCCTCAGGCAAGGAATGTAGTCAGACACACAAAAAGCATAGAGATGCAACAGCACAGTGAAGAGAGCATCACTGTATTCTTCTTCTTCAACACCAAGCCCTCCATCCTCACTTCCTTCTCCAAAATATCTTTGGCTGAACATCAGCTTTCTTATGACATTTCCACTATACTGCCGTGCAACAGCTCTAACATTGATGACTGAACCGGTAGTAGCATCATTCATGGCACTCTTGCATTGGTTGTAAACAAAACGAACAAGATTATCAGCCTCCTCCACTCGTTTATTGCTGAGCCATCGGAAGGTTTTCGGATTGATGACCTGAGAACACACAACCCTCATCTTATTCCATTGATCCCCATAAGGTGTGACGGCTGTTGTCAAGAAACCCCGGCTTAAATATTCAGAAGCCATGGTAATGGGTCTTGATGCAAATAGTTCATCTTGTTTTTTCAAGAACTCTTGACCAAGATGGGGACAATTTACAGGAATCACATGGACATTACCTAAACGAAAACAGGCAATATCCGTATTCAATTCCTTCATGGTTCCTAAAATCCATCGAAATGCTGGTTTGTTTCTGAACATCTCTGGAAGGCTTCCGATGATTGGCCAAGGCATTGGCCCAGGAGGGAGAGGGTTTTTCTTGCACCAATTCCGGGGCTTGAATAAAAATTCGATGAGAAGGAAGACAGTAATTATTGGCAGCAAACGAAGGAGCGTGATGCCTGGGTGTTTGATGGAGCTGAGTAGAACAACAAGAATGGTGATGAAAGCTAATGAACTCATGGCGGAGCTAGTTGTCGGGAAAATGTACCCTTTTCCTTCTCTGTATAGTATGCCAGAAGGTACCAATAGAGATATAGCAGTAAAATAAAACAGTAAAAGTCACAAATTTTAGGTGAAGAAAAACCCTCCAAGACGAAGGGCAAAATCGCGGGACGAACTCCGACTTTATTCCACTATATTAAAATAATGGGATTACGAATACATAGGAGAGGTCTCATCAGGCTTGAACAAACGCCTCAAAGATCTGATAACAGATCGACACTAGCAGAGAGGAAGATTACAACATCGGGATCAAACAACTGAAGTTTGAGCCAATTCTAACTAGAATGACCTTCCGATTACAACCCTTACTTTTTCCTCTCTCTATTTCTCACTCTCCTGATAGCACACTGCTGTGTAGCCTCATTCTACCCAATGCTGCATCACATGTCTATTTATAGACGAGCTTACAGGTACGTATTTGCTCCCAACTGACACCAAAGTTTCTTGCCGACTTTGGCTACTAAAACAATAAACACATGCATACAAGATTTTTTGTAACGACCCAACAGGTACGTATTTGCTCCCAACCGACACCAAAGTTTCTTGCCGACTTTGGCTACTAAAACAATAAACACATGCATACAAGATTTTTTGTAACGACCCAACCCAGTGAGATATTGTCTGCTTTAGGCCTAAGTCCGCACGAAAGGTATGTAGATTGAGAGAGAAATGGGACTTACTATTGGAGAAAGAGGAGATAGTTAGACATTCAACTGATTCAGAACCACTCGTATGAAGATGTACGTGGAACAAAAATAAGCAAAGGAAAAAAATCTTTGTCATCATATGTACGTATAATGTTGACATTCAACGGATTCAGAACCACTGGTAGAGTGATCTTTTGGATAGAGTTTGAAATTGGAAGAATGGATCGAAAGTTGACAACTAATCGATTTATCGGCATTTGTATAAAGAATGCTGACATTCAATGGATTCAGAAGCACTGGTATGAAGATGTGAAACAAAAATGTGTTGTGAATCGCGCAACGTGAATGGTATGAAAAAAAATAGAGAAGAAGAAGAACACACAAATTTAAGTGGTTCGACAATGTGCCCACGTTCACTATGTATGGCAAAATTTTCACCATAAAAAAAACGTTAATTAGGGTTACATCAATGTATATATACCAACCCTAAACCCGATATTTCTGAAATCTCAAAAATACATGAACCACTATTTCCAACAATATGCAAGGAAAAAAAAATCTTTGCCATCATATGCACGTATGATGTTGACAGTCAACGGATTTAGAACCACTAGTAAAGTGATCTTTTGGCTTGTAATTCTTCAGACTCTTGGATGGTTGTTGGAGAATTTAATTGTGTTAGATATGTTGGTGAGAAGATCGGAGGGAGAAGCCCAAAAGTTAGTACTATGAGGGACCTCAACATAGAAGGGGCAATGCTTACATAACTCAAATTCAAAGTACTTATGCCTTCTTGGAGCAACAACATGTCGGAAATAGACGGATATATCCCTTGTAAACTAGATCAGGCTTTAGTAAATCATTAGTGGTTGCACAACTTTAATGAATCCAAAGCTGACTTTATTATCCTAGTATGTCAGACCACTACCCTTGTCTTAAATCTCTTGGAGCGCGCTAAGCAACAGGGAGGATCGAGACCTTTTAATTTCTTCAATAATTGGGTTAGTGTTCCTCCCAAATTTGATTTGGCTCAACACATGGCGGCGAGGATGACGTGTCTATGCGTAGGCATGCCAGTATACTTGGATACAATATTTGGGTCGAGTCCTAATCCCGGACGCCTATTCCAAATCTAAATCAAAGATGGTATAGCCATGTTGCAAGCCATCTGTAATTAATGAACGGTCATACGAAAGTAATGAAGATTAGGGGTTCGATCTTCGTTTGGGTTCTTCTTTGTGTTAGAAAGAGTAAACAACAACATATTGGAGCAAGAACTAAAATATATCTCAATATCGGTTGGTAAATAAACAACTGTTTATCACAACTCAAAATCACAAACCTACAAAGAAAGTGAAAAAAATAACGGCAAAAGAAACTAACCAAGCTAACAGTACCGGCCTTCCCTTTCTCTATAGCCATTGTAATGGAGTATAACGTAGAGATACAGGGGGCGTCTAATAACAATTAAAGTCAGTTCGTTGGTTCACACTAGGAGTATCACCTAGCTGTCACTCAATTACTCACCTAATTTGACTAAGTATAGCCATGGTACCAACTGGCCTTGCTCTATAGCCGTGGTCAGAGTATCGAGAAAAGACACCTGGGGAAGGCCTTGACTATATTGTCGGTAGTAGGATCTTCACTTCGAATGAGTTTAAGGTGGCTCAAGCCCTCCGTGCTGTGCCAGGAGGGCCATTCGGGCCGACAAGGGGGCAGTGGGCCGTGCTTTGCCAGGAGGGCCGGCACAACGGGCCGATAGCACCCAAGCACAACTCGAATGGCCCCATGCGGGCTGTGTGCTTGGCCTCCTCGGCACAACATGACCCATTGCCCCCTTGTCGGCCTGGCCCGATAAGCAAACCTTTTTTGGATAAAATCCCTCAACATTAAAATGAAGAGCCATCATTATTTATAATTTTCTAAAATTAGGTTACTAAATCTGAATTATATTGAAAAAGCATCACTTAATCCAAGTCAAGATTGATTCATCTAAGTAATATGTATTGGTAATTATTGATATATGAAACACGCCTGTGCCCTCAGGCGACAGCATGAGATGAAATCTACTACTATTTTGCAATATATTATTTCCTACTGTTGAAGTTATAAGATGCTGCCATGTGGAGCGTTTGACGGTTGGTGTCTTTCCTTTGATATAAATGTTTCATGTGAGACCCACTTAACTAACAATTAGATGCTCCGCATGTAGCATCTAACTCCAATAGCAAAATAGTAGTAAACAATGTAGTATAAAACAGAAGCTAATGCCATTCCCCAAAACACAATCGAAGCCTGTGTGTTTCATGACTTTCATGAAGACAAGTCTATCTAATAATCAAGGACAACCCAACGGGTGTGTTTAATGGCTTTTATCAAGACATTAGAATCTAATCATAAGACACAAACCAGCGGGTGTGTTCATGACTTTTAGGCCTCATTTGACATTCATTCTGGATTCCCCAAATGAGTTTGCAAAATGGAAGTAAGGTTTAGATTTGATGTTCGGTGATGGACGATTGATTCTTTTTTAGCTTACAAATATTATAAGTTTTCTAATTTTTTAACTAAAAAAAAAGTTTTTATAAATGACGAGTCCATCCTTGCATATAAAAGAGTAGTCCTTAAAGCAACTTTCAAATATATCCTTCAGGCTTTACAGGTATTACAAGTATGCCACCAACTTTTGCAAATCTCATTCTTAAAATCCAAAGATATGCCCTACGATGATTTTGGATTATAGTGTATTTTCCAGAATTCATTTGGGGAAAACTAATTCCCCAAATGGAATCAAACACCCATTTAACTCTTCAAATTCATTCTAAGCCTTAGGACTCTTTTCTAAACCTTGGAATGAGTTCCAAAAATAAATGCCAAACGAGGCCTTGGTCAAGGAATATTAAGGAACAAGACACAAGTATTGGATAGGACCACCTTAATTTTAAAAATTCATTAAATGGTAGGAGAAACAAGACGAGTTGCAATAAAGCCGATGAAATGTAAGCTTATTTTTTATATGACATTTGCTGGGATGTTGGGTCCCATGGCATTTGTTTCCTTTTCTGATTATCCAAATGCCCTATAGATACGAGAATTCTACATTTTCTTGCTCCAAATACAACTTAAACGAATTGACAAACATGTGGCATTACATTCTTTACTATTAGGGGAGTGTACGTGATATGCGTGAAGCGAATTTCAAAATACCTAATTTGTAAATATTTTTATGGGCCCCTTTTAAAAAAAAATCTTGATTAGTTATGATGATGTGACAAAATAAATAAATAAAACGGAAAAAATTTGAAGGGCTATTCGGGCATGAAATGTCAGCCCGAATCTCCCAAGTTCCTATATTAGTATAGATTTAGTCCAAATTTGAGGCAATGTTGATGGAACCAACACTATCCGTGAGGAACATACATGGTAATTAGGCTTAAAACACCAAAACTTGTATAGATCTATTCATTACTGCAAAAATGACGAATGAGATGGTAAAAAAAAAAGCTAAAAGAAAAGGAAAAGCAAGTAACAAGTTAACCCAAAAACATATGATTTATTGGTTTGTCTTAAAGGCTTACATTTAAGGGCGTGACACTGAAGCTTTAAAGAATTCTTACAAAGCTTTTCTGTCAGGTGATGAAAACTTGAATAGAAAGCTAGAAAGTAAATACGACTATGCAACACACCAAAACTAGTAGTAAAGCTATAGGAGATATGTAGTAATATGGTGACATATATAATATAAAAACTATCTCTCCGAACCCATATAACCAACATTTGATAAGTTCTCTATATTGGGTAAACTTGCATGGGCAAAAATAGCTTTGCATATGCATGAAGCGGTTTAGCCAGAAATAGATCTGTTCCTGACCCAGAGAGGTCAATTCTCGCTACACCAGGTAGAGCGCTCCAGCTGAACCCTCGAAGAACCCTAGCCAATAGCATGACAGTCATTGCAGACCCAAGACCACTGCCCAAGCACCCACGACGTCCGGTGCTAAACGAGATGAAACGCAGTTGTGGCTCAACCAGCTCCACCTTAGCCAAACCGTCCTCCAAGTGGCGCTCTGGTTTGAACTTCAATGGCTCATCCCAAACCTTCGGGTTTCGACCCAGACCGAAGTGACTCAGTAACACATGGCTACCCTTTGGGATGAAGTAGCCAGAAACTGTTGTATCGGCCTGTGATACATGTGGGAGGTTAAAGGGCGCAATGGCGTGGAGTCAGAATGCTTCCCTAGCACAGGCCTTGACGTAATTGAGCTGTGAGAAATCAGACTCCTGGACCAATCTTTCCTTTCCGACCACTTTATCAATTTCTTCCATGGCTTTGTTTAGTATTTGTGGTTGATTTATCATCTCTACTAATGCCCATTCCTCCGCATTGGACGGATTATCCACCGATGCAAGATGAGCTCCTGAAATATTAGCAATAACAACATTAGAAATTTTCAACATTGAAACCATAGTCCCCTTTGTTGGGCATCTTGCTTATTTTGTAAGGAAATAAAGTTGTATCCTCACTAATAACTTAGGTTATGGGTGTAGTGGTAAGCACTTGATTCTATAAATTATTATGTTGTAGTGGTAAACTAGGGTTCGAGTCCCCGGAAAGTATGTTGTCGTTTGTGCAGTTATTGCTGACCCTAATTAGCCTATAATACACAGGTGTTAGCGAGGAGGAAGGATTCAATTCCCAGAATGCATATTGTGGTTGTGGTAGATGCGGTTAGCCTACCAGTTCACAGATGCTAGTAGGACCTTGAAAGGTTGTTTGAGTGTACGTATGTGTGTGTGTTTGTCTTGTAGGGGAGGAGGGAGTGTTGGGGTTTCAACTCTCAAAATGTATGTTGTGGTTGTAGTACATGTGGTTGGCCTACGGTTCACGATGCTAGCTAGTAGGGCCCGTAAAGGTTGTGGATTCAATTCCCGCGAAGGAGTTCCCTAAAAGGCATGTTGTTGTTGACAAGTGTTGGCTTGCTATCATTGGTGCCGGGAAAAATTATTAGGGGTTGTTAGAGCAAAAGCCCTAGCATAATAGTAAGGAAATAAAGTTACGTCCTCACTAATAACTTAAGTTATTGATGTAGTTGTAGCACTTGATCCTACACGAACCAAGAGATGAATCAATATTTATTGTCATGATCTTACTGCAGTCTATGCTTTAATCTCTTTGGTTGATAGCATAGGATTGCCATCTTCGTCCTCAAGCGAAATGAGAACTTCGAGTTGATCCTCGGGCACCTTCTTATAATTATTCTCACCCCTCCACTCTTGTATTCTCTTATCTATTATTGGATCATGATACTTGTTAACAATTGCAATGGCTACCTTAACGACCTGCTCATGACCATTCAAGTCCAACGGCCTCAGGCAAGGAATGTAGTCTGACACAGAAAAAGCATAAAGATTGGACAGCACAGTGAAGAGAGCATCAACGTATTCTTCTTCTTCTTCAACCCCAGGCCCTCCATCCTGACTTCCTTCTCCAAAATATCTCTGGCTGAACATCAGCTTTTTTATGACATTTCCACAATACTGCCGTGCAACAGCTCTAACATTGATGACTGAACCGGTAGTAACATCGTTCATGGCGCTCTTGCATTGGTTGTAAACAAAACAAACAAGATTATCAGCCTCCTCCACTCGTTTATTGCTGAGCCATCGGAAGGTTTTCGGATTAATGACCTGAGAACACACAACCCTCATCTTCTTCCATTGATCCCCATAAGGTGTGACAGCTGTCGACAAGTAACCACGGCTTAAATGCTCAGAAGCCATGGTAATGGGTCTTGATGCAAATAGTTCATCTTGTTTTTTCAAGAACTCTTGACGAAGATGGGGACAGTTTACAGGAATCACATGGACATTACCTAAACGAAAGCAGGCAATATCCGTATTCAATTCCTTCATGGTACCTAACATCCATCGAAATGCTGGTTTATTTCTGAGCATCTCCGGAAGCCTTCCGATGATTGGCCAAGGTGTTGGCCCAGGAGGCACAACAAAAATTGTCATTTTTATTTCCGGCTCCGACACTGGCCTGCCACTAAAAGACCTGTCGCTGAATCATTCAGCGGCAGTCTTTTTAAAATATTAGCGACAGTTTTGGGACCGCCGCAGTAGTGTTATGTCTTTAAAAAAATATATTTTTATGACCACGTCTCATGCCCTGCCCGCCCGTGCGCCTACCCGTGCCCGTGCGGCTGCCCCTAACCCCAGCCCCAGCCCCAACTGCCCTCTTATCTCTTTCCACGCAGCCACATATTATGTAAAAATTAAAAAAATATAAAGGCAGATTATGTGGAAAGTGATTGAAAAAATTCTTATTCAAAAGCCTTGTTACAAAGCCTTAGGAAGAACCGTAACGGTTAAAAGTTTAAAAAGCCCTACGAGAGAGAAAGGCCTAAGAGAAAATCTGAGATCTGCAAGCGATGCAGCGCCTGATGAACCCACCTTGTCAAACTTTTCAATAAGCTCTGTTAGGGTGATAATTTCAACCATACTCTTGTTAATCTTGGCTGGGATATTAAGCACCTAAAAGAGGATACAAAGGAAAAACAATCACATAAAGGTATTAATAAAGAGAAAGGTTGATCACAATCTGTGCAACTACATTTATGTTTTTGTATACCTGAATGATAAAGCAAAGAAATTATCGAGCATTCAGAAAGCACAAATAATTGAGAATATAGTAGATTTCAAGATCAAATATTAGAACATTAACTACCGAAATTCAGAAAAATACAAATTGAAAGATGATCATGTAAGTGTACCTAAAGCTGAAAAAAAGCGGATGCCAGATTCTGTTGAAGCAACCTCTTCAACACTGGAAGTAGCCCACAAGGATAATGTCTGGAAATCACAAGAGACATGATTTAAAATAGAATCATAGAAAAATGAGGTTTATGGATTTATAATTGTTAAAAAAAACACACACACAAGTTGTCCTATTGACTTGTGGAGAGAGTATACTCTTCCAGGATGGAATTGGTGTTCTAAATTATCTTTGCAAGCTAAAATCAATACAGCTCAAATGAGGAGACACCAGTATTTGTAGCTCAAATTTCAAAACTACAATTGAAGCCTGCTACCTATTTATGCATTACATAAAAATATAGAAAGGGTATGTATTTGAAATACTGTAACAAGAACCACATGATTATGAAATACATGTTGATAATACCTACCCTAGTTGATAAACTGGCTAGGTTGGAGTTGGCAGAGCAGCATTAATTACTGGTATTTTCTTCTAAAGGAGCCAATGTATTATTGCCACTATCATGAATCACATATTATTGCCATCCCAAGATATAAAATCAGGAGTAGATAGGAAAGGAAAAAAATAAGAGAAGAAAAAATTACCCCTCTTCAAGACTTTCAAACTCAAGGGTAGCTTTGTCCGTCTCTATCTCACATATCACATCACCCACTTGTATCTGTAGAATTAAGTGGTCAAGATGACTCAGCTTGCTAACAATATAAACTGGTATGCAGTCTATGGGGAAGAACTGTTTATCATTCTAAATTTACTGATCAGACATCATATCAGATTGAATGTAACAACCTTCTCTCCTTCTTTCTTCCTCCATTTTGCAATGTTACCTTGGTTCTGTATTGAAAACACGAAGACACATAACCAAGGATTTTAACAGAAAAAAAAAAATTCCAGCATAAGGAATTGTGTCCGGTGGTCATCAATTAGCATTCACAAAGTACCATTGTTGGGGATAATGCTGGCATTTCAAGAACAATGTGTGGAGGAAGTTCAGCCGAGCTAATTACTGTAGAGATTGTTTTCTGTGCATTCTCTTTACTCCCAGAATCTTGATTAGATGATTTGTCCTCTTTAACCATTGGACTGCCAGTTACACTTTCAGGCACATTTGGGATATCATCTGGATCCTCAACCTAATACACAACAGAAGTTAACTAATTAAGAAAAAATATTAGATAATTGAATGGATCTATAGACAAATGATAAATAGTACAATATTCTGATTTTCTAGGAAGGGGAAAAAAATACAAATGTCAAGGGTACTGTATTAAGAATGCACGATTGATCAGATATTTGGTTGCATGAAGCAGTCCACACAATGAAACAGATGTATAGCCGTAAAAATTGTTTACTGTTATTGCAATAGGTCGTCCCACAGGCACATCCTTTGAACCTTCAGGTGCTAGGATCTTAGCCAGGTACCTGAAGAGAATTGTCTTTCAGAAAATCAGATAAAATGCATTCAAGTGTATCCCAAAACATGGATGGCTCAGCTAAATAGGTTGTAATAGTTTTCAGCCAAAATTAATGTCAAAATTAGTGTTTTAAAAAACAGACCAGACTGCCAGTCAGAGAGGTTGATCCATGGACTATCTCCTTCAATGGATGGATCAATCTTGGTTTTTGGTTTAATCACTAGATATGAACAGGTATAAGCAGCTAAGAAGTAGTGCTCACATGACTGTTCATAATTCTTTTCTGCTTATATTAGTTACTGACATCACCCGCTTGTCTCAGTTTGAACTGGACTGGCCTCATATACAGTTTGAATGCTAGTAAGGTTTCCAAAACATGGGCCACAATGATGCAAAAAGTCAAAGAAGAAGAAAGATTATAAAGTTCTATATGTTCTCATAAAAGAAAGCTGAGGTTACCTATGATGGAAGTACGCCACCAGCAATTAAAAAAGAAAGAAATAGAGGAGACACAAGAAGGGGAGAAACCAAACCATGATTGTGACGGCTGCTGATGCTGCTCTTGCAGTTGCATACTCCCCTACATCCACATCAAACAAGGTTAATATAAAACCAATATTAAGTTGCCATGGAAGCTTCAGCTGTCTTTACAAGCTTCATCAACATATTCTTCTTAATTAAATTTTCAAAAAACCCTCCAGTGCCTCAACATACTAGATAAGTTCAATCCAACTGAGAAAGTACTTCAGATTCAAAAAACCCTCCAGTGCCTCACCAGTACGGTTTCAAAAAGCACATCAACTTTCGTATCTTCATGTTGACGCTGGAGGAACACTTTTGTCTTTAAATAAGAGTGAGTTGCTCTGCAATGCCTAGGCTGCTACCTAACAAGTTTCCAAGGCAACTAGAAAGCAAATATTCTCCCCCTGAACATGGAATCTCAAACCAAAGGTGGCCAAATGACATTTCCAAAAAAATAAAAAGTTCCCTATAGAAATAAACCTACTCATATTTAATTATTACGAAGGCAAATTGCAAAAAGGCAAAAAAGGAGTGTACAAGACCAACTTCTGCAGAGTTCACGCCATAGAACACCTACCACAATAGCACGAATAAAAAATCTGTGCAATCAAGAGGGAACTAGTACTGAATCTCAAGTCACGTTCTCATGAAACCTACTCAAATGGAAGCAACTAAGTAAACAGTAAACACAATCAAATCCTGCTAAGCTGCATTGAAGAAAACCATAACATAAGGAGTAAAAATTTGCTGAAACCGTGTCTTCAAAGAAGATGCAAACTAAATCAGGAATCAAATTGGTCTCAATTGGCCAAAGTTGTTCATATCACCAGGTGAAGAGATATGGCTTCCTCAACCTCATCACGATCCACCAAATAGCAGAAAGGAAATTCATACAGAGGAGGTCTTTATACACCTCTGATGATCAAAATTTTCGATAAAGTGTTAGAGAGTCTAGGTTTGATATATCCAACAAGAGATGGACATGATGCAATTCCAAAATGTTTAGATGTACTCACATTGAGAACCGATCGCTGGACATGAAGCAAACAACATAAGAAATCTTCAGGCGGCTTTGCATGCTCGACGATGTCCTCTCCGAAATTTCATAGATTTGACCTCGAGGCTTACTTACAGTACTCCCTTATTCAAGTTCGATGCGTTAGTCGATGAAGAATTGAGGCAATTTGAGAAGGAGGTGAACGATCGCCGTAGCCAAGGAATCATATGAGAATCAGCTATAGATCCAGAACCATCCTAAAAATCAAATGCACAAATCTATGAAATCAAAAGATTTATTCATTAATCGAAACATACCTCTGATTTCAAAAATCGGTCGAAACTTCCTTTTGGAGATCCATAGAGAAGTATAAACCCTAAGTTTCTTTTGTCTGTAAATAATCGAGAGAGAAAGTGTAAGACTATTTGGAAGAAATAGAGACTGGGAGAGAAAGAGTTGAAAGGGATTTGCTGAAGAGAGGGGAGAGGGAAGAGACAGGGATGGTGGGAGACACGGGAGAGACGGAGAGATAGAGCTGACAGAGAGAATGAGGCATGAGAGGGGCGGAGATATTAAGAAAAAATGAAGGCTTTTTGTGGCGGTCACGTGGTGGATCGCTGCTATAGGTTTCTTATCTCTCGCCGCTGAATCAAACTTATTTTGTAGTGAGGGAGAGGGTTTTCCTCGCACCAATTCCGGGGCTTGAATAGGGATTCGATGAGAAGGAAGACAATTGGCAGAAAAGGAAGGAGTGCAATGCTGGGGTGGTTGATGGAACTGAGTAGAACAGCAACAAGAATGGTGATGAAAGCTAATGAACTCATGGTGGAGTTAGTTTCTTAGTAGTTTCAGGATGGTGAAGCTGATATTTAAAGTTGATGGTCTACACCATTACTACGTAGGGGAAGGCACGTCAAGGGAGAGATGGAACTTACTAGAGAAAGAGGAGAGGGTTTGAAATTGGAAGAACGGATCGATCGTTGATAACTGATCGATTTACAGCCACTTGTATAAAGAATGTTGACATTCAACAGATTCCCACTCGAGGAGATGTTAGGCGGGGTGCAATGGAGGTCGCCAATGCCAAACTAGGCCTTCTTGATCACCCATTGACAGAGTCCAGGTAAGTATGTCTTGAAAGATATTATTAACTTTCTATTTATAAGGATGCTTCGTTCTTCTTTCTCTCCACATTACCGATGTTTCACTTTCGACGGAGGTTGAACAACTTATTGTGGGAGGCATGCATGGTGTGGAGCAGATGAATCAAGACCTACTGCCTAACGTTCTGGCATTTGCATTCATTAATGCTATCTAACTTAGGGTAGTAATTATAATGCTGCCAAACTTATAAAATCTAGCTACAATGGATTTGGAATCCCAAATAAAATTCAAACATGCTCTTACCTTTTTTTATTTTTTCCAATCTTCCTATTTGTGCTAAAGGATATGGACCGAACTCCTACATGAGAAACCAAAGGATGTAAAACTTTCAAGTTAGCTCTATGAAAAATGTGAAAATTAAGGGGAAGGTATGATATAATTGAACTAAGGGCAAGGGGTACTGTAGAGTAAATTAAACTTTCAATTTTTCCTCTTTGTGTAAAAAGAAGATAAATTCCATTAGAAATTCTGGGGGAACCTCCATCCAGATTACATGCTTATTTGGATAAGACATGAGTCAAGACCAATGGCGGAACCAAGACTCCAAATCTGAGGGGGCAAAAAAAATTTTCAATTAACACTTCTCATCAAATATAGAAATTTCAATGAGTTGGGGGGACAAACAAGAAATTTTAGAAGGGATTCTCATGAAATATAGAAATTTTAATGAATTGGGGGTGCAAATCAGAAATTTTAGAGGGGCAAAACATAAATTTTAATTAAAACATATAAAAAATATTTTTTTAATTAAAAAATAAAAACTAGGGGAGGCAATTACCCTAGCTTCTATGTGGTTCTGCCACTGGTCAGGACAAACCTTACAAAGCCTTTACTCAAGTGCTTAATTTGTATTGTACTAGATCAATAAACCAATGTTAATTAACCATTGAGAATGAGAATCACAGTAACCATACATTTTAATTTTGTTTACTTAAATATGGTTCAAATGAGATAGTGAGTATAAGCAAATTCTGCCCATGTATCAAAATAATTAGCATCATGTGTTTGGTGGAGACCAAAGTTAAGGAAAGTTGGGACAGGTAGGGCAGAATTAGCATCAAATATAAGCAAAAGGCTGTTCGTGAGTTAATTCCAAATTTAAAAATTAGCATCATGTATGTATGGTGGAGACCAAAGTTGAGAAAGTTAGGGAAGTTGCCAAAAATGTTCTTAAATTTGGGAAAGTTAAGGCAGAATTAACGTCAAGCATAAGCAAAAGTCTGCTCGTGAGTTAATTGGAAATTTAAAAATTAGCATCACGTGTTTGGTGGAAACCAAAGATAGGAAAGTTAACAAAAAGGTTACCCACTCTCAAATGCATGTATCGATTGTGGGAATCAATTGATAACTACAATACAGCTCTTAGGGGCAAAATTATGATCAGCTGGAACCTAGTGGTAATTAAATTTAATCCTCTGCTTTCTACAAACCAAGCTCTACACTGCCAAGTGCAATTCATTCAATTTTTTTTATATCTCGTTTGTGTATGGCCAAAATGATTGCATTCTTAGAAAGAAAAATGTTGAGTGATCTTTTGGCTTGTAATCCTTCAGACTCTTGGATAGTTATCAAAGACTTTAACTATGTTAGGTATGCTGGTGGGAAGATTGGAGGGAGAAGCCCAAAAGCTAGTACAAGGGGGGACCTCAACTATTAGGAATCCGACCTAATTTCCAAAGATCATGAGAATCAAAAAAAATGATAGAAAGAATCAAACAAGAAGAAAACACGGAGATTTTATGTGGCTCACCCTAGAATATGGCTACGTCCACGGCCGCTGGTTTTGTTTTTTACTGTTTTTTTCAAATGGTAGAATCTTGCAAGGATAAAAAAACAACAAGGGAAATATACATAACCCTAATCATGAGCGAGGGCTGTGGTTGATTGTCTAGTATAATCAGACTCCACACAACTCTCAACATCAACAACTTCATAAAAGGAGCAATGCTTACAAAACTCAAATTCAAAAGACTTATATTTTCTTGGAGCAACATAAGTGCCAGAAATAGACGGATTGATCGCTTGTAAACTGGTTCGGACTATAATAAATCATCAATGGTTGCACAACTTTAACGAATCTGAAACTGACCACTGCCCTTGTGTTAAATCCCTTGGAGCTAATCAACAAGGAGGATATTGACCTTATAAGTTCTTTAATAATTGAGTTAACGAATCTGACTTCCTACAAGTTGTCAAGGAGAAATGGTATGCAATAGTGACCTTTTAAGTTTTTCAATAATTCTGGAGGAACCTCCATCTAGATTACATGCTTATTTGGCTAAAACGTGAGTCCAAAACAGATTAACCTTACAAAGCCTCCACTCAAGTGCTTGTATTCATTGTACTAGATCAGCAAACCAATGTTAATTACCCATTGAGAATAAGAATCATATATAGTACTATCCTTATAGTCAAACTAATTAATTAGATAATACTAACCATATTCCAATTGGTATGTGCATACATTTTAATTTTGTTTACTTAAATATGGTTCAAATGAGATGGCAAGTATAAGGAAATTCTACCCATGGATCTGTTCAGCTACGTGGGCGAGTAAGTACGGTGTGGTCCATGGCTTCTACGTTAATGCAATAGGAGTTTGTCTTTGTTTACTTTTGTCATTACTTTATAATAGCTAGCCCAAAGGCACAGTGAAGCAAATTTTATATGATAGAATTTTATAACCTACATGATGTGACCCGTATAATTCGTGTGTTAATTTGAATCATGACCGGGTGTTTGATCAGGAGTCCATATCACCTAGACCCTCTTGCTGGAAGATCTGTTGGTTCAACAGCAATGCATGTGTCCACGTCAGCTTCACATACCTATGTGGACACATGCATTGTCATTGGACCAGCAAATCTTCCAGCCTACGGCTCCAGCAGATTTCATGTCTTTGATCAGTGAGAAATCAATTATATTAATCGGGGCGAGGTGGCGCCTGCCGTGTCGTGCTTGGGAGGCTCGGGGCCGAGGTGGCAGGCTCGCATGGTTTGGGGTGCCCAAACCTCTCTTTTTCGAAAGAAAAAAAAGAAGGCTTTGTTTTTTCGTGAAGGACCCGGAGGAGCTACTGTCGAGAAAGCTCCTGAACCCTCCCTCTCTCCCGAAAGCTCCAGAACCCTCCCACTCTCCCTTCTCTACACCGACTTTTTCTTTTTTTTGGGTGACCACCGACTCTTTGGCTGGTTTATGATTTATAAATGAATCAAAAGCTTTCGTCAAATTGTCTCGAAAGAGAACAAGTGACGACGCAGAGAAGGATATGAGAGAGGGACTGTGAGTGGGTGAGAAGAAAAAAGGAGACGGGAACAAGGCAGAAACTATTGTCTCCCTCGCTGTTACTGTTTTTTTTTCTTTGTTTTTTTTTTGTCGAAAGTAAAAGAGGAGATTATATAATTGAGAACAGAGAGAGAGAGAGAGATAGGTTGGTCGGTCGTCGATGGATTGGATTGCTTTGGTCAGCGATGGAGGTCTGGAACAGCACTGCAATGGACAACTCCTCAATAACGCTGCAGCAACCGCAACATCCAGCCTCAGTTCCGCCGAACCAAGCCAAGCCTTCTCCGAACCCCGTTGATACTAATTTCATCTCCCAAAGGTCGAATTCCTTGATTTGGTGTTCGTTTGTTTCATCGTATATCTTGCGCCTTGCTCTCTTTGGTTGATATTTATATAAATTTGAGGTGCTTATATGTGTTCGATACACTTACTTGATTATACGATGTGCCCTCATCTTTTGCAGGCCTCAGAAGGAATTGAGGTCTCTCATGGTATGGTCTTTCCTTTACCCTTCCTTTTAAGATATCCTAATTTGCACTTCCTTCGTTTCATTTTGTTGGAAATTTGTACTCAACCGGTCTTTTTTAATTTGGATTGTATTGGTTTTGGAAGATTTATTTCTTGATTTGGATTGATTGAGGAAAATGAAGATAGAAAGGATAAGAAAGTGTGTATATTTCGATAATTGTGTTGTTTTAGCTAATTTTGGTTGGTAATACCATTATTTGATACATTGGGGTGTATTAAGGAAATCACATCCGAAAATATTGACAGCAAAGATTAACTGCAGGATATCCTCAGCGCACCATGATTTTAGGAGTTCAGAATATTCTGTAAATCAAATCATCCCTTCATTTTAACCATTCTTTCCTTGTCGATAGAATCGCCGTAAATTAGCTATTCTGTTGGCGACATGTGCCATAATTCTAGGACATGATTTTGTATTTTCATAAACTATAAATCAACATCCTCTCACTGGCATAAGCAGCAGAGTTTTCCATCAATACAGAATACTCTTTATGGTATCGGAGCCTCACAGTGACCTTTGTCCTTTAGTTCCTACAGCCTCTTATTCCTCTTCAGCCCCTTCAACCATCACTGTGTCATCAGCCAACCCCGCCTCTATCAGCCCAGTCAACATACATAGCCTCGTCACAGTCAAGCTCACAAAAGACAACTACTTACTATGGAAAACTCAGATTGTCCCTTACTTGCATGGCCAATGCTTGTTTGGTTTTGTTGATGGTACCTTGTCCAATCCTCAACCTACTATTGCCAACCCTGAAGCAGGAAAATCAGCCACGGCTCCTGCAGAAATTCCAAATCCTGAATATATCTCCTGGTATAACCAAGACCAGATTGTCCTCAGTACCTTGGTGTCATCTTTGTCTGAAGGCAACTTGGCTCAGATGGTGGGGCTCTCCACTTCTAGAGAAGTTTGGGTTGCCCTTGAAAGAATGTTTCCTTCTCACTCATCTATTCGAGCTATCCAAACTCTGCAATTTCTGGCATTCACCAAGAAGGGAAACATATCTATTTCCAATTACTATCAGAAAATGAAGTCCTACTCGGACACGTTGGCTGCAATTGGACAGCCTCTGCAGAATCATGAATTCACTGCCTACCATTTTGTCAATTTCTACACAAATTGACAAAATGACCTCTGAAGAGACATTCAACCATGTTCTCAACTTTGAGTTACGTATTGACCAACAACATTTAACTCTTGAAACCACGATTGGTTCTGTTAATGTGGCTACCCGAAATGACAACTCGCTCTCGTGGTGGAAAACAACAATCTCACCAACGCTCCTCACAGCAACATCAGCAATTCTACAATCAGAACTCCAACTCCAAAAGTCAAGGTCGTGGAAATCGCGGGCGCGGAGGACAACATCCAACCTCCCAATCCAACTCCAGACCTATGTGTCAAGTGTGCAGCAAAACTGGCCAGACTGCCATACAATGATATCTCCGATTCAATCAAGCCTATCAAGGTGTTCCTCCCAACATGGTGTAAGCACCTTATTTTTGTACCCTTGGAAGTGCTGAAAATAAAAACCCTGGCAGAAAGTCAAACCCCAAGGGGACAAGAAGTTGACTTTTTGATCAAGTGAAATTTGACTACCTTGCCCTATACCATGGGATAGGGAATCCTGACACGAGTCCAACGCAACTGAGTTTGCTGGAATCGAAGTCCGGATGAAGGTTCTGTGGGCGGTCAAACTTGAGGGAAGGCCAAAAGTTGACTTTTCCTCGAACCCCGTGCCAAGTGCTTAGCCCTATGTCATTAAATAGAGGGCTCCGATACGAGTTCAACGCAATTGAGTTTGCTCAAATCGGAGTTCAGATGAAGGAGATATGAGCTGTCGAAGTTTCCGAGTAACAAAACCAGAAACTGCACACGTGGCGCAGGAACTGCCCACGTGGCAGCCAATGCAGCAAAATATCTCAGGGACTAAATCTCAAATATCCAAAAATCATCAAATATCTCAGGGACTAAACCAAAATTCGCAGGGGGCAATCCGTAGATATCCAAAAGTGTCAAATCGGTCGAATTGGTCGAATCGGTCAAGTCGAAGGGCAAATCCGTAATTTTTTGATTTGTATCCGGTCAAATATACCGGATACACATACCCTTGTGTATATCCGGACTTGAAGGCCGGATACAAGAATATTTTCGCGCGAGATCCGCGCCGATCGCCCGACAAATTCGCGGCGGCATTTAATTTTCAAATGATTATGTTTTGTATCCGGACTTCAAGTCCGGATACAAAGGAGCCTTAGTGTATCCGGACTTGAAGTCCGGATAAAGGGAGGCCTTAGTGTATCCGGCATTAAATGCCGGATACATTAAGTTTTCTATAAAAAGGCAATAGCAGCCCCATTTTCGGGGTTGGCTGATTTTTTCTGGTTTCCACCCCTTTCTTCTCCACCTCCACTGGTTCGAGACCTCCTCCCTTGGCCCCTCCTTGCTCCCCAAAGCTAACCACTTCAATAAAGACCATTTTACCCTTCCCCCACCCCCTTCTCATCCTCACTCAAGAGCTTGAAGAAGGAGAAGAAGCCACGGTCGGTGGGTGGAGGTGCTGTTCCAGCAACTACTCCGGCTTCAAAGAGGAGTCTCTACACCACACAAAGGCTTCAAAGCCCCAAGGTAATGTTCCCCGTAATGATTTATTCAACATATATAAAAATGAGTATCTTTTGAGCATGATGTGATATCCTTTTTTTTTGTTGTTTAAGCATGTTTCCCATGAGCTTGCCTTGGTTATCTTGTTTGCAAGGGGGAGCATGTTCCCCCATTTGATTATTCATCCAATGTACCCCATATGTAACCCCCTCTTATTCCCTTCTTTAGACACCCTTCCTAGCTAGATATGTGGTTGCACCTCATGACTATGTGTTCAAAGCATGCATGTGAGTAGAGATTGGTGGGCATGCATGGTGAGTGATAAGCATGACTTTACTGTTTTAAGCATCTTGTTTGGGATTCCCATGCATGATCGGTTGTTTTCCCATTATGGTTCATACTTGGCCGTTGCTCCATAGGTATGTGAGCACCCGGAATGGAGGTACATGACCTCTGTTCCTTCACTGAATTTTGTCCAAAGGAAAGAAGAAGGGAGGCCCCTACCCTCCTCCCATAGCTCGGTTTTGAAAGCCCCTTCAAGGGAGCCAAGTGGCTCACCTGAACCAACGTGGGCTCACACAGGAGCCCACACAACCCCTGGAGCATCCCAAGAAGCATGAAAACCCAACCCCAATGCGAAAATCCAAAAAAATAGCTTCTGTAGGGTGATCCGGCAACTCAGGCCGGATCAACAGAAGCCCACGCGTAGCCGGATATTGATACCGGATACACAGAACCCTGTGTGTAACCGGCATCTCAGGCCGGCTACACTGTAAGAATTCTTTTTTGCTGTTTTTGTGATTTTGTGCAATATTTTGAATTGTTTGATCAAATCCGGATGAACCAGTAGGGTTTCCGGGTCACCCGGAAACCCAAGATGGGCCATGGACCGACCCAGTCCAAATTGATTCCCGGTGGGCCTTCCAACGGGGCCCACCAAGCCCAACCAATTTATTTGTGCTTAAATAAGATAAATAAAAGATTTGAGTGGGCCAGACCACTGGGGGCCCACCCAAGCCCTAATTGGGCCATGCATGCTTGAAGTAGATTGTGGTTTGGCCGAGACCACGGGCAGGGCCTGTCGGGCCCACTAAGCCCATTAAACCAAACAAGAGTAGGGTTTGAAAACCCTAACTCCAGAAGCCTTGGGCTTTCAGGCCCAAGCCCAGGTAAAGGGCCCCAAGCCCAATACTTGGCCATTTTGGCATAGATAATCAAAGATAAACTAAACCATTTGGAAACCAACTGTGGGGCCCACTCAAGGGCCCACAAAGCAATCCCGGCCCACTTTTGTCATGAAATCCATTTAAATAATCCAACTTAAAACTTAAATGAAATCAAATCACTTGAACCAAAGCCCAAAGGGCCTCTCAGGCCAGACTGAGGCCCACCAAGGGACATGTGGGCTCAACCAAGCCCACCAAGGAATCCGCAGGCCTTCCAACGGGGCCCGCCCAATCAGACTCACACCACTTTAAGCTAAAGAAGATAAAATCAAGTAAAGGGACCCACACCACTTTGGCGGTCCCGCCAGACTTAACTGAATTGAATGCTGGATTAGGAATCGGGTGAGCAAGAGACCGACTGAATTGACTCAAACCAGGAAACCCATGGGACCCGTCAACCGACGGGGTGGACTGGGGTGTCTACGGACTTCCCCAGACCGCAACCGAGAACCTACTTAGAATCTCAAGCCGCAGACCAAGCCTTAATAGAAGAACCTAGGCACCCAGGTGTCTGCCTGCACCCCATCAGGCAGTGGCGACTCCAACCAAATCCCGAGCCACACATCGTTTTGCGTGCGCCTCGCCGTGCGACCGAAATCGGGTGCGCACACATGGCTGCCTACTTGACCTCGCCAACTTCAACCCCAGATGTGAACTGGTACCCCGATACCGGTGCTACTAATCACCTCACAAATGACTTTCAAAATTTAACAATTCATTCCGAACCATACACTGGAGGCAATCAAATCCATATCAGGGACGGGGCAGGTTTGGCTATCAAACATATTGGCTCTGCCACTCTCTCAACACCAACCCACTCTTTTTGAAAATCTCACTTATTACATGTACCTCAAATTAAGAAAATTTTGATTTATGTGAGTCAATTTACCGTGAAAATAATGTCTATATTGAGTTTCACGCCTCCTCTTTTTTAGTGAAGGACGAGGCCACGAGGAAAGTTCTACTGCGTGGCAAGCCTAAAGACGGTCTCTACACCTTCCCCACATCCAACTCTCCCACAACATCTCATCAATCCTACCTTTGTGTGCTCCGCTTGATGTGTGGCATTGCCGAATGGGGCACCCCTCTTATCAGACAGTACATCACCTCATCTCCAAGTTTTTTCTACCTACCTCATCTAATAAAATCTCAGGAGTGTGCTCCGCCTTTCAACAAGGAAAGAGCCACCGACTGCCTTTTTCAGATTCCCAGTCTATTTCAAATTCTCCTCTTGAATTAGTTTTCTCCAATGTTTGGGGTCCATTGCCCACTATGTCAACCAATGGAAATAAATACTATGTTTCATTTGTGGATCATTTTAGTAAATTCACATGGCTCTATATGTAAGATTCTGAAATTTCAAGCAATTTTGAATTAAGAATAATTGGTAATTAAACGATTTAATTAGGTTGATTCAATCAACTTTAAAAGAAACCACTAGGTTAAGGGTTTGGTCTGGTTTGGGTTAGTTTGAAGTGGGTTGGTTTGGTTTAAGTGGGTTTAAGTGGATTGGGTCGGTTTGAGAGATTGTAATATAAGTGGGATTCATCGAGAATCCTCTACAGAACTAGGGTACTGTGAGTCGAGAAAGAAACCGCAACAGAAGAAGAATAGGGGAAAAGAAGGGAAGAAGAAGAGGAAGAGGAAGAAGAAAGGAATAGGAAAGAAGGAAGGTTGCTGCATAACTGAATTTTGGTAAGTAGCAGTTTAGACGAATTTAATTTCTATATTTTGATTTAGTTTAATCGATCCTCTGTTTGTGATTTTTTGGTTTTGTTGTGGTGATTTGATGAGTTGTGATGTTTGTTTTGGTTGCTGAGGAGAGAATGAAATAAAAAAAATTGGCATAGAGTAAGGGGAAAACATGAAAGATAGATAAGAAGAGGTGCTGCTGTTGAGCTCTTTCTCATGGAGAAGAGAGACCCATTAACGTGAATAAGATGAACTAATTATAGGAGAGAAAAGAGAAGCAGAGAAATGGTGGGAGAGAGAGTGGAGCTCGGTCAAAGAACTGGGAGGCGACCTGGGAGGCGTCCTGAGAGAGGCGACCTGGGAGGCAGCCATTGCCCATTTTCTGAGGCGACTTGTCAGGCGGCCTGAGAGGCGTCTTGCGAGTCGTCCTGGGATTGAGGCGACCTGAGCTTTTTGCTGGTTTGGGGCGACCTGGGTTTGTGTGACCAGGGAGACGACCTGAAGGTTTGCAGACGTCCAGGTTGAGCGACCTGGGTTTGTGTGACCTGCGACCTGGGATTGTGTCCTGGGACCTGCGACCTGGGGACCTGGGACTGGGCGACCTAGGACCTGGGGACCTGGGACCTGCAACCTTGAACCTGCAACCTGCAACCTGCGTGGCTTCCCTGAGGCACTGCTGCGCTCCTGTCGCCAACTCCCCTGAACTCTTTTGCTGTTTGTCCCATGGCCGTCAACTTGCAGGGAGGCTCTTCCTCCATCCCTCCTGAACCTCCTCGTTCCTATGCTAATGTTGTTTCTTCACTGCCTGTTGCTCTACAGGTAGAGGATGCTGCTATCCCCAGAAAACAACCTTCTTCCTTCAAGGGGCACCCTGCTGTGATCTTCTCCGACTCAGACATTAACAAATCCGTGGACCCTTTCAAATATGCTTTAGTTGCTAAGTTTATTAATGGCCGTCCATCCGTAGATGTTGTGAGGAAACATCTGCTCAAGGCCTGGGGTATTCAAGGGTCTCACCATGTTGGAGTTCTTGACTCAAAGCACCTCCTCTTCAGATTCCATGTTGAAAGTGACTTCATCAAAGCTTGGACAAGAGAGTCATACAGTATTCAGGGATTTGCTTTCAGACTCTTCGAATGGTCTTACAAATTCCACCCTGCTATGGAATCTTCCCTTGCTCCGGTCTGGCTATCTCTTCCCCAGCTCCCTCTCAACTTGTTTCCACTCTCCTATCTCTTCTCAATCGCTGGAGCTATTGGGAAACCCCTCACTGTCGACTCACCTACTCGTCACCTCACCAGGCCTAGCCTTGCAAGAGTTTGTGTTCTCCTTGACCTCCTGAAACCTATGCCTGATAAGATATGGATTGGGATGGGTGGTGACTTTGGGAAATGGCAGCCGATTCTTTACGAAAATGTTCCATCTTATTGCAGCCACTGTCTTCTTCATGGTCACTCTTCTTCTCTTTGCAAAGCGAAAGACACACTCAGTAGCAAGGATACCTCTCAGATATTTGTGAAGAAAGGCTTATTCTCAGAACCCCCATCATTGGAAGGAACCTTTGAACTGCTTCCTCAACCTCAAGTTGCTGCAGAACCGCCTGGTGCTGCTGCTGTTGAGCTAGGCACCTCTTCGGCAGCAATGGAAATCTCTGGAACTCCACTTCAAATTTCTGATTTACCGGGTCCTCCCTATTCAGCCCACCCTCAAAGAATTCCTTCAAACCTATGTAAAGAAAAGAATTCTGATCTCCCGGGTCCTTCTCCAGCAGCACACTCCCAAGTTATCAATCTAGACAAGCGCATGGAAAGGATGATTGTTGGCAATATTAGTGTGACAGATGCTGCCCCGGAACCTACTAGCACTGAGCAGCAGGTTGCTGCTACTTGTTTATCTGTTCAGAATGGTGTATCTCAGAATCTAGAGGGAAATACAAATGTGGTTCAAGATGCTAATGGTCAGATTGTTAGTGGTCAGATTGTTTGTGATCTTTCGACTTACACCTTGATGGACTCATCTGATCTTATTCTTCAAAGAAACATCACTTCTGCTGCCCTAGTGGATGGACATAAGCCTAACTCCTTTGCTGCTGAAAAGGTTGATGGAGAAAGTTCCCTGGATTTAAGAGGACTCTCTTTGATGGCTCTGATACCTCAAATGCACCTTAATCTCTCGAAAGAAGAGATTAAATCACGACTGGTGGGTGATTACAACAGTTGGTCTTCTCGTATTGGTACTGTTCTGAATAGGTTCAAGGGTAACCATGTTGGTACAGTGGATTCAGGTTCTACGAAAAAGAAGAAAGCAAAGTCTCCGAGTGTCCTAACCAGATCAAAGAGTAGATCTTTGATTGACCACCCACCATCATACTTGTCTCAATGATCCCGATTTTATCTTGGAATTTAAGGGGTGTGGGTAACAAGGAGACTCGTGCAATGTTAAAACAAATTATCCGGAAAAATAGAATTTTTTGTGTTGCTCTTTATGAACCTATGATATCCTTTTCTCATTGCAAGAAGGTTGCAAAGTTGTTTAGCATGCATCAGATGACTAGTAATGAGGAGGTGGGTGGAAAAATTTGGATGATGTGGGCCGACTGTATCAAGGTTGACGTAATTAGCGTCTCTTCTCAAGTTATTTCTGTCCTCATCTCTCCTTCTACAGGTTTGAGCTTTAATTCTTTCTATGCTTCTTTTGTTTATGCCAAATGTGACTATATGGAGAGAAGAGACCTATGGACAGAATTACTATCCTTTTCTGCTAGTATGGATCGGGAGTGGATCGTGGGTGGGGATTTCAACATTATTTCTGGTCTTCATGAGAAAAAGGGAGGGCATCAAGTGGTCAGTAGAGGTATTCAAGAGTTTCAAGATTTTATTCAACGAAGTGGTTTGCATGATGCTGGTTTTACTGGAGATTCTTATACATGGTGCAATGAGCAACAAGGTAATAGGCGCATTTGGGCTCGCTTGGACAGGTTTTTTATTAACCACATTGGCCTTCCTTTGCTTGCATCCTTCAAAGTTCAGCACCTCCCTAGGGTTTGCTCTAACCATAACCCTTTACTTGTCACTTCTTGTCAAGGCATTTCTTCTTCTTTTTCTTCCTTCAAGTTTCTTAAGATGTGGATCTCCAATGTCTCTTTCCTTGAGGTTGTTAAAGACGCTTGGAACATTCCATTTGAAAGGTCTTTTTTATATACTTTTGGGCAAAAACTAAAGCATCTGAAGAGTATTCTGAAGACATGGAATTGGAATGTCTTTGGGGATGTCCATAAGAGAATAGATTTTCTACAAAGACGCATCTCCTCACTAGAAGAATCTGTGTTGGAAGGGGTTAACGACCAGTTGGTAATGGAGTTATCTGATAACAAGAGAAAGCTTGCAGAATGTGTTTCCCAGCAAGAGTCTCTTTATCGTCAAAAATCTAGAGTTAAGTGGCTCAAGGAAGGGGATAGAAATACCAGTTTTTTCCACGCAAGTATTCAAGTTAGGAGACATAAGTATAATGGCTTAGCTGATTTCTTAGGAACCTCTAGAGATGAAGCTGTGGATTTCTTTAAATCCCTTCTTTCAGCTGATGGTTTGGTCGGCCTAATGAATGCCTTGACTTTATCCCTCATTTGCTCAGTGATGAAGATAATGCTTCTCTCTCTGCTGTCCCGTCCATCGATGAGGTTAAGTTGGCTGTTTTCTCTCTTTGCCCAGACAGTGCCCCAGGTCCGGATGGGTTCACAGGTTGGTTCTTTCAAAGTTGCTGGAGTATTATCAAAAAAGACTTTTATAGAGCTATTTCTGAATTTTTCCATGGGAGTTCTCTTCCAGTTTCATTCACTGCTACTTAGATTGCTCTCATTCCAAAGGTTAGTAATCCGGCTTGTTTCTTCGATTTTCGACCAATCAGTCTTTGCAATTTTTCATACAAATGCATTTCTAAAATTCTTGCTTCAAGGCTTTCTCCTATTCTCCCAAGAATTATCTCACCTGAACAGAATGCTTTTGTTAAAGGCCACTCTATATTTGATAGTATTTCCCTTGCACATGAGCTATGTCAGGACATTAATAGGAAATATGTTGGTGGGAACCTGGTCCTCAAACTGGATATGGCTAAAGCCTTTGATAGAATGGATTGGAGTTTCTTGCTGGAAGTTTGTAAAAGATTTGGATTTTCTTCCAAATGGTGTTCTCTCATTCTTGCTTGCATCTCAAATTGTCGGTTCAGCATTCTTATTAATGGATCCACATCGGGCTTCTTCAAGTCTTCAAGAGGTTTGCGCCAAGGGGATCCTCTTTCTCCCTTGCTATTCATTATTGCTGAGGAGGTGCTTAGTAGGGGTATATCTTATCTTGTTAATACTGGGAAGATTGGTCCTTATTATGCTGGCAGAAATGGGCTATGTATTTCTCATCTCCTTTATGCGGATGACATATTGATTTTCACGAGCGGTAGAAGATCTTCTATCAGATATCTATTGGACTTCATCGCTCTCTATGAATCAGCTTCAGGTCAGAAAGTTAATTGCACAAAGAGCTCCTTTTTCGCCCCCAAAGCATTTCAGTCATGCCCGTTTGAATGTTTTAGCTAATGCTACCGGCTTTTCTCAAGGTTCGTTTCCATCAAGGTATTTGGGGGTTCCTTTGTTCATTGGTCATGCTTCATCTAATCTATTTGATGAGCTTGTTGCTAAAGTCCAGAAGAAAGTTAGTGGCTGGAAGTCAAAGCTTCTTTCCACTGGAGCTAAGGTCACTTTGTTACAAAGTGTCCTCTCTAGTGTTCCCATTCACTCTATGGCATCTATCCCTATTACAAAGGCTGTTATGAGCAGATTGGACTCAATTTTTTCTAATTTCTTTTGGGGTGAAAATTCTGATTTTGGTCTCAAGAAACATTGGGTGGCTTGGAATTCGATATGTCTCCCTAAAGATGAGGGAGGTTTAGGCATAAGAGCCATTCATGATGTTATGTCCAGTTTACACATCAAGATGGGGTGGAGACTTTTGACTGATCAAGGAATTTGGGCTAGATTTATGCGAAACAAGTACTGTAACAGAGTTCCTTTTCATGAGGCAGATTTTAGACATTCCTCCTCAAAGGTTTGGAGGGCTATTGTCAAAGTAAAGGTGCACATCATACATAATATGGGATTCGTTCTTGGTAAAGGTCATATCAGGTTCTGGAAAGAATTTTGGACGCCATTTGGTATTCTGGAAGATTTTGTTGATAGTAATCTAATTACCAATCCTGAGATGAAGGTCTTTGAAGCCTTTGAGGTTACTGGTGTTTTGAAAGAACAGGTCATTATTCCTAACCTCCCTCCTCATATTCTTAATTTTCTTGAATCCTTGAACTTTGACTTTGGTGATAACGAAGATCAACTGCTCTGGTCTGCAACTCCTAGTGGCATATGTACTGTTGAATCTGCTTGGCAGAATATTAGAACAAGAAAAGCGACTTCTGAGGTATTTGCCAATTGCTGGAAGCATTTTATTCCTTCAAAAATCTGTGTTTTTCTTTGGAAAGCTCTAAAAGGTGCTGTTCCTACAGATGAATTGGTTAGAAGAACAGGTATTTCATTATGCTCTAAATGTCATTGTTGTACTTCTCCATCCCAAGAGTCTTTCAATCATTTATTTGCTTATGGTGAGATTGCTCAAGAGGTTTGGAAAATCTTTGGGAATAGATTTCAGCTCCAACACCATCCTTTTCATGATGCTACATCTCGTGTTAGTTTCTGGCTTCATCAGGCAAGGCATCAGGATCACTTTAGCATTATTTCTAAAGTGGTCCCTCACTTTATTTTATGGGAATTATGGAAAGCTAGATGCAATGCAAGATATGAAAACTCCCCAATGGTTCTCACAAGAATTGTTTTTAATGTAATGAGGTGGTTGCAAGAGGTCTCAGTGTTGATCAAACCTGCTGTTACTTGCTCCTTTGATAGGGCCATTTGTTTGGAAAGTATGAATATCTCCATGCCTACTACTGTCAGAAGTCATTACAAGATTGTGAGATGGAATAATTCTCGTGAGCATTCCTATGTCCTTAATACAGATGGAGCCTCTAAAGGTAACCCGGGGATCAGTGGAGGTGGGGCAGTTATAAGATCCTCCAATGGGGAGTTTCTGGTTGGCTATTCAGCTTTTTATGGTTATGCTACTAACACCATGGCCGAAATATTGTCTTTAAGAGATGGTCTTAGATTGGTGGACAGCTTGGGAATTCAAGGTATATGTATTGAAAGTGATTCTAAGTTTCTTGTGGACAGCTTCAACAATAAAAAAGGTATCCCATGGCAATACCAATTCAGTTGGAGAGAAATTTCAGCTAGAATTAACAAGTATAACAGGACTTTCAAGCATGTCTACAGGGAAGCAAATTCTGTGGCCGATTCTTTGGCCAATGAAGGCGTCTCAAGACAAGACAGATGCACTTATAATTCTATCTCTAGTCTTCCTCATGTGGTTAAAATTGCTCTTTTTGATGATAGAACTAATTTATATCACTTTAGGAAATAGATTTGAGTTTTCTCTTAACTGCTTTGTACCCTTTCTAGGTGTGTTGTATTCGGCTGAGGTTTGGGGTTCTTACCTCTTGCTGGCCTTTTCGGTTTCCTTGAACTTCTTTAGGGTAAGGTTGGATGTCCCCCCTTCTTGGTGTAACCTTTTTGGCTTTATTATTAATCTACAGGTCGGGGTCTGCCTCAACCCTCCTCCCTCCGATGGAGTGCCACTAAGGTTATTCCTACCTTAGTGGGTTTTCCCCAAAAAAAAAAAAAAAAGATGAAAGAGAGAGAGAAAGAGTAATGGACAATTGAGAGAGAGAGAGAGGGGAGTAAGAGGTTACGGAAAGGAGATAATCTACATAGTTGCTCGTTGAAGATGGGTTTTAAGAGAAATATTTAAAGTTCAGTCAAAATGACATTAAAATTATAAATAAGTTTACATTATAATAAAGTTTTTATGTTTACTCAATAAGGTAATCAAATTTAGTTTTTAATGCTTAATATATATTATAATCAAAGGTGAGTTCATATTCTGGTAAAACTTGAGTTATTAAATGGTTAATATTTAATAAATAATTAATGTTTAGTCACAAATTGAGTTAGAAATTAATAATCAGTAAAAACCCTAGATTATGCCATGAATGACACATTTTCTATATAAAAGAGATCTTTAGTAAATAATTAGATGTAATAACACTTACATTGAGATGTTTGGAAGTGGTTTCTCATGCATTTGGACAAGTCAAAGTTTGTTTCATCGTTAAATTGTGTAACATATGGCACAATTAAGTAAATTGGTATATGAAAGGCGGTTGGCCTATGGTATTCGAATAACAATGATATATTATATTATATCTGTGGGTAGTGGACTATCATTCACCCTAGCTACTGAGAGCCGGGGGTAGTGAACCTGCATCCACCACAGACATGGATTCTGGGGGTAGTGAACTCAAGTTCACCACATGCTTTGAGGCATTGTGGGTAGTGAACTAAAATTCATCCAAGAAGCTCAGAATTGTGAGATTGGTTAACCGTGGTTTGTTTTTATGGTCTAGTGGGCTTGGTTGTAGAGTTAGATCCATGTCTAAGCCAGATAGTGTGTTGGAGTGGCTTGTGTGGAATTAATACTCGTGTCCAGCATACGTTTCACTGATTTGTGGGTAGTGGACAGCCGTTCACCATAGCTCGTGAGAAGCTGGGGGTAGTGAACTTGCATCCACCATAGAATTAAGGCCACCCTTTGTGCGGTTGAGCTGCAGCAACCCGTGAAGTCAACTCGATGGTTTATTATATTCAAATATGCTATAATCATTAACTCCTACTAACTAGTTTGACTGGGTTATACTTGCCAACTCATGCGTGTCTCATGCTTGAGTGCTCCGCTTTGGAAGAACGACCCTAGCTAGGTCTTTCCTTATAAGCCGTGAGGTGGTGAATTGGACACTAGTGTTAAATCACCCAAGGTATTCTAATCCATGAGTCCTACAGTGACACTTTGTTATTATTAGTCGTGGTTTTATTGATATCATAGTTTGGATTAATCTGATTTTATCTGCTCATTATTTACGACTCCTGAATAGTTCAATTATTGTTTAAATGAAGATGATCTGCTTCATTGTATTTTAAATTGCATAAACTGTTTCTTACCATGCATTGTGCTACTTACTGGGACGTTAGTCTCACGCGTTTTGTTTTATCGGTTTTGTTTTCAAAGAACTCTACAGAGCGAGTACGTGCTGGGGTAGATAGAGATAATGATCCGAATGTTTATCGTCCCGAGGATTATTATTATCCTGGCTAGGATTGGAGGGCATTCTTTTTGTAGTTGTCTATCTTTTTGAATCATGTAAATATTGTTTATAGAGAGAGTGTGTGTGTGTATGAAACTTAGTGGAACTGTATCTGTAGACTTTTTTTTTGGAAATGTATGTACAGGTTTAGATTTTGTCAACACATACACCCACATTTTACTTAGTTTATTTTGTTTTAAATATTAGTGCACTCTGATATTAACTGGTCAATCAGGATTAAGAAATGCTACTGGGACCTTACCTGATGTCAAGAAGCCGACATATAGCTTTAATGAACAGGTCCGGTTCCGGGGCGTCACACTATCCCATTCCAAATAAATTTGATGTCATGAAAGTTTTTTGCTCTTTCCAAAAATTGGTTGAACGCCAATTTCATTGCAAAATCAAATCTGTTCAAACCGATTGGGGTGGAGAGTACCATTCCCTTCACTCATGTTTTGCCAAAATTGGCATTCACCATCGAGTCAAGTGCCCTCACACCTCCCAACAAAACAGATATGTAGAACGGAAGCACCGCCACATAGTTGAAACAGGCCTCTCCCTTTTATCTCATGGTCGTGTTCCTCATGCCTACTGGGATGATGCCTTCCTTATGGCTACATACCTCATCAATCGACTACCGACCACTCCTCTTGGCATTTCCTCTTTCGAAAAACTCTTTAAGCATGCCCCTGGTTTTTATCTTTTAAGAATATTTGGTTGTGCATGCTTCCCTTACCTTCTTCCATTTAATCGTCATAAACTTGATTTCCACTCCAAGTGCTGCGTCTTTATTGGCTTTAGCAACATGCACCGGGGGTACAAGTACCTTGATCTCTCCACTGGCAAGATTTTTGTCTCACGCCATGTCATTTTTTATGAAGCATCATTTCCTTTTGCTGACCAAAACCCTACACCCAAACCATCTAAAACCACTTGAAGCCCAACTGTCCCTCTCCCATTACCCACACATACACGACAGCCCTCAAGTGAACCTTGGCCCACCCACCAGCTCAAACATGCTTGCAAACCCACAAAATCATCCCCCATTAAGTGAGATGACTTCATCCCCACCTAACACGGCATCATCTCCCTCTCCTTCCCCACAGGTGCCGTCTTCCAGTCACCTTTCTCCCATGACATCATCACCTACAGGTGCTTCTCCCAACTCACCTACTCCTCTGTTAACCATGTCCAACCAATCATTGTCACATGTGCTTGCTGCTGCTACAGAATCTCCAGAGCATCGTCCTCACCAGATGATCACTCAGTCCAAGAACCATATCGTGAAATCGAACACATACACTGATTGGACGGTGCATTATCCACTCTCCCAGACTTTTCTTGCTAAAGGTTTTGTCCCCGACTCACCCACTTGTTACTCTAAAGCAAGCAAGCTTGCTAAGTGGTGCTCAGCCATGGATGATGAGTTCTTGGCCCTTATGAAGAATGGTACATGGTCTCTCGTGCCAGTCAAGCCAGGAACGGACATAGTAGGCTCCATGTGGATATTCAAGTCCAAACGCAAGTCAGACGGTTCTATTGATCGGTGAAAGGCGCAGTTAGTTGCCAAAGGCTACCACCAACAACCAGGGATCGACTTTGACGATACCTTCAATCCGATGGTGAAGGCTACAACCATCTGCCTTGTACTCAGCATTGTTGTCTCCAACCATTGGCCCATCCACCAAATCGACATACAAAATGCTTTTCTCCATGGGAACCTGCTTGAAGAAGTATACATGCACCAACCCGTAGGTTATGTGCACCCAAATTTTCCTACTCATGTTTGTTGGTTGCACGAAGCTCTTTACAGACTAAAACAAGCCCCTAGGTCCTAGTATCATCGCCTGAGTGAGCACCTCATGTCCCTTGGTTTTGTCAACTCAAGCTCTGACACTTCCCTATTCATTTTTAGACAAGGTATTGTTACTCTCTTTGATCTGGTATATGTTGACGATATACTAATAACTAGCTCTAGCTCCACAACCATATCTCAGCTCATTACAGCCCTTAGCAGTGAGTTTGCTGTCAAAGACTTGGGTGCTCCAAGCTATTTTTTGGGAATTTAAGTTCACCGTGTTCAAGATGGGCTTCTATTACCACAGAGTCAATACATCTACAATATTCTTCAGTGCAACAACATGCTCAATGCCAAACCAGTGTCTTCGCCAATGTCCTCTTCACAAATGCTTTCTCTCTTTTCGGGTGCTTCCTACTCTAATCCGTCAACATACCGGAGTATCGTAGGAGCCTTGCAGTACCTATCCTTGACCCACCCTGATATCTCATTTGCGGTCAACAAGTTCTGCCAATTCATGCACAAGCCCACTAAGGAGCATTGGACAGCCATGAAACGCATCCTCCGATATCTAAAATTTTCTATCTCTTTTGGTTTACTCATTTGGCCTAGCTCGTCTACACAGCTCTACATCTACTTAAATGCTGACTGGGCCGGCTGCCCTAATGACCGGAAATCCACCTCTGGCTTCTGCATATATTTCTGTGATAACTTAGTTTCTTGGAGCACAAAGAAGCAACTAACCATTGCCCGATCAAGCACCGAAGCCGAATATCGAGCGGTTGCACATGCCACAGCTGATTCTCTTTGGCTCCAATCATTACTACATGAGCTTGGCATATTTATTTCCCAGCGTCCTGTCCTCTGGTGTGACAACATAGGGGCGACATATTTAACCTCTAATCCGTGTTCCATGCACGTACAAAACATGTGGAAATCGACTACCACTTTGTTCGTGAAAAAGTCCAGCAAAAATATCTCGAGGTTAGGTTTATTTCCAGCAAGGACCAGTTAGCCAATGGCCTCACCAAACCATTAGTATCTGCCAGATTTGCTCTTCTGTGGACCAAGCTCAACTTGCAGCCTTGCCTAATGGGATTGCAGGGGCGTATTAAGGAAATCACATCCGAAAATATTGACAGCAAAGACTAACTGCAGGATATCCTCGGTGCACCTTGATTTTAGGAGTTTAGAATATTCTGTAAATCAAATCAACCCATCATTTTAACCATTCTTTCCTTGTCAATAGAATCGCTGTAAATTAGCTATTCTATTGGCGACATGTGCCATAATTCTAGGACATGATTTTGTATTCTCATAAACTATAAATCGACATCCTCTCGCCGGCATAAGCAGCAGAGTTTTTCATAAATACAGAATACTCTTTAAGGCGAATCTATTTTTGGTAATCTATGCTGGGTAAGTTTAATATATTCCCACCATTTTCCCTTCAGTGCCTCAAGTATCACTTTGATTGAGACTGAAATGTGAAAAACAGGGTTTTGACTCTAACAACACCTAGAGGGGGTGAATAGGTGTAGCACAGCGGAATAAAATTTTTCTATCAATTAAAGACAAGTCCTTAATTAATAGGCATGAACAAATCCTTAAGGTAATTCCAGAAAATCAAATAACTAATCAAAAGCAATTAACAAGCCACCCAAATTGCAAGCAAATAATTAAAGCATGTAAAGTAAGACAAAACAAGCAATTTGGTGACGAAGGGAAAACTCTATGAGAACTCTCACTAGAGAAAAACCCTCCGGGCTATGCAGGAGCCACCTAAAAGATCCAATATGAAAAGAAGACTTACAACCTGTAGTTCAGACAACTCAGCATCCTTATGCTAGACTCTGCAACTCACAGACTTGAAAGTATCTGAGGAACTCCTCAGATTTGCTCCACAGCAACACTTTAGAACTCTGAAGATCTTCTCACACGATCACCCAAACGAACTCGCCTGGTATCCGTAGGAACTCCCACGATCAATCTCCCTAACCCGGAACTCCAAGGTAGAGGAAGGAAGAAGAAAAGAAAGGTTTTATGGCTCAAAAGATGAAAACCTAGAAGAAGGGTTTTCAGAAGAGAAAAGGATATTTAGGGCTTCTAAAACGTAGCTCTCTTAGGTTTAGAAGGTCCCTAATCCTATTTAAAGGTTCCCCAAAAAGTTTGAAGTCAATCCGAATTGAAACGAGTAAGTTATGTAATTTTTCGTAACTTTTCGGAAATTTTGCTGTTTAAACGTTCGAACGCTCAGCAAACGTTCAGCAAACGCCACCCTTTAAAAATCGAACATTCGAACGGCCAGAGAACGTTGGTCTCACGCTAGTCTCGGGTTTGTCTGCAGAACAAAAACGTTCGAACGGTCAGAGAACGTTGGTCAAACGCCACTCTCCAGAAATTGAACGTTCGAACGGCCAGAGAACGTTGATCAAACGTTGGGCATAACTTCTTCAATTTGACTCCGATTTTGACGCCGTTTGAACCATGTCTTCTTAGACTCAAACTAAACATTCTAAACACACTTAAACACTTTCTTTTTGACACTGAATTAAGCCAAACTAAAATATTAAACCTTACAAAATGGATAGCAACCCACTTCATTCATTACCTGTTTCCTATCTGTTAATAAATTTCATCTTTTTCCTCTGTAAATGAAAAGAAAGATCATTTTTTAGGTTCTGATTTTCTAACACTTTTGTATTGAAGCAAGTTAATTCTAATAAATCTAGCTAGATGAAGTTAGTAAATTGATCCTCCTGATCATGTAGAAGGTTTTTTGCTAGTAAATCTTAAAGCTCTCTGACTTCGACAGGAGTACAAAAGCATCCTAACCCGTGGATAAATTCATAATTAATTAGGATTGGTCCTCTCTCAATCCTAAATAAATTAGTGCATAATCTCCACCATTTATGCAATGAATGAAAGAAAGAACATATCAGAATGAAGTAAGAGAATCTTTTCCTACGCGTAATCTAGAATCTAAAAGCACAAAGAACTGAACGTGCATTATGACTTTTGTTAATCAAATTCTTCACGGTTGTCAATAACAAATTTTTGAATCTAATATCTTCAATATACATGATCATCACAGTTAATTGAACAAGGAATTTGTTTTCTAATTATAAATTATTGAATGCATATAATTCCATTTGGTTCAAGCACATAAAGATTTGACATTGGACATGGGTTTTATCAAACTCTTCAAGGATCATCACAATGAATTCGTGTATGATTATATATTTATAAGTTTTATTATATACATTCAATGATTTGTGATGATCTTCTATATTGAAGAAACTGGGAATCATGAACGTTTTAGATCTGTAATTCTGCAGACACATTAGTGCATGGATCTAAAAACATAATGACAATTCTAATGGATTGGAGTATTGAACTACTTATTTTGGAATACTTTTAGATATTAGTAAATTGGCATTACAGCATAGGGAGGAAGCTGTTAACTTCTTCTAGTTCTTTGGGTACACATGAGCGGGCAAGCGTGGCTCTGCAAGTGCGTGCAGCGGCTTAGCAAGAAAGAGATCATTCGGTGACTCAGAGGGGTCGATGCTTGCCACTCCCGGTGGAGCACCCCAGCGGAACCCTTGAACAACCCTAGCCAATAGCATGACAGTCATTGCGGTCCCAAGTGCGGCCCCAATGCACCCACGACGTCCCGTGCTAAATGAGATGAATCGCAACTCCGGCTCAAGAAGCTCCACCTTAGCCAAACCCTTGTTCAAGTGCCGCTCTGGTTTGAACTTCATGGGCTCGTCCCAAACGTTAGGGTTCCGACCAAGACCCGATCTGCTCAACAAAACGTGGCTACCCTTTGGGATGAAGTAGCCTGCAACCGTGGTGTCGGCGGGCGAAACATGTGGAAGGTTAAAGGCTGTGATCGGGTGGAGCCGGAACGCTTCCCTCGCACATGCCTTGACGTAATTGAGCTGCGAGAAGTCGGACTCTTGAACTAGCCTTTCCCTGCCAACAACCCTGTCGATTTCATCCACAGCTTTCTCGAGTATGTCAGGTTGGTTTACCATCTCTGCCAATGCCCATTCCACTGCATTTGCTGGATTGTCCACCGTTGCAAATATTAAATCCTGTAAACAATAACATGCGCAACATGAGCCACCATCCTTTGTCACAGAACAACTTAAAAACAACCTAGGGACCACAACTTGCTATTATGGCGAACAGTGACTGAATAACTGCAGCCTTTTAGTGCCTAAAGCATGGGTAACATGGTACATAACTACATATAATTGTATTACCGCGGTTTCTGCTTTGATCTCTTCTGTTGATAGTACTGGACTGCCATTGGAATCCTTGAGGGAAATGAGAACATCAAGAAGGTCCTCCTGCACCTTCTTATTGCCGGTCCTCCATTGTTGTATTCTTTCGTCGATCACCTGGTCATGGTACTTGTTAATAACTTCAACAGCCTTTTTGACGATATTTTCATGACCATCCAAATCCAACCACCTCAGGGAGGGCACGTAGTCAGACACACAGAAAGCATAGAGAAAGGAAAGCACAGTGAAGAGAGCATCGACGTGCTCTTCTTCTTCAACACCGGGACCTCCGTCCTCCCGGCCCTCTCCGAAATATCTCTTGTTGAACATCAACTTCCTTATGACGTTGCCACTATATTGCCGCACCAATGCTCTCACATTGATGACTGCACCGGTCACTTCATTGTTTATGCAGTTCTTGCATTGGTTGTAAACGAATCGAACGAGGTTATCAGCCTCCTCCACTCGCTTATCATGGAGCCACCGGAGTCTTGCAGGATTGATCACCTCGGAGGCGATCACCCTCCTCATCTTCTTCCATTGTTCCCCCCAGGGAGCAACAGCAATGGACAAGAATCCGCGACTTAAGTAGTCCGTTGCCATAGTTGGGGGTCTAGATGCAAAAAGTGCATCTTGTTTCTTCAAGAACTCCGAAGCAAGCTAGGGACAAATGACGGGAATGACATGAACATTGCCCAGACGGAAACAGGCGATATCCGTATTATTCTCCTTCATGAACCCTAGTATCCACCGAAATGCCGGCTTGTTTCTCATCATCTCTGGGAGGCTTCCGATGATTGGCCATGGCACCGGTCCGGGAGGCAGTGGGGCATGGTTATGGTTTCCATTTTTATGGGGTTTAACTCGAAATTGAACAACAAGGAAGATTAAGGACGCCAAGAAGAGGAAGAGGAGTGCAATATTAGAGGGTTGGGTGGTGCTCAGAAGGATATCAGCAAGAACAGTGGTGTTATTCATTATATGGGGTGGTTGTGGAGCTGGTGAGAAGATGATTATGCGCAGTAGTTCTCACGACTATTAATCAGTGCAGGATGGTTTACCAAAAAAAAAATCAGTGCAGGATGAATAGATGGGATTGACAAGATAAGGGCGGGGTATTTATAATTGTTTTTGTGAAGGGAAATCATATATGTGGCGACTCGTATATAACATACTAAGAATTAGTCTACCCATTAACAAATGGATGTAGCTTGCTTTCCAACAAAAAACTTACTAGAGGGAAAATCGACGCAGACTTTTCCAAGCAAATGCCAAAAACGCGCTTGGAAGAGTCTTTTTACCAAAAACAAGTTACTTTACAAAAGAATTTGCAAAAGAGGGAGATTTGCTCGGTCCCCTTCTTTTTAGTCCCGTTTTGCCCCTTCGTCTCACATGGGGCCATTAATATTTTTTTTTAAGAAACTTAATGTCGACTGCAGCTTCATACTCTTCCTGGAAAGTCATCCCTTCAACGTGACTTGAAAACTACTGGAGCCGTAGACTGGAAGATCTGTTGGTCCAACGATAATGCATGTGTCCACATAGGTATGTGAGGCTGATGTGGACAAATGCATTGCCGTTGGACCAACAGATCTTCTAGCGAGAGGGTCCAGGCGATATGGTCTCCTTCAACGTTACCCCCATTTTCAACGTTCTCTTCCTCCTCCTCCTCAACGTAGCCCCATTTTCTCCTCCATTCGGCTCCTCTACTCTTCTTTGGTGAAAATCTCCTCCTCCTCCCCCTCTTCTCTCCACACTACAAGAAATTAAAGGCGGTTTTCCCAACGCTAATATTGGCATTAATAGTGGTTTCGATACAACCACCAGCAATAGTTACCTATTTACACTAGCTCCTTCGTCTTCCCTTTAATTTCTAATTCACTTCTTTTTAACTCTCCCTCAATGCTGAAAAAACCCTAGACCTGAACCATTTGTATCTCTCCCTCCCCTCCACTCTCTCTCTACATGGTTTGTATCTCTCATGGCGCTCTCTCTCTCTCTACGTTGAAAATGGGGTAACGTTGGAAGAGTGCGGAGTTGCAATGGACATTAAGTTTTTTTAGAAAAAATATTCATTACCCCATGTGAGACGAAGGGCCAAAACGGGACTGAAAAGAGGGGACTTGAGCAAGTCCCCACTTTTGCAATTTCTTTTGTAAAGTAGCATGTTTTTGGGAAAAAGACTTTTCCAAATACGTTTTTGACATTTGCTTGGAAAAGTAATCCCTTTCAATAACTTTCCAAATGAAAATGCAGAATATAAGTGCAGACTAAATATATATATAAAAAAAAGGAAAAAAGGGTCGAAAACTTTGAAAACCTCTCAGCTCAACTTCCGAAGGGCAATGAGTACTTGACTGGGCGGAAAAAGAAATAAGCTGAAGGAACGCAGTAGCAGCCGAATTAGAAAGGGTGAAAGCATGGTTTGTTAAATTCTTTCTTTCTCCGTCACCAAATCTTGCTGTGGTGTCTTAAATTCCGTTCTCGCCACCATTTCTTGCCTTTTTCGCTTCAATAATTTCTGGTATGAACATCACTCTAACGACCACTAAGAACGGGAAACTTGGGCAACAAAGACCGCTAGGAGATTTCCTGTGCTTTTGTTTTAGGATTTGTTTAGTCGCCGCTTAGGATTTTGTTTTAGGATTTCCTGTCTTACATTAATTCTTCGTTAGGATTCATCATCCTAGTTCCTTGTCGCTGCAAAGATTTTCACCGAAAGAAGGTTACAAAAGGGGAAGGAAACTTCTGTTGCGTGGGTGCCGCAACACAGTTGAGCTCACGTGAGACTCAAAAAAAAAAAAAAAAAGGAAAAAAGAAAGAGAAAAAGAAGAACGTGTGAAGAGGTAATCACGATTTCTTCTTGTCTGGCTTCTGCGTAAAAAGCAAATCAATATAAAACTTCCGTTAACAAAGATTTAGATATCGTTAGTGCATATGATCCAATTTTGTTGAAATTTTAATATGTTACTCCTAATCAGGAAAGCTTTCTATTGACGAATATTGATACCTGAAATCCTTCTCTAGATAGTTGCTTGGTTGTTTACATCCACTTGGTAAGATTTATACTTACTTTTCTTATTGAAATCCGTCTCAGGATAATGAAAATATATTGTAATTAATCCAAGAATGGGTGTATTATTGATGTGTCAATAGAGTCTAGATTAATCTAAACAGGAATATTGCAACCTATAATTGTTGACAGTGCGTGGAAGTTTTCATTGGACTAGGTCCCATACTTTTTCTCTCTATATTGGAGGGTTTTCCGGCCACATAAATTTTTGGTGACTAGTTTGCAGTTAGCTTTACTTAATTCTCTGCCTATTTATTCAGTACTTTTAGTTCTAAGGCTGATATTGCACATTTAATTTAATACAAAGAAAGATAAACAAAACAAAATTTTGGCGTGTGCACGATATCTTTGTCCACAATAACAATGTTTTAGTAAATTAAAAAATCAGACGCTAGCTTCTCCATATTCATGATCATGACAGCAAATTTTTGCATATATAAATTAGTACGAAAGAGAAATATAAAATTACAATAAAAATGGAAAAAGAAGAAGAAAATAAAAGAAACATCTATAATGTTTAAAACACCCCTTTCCACCATCTTATTTAACGGCATAATCACCTAGATACTAATTGCAATTGTTGTATAGGCCGGAGGAAGCTATTAAGTTCCTCTAGTTTATTGGGTACACATGCACGGGCAAACGTGGCTTTGCGAGTGCATGCAGCGGTTTATTCAGAGAGAGATCGTTTGGCGACTCAGAGAGGTCGATGCTCGCAACCCCAGGTGGAGCACTCCAACTGAACCCTTGAAGAACCCTAGCCAAGAGCATGACAGTCATTGCAGACCCAAGTGCAGCCCCCATGCACCCACGACGTCCCGTGCTAAATGAGATGAACCGCAACTCCGGCTCAAGAAGCTCCACCTTACCCAATCCATCGTTCAAGTGCCGCTCTGGCTTGAACTTCATGGGCTCGTTCCAAACTTTAGGGTTCCGACCAAGACCCGATCTGCTCAACAAAACGTGGCTACCCTTCGGGATGAAGTAGCCTGCAACCGTGGTGTCGGCGAGCGAAACATGTGGAAGGTTGAAGGGTGCGATTGGGTGGAGCCGGAACGCTTCTCTCGCGCATGCCTTGACGTAATTCAGCTGCGAGAAATCAGACTCTTGAACTAGCCTTTCCCTTCCAACGACCCTGTCGATTTCATCCACAGCTTTTTCGAGTACCTCAGGCTGGTTTATCATCTCTGCCAATGCCCACTCCACTGCGTTTGCTGGATTGTCCACCGATGCATAGATGAAATCCTGTAAACATGAGCAACATTAGCCACTTACGTTTGTCATAGAAATATTTAAGAACAACGCAAATGATATCAATCCAAAAACAATAGTGAACATGGTCTTCAAAAAAAAACAATAGTGAACATCCTTTAATGTGAACGGGTAAGTTTGGGGCAGGGCTGTCAGCCAGTGCAGTCCCACCTAGCTCTAGTCCTTATGTTGTCGAAAGTTCTTACAGACAACCTGCGTTGGGCCTAGAAATGTAAATCGGACAAGAGCCAATTGAAATCCTGTGGGACCTTTATCTATAACCTTGTGAAGCCTGTGCCTTATAGATAAAGGTCCTAGAGAATATGAACCGTTGGGCCGGGTCTTTTATACTTGACCAAGCTGACCTAAAAAGGATGCAGCTCTAAGCCTAACTAAATCTATGTAATCACCTACGTGAAGATCTGCTTACGGCAGAGCAGTCCGAGAACGTAGGGAAATCTAAACCAGTTCCTTCTAAGTGACTATAGAGAAAATCAAGTACGTATTATTGTATTACCGCAGTTTGTGCCTTGATCTCTTCTGTTGATAGTACTGGACTACCATTGCAGTCCTTGATTGAAACAAGAACATCAAGAAGGTCCTCCTGCACCTTCTTATTGCCGGTCCTCCATTGTTGTATTCTTCCGTCGATCACCTGGTCATGGTACTTGTTAATAACTTCAACAGCCTTTTTGACGATCTTTTCATGACCATCCAAATCCAACCACCTCAGGGAGGGCACGTAGTCAGACACGCAGAAAGCATAGAGAAAGGAAAGAACAGTGAAGAGAGCATCGACGTGCTCTTCTTCTTCAACACCGGGACCTCCGTCCTCCCGGCCCTCTCCGAAATACGTCTTGTTGAACATCAACTTCCTTATGACGTTGCCACTATATTGCCGCACCAACGCTCTCACATTGATGACTGCACCGGTCACTTCATCGTTTATGCAGTTCTTGCATTGGTTGTAAACGAAGCGAACGAGGTTATCAGCCTCCTCCACTCGCTTATCATGGAGCCACCGGAGTCTTGCAGGATTGATCACCTCGGAGGCGATCACCCTCCTCATCTTCTTCCATTGTTCCCCCCAGGGAGCAACAGCAATGGACAAGAATCCGCGACTTGAATAGTCCGTTGCCATGGTAATAGGCCTAGATGCAAACACTGCATCTTGTTTCTTCAAGAACTCCGAGCCAAGCTGGGGACAAGTTACGGGAATGACATGGACGTTGCCTAGACGGAAACAGGCAATGTCCGTATTCTTCTCCTTCATGAAGCCAAGTATCCACCGAAATGCTGGCTTGTTTTGTATCATCTCAGGCAGGTTTCCCATGATTGGCCAGGGTACCGGTCCGGGAGGCAGTGGGGTATGATTACCCTTTTTATGGGTTTCAGGTCGAAATTGAACAACAAGGACGAGAAAGGAGATCAATAAAAGGAAAAGGAGTGCAATGTTGGAGCCTTGGGTGGTGCTCACAAGGATATCTGCAAGAAAGGTGGTGGTGATGGTGGCCGCATAGGATGGAAACAGATTTGAGGAAATCAATTGGGAGGTGGTGTTATTCATGGCTACTTGTTGGAGATAGGGTTTTGATGTTCTGGGGGTGGTTGCAGAGGTGGTGAGAATATGATTATTCTCAGTAGCTAGCTTTCACAAGTACTACTGAGTGCAGGATGAGTAGAGAGGATGGGACTTGCAAGAGAAGAGTGGGGGTATTTATAGTTGTTTTGCTGACGGGAACTCATAGAACACTTCCATATCACATACGAATTATCCTCCATGTGGGATGACTTTGTTTTAAAGTGTACACATTAACAAATGGATGTAGACTGCAGGCACCCAAATACCAACACAGATGGTCAGAGTAGACTTTGAATCAAGATCCATGCATGACATGCCTATATTCATGGTTACAAACACATGTATATGTCTGTGTGTAATATTGTTCCATGTAGACCATAAATTTCCGTAAGAAGTAACTCGGAAAGAACATTGTCCTTTGGCTTTGATAGATTAATGGAGGAACCTTCATCCAGATTACAAGATTGTTAGGCTAAAATGTGACACGTTAAGAATATGAATGTACGTGAGTACTGATCATCTGAAAGGCTTTACTAATTAGATGATCCTGACCTTCCATGTGATGGCTAGTATGTGCCATTTATACGGTTGGAATGTCATCCATGATTGGTTGAAATATGGTGAATGAGTACCATGTAATCCATGGCTTCTTCTTTCTATTGTTATATATAGGAGTCTGTTTATATTTGCATTTTCCACTACCCTGGAATGCAGCTCTCATGATTTATATAACCGCACAGTCTTCAACCCTGCAATAACAGAAAAACAAAAATTTAATTAGCTCAAGGATTAATATAATATGGTCAGTGATTTTAATTATATCACAGCCACTATTCATTTACTTTGGACGGCTACTAATTCCGTATCAAAGTTATTCGCTACATATAAAACTTAAGCTTTCAGGGTAAATTAAGGTTAAAAAAAACACACACACCCAACATACACACACAAAGCAACCTTCTATAAATATGTCCAATATTACTTGCTTGAAATGGTCTGCGCAGTCCTTTCCTGTAACGTTTCATTCGAACAGATTATGTGGTTGCATATCTTTGATTTTGTTAAAGGGAAAAAAAATGGTGTTTTGAGTCGTTCTTTTCTTAGCAAAAAACGGCCCATCATATCTTTTACTGCGAGGGATGCCACAGTGGTTTCAAACTTATTATTAATGCCATATCGTCCCAATGAATCCATTCAATAGATCACCTTCGATCAATTGAAATTTTATTTTTATTGATAGAAAAAAAATTACCTCAACGATGATGACATGAAGTTATTCAAATAGAACCTTTCTCAAGATTCCCCATTCGAAGAGATTCTGAAATATTCATTTTAGTTTTTCCTTCCATCACACTACCACAGGCTGTTTCCTAACTGTTTCCTGGCAAAAGGGATAGCTTCCTTGAACCCCCAGTTGCTTCTTTCACCCATGGATATCGAAAGATCACGACGACCAACTGATGCTTATTCTTAATCTTCACCCTGTTACGTTGCAATATATTATTTCTCTCTAATGACTTCCGAGAAAGTAAACTCAAGAAATGAAAGACTAGATTGGATTCTTATTGGAAGTCTATGCTGCTAAGTCATTATTAATAGTATCTTAGTCTTCAAGAGAATCAGCAATATCGTTTTGTTTACATGCTTAAATCTATTTCTTTGCGTAATTCAACAAATTAAACCGTAGATTTTTCAACTGAGATGGACGACTGGTGGGGAACTAGATTTGTAAATTTTAACGAGGCAAGTCAATCCAGTCAAGCGGATCCTACTTTGATTCTGGTTAAAAGACGACTTTTTTTTTCTTTTTTCTTTTTTCTTTTCCTTGATATCTCCCTCGCATTTTTGCCACATGGTAACTGGGGAGGAAGAAAGAGGGAAGAGGATCCTCAAGGGGTATTTACAGGATGAAATCTTCTGTAATTTTCTCTGCATTGATTAATGCTGTTGGCATGAAATGCTGCCATGTGGAGCACATCATGCCAACAGCCATAACCAATGCAGGGCAAAATTGAACGTTATTTCATCCCCGCCGTATCATCTACAGCCCACCCTACAGCAACGTATCTTGCTATAGGTCGATCTGTACGTTGGTATCCGAGGACAATAGCCAATGCCATGCATCCACCTAGGATTGTTCTTACCATGCATATAGGTGGATGTATGGCATTGAGGCTTCAATGCATGATTTAACTGCAATGTTTTACTGCATTATGTTATGGTTGTGAGATGCTATGTCATGTAGAGCATCTCACGGTCAATGTTTCAAGTAAACTCCACCTAAAACTTTTATACAAGGGGCACATGGCATAATCTTGTAGAGGATCCATATAAGGAGTCTAGATAAAGAATCCACAGGACTTCAACTCGTAAAACATTATAGAAGATTTCATTCCCAATCCAACACCAACTAATAACAGGTGGCATGATTTGTGGGTCCGTACCTACAAGTTCCCGAAACGAGGATGAATGTATCCACTACTTGCCGTTGCTTCTTTGTATTAAAAAGTTCAAATCATTGCATTCATTTGAAAACGTCCAAGTGACGCATCGGTTAACTTGAGCCTTGTGGCTGCAATATATTAAGAGAGAATGAATACTTGGTTTTGCACCAAATAAGACTTTTTAAGTGGGGAGGGAAGGAGAAAGGGAAAGAAATGAACATGGTTACCGCATGTTAGCCGCTCATATACTGAATTTATTTTTTCTCATTAATTCTTAGATTTTCAACTGATGATGAAACACAGCACGGATTAAGTGAGGTCACCATGTTCCCGTAACGCATTAATTGATGGTGGAATAGGGGAAATTTGGTTTTTAATAATGATTTTTTGATATAATTCAGATTTAGTTGCTCACTCATTGATAATTGAAAATTAATGTTATTTTTTAAACATAATTGACAATAATACCCTCAAAAGGCTTGCAAACTTCACTTATAACAAAATGATTAGAAAGATTTTCAAAGTCTGTTGAGGTTATTGTGGCAACAAATTCTTTATGAATAGTAAAATGACACTGATTTTTAATTATTTTAAAAGTACCATTAATTCGCAAGTAGTGACTTAATCTGAATTATTTTGAAAATTATCACTAAAAACCAATTTCCCCCGATGGAATATTGGGTGCTTCTCTCCTATTTCGCCTGTTCTCTCATTTTTAAACTGGTTTTGAGTTGGACTTTGGATTATACGTACATCTAATTGGCTTGCCCTGGTGCAATGTACCTCACGATACAAGGAAATTTCCTTCATCAATGCTACAACTTTGAAGCGCATTTCAAGGGGTGCATTCCAAAGGTTCTCTTGGAATAAGGAGAAACAAAAACATGGAAGTGTCTTCAAGAAATATGAGGGACTTTTAGAAAATTGATTATAGAATCTCATTTTAATTTATTACATTCTTGTGGGAAACACCAAGGAAATAAACCACAGAAAATGCATAGGATGCTTTAGATGCTGTTTGGTAACGTTTTTTTTTTTTTAAACAGTTTGAAAACTAAAAACAACTCAAACTGTTTTTTGGTTTTTGGAAACAAGAAACCCGTTTGATAACAATTGATAAAAAAAACCCATTACAGTTTTTAAAATCAACAAAAATGCGTTTGGCAAGTTATAATTCAAAACTCGATTTTGATTAATACTATATTAATATAAATCCAAAACACAATTAATCCGACCAGTCAAGCATTGAAGCCGTGCTAGAGTCTAGCTCGGTCGACCAGACAGTAGAGAAAGAGGAGGCTTTGATCTGAGATGGGAAGGAAAGCGAGCCACCACCAAGTCCCAGCAAGCCGGCGGCGCCGACGAACAACCCTTCGTTACCGTGGCCGCAGCCAAGAGCGATTTTATCGACAGAGGCCTAGTCGCCAAACATTAGGGTTTTGGTTACAAATTCGCCGACGGTGAAAGAACCGTCTCCATACGAAACCTGGTAGAGACAAGTTCCCCTGCGACACGCCGACACGTCGAGCGACTTGCATTGCTGAGTCTCGCAAGAGATAGGAGAGTACGAAGTCGAAGCGGAGGGTTCGAAGATGGATCAGCTTGCTGGTAGCAGTCGGTGCAAGGTGCGCACTGCACCCAGTTGACGTCGCTGCCGGTGTCGAGGACCATGTACAAAGGCTTGGGCGGCCAGCCGATTCAAACTCGGGAGAAGTACTCACCACTCCCTTGACTGGTTCCGGAGATCACTGGCCCTTGGAATTGGCCCTCGTGAGCCATTGGCATAGAAGATGGAGGAAGAAGACCAGTCAAGTGGGGAAGACGAAGGCAATGGGAGTCGAGAAGAACCTCAACGGAATATTACAAATTTGCCATTTAAAAAACACAAAAACGGTTTTGCGTTTCTAAAAACCCAAATTTTCCGTTTCTAAAATCTAATATGTTTTTGAAACCTTTTTTTGAAAAACGGTTTGAAAAGTCTCTCTACCAAACATGTTTTTGGTTTTTTGTTTTTAAAAACAAAAAAAAACTGTGTTTGAAAACGTTACCAAACACCCTCTTAGTTGGCAATAATACATATATAACTGTCCATGCTATGCCACGTGAAAAACTATTTTAGACGATCAAAGTGTTTACTTGGCGTAGGACGCATAGATTGGACGCGTAAGAGAAAATGCAGATCTTATTTGGGAAGTTTACAGCCACGAAATGGCACATGGCATAAGCCTTAACAGAAGTGGACTTCTTGATCGCCTACTTTTTTCAAACATGTTTCAGTGTGTTGAACAAACTATGTTCACATTCAATTACCATAAAAAGTCTATTAGAGTCATATAATACGAGGCTGATTTGTGTACAGCCTTCCTTCCCTTGGTAGTAGAGAATGTAGTCGAGGGTTTCTACTCTTCCAAAAAGGACCAAAGCTAGCTAAGAATGCACCAAAGGGTACCATCCCTAGATACCTCTATTCTTCCCTACAGTGCTCTTAATTTCGGTAATCTTTAATGCAAATCCAATCAAATCAAGAGCACACAAATCTTAACCAATCAGACTCGTTAGAACAAACATTTAGTCCTCGTTTGGCATTCATTTTGATTTTGGAATGAGTTCCATGAACTCATTTCCCAGAAATGGGTTTCAATAATTTGAAAAGAAGATGATTTTGAAGTTTGGTAACTAACTATTTACTCTTTTAGAAATAAATATACAAGTTTGACATTATTATAACTTAAAAGAAGTTCTCACATATGACAAGAAATGACAAGTCTGTAATAAGGAGTTTTTAATATAAGTTTTAAGTAAATGTTTTAGAACTTAGTACTTTTGCAAAATGAGTTTTGAAACTCTAAATACAAGTCTAAAGGTGATTCCTCTTTGTAGTGTATTTTTAAAACTTATTTTCGGAAACTCATTTATAAATAGAACCAAACACTTGTAATATCCCTTTAACTCATTACAAGCCATGGAATGAATTCCCAACATGAACTGAGTGTTTTCCAAATTTAAGGTGGCCCAAGACCTTCAACTCATCTGCGTGTTCTTACAAGTTTGAAATGATTCAGGACCCCCGTTCTTGCATTCTAAGCAGGCTGTAGACTGTGGCCCATGACCACTAGCCATGTAGCATGCAGGCATGCGTGCTAAACTCTTCAGCTTTGGAAGCTGAGACTTGCATGGCTCCTTTTTTTCTTTTTTTTTCCCTATTTTTTTCCTTATAAGCCTGAAACCTTAGAAAAAGGAGTTTAATATGCATGGAAAGGGCAGAAAGGACGTAACAATCAACATTCATGCATGATCGGTCGGACCCACTATAAAGAAACATTTCCTTTTCTTAATGATATCTGCAGGGCCCATGGTAGATAACCAGTACGTCTAACCATAGAAATATTTTCCCGAAGCTTTTTCTAATTTGATATCAAATATTAAGTGATTTGTCTACTTTCCTTACTGATATATGGTTCTTTATACCGATGGGCGATACTCCTTTTTGTGAAGGACACTTTACTCACTGTTTTTGAGATAAAGTTAACCTTGATGTTGTTTGATGGTTAATGTTGATGTGCTCTTTGAACTTGACATGGTTTCCTATCATTTTGAAGGTGAACTTGATATTCAGAGATTTATGATAGGTATGCTGTTTTTAGTTGTTTCGATTGACTTCCATCTTTATCTGAAAATTCTGGTGGTAATAATTTTTTTGCTCAATGAGTTTATTTGCTATGCTAACCTAGACAGAATTCTAGGATTTTCTTGTAAAAATCTTTTTTTTTTTTTTTTTTTTTTTTGGTGTGGCTTTACTTGTTCAAGATCCTAGAGATAGGGCCTGGAATTAGGAATATCAATTTTTATGAAGACATTACAGTCTAATCATCAAACACAACCAGTAGGTGTATTTCATGACTTTTAGCCGGCCTCATTTCGCATTCATTCTATATTCCCCAAATGAGTTTGCAAAATGGAAGTATGGTTCGGATTTGATGTTTGGTAACAGACAATTGATTCTTTCTGAGCTTATAGATATTACAAGTTTTTTATTGTTTTAACTTAAAATAAGTTTTCATAAATAACAAGTCTATTATTCTTATATAAAAGAGTCCTTAAAGCAACTTTCAAGCTTCTTTTTTTTTTTTTTTTAAAGAAAACCCACTAAGGCATGAATAGCCTTAGTGGCACTCCAACGGTGGGAGGAGGGTTGAGGCAGACCCTGACCTGTAGATTTATAATAAGAGGGAAATGATACACCAGCGAGGGGGGGACATCGGGCCTTACCCCTACAATACAACCAACAGCCAGAAAAATACCAACAATGGGGGGGACTTGAAGCCTTACCCCAGCAAAATTACCAAAACTACATCCTAATGGCGTATAAGCCAGTTCGGTCATGAAATAAACAATCACGAACCTGAGAAGATAAATCTGAGTGAGAAACATAGGTTTTCTTTGAAGAATGGGCACATCCCTCGTTGGCGAGAGCATCAGCCACCGAGTTGGCTTCCCTGTAGACATGCTTCACGGGCCGGTTAAAACTGTTGAGTCTTTCTTTGATTTCTTTCCACCAGATAAGGAGTTTCCATGGGACGGAAGCTAGGCCATTAATAATATCAACCAAGACCTTTGAGTCAGATTCAATGTCCATATCTTGAAAGCCTTGAAAATCCGCCAAACGGAGGCCGTCCCTTAAAGCAAGCAGCTCAGCCAAGAGGTTAGAGTTAAAACCATAGCTAGCAGAAAATGCCACCTGGAAAGAACCGGAAGAGTGACGGATAACTCCCCCACCTCCCGAAATTCCGGGATTACCTTTAGAAGCTCCATCCACATTCAAAATGAATGGAAAGGTCCTTTGTCTAGTCCAACGAATTAAGTGAGCTTTTGGGGGTCTGATAAAAGGAGAAAAAATATTCATATGATCCAAAATCAGAGCACCTTCGAACTTACAATTTTTTGAAGGCTTAGTGAGGTAGGCGACTTCCTGTAACCAATGCTGAACTTTTCTGATAATTTGACTTGCGACCATGGCTTCTTCTTCAAATCTGCTTTTACACCTTGCTATCCATATTTCCCAACATATAAATAGTGGAGTTGCTTTGAACAATAAACTACATTGGTCAGAAGAGCTAGCACTAAACCAAAAGGAGACTTTAGTGGCTAAATCATGGAGGGGATGAAACTGACAATGAAAACGAGTAATGAAGTAATCCCAGATAGATTTAGCAATATCCCCAAAAGAAAAGAGGTGGTTGAGAGACTCTAGTCTTTTATTGAAGCAACAGCTGCACTGAGAACACATCTGGATTCCACTAAGTTGAATCCTATCATCTGTAGGAATCGCCCGTTTCAACATTTTCCAAAAGAAAACTGCAATCTTGTTAGGAATAAAATTCATCCATATGCTTTTACTCCAGGGAAACGGAGCTCCACTAGTTCTAACCATGTTCCAAGTAGAGAAAGTAGAAAAAGTACCTGAAGAAGAGGCCTTCCACAAAGGCTTGTCCTTAAGATTCGAGAGGTTCAGCTGGAGGTCCTCCATCCGAGAGATGAAATCGTGAGGGAGAACTTCCTTCAGAGCATCAAGATTCCAGGTTCCAAGGGGGCTAATGAAATCTCTCACACGGGCATCGGGAAGAGGCAATACCTCACCTTGGAGGAAATCCACCAGTTTTCCTAAATGAGACCAATGGTCAAACCAGAAGCTAACTTTTCCTTCCTCAATAGTCCAAGCCGTATTATCAACAATGACATCTTTCACTTTGAGAATTGCTTTCCATATTTTTGAACTTCCACACCTTTCCCTAAGGTCTTGAAGATGATGCCTTCCGCAGTACTTGGCCTGCATAAAATCAGCCCATAAGCTGTCCCCATAAAGCACCCTCCATCCCATTTTAATGTGGAGACACTTCATGACATCAACAATAGACTTAACGTCCAGACCACCTTCAGATTTGGGAGTTGCAATTTTGTCCCATCTTAACCAATGCTTCTTAGCCCCATATTCAGAACTCTCCCCCAAAAGAAATTTGCAAATAAACCTTCGATTCTGTTCAAGACAGCTTTGGGAAGAGGAATAGCAGATAGCGAATGGATTGGAATGCTAGATAAAACACTTTGAATGAGTGTCAGTTTCCCACCATGAGACAAGAGCTTGGATTTCCATCCACTGATACGCTTTTGAATCTTCTCAAGAATTTCGGAGAACGTACATGGAAAAAGATGCTCTTCCTTGAAATAAGGGAACCCCCAAGTATTTAATTGGCAAACTGACCTTTCTGAACCCGGAGAGAGATTGAAGCATTTCCAATCTAGAAGGAGATATTTTAGAGGATGCAATGAAACAGCTCTTGGACTTGTTAACAAGTTGACCCGAAGCTTCCTCATAGGCCTTGAGAAAATTCAGAAGAGTAACCATTGATGATCTTTTACCATTTGAGAAAATTAAAACGTCATCCGCAAACAAAATGTGAGAAACCCGGACAGGTATTCTACCTGTATGAAAGAAACCAATAGAGCCTTCCTGAGTAAGAGAGTGCACACCTCTGCTAAGAACCTCTTCAGCTATGATAAAAAAGCAAAGGAGAAAGAGGGTCCCCCTGACGAAGACCCCGAGATGATTTAAAGAAACCACAAGCTGAACCCTTAAGGAGAACACTGAACCAACAATTACTTAGACAACGGAGTATAAGATTACACCAAGTATCTGAGAAACCGAACCTTCTACACACTTCCAAGAGAAAATCCCATTCCATTCTATCAAAAGCCTTGGCCATGTCAAGCTTAATAATAATGTTACTTCCCAAGCATTTTCTGTTAATATCCTGACACATCTCATGGGCAAGAGAGATACTGTCGGAAATGTTTCTCCCTTTGACAAAAGCGCTCTACTCACTGCTGATAATACTAGGGAAAATGTCTGACAGCCTTGAAGCCAAAACCTTAGCAATAATCTTGTAAGAAAAATTACAAAGGCTGATAGGGCGGAAATCCGAGAAAGTGCCGGGCTGGTCCGTCTTAGGAATGATAGCAATGTGAGAGGGTGTGAAAGAGATGGGAAGGTTACCTCCATTAAAAAATTCAGTAACAGCCGCCAATAAGTCATCAGCAATAATTTCCCAACAGTTTTGAAAGAACCAACCAGTAAAGCCATCAGGACCTGGGGCACTATCCGGGCAGAGATCAAAAGTAGCTTTCTTAATTTCCTCAAGAGATGGCGGCAGGGTGAGCTTCACATTTGCATTTGCATCCAGAATTCGAGGAATGAAGTCCACAGAGTCATTAATTGAATGGGAGGCAGAAGTGAAGCAATCAGAGAAGTAAGCAACAGCTTCGTCCTGGATACAAGGGTTGTCTGATAGCCAACCATTGCCAAGCAACAAATTCTTATGCTTCCGGACTTGAAGAGATGCATGAAAAAACTTTGTGTTACAATCCCCTTCTTGGAGCCACTTAACTCTAGATTGCTGCCGATAAAAGGATTCCTGTTGGGAGATAGTAGAAATTAACTCTTTTTTTAAAGAGTGGAGAATCTCTGACTTAGGCTGGTCCCACTGATTCTGAAGGTCGTTTTCCAGGTCAGAAATTTTCAGAGAAAGAGTCTCAACTCTGCGATGAACATCACCAAAGACCTCCCAATTCCACTTCCGGAGAACCCCTCCAAGGTGTTTTAATTTTCTAGAGAAGACATACAATGGAGACCCCCACAAGGTTGGATTCCAGGCATCTTTAACCACATCCAAAAAAGATCTATGAGAAATCCACATTTTCTGAAATTTGAAAGAAACAACACCTGAAGGATGCGAAGGCTGCTCAAGAGATAACAATAAAGGACAATCGTCCGAGCAAACCCGAGGCAGATGGGAAACTTTTAAGGAAGCTGCAGCATGAAGACCCTGATGGTTAACCAAAATTCTGTCCAACCTTGCCCAAATTCTTCTGTGACCAGTCTGATCATTGCACCATGTAAATCTGTCTCCACAAAAGCCTAAATCTTGAAGCCCAGCACATTGAACAAAGTCTTGAAAATCATGCAAGGATCGAGTATCAGGATTTCTGCCTCCAAGCTTTTCCTCAATAGCAAGGATGGCATTGAAATCACCTCCAATAAGCCAAGGGTGAGTAACGGATGCAGAAAAAGCCATCAAATCATTCCAGAGATCCCGCCTCTCAATCACATCACATTTAGCGTAAACAAACGTTATCATGAAGGGAGAGAAAAGAGTGTCACTGTTCGGACTGACCAAAGCTGTAACATACTGTTCCGAAATCATTATGATATCCAATTGAATAAGATCTGACCAGAAGACCCAAATCTTACTGTCATTATCATGGTTACAAAAAAACCTTTTCAGCTTAGTTCTTTCGGCAAGTGAGTTGCATCTCATTGCATTAGTCATAGGCTCAAGCACAGCAAGCAACTGAATTTTATGGGAAGAAACATGAGAGAGTAGCATGTTGACAGAGTCGGAGTTGGCAGCACCTCTGATATTCCAAATCAATGTGTTAATCATTAAAATTGATAATTTGAGGAGGGGATGGTCTGTACCTTAGACCGTGTGGAGATACTAGGGGCTGCTTTTGATCTTTTCTTCTTTGCTTTCTGAGATGGAGGAGATACATGTGGAACATCCCTGGTGTGGGTCGGAAAGCTTCTATCGGGACAACCCAAAGAAGCCCCAACTCTTTTTGATAACTGAATATGATCATTCAATAGGACTTTCTTTGCTTGTTCAAGGGAGTCAAAGTTTTGCACAAATTCAGAACTTGTATGGCACAGAGACAGAGCTTGAAGTGAACCCTTTGATTGAGTTAAGAGAGAGCCAGCACTTGGGTTTGTGTCAAAAGCCAGCTGATGGGGGCCTTGCGAACAAGGAAGACTGTTCATCCTTTGATTAGTTAAGTTCTCTTGAATTCCATCAGCACCAAAAACCTTATCTGTAGCTAATGAGCTGGGAATGAGTCCCTCCAGCAAGGCAGAAGAGGAGATCTTTGCCTGGTGAATTAGGTCCGATGTTTCCAGCAGGTCATACTTTGAAAGGTCGCAGACTATCATATCCTTAGCTGTACTAACCACAGCATTTCCTCCCCCATGATTCTGCATGGTATCCTCTTGAACACCTGAGGAGATTGGAGTGACCTGCTGTAATGTACAAGCAGCCCCTGGAGGATCAACATGTGTCCTAGCAACCTCCTGCACACGAACATCACTAGCTGCAATTTCAGTGCCACCTAAAGAAGGAAAATCACCTCCTGAACCAGGACCAGACGTGCCAGCAGCTGAGCCAGACAGATCATCTGAAGGTTTAGCTAGAGGGAGCAGGTCAAAAGAGCCTTCCATTGAAGGGAAAACTGAGAAAAATCCTTTCTTCACGAATTTCTGAGGAGCCTCCTTACTGTGGTGAGGATCCTTCACTTTACAACAAGAGATAGTGTGCCCTCTTAGGAAGCAATGGCTGCAATAAGGTGGGACATTCTCGTAGAGAACTTTCTGCCATATCCCAAAATCGTCTCCCATCCCAACCCAGATCTTGTCAGGCATGGGTTTCAAGAGATCAAGGAGGACGCACACTCTTGCTAGACTAGGCCTGGTAAGGTGGCGAGTTGGTGAGTCAACAGTGAGGGGTCGCCCAATGGCCCCAGCAATGGAGAAAAGGAAGGAGAGGGGGAACAGGTTGAGAGGGAGCTGGGGAAAGGAAATCCAAACCGGGGTCAAGGATGAGTCTTTTGCTGGATTAAACCTGTAAGACCATTCGAACAATCTAAATGCACAGCCCTGGATGATGAAGGATTCTCTTGTCCAAGCTTTGATAAAGTCACTCTCAATGTGGAACCTGAAGAGAAGGTGTTTTGAGTCTAATACCCCAACGTGATGTGGCCCTCGGATGCCCCAAGTCTTCACCAGATGCTTCCTCATAACATCCACTAATGGACGACCATTGAGGAACTTAGCAACCAAAGCAAGCTTGAAAGGGTCCACAGACTTGTTTATGTCTGAATCGGAGAAGATAACAGCAGGGTGCCCCTTGTAGGAAGAAGTTTGTTTTCTGGGGATAGAAGCATCCTCTACCTGTAGAGCAACAGGCAGTGAAGAAACGACATGAGCATAGGAGCGAGGTGGTTCAGGAGGGATGGAGGAAGAGCCTCCCTGCAAGTTGACGGCCATGGGAAACAGCAAAGGAGCTCAAGGGAGCTGGCGACAGGAGCGCAGGAGGCGCAGCAGCGCCTCAGTGAAGTGATGCAGGAGGCAGGTCGCAGGTCCTAGGTCCCAGGTCCCAGGTCCCCAGGTCGCAGGTCGCAGGTTGCTTAGTCCCAGGTCCCAGGTCCCAGGTCCCCAGGTCCCCAGGTCCCAGGTCCAAGGTTCCAGGACGCAGGTCGCTCAAACAATGGTCGTCTGCATTTCTTCTGGTCGTCTCCTAGGTCACTCAACCCCAAGTCGCCTCAATCCAGAAGAACCCCAGTTCACCTCAAGACCAAGGTCGCCTCAATCCCAGGTCGCCTCCCAGGTCGTCTTCCTCCCAAGTCCTAGGTCGCCTCAAACCCAGGTCGCCTCCCAAGTCGCCTCAAACCCAGGTCGCCTCCCAGGTCCTTCCCAACTTTCAAGTGTATCCTTCAATTTTACACGTATTACAAGTACGACATCACACTTTTACAAATTTCATTCCTAAAATCTAGAGAGAGGCCTTACGTGATTTTGGATCATAATGAATTTTTCAAAACTCACTTAGAGAAAACCACTTCTAAAAAACAGGTTTTTACTGGTGGTTTTAAAACCGCCAGTGAAAATAAAAAACCGCTGGTAATTCTATTACTGGCGTTTGCCCAACTGCCATTAAATCGAGCGTCGCAGATTATATCTACAACACTTTAAGCGACGTTTTTATAAGCGCCGGTAATAAAAAAAATACTTTTAGTGGCACCAATCGCCGCTGTTTGTCATTGTTGTGTTAGACTATTACCGGCGCTCCCCCCCCCCCCCCCCCCCCCCCCCCCCCCCCCCCCCCCCCCCCGCGCGAATGTAAAGCTTATTTGGACCCCTGCATGTAAACAGAACGTTTAATCAGAATGCCCAATAACAAATAAACACTGGAGCCGAGTTATGGCATTCAATGAATCCTGTTCAAAAACAGTTTAAGGATAAAATTCCACAAGAAAGAAAACACTTGTTTTTTAACTGTTTGTCATTGTTGAATGCAAACACTGGAGCCGAAGACCAGAAGAATAGCAAAAACAGTTTAAAGATAAAATTCCACAAGAAAAAAAATAAATATTTAATACAAAGATAAAAATAAAAGCAATCTCACATTCAATGAATCCTGTTCTTCTATCTCAAAAGCAGGGCCCTGTTGAGTGATTCCACCAATCCTTAGACCATCTTTACCTACAGTCAAAATTATCTCTTGCTGGGATGCCAAGAGTCGAGCCGATGCTGTCCAGTGGAAACACAGAAGGAAAAGAAGGATAAGGAATTGAAAGCTTTGTAGCTTCATGAGTTCAGCTTCAGGCTTCAAGGCAGAAGATGCTCAGAAATTCACTGTTGAAGAGAGAAGATTTTGATGACGGTTGTAGTGGTGGTGGAGGTGGTGCAGGCTCCAGATATAAATACATGCAAGGCGGAGACTTATGTGAGCATCCACACCATCCCCACCACCTCAGCTGATGGGCCCATGAATAAATACTTTAGCATCCTGAACCATTTGACTAGCATGCTTTTGATGTAGGTGATGATGGCAACATTGCTGTTCATAATTCCAAACAGAAAGGGAAAAGGAGAGAAGTTGATGGACTGGAACAAATGCAAGAAGCTACCATGGAATATCATATTGCTTCTACGAGCTGGTTTTGCCATAGCAGATGGTGTCCGGTCAAGCGGGCTTGCCAATGTGTTATCTACATCCCTGGATTTCTTGGAACAGGTCCCTTACCTTGCTATTACACCAGCAGTGTGTCTCATAAGCGAAACCATCACAGAGTTCACATCTAACAACACTACGACAATGCTTGTCATCCGCCTCCTCATTCAGCTTGCTCAAACTATGCATGTTCATCCTCTGTTTCTTATGGTTCCTTAATGAACAAAAGACAAACAGAGGTTTTAAGCTGCAAAGAATCTCACAATACAACTTAAAAGATCAGGAATCACACCTGAATAAGCGAATCTCTCCTGGTCCATACAAATTTCAATGTTGTCATTCAACAAGCATGTCATGATGAGCTTTTGCCCACTGATAATGACTTGAAGTTGTGATAAATAAAGCCCAAACTTAACCTATCTCGGTTGATTGTTTGTTAACCAAACTAGAATCAAAATATCGTAGTTAGCTGAAGGAATAAACTAAGAGGCACTAGTTAGAGTTCCAAGTGATGTAAATAAAGAACCCTCTAAGTGGAACACCATAAAGGTAATGTGCCTAAGATGGGCAACAACTACCCACCTAGCTATCAGATTCATAATCTTATTCAAGACAGGTCCAGCATCATCCATCAGATGACAATACCATATATATCACAGACAGCTACAAGAGTTAGAGCTCAAGAACAAAAGCCAAAAACTATGGTTGTTAATTGGAGTAGGAACCGCGAGAATTTCATTTATTGATAATCAATATGGTCAAATCAGAAGCAGTTTGAAGAAAAGCCATGGAACTATCATAAATGAGATTGTACACTGGTAAAGCCACGGAACTGTATATATATAAAATGAACGATTAGCTTTACCAGTGTACATTTGAAGTATCGATGCCAGTGTACATTTGAAGTACCGATGCAACAGGGATTGTGAAGGCAGCAGAAATAATTGCACATATTAGACTGAGGCCTCAGGATGCCACCATATTTGCCTGTATCAGTTTAGGGGTGTTGAATAAACTCCATTAGGCCTCAGGATGCTGCATATGAATGCACCAACTCCAACTGATGAAGCACCAGGACCTACCAAGAAATCCCAAACACATTCATAGAAGTGACCCATCAAACTAAACTATTAATCTAATTAAACAAAACCATAAAAAGATTTCTCATCATATTCTACCCCCAAGTAAAAGAATAGAAAAGAAAAGCTTCTTCTATATATGTGCAAATGAACTACCTCCATTAAGCCAGAGAACCAGATGCTTTGTATATAGGTCTATTTCTGCTTCAACAAGATAGTAAAAGAGATGCCTCTGCTATTTCTCATCCACGTTAATAATAAAAAACATAAGATAAGAGTGCTGAAGTAAAGAAACAAAAAAGAACAATTTATAGAGATTCAAACAGTGTCATTAGATCAGCATCCAAAATGTAATAAGAAATAACCCGTGAATCTAATTCAAGTGCAGAAATTTCTATTGTTCCCAAGTATGCATAAAGAAATTTCTATAGTTCCTAAAATTTCTATTGTTCCAAAAGTAAAGGTTGCAAAACATTTCTGTAGTTCCTTCTTAGATTCGCTTGATGTAGCTTGCAAAAAATGCTCTTCACATTGCACCTCAAAACCCAGGTTTTAATAAACTTATCACATAACAATGAAGCAACTACAAGAAAATAAGTTGAAAAAAATGCAAAATATATATTTCGAGGGCTGTTGAAAATAAATTCAAGAAACACTTACATATTATGAAGGCTGAACTAGCTAGGTCCAGCAACATCGTTAGGTAAAGGGGATGGTCCACACTGTCATTTTAGAATATTTAGTTATTATACGATGGATTTTGGAAGTTTGAAAGAAATATATGAGCAAATAAATTGTAGGAGACTTGTAGAGACTACCTGTTTTGATAAAATCTCTACCATATTCTTGAGATGCTGCATCTCGACCTCCACTTGTTGCATCTCGACCTCCACTTGTTGAACTCAATTTGTAAAATTTTTCTCTAATACAATAAATAAAAGAAATGTTAAATAAGAGTACATGATGGAATTTAATTACCTCAAGCTGCTCATTTAGTCTTCTTTGTACCTCAATTTGATACCTAAGAGTACATGTTGTGCTTCAATTCTGCTAGCATACCAGAAACTAGCTAGGAATTCTACAAACATATTCATAAACACAAATTATTATTATTTTTTTTTTGTCACCAAAACTATTTGGAGACTAGAAGTAAAAGTGCAACGATTCAAGTCATACAAAGTAGACTAACTAAATCATGCAGGGTACTCAATTGGAAAAATAAGTGTAACTTTGAAGAACTTACTGCCCATCTGGAAGCTTATTTGGAGTCATTGGAATGTTGGCATAAGCAATATCTGTGAATCACGGACTGAACCAATCAAAAACTGTTTTAAAAAAAAAAAAAGGTATGCAAGCAATGTGTCGCACAAACCATAATAGAAATTAAATAAATAAAAGTAGAAGCAGATGAATTTTAACTTCAAACAACTGATCTGTCCAGAAAACCAATTTAACAAATCTCTGAAGAAATGGCATTGGAGGAGTAATCAAAATAGCTACACAGAAGACTTAGTCAAAAACCATTAAATAAAACTTGTTCCAGTTCAAATTATGGCAAAAGCACATCATCTAAGTTTATTAAATTGGGCCTGTTAAACAGAGTGAACAAAGGACATTCTAAATATTTTCTTCATTTTACTTATGCTAAAATGAAATTTGTTGAGAACGAATCAGAAAACAAAATATTATAAAAAACAAACCGAAGCTAGCAATCCCACTAAATAAAATAGCAATAAGGTCCAAGTAATCTTTCTTATTCCTAGAGTCAAACTTTCGCCTTATGGAATGCTACTTCTTCCTATAAGAAGCCACACCAAACCATGTTCACAATTTAGATGGCATGAAAAAGTTATTTCCCTATTCCCCACTTGGCATCACAATAATTACCAAATCTGTCACTTAGGTATTCTGCAATTTTATCCAAACACAACAATTTTATCCAAACACGAAAAGAACTCTTGACTGTATTCTGCAAATTTTGGCTTCTACGGATCATCTCCAACAAAGAACTCTTGTTTTGTTTTTTTTTTTCGTGATCGAGCACAGAAAAACAGCGAATGGAAACTAGTCCTCTGCTTTCAACAGGAGCGTAGCAATCTGTTCTGGGATTCTACTTTAAGCAACCAAACTCTAATCTTGTCATATTCATCCTACTTCTTCCCTCAAAGTCAGAAAAAGAGAGAAAAAAATAAATAAAATACGAACATTAAGGAAGAAATCAGAAGCAAATCTAACGAAAATCAATAAGAAACAAAATTAGACATAAGATCTAGATCCATATTAGAAATAATTTACAAATCTAATAAGAGAAATCAAATGAAAGAAGAAAGAAAAGAAAATATAAATTACCTGATTTTGGTAGTGGAATTGCCTTCATCAGCCGCAAAAACATGGAAAATCCGCCATTAGAGCTTCGGAAGCTTGCAAAGAGAGCTCGAAATCAGGAGAATCAGAGGCAAAAAAAAATTCGAAAGAGATCTCGTGAAAGAACGCTGGATCTCGTATTGAATGTTCGTTGAACTTCCCTGCGCCGATTCAAGAAATGTTGATGCAAAGCCTATTGGGAGAGAAGAATCCAGCTAAAGAGAAATGCGATTGAAGCTAGATATGGATAGGGCTTCAATGGAGAGAAGAAATGCTCGATTGGGAATTTGGGAGAGTGGAGGAAGAAGTGGAGGGCGCAGTGGTTTGATGAGTTTCTATTAGCGGCGACCACTTAAAACGACTTACGGCTCTTATAAGAATAAACGTCGTTAGTAAGTAATAAAAACGAACCCACCACGGGTTTTTGGGTGCTCGGGTCTGGGGTGCCCCTGTATATGTTATTACCGGTGGTTTTTATAAACCACCGGTAAAAATTCGCCTCTAATTAACCCGAAATTTTGTAGTGAACTCATTTCCCTGATGAAACCAAACACCTATTCAACCCCTCAAATTCATTCTAACCCCTAGAACTCGTTGCAAACGAGGCCTTAGCAAGGAATATTTAGTCACAAGACAAGATACTGTATAGGCCCACCATTTAAAAACTCATTAAATGGTCGGTAGGAGAAACAAAACGAGATGTGTAATAAAGCCGATGAAATATAAGCTTATTTTTATATAGCATTTGCTAGGATGTTAGATCCCGTAGCTTTTGTTTCCTTTTCTGGTTATCCAAATGCTCTATACGTATGAGAGAATTCTACATTTTCTTGCTCCAAATACAACTTAAACGAGTTCACAAACATGTGTAGTTGCATCCTTTACGTATTTAGTCCAAATTTGGGTTCACATTGATGGAAACAACACTATCCGTGAGGACATACATGGTAAGCCCCAAAGGACCAAAACTTGTAGAGGCCTATCATTATTGCAAAAATGACAAATGAGATGGCAAAAAAAGAAATTTAAATAAAAGGCAAAGCAAGAAACAAGTTAACCCAAAAACATATGATTTATTTAGGCCTCGTTTGGCTTTCATTTTAGGAATTCATTCCAAGCCTTGGAACTCATTCCAAGCCTTGGAATGAATTCTGATACCAAAATGAGTGTTTGGTAATGCATGCAAAAACTCATTCTATAAGAATGAAAATGAGAAAAGCCTTGATTTTCAGAAACGGCTTCAACCCCGTTTTTGGATTTGAGAATGGGTTCTTATTTTTGTGCGGTGGCAAACTTGTAATTAATGCTAACTTTAAGTAATGGCATAAATTGTAAATATGCCGATTGAGCTTCTCTCCTTCTTCAATAAAAGGCTTTCCAATCTCAATGAAACAATTCCTCTTCTTCTTCGTTGGTGCTCTGGTTATTGAGAAACACAAACTATTGAGAAACACAAACTACTGAGAAAGAAAAAATAATTACTGAGAAACACAAACTATTGATGACTTTCCAAAGAGATTAGCCCATGATACTGCTGAGAGTGATAACGAGGCATATGGTAGTTCGTCAACTTCAGAGGAGCCTAATTACGACATATGGGATGAATTTGGTGATGAATCTGGATGGCTTGGATGTCTACTGGGCCCTATAAATGACCGTTTTGGTATTGCTGGGATTTGGGTCCATCAACACTGTGCTGTGTGGAGTCCAGAGGTGTGATTTATCGACTTACCTGCATTTCATATTGAGTTTCATGGTTTTATAGTTTGCTTAAGGGATTTATTGTTTTATGAGCTTTTTATGTATTGCACTACTATCAAGCTGATTGGTAGAGGTAGGATTTCTTTGCTGACTGTTCAGATAAAATCAGAAGTTAGTTCAATTCATTTCTAGTAAAAATTTCTGAAGTTGATTGGTATAATATAAAGATTGATGGAGCTGTATCCTGGTGTTATTGCTTCTCCTTAGTGGTAATGTTTAATCAACAAGGTATTCTTTGTTTGTTTAACATGTCTGCAAATTTGATATGAACCTTTTGAGCATGGTTTAAATCTCTGTTTTGTCTTGGGTTTTGAAACTGCCAAACTGAAATGTTTTGTTTGAAGCATCAGTTACTGGTACTGGTACATGTAGCAGTATCATGGGCTAATCTCTTTGAAAAAATAACTACTGAGAAACACAAACTATTGATGACAAATGACGAGTCATCCCAAACAAGCGTAGGTAATGAGAAAATAAACATATCTTTCAACATGTAATAAATATTCTTTCTTTTTTTTTGGTTATTTAAGATATAATATTGAGCATTCTATACTAATAGAAAATTACATGGTGATACTTACAATGCAAAAGGAAAATGAAAGTAGAAACATTTGTGGTTGTGACACTATCGGAGTGTTGCTCATACCTGTATTTGGGTCCTGAGATTTTTGAATCCTAGGCTCATTAATGTCCCCTCTCCTTCTGTTTTCTCTTTTTCCTTTTAATTTTCTTCTCTATCAATCCAAGTCTTATCAGGCTCAACAAAGAAGTACATTGATCCAATTTTTCCACCCCCACATGCATTGTTTCATCTTCTCTCCCTCTCTAGAATGTTTGAAGTTTCATATCAATATAATAGTAAGATTTCAAAAAGAGTCCATGTAATTACTCTAACTTAGCATCTTTTGTTATTACTTTTATGTTTCAGTGATTTATGGAAACTCAACAAGCATCAAAGGTTAAAAATAAAGCCTTTTGGTCAGATGATTTGAAAAAGATTTTTATCAACCTTGCATTAGAGCAGACGCTTGATGGCAATAGGCCGGGCTCAAGTTTCAATAAGTCTGGGTGGGCAACAATAAATAAGGAATTCAATTTGAAGACCCATCTACAATATGATAGAGCCCAATTGAAAAATCTTTATAGTTCACTGAGAAGAGCTTGGAGTGCATGAAAGAAGTTAATGGACAACAGTGGAATGGGTTGGGATGACAAGCTTGGAACATTTTCTGCATCGGCTGAAAAGTGGAATGATTATATAAAGGTACATTAGTTTTACAATGAGTTGTGCATTATATTTGGTGGTACCATGGCGACTGAGGAGGCAAGTTGGTCCCCTTCACAAGATAGCTTACCAAATGATAATGGCGATGACGTTGTACAAATTGATTCACCAGTTCCATGCACTCCAGATGCATCTCCAGCATCACAATTGGAGACTCAAGATAATGATATTGGAATTCAAGATGAGAGAAGTGGGAGTGGTCGACGTAAAATACCACTTGAAGCACCTTTTGCAGCTAGACGACATAGAAAAGATTTAATTATTGAAGAAGAGCACATTGATGATGAACCAGATCCAGATGGAGTAATAGAAGAACAAGGAATAAGGAGGATGGATGTATTTAGACAATCAATTGCTGAAGCTATATCACATGCTTGCAATAGTGAATGCCCTTGAGAGTATTATTTGTATTAATGTAATGAACTTTGCTATAAATTATGGATGTGATAGGACTTTGTGACTTTACTAATAGTTGCTATCATTGTGTGTTTTAAATTAATAGCATAATCAGCAAACCCATCATTTATTTTGTTTTCGTTTTTCATTTCTTAGGTATTTCAAGTTTTATCTTTCAAGGATCAACCAATTTCTTATAATTATTCATGGAAAAAGAAAAAAAAAGGGAAAAACAAATTTCATGGAACTCATTTTATTACTTGTTAACCAAACAGTTTTCTAGGTGAAAATTCATTCTGCTACGTGCTAACCAAACGCAATTAGAAAGACTTCAAAATTGATTCGCAAAATGAGCTTTAAGAACTCATTCTCGGAATGAGTTCCTAATCCGGAATGAAAGCCAAACGAGGCCTTAGTTTGTCTTAAGGGCATATATTTAAGGGTGAAAATGACAAAGATGCTTTAAAGAAGTCTTACAACGCTTATTAGTCAAATAATAAATATCCTAACTTAACTATAAAATACAGAAGCTAAATGCAATTATACGACACACCAACATTAATAGTAACACAGCAGGAGATACGTAGTAATACGACGACCTACATACTATAAATATTATCTCTCCGAATCCATAATAACCAACATTTGATAAGTTCTCTATATCGGGTAAACATGCATGGGCAAACGTAGCTTTGCATATGCATGAAGCGGTTTGGCCAGAAATAGATCTGTTCCTGACTCAGAGAGGTCAATTCTCGCTACACCAGGTGGAGTGCTCCAGCTGAACCCTTGAAGAACCCTAGCCAATAGCATGACAGTCATTGCAGACCCAAGACCACTACCCAAGCACCCACGACGTCCAGTGCTAAACGAAATGAAACGCAGCTGTGGCTCAACCAGCTCCACCTTAGCCAAACCACCCTCCAAGTGGCGCTCTGGTTTGAACTTCAATGGCTCATCCCAAACCTTAGGGTTTCGACCCAGACCGAAGCGACTCAGTAACACATGGCTACCCTTTGGGATGAAGTAGCCAGAAACTGTTGTATCGGCCTGTGATACATGTGGGACGTTAAAGGGCACAATGGGGTGGAGTCGGAATGCTTCCCTAGCACAGGCCTTGACGTAATTCAGCAGTGAGAAATCAGCCTCTTGGACCAATCTTTCCCTTCCAACCACTTTATCAATTTCTTCCGTGGCTTTCTTTAGTATGTGTGGTTGATTTATCATCTCTGCTAATGCCCATTCCACAGCATTGGACGGATTATCCACCGTTGCAAAGATGAGCTCCTGAAAATATTAGCAACAACATTAGAAAATTTCAACATTGAAACCATAGTCCCCTTTGTTGGGGCATCCTGTTAATTTAATAAGGAAATAAAATTATATCCACTAATAATTTAGGTTATTGGTTTAGTAGTAAGCACTTGATTCTATAAATTGGTATCGGAACCTAGGATTAAGGTTTGAATCCTCGGAAAGTATGTTGTCGTTTGTGTAGTTATTGTTGACCCTAATTAGCCTACAGCACACAGGTGTTAGAAAGGGAGAAGGGTTCAATTCCCAAAATGCATATTATTGTTGTACTCAAGGATTACAATATCGGTGCCGATGGGCGTGCCGCCGGCGTGCCGGCGAAATGCCAAAAAACTTAAAAAAGGCAAAAAATTAGAAAAAAATTGAACTTTTTTTTATTCTGTCGATTTTTCGGCGGCACGCCGAAAAAATCGCTGGCACGCCGCCAAAAAATCGCTAATAAAATTTTAAAAAATCGATTTTTTTTTCCTCTTTATCGCAAAAAATCGATTTTTTGTGAGTTTCGGTCCGTTTCGCTCGGCACGCCGCCAATTTTTCGCTGGCACGCCGAAAAAATCGGTCGATTTTTTTAAAACCGATTTTTGGTGTCGATTCGTTTCGCCAATTGAAAAAAAACGATTTTTCGGCTGCACGCCGCGGCGTGCCGCCGAAACTGAAAACGCTGGTTGTACTTGTTGTAGCACTTCATCCTGCACGAACGAAGAGATAAATAAATATAAATTTATTAATGTCATAATCTTACTCCGGTCTGTGCTTTGATCTCTTCGGTTGATAGCATAGGATTCCCATCTGTGTCCTTGAGCGAGATGAGAACGTCGAGTAGATCCTCGGGCACCTTCTTATAGTTATTCTCACCCCTCCACTCTTGTATTCTCTTATCTATTATTGGATCATGATGCTTGTTAATAATTGCCATCGCTTCCTTGACGACCTTCTCATGACCATCCAAGTCAAACAGCCTCAGGCAAGGAACGTAGTCAGACACACAAAAAGCATAAAGATGCAACAGCACAGTGAAGAGAGCATCACTATATTCCTCTTCTTCAACCCCAGGCCCTCCATCCTCACTTCCTTCTCCAAAATATCTTTGGCTGAACATCAGCTTTCTTATGACATTTCCACCATACTGCCGTGCAACGGCTCTAACATTGATGACTGAACCGGTCGTAGTATCGTTGAAGGCGCTTTTGCATTGGTTGTAAACAAAACGAACAAGATTATCAGCCTCCTCCACTCGTTTATTGCTGAGCCATCGGAAGGTTTTCGCATTGATGACCTGAGAACACACAACCCTCATCTTCTTCCATTGATCCCCATAAGGTGTGACGGCTGTTGTCAAGAAATGCCTGCTTAAATACTCAGAAGCCATGGTAATGGGTCTTGATGCAAATAGTTCATCTTGTTTTTTCAAGAACTCTTGACCAAGATGGGGACAATTTACAGGAATCACATGGACATTACCTAAACGAAAACAGGCAATATCTGTATTCAATTCCTTCATGGTGCCTAAAATCCATCGAAATACTGGTTTGTTTCTGAACATCTCCGGAAGGCTTCCGATGATTGGCCAAGGCGTTGGCCCGGGAGGGAGAGGGTTTTTCTTGCACCAATTCCGGGGCTTGAATAAAAATTCGATGAGAAGGAAGAAGACAGTAATCATTGGCAGCAAACGAAGGAGTGTAATACCTGGGTGTTTGATGGAGCTGAGTAAAACAGCAACAAAAATGGTGATGAAAGCTAATGGACTCATGGTGGAGTTAGTTGTCGGAAAAATGTACCCTTTCGTCAAACTAAAATAGAAGATGAAGCGCCCACCATTCCGTCAAACTAAAAGTGCCCGTAGCGTCAATATAAGAGTGTCAAAAAGTATGAACATTAATAAAATAATAATAAATATGAAATGCCCATGACGTCAACGCAATGACGTTAATGCAGTGACGTCAATGAAGGAGGAAAAAAAAATAGGAAAATTTAATTTTTAGTGATACTTTATCAAACTATTTAAGTTTAGTCAATAAAGTTTCAACTTTTAACTTTTAATACACTTTTATTAAAATAATTAATTTTTAGTGCCATTTCATTGCTACAAATCAACTATTCCAAAAATGCCCTTACATCACTTATCCAAATGACTTGTACAAGTCACTTTATTGACTTATACAAGTTAATTTATTGACTTGTACAAGTCATTTTATTACTTGTACAAATCTAAAATGGCTTGTACAAGCAGTGGCGGAACCAGGACTCCAAACCTGAGGGGGCAAAAAAAATTTTTCAATTAACACTTACACATAAAATATAGAAATTTTATGGAGATAGAGGGGCAAACCGGAAATTTTAGGGGGGGGGCAAAACCTGAATTTCAATTAAAACATATATACTTTTAATTAAAAAATAAAAATTTAGGGGGGGCAAAGCCTGGTTCCGCCACTGTGTACAAGTCAATTTATTACTTGTACAAGTCTAAAATGGCTTGTACAAGTCAATTTATTGTTTGTACAAGTCTCGGAAGTAAATTGTATAAGGGTATTTTTGGAAGATAACAGTTAAATGACACTAAAAATTAATTATTTTGATAAAGGTGTATTAAAAATTAAAACTCAAAACTTTGTCGACTAAATCTTAAATAATTTGATAAAATACCACTAAAAATTAAATTTCCCAAAAAATATGAAAACTAAAAAAATAATAATAAAAATGAACCGCCCGTGAGGTCTTTTTCTTTTTATATCTTTTGGAGTAAAGACAAGAGGAAAAAACGAAATAAAACACGTAAACACGTACGTCGGATTCATCGGTATGCTAGTATATTCCATTTATATGGTTGGAAACTTGGAATGTCATCCATGATTAATTGGTTGAGCTATCTTTGGATAATCGAAAGATCCCTCCCTTACCAAAAAAAATGCTTATTCCCTCACCCAGTTGCAATATAATATGTCTCTGTAATGAATTCGGAGAAATTAAAGATCCCTCGCTCACCCAGTTGCAATATAATATGTCTCTGTAATGACTTCGATCGGAGAAAGTAAATGCAAGAAATGAAAGATTAGGTTGGATCTTATTAGAAGTCTATGATAAGTTATTAGTAAACGCAAGAAATGAAAGATTAGTTTGGATCAGTCTATGATGCTAAGTTATTATTTGTAATATCTTAGTCTTCAAAAGGATCAGCATCGTTTTGTTTACATTCATACTTAAAGGACAACTTATTCGCCCTTTTTTCCTTTTCCTTGTTAAATCCTTCGCATTTTTGCCACATGGTAACTAGCAAAGGAATAAAGGAAGAAAGAGGGAAGAGGATCCTCCAGAAATGGTGTTAGGATGAAATATTCTGCAATTATCCTGCAATGAGCTGTTGGCATCAAATGGTGAGCATTGCGGCTGCAATATATTAAGAGAGAATGAATACTCTGTTTTGCACTAAATAAGACTTTTAAAGTGGGAAGGAGAAAGGGAAAAAGATGAACCTGGTTGCCACCTGTTAGCCGCATACTTTATTTTTTATGGTTCTTAGATTTGCAACTGACTATGAAACACAGCACAGATTAATTAAGTGAGGTCATACACAACACCATGTTCTCGTAGCGCTCGGATCCTCTGTGAAGCAACGCATCCTTTGTACAGCGCAATCCAATGGACCAAAATAGTGAAGGCTATAATAGTAATTGTGAGCGCAACACTTAAAAAACTATTAAAATTCTCCTCCGCTCTCTCCTCAGCAAGATGAAAATGCGCGAAACATTTTCTATTATTTAACTTATAATCTCCTCGACGTCCGAACTTTCTCTGCGTTTACTCAGACATTACTATGTTTAATCAGACATTGGTGGGAAAGGTGTTCTCTTTACTCTCACTTTGAAGAAAGGAAAGGCAAGTTCCACTGCCAAGTGTTAAGGAATGGACCACCACTCACTCCACCATTATTCATTTCTATTTAAGACTCCAACAACCAATCTAAACCACGTACATAAACAGATTTTTGGCTTTTTCCATTAATGTCAACTCCCCAACCTGGTGGACCTTAAATAAATACAAATAAAACAAATAATGGTCGGGCGTATTTTTGAGTACACCGCCACACATCCATAGGGTACCATGTGGTATCCTCAAAATGAAAGCTTAGGTACCCCCATAATACATCTGGGCGTATTTTTGGAAGTGACTCCTCCTAAATAACTCCTCTCCAGCAAATCCCAACTCCAGTGCTGCTTCAGTTACAGTCCTCTACTCCGTCTTCGTCTTCCAGTCTCAACTCGAGAACTGTAGGTGAGAATATTTTACTCCATAACCAGCTGCGTCTTTTAGATTAAGAAAATTGGATGTTCCTCCTCCTCCTCCTTCATCTTCTATCCGTGAATATGTGCTTCATAATAAATACGTCGTAACTGCAAACCAGCAAAACCATGCTTTCGCATTTAGTCCAGAGTCACGATCGTAATCAAATAAGTCACGGACGGTTATTGACCTTCCTTCGCTGAAGAATTTTGAAGGATTCGATTCAATTCAGATAAGAGGGAAACCCAGACCTCCGATCAGAAAAAGTAACTGGTTTATATTTTCTTTCTCCTCCCTCATCAATTCTTTGTAGCAAGTTTATCTACAGAGAATCTTTTACTTCCTACTTCTCACAGACTCGATATTAACGAAGAGATAGGATCAACCCATTAATTAACTGTAGCTACAGCGACGTTCATGATTCGAAACTGCAGCAACCAGTCAACCACTATGTCTCACCACTTACGTGGCAACACACTTATCAGGAAGCTACCCCCTTCTTCCCCACTCGCCTCTCTCCCGTCAACGGCGACATTGACGGCACGGCGAGCGTACCGGCAATATCGTTGACGTTTCGACCACCGGTTTATGCCGGACGAAACAAGGGGGTTTTTTCAACTTAAATATCTTTTTGTACCTTACATCTCCTTGTACTTCTTCTGTTACTCAGACTGGAAGGCAGAGATGTTTGATATTCTCTTCGGATGGAGAAAGGCCTCTAAATGGTATTCTCATCTCAAATTTCCCTTCCTTTCTTTTTTTCTGTTCTTAATTTTTCTCTCTTTTATTCTCCATGTTCCTGGTGCTGGTGCAGCAAGAACCTGATAGGGCGTGTTCAGTGTCGCCTCAAGCTCCTGAAGAACAAGAGATATTCGATTATAAGGCAGTTAAGAGACGACGTGGCTCAGCTGCTCAATAATGGTGAAGAACAAAGCGCCTTCGCCCGGGTAGACCCCCTTTGTGATCTGCCGAATTCTTCCTTTCGAGAAATCCCCTGTTTCATCTCTGTTTTGACCATAATTTGAAGTTGATATTTGATATTGATTGAATCTTGACTCCTATTTATAGATGAATCTATCTTAGTTGCAGAAACTAATTTTCGTAAAAAAATTCTGTTTTCATTGATGCATGTCCTCTTTCTTTAGGAAATATTTCAAACCCGGTTATTTGAAAATTTGAATTGGGTGTTTACTGATGGTTGGCTCTGCTTTAAAAATAAATTTTTTTTCTTTTGATCATGCTAAAAATCCCTGCAAACTCCTTGCTTTCTGTCAGCTAGTCCTGCATGAACTGACTCTTTACAAAGAAAATAAACGACCTTTGTCATTGCACTCACTCTGACAGATCCAGAGGTTCTTAATTCCGTGAAAAGCTCAATCAGCTGTAATTTGTAAAATCATATATTTCGGGTGATCATGTGATTCTTCTTTGTTTAGTACCAGAACAAGGCATTGATTTTGAAACCAGTTTGTTTTGCATCATCCTCCCTATATTACTCTGTCATGCAATCAAATAAGATTTCACACATGTTCACATCCTTTCTTATGTTACTGAAGTTTTAACTTCATTATACGGTCTTTCTTACAAGTTACAACTGATTTTTGTTTTATTTTTCAGGTTGAGCAGCTCCTCAAGGACCAAATCATTATGGATTCATATGATCTATTGGACCATTTCTGTGAATTCATCATAATCAACCTTCCCTATATCCGAAGAAACAAGTACAACTCTTTCATATAATTTCTTATTAATTCCAAAATGTTGTAATATGAATGAATGACTAGTTAGTGGTGGAACACTGTAAAAACATATTGAGCTTATAAAGTCCTTTGGCCACATTCAAAACCCTTGATCCTGGGGAGAATAATGGGACCCTTACTGGGCCACAAAGCCTGGAATTATCTTCTTTCTTCTCTACTTTTCGTCTATTATTTGGGTGCTGATCTTGTTTTAACTTGTCCTGGGACAACTCTTCATGTGGTTTTCCAGGGACTGTCCTAATGATATCAATGAAGCAGTTTCGAGTTTGATATTTGCAGCTCCAAGATGCGGTGATCTGCCTGAGCTGCAAAGGCTTCGTAAGTTGTTCAAGGATCGTTATGGGGACAGATTTGCAACTGCTGCTGTTGAATTACTCCCTGGGAACCTTGTGAATCGTCAGGTCTTCATTAGGCTCTTTATGAACTTCTTCTTTATGAACTTCATTAGGCTCAACATCAACAACTTCATAAAAGGAGCAATGCTTACAGAACTCAAATTCAAAAGACTTATATTTTCTTGGAGCAACATAAGTGCCAGAAATAGACGGATTGATCGCTTGTAAACTGGTTCGGACTATAATAAATCATCAATGGTTGCACAACTTTAACGAATCTGAAACTGACCACTGCCCTTGTGTTAAATCCCTTGGAGCTAATCAACAAGGAGGATATTGACCTTATAAGTTCTTTAATAATTGAGTTAACGAATCTGACTTCCTACAAGTTGTCAAGGAGAAATGGTATGTGTTAGGTTTAATATTTTAGTTTGGCTTTATTCAGTGCCAAAAAGTGTGTTTAGAATGTTTAGTTTGAGTCCAAGAAGACATGGTTCAAATGGCGTCAAAATCGGAGTCAAATTGAAGAAGTTATGCCCAACGTTTGATCAACGTTCTCTGTCCGTTCGAACGTTCAATTTCTAGAGAGCAACGTTTGCTGAACGTTTGCTGAGCGTTCGAACGTTCATGTTCTGCAGACAAACCCGAGACTAGCGTTCGACCAACGTTCTCTGTCCGTTCGAACGTTCAAGTTTTAAAGGGCAACGTTTGCTGAGCGTTCGAACGTTCAAACAGCAAAATTTCCGAAAAGTTACGAAAAATTACATAACTTACTCGTTTCAATTCGGATTGACTTCAAACTTTTTGGGGAACTTTTAAATAGGATTAGGGACCTTCTAAACCTAAGAGAGCCACGTTTTAGAAGCCCTCAATATCCTTTTCTCTTCTGAAAACCCTTCTTCTAGGTTTTCATCTTTTGAGCCATAAAACCTTTCTTTTCTTCTTCCTTCCTCTACCTTGGAGTTCCGGGTTTGGGAGATTGATCGTGGGAGTTCCTACGAATACCAGGCGAGTTCGTTTGGGTGATCGTGTGAGAAGATCTTCAGAGTTCTGAAGTGTTGCTGTGGAGCAAATTTGAGGAGTTCCTCAGATACTTTCAAGTCTGTGAGTTGCAGAGTCTAGCATAGGGATGTTGAGTCGTCTGAACTACAGGTTGTAAGTCTTCTTTTCATATTGGATCTTTTAGGTGGCTCCTGCATAGCCCGGAGGGTTTTTCTCTAGTGAGAGTTCTCATAGAGTTTTCCCTTCGTTACCTGTAGACACACCAAATTGCACAAACAATCATCAAAAATCATTATCTCCTGGAAAGCCAGCACAGAATTTGAAGAAAATAAACTTTTACCTGTATCCGGATACTCAATCCGGATACAAGTACTCCTTCCTGTATCCGGATACTCATACCGGATACATGTGAGCCCTAGTGTATCCGGTACCATGTACCGGATACCTTAAGGCCCTTTTTATCCGGTCTGATATACCGGATACATTAAGTTTGCTCAAAATTAGGGTTTTCCGAGAGAAATCACTTGTTACCATCATGTCCCTCATTAAATGAGGGGAAATCTCGGAAATGACCTTAGGGTTAAGGTTGGAGGGGTTCTAGACATTAAGTTGTGTCTACCAATGACCTTAGCCTTTGCCTATAAATAGGAGCCTCCTCCTTAAGCAAATGGCACTCAACTCTTGTTTTGTATTCTCGCAAAGAAGAACTCCAAGAGAAGAAGAAAACCGCTGTGGAATCGCCTCCAAAACTCAGGTAAGCCTCAACTTTTCTTTTTATTTTCTGTCTTTACATTCCTAGATCTAGATCTCTTCTTCTACCTTTCTGTAGTGTAAAGCCTTGTTTGTATGTGTGGAAATCCTTCCCCGGCTCAAAGTATCTCAAGACTCCCCTAGCCGTAAAACGTGAAGGCGGATCTAGGAGAAACGAGACTGGGGATTGACCCTAGTGCTAGAACCCATATAGCGTAAGGCTTTTGAATGATTGAAAACCGTTCTATAATCAAAGTACCCTTGATTATTTCGAAGATCCGTGTTTAACGGGGAGAGAGAACAGAGGGAAACGATAATGGAACGGAACCCTAGGCTATGCTAGAACCTATTTTGTTGAATCTATATGCATGTTGTATTGATCTTGCTTGGTTTTTCACTTTTGCACACATATTACACTTTTTTGGTGAATAGGCTCACATTTGGGGATTTATTACATTCATTGTGATAAATCTCCAATAAATGGCCTCAATCAAATTCTGGAGTGTTTTAAAATGTTTTTCAAAGGTTTTGGATTCATCTCACACAGATCACACACATTTTATCAATTTTCGGATTTGGTTTTCTTCAAAAGTGGCTTAGCTTGACAGCACCTGTACCCTTACTTCGGACGCCCATAACTTCATCATCCGGATGAATTTTGGGGCGATTCCAGAACCATGGGAAAGGTGAGGCTGTCTAGTTTATGTCCACCAAATTTCATGAATTTCCATCAAGCAGATTTTTGACACCTCTCTGTCGAAGTTAAGTGGACAGTTCGGGTTCAAGTACAGAACTTGTCACTTCGACGGACCGCCATGTGTTCGTTTTAAGTCCGATTCAAGCGATTTTTGTTTCTGAGTACTCCTTTATGAGTCTATTTTCAAATCCAGTTGGTTTCATAATTTTTGAATTCCATTTGAATTATTGGTAGCCGATTTACTCAGAACTGTTCATTTGTACTTTTCTGAGTAAATCTGTGATCTTCGGGGCCTGTTCGGGAGACCACCCAAGGCACATCCGAAGGGATTTTTTTATGAGGCTAGTTTCTTTTGAAAGATGGTTATACAAACTTCAATCACACCAAATTTCGTGGACTTTTATGTAGTGGATTTTTCTAGACAATTTTCCAAAGTTGCCCACTTACCACTTTTAAAAATCCCCAGCAGCAACTTCAAAGGAGCATAACTCCTATGATTTTCATCGGAATGAAGTGAAATTTTGCATGAGACTCTTATTTACCCTAATATCTCAAATGGACTTGGTTTGGTTCAATTTAATATTGGATTTGAATGATTTTAAGGCAAATGGCATACTTTTTACCATACTTCCCGGATTTGATTTAACTTGGTTTTGATCAACTTGTGCTTTGATTTCCACCTCTTTAATGTTCTAGAAATGATATTGACATAAAAGGAGAACCCAAAATTCATTTGGATTCTCATGTGAAGATATCATACATTTGACCTTGTTCAAGGTTTCTCATGATTTTTAGCAAGCTTTCTTACTTTGTTTTTTGCATGAACATACACTTGGCAACCACTTGTGTGGATGAATGGGGGTGCCTAACACCTTCCCCCGTTCATAATCTAATCCCCTTACCCATCTCTGGATTTGATTTTCAAGTAGGGTTATTTTTACCCTAGAATGTTTCTTTGTTCACTTTTTGCTTATTTTGAACTCTTTGGTGTCCATTCTCACCTCAAAATCATGAATGGTGGCGACTCTCCAGTTTTTGCATTGAGCCCGTGTGTTGACGGAGGGATGATCACGCCGGTGATTTTTCCCATGTCTCACATCACCAAATTGCTTGTTTTGTCTTACTTTACATGCTTTAATTATTTGCTTGCAATTTGGGTGGCTTGTTAATTGCTTTTGATTAGTTATTTGATTTTCTGGAATTACCTTGAGGATTTGTTCATGCCTATTAATTAAGGACTTGTCTTTAATTGATAGAAAAATTTTATTCCGCTGTGCTACACCTATTCACCCCCCTCTAGGTGTTGTTAGAGTCAAAACCCTGTTTTTCAGTATGCAATAGTGACCTTTTAAGTTTTTCAATAATTCTGGAGGAACCTCCATCTAGATTACATGCTTATTTGGCTAAAACGTGAGTCCAAAACAGATTAACCTTACAAAGCCTCCACTCAAGTGCTTGTATTCATTGTACTAGATCAGCAAACCAATGTTAATTACCCATTGAGAATAAGAATCATATATAGTACTATCCTTATAGTCAAACTAATTAATTAGATAATACTAACCATATTCCAATTGGTATGTGCATACATTTTAATTTTGTTTACTTAAATATGGTTCAAATGAGATGGCAAGTATAAGGAAATTCTACCCATGGATCTGTTCAGCTACGTGGGCGAGTAAGTACGGTGTGGTCCATGGCTTCTACGTTAATGCAATAGGAGTTTGTCTTTGTTTACTTTTGTCATTACTTTATAATAGCTAGCCCAAAGGCACAGTGAAGCAAATTTTATATGATAGAATTTTATAACCTACATGATGTGACCCGTATAATTCGTGTGTTAATTTGAATCATGACCGGGTGTTTGATCAGGAGTCCATATCACCTAGACCCTCTTGCTGGAAGATCTGTTGGTTCAACAGCAATGCATGTGTCCACGTCAGCTTCACATACCTATGTGAACACATGCATTGTCATTGGACCAGCAAATCTTCCAGCCTACGGCTCCAGTAGATTTCATGTCTTTGATCAGTGAGAAATCAATTATATTAATCGGGGCGGGGTGGCGCCTGCCGTGTCGTGCTTGGGAGGCTCGGGGCCAAGGTGGCAGGCTCGCATGGTTTGGGGTGCCCAAACCTCTCTTTTTCGAAAGAAAAAAAAGAAGGCTTTGTTTTTTCGTGAAGGACCCGGAGGAGCTACTGTCGAGAAAGCTCCTGAACCCTCCCTCTCTCCAGAAAGCTCCAGAACCCTCCCACTCTCCCTTCTCTACACCGACTTTTTCTTTTTTTTGGGTGACCACCAACTCTTTGGCTGGTTTATGATTTATAAATGAATCAGAAGCTTTCGTCAAATTGTCTCGAAAGAGAACAAGTGACGACACAGAGAAGGATATGAGAGAGGGACTGTGAGTGGGTGAGAAGAAAAAAGGAGACGGGAACAAGGCAGAAACTATTGTCTCCCTCGCTGTTACTGTTTTTTTTTTCTTTGTTTTTTTTTTGGTCGAAAGTAAAAGAGGAGATTATATAATTGAGAACAGAGAGAGAGAGAGAGAGAGATAGGTTGGTCGGTCGTCGATGGATTGGATTGCTTTGGTCAGCGATGGAGGTCTGGAACAGCACTGCAATGGACAACTCCTCAATAACGCTGCAGCAACCGCAACATCCAGCCTCAGTTCCGCCGAACCAAGCCAAGCCTTCTCCGAACCCCGTTGATACTAATTTCATCTCCCAAAGGTCGAATTCCTTGATTTGGTGTTCGTTTGTTTCATCGTATATCTTGCCTTGCTCTCTTTGGTTGATGTTTATATAAATTTTAGGTGCTTATATGTGTTCGATACACTTACTTGATTGTACGATGTGCCCTCATCTTTTGCAGGCCTCAGAAGGAATTGAGGTCTCTCATGGTATGGTCTTTCCTTTACCCTTCCTTTTAAGATATCCTAATTTGCACTTCCTTCGTTTCATTTTGTTGGAAATTTGTACTCAACCGGTAGTCTTTTTTAATTTGGATTGTATTGGTTTTGGAAGATTTATTTCTTGATTTGGATTGATTGAGGAAAATGAAGATAGAAAGGATAAGAAAGTGTGTATATTTCGATAATTGTGTTGTTTTAGCTAATTTTGGTTGGTAATACCATTATTTGATACATTGGGGCGTATTAAGGAAATCACATCCGAAAATATTGACAGCAAAGATTAACTGCAGGATATCCTCAGCGCACCATGATTTTAGGAGTTCAGAATATTCTGTAAATTAAATCATCCCTTCATTTTAACCATTCTTTCCTTGTCGATAGAATCGCCGTAAATTAGCTATTCTGTTGGCGACATGTGCCATAATTCTAGGACATGATTTTGTATTTTCATAAACTATAAATCAACATCCTCTCACTGGCATAAGCAGCAGAGTTTTCCATCAATACAGAATACTCTTTATGGTATCAGAGCCTCACAGTGACCTTTGTCCTTTAGTTCCTACGGCCTCTTATTCCTCTTCAGCCCCTTCAACCATCACTGTGTCATCAGCCAACCCCGCCTCTATCAGCCCAGTCAACATACATAGCCTTGTCACAGTCAAGCTCACAAAAGACAACTACTTACTATGGAAAACTCAGATTGTCCCTTACTTGCATGGCCAATGCTTGTTTGGTTTTGTTGATGGTACCTTGTCCAATCCTCAACCTACTATTGACAACCCTGAAGCAGGAAAATCAGCCACGGCTCCTGCAGAAATTCCAAATCCTGAATATATCTCCTGGTATAACCAAGACCAGATTGTCCTCAGTACCTTGGTGTCATCTTTGTCTGAAGGAAACTTGGCTCAGATGGTGGGGCTCTCCACTTCTAGAGAAGTTTGGGTTTCCCTTGAAAGAATGTTTTCTTCTCACTCATCTATTCGAGCTATCCAAACTCTGCAATTTCTGGCATTCACCAAGAAGGGAAACCTATCTATTTCCAATTACTATCAGAAAATGAAGTCCTACTTGGACACTTTGGCTGCAATTCGACAGCCTCTGCAGAATCGTGAATTCACTGCCTACCATTTTGCCAATTTCTACACAAATTGACAAAATGACCTCTGAAGAGACATTCAACCATCTTCTCAACTTTGAGTTACGTATTGACCAACAACAATTAACTCTTGAAGCCACGATTGGTTCTGTTAATGTGGCTACCCGAAATGACAACTCGCTCTCGTGGTGGAAAACAACAATCTCACCAACGCTCCTCACAGCAACATCAGCAATTCTACAATCAGAACTCCAACTCCAAAAGTCAAGGTCGTGGAAATCGCGGGCGCGGAGGACAACATCCAACCTCCCAATCCAACTCCAGACCTATGTGTCAAGTGTGCAGCAAAACTGGCCACACTGCCATACAATGATATCTCCGATTCGATCAAGCCTATCAAGGTGTTCCTCCCAACATGGCTGCCTACTTGACCTCGCCAACTTCAACCCCAGATTTGAACTGGTACCCCGATACCGGTGCTACTAATCACCTTACAAATGACTTTCAGAATTTAACAATTCATTCCGAACCATACACTGGAGGCAATCAAATCCATGTCAGGGACGGGGCAGGTTTGGCTATCAAACATATTGGCTCTACCACTCTCTCAACACCAACCCGCTCTTTTTGAAAATCTCACTTATTACATGTACCTCAAATTAAGAAAAATTTGATTTATGTGAGTCAATTTACCGTGAAAATAATGTCTATATTGAGTTTCACGCCTCCTCTTTTTTAGTGAAGGACGAGGCCACGGGGAAAGTTCTACTGCGTGGCAAGCCTAAAGACGGTCTCTACACCTTCCCCACATCCAACTCTCCCACAACATCTCATCAATCCTACCTTTGTGTGCTCCACTTGATGTGTGGCATTGCCGAATGGGGCACCCCTCTTATCAAACAGTACATCACCTCATCTCCAAGTTTTTTCTACCTACCTCATCTAATAAAATCTCGGGAGTGTGCTCCGCCTTTCAACAAGGAAAGAGCCACCGACTGCCTTTTTTAGATTCCCCGTCTATTTCAAATTCTCCTCTTGAATTAGTTTTCTCCAATGTTTGGGGTCCATTGCCCACTATGTCAACCAATGGAAATAAATACTATGTTTCATTTGTGGATCATTTTAGTAAATTCACATGGCTCTATATGTAAGATTCTGAAATTTCAAGCAATTTTGAATTAAGAATAATTGGTAATTAAACGATTTAATTAGGTTAATTCAATCAACTTTAAAAGAAACCACTAGGTTAAGGGTTTGGTCTGGTTTGGGTTAGTTTGAAGTGGGTTGGTTTGGTTTAAGTGGGTTTAAGTGGATTGGGTCGGTTTGAGAGATTGTAATATAAGTGGGATTCATCGAGAATCCTCTACAGAACTAGGGTACTGTGAGTCGAGAAAGAAACCGCAACAGAAGAAGAATAGGGGAAAAGAAGGGAAGAAGAAGAGGAAGAGGAAGAAGAAAGGAATAGGAAAGAAGGAAGGTTGCTGCATAACTGAATTTTGGTAAGTAGCAGTTTAGACGAATTTAATTTCTATATTTCGATTTAGTTTTATCGATCCTCTGTTTGTGATTTTTTGGTTTTGTTGTGGTGATTTGATGAGTTGTGATGTTTGTTTTGGTTGCTGAAGAGAGAATGAAATAAAAAAATTTGGCATAGAGCAAGGGGAAAACATGAAAGATAGATAAGAAGAGGTGCTGCTGTTGAGCTCTTTCTCATGGAGAAGAGAGACCCATTAACGTGAATAAGATGAACTAATTATAGGAGAGAAAAGAGAAGCAGAAATGGTGGGAGAGAAATGAAAGAGAGAGAGAAAGAGTAATGGACAATTGAGAGAGAGAGAGAGAGGGGAGTAAGAGGTTACGGAAAGGAGATAATCTACATAGTTGCTCGTTGAAGATGGGTTTTAAGAGAAATATTTAAAGTTCAGTCAAAATGACATTAAAATTATAAATAAGTTTACATTATAATAAAGTTTTTATGTTTACTCAATAAGGTAATGAAATTTAGTTTTTAATGCTTAATATATATTATAATCAAAGGTGAGTTCATATTCTGGTAAAACTTGAGATATTAAATGGTTAATATTTAATAAATAATTAATGTTTAGTCACAAATTGAGTTAGAAATTAATAATCAGTGAAAACCCTAGATTATGCCATGAATGACACATTTTCTATATAAAAGAGATCTTTAGTAAATAATTAGATGTAATAACACTTACATTGAGATGTTTGGAAGTGGTTTCTCATGCATTTGGACAAGTCAAAGTTTGTTTCATCGTTAAATTGTGTAACATATGGCACAATTAAGTAAATTGGTATATGAAAGGCGGTTGGCCTATGGTATTCAAATAACAATGATATTTTATATTATATCTGTGGGTAGTGGACTATCATTCACCCTAGCTACTGAGAGCCGGGGGTAGTGAACCTGCATCCACCACAGACATGGATTCTGGGGGTAGTGAACTCAAGTTTACCACATGCTTTGAGGCATTGTAGGTAGTGAACTAAAATTCATCCAAGAAGCTCAGAATTGTGAGATTGGTTAACCATGGTTTGTTTTTATGGTCTAATGGGCTTGGTTGTAGAGTTAGATCCATGTCTAAGCCAGATAGTGTGTTGGAGTGGCTTGTGTGGAATTAATACTCGTGTCCAGCATACGTTTCACTGATTTGTGGGTAGTGGACAGCCGTTCACCATAGCTCGTGAGAAGCTTGGGGTAGTGAACTTGCATCCACCATAGAATTAAGGCCACCATAGAATTAAGGCCACCCTTTGTGCAGGTGAGCTGTAGCAACCTGTGAAGTCAACTTGATGGTTTATTATATTCAAATATGCTATAATCACTAACTCCTACTAACTAGTTTGACTGGGTTATACTTGCCAACTCATGCGTGTCTCATGCTTGAGTTCTCCGCTTTGGAAGAACGACCCTAGCTAGGTCTTTCCTTATAAGCCATGAGGTGGTGAATTGGACACTAGTGTTAAATCACCCAAGGTATTCTAATCCATGAGTCCTACAGTGACACTTTGTTGTTATTAGTCGTGGTTTTATTGATATCATAGTTTGGATTAATCTGATTTTATCTACTCATTATTTACGACTCCTGAATAGTTCAATTATTGTTTAAATGAAGATGATCTGCTTCATTGTATTTTAAATTGCATAAACTGTTTCTTACCATGCATTGAGCTACTTACTGGGACGTTAGTCTCACGCGTTTTGTTTTATCGGTTTTGTTTTCAGAGAACTCTACAGAGCGAGTACGTGTTGGGGTAGACAGAGATAATGATCCGGATGTTTATCGTCCCAAGGATTATTATTATCCTGGCTAGGATTGGAGGGCATTCTTTTTGTAGTTGTCTATCTTTTTGAATCATGTAAATATTGTTTATAGAGAGAGTGTGTGTGTGTATGAAACTTAGTGGAACTGTATCTGTAGACTTTTTTTTTGGAAATGTATGTAAAGGTTTAGATTTTGTCAACACATACACCCACATTTTACTTAGTTTATTTTGTTTTAAATATTAGTGCACTCTGATATTAACTGGTCAATCAGGATTAAGAAATGCTACTGGGACCTTACCTGATGTCAAGAAGCCGGCATATAGCTTTAATGAACAGGTCCGGTTCCGGGGCGTCACACTATCCCATTCCAAATAAATTTGATGTCATGAAAGTTTTTTGCTCTTTCCAAAAATTGGTTGAACGCCAATTTAATTGCAAAATCAAATCTGTTCAAACCGATTGGGGTGGAGAGTACCATTCCCTTCACTCATGTTTTGCCAAAATTGGCATTCACCATCGAGTCAAGTGCCCTCACACCTCCCAACAAAACAGATACGTAGAACGGAAGCACCGCCACATAGTTGAAACAGGCCTCTCCCTTTTATCTCATGGTCGTGTTCCTCATGCCTACTGGGATGATGCCTTCCTTATGGCTACATACCTCATCAATCGACTACCGACCACTCCTCTTGGCATTTCCTCTTTTGAAAAACTCTTTAAGCATGCCCCTGGTTTTTATCTTTTAAGAATATTTGGTTGTGCATGCTTCCCTTACCTTCTTCCATTTAATCGTCATAAACTTGATTTCCACTCCAAGTGTTGCGTCTTTATTGGCTTTAGCAACATGCACCGGGGGTACAAGTACCTTGATCTCTCCACTGGCAAGATTTTTGTCTCACGCCATGTCATTTTTTATGAAGCATCATTTCCTTTTGCTGACCAAAACCCTACACCCAAACCATCTAAAACCACTTGAAGCCCAACTGTCCCTCTCCCATTACCCACACATACACGACAGCCCTCAAGTGAACCTTGGCCCACCCACCAGCTCAAACATGCTTGCAAACCCACAAAATCATCCCCCATTAAGTGAGATGACTTCATCCCCACCTAACACGGCATCATCTCCCTCTCCTTCCCCACAGGTGCCGTCTTCCAGTCACCTTTCTCCCATGACATCATCACCTACAGGTGCTTCTCCCAACTCACCTACTCCTCTGTTAACCATGTCCAACCAGTCATTGTCACCTGTGCTTGCTGCTGCTGCAGAATCTCCAGAGCATCGTCCTCACCTACTCCTCTGTTAACCATCTCCAGAGCATCGTCCTCACCACAGGGTACCATTCCTATAGATACCTCTATTTTTTTCCAGACTCTGCTCTTAATTTCAGTAATCTTTAATGCAAATCCAATCAAATCAAAGAGCACGCAAACCTTAACCAATCAAGGACCCATTAGGACAAACACTTGGTCCTCGTTTGGCATTCATTTTTTATTTTCGAATGAATTCCATGAACTCATTTCCGAAGAATGGGTTTGAATGATTTGAAGAGAATATGAGTTTAAAGTTTAGTAACCAACTATTCGCACTTTTAGAAGTTACAAATATTACAAGTTTGACATTATTATAACTTAAAAGAAGTTCTCATATATGATAAGAAATGACAAATCTGTCATTGTCATATAAAGGAGTTTTTAATTCAAGTTTTAAGTTTATGTTTTAGAACTTATAAATGTCACAATGATGCCATCCTACTTTTGCAAAATGCGTTTTGAAAATCTAAATACAGGTCTAGAGGTGATTCATCTTTGTAGTATATTTTTAAAACTTATTTTCGGAAAATCATTCACAAATAGAGCCAAACACTTATAATATCCCTGTAGCTCATTACAAGCCATGGAATTAATGAAAGATTAGATTGGATCTTCTTGGAAGTCTGTGATGCTAAGTCGTTATTAATAATTTCTTAGTCTTCAAGAGAATCAACCTCGTTTTGTTTACATGCTTAAATCTATTTCTTTGCGTAATTCAACGAATTAAGCCTTGTAATTTTCAACTGAGATGGACGATTGGTGGGGAACTCGATTTGAAAATTTTAAATTTTAACGAGGCAAGTCAATCCAGTTAAGCGGATCCAACTTCGATTCTGGTTAAAAGACGACTTTTTATTTGTTTTTTTTTTCCTTTTCCTTTTCCTTGTTATTTCCTTGCATTTTTGCCACATGGTAACTAGCAAAGGAAGAAAGATCGAAGAGGATCCTCAAGGGGTATTTACAGGATTAAGTCTTCTGCAATTTCCCCTGCATTGGTTAATGCTGTTGGCATGAAATGCTGCCATGTGGAGGATCTCATGCCAACAACCATAACCAATGCAGGGAAAAATTGCACGTTATTTTAACCCTACATTAGGCCATATCATCTACATCCCACCCTACACGAATGTATCTTGCCATAGGGTTGTACAATGTATCTAGTCTGAAGATGATACAGGATTATCATTTACAGTTGAATCCGTAGGATGGTTCAACTTAATCAATAGTTGTTTTCCACACAGGCAAGCAACAATCCTGAAAGAGTCGGAAAAAAAAACGCTTTCATTTTTTAATGCAGGAGAGGAATTTTTAGGACTATTGCTTGCCAAACCAACAAATGGTTACAGTTGAACCCTCTTATGGGTTCAACTGTAGATGATATCAATCCAATGATACACCCCATGTATCCCACAATCATAGCCAATGCCATGCATCCACCTAGTACTGTTCTTACCATGCATCTTGGTGGATGCATGGCATTGGGGCTACGGTCCCTCCTTGCTCCCTGAGGGACAATAGGTCATATTGAGATGAAATCGTTTGCAATTTAAGTTGGCTTGTTGTTGGAGTGAGATACTTCCACTTGGAGCATCCCACAGTCAGTGTTTTTTTTTTTAAAAAAAATTTAAAAAGTTTCATGTGCCATCCATATAGTAAAACACTAATTGTAGAATGCTCCATGTGGAAGCATATCCCACTCCCACATTGGGCTACAATCTATCCAATGGGTTGAAATCTTATGCAATGCTTTACTACATTGCAAACTGTTGAGGTTGTAAGATGTTGCCATATAGAGTATCTCACGATCAATGTTTTTTCAATTGAACACTTGAAATATTTAAAACAATAAAAAAACACTAATCATGAGATACTCCACATGGCAACATCGATCTCACAGCCATAGCAATAACATCACAGAAGATTTCATCCCCAGTCCAACACCAATTAATAAAAGGTGGCATGATTTGTGCGTCCATACCTACAAGGGTTCCTGAAACGAGGATGAATGTATCCACTACTTGCCGTTGCTTCCTAAAAAGTTCAAATCATCGCATTCATTTGAAAACGTCCAAGTGACGCATCGGTTAGCATGAGCCTTGCCACTGCAATATATTAAGAGAGAATGAATACTTGGTTTTGCACCAAATAAGACTTTTTAAGTGGGAAGGGAAGGAGAAAGGGAAAGAAATGAACATGGTTACCGCATGTTAGCCGCCCATATACTGAATTTATTTTTTCTCATTAATTCTTAGATTTTCAACTGATGATGAAACACAGCACGGATCAAGTGAGATCATTTTTTTTTTTGGGTGGAAATCAAGTGAGGTCATAGACAACACCATGTTCCCGTAACGCATTAATTGATGATGGAATATTGGGTGCTTCTCTCCTCTTTCATCTGTTCTCTCATGTTTACACCGGTTTTGAGATGGTGGGGTTTGATTAATTATACCTTTAATTGGGTTGTCTTGGTGCAGTGTCCATGCGATACAGGGAAATTTCCTTCATCAATGCTACAACTTTGAAGCGCTTTTCAAGGGGTGCATTCGAAAGGTTCTCTTGGAATAAGGAGAAACAAAAAGATGGAAGTGTCTCCAAGAAATTAATATGAGGGACTTTTAGAAAATTGATTATAGAATCTCGTTTTAATTTATTACATTCTTGTGGGAAAAAGCTAGGGAAAAAACCACAGAAGATGCAACGGATACTTTAGTTGGCAATAATACACATATAAGTGACCATTTTATGCCACATGAAAAACTATTTTAGGAAAATGCAGGTCTTATTTGAGAAGTTTACAGCCACGAATTGGCACATGGCATAAGCCTTGACAGAATTAGACGACTTCTTGATCGCCCACTTTTTTCAAACATAATTCTTTGATTACTAGTTTGTTGAACAAACTGTGTTCATATTCAATTACCATAAAAAGTCTATTAGAGTCGTATAATACGAAGCTGATGTGTGTACAGCCTTCCTTCCCTTGGTAGTAGAGAATGTAATAGAGGGTTTCTAATCTTCCGAAGGACCAAAGGTAGACATGCACCACAGGGTACCATTCCTATAGATACCTTTATTTTTTCCAGACTCTGCTCTTAATTTCAGTAATCTTTAATGCAAATCCAATCAAATCAAAGAGCACGCAAACCTTAACCAATCAAGGACCCATTAGGACAAACACTTGGTCCTCGTTTGGCATTCATTTTTTATTTTCGAATGAATTCCATGAACTCATTTCCGAAGAATGGGTTTGAATGATTTGAAGAGAATATGAGTTTGAAGTTTAGTAACCAACTATTCACTCTTTTAGAAGTTACAAATATTGCAAGTTTGACATTATTATAACTTAAAAGAAGTTCTCATATATGACAAGAAATGACAAATCTGTCATTGTTACAATGATGCCATCCTATTTTTGCAAAATATGTTTTGAAAATCTAAATACAGGTCTAGAAGTGATTCATCTTTGTAGTATATTTTTAAAACTTACTTTTGGAAACTCATTCACAAATAGAGCCAAGCACTTATAATATCCCTGTAGCTCATTACATGGAATGAATTCTCAAAGTGAACGAGTGTTTTTCAAATTTAAGGTGGCTTAAGCCCTTCAACTCAATTTGAGTGTTTTTACAAGTTTAAAATGTTATAACTTTAAATGCTTTGCTAATATGGGCCCGCGCCTGGGCCACGGTTGTCAATGAATGATTCAAGACCCCGTTCTATGCATTCTAAGTAGACCATAGATGATTACCAAAAAAAAAAAAGTAGACCATAGACTGTGGCCCATGACTTTTTTTTTTGAAGACCGACTGTGGCCCATGACTACTAGCGATGTAGCATGCAGGCATGAGTAAACTCTTCAGCTGCTTAGAAACTGACACGTGCATGGCTTTTTTTTTTTTTTTTTGACTCTTTTCCTTCCTCTTCAGATTTTTTTTTTGATAAGATCCTTCCTCTTCTGATAAGCCTGAAACCTTAGAAAAACGTGTTTAATAGGCAGTAAGAACATAGCAATCACATTCATACACATGATCGGTTGTACCAACGATTATAAAAGATACATATCCTTTTCTTAATGACTAGTTAGCCCCCCCACGTGCTACGCACGTGGAGGGCCTTTGAATAAAAAAAAAACAGTAATGATAACTTTCATTGTAGCTAAGTTATTTAAGGAATTCAAGTAGGGGAGAAATTTTCTTTTCTGATTTGTGATGGGAGTACTCTCAACTCCCACCAAACGTATGAACCAAGTGAAGACAAACACAAGTGCCAAATCAAAGAATACAAGGAGACGAATGTGAACCAAGTCCTATTCTAAAAGCTTTCTAAATTGGTCATCAATTTTGGCAGATTTCTGTGTTGGTATGACAACTTTCATAGCTGCTTGTGAAGAAGGACATGTACTCTTTATCCAGTGATTCATTGTAGGTGCCCATGCTTCGCACGGGTATGTGGTGTAAAATGTCTCTTGCCAATTGAATTAATAATCTAAAACCTTGCAGAAAAATAACATGAATAAGTTTAATGAAACTTGGATGAAAACAAGCTAGATTAAGTAGTAAATTGTTTAGAAAAGTGGCATCTAAAACCAATGTTAATTAACCATTGAGAATGAGAATCACAGTAACCATACATTTTAACTTTGTTTACTTAAATATGGTTCAAATGAGATAGTGAGTATAAGCAAATTCTGCCCATGCATCAAAAGAATTAGCATCATGTGTTTGGTGGAGACCAAAGTTAAGGAAAGTTGGGACAGGTAGGGCAGAATTAGCATCAAGTATAAGCAAAAGGCTGTTCGTGAGTTAATTCTAAATTTAAAAATTAGCATCATGTATGTTTGGTGGAGACCAAAGTTGAGAAAGTTAGGGAAGTTGCCAGAAATGTTCTTAAATTTGGGAAAGTTAAGGCAGAATTAACATCAAGCATAAGCAAAAGTCTGCTCGTGAGTTAATTGGAAATTTAAAAATTAGCATCACGTGTTTGGCGGAAACCAAAGATAGGAAAGTTAACAAAAAGGTTACCCACTCTCAAATGTATCCATTGTGGGAATCAATTGATAACTACAATACAACTCTTAGGGGCAGAATTATGATCAGCTGGAACCTAGTGGTAATTAAATTTAATCCTCTCCTTTCTACAAACCAGGCTCTACACTGCCAAGTTCAATTCATTCAACTTTTGTTATATCTCGTTTGTGTATGGCCAAAATGATTGCATTCTTAGAAAGAAAAATGTTGAGTGATCTTTTGGCTTGTAATCCTTCAGACTCTTGGATAGTTATCAAAGACTTTAATTGTGTTAGGTATGCTGGTGAGAAGATTGGAGGGAGAAGCCCAAAAGCTAGTACAAGGGGGGAACCTCAACTGTTAGGAATCCGACCGAATTCCCAAAGATCATGAAAAGCAAAAAAATGAGAGAAAGAATCAAAGAAGAAGAAGACACAAAGATTTTATGTGGCTCACCCCAGAATAGGGCTACGTCCACGACCGCCGGTTCTGTTTTTTACCGTCTTTTTCTGAATGGTAGAAGCTTGCAAGGATAAAACAACAACAAGGGAAATATAACCCTAATCAGTTCTAGCGAGGGCTATGGCTGAGTGTCTAGTATGATCAGGCTCCACACAACTCTCAACATCAACAACTTCATAGAAAGGGCAATGCTTACAGAACTCAAATTCAAAAGACTTATATTTGCTTGGAGCAACATAAGTGCCAGAAAAGACGGATCGATTGCTTGTAAACTGGATCGGACTATAATAAATCATCAATGGTTGCACAACTTTAACGAACCTGAAACTGACCTCTGCCCTTGTGTTAAATCCCTTGGAGCTCATCAACAAGGAGGATTGAGACCTTATAAGTTATTTAATAATTGAGTTAACGAATCTGACTTCCTACAAGTTGTCAAGGAGAATGGCATGCAATAGTGACCTTTTAAGTTCTTCAATAATTCTAGAGGAACCTCCATCCAGATTACATGCTTATTTGGCTAAAACGTGAGTCCAAGACAAATTAACCTTACAAAACCTCCACTCAAGTGCTTGTATTCATTGTACTAGGTCAGCAAACCAATGTTAATTACCCATTGAGAATAAGAATCATATATAGTACTATCCTTATAGTTTAACTAATTAATTAGATAATACTAACCATATTCCAATTGGTATGTGCATACATTTTAATTTTGTTTACTTAAATATGGTTCAAATGAGATGGCGAGTATAAGCAAATTCTACCCATGGATCTGTTCAGCTACGTGGGCGAGTAAGTACTATGTGATCCATGGCTTCTACGTTAATGCGATAGGAGTTTGTCTTTGCTTACTTTTATCATTACATTATACTAGCTAGCCCAAAGGCACAATGAAGCAAATTTTGTATGATAGAATTTTATAACCTACATGTGATGTGACCCATATAATTCGTGTGTTAATTTGAATCATGACCGGGTGTTTGATCAGTGAGAAATCTATTATATTAAGCGGGGCGGGGGTGGCACCTGACGTGTCACGCTCAGGAGGCTCGGGGCTAAGGTGGCAGGCTCACATAGTTTGGGGTGCTTGAGCCTCTCTTTTTCGAAGAAAAAAAAAAGGGCTTCGTTCTTTCGCAAAGGACCCAGAGGATCTACTGTCGAGAAAGCTCCTGAACCCTCCCTCTCTCCCGAAAGCTCCAGAACCCTCCCTTCTCTACGCCAACTTTTTCTCTTTTGTTGGGTTACCACCAACTCTTAATTTGGCTAGTTTATGATTTATGAATGAATCAGAAGTTTCATCAAATTGTCTCGACAGAGAACAAGTGACGAAGCAGAGAAGGATATGAAAGAGGGACTATGAGTGGGTGAGAAGAAAAAAGTAGACGGGAACAAGACGGAAACTATTGTCTCCCTCACTGTTACTGTTTTTTTTTTCTAGCGAAAGTAAAAGAGGAGATTATATAATCAAGAATAGAGCTGTAAATCTAGCCCGGACCGCCCAAAGCCCGCCCAACCCAACACGAATAAGAGCCTGAAGTGAGCATTGAGTTTGAGTTTGGGTTTCATTTCTAGCCCAAAGTTGAGTTTGGGTTGGGTTTGGGTTCAAGCTATACAACCCGAAAAGCCCGAAAAACTCGAAGTTAATGTTGACTTTATGTACACGCTCTCATATAGATATATGTATAAAACTCCACCAAATATATATATATATATATATATATATATATATATATAATGCTGGACCATGGACAATTGAACATACAAAAATTGTTAGAAAAATAAAAGAAAATGTTAAAAATTTACCATGCTTATCAATCACAAATCTAAATACATTTAAAATAGTAGAAACTGATGCTTCTGATATAGGTTATGGAATTATTATCAAGCAAAAGAAAGACAATCAAGAACAATTAGTAAGGTTTACTTCAGGGACTTGGAATAATGCCCAAAAGAATCATTCTACAATTAGGAAGGAAATTCTATCGATTGTTTTACGTATTTCAAAGTTTCAATCAGATTTATTAAACCAAAAGTTTTTATTAAGAGTTGATTGTAAGGCAGCAAAAAGTGTTTTACAAAAAGATGTTTAAAATTGGCTTCAAAACAGATTTTTACAATATGGCAAGCTATATTAAGTATTTTTGACTTTGATATTGAATACATTAAGGAGATTCAAATAGCCTTCCAGATTTCCTAACCCGAGAACTCCTACAGGGCAATCATGCCTAGACAGTTGCCGACAACGTTTGCCAAAATTAAACCAAACATTCAACCCAAGCAAGATCAACAATCTATTTAGGCAAGAAATTTGCCGTTAAAAGACACATAAGACGTTGACAGTCCAGGAAAGAGAACACTGTTTACTAATTAGTAACCAGTAAATCAAAATTCTAATGAATTACTTAAAACAAAGTATGTCTCAAAGTACGTTATCTCAAGGATATACTCTAAACATAGAAGAAAATAACTTATCAAATATATATATATATATATATATATGTGTGTGTGTGTGTGTGTGTGTGTGTGTGTGTGTGTGTGTGTGTGTGTGTGTGTGTGTGTGTGTGTGTGTGTGTGTGTGTGTGTGTGTGTGTGAATATTTATTTGCATATATATGAATCATTGTTACCTTTTCCTTTTATATTGTCATTGTATTTATGCAATCAATTATTAAACGTAAATTATTAACATGTGATAATAAGCTTGTGAATTTTTGTCAAATAAATAATTTTATACTCACATACATATACATATATGTTACAATGAAGGTGATATTTGGGAGCATATACTCTACAAGAAAGATTGTGCAAAACTACAAATATAGTGAGCTAGTATAATATTTTAAAATTTTTAAAGAAATAAAATAATTAAGTGTTTTTTTTCTCAAATTCAAGGGACAAATTAAGAGGAATTTGTAATATTTGCATTTATAACAAACAAACATAAAAGCATGTTGATAGAAGATTTAATGAATGATATTCCAACATTTTGTAATTATAACAAAAATTCAAAATCTTACAATTTGTTTGGGCCAACCCGAACTCAAATAATAATGTTTGGGTTTAGTGAGTTTGGGTTAGGGCGGGTCAACGACGAGTTTGGACTAGTAAATCCCAGATTGGGTTGGGACTGAACTCTCATAACCCAACCCAACCCGCCCTACTTACACCTCTAATCGAGAACAGAGAGAGAGATAGAGAGAGTTAGGTTGGTCGGTTGTCGGTGGATTGGATCGCTTTGGTCAGCGATGGAGGTCTGAAACAACTCTGCAATGGACAACTCCTCAATAACGCCATAGCAGCCACAGCGTCCAGCCTCAGTTCCCCCAAGCCAAGCCTTCTCCGAACCCCATTGATACTAATTCCGTCTCCCAAAGGCCGAATTCCTTGACTTGGTGTTCATTTGTTTCATCGTATCTCTTGCCTTGCTCTCTTTGGTTGATGTTTCTGTAAATTTTCGGTGCTTATATGTGTTCAATACACTCACTTGATTACGGGATGTGCCCTCAACTTTTGCAGGCTTCAGAAGGAATTGAGGTCTCCAATGGTATGGTCTTTCCTTTGCCGTTCCTTTTAAGATATCCTAATTTACACTTCCTTCGTTTCATTTTGTTGGAAATTTGTACACAATCGGTCTTTTTTAATTTGGATTGTATTGGTTTTGGAAGATTTTTTTCTTGATCTGGATTGATTGAGGAAAATGAAGATAGAAAGGATAAGAAAGTGCGTATATTTCGATAATTGTGTTGTTTTAGCCAATTTTGGTTGGTAATACCATTATTTGATACGTTGGGGCGAATCTGTTTTTGGTAATCTATTTTGGCTAAGTTTAATATATTCCCACTATTTTCCCTTCAGTGCCTCAAGTATCAATTTGATTGAGACTGAAATGGATAGCAAACCACTTCATTCATTACCTGTTTCCTATATGTTAATAAATTTCATATTTTTTCTCTTTAAATGAAAAGAAAGATCATTTTTTAGGTTCTGATTTTCTGACACTTTTGTATTGAAGCAAGTTAATTCTAATAAATCCAGCTAGATGGAGTGAGTAAATTGATCCTCCTGATCATGTAGAAGGTTTTTTGCGTTAAATTCTACTTATATCTTAACTCATTCCCATGCATCGCACAGGACTTTTGCTAGTAAATCTTAAACCTCTCTGACTTCGACAGGAGTACAAAAGCGTCCTAACCAGTGGATAAATTCATAATTAGGATTGCTCCTCGAATTCTCTCAATCCTAAATAAATTTTTTTTTGGTAATTAATGCAATGATCTAGAATCTAAAAGCACAAAAAACTGAATGTGCATTATGACTTTCGAATATCAAATTCTTCATGGTTGTCAATAACAAATTTTTGAATCCAGTATCTTCAATATACATGATCATCACAGTTAATTGAACAAGGAATTTGTTTTCTAATTATAAATTATCGTAACAATTAATTGAATGCATATAATTCCATTTTGTTCAAGCACATAAAGATTTGACATTGGACATGGATATTATCAAACTATTCAAGGATCATCACAATGAATTAGTGTATGATTATATATTTATATGTTTTATTATATACATTCAATGAATTGTGATGATCTTCTATATTGAAGAAACTGGGCATCATGAACGTTTTAGATCTGTAATTCTGCAGACACATAAGTGCATGGATCCAAAAACATAATGAAAATTCTAATGGATTGGAGTATTGAACTACTTATTTTGGAATAATTTTCGATATTAGTAAATTGGCATTGCAGCATAGGGAGGTAGCTGTTAACTTCCTCTAGTTCTTTGGGTACACATGAGCGGGCAAGCGTGGCTTTGCAAGTGCGTGCAGCGGCTTAGCAAGAAAGAGATCATTCGGTGACTCAGAGGGGTCGATGCTTGCCACTCCCGGTGGAGCACCCCAGCTGAACCCTTGAAGAACCCTAGCCAATAGCATGACAGTCATTGCAGTCCCAAGTGCGGCCCCAATGCACCCACGACGTCCCGTGCTAACTGAGATGAATCGCAACTCCGGCTCAAGAAGCTCCACCTTAGCCAAACCCTCGTTCAAGTGCCGATCTGGTTTGTACTTCAGGGGCTCGTCCCAAACATTAGGGTTCCGACCAAGACCCGATCTGCTCAACAAAACGTGACTACCCTTTGGGATGAAGTAGCCTGCAACCGTGGTGTCGGCGAGCGAAACATGTGGAAGGTTAAAGGGTGCGATCGGGTGGAGCCGGAACGCTTCCCTCGCACATGCCTTGACGTAATTGAGCTGCGAGAAGTCGGACTCTTGTACTAGCCTTTCCCTGCCAACGACCCTATCGATTTCATCCACAGCTTTCTCGAGTATGTCAGGTTGGTTCAACATCTCTGCCAATGCCCATTCCACTGCATTTGCTGGATTGTCCACCGTTGCAAATATTAAATCCTGTAAACATTAACATGCGCAACATGAGCCACCAATCTTTGTCGCAAAACTATTTAAAAACAACCCAGGGACCATAACTTGCTGTTATGGCAAACAGTGACTAAATAACTACAGCCTTTTAGTGCCTAAAGCATGGGTAACATGGTACATAACTACATATTATTGTATTACCGCAGTTTCTGCTTTGATCTCTTCTGTTGATAGTACTGGACTGCCATTGGAATCCTTGAGGGAAATGAGAACATCGAGAAGGTCCTCCTGAACCTTTTTATTGCCGGCCCTCCACTGTTGTATTCTGTCGTCGATCACTTGATCATGGTACTTGTTAACGACTCCAATAGCTTTCTGGACAATCTTCTCGTGACCATCCAAATCCAAACACCTCAAGCAAGGCAAGTAGTCGGACACACAAAAGGCATAGAGATAGGAAAGGACAATGAAGAGAGCATCGACGTGTTCTTCTTCTTCAACACCAGGAACTCCGTCCTTGCGACCCTCACCGAAATATCTCTTGTTGAACATCAACTTCCTTATGACGTTGCCACCGTACTGCCACGCCAATGCTCTCACATTGATGACTGCACCGGTCACTTCATCGTTTATGGAGTTCTTGCATTGGTTGTAAACGAATCGAACGAGGTTATCAGCCTCCTCCGCTCGCTTGTCATGGAGCCACCGGAGTCTTGCAGGATTGATCACCTCGGAGGCGACCACTCTTCTCATTTTCTTCCATTGTTCGCCCCAAGGAGCATCAGCAATGCACAAGAATCCTCGGCTTAAGTAGTCCGTTGCCATAGTTGGGGGTCTAGATGCAAAAAGTGCATCTTGTTTCTTTAAGAACTCGGAAGCAAGCTTGGGACAAATGACGGGAATGACATGAACATTGCCCAGACGGAAGCAGGCGATACCCGTATTATTCTCCTTCATGAACCCTAGTATCCACCGAAATGCCGGCTTGTTTCTCATCATCTCTGGGAGGCTTCCGATGATTGGCCATGGCACCGGTCCGGGAGGCAGTGGGGCATGGTTTCCATTTTTATGGGTTTTAACTCGAAATTGAACAAGAAGGAAGATTAAGGACGCCAAGAAGAGGAAGAGGAGTGCAATATTAGAGCGTTGGGTGGTGCTCAGAAGGATATCAGCAAGAACAGTGGTGTTATTCATTATATGGGGTGGTTGTGGAGCTGGTGAGAAGATGATTATTCGCAGTAGTTCTCACGACTATTAATCAGTGCAGGATGAATAGATGGGATTGACAATATAAGGGTGGGGTATTTATAGTTGTTTTTGTGTAGGGAAATCATATATGTGGCGACTCGTATATAACATACTAAGAATTAGTCTACCCATTAACAAATGGATGTAGCTTGCTTTCCAAAAAAAAACTTGCTAGAAGGAAAATGGACGCAGACTTTTCCAAGCAAATGCCAAAAACGTGCTTGGAAGAGTCTTTTTTTGTAAAGTAGCATGTTTTTGGGAAAAAGACTTTTCCAAATACGTTTTTGACATTTGCTCGGAGAAGTAATCCCTTTCAATAACTTTCCAAATGAAAATGAGGAATATAAGTTCAGACTAAATATATATATATATAAAAAAAAGGAAAAAAATGGTCGGAAAGTTTGAAAACCTCTCAGCTCAACTTCCAAAGGGCAATGAGTACTTGACTGGGCGGAAAAAGAAATAAGCTGAAGGAACGCAATAGCAGCCGATTTAGAAAGGGTGAAAGCATGGTTTGTTAAATTCTATCTTTCTCCGTCACCAAATCTTGCTGTGGTGTCTTAAATTCCGTTCTCGCCACCATTTCTTGCCTTTTTCGCTTCAATAATTTCTGGTATGAACATCACTCTAACGACCACTAAGAACGGGAAACTTGGGCAACAAAGACAGCCAGGAGATTTCCTGTGCTTTTGTTTTAGGATTTGTTTAGTCGCCGCTTAGGATTTTGTTTTAGGATTTCCTGTCTTACATTAATTCTTCGTTAGGATTCATCATCCTAGTTCCTTGTCGCTGCAAAGATTTTCACCGAAAGAAGGTTACAAAAGGGGAAGGAAACTTCTGTTGCGTGGGTGCCGCAACACAGTTGAGCTCACGTGAGACTCAAAAAAAAAAAAAAAGGAAAAAAGAAAGAGAAAAAGAAGAACGTGTGAAGAGGTATCACGATTTCTTCTTGTCTGGCTTCTGCGTAAAAAGCAAATCAATATAAAACTTCCGTTAACAAAGATTTAGATATCGTTAGTGCATATGATCCAATTTTGTTGAAATTTTAATATGTTACTCCTAATCAAGAAAGCTTCTATTGACGAATATTGATACCTGAAATCCTTCTCTAGATAGTTGCTTGGTTGTTTACATCCACTTGGTAAGATTTATACTTACTTTTCTTATTGAAATCCGTCTCAGGATAATGAAAATATATTGTAATTAATCCAAGAATGGGTGTATTATTGATGTGTTAATAGAGTCTAGATTAATCTAAACAGGAATATTGCAACCTATAATTGTTGACAGTGCGTGGAAGTTTTCATTGGACTAGGTCCCATACTTTTTCTCTCTATATTGGAGGGTTTTCCACATAAATTTTTGGTGACTAGTTTGCAGTTAGCTTTACTTAATTCTCTGCCTATTTATTCAGTACTTTTAATTCTAAGCTGATATTGCTCATTTAATTTTATACAAAGAAAGATAAACAAAACAAAATTTTGGCGTGTGCACGATATCTTTTTTCACAATAACAATGTTTTAGTAAATTAAAAAATCAGACGCTAGCTTCTCCATATTCATGATCATGACAGCAAATTTTTGCATATATAAATTAGTACGAAAGAGAAATATAAAATTACAATAAAAATGGAAAAAGAAGAAGAAAATAAAAGAAACATCTATAATGTTTAAAACACCCCTTTCCACCATCTTATTTAACGGCATAATCACCTAGCTAGTAATTGCAATTGTTGTATAGGCCGGAGGAAGCTATTAAGTTCCTCTAGTTTATTGGATACACATGCACGGGCAAACGTGGCTTTGCGAGTGCATGCAGCGGTTTACTCAGAGAGAGATCGTTTGGCGACTCAAAGAGGTCAATGCTCGCAACCCCAGGTGGAGCACTCCAACTGAACCCTTGAAGAACCCTAGCCAAGAGCATGACAGTCATTGCAGACCCAAGTGCAGCCCCCATGCACCCACGACGTCCTGTGCTAAATGAGATGAACCGCAACTCCGGCTCAAGAAGCTCCACCTTACCCAATCCATCGTTCAAGTGCCGCTCTGGCTTGAACTTCATGGGCTCCTCCCAAACTTTAGGATTCCGACCAAGACCCGATCTGCTCAACAAAACGTGGCTACCCTTCGGGATGAAGTAGCCTGCAACCGTGGTGTCGGCGAGCGAAACATGTGGAAGGTTGAAGGGTGCGATTGGGTGGAGCCGGAACGCTTCTCTCGCGCATGCCTTGACGTAATTCAGCTGCGAGAAATCAGACTCTTGAACTAGCCTTTCCCTTCCAACGACCCTGTTGATTTCATCCACAGCTTTTTCGAGTATCTCAGGTTGGTTTATCATCTCTGCCAATGCCCACTCCACTGCGTTTGCTGGATTGTCCACCGATGCATAGATGAAATCCTATAAACATGAGCAACATTAGCCACTTATGTTTGTCATAGAAATATTTAAGAACAACGCAAATGATATCAATCCAAAAACAATAATGAACATCCAGTGCAATCCCACCTAGCTCTAGTCCTTATGTTGTCAAGTTCTTACAGACAACCTGGGTTGGGCCTAGAAATGTAAATCGATCGGACAAGGGATGGACTGGGGACAATATTAAGGTCAAAAGCAGGGTCAAATGGGGCCGGATCTTTTATACTTGACCAAGCTGACCTAAAAAGGATGCAGCTCTAAGCCTGTAACTAAATCTATGTAATCACCTACGTGATGATCTGCTTACGGCAGAGCAGTCCGAGAATGTAGGGAAATCTAAACCAGTTCCTTCTAAGTGACTATAGAGAACATCAAGTACGTATTATTGTATTACCGCAGTTTGTGCCTTGATCTCTTCTGTTGATAGTACTGGACTACCACTGCAGTCCTTAATTGAAATGAGAACATCAAGAAGGTCCTCCTGCACCTTCTTATTGCCGGTCCTCCATTGTGGTATTCTTTCGTCGATCACCTGGTCATGGTACTTGTTAATAACTTCAACAGCCTTTTTGACGATCTTTTCATGACCATCCAAATCCAACCACCTCAGGGAGGGCACGTAGTCAGACACACAGAAAGCATAGAGAAAGGAAAGCACAGTGAAGAGAGCATCGACGTGCTCTTCTTCTTCAACACCGGGACCTCCGTCCTCCCGGCCCTCTCCAAAATATCTCTTGTTGAACATCAACTTCCTTATGACGTTGCCACTATATTGCCGCACCAATGCTCTCACATTGATGACTGCACCGGTGTGAGACATGGAAAAATCAAAATTATGATTTCTTCAATCATCACACGGGATTCAATTAAACAAAGAGTCGCCACCATTCAATTTAGGTGTGAATGGACACCAAAATATCAAATAAGCACAAAAAGCAAATTTTAGGGCAAAATATCCCTCCTAAAAAAAACAACCAGAGATGGATAAGGGGATTAAGTTATGAACAGGGGAAGGTGTTAGGCACCCCTATTCATCCACACAAGGTGGTTGCCAGGTATTGTTCATGTTTTACAAATAAAAAAGGCTTGCTATAAAATCAGGAAAAATCACAAAAAAGACAAAAATTGTATGGTTTTTTCATATGAATAGTCTGATTGATCCAGAACTTTCAAATATGATCATACCATTCCTGGGGTTTCATGATCAAAATAAAATTGAGATAAAATCAAATAAAATCAATTTAAAGTGAAAAATCCAAAAATCTGGCTTCAAGTCAAATTCTAGAAATCTAGAAAAATATGATTTTTATAAAATATTTCAAAATTGAACTTGAATTGTCCAGGACATAGATAAAGCCCAAATTTCACATTAAATCTGAAAATCAAAACCAAAAATACCCACGTTGATGAAAAACACCAAAAGGGGAGAACTGAGACTGTAGGGTCTTCTCTCAATAATGAAAAACGATTTAAAAACCATATCATGAAACCCTAGAAGTTATTTTCATGCTTCTGGATTCAGATCTACCATATTGATCATGATAGATCCAAGATCCTAGCCTAAAATCACTAAAATCACGAAAACAGTGCTGTAGGTGCAAAAGTGGCAAAAATCCAAATTTTGTCAAAAAGTGGGGATCTCGTGCTATAAACATCATAGATTCATGTTATTCATTCAGATATATCATAAAAAGCATTAAAACATGATCAGGATATTCAAAACAACCACATCTCACAAATTAGAGCACATGGGGGTCTACCCTACGGATCCACCTGTTCCCCTTTCCCCTAGTTCTCTCTTCACGTTTTACGGCTAGAGAGACTCTTGAGGTACTTAGAGATAGGTTTGGGTACACAAACACAATCAAAGGCCTTATTCTATGAAAAAAGGAAAAAACAGATATGGGGTTCTATTCTAGGGATCCACCTGTTCCCCTTTCCCCTAGTTCTCTCTTCACGTTTTACGGCTAGAGAGACCCTTGAGGTACTTAGAGACAAGTTTAGGGATACAAAAACAGATATGGCCTTATTCTACAGCAATAGAGATGATCCTATTACTTCTAGAATTGAAGACAGAAAATAAAAAGGATAGGGGACTTACCTGGATTGAGCAAGCAGAGCAGCAGGAGTTCTTTCTGTTCTCTTGGGAGCTTCTTAGAATTCCTTGGACTCAAAATTTCGTGGCCTTTTACTTGAAGAAAGGCCCTCTATTTATAGGCAAACACAGGGGTATGGTTGGTCCAAGGTTTGGCAAGATAGAGTTTCAGTTTGAGTTAAACACAAGATCATGCCAATCCTTTATCCACAAGGATAAATGAGATAATTCGAACAGATAAATAAGAGAATTCGCTTATCCAAGAGAGATATTTGGGTGCAGATAAGGCTCAAAAATAAAAAAGGTAAAATTCGCACAAAGACCCCCGTGCCCGTATATATATTACGGTCGCGCCCTGCCCGTATTATTAATACGGGCACGCCGTGACCGTATATCAACTGCAGGTATGGTTAGACCGTAAACAAAATACGGTCATGACCAGTTTGGCCAGATTTTACACTTTTTTGACCTGTTTCAAATCCCAATTAATATTTTCAATTATTTTCTCATTTTTAGTGCAATTTGGGGTGTCTACAGCTGCCCCCTCTTTGCTGGTGATTGGAACCAATTACAAGCAGAGAGCAAAAAAGACCCACCAATTGCACTTTCTAAGATTTTTGTCTAATCAATTGCACTTTGCAAGGATTAAATGGATGATTTTTGAAAAAAAGAATTGATTGTGGAAGATTTGCTAAGAAGTCCCTCAGCTTAAGGGCCAAATGCTCCTCTCTCCTCTCACTGAGCTCTCGTGGCTATGAAGTGAGATTTGAGACAATTTTTAAACAAAAGTGAGTATGGTGGCAATCCTTGCAACTTACAACTAATATGGACATTAATCTCCTAAAAAAAAGTGGAGAAAATAATAAAAATACAATTTTTCTGGGTGGCCTGCAGTTGTAGCACAATAAACAGCAAAGAACAGACACAACTCAAAATTACACATTTGAAAAACATCCCATTAATTGAACTTGCTTTGGTCCAACAAAGAAATGATAAAAACATAGATTCGAAGATAGCCAATGAAACCCCTACTTGAAGTGGGGTGGCGTCTCTTCCTTATCTCAGATTTCTTGGAGCTCTCGTGGCTATGAAAAGAAATCTGAGACAAGCAATTTTTTAAAAGAATGTGGATTTAAAATTGACCACTACAAACTCAATTGATTTTGATGTTTTTCACTTTTTGAATTTTCCTGATTGATTTTCTTATTTGATATACCTGGGTGCCAGTTGATGCCCGAACCTATGCTTGAATATTTTGCAACTTGCTTTTGCTTCTTTGTCTTCTTGCTCTCTCAATAACGATGTATGTGCCCTTACTGCCCATAACCTGTCTTCATGCTTTTTAATTGCCCAAGTGAATGCCCTCATCTTGATTGATGGATCATGATCTGTTGATCTAACCTCATGCCTTTACAACCCATGATCTGTCTTTCATGCCTTCTTGCTGCCCCAGTAAAATCCTTCTTCATGATTGAAGAATTGGAACCCTTGTTTAACGAAGAAAACATGCCATTGCTTCGAAGCCTTTTTTTTCTTTCAAATTCGAAGACTAGAGCTTGATTGCTTCTTCCAGATGTTGGAATTCATTCCCATGAAAACCCAGAAGGAAAGACACTGAGCATGCCCCGGTTTTGATTGTTTGAAGAAGTATTTGCCCCTCAGTAGAGATGATCCTCTTTTTTCCCTTTTTTTTCTCTCTTTTTTTTTCTTTTTTTCTTTAACCTTTGCCAAAAAGAAACCCTAATAAAAGAATGCAAATGCAAACATAAGAAAATATGTTTTATACTAGTGGCCTCAGAATTCTCTAATGCTTGCAAAACCAATGTTTTATGAAAAGATATATATTCTCATCATAGGCCAAAAATATATTTTTTTGCTTTTTTGTTTTTTATATTTTTTTTGAAAAAATGATCCAATCACTTATTAGCATACAGTCCAAAAGAATTAAAATCAAGTTGAATAATGAGAAGATTATTTCAGAAAATGAAGAAAGACCAAAATAAGCTTTTGGAACCTTTAGAATCATTCCCATGACCATCGGTTTATCAATTGATGCTCCAGATGTGACGACTCTTTCAATCTAACTATTTTGCCCCAGTCTAGAAAGACATTTTCTTTCATCCAATTGAAGAGCAATTGTTTCTCCATTGTATCCATGATATAGGAATTTATGACTTCAACTTCAGCAATAATTTCCTAATGGCAATTTTGATTGCCATCAACTTGTTCACAGATGATTCATATCATAGTTCTGATTATGTTGCTTCAGTCTTGAAAAGAGAATTTTCCTCAATCACTTGATGAGTGACTGTATCTCAAAATAACCTCCAATATGAGGACTTCATCTGGATCTATGCCAATTTTGGACTTTCCTCTCTGACGATTTCCTTCTTGTAGATAGCTGATTATTTGTCATGTAGCGCCCTTTCGGGTTTTCACTACATTTTCTCCATTTTTTCCTTTTTTTTTTTTTATCCTTCATCATCAGCAACTATGTAGTCAAAGCTACCTTAATTCAAAATTTCTTAATCAAAGAGGAATTATGAATGGGACTAAATGAAGGCTTGGTGTTTGTTTAGAAAGAAAAGGAATAAAAGGCTCAAATACCATATGATTAAATGGGTTAACTGAAATTGTAATTTTTAAGGCATTTCTTCCCTTGGAATGAATACAAAATTGCCCCCAGTAATGAAGTTCTTCCCTCACTTTCATTTCTTCATTTGAAACTTATTTTCCAGTATTGAACTTCTTTTTTCCATTCTTTTTTTTCACAATTTTGAAGACATTCTCCAAATAGCATTTGATTATCTTTTTTTTCTTCCTTTTTTTTTTCTTTCTTTTTCTTCATTTCTTTTTTTTCTTTGCCCCATTTTCTGAATACATATTCAAAATCCCTCTTGAACTTCAATAATTGTCCCTTCATTCCTTTTTTTTATGCCTTAATAAATTTGCCCCAGTGTGGGGTTACAATTCTCAGTTTAGGTTACTTGAAAAAATGTATCAAGCTCAAAGGGTCTAACTAGGGATTTCAAAATTTTTGGGGATATAAGAAAGAAAGGCCTTTTATCATTTTAAGAAAAATTTGAATTTTAGACTTGGTAGAGTTGTACTACATGACTGGCTCAGTATTTTTTCTTCTCTTTTTTTTTTTCTTCTTAATCACCTTCTGTCAACATGAAAGCCTCTTTAAATAGAACTTCTGTTATGAACAAGTTCTTCACCTTTTGATCAATCTTATGAATTTGGATTCTTTCCATCAAATGATGCCCAATTCTATCTCCAACGAAAAGGTCAGATCTTCTCCCATATTTTCAAGTGTAAAGCCCAAAAATTTTTTCAAACAATATTATCAACTTCCCTTTGAATGCATCAGCAAGTGGTGCGATCCTTTCTGTATTCTAATGTAGGAACTTCAAATCTTCTTCTATCTTTTCTGTTGAAGACTGTGGGTCATCTTTGGTTCCAAAGGCCATAAAATTGGTCACTTCATAATTTTGCAGAATATTCTTCTCATGACATTTAAAAAGATTTGAATTTTCATATAAAATGTCTTTTTCTTTGATTTCGGTCTCAAAATCGAGCCCAATGTCAAAGTCATATTCAACTCAATGAAATTCAATAAGAGATATGATTCATAAGTAAAAGAACCTTGCTGAAAACTTTTTTTTTTCTTTTTTCTAAAAAAATATTAAAGAGAAAAATCTTTTTTTTTTTTTTTGGAAGAGCCTTTATTGAAATCACTTCCTGAGAACAAGGCTCCTTAGGATCCTCAGGAAATGTGCATTCTTCTTATGGGAGTTTCTTTTCAAAGAACATGGGAGTTCGAAAACTGCCCCTGTTCTTAAAGGCAAAAGCTGATTTTTCTTTCTTTTTCAGAAAACTTCTTTCTCCTGCTGGGTGAGGCAAGCCTTTCTGCTCATAACCAGGAGCATTTCTTTCAAGATAAACCTTGACTGTTGGACCAATAGGAGCGATAAGCTGAGAAGGGTCAAATCTTCTTTCTCCAGAGAAAATTGCCTCTATTGCATTTGAGCTACCTGCCCCATTGTTATCGGTAGGTGGGATGGGAGTGACTGAATTAAATGATAAGGAGTTATTATCCAACAAATCCTGGATTGCATGCTTTAGGGCCAAGCAACGATCTGTGGTATGCCCTGGAGTGCTCATATGATAATCACAAATTGCAGATGAATCATAATTCTTCCCCTTGCTTGCATGAGGATTTGGCAACCTCAAAGTCACATAACCCTTTTGAAGTAAAGTAGGCAAAAGCTCAGATGGTCTCATAGGCAGTTTAGAAAATTCCCTTCTCTTCCTTACTTCTGTTTCCTCCTTCACAGGCTGTGCAGAAGGAACATTAATTTGAATAGGCAGCAAAAGAACTTGATGGGTTGGCTTAATAGGAGGTGGATGGACATTGATTTGAAAGGGTTCCCTGGGAAGTTGTACCATATTCACTTCTCCTTCTCTCCTTTCTTCATTCTTTATTCTTCCATTACCATTCTCCTTTTTCTGTGTAGAGAAAGTAGTAGAAGCTTCCTGGTTCAACACTGCAGAGTAATCAGCTATTTTCCCAGACTTGATCCCATCTTCAATTCTGTCTGCCACTTGCACTAGGGCAGCAAAGTTGGTGGTAGTTTGACCCACCAAGTGATTGTAAAAGGGTTGCCCCAATGTCATGATGAAAGTTGAAATCATTTCTGGTTCTCCCACGGGTGGCTTGACTTGTGCAGCCAACTCCCTCCACCTTTTAGCATATTGCCTTATGGTCTCATCATTTCTCTTTGTCATCCTCATCATGTCATACCTATCTGGTATAATCTCAGAGTTGAACTTGTATTGTGCCAAAAAGGAATCTGCTAAATCCTTCCACCTTCTTATTTTCCCATGATCCAAAGTGGCAAACCACCTCAAAGCAGCTCCAGTTAAACTCCTCTGGAAGAGTTGAATTAATATGCCGTCATCCCGGCCAAACTGGCATAAAGCCCCGCAGTATAACTTCAAATGGCTCATTGGGCAGCCAGTGCCATCATATTTATCAAAATCTGGGCATTTAAACTTGGCCGGTAGACATACATCAGGGTATAGGCACAGATCTTCAAAATTCGTGCCTCCAAATGATTTAACTCCCTTCACTTCCCTTAGCTCGTCCTCAATAATCTCCAGCCTATGCATGAACTTCTTTTCCATCTCATCCCTCATTCTCTCTTTTTCATTCTCTTTCTCAGACTCAACCATCTCCTCCCTGATCAGTATAGGTTCAGGGGTAGGTTCAGAAATGGGTTCAGGAATGGGTTGAACCGGAGGTGGGATATTGATTGGAGGTGTAGGTGCTTGGTTGGAAGTGGATGCTTGGTTCTGGGCTTGAACTTGTTGGGCTTGCACTGATAGTATGTTCTCTAGCATTTGGGCTAATCCTGCCACTTGCTCCTGAAGCAGGACCATATCTGGGTGAGGAGTATCATCTTCATTCTCAATGGGATTCATGGCGCGAGCTCTTGATCTGGTTACAGGAGCTATGGTTGCAAGTGTACTTGGTACCTAGCAAAACAATAAAGGAAAAATATCAGTGCCCATTTAATCTCATTCACATGCCTAGGAATGCCTATGTGCAAGCTGGGTGAACACGAGTTTGGATTTTTTTTTCTTTATTTGCTTTTTTTTTTTGAATTGTTGGAATATTCTAGGGCTTCCAACAGGTCCCACAAAAGAGAGAAAGATCTGAAATTCAAAGGCTTTCAGAGGCCTGGGTTTTTTTTTTATTTAAAATAAAGGTCTGAAATTCAAAGGCTTTCGAGGCCCAGGGATATTTTTGAAAAAGGTCTGAAATTCAAAGGCTTTCAGAGACCCAGGGATATTTTAAGAAAAGGTCTGAAATTCAAAGGCTTTCAGAGGCCCGAGGATTTTTGATAAAAGTCTAAAATTCAAAGGCTTTCAGAGGCCCAGGGGTATTTTTGAAAATAGTCTGAAATTCAAAGGCTTTCAGAGGCCCAAGGATATTTTTGAAAAAAGGTCTGAAATTCAAAGGCTTTCAGAGGCCCAAAGGATATGTGTCTATAATTCAGAGGCTTATAGACGGCCCAAAGAAATGATTGTCTAAAATTCAGAGGCTTTTAGACGGCCCAAAGAAATGATTGTCTAAAATTCAGAGGCTTTTAGACGGCCCAAAGAAATGATTTGTCTAAAATTCAGAGGCTTTTAGACGGCCCAAAGGATATGTGTCTATAATTCAGAGGCTTATAGACGGCCCAAAGAAATCAATTGTCTAAAATTCAGAGGCTTTTAGACGGCCCAAAAAAAATGATTTGTCTAAAATTCAGAGGCTTTTAGACGGCCCAAAGAAATGATTTGTCTAAAATTCAGAGGCTTTTAGACGGCCCAAAGGAGTGATTTGTCTAAAATTCAAAGGCTTTTAGACGGCCCAAAAAGGTGATTGTCTAAAATTCAGAGGCTTTTAGACGGCCCAAAGAAATGATTTGTCTAAAATTCAGAGGCTTTTAGACGGCCCAAAGGATATGATTGTCTAAAATTCAGAGGCTTTTAGACGGCCCAAAGGATATGTGTCTATAATTCAGAGGCTTATAGACGGCCCAAAAGGAAAAAGATCTGAAATTCAAAGGCTTTCAGAGGCCCAAAGAAATTATTTGTCTAAAATTCAGAGGTTTTTAGATGGCCCAAAAGGTTGTGTCTAAAATTCAGAGGCTTTTAGACGGCCCAAAAAAAGGATATGTGTCTATAATTCAGAGGCTTATAGACGGCCCAAAGAAATGATAGAGTCTATAATTCAGAGGCTTATAGACGGCCCAAAGGAATGATTGTGTCTATAATTCAGAGGCTTATAGACGGCTCAAAAGGAAAAAGATCTGAAATTCAAAGGCTTTCAGAGGCCCAAAAGAAAAAGGTCTGAAATTCAAAGGCTTTCAGAGGCCCAAAAGAAAAAGGTCTGAAATTCAAAGGCTTTCGGAGGCCCCAAAGATTTTTGAAAAATCTGAAATTCAAAGGCTTTCAGAGGCCCAGGAGTTTTGAGAAAAAAAATCTGAAATTCAAAGGCTTTCAGAGGCCCAAGAGTTTTGAGAAAAAAAATCTGAAATTCAAAGGCTTTCAGAGGCCCAAGAGTTTTGAAAAAGTTTGAAATTCAAAGGCTTTCAGAAGCCCAAGGAACCTTTCTCTCACATTTTTTTTTTCAATTATTTTGTTTTTTTTTGAAGCATTTTATTCAAACTTGTTTCCCTTTATCATTATTTAAAGGTTAAAAGAATATTTTAGTGGGAAAAACTGATTAAAGTTGAATTATTCCGAGAAAACCGTATACACAGTACGGTCCAGCCCTGCCCGTATTCAAATTACGAGCCTGCCGTGACCGTATGCAATCCACGGGCGAGCCTAGCCCGTATAACCAATACGGGCAAGCCCAACCCGTGTACTAAATGCGGTTTCACGGAACCCTGTTATATTTTTCCAGTTTTTAGTGGTTTGATCACTTTAATTGCTCATCCAAACATACGGTTCACCCAGTACAGAGCTCCTAAACTGTCCCAGAGTGGAGCTTGGCCTATTTGTAAAAACACATGCTTGGGAGGGCACATGTACCCTCCAAATTGACACCATACTCAAGAATTTGGTACCCTTTTGTTGCCTCTTGTGTGTACATAGGGTAGGATTGATTTTAAACAGAGTTAGAGACTCTTCCTATGGGCTACACCATGCTTAAGAACAAACATATTTGGAACCAATTTTGTCCCCAACCAATGGGCACCATGACACCCCTATGACATGAAAATAATGTAAAACAATAGGATTACCTTGTTACCTTGTTTACCTTGAATATAGCATCCGCATTATGCCCTGGTTTGTAGGCCATGCATACGGCCTTCCCACAATCATACAAACCCATATTCCCACGTAATTGTATACTTTAGCCAAAAACGTGTAACTCCACCTTCAAGCGTAGGGGTTTTGGGTTTTGGCTTAATGGCAACTTAGCACTCAAGCCTAGTGATGACCAGAATCCCAGATCCACGTTATCATCACATCATTAGCTCAAAGTTCTAAAGTGAATGTTTTCACTTTCGCTTTCCGAAGTATCGACCTCGTTGCGCCAAGCTACACACATTCAGGTTCAACTTCCTATAGGTTAAGGGTAGGCTGTGTAAAAATAAAAGGTGCACAGTGCATTGTAAAAATAGGGTGCATTCACAACGTCCCAAACCCTTGCCACTCTTTTCGCAGCCATGCATAAACAAACCAAGGCATAATAGGAAAGCATATTTAAAATAAACAAGTAAATAAAGCAATCCTATAGCACCCAAAACATGCTCATAAAAAATCATCTAATCATGCAAACATATGATCATGTCTATACACCCAAAATCATAATGGAGATCATGCTGAAAACATGCTATCATAAAAATATAGCAAGAAATAAGCATGGTTCAGCAAAACGGACCTCCCCTACGCATGTTTGTAGAAACAATCCTATAAATCAAAATTAAGCATGTTTCTACCCCCATGAATTCTTAAGCAATAATTCAGATTTAAAACATACTCAACATGCTTAAGAACACAAAATAGCAAGCAAATCCAAAAATATCAAAAACATGAACTAAAACACCAAAAGGCTCAAATCCACAAGTCCCCAGCAGAGTCGCCAGTTGTGAGACATGGAAAAATCAAAATTATGATTTCTTCAATCATCACACGGGATTCAATTAAACAAAGAGTCGCCACCATTCAATTTAGGTGTGAATGGACACCAAAATATCAAATAAGCACAAAAAGCAAATTTTAGGGCAAAATATCCCTCCTAAAAAAAACAACCAGAGATGGATAAGGGGATTAAGTTATGAACAGGGGAAGGTGTTAGGCACCCCTATTCATCCACACAAGGTGGTTGCCAGGTATTGTTCATGTTTTACAAATAAAAAAGGCTTGCTATAAAATCAGGAAAAATCACAAAAAAGACAAAAATTGTATGTTTTTTCATATGAATAGTCTGATTGATCCAGAACTTTCAAATATGATCATACCATTCCTGGGGTTTCATGATCAAAATAAAATTGAGATAAAATCAAATAAAATCAATTTAAAGTGAAAAATCCAAAAATCTGGCTTCAAGTCAAATTCTAGAAATCTAGAAAAATATGATTTTTATAAAATATTTCAAAATTGAACTTGAATTGTCCAGGACATAGATAAAGCCCAAATTTCACATTAAATCTGAAAATCAAAACCAAAAATACCCACGTTGATGAAAAACACCAAAAGGGGAGAACTGAGACCGTAGGGTCTTCTCTCAATAATGAAAAACGATTTAAAAACCATATCATGAAACCCTAGAAGTTATTTTCATGCTTCTGGATTCAGATCTACCATATTGATCATGATAGATCCAAGATCCTAGCCTAAAATCACTAAAATCACGAAAACAGTGATGTAGGTGCAAAAGTGGCAAAAATCCAAATTTTGTCAAAAAGTGGGGATCTCATGCTATAAACATCATAGATTCATGTTATTCATTCAGATATATCATAAAAAGCATTAAAACATGATCAGGATATTCAAAACAACCACATCTCACAAATTAGAGCACATGGGGGTCTACCCTACGGATCCACCTGTTCCCCTTTCCCCTAGTTCTCTCTTCACGTTTTACGGCTACAGAGACTCTTGAGGTACTTAGAGATAGGTTTGGGTACACAAACACAATCAAAGGCCTTATTCTATGAAAAAAGGAAAAAACAGATATGGGGTTCTATTCTAGGGATCCACCTGTTCCCCTTTCCCCTAGTTCTCTCTTCACGTTTTACGGCTAGAGAGACCCTTGAGGTACTTAGAGACAAGTTTAGGGATACAAAAACAGATATGGCCTTATTCTACAGCAATAGAGATGATCCTATTACTTCTAGAATTGAAGACAGAAAATAAAAAGGATAGGGTACTTACCTGGATTGAGCAAGCAGAGCAGCAGGAGTTCTTTCTGTTCTCTTGGGAGCTTCTTAGAATTCCTTGGACTCAAAATTTCGTGGCCTTTTGCTTGAGGAAAGGCCCTCTATTTATAGACAAACACAGGGGTATGGTTGGTCCAAGGTTTGGCAAGATAGAGTTTCAGTTTGAGTTAAACACAAGATCATGCCAATCCTTTATCCACAAGGATAAATGAGATAATTCGAACAGATAAATAAGAGAATTCGCTTATCCAAGAGAGATATTTGGGTGCAGATAAGGCTCAAAAATAAAAAAGGTAAAATTCGCACAAAGACCCCCGTGCCCGTATATATATTACGGTCGCGCCCTGCCCGTATTATTAATACGGGCACGCCGTGACCGTATATCAACTGCAGGTATGGTTAGACCGTAAACAAAATACGGTCATGACCAGTTTGGCCAGATTTTACACTTTTTTGACCTGTTTCAAATCCCAATTAATATTTTCAATTATTTTCTCATTTTTAGTGCAATTTGGGGTGTCTACAACCGGTCACTTCATCGTTTATGCAGTTCTTGCATTGGTTGTAAACGAATCGAACGAGGTTATCAGTGTCACGCCCTGAAACCACACATCACGTATAAATATACGCATGTGGGTCTGGACGTAACCCTGCTCGTAAGCGAATACAACCTATAATTTATTTCGTCTCGAAATATGAAATTCTCATTAATAAACTTAATGATCAGAGTTATAGCGGAATTTCATAAATAAAATATCAATCCAAACCAAGCTTAAACCACCTAGCTATTACACGAAGCCAAACATAACACCAAAAGTTCAAATCCTAAATAGTACTTGTTCATAAGATTCACTAAACATCATAAATTCAATAACTTCTCATTTCTTCTCGTCTCCACGGTTATGATAGTTTCCTGTAAAATAATAAGGGGTGAGTTTACATAAAACTCAGTAAGTGGAGTTAATGCACTCCATATGATTACATGCTGAATTTCCACTTTACTTAATATAACTACAATCAATATTATATATGTATATATATAATAAACTGTACTCATGCATGTGTTTCCTATGTTCATTTATTGTTAATATATATACCGTATACATAAATCTTAATACAAAGGATCATGCTCTCTATCAAATCAACTATTTATTTAACAATTAACATCAAAAGAATTTAACAGAATATATTAAGAATGAAATTTAACCATTTACCTAATAACCAGTAATAACAATAACAATAGACAAAAATAAAGATTTAAATGATTTATTGAACTAAGCCCACAATAAGATCAGAACGCTAGATCTCAACTTCCCAAGAGACCATTCGGTCACTGGTTACTCAGACTAGTTATTTACACTAGGAGTATCACATAGCCACATTTCCCAGTAGACTCGAAGTCACACCGGGTACTCATACCAGCACTATAAGCCAGGAGTACTCATCAATATTTATATCCCAGTAGGCGTCCCTCACTGGGTACTCAACTAGGTAATGCACTAGGAGTACGATCCTCCCATCGGTAATCGTTGTGGGTACTTAACTAGTATGTGGCAAATACTAGAAGTACATCAAATAACATCCCACAAGTGTTCCCAATTGGGTACTGAACTAGTACCTCAACTAGCAGTACAATCATCATAAATCTCCCAACGTTTATTCACGGTGGGTACTGTACTAGTATTTTAACTAGCAGTACAAACTCATCCCAGCGATACTCTTACTGGGTACTGAACTAGTAGTTTTCCCTCTAGCAGTACACCCATCTCAAGAAACAGATTTCAAAATAAAATATTCCAAAGTTCACAACTGAGTAATTCCATGTCATTCCGTAATCTCACGGAAACACAATAACTCATAACACACCGATGAACGCGAGATAATTAAAAATGAGGTTCAACCAAAAAGCTGCCCATGACTGAAAAATAAATTAAATTAAAAATCAGGTTCGTCCAAAAGTTAGCGACGAATGATAAGTAAAGTAATCAAATTTTAGGTTCAATCAAAAAGTGGAAGTGTAAAGTATTTACAAATAAGGTTTAACTTCAAAAGAATAACCAGAATAAAGATCATGATTTCAACTAAAAATGACTGTTCTTCGACTGTTCATCATAAAACAAATTGAAATCTAGTCAACCAAATCGACTGTTCATCATAAAACTAATTGAAATCTAGTTCAACCCAATCGATTGTTCACTGTTCATCAAACTGATTGAAATCAAGTTCAACCCAAATTGATTGTTCGACTGTTCATTATAAAACAAATTAAAATCTAGTCAACCCAATCGACTGTTCATTCCAAAAGCATTCACGGTCAAGCAACTCAATTAATTGAAAATAGGTTCACTCAAAACTATAAAACAAATTAAAAATCTAGTCAACCCAATCGACTGTTCATTCCAAAAGCATTCACGGTCAAGCAACTCAATTAATTGAAAATAGGTTCACTCAAAACAAATAAATCAAAATGAATTCAACCCCAATATTCACATCACATGGATTAAATATTTACTGTTGAGTTCTACCCCAATATTCACACTAAAGTATTTACAGTTGAATTCAACCCCAATAGAATACGTTGCCATCACACCAATCCTTTTTTTTAATTGCACGATTATTCATATGAACAACCACATATCCACTAACAACCATCATACCAAAGTCATAAAATATCATACTTTTCACTCAGATTTATGTCAACCCATTCAAGAGCATTCCACAAACTCTAGATTCTTACAAAATATAATCAAATAACGACAATAAGAGAAATAAAGCATTATAAGCATAAAGAATGAATTAAAACCACTTACCTTCAATCAAGCTTTGATCAAAATCAACAAATCCAAGGTTCTTTAGCACTTTTCTTCTCAAACCCTTCCCCAAAGTGGCTGGTTTCTCCAAAAAACGAAAATAGGTTATTTGGGGCTCTTCCTCTTCTTAATTCAACCCTAATTCCCTTCATTAAAGGAGAATAGATCTTAGCCGTTGATTTTCTTTCAATCTCAATATGATAAATATAATACGGTGTGTGTGCATCTACAAATACCACTATACACAACCAATAGAAATTTGTAATATTGAGGACTCATAGTCTTGGTCAAAGTCTTACTAGCATAAATTTAGTATATTTGACCAGGTCCTTACAATCAGCCTCCTCCACTCGCTTATCATGGAGCCACCGGAGTCTTGCAGAATTGATCACCTCGGAGGCGATCACCCTCCTCATCTTCTTCCATTGTTCCCCCCAGGGAGCAACAGCAATGGACAAGAATCCGCGACTTGAATAGTCCGTTGCCATGGTAATAGGCCTAGATGCAAACACTGCATCTTGTTTCTTCAAGAACTCCGAGCCAAGCTGGGGACAAGTTACGGGAATGACATGGACGTTGCCTAGACGGAAACAGGCAATGTCCGTATTCTTCTCCTTCATGAAGCCAAGTATCCACCGAAATGCTGGCTTGTTTTTTATCATCTCAGGCAGGTTTCCCATGATTGGCCAGGGTACCGGTCCGGGAGGCAGTGGGGTATGATTACCCTTTTTATGGGTTTCAGGTCGAAATTGAACAACAAGGACGAGAAAGGAGATCAATAAAAGGAAAAGGAGTGCAATGTTGGAGCCTTGGGTGGTGCTCACAAGGATATCTACAAGAAAGGTGGTGGTCATGGTGGCCGCATAGGATGGAAACAGATTTGAGGAAATCAATTGGGAGGTGGTGTTATTCATGGCTACTTGTTGGAGATAGGGTTTTGATGTTCTGCGGGGTGGTTGCAGAGGTGGTGAGAAGATGATTATTCTCAGTAGCTAGCTTTCACAAGTACTACTGAGTGCAGGATGAGTAGAGAGGATGGGACTTGCAAGAGAAGAGTGGGGGTATTTATAGTTGTTTTGCTGAGGGGAACTCATAGAACACTTCCATATCACATACGAACTATCCTCCATGTGGGATGACTTTGTTTTAAAGTGTACACATTAACAAATGGATGTAGACTGCAGGCACCCAAATACCAACACAGATGGTCAGAGTAGACTTTGAATCAAGATCCATGCATGACATGCCTATATTCATGGTTACGAACACATGTATATGTCTGTGTGTAATATTGTTCCATGTAGACCATAAATTTCCGTAAGAAGTAACTCGGAAAGAACATTGTCCTTTGGCTTTGATAGATTAATGGTGGAACCTTCATCCAGATTACAAGATTGTTAGGCTAAAATGTGACACGTTAAGAATATGAATGTACGTGAGTACTGATCATCTGAAAGGCTTTACTAATTAGATGATCCTGACCTTCCATGTAATGGCTAGTATGTGCCATTTATACGGTTGGAATGTCATCCATGATTGGTTGAAATATGGTGAATGAGTACCATGTAATCCGTGATTGTGTATCAATTTCTTTGGAATTAATCTACAGGTCAGGGTCTGCCTCAGCCCTCCTCCCACCGTTGGAGTGCCACTAAGGTTTTTCCTGCCTTAGTGGGTTTTTCTAAAAAAAAAAAAGTACCATGTAATCCATGGCTTCTTCTTTCTATTGTTATATATAGGAGTCTGTTTATATTTGCATTTTCCACTACCCTGGAATGCAGCTCTCATGATTTATATAACCGCACAGTCTTCAACCCTGCAATAACAGAAAAACAAAATTTTAATTAGCTCAAGGATTAATATAATATGGTCAGTGATTTTAATTATATCACAGCCACTATTCATTTACTTTGGACGGCTACTAATTCCGTATCAAAGTTATTCGCAACATATAAAACTTAAGCTTTCAGGGTAAATTAAGGTTAAAAAAAACACACACACCCAACATACACACACAAAGCAACCTTCTATAAATATGTCCAATATTACTTGCTTGAAATGGTCTGCGCAGTCCTTTCCTGTAACGTTTCATTCGAACAGATTATGTGGTTGCATGTCTTTGATTTTGTTAAAGGGAAAAAAAATGGTGTTTTGAGTCGTTCTTTTCTTAGCAAAAAACGACCCATCATATCTTTTACTGCGAGGGATGCCACAGTGGTTTCAAACTTATTATTAATGCCATATCGTCCCAATGAATCCATTCAATAGATCACCTTCGATCAATTGAAATTTTATTTTTATTGATAGAAAAAAAATTACCTCAACGATGATGACATGAAGTTATTCAAATAGAACCTTTCTCAAGATTCCCCATTCGAAGAGATTCTGAAATATCCATTTTAGTTTTTCCTTCCATCACACTACCACAGGCTGTTTCCTAACTGTTTCCTGGCAAAAGGGATAGCTTCCTTGAACCCCCAGTTGCTTCTTTCCCCCATGGATATCGAAAGATCACGACGACCAACTGATGCTTATTCTTAATCTTCACTCTGTTACGTTGCAATATATTATTTTTTCTCTCTAATGACTTCCGAGAAAGTAAACTCAAGAAATGAAAGACTAGATTGGATCTTATTGGAAGTCTATGCTGCTAAGTTATTATTAATAGTATCTTAGTCTTCAAGAGAATCAGCAATATCGTTTTGTTTACATGCTTAAATCTATTTCTTTGCGTAATTCAACAAATTAAACCGTAGATTTTTCAACTGAGATGGACGACTGGTGGGGAACTAGATTTGTAAATTTTAACGAGGCAAGTCAATCCAGTCAAGCGGATCCTACTTTGATTCTGGTTAAAAGACGACTTTTTTTTTTCTTTTTTCTTTTTACTTTTCCTTGATATCTCCCTCGCATTTTTGCCACATGGTAACTGGGGAGGAAGAAAGAGGGAAGAGGATCCTCAAGGGGTATTTACAGGATGAAATCTTCTGCAATTTTCTCTGCATTGATTAATGCTGTTGGCATGAAATGCTGCCATGTGGAGCACGTCATGCCAACAGCCATAACCAATGCAGGGCAAAATTGAACGTTATTTCATCCCCGCCGTATCATCTACAGCCCACCCTACAGCAACGTATCTTGCTATAGGTCTGTACGTTGGTATCCGAGGACAATAGCCAATGCCATGCATCCACCTAGGATTGTTCTTACCATGCATATAGGTGGATGTATGGCATTGAGGCTTCAATGCATGATTTCACTGCAATGTTTTACTGCATTATGTTATGGTTGTGAGATGCTATGTCATGTAGAGCATCTCACGGTCAATGTTTCAAGTAAACTCCACCTAAAACTTTTATATAAGGGGCACATGGCATAATCTTGTAGAGGATCCATATAAAGAGTCTAGATAAAGAATCCACAGGATTTCAACTTGTAAAACATTATAGAAGATTTCATTACCAATCCAACACCAACTAATAACAGGTGGCATGATTTGTGGGTCCGTACCTACAAGCAAGGTTTACAATTTCGGCGGCAAGCTGCGGCATGCCGCCGAAATTTCGGTACAGGGACCCCCGGCGATGCGTTTCGCCGGGGGAAATCGTTCTAGGTGCATCGCCAGCAACTCACCGAAATTTCGACGATTTGTCACCGGCACGGAGCGGCGTGCCGAGCAGCACGGACCGGCACAGACGAAACAGAAAAAAAATCAGTTTTTATACATGAAACGGAGCGGCACGAAGCGGCGTGCCAACGAAATTTCCACCGGCACGAAAAAAAACCCGATTTTTGCCTTTTTAATTTTCCGCCGTTTCGGCGGTACACCGGCGGCGTGCCGCCGAAATTTCGTTTTGGCCGATGGGCAGCACGCCCACCGGCACCGAAACGTAGAACCTTGCCTACAAGTTCTCGAAACGAGGATGAATGTATCCACTACTTGCCGTTGCTTCTTTGTATTAAAAAGTTCAAATCATTGCATTCATTTGAAAACGTCCAAGTGACGCATCGGTTAACTTGAGCCTTGTGGCTGCAATATATTAAGAGAGAATGAATACTTGGTTTTGCACCAAATAAGACTTTTTAAGTGGGAAGGGAAGGAGAAAGAGAAAGAAATGAACATGGTTACCGCATGTTAGCCGCCCATATACTGAATTTATTTTTTCTCATTAATTCTTAGATTTTCAACTGATGATGAAACACAGCACGGATTAAGTGAGGTCATAGACAACACCATGTTCCCGTAACGCATTAATTGATGGTGGAATAGGGGAAAATTGGTTTTTAATAATGATTTTTTGATATAATTCAGATTTCGTTGCTCACTCCTTGATAATTGAAAATTAATGTTATTTTTTAAACATAATTGACATTAATACCCTCAAAAGGCTTGCAAACTTCACTTAGATTAAAAAGATTTTCAAAGTCTGTTGAGGTTATTGTCGCAAGAAATTCTTTATGAATAGTAAAATGACACCGATTTTTAATTATTTTAAAAGTATCATTAATTCTCAATTACCTGAATTAGGTGACTTAATCTTAATTATTTTTGAAAATTATCACTAAAAACCAAATTCCCCGATGGAATATTGGGTGCTTCTCTCCTATTTCGCCTGTTCTCTCATTTTTGAACTGGTTTTGAGTTGGACTTTCGATTATACGTACATCTAATTGGCTTGCCCTAGTGCAATGTACCTCAGGATACAAGGAAATTTCCTTCGTCAATGCTACAACTTTGAAGAGCATTTCAAGGGGTGCATTCGAAAGGTTCTCTTGGAATAAGGAGAAACAAAAATATGGAAGTGTCTTCAAGAAATATGAGGGACTTTTAGAAAATTGATTATAGAATCTCATTTTAATTTATTACGTTCTTGTGGGAAACATCAAGGAAATAAACCACAGAAAATGCATAGGATCCTTTAGAGGCCATTTGGTAACGTTTTTTTTTTAAACAGTTTGAAAACTAAAAACAACTCAAACTGTTTTTTGGTTTTTGGAAACAAGAAACAAGAAACCCGTTTGATAACAATTGATAAAAAAAACCCATTACAGTTTTTAAAATCAACAAAAATGTGTTTGGCAAGTTATAATTCAAAACTCGATTTTAATTAATACTATATCAATATAAATCCAAAACACAATTAATCCAACCAGTCAAGCGTCGAAGCCGTGCTAGAGTCTCGGTCGACCAGACAATAAGAGAAAGAGGAGGCTTTGATCTGAGATGGGAAGGAAAGCGAGCCACCACCAAGTCCCAGCAAGCCGACGGCACCGACGAACAACCCTTCGTTATCGTGGCCGCAACCAAGAGCGATTTTATCGACAGAGGCCTAGTCGCCGAACATTAGGGTTTTGGTTACGAAGTCGCCGACGGTGTAAGAATGTTCTCCATACGAAACCTGGTAGAGACAAGTTCCCCTGTGACACGCCGACACGTCGAGCGACTTTCATTGTTGAGTCTCGCAAGAGAGAGGAGAGTACGAAGTCGAAGCAGAGGGTTTGAAGATGGATCGGCTTGCTGGTAGCAATCGGTGCAAGGTGCACACTGCACCCAGTTGACGTCGCTGCCGGTGTCGAGGACCATGTACAGAGGCTTGGGCGGGCAGCCGATTCAAACTCGGGAGAAGTACTCGCCACTCCCTTGACTGGTTCTGGAGATCACTGGGCCTTGGAATTGGCCCTCGTCAACCATTGGCATAGAAGATGGAGGAAGAAGACCAGTCAAGTGGGGAAGACGAAGGCAATGGGAGTCGAGAAGAACCTCAACGGAATATTACAAAATTGCCATTTAAAAAAACACGAAAACGGTTTGAAAAGTCTCTCTACCAAACATGTTTTTGGTTTTCTGTTTTTAAAAACCAAAAAACTGTGTTTGAAAACGTTACCAAACACCCTCTTCCCTCTTAGTTGGCAATAATACATATATAAGTGGCCATGTTATGCCACGTGAAAAACTATTTTAGACGATCAAAGTGTTTACTTGGCGTAGGACGCATAGATTGGACGCGTAAGAGAAAATGCAGATCTTATTTGGGAAGTTTACAGCCACGAAATGGCACATGGCATAAGCCTTAACAGAAATGGAATTCTTGATCGCCTACTTTTTTCAAACATGTTTCAGTGTGTTGAACAAACTATGTTCACATTCAATTACCATAAAAAGTCTATTAGAGTCATATAATACGAGGCTGATTTGTGTACAGCCTTCCTTCCCTTGGTAGCAGAGAATGTAGTCGAGGATTTCTACTCTTCCAAAGGACCAAAGCTAGCTAAGAATGCACCAAAGGGTACCATCCCTAGATACCTCTATTCTTCCCTACAGTGCTCTTAATTTCGGTAATCTTTAATGCAAATCCAATCAAATCAAGAGCACACAAATCTTAACCAATCACAGACTCGTTAGAACAAACATTTAGTCCTCGTTTGGCATTCATTTTGATTTTGGAATGAGTTCCATGAACTCATTTCCCAGAAATGGGTTTCAATAATTTGAAAAGAAGATGATTTTGAAGTTTGGTAACTAACTATTTACTCTTTTAGAAATAAATATACAAGTTTGACATTATTATAACTTAAAAGAAGTTCTCACACATGACAAGAAATGACAAGTCTGTAATAAGGAGTTTTTAATATAAGTTTTAAGTAAATGTTTTAGAACTTAGTACTTTTGCAAAATGAGTTTTGAAACTCTAAATACAAGTCTAAAGGTGCGTGATTCCTCTTTGTAGTGTATTTTTAAAACTTATTTTCGGAAACTCATTTATAAATAGAACCAAACACTTGTAATATCCCTTTAACTCATTACAAGCCATGGAATGAATTCCCAACATGAACTGAGTGTTTTCCAAATTTAAGGTGGCCCAAGACCTTCAACTCATTTGCGTGTTCTTACAAGTTTGAAATGATTCAGGACCCCCGTTCTTGCATTCTAAGCAGACTGTAGACTGTGGCCCATGACCACTAGCCATGTAGCATGCAGACCTGCGTGCTAAACTCTTCAGCTTTGGAAGCTGAGACTTGCATGGCTCCTTTTTTTTTATTTTTTTTTTTTCCCTATTCTTTTTCTTATAAGCCTGAAACCTTAGAAAAAGGAGTTTAATATGCATGGAAAGGGCAGAAAGGACGTAACAATCAACATTCATGCATGATCGGTCGGACCCACTATAAAGAAACATTTCCTTTTCTTAATGATATCTGCAGGGCCCATGGTAGATAACCAGTACGTCTAACCATAGAAATATTTTCCCGAAGCTTTTTCTAATTTGATATCAAATATTAAGTGATTTGTCTACTTTACTTACTGATATATGGTTCTTTATACCGATGGGTGATACTCCTTTTTGTGAAGGACACTTTACTCACTGTTTTTGAGATAAAGTTAACCTTGATGTTGTTTGATGGTTAATGTTGATGTGCTCTTTGAACTTGACATGGTTTCCTATCATTTTGAAGGTGAACTTGATATTCAGAGATTTATGATAGGTATGCTGTTTTTAGTTGTTTCGATTGACTTCCATCTTTATCTGAAAATTCTGGTGGTAATATTTTTTTTGGTCAATGAGTTTATTTGCTATGCTAACCTAAGACAGAATTCTAAGATTTTCTTGTAAAAATCTGTTTTTTTTTTTTTTTTGGGTGTGGCTTTACTTGTTCAAGATCCTAGAGATAGGGCCTGGAATTAGGAATATCAATTTTTATGAAGACATTAGAGTCTAATCATCAAACACAACCAGTAGGTGTATTTCATGACTTTTAGCCGGCCTCATTTCGCATTCATTCTATATTCCCCAAATGAGTTTGCAAAATGGAAGTATGGTTCGGATTTGATGTTTGGTAACAGACAATTGATTCTTTTTGAGCTTATAGATATTACAAGTTTTTTATTGTTTTAACTTAAAATAAATTTTCATAAATAACAAGTCTATCATACTTATATAAAAGAGTCCTTAAAGCAACTTTCAAGTGTATCCTTCAATTTTACACATATTACAAGTACGACATCACACTTTTACAAATTTCATTCCTAAAATCTAGAGAGAGGCCTTACGTGATTCTGGATCATAATGTATTTTTCAAAACTCACTTAGAGAAAACCACTTCTAAAAAACAGGTTTTTACCGGTGGTTTTAAAACCGCCAGTGAAAATAAAAAACCGCCAGTAATTCTATTACTGGCGTTTGCCTAACTGCCATTAAATCGAGCGTCGCAGATTATATCTGCAGCGCTTTAAACGGCGTTTTTATAAGCGCCGGTAATAAAAAAAATACTTTTAGTGGCGCCAATCGCCGCTGTTTGTCATTGTTGTGTTAGACTATTACCAACGGTTGGAAACCGCCAGTAATTGTTTATTTAAATTTATTTTTTTTAACCGTGGGCGCTCCCCTCCCTTGACCCCCCGCATGTAAAGCTTATTTGGACCCCCCGCATGTAAACAGAACGTTTAATCAGAATGCCCAATAACAAATACACACTGGAGCCGAGTTATGGCATTCAATGAATCCTGTTCAAAAACAGTTTAAGGATAAAATTCCACAAGAAAGAAAACACTTTTTTTTTAACTGTTTGTCATTGTTGAATGCAAACACTGGAGCCGAAGACCAGAAGAATTGCAAAAACAGTTTAAAGATAAAATTCCACAAGAAAAAAAAAGAAATATATAATACAAAGATAAAAATAAAAGCAATCTCACATTCAATGAATCCTGTTCTTCTATATCAAAAGCAGGGCCCTGTTGAGTGATTCCACCAATCCTTAGACCATCTTTACCTACAGTCAAAATTATCTCTTGCTGGGATGCCAAGAGTCGAGCCGATGCTGTCCAGTGGAAACACAGAAGGAAAAGAAGGATAAGGAATTAAAAGCTTTGTAGCTTCATGAGTTCAGCTTCAGGCTTCAAGGCAGAAGATGCTCAGAAATTCACTGTTGAAGAGAGAAGATTTTGATGACGGTTGTAGTGGTGGTGGAGGTGGTGCAGTCTCCAGATATAAATACATGCAAGGCGGAGACTTATGTGAGCATCCACACCATCCCCACCACCTCAGCTGATGGGCCCATGAATAAATACTTTAGCATCCTGAACCATTTGACTAGCATGCTTTTGATGTAGGTGATGATGGCAACATTGCTGTTCATAATTCCAAACAGAAAGGGAAAAGCTAGGAGAGAAGTTGATGGACTGGAACAAATGCAAGAAGCTACCATGGAATATCATATTGCTTCTAGGAGCTGGTTTTGCCATAGCAGATGGTGTCCGGTCAAGCGGGCTTGCCAATGTGTTATCTACATCCCTGGATTTCTTGGAACAGGTCCCTTACCTTGCTATTACACCAGCAGTGTGTCTCATAAGCGAACCATCACAGAGTTCACATCTAACAACACTACGACAATGCTTGTCATCCGCCTCCTCATTCAGCTTGCTCAAACTATGCATGTTCATCCTCTGTTTCTTATGGTTCCTTAATGAAAAAAAGACAAACAGAGGTTCTAAGCTGCAAAGAATCTCACAATACGACTAAAAAGATCAGGAATCACACCTGAATAAGCGAATCTCTCCTGGTCCATACAAATTTCAATGTTGTCATTCAACAAGCATGTCATGATGAGCTTTTGCCCACTGATAATGACTTGAAGTTGTGATAAATAAAGCCCAAACTTAACCTATATCGGTTGATTGTTTGTTAACCAAACTAGAATCAAAATATCGTAGTTAGCTGAAGGAATAAACTAAGAGGCACTAGTTAGAGTTCCAAGTGATGTAAATAAAGAACCCTCTAAGTGGAACACCATAAAGGTAATGTGCCTAAGATGGGCAACAACTACCCACCTAGCTATCAGATTCATAATCTTATTCAAGACAGGTCCAGCATCATCCATCAGATGACAATACCATATATATCACAGACAGCTACAAGAGTTAGAGCTCAAGAACGAAAGCCAAAAACTATGGTTGTTAATTGGAGTAGGAACCGCGAGATTTTCATTTATTGATAATCAATATGGTCAAATCAGAAGCAGTTTGAAGAAAAACCACGGAACTATCATAAATGAGATTGTACACTGGTAAAGCCACGGAACTGTATATATATAAAATGAACGATTAGCTTTACCAGTGTACATTTGAAGTATCGATGCACCAGGGATTGTGAAGGCAGCAGAAATAATTGCACATATTAGACTGAGGCCTCAGGATGCCACCATACTTGCCTGTATCAGTTTAGGGGTGTTGAATAAACTCCATTAGGCCTCAGGATGCTGCATATGAATGCACCAACTCCAACTGATGAAGCACCAGGACCTACCAAGAAATCCCAAACACATTCATAGAAGTGACCCATCAAACTAAACTATTAATCTAATTAAACAAAACCATAAAAAGATTTCTCATCATATTCTACCCCCAAGTAAAAGAATAGAAAAGAAAAGCTTCTTCTATATATGTGCAAATGAACTACCTCCATTAAGCCAGAGAACCAAATGCTTTGTATATAGGTCTGTTTCTGCTTCAACAAGATAGTAAAAGAGATGCCTCTGCTATTTCTCATCCACGGTAATAATAAAAAACATAAGATAAGAGTGCTGAAGTAAAGAAACAAAAAAGAACAATTTATAGAGATTCAAACAGTGTCATTAGATCAGCATCCAAAATGTAATAAGAAATAACCCGTGAATCTAATTCAAGTGCAGAAATTTCTATTGTTCCCAAGTATGCAAGAAGAAATTTCTGTAGTTCCTAAAATTTCTATTGTTCCAAAAGTAAAGATTGCAAAAAATTTCTGTAGTTCCTTCTTAGATTCGCTTGATGTAGCTTGCAAAAAATGCTCTTCACATTGCACCTACAAAACCCAGGTTTTAATCAACTTATCACATAACAATGAAGCAACTACCAGAAAATAAGTTGAAAAAAATGCAAAATATATATTTCGAGGGCTGTTGAAAATAAATTCAAGAAACACTTACATATTATGAAGGCTGAACTAGCTAGGTCCAACAACATCATTAGGTAAAGGGGATGGTCCGCACTGTCATTTTAGATTATTTAGTTATTATACAATGGATTTTGGAAGTTTGAAAGAAATATATGAGCAAATAAATTGTAGGAGACTTGTTGAGACTACCTGTTTTGATAAAATCTCTACCATATTCTTGAGATGTTGCATCTCGACCTCCACTTGTTGCATCTCGACCTCCACTTGTTAAACTCAATTTGTAAAAATTTTCTCTAATACAATACATAAAAGAAATGTTAAATAAGAGTACATGATGGAATTTAATTACCTCAAGCTGCTCATTTAGTCTTCTTTGTACCTCAATTTGATACCTAAGAGTACATGTTGTGCTTCAATTCTGCTAGCATACCAGAAACTAGCTAGGAATTCTACAAACATATTCATAAACACAAATTATTATTATTTTTTTTGGTCACCAAAACTATTTGGAGACTAGAAGTAAAAGTGCAGCGATTCAAGTCATACAAAGTAGACTAACTAAATCATGCAGGGTACTCAATTGGAAAAATAAGTGTAACTTTGAAGAACTTACTGCCCATCTGGAAGCTCATTTGGAGTCATTGGAATGTTGGCATAAGCAATATCTGTGAATCACGGACTGAACCAATCAAAAACTGTTTTTAAAAAAAAAATTATGCAAGCAATGTGTCGCACAAACCATAATAGAAATTAAATAAATAAAAGTAGAAGCAGATGAATTTTAACTTCAAACAACTGATCTGTCCAGAAAACCAATTTAACAAATCTCTGAAGAAATGGCATTGGAGGAGTAATCAAAATAGCTACACAGAAGACTTAGTCAAAAACCATTAAATAAAACTTGTTCCAGTTCAAATTATGGCAAAAGCACATCATCTAAGTTTATTAAATTGGGCCTGTTAAACAGAGTGAACAAAGGACATTCTAAATATTTTCGTCATTTTACTTGTGCTAAAATGAAATTTGTTGAGAACGAATCAGAAAACAAAATATTATAAACAACAAACCGAAGCTAGCAATCCCACTAAATAAAATAGCAATAAGGTCCAAGTAATCTTTCTTATTCCTAGAGTCAAACTTTCGCCTTATGGAATGCTACTTCTTCCTATAAGAAGCCACACCAAACCATGTTCACAATTTAGATGGCATGAAAAAGTTATTTCCCTATTCCCCACTTGGCATCACAATAATTACCAAATCTGTCACTTAGGTATTCTGCAATTTTATCCAAACACAACAATTTTATCCAAACACGAAAAGAACTCTTGACTGTATTCTGCAAATTTTGGCTTCTACGGATCATCTCCAACAAAGAAGTCTTGTTTTGTTTTTTTTTTTTTTTTCGTGATCGAGCACAGAAAAACAGCGAATGGAAACTAGTCCTCTGCTTTCAACAGGAGCGTAGCAATCTGTTCTGGGATTCTACTTTAAGCAACCAAACTCTAATCTTGTCATATTCATCCTACTTCTTCCCTCAAAGTCAGAAAAAGAGAGAAAAAAATAAATAAAATACGAACATTAAGGAAGAAATCAGAAACAAATCTAACGAAAATCAATAAGAAACAAAATTAGACATAAGATCTAGATCCATATTAGAAATAATTTACAAATCTAATAAGAGAAATCAAAATGAAAGAAGAAAGAAAAGAAAATATAAATTACCTGATTTTGGTAGTGGAATTGCCTTCATCAGCCGCAAAAACATGGAAAATCCGCCATTAGAGCTTCGGAAGCTTGCAAAGAGAGCTCAAAATCAGGAGAATCAGAGGCAACAAAATTTTCGAAAGAGATCTCGTGAAAGAACGCTGGATCTCATATTGAATGTTCGTTGAACTTCCCAGCGCCGATTCGAGAAATGTTGATGCAAAGCCTATTGGGAGAGAAGAATCCAGCTAAAGAGAAATGCGATTGAAGCTAGATATGGATAGGGCTTCAATGGAGAGAAGAAATGCTCAATTGGGAATTTGGGAGAGTGGAGGAAGAAGCGGAGGGCGCAGTGGTTTGACGAGTTTCTATCAGCGGCGGCCACTTAAAACGACTTACGTCGCTTATAAGAATAAACGTCGTTAGTAAGTAATAAAAACGAACCCACCACGGGTTTTTGGGGCGCTCGGGTCTGGGGCATCCTGTATATGTTATTACCGGCGGTTTTTATAAACCACCGGTAAAAATTCGCCTCTAATTAACCCGAAATTTTGTAGTGAACTCATTTCCCTGATGAAACCAAACACCTATTCAACCCCTCAAATTCATTTTAACCCCTAGAACTCGTTGCAAACGAGGCCTTAGCAAGGAATATTTAGGCACAAGACAAGATAGTGTATAGGCCCACCATTTAAAAACTCATTAAATGGTGGGTAGGAGAAACAAAACGAGATGTGTAATAAAGCCGATGAAATATAAGCTTATTTTTATATAGCATTTGCTAGGATGTTAGATCCCGTAGCTTTTGTTTCCTTTTCTGGTTATCCAAATGCTCTATACGTATGAGAGAATTCTACATTTTCTTGCTCCAAATACAACTTAAACGAGTTCACAAACATGTGTAGTTGCATCCTTTACGTATTTAGTCCAAATTTGGGTTCACATTGATGGAAACAACACTATCCGTGAGGACATACATGGTAAGCCCCAAAGGACCAAAACTTGTAGAGGCCTATCATTATTGCAAAAATGACAAATGAGATGGCAAAAAAAGAAATTTAAATAAAAGGCAAAGCAAGAAACAAGTTAACCCAAAAACATATGATTTATTTAGTTTGTCTTAAGGGCATATATTTAAGGGTGAAAATGACAAAGATGCCTTAAAGAAGTCTTACAACGCTTATTAGTCAAATAATAAATATCCTAACTTAACTATAAAATACAGAAGCTAAATGCAATTATACGACACACCAACATTAATAGTAACACCGCAGGAGATACGTAGTAATACGACGACCTACATACTATAAATATTATCTCTCCGAATCCATAATAACCAACATTTGATAAGTTCTCTATATCGGGTAAACATGCATGGGCAAACGTAGCTTTGCATATGCATGAAGCGGTTTGGCCAGAAATAGATCTGTTCCTGACTCAGAGAGGTCAATTCTCGCTACACCAGGTGGAGTGCTCCAGCTGAACCCTTGAAGAACCCTAGCCAATAGCATGACAGTCATTGCAGACCCAAGACCACTACCCAAGCACCCACGACGTCCAGTGCTAAACGAAATGAAACGCAGCTGTGGCTCAACCAGCTCCACCTTAGCCAAACCACCCTCCAAGTGGCGCTCTGGTTTGAACTTCAATGGCTCATCCCAAACCTTAGGGTTTCGACCCAGACCGAAGCGACTCAGTAACACATGGCTACCCTTTGGGATGAAGTAGCCAGAAACTGTTGTATCGGCCTGTGATACATGTGGAACGTTAAAGGGCACAATGGGGTGGAGTCGGAATGCTTCCCTAGCACAGGCCTTAACGTAATTGAGCAGTGAGAAATCAGCCTCTTGGACCAATCTTTCCCTTCCAACCACTTTATCAATTTCTTCCGTGGCTTTCTTTAGTATGTGTGGTTGATTTATCATCTCTGCTAATGCCCATTCCACAGCATTGGACGGATTATCCACCGTTGCAAAGATGAGCTCCTGAAAATATTAGCAACAACATTAGAAAATTTCAACATTGAAACCATAGTCCCCTTTGTTGGGGCATCCTGTTAATTTAGTAAGGAAATAAAATTATATCCACTAATAATTTAGGTTATTGGTTTAGTAGTAAGCACTTGATTCTATAAATTGGTATCGGAACCTAGGATTAAGGTTTGAATCCTCGGAAAGTATGTTGTCGTTTGTGTAGTTATTGTTGACCCTAATTAGCCTACAGCACACAGGTGTTAGAAAGGGAGAAGGGTTCAATTCCCAAAATGCATATTATTGTTGTACTTGTTGTAGCACTTCATCCTGCACGAACGAAGAGATAAATAAATATAAATTTATTAATGTCATAATCTTACTCCGGTCTGTGCTTTAATCTCTTCGGTTGATAGCATAGGATTCCCATCTGTGTCCTTGAGCGAGATGAGAACGTCGAGTAGATCCTCGGGCACCTTCTTATAGTTATTCTCACCCCTCCACTCTTGTATTCTCTTATCTATTATTGGATCATGATGCTTGTTAATAATTGCCATTGCTTCCTTGACGACCTTCTCATGACCATCCAAGTCAAACAGCCTCAGGCAAGGAACGTAGTCAGACACACAAAAAGCATAGAGATGCAACAGCACAGTGAAGAGAGCATCACTATATTCCTCTTCTTCAACCCCAGGCCCTCCATCCTCACTTCCTTCTCCAAAATATCTTTGGCTGAACATCAGCTTTCTTATGAAATTTCCACCATACTGCCGTGCAACGGCTCTAACATTGATGACTGAACCGGTCGTAGTATCGTTGAAGGCGCTTTTGCATTGGTTGTAAACAAAACGAACAAGATTATCAGCCTCCTCCACTCGTTTATTGCTGAGCCATCGGAAGGTTTTCGCATTGATGACCTGAGAACACACAACCCTCATCTTCTTCCATTGATCCCCATAAGGTGTGACGGCTGTTGTCAAGAAACGCCTGCTTAAATACTCAGAAGCCATGGTAATGGGTCTTGATGCAAATAGTTCATCTTGTTTTTTCAAGAACTCTTGACCAAGATGGGGACAATTTACAGGAATCACATGGACATTACCTAAACGAAAACAGGCAATATCCGTATTCAATTCCTTCATGGTGCCTAAAATCCATCGAAATACTGGTTTGTTTCTGAACATCTCCGGAAGGCTTCCGATGATTGGCCAAGGCGTTGGCCCGGGAGGGAGAGGGTTTTTCTTGCACCAATTCCGGGGCTTGAATAAAAATTCGATGAGAAGGAAGAAGACAGTAATCATTGGCAGCAAACGAAGGAGTGTAATACCTGGGTGTTTGATGGAGCTGAGTAAAACAGCAACAAAAATGGTGATGAAAGCTAATGGACTCATGGTGGAGTTAGTTGTCCGAAAAATGTACCCTTTCGTCAAACTAAAACAGAATATGAAGTGCCCGCCATTCCGTCAATATAAGAGAGTCAAAAAGTATGAACATTAATAAAATAATAATAAATATGAAATGCCCATGACGTCAACGCAATGACGTTAATGCAGTGACGTCAAGGAAGGAGGAAAAAAAATAGGAAAATTTAATTTTTAGTGATACTTTATCAAACTATTTAAGTTTAGTCAATAAAATTTTAACTTTTAACTTTTAATATACTTTTATTAAAATAATTAATTTTTAGTATCATTTCATTGCTACAAATCAACTATTCCAAAAATGCCCTTACATCACTTATCTAAATGACTTGTACAAGTCACTTTATTGACTTGTACAAGTCATTTTATTACTTGTACAAGTCTAAAATGACTTGTACAAGTCAATTTATTATTTGTACAAGTCTAAAATGGCTTGTACAAGTCAATTTATTGTTTATACAAATCTTGGAAGTAAATTGTATGAGGGTATTTTTGGAAGATAACAGTGAAATGACACTAAAAATTAATTATTTTGATAAAGGTGTATTAAAAGTTAAAACTCAAAACTTTGCCGACTAAATCTTAAATAGTTTGATAAAATACCACTAAAAATTAAATTTCCCAAAAAATATGAAAACTAAAAAAATAATAATAGAAATGAACCGCCCATGAGGTCTTTTTTCTTTTTATATCTTTTGGAGTAAAGACAAGAGGAAAAAACGAAATAAAACACGTACGTCGGATTCATCGGTATGCTAGTATATTCCATTTATATGGTTGGAAACTTGGAATGTCATCCATGATTAATTGGTTGAGCTATCTTTGGATAATCGAAAGATCCCTCCCTTACCAAAAAAAAAAATGCTTATTCCCTCACCCAGTTGCAATATAATGTCTCTGTAATGAATTCGGAGAAATTAAAGATCCCTCGCTCACCCAGTTGCAATATAATATGTCTCTGTAATGACTTCGATCAGAGAAAGTAAATGCAAGAAATGAAAGATTAGGTTGGATCTTATTAGAAGTCTATGATAAGTTATTAGTAAACGCAAGAAATGAAAGATTAGTTTGGATCAGTCTATGATGCTAAGTTATTATTTGTAATATCTTAGTCTTCAAAAGGATCAGCATCGTTTTGTTTACATTCATACTTAAAGGACAACTTATTCGCCCTTTTTTCCTTTTCCTTGTTAAATCCTTCGCATTTTTGCCACATGGTAACTAGCAAAGGAATAAAGGAAGAAAGAGGGAAGAGGATCCTCCAGAAATGGTGTTAGGATGAAATATTCTGCAATTATCCTGCAATGAGCTGTTGGCATCAAATGGTGAGCATTGCGGTTACCATCAGCCTTGCGGCTGCAATATATTAAGAGAGAATGAATACTCTGTTTTGCACTAAATAAGACTTTTAAAGTGGGAAGGAGAAAGGGAAAAAGATGAACCTGGTTGCCACCTGTTAGCCGCATACTTTATTTTTTATGGTTCTTAGATTTGCAACTGACTATGAAACACAGCACAGATTAATTAAGTGAGGTCATACACAACACCATGTTCTCGTAGCGCTCGGATCCTCTGTGAAGCAACGCATCCTTTGTACAGTGCAATCCAATGGACCAAAATAGTGAAGGCTATAATAGTAATTGTGAGCGCAACACTTAAAAAACTATTAAAATTCTCCTCCGCTCTCTCCTCAGCAAGATGAAAACGCGCGAAACATTTTCTATTATTTAACTTATAATCTCCTCGACGTCCGAACTTTCTCTGCATTTACTCAGACATTACTATGTTTACTCAGACATTGATGGGAAAGGTGTTCTCTTTACTCTCACTTCGAAGAAAGGAAAGGCAAGTTCCACTGCCAAGTGTTAAGGAAGGGACCACCACTCACTCCACCATTATTCGTTTCTATTTAAGACTCCAACAACTAATCTAAACCACATACATAAACAGATTTTTGGTTTTTTCCATTAATATCAACTCCCCAACCTGGTGGAACCTTAAATAAATACAAATAAAACAAATAATGGTCGGGCGTATTTTTGAGTACACCGTCACACATCCATAGGGTACCATGTGGTATCCTCAAAATGAAAGCTTAGGTACCCCCATAATACACCTGGGGTACTTAAAAAAAAATCAAAAGTAAAAGGAGATAATAAATTTGTAAATACAATTAACGTTGAATTCATCAATATGCTAGTATGTGCCATTTATATGGTTGGAATGTCACCCATGATTAATTGGTTGAGCAATCTTTGGATAATCGAAAGATCCCTCCCTTACCCAAAAAAAAAATGCTTATTCCCTCACCCAGTTGCAATATAATATGTCTCTGTAATGAAGTCGGAGAAATTAAAGATCCCTCGCTCACCCAGTTGCAATATAATATGTCTCTGTAATGACTTCGGAGAAAGTAAATGCAAGAAATGAAAGATTAGGTTGGATCTTATTAGAAGTCTATGATAAGTTATTAGTAAACGCAAGAAATGAAAGATTAGTTTGGATCAGTCTATGATGCTAAGTTAATATTAGTAATATCTTGGTCTTCAAAAGGATCAGCATCGTTTTGTTTACATGCATACTTAAAAGATCGACGACTTATTCGCCCTTTTTTCCTTTTCCTTGTTAAATCCCTCGCCTTTTTGCCACATGGTAACTAGCAAAAGAAGAAAGAGGGAAGAGGATCCTCTGGAAATGGTGTTAGGATGAAATATTCTGCAATTCTCCTGCAACGATTAATGCTGTTGGCATGAAATGGTGAGCCTTGCGGTTAGCATGAGCCTTGCGGCTGCAACATATTAATGAATACTCTGTTTTGCACCAAATAAGACTTTTTAAGTAGGAATGGAAGGAGAAAGGGAAAGAGATGAACATGGTTGCCACCTGTTAGCCGCATACTTAATTTATTTTTAATGGTTCTTAGATTTGCAACTGACTATGAAACACAGCACGGATTAATTAAGTTAGGTCATAGACAACAACATGTTCTCGTAACGCATTAATTGATGATGGAACAGTGTCCATGCAATTACAAGGAAATTTCCTTCATCAATCCTACAACTCTGAAGCGCATTTCAAGGGGGTGCATTCGAAAGGTTCTGTTGGAATAAGGAGGGAAAAAAAAAAAGATGGAAGTGTCTCCAAAAACTATGAGAGACTTCTAAAAAAATTGATTATAGAATCTCAATTTTATTACATTCTTGTGGGAAACACCTAGAAAAAATCCACAGAAGATGCATAGGATGCTTTTGTTGGCAATAATACATATATAAGTGAGCCATTTTATTTCACATGGAAAACTATTTTAGGTCTAAAACTGATACAAGAAATTTATTATATATACAAGAAGACATCGAGCTAGCTTAATTAATTATCAAATAAGCTTCCATGTGTCAGTTTCCAATATATCTCAAGAAAAAACTCCTCAACCGCAGCTAAGAACAAATAGAATCACTCCATTAATTCAGCTCCTCGGCATTCTTCCTATCTTTTCGCATCTTGCATTGTAATGTTCTAAGGGCTATTTCATTAATTTGTATTGTTGTGCTTTATTATGATATGAAGTTTTACGTGTGCTTTCTTTTGTAGTAAAACAAATAATAATTTATGTTATCGAGTTACGTACAAAGGGAAATATATCCCTCTTTCAGCAGCTTAATTTATGGATTCATTCTTAGTGGACATTGATCATGGGAAAATTGGTTTTTAGTGATACTTTTTCGACAATTTAGATTCAGTCGTCAAATTCTCGTTAATTGAAAATTAGTGATACTTTTTTAAAATAATTAGAAATCAATGTTATTTTATTGTTCATAAAAATGTCTTCCGAAAATGCCCTCAAACGACTTGCAAACTTCACTTGTGACAAAATGAGTAAAAAGGTTTTCAAAGTCTTTTGAAGGTAATTTGGAAGTAATTTTTCATGAATAGTAAAATGACAATGATTTTCAATTATTTTAAAAAGGTATCATTAATTCTCAATTAACAAGAATTTGACTACTGAATTTGACTTATTTTGAAAAAGTTATCATTAAAAACCAATTCTCCCAAGAAAAATGGTACTCAAAACCCCAATAAAGGGTATATATAGTTCACCTGAGATATATAAATTAAAGGGTGCACTTGGCGTGGGACACATATATTGGACGCGTAAGAGAAAATGCAGGTGTTATTTGGGAAGTTTAATTACAGCCACGAAATGGCACATGGCATAAGCCTTAACACAAGTAAAGACTTCTTGATCGCCTACTTTTTTCAAACATAATTCTTTGACTACTAGTTTGTTTAACAAACTGTGTTCACATTCAATTACCATAAAAAGTCTATTAGAGTCGTATAATACAAGGCTGATGCGTACAGCTCACCTTCCCTTGGTAGCAAATAATCTAAAAACAAGTTTAGAGGTGATTTCTCTTTCCCAGTGTATTTTTAAAACTTATTTTGGAAAACTGATTCATAAATAGAAGCAAACGTACTTATTATATCCCTGTAACCAGGGATGGCAATGGGGCAGGTTTTTTGTGAACCCAAACTCGCTCCTATAGGAGTTTAGCCAATACCAAACCCTAACCCGACCCTATCGGGTTGGTAATAGGCAGAGCAAGTCTGACCTGGTTGGAGTATAGAATGAAAAAAAAAATTGATTTTTTTAAATTTAATATATACATTACTAATATATTTATGAATAAAATATGTTTTTTTTTTTTTTTACATATAATAGATATGAAAATCATCTTTAAAACATATAAAAGCGGGTACTTTAATATATGTAAGTTGGGTTCAAGGCGAGGTCAGAGCGGGCTAGGCAAAACACAAACTTGCATCCTAACCCGATTTTAGCCATACCAAACCCTAACCATTAGGGGTGGGGCAAGTTGTCTGTTTAACCTGCCCCATTGTCATCCCTATATGTAAACTCATTACAAGCCATGGAATAAATTCCAAAATGAATGGGTTTTTTTCCAAATTCAAGGTGGCCCAAGCCCTTCAACTCATTTGAGAGTTTTTCCAAGTGGCCTGGGGCCTGGGCCACCTCATATATATATACGCGGTCGATGAATGATTCAGGACCCCGCTCTACGCATTCTAAGTAGACTGTAGACTCTGGCCTGCGGCCACAGCCCTGGCTTGGTGTGGCACATGACCACTAGACTCTTCGGCTTGGAAGCTGAGACTTGCTTGGCATCTTAGAAAAAGGAGCTTTTCCCCATTTGATATCAAATATTAAGTGATTTGTCAAATGTTGTCATATTTGTTCAAGGTGCACCCAGATCCAAAATGCGGAGATGTTCGTGATTAAAAAAGTTTTGATCTTTGTAGTGATTAACGTATGAAGAAGCAAGAGTTTTGAAGCCTATGAATGTGGTCATCATCATTAGGCCTCACTTTGCGTGCAAAATCTTTCCCATGCCAAAGCAAAGACCCATCCTCATTCCTCAGTACTTCACATATGCGTGCCATCAGTTCAGTTGGTCACCTGCTCAATCAACATGGTGACTTGAGAGGGAGAGAGAGACACGCGTGTGTGTTTGGTGTTTGATTACCTGTCCCTTTGATCAATTGAACCAACTACCTCCCACTGTTCTCACCAACAACACAAAATAAAAACTACCTCCCACTGTGTCTTTTTTTCTTATTTTAATCTTTGTCCGACAAGCAAGCGAACAGGGGTTGAAACAACTCAACCTCGTCCTCTCAGAGATTACTTAATTTACAGTTTACATCACTCTTGCTCTGTTTAGATGAATTACTTAATTGATTGGTTAACTTTACCCCATAAATCAGAGTGGTCTGGTTCTTTATTTATCTTCTCCATTGTGGGGTTGGAAGTGGTTCTCGCCTCACTTTGGTTGGTTGAAGCTGAACACAACCACCAAAGCCGCAAGCAGAAAGAGATAAAGATCATGGAACATAAACTAATTAAAGTGGGCCGCTGGCGCTTTGTTCCAGAACCGTACAGAGATTTCCCCACAAGACACTTGTTTGTATTTTTTTTTTTTTAATATTATTAAAAGATACTGCGTGCTGTTGACGCTCACTTGAATGGCCGCATCTTCACTTTCTTCTTCTTCTTTTCATGGAAACTAATAAGTACAGGAAGAAGGTTTTCTGTTCGTAATCTTATGAATGTCCTACTAATTAAGAACTCTGTTCAGCGGGAGGGGAAGACCCAACTGGACCAATAGAGATTATGAAACGTGGCTTTTCAAATGTGGGTCCCGAATCATATCCACATGTCATCTGTTCATTGGTGACTATGTATCTGAGAAATACCTTACCCAAATCTGACGCAACCTGGCCTCTTCCCCTCACCTCCCATGAGACCACGTGTCCCACCTCCCGTCGTGGAGCAGTTTTTGTAAAACTGAATCCCTCCCTCGTTTTGCTTGGAAGTGACTCCTCCTAAATAACTCCTCTCCAGCAAATCCCAACTCCAGTGCTGCTTCAGTTACAGTGCTCTACTCCGTCTTCGTCTTCCAGTCTCAACTCGAGAACTGTAGGTGAGAATATTTTACTCTATAACCAGCTGCGTCTTTTAGATTAAGAAAATTGGATGTTCCTCCTCCTCCTCCTTCATCTTCTATCCGTGAATATGTGCTTCATAATAAATACGTCGTAACTGCAAACCAGCAAAACCATGCTTTCGCATTTAGTCCAGAGTCACGATCGTAATCAAATAAGTCACGGACGGTTATTGACCTTCCTTCGCTGAAGAATTTTGAAGGATTCGATTCAATTCAGATAAGAGGGAAACCCAGACCTCCGATCAGAAAAAGTAACTGGTTTATATTTTCTTTCTCCTCCCTCATCAATTCTTTGTAGCAAGTTTATCTACAGAGAATCTTTTACTTCCTACTTCTCACAGACTCGATATTAACGAAGAGATAGGATCAACCCATTAATTAACTGTAGCTACAGCGACGTTCATGATTCGAAACTGCAGCAACCAGTCAACCACTATGTCTCACCACTTACGTGGCAACACACTTATCAGGAAGCTACCCCCTTCTTCCCCACTCGCCTCTCTCCCGTCAACGGCGATATTGACGGCACGGCGAGCGTACCGGCAATATCGTTGACGTTTCGACCACCGGTTTATGCCGGACGAAACAAGGGGGTTTTTTCAACTTAAATATCTCTTTGTACCTTACATCTCCTTTGTACTTCTTCTGTTACTCAGACTGGAAGGCAGAGATGTTTGATATTCTCTTCGGATGGAGAAAGGCCTCTAAATGGTATTCTCATCTCAAATTTCCCTTCCTTTCTGTTTTTCTGTTCTTAATTTTTCTCTCTTTTATTCTCCATGTTCCTGGTGCTGGTGCAGCAAGAACCTGATAGGGCGTGTTCAGTGTCGCCTCAAGCTACTGAAGAACAAGAGATATTCGATTATAAGGCAGTTAAGAGACGACGTGGCTCAGCTGCTCAATAATGGTGAAGAACAAAGCGCCTTCGCCCGGGTAGACCCCCTTTGTGATCTGCCGAATTCTTCCTTTCGAGAAATCCCCTGTTTCATCTCTGTTTTGACCATAATTTGAAGTTGATATTTGATATTGATTGAATCTTGACTCCTATTTATAGATGAATCTATCTTAGTTGCAGAAACTAATTTTCGTAAAAAAATTCTGTTTTTATTGATGCATGTCCTCTTTCTTTAGGAAATATTTCAAACCCGGTTATTTGAAAATTTGAATTGGGTGTTTACTGATGGTTGGCTCTGCTTTAAAAATAAATTTTTTTTCTTTTGATCATGCTAAAAATCCCTGCAAACTCCTTGCTTTCTGTCAGCTAGTCCTGCATGAACTGACTCTTTACAAAGAAAATAAACGACCTTTGTCATTGCACTCACTCTGACAGATCCAGAGGTTCTTAATTCCGTGAAAAGCTCAATCAGCTGTAATTTGTAAAATCATATATTTCGGGCAATCATGTGATTCTTCTTTGTTTAGTACCAGAACAAGGCATTGATTTTGAAACCAGTTTGTTTTGCATCATCCTCCCTGTATTACTCTGGCATGCAATCAAATAAGATTTCACACATGTTCACATCCTTTCTTATGTTACTGAAGTTTTAACTTCATTATACGGGCTTTCTTACAAGTTACAACTGATTTTTGTTTTATTTTTCAGGTTGAGCAGCTCCTCAAGGACCAAATCATTATGGATTCATATGATCTATTGGACCATTTCTGTGAATTCATCATAATCAACCTTCCCTATATCCGAAGAAACAAGTACAACTCTTTCATATAATTTCTTATTAATTCCAAAATGTTGTAATATGAATGAATGACTAGTTAGTGGTGGAACGCTGTAAAAACATATTGAGCTTATAAAGTCCTTTGGCCACATTCAAAACCCTTGATCCTGGGGAGAATAATGGGACCCTTACTGGGCCACAAAGCCTGGAATTATCTTCTTTCTTCTCTACTTTTCGTCTATTATTTGGGTGCTGATCTTGTTTTAACTTGTCCTAGGACAACTCTTCATGTGGTTTTCCAGGGACTGTCCTAATGATATCAATGAAGCAGTTTCGAGTTTGATATTTGCAGCTCCAAGATGCGGTGATCTGCCTGAGCTGCAAAGGCTTCGTAAGTTGTTCAAGGATCGTTATGGGGACAGATTTGCAACTGCTGCTGTTGAATTACTCCCTGGGAACCTTGTGAATCGTCAGGTCTTCATTAGGCTCTTTATGAACTTCTTCTTTGTGTATGCTTTTCTGAAGAGAGGATATAAGGAAATTGCTTCATTTTGTTTTGTTTCTCTGGTTTCTTACTCCAACTTGTTTGCTTCTTAATTACAGATAACTGAGAAACTCTGCATGAAGTTGATTCCTGATGAGGTGAAGTTAAAATTGATAGATGAAATAGCTAGGGATCACTGCGTTCTAATGGAACCGGTGGGAATTGAGGATGAGTTTGAGTTTCACCAGCAGGTGAGTATGTTGCTTGCTTTAATCTGTAAATCATTGGTTGCTGCCTCTGGTGTAACTCAATGATTTATAAAATACAACTGCAGGTAGATGGAAATAGTGATCTTCATTTGGAAGATCTAGCTTATCATAGGGGCATTCAAGTTATTAATAACAGTGTGTTAGGATCTCAGAAGCAGGCTTCAAATGTTAAAGAGGTGCAAGGAAAGGAAAAGTCTGACAGTTCATCAAAAAATGCCCAGAAATTTATAACTGAATCTTTTCAGTTTAACAGCACTTCAGATATTTCTGTTACTTCTGCTAGTGCTTCCATTGTTATGCAACCAGCCGAAAATACGGTTGATCAATTGATGCAGAAGAATATATGTAATATGGGGAATTACAATAAATTGGAGCTTTCATATGAACCAGAGATGGTCACCTATAAGTATTCTGGGCAGAGCAGTCGATCCTCGAGCATACTTTCTAATGCTTCTTTGCAACACAACGTGGAAGTGATAACAGCTACCACGTCAGAAAGTTCGCCGCAGTTTGTTGAAAAAAGTGTTGTTTATCTTGATGACATAGAAGAATTTCAGTCTCCGTTAGTAGAAGACGGAAATTGCAAGGACCAAAGACTATTTATGTTCAAATCATCCATCTCACCTCTGAAAGACAACTGCAGAGATGGCAGAGCAAGTTTGCTAAATCTATGTTATGATGATTGTGATGAAACTCTTAAAGAGCATTATGATTTTTGGGATATAAAAGAGGGCAGTAGGGGCTCTTGCAAGAGGAGAAATTCATCAGCGAAGCGGTTGAAGAGGCGATCACTTTCTGCAGAGAGTCAAGTTTCTCATTCATCCATGTCATCTGCCTTGAAAATTAAGGATGCTGAATGTGAACTGTACTATGGTGAGAATTTTGATTGTTCACCTGTTGAAAGCCACAGATCTCATCATCGGAGAAAGCATCGAAAGAAGATGCCAATTGAGGAAATCAGGAGGGCTTCATTATCAAATCATGATAAGAAACTTTCATCTCCTCAACCACGCTATCTGCAGAAATCACCAAAAAAGCTATGTTACGAAGAAATTGGGGGGAACTGGTTGCCCAACAGATGTAAATCCAATAGAAGGGCAGCACATGGAAATTTTAGCTGCAAACATGATATGACTTCTGAATGCTGCTTGGAACACCCTTGCTATTTTTTCACCAGTGAAAATGAATTTGGCTGGGAAAGTCCATACCGGAAGCAAAGGAGAGGAATTACAACTTCAGTGCATTTTCCCTTTCGTAATCTTGAAAAAGAGGAATGGCAAAATGAGTCATGCCATTTACACTGTTCTCCAGGTAAAGATATCCTCAATGGTACTTTCTGGGCGGCAAGCAACAAGTCCATGATCAATCAAGAAGACAAGGAATTGGGCTGGGATTCTTTGCCTCAGAAACCTGGTAGAAGAAACCATGACAAGAGTTCCATTTTTTACAATGACATGGACTCTCAAAACCACAATTCTAATAAGCAAAGAAAGAAAACGGAAGGAGAAGCAGAAGAAATGTCGGATTGTCGACCCAGCTATGCATCTTCTCTTGCCTCCTGCTCAAGGGTGACAAGTCCATGGAGATATACAGAGAAATGCCCACCTTATTCAAGGGCCATGACAATGCCACCTGTACGGCCTAAAAACACACAAACTGACAACATTTGCCGCCGGTCAACCTCATGCCAGTTACAGCAGCCCATCCTTTCCAGCCATGTCCACCCGAAGCTCCCAGACTATGACGACATAGCATCCAAGTTTATGGCTCTCAAGGAAGAACATCTTCAAAGAAAGCACCAGTTAAGTTAGTAGCTGCTAGAGAAGAGCATGAAACTTGTGCATTGCCTGTGCATAAGGAATGTGAACCTCTTCCTTGATACTTCCTTTGACGTGGCTAGATGTAAATTTCTATTATTTTTACAGTTATTTCTTTCTTCTTTCTTTCATTGGAGGGTTCTGTATAAAAACTTTTGATGCCATGTGTTTTGTGAATCAATGTGAGCATTTTATTCTTTCTGATACACACATATATATAAACATACATATACAAACAAAAATTTATATATTTATATATACACACAACACACATGCACCCATGCTCATAGATGATACTATAGACTAATTTTTTATAGTGGACTTGCCTGCAGAAGTTATTAGTTCAGATTATTGCCACTATTGTTTACAATTGAGCTTGATGAAGCAGAGGTCATTGTAGTTCTTCATTAAATTTCTGAATTAGGGTGCATCCAGGGTAGTAAGACACCGATGTTTCAAGAATGGAACTATATCTCCGTAATTAGCTCTATTGAATCATGGTTTGCGGCACATTAAATGTTGTGTGAAACATATATTGTGATTTTGATACGCCCCCGCTTATCCCAATTTTGTAGCCATTAGGATTACTTGACAACCCACCATGGAAGCACACAATTGTTGAGTAGCTCAACTTGATTTATATATTTCCTGAATGTGCTTACACACAAACAATTACTTATATAAATGTAACACATGCAAACACATATACATGTAAATATATCACACTTCCTAAATAACCTTGTGTAAAGAACTAATGGAATAACTTGAAAAGTTGCAATGGATGGATGAGATGGAGTTATTTTCAATATGACTGTTCACCAACGTGTGGAAGAAGAGCCCGCATCTTCTCCTACGCCCCCTCTCCTCCATTTTTACTGCACCAATACTTATCCCCCACGTGTCCTCCACTTTAAGAAGAAGGACGGAAACGTTAGTCGTCTTTGTTAAACAGAGTTACCGTGGTTAACCCTCCTCCGTGGTTAACGTGTTATGTTAGTTGACTTCTTCCTCAAACATCTTGCATCCTCTCCTCAAAAGCAAAACAGAGTTCCCGCTTACCTTCTCATCAGAACATCTTCTTCCTCAAGAACAAAAGTGACAGAAACTGTTAAACAATTCAAAAAAATAAAGAGAAAACACAAAACATGAGAGAAAGAGAAGGTTTGGGTTTCATTGTTTTTGCATAACTAATTGATTTAACCTAAATACAAACAGTGGCGGAACCACGTTCAGCGTAGGAGGGGCAATTGCCCCCCCCCCCCCCCCCCCCCCCCCCCCCCCCTAACTTTTAATTTTTAATAAAAAATGTATATGTTTTATATATTTTTTAATTAAAATTTAAGTTTTGCCCCCCCTAAAATTTCTGGTTCCCCCCCCCCCCCCCCCCCCCCAACTTATTGAAATTTCTATATTTCATGAGAATCCCCTCTAAAATTTCTGGTTTGCCCACCCCCCAACTCATTAAAATTTCTATATTTCATGAAAAGTGTTTATTGAAAATTTTTTTTGCCCCCCCCCCAGATTTGGAGTCCTGGTTCCGCCACTGAATACAAAGAGACTATATATATAGGCTAAACTAATGAAATTGAAAAGACTATTCTACCCTTAATATAATAAAACAAAATAACCCTATATTTCTTAACACCTCCCCTCAAACTCACGATGCTGCAGCTACAAGCATCGAGAGTTTGCCAACAAGAAAGCGAAAACAGGAAATAGAATGCGATTTGGTAAAGAAATCTGCAATCTGCAAAAAAGAAGAAACAAAGGGCAAAGTAATGGTGCCATGCTTGAGATGATGACGAGTAAGGTGACAATCGATCTCAATGTGCTTAGTTCATTCATGAAAAACCGAGTTGTGAGCAATTTGAATAGAACTCTGGTTGTCACAAAACATAGGAGTGGGATGAGAAAGAGAAACTCCCATATCTGCAAGTAACCAACGTAACCAAACAATCTCTTTGGAAGTGGATGCCATAGCACGATATTCTGCTTCGGTTGAAGATTGAGAAACAATGGATTGTTTCTTGCTCTTCCAAGAAATCAGGGAATCACCCAAAAAGATACAGAAACCAGTAACAGACTTGCGATCTGTGGGATCACTGCCATGATCAGCATCAGAGTATGCACACAGCTCCAAGGAAGAGGTGGATGGAAGTAAAAGACTCTGAAAGACTGTACCCCGAAGATAGCTGCCCAATGAACTGTAGTAGGAGAAGCAACAAATTGACTAACAACATGAACAGCATATGCAATATCTGGACGAGTAATAGTGAGATATACCAAGCTCCCAACAATAGTACGGTATAAAGTAGGATCAGACAAAGGTAAACCATCAGAAGAAGAATACTTTGCGTTAACCTCAATGGGAGTATCTACAGTCTTATTATCAGTAAGTCTAGCTCGGTCAAGAATATTTGCAACATATTTCCACTGAGAAAGAAGATAACCTCTGGGTGAGTAGGCTACCTTAATACCCAAGAAATATCATAGAGAACCCAAATCCTTCATTTCAAACTATCTAGCTAACTCTATCTTCAAAACTGAAATACCATCAACATCATCACCAGTAATAATCATGTCATCAACATATAAAGACAGAATGATACGACATGCATTAGTGCACTTGACAAAAAGAGCAAAATCATGACTACTAGAGGTAAATCCAAGAGAAGAGATCACAACAGAAAATTTCTCAAACCAAGCATGAGGTGCTTGTTTGAGACCATATAATGCTTTCTTGAGCTTGCAAACATACCTAGACTCATGTGAAACACCAGGAGGATGTGCCATATAAACTTCTTCTTGAAGATCTCCATTCAAGAAGGCATTTTTAACATTAAGTTGAGAGATATGCCACTGACAAACTGAAGCTACTGCAATAAGAGTACGAAGAGTAGTCATTTTTGCAATAGGAGCAAATGTCTCTTCATAATCCATACCATACTGTTGAAAGTACCCTTTTGCAACCAACCTAGCTTTGTATCGCTCAATAGATCCATCAGAATTAGTCTTAATCTTATACACCCAACAACAACCAACAACACTCTTACCAGGAGGTAAAGGAACCAAATCCCAAGTACTTGTCTTGTGCAAAGCAGAAAGTTCCTCATCCATAGCTTGCTGCCAACGAGAATCAAGAATTGCCTCTTTATAGGAAGAGGGCTCAAAGATACAATGAATAAAGGCTAAGAAGGAAGTAAAAGATGAAGAATAACAAGAATAAGCAAAATCTGGTAATTTTGTGGACTTACGAATCCGTATGGATTGGCGTAGAGGTGGATCCACAATCTTAGACGAAGCTTGAGGTACCATAGGAGAAGAGGGAGCATCAGTTGTGTCGGAGAAAAAAGTGTCAGTACTTGCAAAATGATCAGTACGAATTGGTCTTTCTTGATTATGAGAAGGGCATTTGAAGTACTAGACACCTGAGATGACAACCTATTAGAATCCTCAAAAAAGGGATCTATACTAAAAAGATCAGCTCTAGTCAAGCTATGAGTAGTGGATGGAATAGAAAAGAAAGGTATATACTCAAGAAAAACAACATGACGAAACACAAAGTTTCTGAGTTATTGGATCAAAACAACGATACCCCTTTTTACCTTCACCACAACCAAGAAAGACACAAATAGCAGATCGAGAGGACAACTTGCTGCATTCTACATGAGGACGAAGAACGAAACAGGTACAACCAAAGACTAAAGAAGGAATAATCAGGGGCATACCCATACAACTTTTCGAAGGGAGAAAAACCTGAAATATGAGAAGAATCTCCAGTCATCCTGGAGGTGGACAAGGTAATGAAAATAGCATAAGATCTTTGCTGAGGAAATAAGATTGTTCTCTCCTTGGGACTGTTATTGTTCCTTACTCTTGAAAGTGCCAGACAGGTTTTCACAGCTTCTGGATGGCATGAGATGATCCCCAATGTTTACGTGTATAAATCTGTTTCCACCATTTGTTAGAGCAATGGTAAGGTAACTGAAATATCTGTTGTATTTGATGTTTGTCGTATTATACTTGTAACAAATTATTTCTAGCGGTCGTTTGTCCAGTTAGAATAATCTTTCCCCACAGTTCCCGTTGCTGGCAGAATTGGAATTTCCCCTCGACAAATAATAGATTCTCCACGCAAATTACTGTGACAAGGGGATGATGATGTCTTGAAACTTCAAGTTTCAGTGGAAATCCCTTTCAATCTCTCAAGTCCAAGTTGGAATGGACCTTGCTCCTTGCGCCAATCCAAAATTCCAAGCACAACCCATTATACACTCTTAACTAATAAATCAAAATAATCAACATGCCTCGTGTACTCTTAAAACACTTTAAACTTACTATTGAGACATCTTGTATAAGCAAGTGAAGACCTTGTTAAATCTGAAGGAGGAAGGTGACTTGAGGAGATCTTTCAATTTAACCAACAACCACCTAACTGGGACAAATGCTACACCTTTATACTTAACATGTCCAGACATCTTTTGAGTTCTACCTCAACAAGCCTTCCTTAAACCGAATGGCCAGCATCATAGTTGCACATCACTCTGTGTTTTCATGTTGTGTTGAATTAAATGATGTGCACTGGCTTGATAATTGCGATACCATAGTTGGCAGTGTTTTACTTCAAACCAAGCAAGCTCGGGGACCCTAATTCCATCATAAACATAAAGAAATCCATGGTCCCTCGATTGAGCCGTTTGGGTTATTGCACAAAACTGCGTGGTTTTTTTTTTTTTTTTTCGAGGTTAAAACTGCGTGGAGTTGATATCATTAAATCCATATTTCCATAAGAAGTTCATGATGAAGACCAGTAAACCTCTTTTAAGAGGTCTGTCTCCATTGCTTGTATAGAAACAAGGTTTTGAGCAACAAAAATGGCATCGGCATCTAGTCACTCTTGCAGTTGTGCTTCCTTTTTAATAGTTCCTGAAATGTTTTTTCCCCAAATTCAGAGCTCAATTTTATTCTATCCAGCATGCCTCGCAGTCAAGAAAATGAAATAATACGTGATAGCAGCTATATATATCATGTACAATATTTAAAAACATTAAAATGCTTAATCTGTAACTTGATGCTTGTGACTTACACTATATATAGCCGGAGAGGTACTGTTGGAGACTGGGACAAAACAGAATAATATATTCCTGAGATATAAAAATAAAATTTAATAATATTTTCCTAAAATAATATGTCAATTTTTTTTTCCTTTTTTGGAATGATTTGGAAAAATAAATGTTAAACAACAGGTCTGAAATATACTCATGTAACTCTTTCAACCCAAATTTAGTCCATTTATTTTGTTATTCCAAACCTATACTCTATATAAAGGTAAGTGCCCTTTTGGAAAGCGTGCCAACTATTATGGTCGACTTCCGTAAAATAACCTTACACTTCATTATTAAGCTTCATTAATAAACTTGTATAATAGTCGTACCAATCTCAAAATGGTTTTCTCCCACATCTTCCATCACCATCCATCTACACCCCCCTTGCTTTTTACATACATGCAGTGTTACACATGCACCTTGTTGAGAATTGTGCAATCAAATAGTAAAAGAACAGGGGAGAAGAAGAACACACAAATTTAAGTGGTTCGGTGTTGTGCCTACGTCCATTGTTCACGGCAAAAAATTCCACTATATTAAAACGATTAGGGTTACATCAGAAGATATATACAACCCTAAACCCGGTATTTTTGAAATCCCAAAAATACCCTTTACCGTACCGCGAAGCCCCGCCACACCTCCAACCCCATTATTCACCGCGCATCCAACTCGTTACTCAGCGTCGGGCCCCAGGTCCCTCCCTTTGGACCCAGAATATGAGCCATTGTTTCCAACACATCTCTTAGTATTGATTAAACTAATTCTCGTGATGTAGATTATTATACATGCCACTCTCTAGTATGTAATGGATGTTTTAAAATGATAAGGAAATGGCATTTTCAACAAGGTTTGAAAACTTAGATTTAGTGCTGCTATGTACCACTAATATTAGACAGATGGTATCCTACCTACCTATACATTTTGCACTAATGTTTTTTCTCTTCTTCCATTTCTTCTATCCTACCTACCTATACATTTTGCACTAATGTTTTTTCTCTTCTTCCATTTCTTCTTCTACTTTATTTTTTTTCCTATCTTTCTTGTTTTTAAACTAATTTTTTGGTTGGTTCTTACTCATTTTAGGAAAATCAGAAATTTACTGTGTTCTTCTCCTTTCCCTCACATTCTTATTCTTTTACCCTTTTTCCTTTTTTCTTTGTTTTTAAATATGCCAAAACTGGTTATTTTTCTGGTCTAAAACAAAAAATTGGTTTTGTTATTCAAATGAAAACAAAGGGCTGTAAATGTTTCATGCAGGGTTCACTTGAAAAAACACTAATCATAAGATACTCAACACAGCAACATCGATCTCATAGCCACAACCAAGGTTTACAGTTTTGGCGACACGCCGCGACGTGTCGTTGAAATTTTGTTCTTTTGGGACCCAACAATGCGTTTTGCTGGGGGAAATCGTCAGGGGTGCATCATTGGTGATTTGGCGAAATTTCGGCGATTTTTCAGCGAGACGAAAAAAGTTTATTTTTTATTGGCAAAATGGAGCGACGTGCAGATGAAATTTCTCCAAAATCTGGAAAAACCAATTTTTTGCCCTTTTTAGCCTTTTTATTTTTTCTGCCGTTTTGGCGTGCCACCGAAATTTTGTTTTTGCCACCCACCGGCATCAAAATTATAAACCCTGGCTACAACAAATGACAATGTAGTCAAGCATTGCAGGGGATTTCATCCCCCAAGGTGTAATGATAAGAATTGGTACCTGGATGTACCAAATATTGTCCGAGAAAACCATGTGTTTGCAATATTGTGTGTGGTGGTGATAGTGTACCATTTCTTATGCCGATCAGAATCATACAAAACTTATTGGAATGGTTTTGAAAGACGTCCTTAACAATTACATGTTAATTTCCTGTTATTGTGACAATAAACTCAATTGTTTACAGTAATTTAAAAATTTTTTTTTTTTTGATAAGGTACAGTAATTTAAAATTTTTTGTTTACAGTAATTTAAAATGACAATTAGATTATGGCATGGAATATTTAAGTTATACCCTGAGATACAGAGACAAGGATCTCAAGGGCAACGCTGGTCTAACTTATCGGATCCACATCTGAAACCAGTCAACTGTACGAGATTTCCATACTTATCTTTTGCCTCCAAGGCGATGATATGGTAGGCGCGGGCGTAAAGCTGTAGCTATATACATCGTTCCCGTTTCCCTTACTGATCCGAGTCCTTTCTACATACCAAATTAAGATCGAGAATCCAACATTGATTGCCTGTATCCACAGTAGTTATGCTAGGCTCGGCTGTATTTGATCACAGCCAGGCGTATATTTTTGCCACGTACCAGAACAGCCCGTCCGCCTCCATTTTGAATATTTTCAAACTGCGTAGGGGGAATCCCACGGTCCCATTATTTTAAGCTGTCAAAAACCAACGACGACGACAGACTCGCCGGTCTAATCGCCGATGACGAAAAACTGAAAAAGGTTATTTGTCTTTAATTTTATGTTTTAATTTTATGTTACAAGTATTTAGTCATCCGCTCCCCCCCTCTCTTTGGGACCCTTTAATAGCCAAAGGACAATCGAAATTACACTCTCCTCAACGGCAATAGGCTCAAGACGTAGCGTACATCCCAAATTAGCCCTCTCTACCCCTCTCTCTTCTTTCTCTCTCTAGACACATTTGCTTCTCTCTCCTCTCTCTTTCTTGCCTCTATTGGGTGAGAGATAATACTATAGAGAGATGGTCGTACAGAAGCGTTCCCTGTTTTGTCATTTGGGCTCTTCCCTTGCCGGCAGGTCAGAGGAAACGAAGGGAGAATTGTTGTGTCTAGCTCTCTAATCCATCTCTGTAGATAGAATAGCCGGAGAGAAGATATTTTGATAAAATAGATTACAGCAGAAATGTCCGAAGAGGAGAAACTGTTAAAGGAGGCTAAGAAACTACCGTGGGAGGATCGATTGTTACACAAGAACTGGAAGGTCAGGAACGACGCTAATATAGACCTTGCCGCCCTCTGCGATTCTATCACAGATCCGAAGGATCCTCGCCTCAGAGAGTTCGGTGAGATTTTGCCTTCCATTTCTAGGGCACAGATCTGATTTGTTCCTCTTTTTTTGAAGGAGATTTGGTGTTTCGATCTGTCTGTTTGTAATGCGAGATGATACATTGCTCGATAAGTCATAGAGCTTTGCTTCCGCGACTTGGATCCGAAGTGAAAGCATCTAGGGGTTTTGTTTTAAGGCTCTTATTTCTTACGGTTTGTTTCTGTTTCGTTTTTATCAGGTCCGCTTTTTAAAAAGACTGTTTCTGATTCAAATGCGCCTGTACAAGACAAGGCTCTTGATGCATTAATTGCATTCTTAAAAGCTGCAGATGCTGATGCTGGAAGGTAATTTCCTTACTCTTAAGCCTGTTGTGGTTTGCTGGTGATCTTGTTGTACATTGCATGGGTTTTGATTAATTGAATTACTTGTTCTTATGTTTATTGTTTTCCATTGTTTTTAATTTGGTATCTACCATAGGTATGCAAAAGAAGTTTGTGATGCAATTGTGGCCAAATGCCTCACTGGTCGGCCTAAGACAGTGGAGAAATCTCAGGCCGTGTTCATGCTTTGGGTGGAGCTGGAGGCCACTGAAGTGTTTCTGGTTAGTATTTGCATTTAGGATAACTGTGTCACACGTCAGTGGTTCTGTTTGTTTGGTTGCATTGGAGTTTGACAATGAAATTCAACTTTAATAAGCTGCTAGTCTCTTATTGATGAAGCCTTTTGAATTGCGTTCCGTGCTTATGAAAGAACTCTGATTTGGTCACAGTTGGAAAATTTTTTAAATGTATATATCTTTTAACTGGATGTTCCTTCAGATTAGCAAGGTCATGAAAAAATCTATTAGCAAATATTTTGGCTTAGAAGAGCCATTCTACACATTTTTTTTTTATCAGTAAGAGCCATTCTACACATTGTCCATCCATTAGGTTCTTTCTCTCGTGAGTCCTTTCTATTCAGGGCATTGGATTGGCTTTTCTTCTGCGACTGAGCTTCTTGCTCATTTGTTGGAGTTGGATAAAATAGATGAAAGTGAACATTTATGATAATTATGGGAAATACCTTTCATAAATATTATGTAAATTATAAAAGATTTAAACTAGATTTGTTTGCGCTCCCTGATGCTTAGGAATTCTTGCTTAAATTCTAGAATCTACTACCATTTCTTCTTGGATACCATTGCTATTGATTTTTTATTTTCTGTATTGGTTAAATTTTGTGCAACAATTTGGACGGTATGGTTAGCCCGGAAACAATGTATGTTTTAGGGAGGAGTGTTACTGAAACAGAGGGTTCTGGAAAATATACAAGCCTTGGCTTCCTCGTGGGTTTGCATCAAGGAGGATCTGTTTCGGCTATTGTTATTTTACGTTATTGGTCTACAGTTGCTTTCCTTGACTAGTTCTTGATGTACTATTGATGTTTTCTTGAGGTTTCTAGTCCCTCTCTGTTTGCTGTACACTTGGTTACCCATTCCTCATGGGTCCTGTATACTAATTGTAACTCTTCTCTGTTCATTTATATTATTTCTTCATTAATCATAAAAAAATATATTTTGAGTTGGGTTCTCACTGTATGTTATGTTGTAAAAACAACCACATATGACAATTCACCTTCACTTTCTAAATTGATTCTAAACGAGATTTGAATATTTACATTTATTTTATACTTCTAGTTCCTTTTGTTATTCTTTTGTCCTTTCTGCTGGTTTGGGATTAAAATTTTGGCAGTTTCCAAGTCTTTGAGTCATTTTAGCAAACAACTAGTTAGATTGATTCATATATCACGTGTTTTGGGAGGATTTAAATTATATAAATTAAATTTATTTATTTTTTTGTTGTGTTGGAATTGTAGGATGTTATGGAGAAAGCAATTAAGAACAAAGTTGCTAAAGCAGTTGTGCCAGCTATTGATGTCATGTTTCAAGCACTCAGGTTTGTGTTGCAATCTGGTATATTAATGTATGGGCTTTTTTTGTTTTAAATTTTCCCCAAAGTGAAATTGTATCTTCTTCAGATTACTTTATAAACTAACTTAAATTGTTTTGAAATCGGTTTATTCTTAGTGAATTTGGAGCAAAGGTTGTACCCCCTAAGAGAATCTTAAAGATGCTGCCTGAACTTTTTGACCACCAAGATCAAAATGTTCGTGCATCGTCGAAAGGACTGACACTTGAGCTTTGCCGTTGGATTGGGAAGGACCCTGTAAAGTCCATATTATTTGAGAAAATGCGGGATACTATGGTGAGGACAATTACAATCTACTTAATATCTTTGAGCTCTTTTTTTATATTCCAGAGTAATGAATCAATTCTCTGTTGTTCCAAGAAAAAAGAGCTGGAAGCAGAGCTTGTGAATGTCACAGGTCTGGCTAAGCCATCACGTAAAATAAGGTTGGTATCTAGTTTTCATCAGGGAGTTTTTATTTTTGAAATTTGAACTGAATTTCTCATTGAAGCATTAATATAGGGACCTTATATTGAAATGAAAAGGCTAGATCATTATTTCCTGTCAAATTTCTGTGATAGTTTACATCCACTAGCTTTAATTAATGATTCTTGTCCTTGTTTACAACTCTTCCTCATCTGTTATTTATTTGATATGTTTGTCCTTTAACTCTTTTCCTTTCTCTAATTTAGTATCCCTTGCTGGTTGATGTAGAGCATTGATTTAAGTTTGAATTTTCATTCTTTTATACGACTTCTGAACTTCATCATAGTTTCATGGTCAATTTTTATTCATCTGCCTCTTGGAATAATATTGTTTTACATGTTTAATTTGTTTTTTGTCCTAATCATTTGCATCAAGTGAAATGAAATGTAATGCGAGCTCATTATGGGAGTGCATTATTATTTTGTAAGTTTGTTGATCTGTTGGTTTTATCAGATCTGAGCAAGACAAGGAGCCAGAGCAGGAGGCTGTGTCCGAAGCTGTAGGTCCTGGCCCTTCTGAAGAGTCTGCTGCTGAGGGTAAGAATTAACCATATGAATCCCTTAAATAGTTTCAATTGGTAAATGGACCTAGAGGATGTAATTTATCTATATCTGCTAGCAGAGTCACAGTGTTTCTAATACCCTAAAACATTGTTCCACGGCCCCCTTCCCCACATCAGAAAAAGGAAATAAAATGTAAAAAGGAAAGAAACACCATTGTAAACCTTTTTAATTTTCATTTAAAAATATTTGCCACGAAAGAAGAAAAACTCATTCCCTTTTCTTCTAAGAGAAATTTACGTTTTTGTTCGAAAATTGTGAAAGGAAAAAGATGGAAAGGATTGTCCAGCCTCTTTACATAAAATTTTAATCATTTTGGAGATGCTAGACTTTGTCAGGAAGGGAACAGCTGTAGCATCTTTTTTTTTGGGGGGGAAATTTGCTTCTTTCGTGACCCTTCTAATGCTTTGCTCAATTCATGAGATATAGAGTGGAATTTCTTGCCAGGAAATGTTTGATAATCAATTCTTAATACCTGACGTGGTTATCTATTCTTGATGTTGGGCTTCTCATGGCTGATTTTGGTTAGTGGGTATTGTGGCTTTGTGCTTCTTTTTGATGATTAAAAAGAAGCACATAAATAGTAAAGCCAGCTGTATAATTTATTTCTTTAAGTAACTGACTTTGTTGCCCTTGTTGCATAGGATCTCTTATTTTTATTGCAATCGTGATTCACAATGTTCCAGTGCTGATCTTGGTAATTTAAGCGAGAGCTACTCTAACTTTGGGTATTAAAGAGATGCATTTAAATGCATGCTTATTTTTTATAATATATATTTTATATTTTAATTTTATTTTTGTGAATTAAGATATCTGAACTTCATGGTAGACCATATGCTAGTTCCATGATGAAAAGAATTAGATTAAATTTTCAGGTTATTATATAGTATAGTTGGTGATCGTTTGTCATTTATGATTCTACTCACTAAATGTTGAAGTTATTCTCAAATTCATTTGATGAAGATTAGTGTTCTTTACTTGTTTAATATTGCTTTTTACCACTTTTTGACTTTATTTAAATTTGAACCATTCAATCAAATTTTTTTTATCTTTCCATATTTTTGTTGTTTTCTTTTGGTTATCTCTTTAAAGATTTATAATTTATTGCCCCTGGTTTAATTTCTTTTGTTAATTTTATTTATTTATTTATTTGCCAGCAATGGGCTTGGTGAATTACTATAACAAATATTTGAACATCTTCATCTGTTATGAAGGGGATTGTCTTGTGATCCATGAAGATGCTTTGTTGGAATGTTAGGGGGTTGGGGGGAAGTGATAAAAAACGGGCGTTAAGGGAGATGTGTAATCTTAGGAAGCCAGACGTGGTCGTATTAGTTGAATCTAAATTAGAAGAGGTGGATCAGAGAGTGGTTAGAGGGCTGTGGTGATTAGGAGGAGTAGAGTGGGTGGTTCTACCTTCTTCCGGTAGATTTGGTGGGATTGTTGTTATGTGGGATTCTCAATGTCTTAGCAAGGTTGATAGTCAATTGGGCGTTTTCTCGGTCACTGTGGGGTTTGAGTTGGTTAGTGATAAGTTTAAGTGAACTCTATCTGCGGTTTATGGTCCCTGTTGGGCCAGGGGTAGGGAGTTCTTTTGGCAAGAGTTGGACGACCGGAATCCTAGGGATGCCACACCATGGTTGGTTGTGAGAGACTTCAATGTGTATAGATTTTCCTATGAGTCAAATAATGGAAGGAATCGAGTCACTGGAAGTATGAGGGATTTTTCGAATTGGATTCAGCAAAGCGAGCTTATCGATTATCCATTGCAGGGAGGGTAGTTCACGTGGTCTAATCTCCAAATTCCTCCGTTATGTTCTAGGTTAGATGGATGTCTTGCTTCGGGCTCGTGGGATTATAATTTTATGCCAATTGCTCAAATGGTTCTCCCTAGACCAGTTTCTGACCATTCTCCATTGTTATTGTCTAATGAGCCCATGCATGGTGGTCCTACTCCATTCCGTTTTGAAAATATGTGGCTTCACCATTCTTCTTTCCAGAATCTTATTCGGAGGTGGTGGAATGAAGGGAGCAATGCAGTCTCAGGGTGGGTAGGGTTTAGATTTATGGGGTGTTTACGAGAGGTCAAGAATAAAATAAAGGGGTGGAATAAGCAAACCTTTGGAAGGGTGGAGACTCAAAAAAAGGAGGCTTTGGATGAAATAGCCGTATTGGACATTAAGGAAGGAAGTGGGGTTTGGGGACCCCAAGATAGGGGAAGAAGAATGGAGGTTAAAGCTTCTCTGGAAAGGATTTTGAAATATGAGGAAATGCATTGGAGACAAAAATCAAGGATTAAATGGTTAAAGGAGGGAGATGGGAATACAGCATTTTTCCATATGACGGCAAATGGGAGAAGAATAAAAAACTCAATTTTGTGGTCGGAGGTGGATGGTAGATTTATTGAGGATAGTGAGGAAATTGGTCAGTCTCTTGTCAATTCTATGCCAATCTTTACAAGTCCGAGCAAGAGTTGTATTTCAAATTAAAGGAGAACGATCAATCAAAGTAGGCGATGAGTGGATGGATTGAAAGAGGGTTAGAGATGGAGGAGATTAAGGAAGTTTTATGGGAGATGGAAGGGGATAAGGCGCCCGGGCCCGATGGATTTACAATTGAATTCTTTAAAAATAATTCGGAGATTGTCAAGGATGATGTGTTTAAGGTGTTCTAGGAGTGTTTTAGGAATGACGTGATTCATAAGGCTACAAATGCAACCTTCCTTGTCCTAATTCCCAAGAAAGTAGGGGCAATAGGGGTTCAAGAATTCAGGCCTATAAGTCTAACCACTAGTGTTTATAAGATCATAGCAAAGGTTCTGTCGATTAGGCTGAAGAAGGTATTGCCTAAGATTATCCCCATGAATCAGAGTGCTTTTGTGGAGGGTCGCCAAATCATGGATCGTGCGTTAATTGCAAATGAGTGTGTGGAAAGCAGGAAGATGTCTCGGGAGCCAGGTGTAGTGTGTAAATTGGATATTGAAAAGGCATATGACAAAGTGGAGTGGGCCTTCATAGACTCAGTGTTGAAACGGAAAGGTTTTGGAGAAAGGTGGAGGATGTGGATTCGGGGGTGTCTGAGAAACGTTCACTTCTTTATTTTGGTAAATGGAGTGGTGAGAGGGTTTTTTCCTTCTTCTAGGGGTATTTGGCAGAGGGATCCGTTATCCCCCTTCTTATTCACTCTGGTAGTTGAGGTGTTGCATAGTTTTCTCGTGACTAGTAGGAGTCGGGGTTTGATTAAAGGTTTCAAGGTCGGAAGAGATGAGGTAACAATATCCCACCTACAGTTTGCGGATGATACCTTGGTATTCTTGGAAGCTTCTAAGGATCAAATGATTTGGTTGAAGAGCATATTGCACACCTTCCATATGATATCAGGTCTAAAGGTTAATTGGGAGAAGAGCTCCATAGTTGGCTTGAATCTAGAGGAGGATGAGTCTCTTTCTCTTAGTCGGATCTTAGGGTGTCAGTTGGGTTGTTGGACGATGTCGTATCTAGGTCTTCCTCTTGGTGCATCCCCTCGTAATCTCAGTTTTTGGGAGTCAGTCATTGAAAGAGTGGAGAAGCAACTAACTCTATGGAAGAGGAACTATTTATCTTTGGGGGGTAGAATAGTCCTAATCAAGGCTGTGCTTGCGAACCTCCCAGTTTATTTCATGTCTCTGTTTAGGATGCCTAGGAGTGTTGTGGCCATAATTGAGAAAGCCCAAAGGGACTTTCTATGGGAAAGTGGGGGGAAAGGAAGGGTCATTTAGTAAGGTGGGATAAGGTTTGTCTCGATAAGGAGATGGGAGGGATTGGGGTGGGTATGATAGCCCATCAAAACTCCTCTCTTCTTGCTAAATGGTTGTGGCGTTTCAGTACAAAAAAAGAGAGTTTATGGCCCTGAGTGATTACAAGTAAATATGGAAGTGATGATAATGGATGGTTTATAAACTTGAGGGCATGACCTCCAGGAAACTGCTCGTGGAAGGCCATTATGAAACTTGCATCATTGTTTTACTCATATATTAGATTGAGTATTGTATTTGGATCAGCGATCCGGTTTTGGCATGATCTTTGGTGGGGCAATAAGAAGTTATCTACCTAGTTTCCTCATCTATTCTCCCTTGCTCTCCTTCCTAATGCTTCTGTGGCTGATACTTTGCTTTGGTCTTCTTCTGGTTCCTCTTGGAATCTTCCATTTCGGAGAAATCTTTGCCCTCTTGTAGTGGAAGAGATTTCTTTGCTCATTGATGGTTTAAAGGACGTGACTCTTGATCTCCTAGGTTCTGATAATGTATCTTGGTCCCTTTCACCCAATGGACTGTTTTCTTGCAAATCTTTATTTAACTCGATTACAAATGGTTGATCAATTCCTAGTGTATCCTTCTCGGTACGTCAGCTATGGAAGGCTAAGGTCCCTCTCAAGATTAAGGCTTTTTTATGGACTGCCATCTTATATAGGATAAACACGGCGGATCTAATCTAAAGAAGATGGAAAGGGATCGTCCTATCCCCGCATGTTTGCTTCATGTGTACGGAATATAGAGAGAGCATAGATCATCTTTTTCTTCATTGTTAGTTCGCCGGTATTATGTGGATGCGGTTGCTTGAGATGTTCGGAGTTTCTTGGGTGTTACCAGATACTTTTGAGGCATGGTTTTATCAGTGGTGAGTCACAGGCCTGGGAAAGAGGGGCAAATTGTTGTATGATATGTTATTCCATGCAGTGGTTTGGTTCATATGATTGGAGCGTAATAAAAGTGGTGTTTTTCGTCTCTTATTGTGGAGGATGACATGACGAGAAGGATGAGCCCAGATATGTTCTAGGAGATTAGGAGGTCGGGAGTGAGAGGTCTGTTGATCTGAAGCTGAACGTCTTGTTCAGCTTTGGATTAAGGAGTCTTGTGTGGTGTTAGATATGGTTATGATATGTACAGTGGATTTTCAGTGTTTTTGAGTTTCGGGTATATTGGGGGATTGTGAGGTCTTTGTAGAGTGATCTTTTTTGTTTTCGCTTGTATACTCCATACTCTATACTTTTACCTTACCATATAATATATATACACATCTTTATTATTCATCAAGAAAAAAAAAACATCTTCATCTGTTATCTACTTCAAGTTTTATGAACTGATTAAAATTTTTAATTTCAGCTCCCCAGGAAATAGACGAGTATGAACTTGTTGATCCTATTGATATATTGACTCCTTTGGATAAGTCAGGATTTTGGGATGGTGTGGTTAGTGCTCTCTCTGTCTCTCTCTCTCTCTCTCTCTCTCATGATATTAAGTACTTCATCATTTCTTTCAAATGCATGTAATTAGGATCATGTATTATATAAGGAACAGCCATTTTCTGGTAAATAATTGTTTGAATAATTGTCTGTGTTATAGAAAGCTGTCAAATGGTCTGAAAGGAAGGAGGCTGTTGCAGAGCTTACAAAACTTGCTTCAACAAAAAGAATAGCTCCCGGTGATTTCACCGAAGTTTGTCGTATGCTGAAGAAGGTCTTTGATTTTATTTTCTTCTCCCATATGATGAGTGTGATAATATTCCAGAAAATCCTCTATTAAGCATTGCAATGGACAATTTTAGCATTTGGTTGAAGATTTATAGCATCTACGGTATTGATAGATTTTGCTTATCTGAAAATTTGTAGTCCTAAACTTACAAAAGGACAGTTAAATAACTTTTTTCATTGTCATCAAAAAGTGGAAAATATAATTGGACAGATTCATTTGTAATTTTGTGCTTCATATAATGCAAAATTGCCATCTGATTCGTTTGTTGGATGAAGATGTAACATTGCTATTCCATCTTTGAGATCCATTGCATAATATGGTGGTCATTGATTGTTGCTGCTACATGCCGTTGTGAGAGCTGTTCACTGCTATCTTTACCTTTTGATTGTTTGTTTATTTTTTGGGTTAATGGTGATAAGAATTCTAAGCGCAGACACGCTTGTAGAAGTGGGGATCGAGCCCAGTCCTTGGATACAACTACCCATGACGTGTCTGAAGTGGAACCTTGAACTAAATATTTTTTAAGTATTGTGCATCCATACATTAGCTGAAAGTGACTATGGATCATATTTGACAATGCTTCATCTTGAAATAACATGATCAGCTACTACTTCAATAACTTTTTTAATAAATGCTGATTCAATTTATGGAGGGAAAAAAATTTATAACGGTTTCATTTATCCTTCATGGAATTGGTATCATAAAAATGTTACACAATGGAAACAATATGTAGAAGCTATGTTTTAAGATCATTATATTTTCTATGTGCATGTACCTCAATAATTTGTTACCCTAAGTTTCTGTATTTGATAACTAATTTTCAGATGAAAACCAATGAAAAATATTAATTTTAATTCTTTTCCATGATTGGCACCATTTTAAGTAATTGTTCATGTGGTCAAAGTTGATGAAACAATTAGAAGGTTTACCAAGTGTTTCTTTTGCTTGCAGCTTATTACGGATGTGAACATAGCTGTTTCAGTTGAAGCCATCCAAGCAATTGGAAATCTTGCCACAGGTCTAAGAAATCATTTTTCTGGGAATTCACGGTCGCTGTTGCCAGTTTTACTTGTGAGTATATTGTTGGACTCTTCACATATAAGAGTGCAATAATTCTTACTTGTTTTTATGTGTGTGATCAAGCATGCATATGACTTGTCAACTTTTCATCTCACTGTAATTTATATGATCTCTGAACAGTTGACTTTTTCTATTTTTTTTCTGTCCCAAAATAAAAGGAATCATTAGCAATATCAAACAAATTTAATTTACTTATGTTTCATAAACTAAATAAGGGTCTGTAATTCAGTTTCACTTAGAATATTATTTTTGAGGACTTGTGGGCTTCAAAAAATTCCAAAATAATTGGTAATGGACAATGCTTATTTTGTCATTGCATATGAAAATGTGTTTTAATTTTCTCTTCTTTTCTTTTTTTTTTCTTTGGTTGAGTCCATTAGAGTTTTTGTTTGTAGTCTAGGTTTGTAACTTTCCTTCTGCTTAGAATTTTGTTGCCGTTCTGTAGGGAAAGATGCAGAGATTATGTTTCATTTAAAACATGTAAAAACAAATATATGAACAATACCAATGACAAAATGCCTTATCTCGTTTAGTTGTAGCCAACAACATGAATCCTCTTCCTTTTAGATTATGAGTATCCAAATCCTGTTCCCATCTAAACTATGTCCTTTGATCATGAGTATCCAAATCCTTTTGACTAACTCCATCTAGGTTTTCTTTCGGGTCTTGCTCATACCCTGTTAGATCTTTCTTATAGATCCTTACAGTTTTCCTAGGTCTTCAATTTATATGACCAATCCATCTTAGCATTTTTTTTCATTTTTCTTATTTTCCATTTAGATGATTCTTAGACATCTCTATCATGTTCATTCCTTACCTGATTTTTTTTATTCTTCTCACACTTACATCTTCCCATTTTAGAAATGCCCATGTTATGCATATGTTGCTTCTTTTCTTTTTCTTTTTTTCCCTGCTCAACATGCTTATCCACGTATCATAGTCAGTGTTTACCACTTCAGTGGGGCACGGATTTCGCTGCAATAACCCCCTATGAGAATCTTAATGGGTGTATCTCGCTTTATTCCAAATCGAGCGAGATGTTGTGTGAACCGAAATGAAATTTCAAGCAAAATGGCGAAGTGATGTTTTAAAATTTTATTTTATTTCATGCCATTTAGATGTGTGAGACATTTGATATCTTGCCAATTGAGTGAAACTTCACCCAAATCAACTTGTTGGATTTTCATGATTCAAAATTTTCCTCAAATCAGTGGAATTTCGGCAGTTGTTTTTGTAACTAGGAAAAATTCTTATGGAATCTGAAATGTAAAACCTTGATCATAGTAAGGCTTGATGGCTGTGCTGTAAAAATGATACACCTTTTCACCTCCATCTACATGTGATTTATTCCATGTATCCCTTTTAATGGTTTATCATTCATGATCTTCATTTTCTTAATCAACAAAATGTGTCTTCACGAGAAAAAAAAAAGCAAATCTAAAACCGAAAAGGTCCCTGGATATTCATCTTTGGTTAGTAAATTTGGAGGGATGAAGCTAGCTTCTCTGTATGCACATCTTGTACAGGAGTTTTGACTCATTCCTTCCAATTAATACAATGCAACAATATTATGTTAAAAAGTGGGGGAAGACAGAAAATTTTTTTTTCAGAATGTGGAAAGAAAGAATGTATTCTTGGAACAAGATGTTTTGAGACTAATAAACAGATGGATGGCAGTTCAATCGGGGGATATTGATATTCCTATAGAAGATTTTCTGAAGCGTACTAGATTTTCGGATTTGATAGGAATTCAGTAGAATCTATTGTAAAATTAGTCTGTCCAATTTGTGATGTTTCTTTAGGGGGATTCAAGCATTAGATGTAGGCCTAATCTTGGTACACAGTTTGTGTACCTGTAATGCTTTCACTCTTTTGATATATTTATAATATATTATGCTTACTGATCCAAAAAAAAAAAAAAGACTGAAAAAACATTTGCCTGCATCTTGATTTATAGGGTTGGAACTTAAAACTGATGAAAGTTCTCTCTTTAGGAAGAGAACCAAAATTAGATACTACTAAAGGGACTCAAATTATTATTTTTTATTTATTTAGTATCATATCTCTAATTAGTTTATTGTATCATTTCTTCTGTATTTTCTAGTCTGTCAGGAATTGGTGTTGTTATGGAAACAAGTGCTACTGGATAGACTATTAAGTTTGCTTTCCCAATTGAATTATGTAGCTTACAGATGCTTTTTCTTTTATTTTTTTATTGTGAACAGGAAAAGTTGAAAGAGAAAAAACCAACTCTTATTGAGTCGCTTACCCAAACGCTCCAAGCAATGCACAAGGCTGGGTGCTTAACTCTCGCTGATGTTGTTGAAGGCAGGATTTTTTTTTCATTTATTTCACAATCTGATGTTGATATTGCTCCTTTCAGTCATCTGCATTATAGCTGTAGATAATGCAATATTCATATATGACAGTTCTTGTTTCCAAGTTTGTCACATCCATGGGCTTTTTCACAAGTAAATTGCCCATATTTGAATTTATAATGTTGTTTTTTCTTTTTCCTTGTTTTTTACCCCTAAAAATGCCAAGTCAGACACAAATTTTGTATTTGCTTTCTAAATGGCTCCTAATCAATTTTCTCCGAAATTTGATATATATTCCAATTGGTTAAGTTTTGGACTATCTTGTTTAATGTTGAACATTTTAATGCCTGGTTTGACAGAAAATCTAGTGAATTAGAATCTTGGGAAATTCAGCTTGACCCTCCAACCTTGGAAAGATGCCAAGAACTGGCTGAAACCAGTAATGTTGCAGTTCTATATTGTTTGTGTCAATCTTGACCGATTGTTCTTTGATAATTGATGGCATTGTTAACTGAAATTATAGCACCAGAGGATGGGAGGAGAATTTAGTGACGCTTTATTATTAATCTCGATAAAAAAATATTGATATGCGAATATGGTAATATATTGTGGAAAGAGCAAGAAGCAACTTTTCATAGATTTACATTGTTCTTCATTGTACATATGTCCATAGGAGAGAAGAAAGTTTTCCACTAAAAAAAATTAGGGTAACAACATATATCTCTAATATCCTGTTATATCAATAGCCCAGTACATTTAGAAAAATGGCCAATATACCCTTACAATGTCTCAGGGGCTTCTCCCTCTGTACTTCTCGAACATATGGTTCAGCCCGGCACAAAATAGTTCTGCCATTTTTTTCATTTATGATCAACATCATGAGGATGGCCAAGATCCTGAATGGAAGCTGACTAAGTGGGTCATATAGTACCACAAAATAAGAATCTGCAATTTCACAGAAAACCTCTATGGAAATATTCTGTCGTGATCTTCAATCCCTTCGTCTTGTGAATAATTGATCTAGTTAGAGGGACTTTGGAACCTGAATATTGACCTTCCACATTTTGGATTAAAATTTTGTTTCTTTATTTTTCATGAAAGTTGAGCCTAGTTTTGTGGCATGTTTTTTTTTTCTTGCCTTCTTTTTTTTTTTTTCAATGTGATGATAGTTTTGCATTAGTATTAGTAGTGTTTGATAGTTATGCACATGGCATTTCAAGGATTTATCCCTACCAGAGTTTCTGGCAGCACGTTGAAAGGGGCAAATATACATTTCCATCTATTCCCCCTCCATGTTGTTGTATATTGGCAGCATTGAGGGGGGAGTTTTGCATTTGTTAGAAAACTCAGCGGCATGTTTGTGACACATTGACAGCATGCTGGAGATATATAACTAACTTCAATCATAAAAAAAAAAAAGATATATCACTAAGCACAATGAGTGGCATGCACCTTGCCAGTGATATTGCAGACCTTTGGTTATGAATTGGTACTAGTAATGTCTTTATTTAATCTCCTTATCTTTTGGTTAGCAGTCTTTTGTTAATCCAATTAGATACATTGTTTTACTCTTTGCATGCATTTAGTCTTCTTTCCCATGCTGGTGGCTTCTTGTGTTATGTGTTATTCATTAACTATCACGTATTACTTTGGCCATACTTTACAAAATGTTTGATTTTGCACTTTTCTGCTACTTAACACTCAATGCTTATTTGTTATGTATTGCATTTTTAACTTTGATTCTTCTTCTGCAGATGTTAGAACAGCAGTGAAAAACAAAGTTCCACTTGTGCGTTCTTTGACTTTAAACTGGGTTACATTTTGTATTGAAACAAGCAACAAAGCTGTTGTTCTTAAGTTGCATAAGGATTATGTTTCAATCTGTATGGAGGTTAGTAAATTCCGAGACCTTGCTTTCTCTTCTAAAGACCATAGCTAAAACTCTTGCAAGGTCTTCAGATAGAGGGTTTCCAGATGGTTTAGTTGTAGTCTACAAGTTTTATGATCTGAATAAATGTGTTTTGGACCATATAGTGCCTGAATGATTGTACCCCCGAAGTGAGAGATGCATCATTTTCTGCTCTGGCAGCAATAGCTAAGGTGGTTTTCCTATCAAGTGATATATTTTGCACTTTCCTTACTAGTCCATTGGATAGTTTCATCTCTAGTTGATATATTTTTCTAATTGCATTTTTCTCTCTTTAAGCTGGTCGGAATGAGACCTTTAGAAAGATCTCTGGAGAAACTTGATGAGGTGAGAAAAAAGAAGCTTTCAGAAATGATTGGAGGATCCGGAGGTGGTGTGCTCCCAGGTACTGGCTCAAGCCTGAATATTTTGTCCTTTATGAATTCCCTTTGAATGCCTTGACTCCTCCGTTCTTGTTCTTGTTATTGCTTACTTTTCCGAGTTTATATTTGTAATGTTAGCTCCAGTGCCAGCTGTGGGTGGGAATGTATCATCTCTGGAGGTAGGTCGATCCTTCTTTTTGATTTTTGTGCTTTGTCTCATTTATGCTTGCATGGTTTTAAATGGACTTGAAATTTGAAACATAGTGAACTATCCTTGAATTGTCTCTTTTTGAATGACATTGCAATTTTTTATATTGATATTTACTTTATCTTGAAATTTTCTGTATAAACATTTTTTTTGTGCTATAGATCTCCAGAAGAAAAAGAATATTGCTACACAATTTCTTGTAAAACTTCAATTGGAAATATCATGAAATAATGATATTTCTCTTGAAATCAAATTATAAACATTGCTTGCAATTTTGGTTGAGGTACATAATGGTTGTTGTGTGTCATGGTTAACTGATATACTGAAAGGTTAATTGATATACTGAAAGGAAAGAAAGCATCTATAAATCATCATCATCATGAAATTGTTATGAAGAAAACATAGAAAAAAACCAATACAAAATGAGATCCAAACACGTCATCCAAAATTTCTCAATCACAACCACACAGAAATTTGGGCCAGCTGTAATTTACTGACCCTTTCCTGACTAAAAACAAGCAACACATGTGGTGATTGAGATACCATTGTTACATCTTTGTAAAAGGTTCTTAATACAATTATATGAATAGTAATATTTCATGAATCTTGGTTTCAATAGTACATGGGAACCAGGGCCTAAAATATGGAAAAAAAAATACTAATATAGAAAAGATGAAACAAATATAAGACTTGATTTCTAATATTTGCCTCAATGTACTGCACAGATGCTGTTGAAATGTTGGAACCTTAAAGAACAAAATTTCTAACCTGCTCTATGTTAATGGAAATAGCATGGCATAATTCATGGTGAAGTCAATGTTTTCAAACTCGAAGGTGTGAAGTGAACTGTTTTGGATGACTAAGGGCAAGTGTTATGAGCCTTTAGTCAAGGCCAGTTCATGAGCCTCATAAGCATGCATTTTTATTGATTTTAGTTACAATTTTGGGTTTTTGTTTTCTTTTTATGTATATGATTGTGTCTTTAGTCAACCAAGATATGCCACTATCTCCCATGCGCTTCCATACATCTATATAGGGATACCATTTGTGCCCAATGATTTTCCTATTTTCATTTTGACTAGAGAATCTTTAACTTTTTTTGATGATTAATGAAAGCCTGATGTAAAAGAGAATCTTTAACTTCAATGACTCGAACACTCCGAAATTTTAGTACCCATATATAAAAGTAAGGGAGATGTGCAAGAGTGCGTAAATTACCATGGAATTAAACTTATGAGTCATGCTATGAAATTGTGGGAAAGAGTGATTGAACAGGTGATTAAGATTAATAACTATGGTGAAAAAAAATCAATTTGTATTTGAAACCTCGGTTCTTCTCGACTCATATTCTTTAGGATGATTCTGCAGGTGTCTCTTGTATTAGGTGTGTACATTTTTTTGTAGGTTTTGTTTTGGTTATCTATCATCAACGAGGTTACTGATCCATTATGTTAGAAAAATGATAACATTTGCCAGACAAATTTGTCATTGGCTTAAACCTAGGAATTGTTTACAACTTGACATTACATTACTTCAGCTCGCTTTTTAGCTCCTGAATTTTTTTTGTAATTTAGATTACACACCATAGTGTCTCATCTTGTTAGAATTTTTGTTCAAAATATTTTACTGCGTGCATTCAAAACTGACGCTCTCATATTCATTCATCTATGTGAAGGCTTCAGATGGAACATTTGTTAGAAAATCTGCTGCAAGCATGCTTAGTGGGAGGAAACCTGTACAGGCTGCAGTGAGTTTTCCCATTTTATTTAATTCATTATGTTTTTTCCCTTTTGGGTATTACGCATTAATTTGTACAAGTCATGGCATGATTTGATTCGAGAATCCTTTGGCAGCCTGTTCCAAAGAAAGGAGGATCAATGAAGGCTGGTGTAAGCAAGAAGGTTGACGGGGCTGGACAGTCAAAGGCTTTAGGATCAGTTGAACAAGAAGATGTGGAGGTAATTATCCAATTTATCTGTGGCACTCTTTTATTGATTGCCATCGATTTTTGTTAAATCTTTGTAATGTATCAGTAAATTTTTTGTCCATTTTTGGTTCCCTTTACATTTTCAGCCAGCAGATATGAGTCTTGAAGAGATTGAAAGCAGATTGGATTCTATTGTAAAAGCAGATACCATCATCCAATTAAAGAGTGGCATATGGAAAGAAAGGCTTGAAGGTTCTTTCCTATTCTCATGGCATGGCTGCCTTTTCTTTTTTAATTTTCTTGGATTAACAGTTTCTTGACTGTTTATTTACCCAACTTCATTATTGCTACCAATTATGGTAAGAAATTGAACTATCCTGTTTGAGCACCCCAAGGATTGCTTTCTATCTTTTATGCAAATGTATATGTATTTTACGAAATTCTTCTTTTTCCACGAATAAAAAATTATTTTAAAATTTGTAGAGATCCGCCTTTTCTCTTGCCATTTTTTTTAGGTTTGAGGGTTTTTCTAACTGTTATTCCTTGAATGCTAAAACATTTTGGATTTGTTCAGCATTCCATCATATATATTTTTTTTAATGAGCAAATTTTTTTCCTTGTGGGGGTTCCTTATTTCCATAACTGCACTACAGTTGATGAAACTTCATGACATCTTTACATATTCATAATTTGAACTTTCCTTTTCTCGCTTGCCTAGCATTAGAGTGGAGATGATTAATCCGCATACTTAACGTGGATCAAGGTTGGAAATTTTGGATTTTGCCGAAATTTCACAGGGCATGCCCAACAAAATTTTGGGGGCGGCATGCCGAGAAATCTAGCGAAAATAAATTCCCTACAATTTCTCCATCCTAGGAAATCTAGGGAAATTTCTCCAGCATGCCGTCCGATTTCGCTGTATGCCAGGGAAAAAAGCAAAAATGGTTTGTATCCCCCAGTTTCATGCCACCAGACAAAAAAAAAAAAAAAACAAAATTTCGGCATGCTGGCGAAATTGTAAACCATGACGTGGATTGTTGGGCTCTCTCTTAGTCATTGATTTAGCTGTCATATTGTTCTCTCATATTGAGTCTTTAATTATGAGGATGAAACTGCATCCATAAAAACTAGTTTTTAATTGACTCCCTCTCTAGTTTTGTCTACCAAAACGACTTGATCTGGAAACAGCATGCTCCAATGCACATCCCCTCAAAATATGAGTCATTACTTCATCTATAGCCATTGCACTAAAGAAAAAAACATTTTGTCTATCCGTGATGATTTCAATAGATATGCTCAGAATTCCTTTTTTGGACGCAAAACCTATATTAAGTGGCTAGGAACTCCATTATAATACTTATTTCCTAATTCAATAAAAACTGTATAAAGGTTCCTTCTTTTCTTTCAGAACATCTCCACTAATTGTCTAAGTAAATTTGATGGTAGACCTCTCTGGCTTGAACTGTTTATTTGAGTTACCTGCCTTAATCTTTGGTTGATAACTGCCTTCTGTGAGTTTATGGTTTGCATTATCAGTTTAATTGTAGAATAAATGCAGAAACTCTTGCTGATCCCTGCTATACATTTGAATTATAATACTATTTCTGAGTATTTTGCCTGTTTTTGCTCGTATTGAGGCAATCTTCTGCTTTTAAATCATTTAAATAAATGAAATTTGGTGCTGAGATTTTTTCGGCAGTATTAGCCTTTATTTAAGCAATCACTAGTTTTCAGCTTTATGATTTGATCAAATGGAGAAGATAAGTTTTCTTGTGCATTATGATGTGAATTCTTTTTGGGAGATTTGGATTTTTTTTTTCTTTCTAGGATCTAGTGTAGGGTCTGCCCTTATATAAACAATGTAGAAATCATCATTCGTTGTGATGGTAAAAGCTTTGGGCTGCCAACATGAAAATTGAGGCTCGAGTTTGAGGGCATTCACTGCATAAAAATGTCAAAGGTTAAGTAAGTGTGTTCCCCCCGTGATTGGGGTCATGGCCATGTATGAAGCAATCTCTCTATACTCATTCAACAAGAATTGCTGGCTGCCAGATTTTTTTACAAGAATTAAGCTTAGTAGAGCTTGCGGTTGGTGATTGGGTGGAAAGTGGTCTGAACCATGTCATGAGATTTGACTGAAATCTTCCTGAGAAGTGGAGGATGGTTTAGTGCCAGAACTAACTGAAGCTTGGTTTAGTGCTGAGATTGGCATCATTTTAAGTTCCATTTTGATCTTAATGTGTGAAATAATACTTTATATCTCTATGCAGACGAATAAATTATGTGCTGCATCTTTTGGCTGTGAGACAACTGATTTTCCGGTTAAGATAGGTTTGCATCAAGGGTCAGCTATTAGCTTTTATCTTTTCGCTTTAGTTATGAATGAGTTGACAAGTCATATATAAAATGAGGTGCATTATTGTATGTTATTTGCAGGTGATGTAGTATTGGTAGGTCACACTAGAGTAGAAGTAAATATTAACCTAAAATTATGGAGAGATACCTTAGAATCAAAGGGCCTTAAATTAAGCCGTGTGAAGACTGAATATATGAAATACCATTTTGATGCAAATATTAATATAACTAATTAGGCTATTAGAATTGAAAATAAGGATATCTCTTTAAGTAATAAGTTCAAATATCTTGGATCAATGATACAAAAAGATGGAGAAATTAATGAAGATGTTGCACATGGGATTAGAGTTTTTGCTTAAGTGTAGGGGTGCTTCTAAGGTTTTGTGTGATAAGTGTGTTCCACTTAAATTAAAGGGTATATTTTAGAAGACAGTGATTAGACTAGCTATGTTGTATGGTGTAGAATGTTGTGCGGCAAAGAAATGAAGACATTTGAAAGTGGTTAGGCATAGCATGCATTAGGGAGAAAATGGAGGAAAGTAGGTTAAGGTGGTTTGGTCATATAAAGCGGAGACCCAAAGATGCACTTGTTAGAAGGTGTGAGAGTATGCATATTGAAGGGCCTAAGCGACTAAGAGGGAGACCTAAAAAGACATGGATGGAGTCTATGAAACAAGATCTACAAAAAAATAAATTAACTGAAGATATGATTTTTGATAAAGCGGGATAAGAGAGACAAGATTCGTGTCACTTTGGTGGGAATTGGCTTATGATGATAATCTTTTGTATTTTAGCAATCTGAGACCTCAAACCAGTCATTGAAGGTTGACGTAATAATTCTGTTTTAATTTATTCTTTATCCATGCTGTTGAATGAATTTTGATCACTTTTGTTAATTTTCATTTCTCCCTTTAAATTTTTAACTCTTCCTGGTTGAAGCTGTAATAAATGAGCTCTGTCTTGTTGCAGCCATTGTCTCCCTGAAGCAGCAGGTGGAAAATCTTCAAGATCTTGACAAGTTAGCAGAGATTTTGATTCGTTTGCTGTGTGCCATTCCTGGGTGGGGTGAGAAAAATGTTCAGGTACTTATTTGTTGCAATGGATGGAATATTTTACTTCTATCATCAGGCCACTTGAACACTTTTTGGATGAGTGCAGGTTCAGCAACAAGTCATTGAAGTCATTACTCATATAGCTTCCACAGTTACCAAATTTCCAAAAAGATGTGTTGTACTCTGCCTTCTAGGTGGGTATAAATTGTTACATAAATTTTGTGTGGATAATTGAGTTTTCTCTTCTTGTGTGTGTGTGTGTATGTGTGTGCGTGTGTCTATATGTATGCAGTTTGTATTTTGTGTTGTCAGGCAACCTTTCCCCAATATTGGTTGGCCTTACTACTGATTCTAAATTTCGTAGGCTATGCTAGCTTCAGAATTAGTTTTCATTTTGTATTCCTTGGATGGGAAAAACTTATCACACAGCCAAAACTGGGATGCTTATTTTAATTTTTGACATTTAAATAACTATTTATGAAACAATCGAGGTCTTCCAAGTTGATTTACATTTCTAAGCTTCCATTTAAATTTTTTTATGAGTGATGAAGGGTGTGTGTGTTTATGTATAAATATTAATATTATATATACACACGAAAGATCAGATCCATCAATTCACCCAGTTTGTTTGCATTCGATGCTTCCTGCCCTGCTTCTTCTCTTTCTGAAGGGGTGGCAACAACCAGAAAGAAATATTATTTAATCGTTGAAATGCCATGTCGGGTGCACCTATCGGAATCGGAACAAACCAATTACCAAATCCACCTATCATCGCCGGCATAACCATAAAAAAGATCATTAAAAAAGAATGAGCCGTTTTTTCAAAATAGGAGAAGGAATATACAACAGTGTCTATGCAAAACCAACATGCTACTCATGTAATACAACCAAACATGCACATGAACCTCCATAACTCTCCATGTAACTGCTGACATAATCATCCTGATTCCCCATCGTACCAGAAACTCTCCCTCCACTACCCCGGCAAGTAATCTCCTACTCCGAAGCTTCCGTTTAAATAAACTGCTTGTCTTTGGGTGTGGTCTGCATGGCTAACCTGGAGTTAAGCTGGTGATTTGTAGATCTGTAATTTTTGCTTGTATGTGAAATTGTGAATTGGTCGCTATTACTGTTCCATTTTTTGCATGAGGTGCTGTTATAATTTCATGAGACATGTAATATACAGGTATAAGCGAACGTGTAGCAGATATCAAGACACGTTCTCATGCCATGAAGTGCCTTACTGCATTCTCTGAGGCTGTGGGCCCTGGATTTATATTTGAAAGAGTAAGTTTATTTGCCAATTTCTTCTTCTCAGTGTGTCTTTGATATATAATACAATATATATCATCAAATTTATAAATTTGTGTAGAAATAAAGCTTCTATCCAATTATTAATTTGGATTTTTCTCGTTCCTAATACATATGTTGCTTGAATATATATTTGAGTAATAATATTGGAAATCATGTTTCATATAGCTTTACAAAATCATGAAAGAGCACAAGAATCCGAAGGTTCTCAGTGAGGGAATTTCGTGGATGGTTTCTGCAGTTGAAGATTTTGGTGTATCACATTTAAAGCTGAAGGTCTTTCTTGTTTCATTTTGTTGTTGGATAGTCATGACTTGCATTTCCTTTGTAACTAAGTTTAAGTCACATTTCAGTTTATTCTATTTCTTTCATAAATTGTATTACACAAAAAGTTTCTTGAATTTCATTTTGCAGGATTTAATTGAGTTTTGCAAGGACACAGGATTGCAATCTAGTGCCGCTGCTACTAGGACTGCAACTATTAAGCTTATTGGGGCATTACATAAATTTGTTGGTCCAGGTATTTGCTTTCATTTCCATTTTTTAAGGTCAAATGCTCTTAAATTCTCAAAGGGTTCTTATGTTTTCCCTTTTTGGCAGATATAAAGGGGTTTCTCACAGATGTTAAACCTGCACTTCTTAGTGCACTAGAAACAGAGTATGATAAAAACCCATTTGAGGTATACTACTTTAATGAGGAACTTTTCAGTTTTGGTTATATTCTCCCCTGGTTATTGAAGTACATAGTATGGTCAACAACAGGGTGCATCTGCAGCTCCAAAGAAAACTATCAAGGCATCAGATTCCAATTTGTCCATGTCTGCTATTGGATTTGATGGCTTGCCACGTGAAGATATTAGTGGGAAGATCACACCTACTCTAATAAAGAATTTGGGAAGCCCTGATTGGAAGGTCAGCTTTTTAAATGATTTGAAATAAGTTTGCCATGTATTATCTGTTTGTGCATTAATGAGTCCAGTGAATACTTATAATTGTGCCTTTCCATTTTTATTTAATATTCCAGATCCGTTTGGAATCTATTGAAACTGTAAACAAAGTTTTGGAAGAGGCAAATAAGCGGATTCAACCAACTGGCACTGGTGAAATTAAAGAACATGCTTTTTTCATAACTTTTATGGAACTTATAGTCTTGAACAATATTTTGCATGTGGTGCTCATTTGGCTAGAGATTCTGTCATTGTTTGTTACTGAAATCTGTTTCCTGATCACTTTCTTTTTATTGATTTGCTAGTGGAATTATTTGGTGCTCTTAGAGGCCGTCTATATGACAGCAATAAAAATCTAGTAATGGCAACCTTGTCTACTGTTGGTGTTATTGCATTTGCAATGGGCCCAGCAGTTGATAAGGCAAGCAAGGTTTGTTAACCTAATTTCCACTCACTGTTTATTTATTGCCTTTTTCCTGTTTCCCTTTTTTGACCTAAAATTTTTAATGAGGTTTTGTTTGTTGCAGGGTATTCTGTCCGATGTTTTGAGATGCCTTGGAGACAATAAAAAACATATGAGGGAATGCACTGTAGCTACTTTAGATTCCTGGGTTGCTGCTGTCCAGCTTGATAAGATGGTAAATTTCTCTTTATTTTTACTTATTCTGGGAGCTATATCATTTATACACTTATTCTGTGCTTATGGGGTTTCATGTCAATGCATGGGCTTGTAGGTTCCTTATATGACAGCTGCTTTAGTTGATAATAAACTTGGTGCAGAAGGACGAAAGGATCTTTTTGATTGGATAGTAAAGCAACTTTCTGTTTTAAGCGAACTATCTGATGTTATACACCTATTGAAGCCAGCAGCTTTTGCTATGACGGTATTTGTTTAATATCGAGGATAGGGCAGTCTCAAGTAAATGGGAAAATGAAATGACATAAGATAATTATTTTACTATTTGATTTGTAATTCAGGACAAATCATCAGATGTTAGAAAAGCAGCAGAAGCTTGTATATGTGAAATTATAAGAGTTTGTGGTCAAGAAGCAGTATGTGTTCTACACCATTCAAAATTCTAAGTTTTCAATATATTCAGATATATCCTTGCTGGTCAGCATAGAAATCTTCCTTAACACCATCTTCTATTTCAGGTGACTAAGAATGTAAAAGATATACGTGGACCAGCTTTAGCTCTTTTACTTGAAAAACTGCAACCAACTGGGGCTTTCCAAGGTTTTTTCGTCACAAAATTGAATTCAATTTCTCCTCTTTTTTTTTTTTTTTTTTCCTTAGAGTGATTTTTTTGGCAATCCTACTTGTTTCCTTTCAGAATCGTATGAATCAACTAGAGCAATTTCAACTGGGCTGACATCTAAAACCAGCTCGAAGTTTGGAAAGCCTAGTTCTAATGGTCATGGTGATCGTCTGTTAAAGCATGGAAATAGAGGCATTTCTTCTGTATGTTACCCACCTGAATCCATTTCCTTTGTAAGCATGAAAGAGAATTTAATGTTTCATTGTTTGGCAGAGAGGAAGTTCTACAAAGAGCTCAAGGCCGGAACCCATTGTGTCTGTTCAAGATCTTGCTGTACAATCACAGGCATTGTTTAATACCAAAGACTCAAACAAGGTAAACTTGGAAATAATATATTGATTTGATGACATATTAATAAGATAACTGATACATGATTTTTTTTTTTTTTTAAATTTTCAGGAAGATAGGGAGAGAATGGTTGTACGCAGAGTTAAATTTGAAGAGCCACGTTTGGAGCAGATTCAAGATCTTGAGGTTTCTAAAGAGCAAATATGCATTCAATGATTCTTATAGTTATCCTTATTCTCAAACAATGTGGTGATCATTTAATTGTACTTTTGTCCAGAATGATTTCATGAAGTATTTCAGAGAAGACCTATATAGGCGGCTTCTGAGTGCTGACTTTAAGAAGCAAGTTGATGGGCTGGAGATGTTACAGAAGGTGACCTCATTATCAAATTCATGTCCAATTGGATTTTACTTAGGATGTCCGATGAGTGGATTATTTATATTCTTTTACTGATTGTGTAGGCTCTTCCCTCCAGTGTAAAAGAAATAATTGAACTTCTTGATATACTTTTGAGGTGGTTTGTTTTGCGGTTCTGTGAATCAAACACAACATGCCTATTGAAGGTAGTTTTTTTTTTTAAATTTTATATTTGTTTTTTTGTATGAATTTTAAAAGGTCATAAAGTTTGACTACATATAATGAAATGCTGAATAACAGGTGTTAGAGTTCCTTCCTGAACTCTTTTATGCGTTGAAGGATGAGGGCTACACTCTGACTGAATCAGAGGCAGCAATATTTCTTCCATGCTTGATAGAAAAGGTTTCTCCAGATCACGCTTTACTAGCTTGGTTTTTTGTTCATATTCTTTTTTGTGCTTTATTTATTTTCTTTGTTTGAATTTTATTCCAAATGTATCAGTCACATTTAGTGAAGAACTTCCCAACATAGATTGTGTTGTCATGTTGCAGTCAGGACATAACATCGAGAAAGTACGAGAAAAGATGCGGGAACTGACAAAGCAAATTGCTCAAATTTATTCAGCAACAAAAACATTACCTTACATATTGGAGGGTTTGCGTTCCAAAAACAACCGGAGTCGGATTGAATGTGTGGAACTTGTGGGCTATCTGATTGACCACCATGGAGCTGAGGTAAAATTATACGCATTTGATTTTGATTGATTACCATCTCTCTGTTGAAGTACTTATTATGATTGCTATTTTTAAACAGATAGGTGGGCACTTAAAGTCCTTACAACTTGTTGCAAGTTTGACATCAGAAAGAGATGGTGAAATTAGAAAAGCTGCTCTTAATACTTTAGCTACTGCTTATAAGAATCTAGGTATGTTATGATACTACAGTAGTTTTTGATTTAGCTTTAGATTATAGCTTGTAATACCTATATTACTTTAATTGATTTGTTCATATAATGTACCTGAACCACCAATTTATTTGTTTTTTTCTTTATTGTTTTGGTTGTCTGAATATTGTATGTAATTGGAAGAAATTTTATAGAAGGAATTGATTACCAATTTAGAAGTAAATTTTTTTTTATTCTTAAGATATTCATGGAAGTATTTGCATTCTCCTGACAACAAAAACAATGATACCTCAGCCATGGATCTGGAAGTTGCTTGGGCTTCATATTTCTGGATATCTGTCAAAGTTAATTTTTATTTGAAATGTACTCAATTGATTAGAATTTCTGCTTTTCATTGATTAGTTGAAAACTGCTGCATCAAATTTTTACATGAATTCAAAGAAATACTAAGAACCACAACAATTCACAGCAACAAAAATCATTGGTCAAAATGCCTTGTTTCAACTACTAATGGTTTCTGCACTGATCCTGGCCCACAGTATATATCTGTGAAAAGGCATACAATCAATTATATTGCTTCCCTTAAAAAATTATCCAAATGGTGTCATCTTCACTTTTCAGTCTAAAATTTACTGCATCTAAAGTTATTTAAAAGGGCATCTATTGAACAAAGCTCAAGGAGGTGCAATCTTGTGAGTTGAAAGGGCCAAGACCTGTTACTCAAGTTGCACACACTTATTTTCTAATGAAAGAATCATCTAAAGACCAATAGATCTTTACAAAAAATGGAAATGTGCATGCTCAAATGCGTGCATGAGAGATCATCACCGTTGGGAAGAGAATCAGATAAGGGAAGCAAGAAAAGTCTGTGAGTGTGATTCCATGCTTTTTTCCTGCATGAATTACAAATCCTAATACGATAAACTTTTGTTGTTGTTATTTTCTGTCATAATAGTTGAAATAACTCATTGTAAACTATATTGCAGTTGAATGACCAATAAATCCATGCTGTTTCAATCAGGGGAAGCCAATATGTTTTAGAGAGCCTGAAGGATGTTCTATAAGGACCTAATGTAATAATCTAACTCCACAGTGATAAACAAAATTTAGTAATAGGAAAAAATAATGTGATTAAAATTTAAGAATGATATTTTTTTTTTCTGAAGTGCATGCATATTGCACAAGACAAACTTTCTAGAACAGTATGAAGCATCGCAGATTGAGCTCTGTGGAATTTGATCCTTCAATTTCCCCTTTTTGGAACCTTTCATTGATGGATAAGCCTCACATGACTTCTTGTCCATTGATTTTATATGAGGTTGTATTTGCCTGTATTTGTGAAGCTAATCTTCAGTTTTTACTTGTGTATGATCCCTTTTGATTCTTAGAGTAACCTTTTGCTCTGTACAGGTGAAGACGTATGGAAGTACGTTGGGAAGCTATCTGATGCACAAAAAAGCATGCTGGACGACAGATTTAAGTGGAAGGTTGGTACATGTGCATTCTTAACTCTGATGATCTGTCTTTGTACTGAGAAAGCACTTTTTGAGCAGGCTCGTGAAATGGACAAAAGGAGGGAAGGAAAGCCCGGGGAAGCCAGAGCGGCTTTGAGGCGTTCTGTTAGAGATAATGGGTGTGTATATGCTTTTATAATGCTATTCATGTTTCTAGGAGAAGTCATCACCTCATATAATCATATGTTCCGTGCTCCTTGTTTCGGAAGCTTTGTTGAATTCCACTTGGGAAGTGGATTTATGTTTATCATTTACGTTGCCTAATATTTGTGATGTCTTTTGGAAAGGAAAGTGTGTGTGGAATTATTTAAGAAGATATTTTATTTCAAACTTTATCAGATGCCACAGTTCTGATCTTCAGATATGATTTTTAGAAATTTCAATACTTGAACATTTGCAATATAAAATATTTTCATCTTGCAAGAGATGAGATTTCGTTTCACATTGTATAACAAAGGAACAATATATTGTAGATGAACTTTTCATACTGTGGCAGTAATTATAATTCGAGTGGTTTGAAATTTTCTTTCTTAATATTGTGTTTTATGATTCTTATGCATCATTTCTCACTTTCTAATTTTCCAAATTACCATGTAGACTGATATTCAATTTTGAATGATGCACTTTGTTGCACCCCACGTTTTAAAAGACGAGTGAGGTTTACTCCATAGGTGAGGCTCAAGATGCCTTCAGTCTCAAGTACGAGTCTTATGCCCTACGAATTTTATTCAGGTTTCTCATGTCTTCAAGTGTGACACATAAAATTTATGCTTTACACCTTGAGGCTTGCTTTATATCTATGGCCTATGACTTATTCTAGGTTTTTCTTAACATATTGGAGACTTGTGCATTTGGTCTCTAAAGTCATAACTATATTTATTGAGGCTTCATCTCATATTAAATGCCTCCTACTTATTGTTCTATGGTCTTTATGCTACTAATGTTGCCTTGTTTGACTCCTTTGGAACTGGTGTAATTGGTCTACAACTTGGATTAGGTGCTATCTTCTTTTAGTATTCGCATGAATTAAAAAAAGTTAAAGAAAAATGTTAAAACTCATATATTGGTTTCTTGACAACACAAACGTACATGCAACGTAAAAATATAAATATGCTAACGCACATACAAAAATACGTACTTATATACCTAAATACACAGACACACACATACATATACATATGTGCATGTGTGTGTGCGTGCGTATATGTTTGTATTTATTTATTTATTCATTTTTGAAATCTCAATTGTTTTCATGGAATTTCCATATTTAATGTCAAAAAATTTTGTTGGTACTAAATTTTTTGTACAACTTAATCACCAAAGCATCCTATTCATTTGCGGTTCCTTGTAGTTGATGGTCTTGGCAAAAAGTCTTAACAAGGCTTGTTGTGTTGGTTTAGGTGCCGATTTGATGAGGACATCACGTGCTGTTTTGCAGCCACGTCATTCGTGCCGTCACATTTTTTGTGCCACTGTACTGAAAAATTACTAAAAAGTGAAAAATTTCAAACAAATTATAAAAACATATACAGATTAGAAAAATTAATATTAAAGGAATGATAATTATATATTATTATTTGATAATAATTATAAGGATATAATATTAATTATATATGTATATATAATAATTGTGTTATTAGGAACATAATAGTAATTTCTCAATATTATTATATGTTTTCTTTTTTTTTCATCTATACATATACCTATTTTACAAATTTTTAATTCAAAAAATCTTTTTAATTATATACTATATTGGATGTAATATATAAAAAATTGTTTTGCACACACACACGTGTATGTATGTATTTATATGTAGAGTGGCGCCATTATTTTAAAAGAGGGGCATAAGGCCCTATTTTAAAAATCAAAATGCCCTCTGTCTTAGAAGTTAGACAGAAGGGCTTTTCAAGATAAAACGAAGAGCAAAGAGGAAGAGGAGGCGATGCAGCACAGCCAGGTATGCGCCACCCCCTTACCCTCCCCTCCCCTCCCCTCCCTCCCTCTCTCTCTCTATCTCTCTTCCCCCCTCTATCTCACCCTCCTCTGCTTTCTCCTCTCTTATCCTCTAGCTCTCTCTCCCCTTCTATTTCTGTGTTTTTTCACGTGTTCCGCATGGCACGCCGTGTGTGTTGTGCGGAATATGAAGATTTCGACAATACACAATGTGCTGTGGAAATCATTTGAATTTCAACCGATACAAGGTGGTACTTTTCTTGTGCCAGTCGAGATGTTGGGGTTTTTAGCTGTACATCGAAACCAAGTGGTTTCAACGCAGCTTCTGGCCGGAATGGGCTTGGCAAACCATGATTTTAATATTGATGCAGTCATGTGTAGCAGTAATTGAAATCAGCCTTGCAGTTTTTATATTGTGTTCTATCAAATAATGTTATATATGATTAAATTTTTTATCATCATATGCAACTGCAAATTTTGAGGAGTTTGACACTTATAACAAATTAATGATCTACATATAATTTTATTTGTGTATTGGACTTAATTTAGAACTATTATTTGCTCTTCAGGTTTGATGTGGCAGAGCAGAGTGGAGAAACACTCACACGTTCTGTGACTGCCCCAGCTTTAACCAGGTATGCGAGAATTCATAGAAAATCCAATTCTTTAGTTTGGTACTCTTTTTTTTCTCTCTTTGGTCACATATGTGAACATTTACATTATAAATATGACGTGATATTCCTTTGTCTTCTGTTTGATGATAATGTTGTTCTGTTGTAGGGAAAACATTGGTCATTTGGAGGCTCATACGGACAGGCGCACACTAGCCAGTGCCAATGGCCCAGCAGATTGGAATGAAGCTTTGGATATCATATCATTTGGTTCTCCTGAGCAGGTGTTTCTTCTTGGCATGCTTTTGAATATGTCATATTTGCATAAAATTAGATGCCTTGTTCTAGAACAAAGTTACCTTCATGTACCTTTAGTAACCCTACTTTGAAGAGTTGCAGTTCTATTGACCTTGTTATTTAGAGTTATAGCCATGCCAATTTTATTGCTATTCTGCAGTTATGGGAACAACTAACCTTTGTACCTTTGTTCTATATTTCTGTATCTTTTGACTCATGAAAGTTCAAGGTTTTCATTGTGTTGAACGATTGAAACCTTTTCTCTCACTATGCTTTAGAATTTCCCCAAAATTTCCTGTTTTGAAAATGCCACCTAAAATTTTCTTACATCAATATGTTTCTAATGGTTAGAAATATCTGCCAAACATTGAAATCTATTCAAATCAGCGAAGTTTTATGGCTTTTGGATGTGTGCTTTAAGAATCCTATCGGTAAGGATGTCAGATGGTAAATTGTATTCATGTATCTTTCAATAGCTTTTTCTGATACTCAAGATTTGCTTCGGTTTTTTAATAGTAGCCAAGATAATATCCAAAAGAAATAACTCTTGATGAATCATACGGATCTGGCCTTTTTTCTAGGAAAGTGGTTGAACCACTGCTTCGCTTCTGCATTAGCTTTTTGGTTTTTTGTAACGCATTGATGAGTTACTGATGCTGCTGTAATTACTATGGCTGAAATTATTGTAATCTTGGAAATTTTTGTAATCCAATGACTTTTTTTAGAATCAATGATCTTAATGATTGATTAAATTTCGGTTACTGACTCTCTTTAGAATAATCGACGTTAATGGTTGACTTGGATTTTGATCATAGCCAAGCGATCTTTTTTGATGGATAATATGAATTCATTAATATCAACTATAAAGCAGAAAATAAGAACAAATACCCATGAGAAATGGGCAAAAACAGGAAATAGGAAACCCTTGTACCTAACCTGTTACATCTTGCACACCAAGAAATCAACAGGCCAAAACTGAAGACTCCCTATTAACCCCCTTCCTTAGACAATACTCCCCATGCTCTCCTGATCTCATTGGAGTTTACTCCCCAAAAAACTTTATGCAATCTCACTTGCATACAAACAGCAGAGGTTACATCCTCTATAACCCCTTGAAGCCTCGGTGGACAATTCTCAAAAATACTTCCATTCCTTGCCTTCCAGATATTCCATCCGACTGAGAAAATACTGCCCAATACATTATCCTACCTTTCCTCCCCAATGCTGGGAATCTCCACTGAAACGACAATTGATCTATCTTCTCTGGCATTACCCATGAAGCTTCAATCAGCTCCAGAAAATGGTCCCAGATTCTTCTAGCGAAATTGCAATGGATAAGCAAATGATAAACTGATGCCTCATTTGAAAACACAAGACACGCACCGAGGGAGATCGTGCAAGGTGCTTACATCTGCATTGTAGTAAATCTGTGGTACTTATTTGGTATAGCAAAGCTGTCCACATAAATGTCCTTATCTTCAGCTGAACTGGTGCTTTCCACAAGAAATTGGTGGAAAAGGAAGGGGCTGGAGATTGACAGCCAAGTAGCAAATGGCCATAAAGAGATTTGGATGAATATACCTGATGGATCTATTGTCCAGGTATATGAGTCAGCAATGGAGGAATCCAAACACACGTCTTTTAACTGCTCAACTAAGAGTCCCAACTTTGCAATTTCCGCATTCCTCAGATCCCATTTGAAGTGCAGGTTCCACTGTAACGCATCTGTAGAGGACTGCAATATATCACCAAGTAATCTTTGTCCGTATTTTGAAGCATGGCAATAGCTGATCAGTTTTATGCAATGAATATTTGTTGGAATATAAGTTTGCATTTTTTGTTTTGTATATCAGTATTGAAAAAACAAAATTCTCAGTTAGATGCAATTTATTCTGGTGCAGTCGGTTGAAGGCATGAAGGTTGTTTGCCATGAATTGGCACAAGCTTCTACCGATCCTGAAAGCTCTGCTATGGATGAACTTATGAAGGATGCAGATAGGCTTGTTTCATGCTTGGCAACAAAGGCAAAAATGACTCCCAACTCCATTGATTTTTTATGTTTTTCTTTTCTTCTCTTTTTACTTTCTCTTTCATTTTCCTTCTCTCTTTTCTTCTTTTTATAATTCCAGCCCCCAATCCCCATGCACTCACACACCCATTTTTGGCTTTTTAGCTCCTTCATAGAGTTTCTTATTTTAGGATTTTATATTACTAAAGTTTTGAAGTTTCTTTCTTTAAGCAGGTGGCCTCAACTTTCAACTTCTGTCTGGCAGGAGCTTCTTCAAGGTCATGTAAATATGTGTTGAATACACTTATGCAGGTTGGCTTCTGAACAACTTAGTAAGTGATTCCCATTTTACAATGGAGCTTTTTTGTTTGAATATCTCATAGTTTGATTTTGCCGCAGACGTTTCTAAATAGAAGACTTGCTCATGCTGTAAAAGAGAGTACCCTAGACAGCCTCATTACTGAGCTTCTACTTTGGCTTTTGGATGAAAGGGTTCCGCTTATGGATGATGGCAGCCAGCTTCTGAAGGCTTTGAATGTTTTGATGCTTAAGATTCTGGTTTGTTTTACTTCGAGATGCTTTTTTTTTTTGGTTTCAATTATCTACTTGATGCTAAGTTTTTTCTTGGAAATACAGGATAATGCAGAGCGCACATCTTCATTTGTTGTTTTAATTAATCTTTTGCGTCCGCTGGACCCTTCAAGATGGCCATCACCTGCAACAAATGAAACTTTTGCAGCCAGGTGTCAGAAGTTTTCAGACCTAGTTGTGAAATGTTTGATCAAACTTACCAAAGTAATCTTTCATTCTTTGCTCTATGCCTATTATTATTTGGCTATCCCTTTTAATACATGGATCTTGATTTCATATGCTTCTTATGTATGGGTGTGATGCAAAGAGCTTGGGCTCCTGTTCTTATGCCCTAAGCTGTTGTGTTTCTTGCTTCCTGCTCCCTCACTTGGTTTGTGGCTCAGAAAATCACAAAGTTTGATGGTTCAGGATTGTGGCATGAGTGAGCATGAGTTTTCTCAATCAATATCCTTGTAAAACTTATTGGTCCCTCAAACCCTAGTATACCCCTTTTCAGTCTCCTCCAGATTTCCATTCAATCTTGGTTGATATTGATAAGGATCGTCCAAATCAACTTGGAATTAGTAGCCACCAAGCTGCAATTTTTTTTACATAAAGTGACTCCTTAAAAAAACCCTCAGATCATCATGGATTGCCATGTTGACACAAAGATCCGTTTCATCACATGAATTTTTTTATATTGGTCATGAGACCATGTTTAAGTAACTGGGTCCTCAGCCTTATTTGCTTTTGAGCATGAACAGCCCCATCAATCTCTCTTTCTCATGTCTTCTCTCCATTAATCGTTGGGAAACTTCTGGGTTGTTGCATGATTTTCTGAATCTTGCCGCAACATCATAGTAGCACTCTGAATCTATTGTAAGGTAGGTTTTCTTCTTTATATTTTTTTTTCATCTCCCATTTGGTGTTAGATTTTTTATATCTTCATTTTTCTGTCCTATTTTTATTTTTATTATAGTTTTCATGAGGCATTTGTATCTTAAGATGTTTAGCAAAAGTTTGACTCTAGCTATCAACATAAAGCTGTTTTCTTCTTATTTTTTTCATTTCCCATCTTGGTTAGAGTTTTGAACTGTATTGGAATAGTTCTATCTTTTTGTTCATCTTTGCCCCTTTTATTTTTATTTTTAATATGGTTTTCACAAGGCATTCATATCTTGAGATTTAGAACCAGTTATCAACCTAAAGAAATCCTTCTCTGTCCTAGGACTTGGGATTGGCAACATGCAAAAGATATATATTCATAGACCAAGATTGGTATGATTAAATTGTAGAAATCATAATATCTTGTCACAAGATAAGCATATGATCGAACAAAATATTATAGTGGAATAATTGCAAAGGAAACTGATAAATCAAAACTATAAACATGAACTGACTATTATACAAACATATACATAAATCCCAAGGATCTATGGAAAATATAGATTTTTGGTCAACCTCCTCCCAATCTAGCTCAAGCCAATCCTTCTCAAGAGCACAATTTATGTAGAGAAAACCATAGAATGAGATGTTAAAATCACAGTGAATTGCAACAAATGCATAAGTTAGAATTTAGGCATATTTTTAAATCAAGTCATATACTAATCATAGCTGAAAACAAGGCATATAAGAGAACAATTTCTTATCACATAATTCTTATGAGGATGTCAAGAACTCAAGGAAACTTATGAAACATGTAACTTGAATTAGATTCAGATATTAACTTAAAGAAAGCATGTAAGGCAAAGATAGAACATATCTAAAGCAAAAGAATCAATATCTCTGAGCTTACATATAGCATTGTCCTCTGTCATATAGTATTCAGGCTTGGATACTAGCCACATAATCCTATCAAAGCCAACTGTTGAGTACGTAAAATGAAGACCCTAATAAGCCAACTGTTGAAAGGTGTGAAAGGTTGCTCATTAAGGGATCTAAGAGGGCGAGAGGAAGACCAAAAGAAACCTAGATATACTTGATTAGAAAGCATTTGAAACCATATAATTTGACTGAAGATATAGTTTTAATATATTGGGATGGAAGCATGTTGCTGACTCGAATTAGTTAGGATATTGCATTTTCTTCTTATTAATGTTATATTATTATTTCAAATTCTTTTTTCTTCTTCATATTTTTATTTTTAAGTCAAGACAATAAAGCACTGCAATCTAATTTATTTTAAGCAATGTTATGAATCTTTTCTTCAATCTTTTTTATGACAATATATTTTGAATGTTTTCTAAGTTATTTTATTCCTTTTTTTTTAATAATTTTTACCTTTAATTTGGGATTGATTGAATAGGAATGCTCCCTGTTCCACTCCCAGGTTTAACTCTGCTCATAATTTTACAGATAGGTATGAGAAAGGGAAAGTCTTTAATCAACCATTTATTTCTCTTCTCTGGATTCTGGACAAACCAACCTATTTTGCCATGAGGAATGATGTGGCCTACCCATGCAATCCATATGATGGACGGACACCTGGATTAGCCACTTATTTGCGTCTTTTTGCCATGTATTGGCCACTTCTCTGATTATTTGGACGTTTTTAAAAATCTCAACTCTTTTAAGATTACAAAAATGGTTAAGTGAATGAATTTGGTGCACATATGGTTCTTTCTTGTTTCCTCACTTCAGCTGTTAATGTAACCAAAATTGGATCCTAATAAGCGCTTTTGACTGGGTAGGCCCCATTAGGAAAGCCATCCCTTGAATTCAAGGGCGACCCTGTAGGGATCCAATTGTGGCAGGCAGTTCTGAATGCAATGAGTTAACTTCCATCATTGCTATGATTCACCAGCTACAGTAGAAATAAATTGTTCCTGGCAGACCTTTCACACTATACTTGCAAAAATTTTTATGTATGATAATTTTATAATTTGGGCTTATAAAGTTATGTTTATCTAAGAAATAATAAGAAACAAGGAAAAAAAATTAATATATCAGTATTCAGTCGAATACTTGCACCTTAAAACTACCATTTAAAATTCTAAATAGCTGTAGTCTTGTGGAAATAAAAATAAAATAAATTAAAATGTAACCTTTAGATGACAAGCAATCAGTGATGAAATTTTCCTTACAAATGTTGATTTTGATGCAAAAAAAACTATGTTTTATAGAGCAATTCAAATTCTAAGTAGACATAGTACCTTCAAAATTTTGGAGAAAAAAGATATGAAGTCATTAGTTCTAGTGTCATATATATATATATATATATATATGGTAAGTATACCTTTGTACTTTTTGACCTGTATCTGCTATACTTATTGGATGTGACATAGACTTCCATCTCCTGCAGGTTCTTCAGAGTACAATCTTTGATGTAGACCTCGATCGTATCCTGCAAAGCATCCATATGTACTTGCAAGATCTGGGGATGGAAGAAATTAGAAGAAGGTAACTTACTTATATTTCTTTTTAGAAGAAATTCAAGGAACTTTCCTTACCTTATATGCTTTAAGGTCAATTGTGATTGTTACCCAGCTTATCATATGGATTGTGGTTGATGGTAATCTGTGTTTACATAAATATAATTGTGGGCAGAGCTGGAGCTGATGACAAACCGCTACGTATGGTAAAAACTGTCCTGCATGAACTGGTTAAGCTTCGGGGTACAGCAATTAAGGGTCACCTGTCCATGGTTCCTATAGATATGGAACCCCAACCTATTATTCTTGCATATATCGACCTTAATCTTCAGGTATGTTGTAGTCATAGAATTTGACATAGATACTGTGCTTTGGTCATCTTATAAAATTGTTGTTCTTTTACCCTTCCAGACTCTTGCTGCCGCAAGAATGTTGACACCATCAGGGCCTGTGGGCCAAACTCACTGGGGTGATTCTGTGACCAATAATTCATCATCTGCCACACCTTCTGCAGATGCTCAACTGAAGGTTTTATTGTCTTCTGCCCTTTTTTCAGTCATCTTGTGTATTTAATTATGGTATTCTAATAATGATTGCAGAAGGTCCATTGGATTCTTCATGCAAAACTGCTGTTGTGGTTATTTATCATGTCTTGTATTTTTTATTTTTCATTAACCAGTTTGTTTCCATGTGACCTCACAGCAAGAGCTTGCTGCAATATTCAAGAAAATTGGTGATAGGCAAACATGTGCCATTGGACTATTTGAATTGTATCGTATTACTCAATTATACCCTAAGGTGAACATATATTGGATGCAGCTTTGGTGATAATTTAGTAGTAAAATTGTCGGATGTCCTTAGGATGGTTTGAAAAATTATATAGATAGGCATGTATTTTTGTTGAATAGTTGGACTGTCTTGAATGTTCTTTTGCTTTTGTTTCTTGCAGGTTGACATATTTGCTCAGCTCCAAAATGCGAGTGAGGCATTTCGTACATACATAAGAGAAGAGTTAGCCAAGGTGTGAATCAATCTTGTTCTCTTTAATACACTCGGGGTGGGGAAATTTTATGTTTATGAGCAGTTGGTTTTTTAATTTCATCCTATTTTTGTGTGTTTGTGTGTGATATTGTTGTTCTGCAGGTGGAAAAGAATGCAGCTGCTGGGAGGACACCTTCCAGCCTGCCGTTGTCAACTCCTCCTCCAGGGGCTCTGACCCTTTCTTCCCCTAAATTCGCACCGTTGTCACCCATACAGACAAATTCCTTAAATGACACAAAGTCACTAAATGTGAAGCATGAATCTACAAACCTGAATTTGCCACCATCTTATTCTGAAGATGACAGGGCTTTGAATGCCATTTCTCTAAGAGGCCCTACATCTGAGCAATCAGAGTTGAGGCAACATATTGGTGATGAAAGGCTTGACAGAAATCCCTCTGGAGGTAATGTTTCAGGGATTCATTGATTGTGTTTTGCTATCTAATTCCATCCATTAATGACAATATAATGGTGGTAAATTCATATGATGGTGTTGCAGTGAGCAGCGGGACACTGGATGCAATCAGGGAAAGAATGAAGAGCATTCAGCTGGCAGCAGCGGCTGGAAATCCAGATCCTGGAAACAAGCCATTAAGTTATACTAATGGCAATACGGATCATGGGCTCTCAAATCAATTGTCCCATGGATCAGACCGCGTGAGTATGGAGCACCCAGTGCAGACAGGGGTCCTTCCTATGGATGAGAAGGCATTGTCTGGGCTTCAAGCCAGGATGGAAAGGCTCAAAAGTGGTTCCATTGATCCCCTATAGAGAGATGAAAATGAAGTGGAGATTCTCACATTTTTCATCCAACATTGCCAGGGCATTCAAATTTTGTAAATGGCATGGCTGAGATCGTATGCCTGTATAGATAATGTGCCTGTCATGTTGACATACTTCGTGTCGTGGGTGAATGAAAAAGGGTACAAGGTCTGGAATTTGGTTGCTGGTCTCCAATACGCGGCTTCAAGTTGTGTCCTTGGTGTAGGGTAATCAAGAGAAGCATTGTTATTTAGAGTTGGAGGCCTTTATAATACTTGGTTAACTACATATCATAACCCTGTGTGTACAAATGAATTGTTATTTCAAATATTTGCTAACAGCAGCATTTTATGGCTTGAGTGCTGCGTAGTCAGGTCTTTTACTTGTGTATTTATTCTACCCCGATAACATGCTCGAAAGGAAACATTATTTCACTTTTCATTTTTCATTGGCAATAATTCTGTGGGGTGAACCCATTCTCCTTTACGCCAAAAAAAGAAAAAAAAGTGAACCCATTCTTCGAATGATATGGTTATGTGTTATTTCTATTATTGTTAATAAATGAATGGTATGAAACCTGAAGAGTGGCTTCAAACAAGGAAAGCGGTTGACCTTTAGTTGCAGATAAGATGGACCTTTCTAGTTCCCGCCATACAAGAAGTTTACGCCTGGGTGGATTAAATATTTGGCATATGGTTGGAATAGACTCGAAATTTATTAATTTGGCTTTCTTTTGAGTTGGGTTTGCAAATGAATGTAATGAATAAGACTGCTTCGTTTTATATTCTTGGATTGGATCTTTCCAATGGATTATTCTACATCTGGGTCACCAGTTCTCTTTCACCATCAGACCACCACCCACACACACACACCTCCAATCCCATCCCTTTCTTCCTCCTCTTCCAATTTATACGTACAAAATAATAAGCTCTTAAGTCTGAGATTCGATTCGCAATTTTTAAGTTTAGGTGGACATGTTCCTCTATCAATTAATTTGTCAGTTCTTATGCCTGGTTGGTACATGAAACGTGATGTTCCAGTTCCTTCCTCTTCGTCCTACTCCAAATGCACTCAGGTGTACCTCTTCCGTAATTATTATTCACTTATATATAATTTTTACACTTCACTATCGTATTTGTGACAGAATTGTAGCAAAATCCCGTCCCTTGGGTCCGGTTTACGTTACGTCGTTTCTGCGTCTCCCGTACTAGAAGAGGAAACGAGTTGAAAAATGGCCTGCTCAACACAGGACCTGAGTCGTCTGACCCTCGAAGCCGGTCACTCTTCCTTAACTAATGGATCTCACCACGGAAGATCTCGTCAGGACTACGCTTCCCGCCGTCAGATCCGCAGTTACAATCAGAGATTGAATATTCTCCACTAATTAAGAGCTAGAGAAAGAGTAATTAATTACCAAAAGCAAGCTGTTATTAGGACACCGACAATGTATACCAGAGGTCAGGTGTGCTTGGTTATAATAATCATTTAAGTTCTTTTTACAGGTGGCAAATCGTTTTCTCGGTGGGTGGGGGGGTGGGGGCGTCTTATTTTGGTCTTCTTTATTTCGTTGGTTGCTTTGCCTTGACAATTTGTGTGTGTTTCTGGGTGTAGATTTGTAGATTGGGAGAGAGAGAGAGAGAGAGAGAGATCTGGAGTGATCTGAAGCTCCCATGGCGTCGAAACTGCTCTTGATCGTCGTCTTCGTCTTTGATCTAATTGCTTTTGGTCTCGCTGTTGCAGCTGAGCAGAGGAGGAGTTCTGTGAGTACTTCACTCACCTCTCCTTTTGTCCTTTTTTTCACGCTAATTCCTTTCTAAGCAGTGTTTCCTTTAGTGTATTCTCTTTTTTGCTCTTCTGTTTCGCTCATGTGGTGCTTGACATTTTAGAGTCTTTTATTGGATGCTTTGTTCTTGAATTGGTTCTTCAACTGTACTCTGTGTTTTGCTACATTTCTGGAGAAACGTAAGTTAAAAATTCGTTTGATTTGGATATTTACTTTTTTATACATCTTTCTGATGAGTTAGACAGAATTGAGTATCTAACAATGCATTTTGCCCAAAACCCCTCTTTGGTCGTAAAAACACATTTGAGGTTCTCTTAAAGGATCTGCCATGTTTTCACCCCATTAGGGATTCCCTCGAACCAAACCTAATCAAAAAGGAAAAAGAAACACGAAAAGGAAGATCTACTTCCGTTCAAATTCGTAACGGTTTCATTCTGTAACTTCTTCCTCCGATAGAAATGAAAGAAAGAGCTATGGTAGAGACGCCTTAATCTCGGATTGCTTATAATCAATGCAGCCATGCTAAGATCTCAGATATAGAAAAATGTGTTACAAATATGATTTATTAAGGAAGTTCTATGTCATTGTTTGGCCGTTGTTAGCATATTTCTAGTTCATCAAAGCTATTGTATGAAAAAGCTTTGACATATATAAGAGAATCAGAACCAAATATCTTTTTTTTTTTTTGGTGATAAATAATAGGCTTAAAAAAAACAGGCAACAACAAGGAGAAACACAGGTTACCCATGAGAGATGGGCATGAGAGAAACAGGACAGAAGCATCTGTGGCTACCCCTGATAGCTCTTTCTTTTTCTCTCTTTTTTCCCCTTTATATCTATCTAATTTACATTTTACAAATGTTTTTATCTAACATGAAACTAAGGAAGTAATCACTAGAATCATAAGCTCAAATTTAAGTAATGTAAGTAGATACACTATGCAGTCAAGTTCAACTTATGAAACAGCATGATTATTATAAGAGGTTTAATACTGTTAAAAGTTTTTAGATTGTGTTGTACTGTTTGAGTGTGGCTCTTACTTAGAGATGGGTCTAATTCTGGATAGGTTAACTCATTTTTGGGGAGTTCAAACCAGTTGGGCGGGGGGAGGGGTATGGTAAGGATATATTAATAAATTCTCTAATATACCAGCTTTGGGGTTGCAACAGGGGGTCTAGGTATAAGACATTTTTAGCCTTACTGATGTAACTTTTCTCTGAATGGTGTATTCCTCTCTCTCTCTCCCGTGGACATAGGAACAATGCCAAACCACGTAAATCTGTTCACACAGTTTTTCACTTGATCTTTCTTAGTTATCTCATGGTTTAGTATTTCAACAAGTGAATGAGTGACAATTGAATAAAAAGTTCATGAACTGAAAATAGAGATTAAAAAAAAATTTGAACTTACGTGCTATACATCGATCCTTCCCCACTTCTGGAATTTCTACTGTAAAATGTCTTGATGTGAAGATGATTTTCTGTTGGTTTTTCATGTTGCATCAACTGAACCAAGAAATCTTTATATAACAGGCAAAGATCATGCCAGATGCCGAGAAAAACTTTAATTTCTGTGTCTATGACTCAGACATTGCAACTGGCTTTGGTGTGGGTTCTTTTCTGTTTCTCATGGCTAGTCAAATCCTTGTAATGGTGGCAAGCAGATGTTTCTGCTGTGGGAAGGCTTTGAATCCTGGAGGTTCTAGGGCATGGGCAATCGTCCTATTCATCATCTGCTGGTAATTTCCCTTGTCAATGCAATCATGTGAAATTGCAGTCTTGGTTGCAAGGTGTTTGCTAAGTTTACCAATGGGAAAATTAACTTTTAGTGATACTTTTTCAAAATAATTAAGATTCAGTCAGCAAAGGTTTTTGTTTTAAATTTTAATGATTCTTTATCAAAATAATTAATTTTTAGTGACATTTCACTGTTAGCAATAAATTCGTCCAAAAACACCCTCATACAACTCACTTTCAGGACTTGTACAAGCAATAAAATGACTTGTACCTTGAGTGAGTGATTTGTACAAGCCATTTGGATGAGTGATGTAAGGGCATTCATGGAATAGTTGATATGTAATAGTAAAATGTCACTAAAAAAAATTATTTTGATATAGGTTCATTAAAAGTTAAAATTCAAAAGTTTGCTGATTGAATCTTAATTATTTTGAAAAAGTATCTCTAAAAATTAATTGTCCCTTTACCAATTAACATTTACAAATCTGCAATTGTTTTCAGATATTTTAGCTAACTTTTTCTCATCATTCACTCAATTATTTCACTTTCATGAATGCATATCATTTTTAACGGATAAAATTGCATCGATCTATCTCAGGGTAACATTCATTATTGCGGAGGCATGTTTGCTAGCAGGCGCAGTAAGGAATGCGTATCACACCAAGTATGCTTTGTTTTTTGCTGACCAGTTTTCCTGCCAGACTTTGAGAAAGGGAGTCTTTGCAGCAGGGGCAGCATTCGTTGTCTTCACTGGCATAGTTTCAGAGTTCTATTATGTTTGCTATTCAAAGGCCAATGATGGTTTCAATACTTCATATGGTAAAGACACTGGTATCAGGATGGGAAGCTACAGCTGAGCTTACCACAAGTAACACAATATGGAGAGATAAGACTCTTTCATTCTCTAGATTGATTAGTAACTCCAGCTATTTCTGAGTTCCATTTCAAGTTTCTGGTGCTGTTTAGTTAGTTGGGCAAAGAGGAAGAGAGGGAGTCAGCATGTTATGATAGATTTGTTTCTCTGACTTCTTGTGATGGATTTTGTTTGTTTATTTTGCTGTTTACATGTATGCAACTGCTGATGATATATAATACTGCCACAGAAATTTAACTTTTTTGCATATTGAGAAAGAATTGAGCAAACGCGTTGGTGTTATGAACGAGGCAGTGCTAACTAGTGTGAAGATGTGTATGTTCTTTTTTTATTTTTCTGTTGAATCTTCTCAAGAACATGAGAGGGATCATGCATTTCAGAACAATTCTAGATTAGACCTGTTTTTAAAATTGATTCGTGATGTTGCTAAAGTTTGCAGGTGGACAGAGTACATCCCTATGTGCCCAAAAATCAATGGACGGAGTACCCTTTCAGGATCAGAGAAAATTTCCTTTTTCTTGTGTGGAACTCAAGCATGGGCTATGTGTATTATGCTTCAGTATCCGCCAAAAAGGTCTCTATCGAGAAAGGGGGGGTCGAAAGAACATATTAATTTCCGCAACCATTGGGTGACACAAGGTTCATAATTAGTTAATTTGAAACTAATTAATCATTTTTTTATTATGTTGGATTTCAAATTCAACCATGATTAGTTAATTTGACACAAGGGTCATGATTAGTTAATTTCACTGCTTACCAGCTTGATGTTTTTTTTTTGGTTGGATTTCAAATTTAATCATGTTAATTGCACAAATCCACTAGCCTGTCTACTAATAGTATGAAATTTCAATTGACCTAATAAGTTTTAATTTAATTGGTTTCATGTTAACCAGTAGAGTATTCTTATCTAATAGGATCTTGATCAAGAAGATGTATCCAGATGTATTAGCAAATTCGACAAGGGAGCCTTAATCACGTGGGGCCCACTTAGATAAACAGCCCCTTCAATGTACAAGAGTACTGGTGGATCGTTATAACAAGGAGAATTGTTTTGTTTGTGGAAGATAATATTTGAAACAAAAATGAAGGGCGAAAATCTTAGAGGAATATCCCCTGTTATCTTTAACGATTATAGTGTAATATGAATAATTTTATTATGTTCAACCCAAAGGAGCTTTGGCACAGGAGGGTGGTGTTGCTTCATTCCCAAATAACATTAAATCTGTCAACCGGTAAGTGGCTTGAATTTCCACTTTCATTTATAAATACAAAGTTCGACGAAATCTATGTAAATCCAACGAATAGCAGCTCAACACCTCACCTCTCACACAGTTCAAGTTTACCTAGATTTTATTTTAATAACTATATATATATATTCAACCAACAAAAGTAATGGATAAGCTTCCCGTTAATGCTTCAAGCTTTCCTTTACATCCCTTCTATAATATAATATTTTTCTGCACTCAATTTCATCTCTACCGAAAGCTTGTCTGCAGTGTACAGCTATCATTGTTTTGGTGCGTGGACGGAGTCCCTAATCATGTGAGCTGACCCTGTTGTGATCGAAGGGTTCTCGTAAATAGCTTTTCAAGATAAATATCATAACCCAGAGCCAACCAGACAGGGACACGTTTCACCGAGCTGGAACGTCGAAAACGATATTTTAGAGTATTATTATTATTCAATCCGTTTGGAAATTTAATTCGGCTACGACGTGGGACTGCGTGACAGGTTACCACCCAGGCACCGACACGTATACACTCCACCGACTAAGCACACCAGTTTGTTTGTTGTTGACTTTGCTTGGGGCAGGCGGTCATGGCCTGTGACGGTTTGCGTCATGCACCGAAAGTGAGAACCCCCAAAACGTCCAAACAAAAAAAATCCACCGTGTTGTACCTTGACACTCTCCCCAACATGTGTTTTAAAAGGTAAATCACGGACGGCAATGTGTTAGGTTAACCGGCTCACCTGATGGACCCGGTTGGTTTTGTTCTTTTTCGGTTTGACTCAACTCCATATTCACATTAAGATGGACTTTTCGTAGTTGAACTTTAAGTACTCATGTCCACGTACAAGTATGTGAAGAGTTTCTACTGGATAGTTAATAGGTAGAAGTAGTGTTTTAAATCTTGAAAATCATACTGTATTGTTTATGGCCGGTACCAATTATTGAGAAATTATAGTTGGGCCTTCCTATACACAGTGTTGAGAATTGTGCAATCTGAATAACAAAAAAAAATAGAGAGAAGAATAAGAACAAGAATATTCAAATTTAAGTGATTCGGCAATGTGTCTATGTTCACTGTGTATGGTAAAATTTTTTATTATAAAAAATGTCATAGGGTTACATTCATGTATATATGCCAATCCTAAACCCGTTATTTCTTAACTCCCCAAAATACCCTTTACTGTACCCAAAATGTGAACCGCTGTTTCCAACACATACTTACACATTTACTCATTTGTTTAAGCTTTTAGGTACAATGGTTGTTTAATATTGTATCGAAACGGGAGGTCTTGTGTTCTTCTCTTGGTGGTGAGTTTGCCTTAACATTTATTTGTATCCAGCATGTGGGGTTGGCGACGAGACCAACTGAGATTTAAAACCCTAGGTGGAAGATCTTTTTCCTTCTTGTCTACAGATGGTGTGTAAATATACATGTGTGTATATTTATGTATTTATTGTTCATATATTTTATTAATTTGGAAAGCTTTAATTTATATTTTTCTATTTGAGCTTGCTAACAAGCAAGCTTCATTAGATGACTTTTTAGAAGTACCGGAATCCATTCAACTCTTTCAAAATAGCTAGCGAAAGTTTACTTAAAGCTTTTACTTGACTTTACGTACATCCCGTCCGAGCCAATAATTGGGCTAAAATCCGGTCGGTCCGGTATAGGAAGAACGTTGGTCGAGTATAAATTAGAGAGTCGTCACCTGTAGCACGAATCGCACACAGGACCCTTCAGACTGCAAATAGAAAAGTCAATCAAAGCAGCAAGGAGAAGAAACTTCCATCAGAGATCGACTTCTCATGGTATCTGTGTGTGCCAGATCATTCCTTAACCGCCCTTAAAACCCTTACTTCAAATTCAAACAGAAACAAAGACTTTACTTGGCATTCTAACAGCGGAAGGAGGATGGCGTTTCGAAATCAGCAGACAACACGAGAGAGACAGAGAGTCGTTTAAGAGACGGAAGATGGGAAGAAAAGTCGTTGATTGGTCAGGATACAGGAAAGGAGAATTGGAGTGGAAGCGACGACACATAGGCAAAATCCTTGTGGGGTCCATGCCCACCACCTCTCTACGGACCCAAATCTTTTGCTGCTCTTATAAGGCTTCTCCTGTCCCGTCTCTTCCTCTCTAAATCTAAAGCTCACACTCGTCTCGTTCCTTATTCTGCTTGTCCAGGCAAGTACCCCCTCCTACTGCTACAGAGCAGAAGAGAACTTTGGATTGCTTCTCTGGGCTTATTCGCTGCGGCCGCTCGCTCTCTCCCGGACCAGCTCTCTGCTCTTTCTTTCTGTATATATTTGTCTTTGTGTATGTCTTTGGGGATGGGTTGCTTGGGGCAGAATTTGGAATTTTTGTTCCCGATTGTGTTTTTATTCGATCTTTGATCCTTAAGTTTGAACAAAGGTGGGTTGTTTTTCTTTTCAAGTTTCGAACAAAGATTTTAATCCTGGTTTTTGGGATTTTTGTTCTCCTTTTGTTTACCCTGTCGAGTCCTGGAAGAGCGGGCGGCTATTAAAGCAGCGTTCTTCACCATGGCAACATCAGGGAAAAGTAGCAGATCGAAACCGGGGGTCGATGGCGGTGGCATATCTCTGATGGCGCCGACAAACAAGGGACGTCAATGGAAGCCAGTTTTTGAAGAAGCTTCTGTGTCCCCAAGGCCTCTCAAGAAGACCCGAAGCCCAGAACGTCACGACCCATCTCATTACTCTGCTTCCTTCTCCCACCAGACAACCCCCGAGCTCCCAATCTTTCTCTCTTCTCCTTCTTTTTCTAGTGCCACGGATGGAGTTCCAGTTTCTGCTCCGTCTTCTTCCTCGCGGCTCGTGTTTCCTTTTGCCTTTGATGGCTCTCAATCAACTGAAATACCCCAACATTACAGAACGACACCTTTGCCTCTGTTCCAACCCCCACAGCAGCAGCATCAGAATCAGCAGCAAATGATCTCTTTCGCACCTAATAATCAGGGGATGGGTTACCCTCCATACTTCATGGGAGAAACTCAATCATCCCAGCATCGGCAGCAGCTTCTCCAGTATTGGAGCGATGTGCTCAATCTCAGTCCTCGTGGGCGACTGATGATGATGAACAGATTGAGCCACGATGGTGGGCCTCTGTACAGGCCTCCCGGTCCTACGGTCACCACCACCACCAAGCTCTACAGAGGAGTTAGGCAACGCCACTGGGGCAAATGGGTAGCCGAGATTCGCCTTCCTCGCAACAGGACTCGCCTTTGGCTGGGCACCTTCGACACAGCTGAAGATGCTGCATTGGCCTATGATCGCGAGGCCTTCAAGTTGAGAGGGGAGAATGCCCGCCTCAATTTCCCTGAACTTTTCCTCCGCAAGGACAAGACAGACACAGTAGCTTCGACGGCTCCAAGTTCATCGTCTTCTTCGTCTATTTCCCATGAAAATTTGAAGCCCAGTCGGTTCCCAGAGCAGCTCCAACAACCTCCAGTGGGTCTCGGTTTTGAGGATCAGCACTTGGAGATCAAGCCTACACCTCAAGGAGACAATTCCAACAATGCTCAGGATGATAGGTCTCATTTTCAGGGCAATTCTCCTTCTGCATTGGGATCGAGTGAGGTCACGGCAAGCGATGAAGCTCAGGCACCCACCCCAGCATCTGGGACAGGAGATGGCCCTTCAGTGTCTGCTGAATTGGTGTGGGGAGATTTGGAAGAAGCTTGGTTCAATGCCATACCAGCTGGATGGGGTCCTGGTAGTCCGGTTTGGGATGACCTCGACAATAGTCTTTTGCTTCAACCCCATCTTGCAATACCCAATTCCTTCCAACAGGAAGTGGACGGTATTGATCTCCAAGTGCAGCAAGACATCTCCGCGTCAGCTTCATCATCATCTTCTTCTTGTCCTATGAAGATGTTCTTTAGGAAGGATGGGAACTGATTTATTCCCCCGAACGAAGCTGAACAAGATTTGGCTTGCTGTGGATCCATACGGCATGGAAACCCCTCTCTATCTCTCTCTCTCTCTCTCACAAACACGTGCACACATTCGGACCTAGGTTTTAAAAAGAATTTTAGTTAGGCAATCCCCTCATTTTCTCTCACTGGTTGTTGATTTTTCAAAGGACAACCAGTGAGTTTTTAGTCATTTGCTTAGGAGAACAGGAACCTTTATCCCCGTTTCATTTCGTACACATTTCTTCCCCCCAAGCATCCAAATACCTTCGTCATGCTTCACTTCCTATATTCGGTCTCTCCATGCTGCACCAAGGCAACATATTTTTTAGGCCTTCCAGCAGCAATGGCTCCACTTTTGGTTTTTTTTAGACTTTAGTACAGCAGCAGTGGTAGTAGCAGCTGCGGTGTTGATTATGGTTGTTGATGTTGTTTTATAGATATAGTTGTAGCAGCTTGTTTATCATTAGACCGATGATACCGGAGACGGTTTTGTGATCTCCCCTCCATCAGTCTATCCATCTTGAGCTCTGCCAGTGATCTGTGAGAATGAAAAATGATTTGTACAGGGTCAATTGTACTGCCTCTTGTCTCTTATTAATGTAGACATAGAGGCTGGTTGATAGTGTCAAACAAGTGACTGGCAGCAATTTATATCTGTTTCTATTTTTTATGGTTTATGAGTGATATTGGATCTGTTTTAGTTATAATTCACAACAGTTCATAACAAGTATATTTTGTGCTTCTCAATCTGGCCTTCTCCATTCTTTTGTCATTGTGCAGTTTTTGAGCTACTTTTTAAGTGTCTAATTTTTCTGTTTTTAGATACATAAACATCCCCTTAACTCTGAGGCTAGCCACACAACAGCAGCATTTTAACTACTGCAGAAATTATCCATTTCAATGTTAGAAATTGAAACTGGTTACAGCCAACTTCTATTTGAACTGTGACTAAATATACTTTATCATTCTCCCTAATGCCTCCTCTTGAACGGTATCAGGACTTGCAGTATTGTCTGATGCTTCCAAAATGTGGCCTGAAATTTACTTCTCAAAGACTGCTGCTTCTTCCTATGTTGTCAAGGGGTTTTGATTACCACTGTAAGTCCATTCCTAAATATTTATATCCTGCTTGTAAGCAAACTACCTCCTGTTTGTGCTGGGTATTGATTTCAATGTGCAGTCTTTTGTACTTTGTTGATGCATACTAGAAAAACTGGTGAAGCCTGTAACATCCAAATACCACATGCAAGCCAATGAACTAGCTATGTTGTTAAAAAAAATTTTAAAAATGGGAAAAAAAATTTTGGGATTAGAAGTATATTCCTCAATGATATAAGCAGTAACTGAAGTTAGCAAAACATGTAACATAATGCATGAAACCTTTTTCGCATTGTTTATTATGTTGACTTTCAGGATATGCAATGGAGTAGACATGGATGGAGAGAGGTGGGGTCAATGGCCGTCCCATGAGATCATTGGCACATTTCTTATTGGGAAGGGCACAAAATTTATGGATAAAACAATAAAATAATCATGACGCAAAGTGTCTGTGTGGAGATAAGGTGGCCATGGATGTGGAAATCACTTGTCATTTCTTTAGAATACACTAACTTCAATGTTATGTTGTGCATATCACTATCTCTTGCACAGAATAAGAAGGAAAAAAATAATTGGTAGAGTTTGGAAGCTGGTATGATGTCAGTTCAAATTAACCTTGCACTGCCCAGGCCTTAATACCTAGTAATTAGTTGGCTGGATGTGGTCAAGGAGCAAGTTCCTTGTCAAAACCATGTTCTTCTGTTCATTTTTCTGTTCCCGTGATCCAAAATGTTCATTAAAAAAGGATTAATGTGCATACGTGATCACACCAAGTTAAAAAAAAATTGGGTGGTAGTATATCATCAAATTGGACACTAACAAGAAGGATATGGTAGCATGCAAATAATTTCGGCTTTATTTATTAACTTCTAAGTTCTATTACGGAATCAAGGCTCATCTACTTTGGAGTTTCGGAAGTCTTCCATAAAACCAGAATACTAGGAATAATTGTTCTGTTGCTTGGATGTACATGAAATTTTTGCTTCAGTTATTCCCATTGAATAGAAATGGGATGAGATATTAATGAGTTAAACTTTCTGATAATCTACCATAAGAAAGCGGGGCTCATTTCTTGGGTTATGAAACATCAGGAAGTGGTTTAAAGTCCATAGGTTTTGATGATATTTCACTGAAAATGGATGCAGTTGTATGGCCTATTACATTAAATAGCCTTCCAATTGAAAATTTTGGTGCTTCGGATGTATACAGTCGCACCCATTGTTCTCCTGCATATTTAGTTTTTGGTGAGATCTGAAGGATTAGAAAAGGTAGCAGACCCAATAGTTCAGAAAGATTAAAGACATTAAATCAGGTCCGAAATTAACATTCTTTCTATGGTCAATTGCATTTATCTCCAGAACTTAATTTACACGACTCTGGTTAGATCTAAGCTTTGGGGAAAGGAAAACTAGGTGACTTTTATGGTTTTCTGCAACAACATCCTAGACAAAACTTAGAGCTATGAGTAGAGAAAAATGTTTAGTAAATGATCTGAAAATCCTTTTGATCTAGTGTTTAATTCTTACTTGTGTTCTAATAATTAGATGACATGGAGGTAAAAAGCAGTGGAAGCAATAAGAAAGACACACTCAACAGAAGCTTAATCTTCCCCCCTTCAATTTACAATCTAATCTTGGTAGGGAGGGAGTGATTTAAGAGGAATTCTCTACAAACAGAAGATAATAGTGGTGGTATAGGTTGAAATTCATGAACGTTGGGCTAGAAGCTCTAGTTATACAAATACCTCTGAAAAAATTAGGTTGGATGATCATTATTGATATGAATACTGTTTTGGCTCAGTTATTTTGACTAACAAGGCAGAGGTTTCATGGTTTGTCATTTTAATGGGAGTTCATGTTCTTGGAAAACAATTCTTAAAAATGGGAAGTGTTGACATACAAAAGTATTAATGGCAATCTGTATATAAAACAGCTATTTCATATTTATAAGTTCTTGAAATATTGGTCTTATTTTGTACCCTAGAAATCAGAACGAATGATTACATATGTTTATTATACGTCAATTAGCATAGTCTTCAGAACTGATTTAACCTTGCAGGCTGACAACAATGAACATTCAGTAATCGTCTAGATGGAACTAGGGAAGACAAAGATAACAGAAATTCACCACTTGTACCAGGGGAAAAAAAATTACAAAAAGCTGCAAAATTAATTTTTAGTGGTGCTTTATAAAAGTATTTAAGATTTAGTTAGCAAAGTTTTGAGTTTTAACTTTTATTGCACATTTATCAAAATAATTAATTTTTAGTGTCATTTCACTGTTACAAGTGAATTCTTCCAAAAATACCCTTATACAACTTACTTCCAGAACTTGTACAAACAATAAATTGACTTGTACAAGCCATTTTAGACTTGTACAAGTTAATAAATTTGCTTGTACCTTGAATGAGTGATTTGTACAAGCCATTTGGATGAGTGATATAAGGGCATTCTTGGAATACTTGATTTGTAATAGTGAAATAGCACTAAAAATTAATTATTTTGATAAAGGTGCAGTAAAAGTTAAAACTCAAAGCTTTGCTAACTAAATCTTAAATATTTTATAAAGCACCACTAAAAATTAATTTTGCAGTTTTTAGAGGTGCTTTATCAAAATATTTAAGATTTAGTTAACAAAGTTTTGAATTTTAACTTTTATTGCACATTTATCAAAATAATTAATTTTTAATACCATTTCAATGTTACAAGTGAATTCTTCCAAAAATACCCTTATACAACTTACTTCCGGGACTTGTACAAGCCATTTTAAACTTGTACAAGTTAATAAATTAGCTTGTACCTTGAATGAGTGATTTGTACAAGCCATTAAATGAGTGATGTAAGGGCATTCTTGGAATAGTTGATTTGTAATAGTGAAATAGCATTAAAAATTAATTATTTTGATAAAGGTGCAGTAAAAGTTAAAACTCAAAGCTTTGCTAACTAAATCTTAAATATTTTGATAAAGCACCACTAAAAATTAATTTCCCCTTTTTTTCTCCCAAAAATTAATTTCCCCTTTTTTTTCCTCCCACTACGTTGAAAGAAAATGCTTCACAGCTTCATATTTGTTATATTAATAGAAGTTGCAATAGTGATAGGTAGCATTTGTACTTGGATCATGGATGGCCACCATAGGGTGATAGAATCAGTTGGTTTATGCTGGTGACATCCCTATGTACAGGGACTGATTAAGCTCAACTTTGACAGGTACATGAATAAGGATTGAAAAAAGAGAATCTAGGGAATCTTCTTAGTGACTTTTTTTTTGTTGAAAACTTAGTGACTCTCTTGGTAGACTATTTGTAGGAGACCTCCATTTAAAATTTCCTTACTTATTTGGGAAAAAGAAGAGAATATATGAAAGAGATTTGATTATTTTCTTCTTTCTCTTCTTTTATTTGATTTAATTTGTATTTTTGATTGAGAGATAGAAAGCTGCTTGATAATGACCATTTTACCTGAACCTTTTTGGTCATGGGATTTGGACCTAGGTCTGTTGGTTTTCCACAACCAGGCATCTCTATAAAAAGATAAATTTCAAAAACTTGTTCTGTTTTTCTGTCATGCTATTTTTATAACCATAATTTTTTTTTATTTACTTACAAATTTTGAAATATTTGTAGCTTTGAGACTTTTCAAATTTTAGAATCAAATCTTATATAGGTAATCTTAAAAATCACCATATATATATATACTGATTCCTAACTTATGATATCAGTTATACACAATTTTTGGGTATATACTATTTATTAATGTTTCAATAAAAATATATTTATAGTTTTCATTCTATGGCTCTGTTTTGCCCTATTTTTTTCTGCCAAAATTGTATTCAACTTAGATCCCATAATGCTTTTTTGATAGAATTCATAAAAAATAAAGCATAAAAATGTATTGCAAAACTTATGGCAGATGTAGACTAGTGTGGCATAACCCTTTTTTTAATATTTACCTTTTTCTTTAAACGAAGAAACTATATTTAACAGTTAGCCTTAGAAAAATGTCTGTGCTTTGCTGAAAGTGCCAGTGAAAAGATTTGCATCAGCTGGCACTCTCTGTGACATCCTATTTTGAACAGGATCAAGGTGCCTTGGAGAATAAGATCTTTAATTGCTGATTTAATAGTTACATTTTGTGACATGAAGCGGCCAAAGATCACATTGCTAACCCTTGGCTGGTATGCTGGGATGTCCAAAGGCTGTTTGGCAGAATTAGAAGGACAGGGAAAAAGGTATTGCAGGTGTTTCAAAAGGAATATTTTAACTCAATAAATTTGCAAAACAGTATCCAACATCCTCTCATAGTATTCTGAGGGAGAGATGTTCTGTTCTGCACAAGGATGTTTGGTTCTGAGGCAGTATATTTCAGGCCAAGTTTCTCCCAGTTTGTCTTTTCATGCTTGTTAATTCAAGTCCTTTCTCTGGGGAGAAAGAACGAAAACATGCCAATGCATTATTGATTCTGAAAACAGATTTCTATAATCAGAGTTGTTTTGTTGGTGATTCTTCCAGTGTCAAAGACCAAACTCTGCATTTGCTTCTGCCCTGTTCCTTAATCTAATACAAGTAGTACAAATCACATGCAGACCCTAAAGCACTCATAGAGATGTTACATTGATATGTCTCCTTGGCTTTGTTGAAACTGCCAAATGCTCTCAATGTCTACTATTTTTATTAAGAAATGATTCCACCCCAGATGCAAAAACATTAGGACCCTTCTTGGTAAGCACTTGGCGGGTACGTGTTTTGCGAGGAAAAGGTTTCCTTTTGGAGGAAATTATCAAGCTGATTAGCTGTTTACCAATGGTGCTTTCTGTTAAACATCAGCCAAGATCACCTGGCTAGATTCATCAAGCTGTGGGTACTGATCATGTGTGTAGGAAATAAACCTCTTCTTTCTGTCTTTGTCGCTCTATTAAACACAGTTAGAATGACAGGAAGAGAATCTATCTTTCTCAATCTTTGTTATAGACTGTAAAATTAAGGAATTGTTGAGATAAAAGACAAAGCTAGGTGAAGAGGGGTTTGATTGATACTAGCTTACCTGTCTCAACAAAAACAGGCAAAAGGAGAATAACCTGTTATTATGTTTCATATAACTTTAGACAATTAAGCACGAGCACATCATTTCATCCTTCTTTTTTGTCCCTTTTTCTCTCAATTCTTTTCAGATGCAAACGTGAGTGTGGCATCCAAGAAACTCACAGTACCAAAACAACTCCTTTTAAGTAAAACGCCAAGCTCATCTAAACAAGGACGATGCTGTGCTGTACTTAGCATGCCAAAACCATAAACAAACACAATGCAACTTGCTTCATTGTCTAAATAAGAAGCAGGTCTATAATGACTGGGTTTTGAATCTATCATTCTCAAAAACACATCTAGTTTTGAATTATTACAGATGAATAAATAGAAAATAAGAAGCAGGTCTATAATGACTCAAAACTCTTCTCACTTCTCAATTAGTTTAAAGACTTTGAGCTTAACCAGGCTGTTGGGAATCAAGCCACGTGGTCTTCCTGTCCCCTTTGTCTCTCTCTCTCTCTCTCTCTCTGTGTAATTAATTAACTTTGCTCAACGTGGGTAATTTATATTATTATTTATAAACTCTGGACTAATAATGGTGGCGTTAATGGCGGAGGTAACGGTGGAAACCGTGTAAAGCAGAGCAAAGGCATAACTGATGATCGAGCATTTACAGCCAGAAATCTATGGATTTAGAAGAGTCTCCTTGCAATTCGGCCCCAGTTGACAATGCCCCGTGAAGGAGTAGTTGAGCTTTTAACTGCGTTTTTTATTCTTTTTTTTTTTGGTACAAAAACCGAGTCAAAGACTGGCCGGGACTTAGTGGGGTTTGCGGCTGGCTCTAGTTGTCCACCACTGGTTGACTTGGGCAGAACTCACAAAGTCACAAGTCAACCGATTCGATCCATTAGGTAGACGGGGCGAACAGAACAGTCTTGACCCTTGACACTGCAACAAGCGTCGCGTTTGTGAAGTTTTAAGGCTATTTATTCCCGGCCATTACTTTATTACTGGCTGGCGTGAGTGAGGTAGCCGGCGGGTTGACGTTTTCACCGTCTCCACCGTCCCTCCGTTTTCTTCGCTTTTTCCTCTCCTTAACACACTTATTAAATAATAATCACACAGCTGCACTGCATAAGCTGCCTCCACACTCTTTCTGATTTGAGGAGACCTGTTAATATTTACTCCCAAAACTAGCAATTATTGATTTACAACGGCGTTTTTCTTTTTCTTTTTTTCCCCTGTACTTTGATGCCCAACTGGATTTTTTAGGACTTAGCTAAATCGCCTGTTCATTGGCAATTTAGCTAAATTATGATGTGTAGTGCACACAAATGAGTGTATTTAACATGTAAATTAGTGCATCCAAAATTACCTATAACAGAGTAACTTATGATTCTTTTTGAGAGAAAAAAAAACATATTGTATCTTACACATTAAAAAAAAAAATTGTGTCTCAGCGTATAAATCGGTGCATCAAAAATCAAATCTATACTATATTTAATGCGAGAAGGTTTCTGGGGAAGCGTGCTAAGATCCATGCACAAGTTCTCAAAAAAGCCCATACCGTACGTTGTTAAGGTTTTATTAACATAGGGTTTCAATAGTCATACCCTACCTCTTTGTTCAAAACTCAGACAGTTACAAAACCGTTCCCTTTCTCCATGCACATTACTGCACGTGCACCCCTGCTAGTCACTTATAACTTGTGTGTCAAACATGTAAACTGGTACATCTAAAATCACATGTGACGACTAAGCGATTTTACTTATAAGTGCGTCTTATACATAGAGAGAGTGTCCAACATATAAATTAGTATATCTACAGTTTTAAGTATATTAGAATAACCGTTGGATGGTGTGACCATCCCATGATGAGACATGCAAACCACTAACTCCCTGCATTAATAAAATGGTGGCAAAACAGTTGAACTTACTAATCAATTAATCCTACGGACTGCACCGTCAGCGTCGCTATTGACAGCAGCGGACCTCAAACTTGGCCCAAACCAGGCCCAAAGTGGTCACCTTGAGCAGCCATGGAGGTAGCATCAAGGAAGGAATCATTCTTTCTCTCGAGTCTTGGACTTATCCTCTGATACCCTAATGATCTCATTACCTGCAACCCCCCACATGATGACCTATGAGCTTGGCATTAGGCAGCTTGGATTACTGAACCGGAGGCCAACTCCTCCCAAATTTTCCCTTTAAAAAAATCACGTAGGCTTGGGTAAGAAACAGTTGAAGATAATAAACAAACAGGGGATAGAAAGAGAAAGGGAAGGGAGAAGGAGCAGATAGAGAGAGAGAGAAGCAGTGAAGAGTTGAGGTCGTTTCGTTTCTTTTGTGTCATTTTCTTTTATTTTCACTCGCGTGTCGCGTCCAGATCTACAAATAAACCCCAAAAAAAGAAAAAAAAAACGCAAAAAGAGAGAAGCATGAACGACACCATCACCAACGACTACAACAAGGGCAAGACCAAGGCTGTCTTTGCACGAACTGCATAGGGCTTCGTTCCTTTATCTGTTCTCTCTCTCTATCTCCGACTCTCTTTACAAATCATCGGATCTGAGTCCCAAGTACGAGCCACAGAGATCGATTGAATTGAATCCTCGGATCTCTTCAAATTCCGATTAGATTTTAGATTTTGATCGGATCGAAGCGTGTTCCTGATTCGGGCATTCGCATTCTGATGGGAATGCCCGAACGATGACCAGAGCCGGGGACGAGGAAGAAGAGGAGGAGTGCTTTTACGAATCTCTCGATCGTATCCTCTCTTCTTCGTCTTCTTCCACTTCCGCTTCCGAGGACGACGACGCCAATTCTCCTAATTATGCTTCCGACCGTCTCCCGGTTCCCAGATTCCCCATGTCTCTCTCCAAGTACGATATCTGGATTTCCGAGCCCTCCTCCATTGAAGAGCGCCGGAAACGGCTCCTCCGTGAGATGGGCCTTGCCGGCGACCGCTCTCTTTCCCGACTGAAATCCACTGTCACTGCCGCCGACGATAACGGGAAAGACCGAGGCGGCATTATGGACGGTGACTTTGGGAGATCTATTTTTTCTGATAGTCTTCCGACTCAGCATCAGCGAGGGAACTCTGAGGATGTCTCCATTTCTGACATCGTGCGGTCTAAGTCTGATGGTGATGCTGATCGTGACTCCTCTTTGTGCCGGCCACCTCACGATCACTGTAATTCCTCCACTTCTTCTTGTATTCATTCAATTCGTTCTATTCATTCGGTCGCGGAGATCGGTTCGTCTGTAAATAACCATCTTGTCGTTAAACAACGAAGCAACGGAAGTAGTGGATCTCCCACTGCTAACGCTTCTTCTCCGAATAAGCCTCCTACCGGGAAGTCCTCAAGGAGGGTGGAAGAGGAGATCAGGAGCGACTCCACAGCTTTGAACCCGAAGCCTGACTCGAATTCGTCACCCGTTCTGGGCAATGCCAGTGGTGGGGAATTCGATGAGGATTTGAACTGTAACGGAATTGTCGAGGTCCCTGATCAGGTTTGCACCATTAAGAATCTGGACAATGGCGAGCAGTTTGTTGTTAATGAGTTCCGAGAGGATGGTATGTGGGACAAGCTTAAGGAAGTTGTGACGGGACGACAGCTTACAATGGAGGAATTTCAGATGTCCGTTGGGCATTCACCGATTGTCCAGGAATTGATGCGGAGGCAAAATGTAGAGGAATCGAACCGTAAAAGAGACGACCCGTACCAAAATGGGAATGGTAGTGTTGGCAGTGGATCAAAGCCAAAGAAGAAAGGCGGCTGGTTCAAGAGCATAAAGAATGTTGCCGGTACAGTAGCTGGTCATAAGGAGAGGCGGAGCAGTGATGATAAAGATACATCATCGGACAAAGGTGGGAGAAGGTCGAGCTCTGCAACTGATGACAGCCAGGATATCTCATTTCACGGCCCTGAGAGGGTTAGAGTTCGGCAGTATGGAAAGTCTTTCAAAGAGCTTACATCGCTCTACAAGAGCCAAGAGATACAGGCCCATAATGGATCCATATGGACCATCAAGTTCAGCTTGGATGGCAGGTATCTTGCGAGTGCTGGAGAAGACTGCATAATTCACATCTGGCAGGTCCTGGAATCAGAGAGAAAGGGTGATTTGCTGATGGAGAAGCAGGAAGATGGGTCACCAGAACCAGCATTGGCAACATTCCATGTAGACAGCCATTCAGAGAAGAAGAAGAAGAGAGCAAAGTCATCAATTAGCCGGAAATCTGTCAACTTGGACCATATTGTGGTGCCGGAGACTGTTTTTTCGCTTTCAGAAAAACCCATTTACTCCTTCCAAGGGCATCTTGATGACGTGCTTGACCTCTCATGGTCCAAGTCTGAGGTTAGTTGCTATCTCATACAATGATTATTTTCATTTCATTTCTAGCATTCCTTACTTTGTGCATGAGGATTAGGTTTGAATTTCTCAATTTAATCTTCATCTATCATCCTCCTTTATTGTCTTTCTGGGGAAATAGAGTTGATTAGATCATTTTAAGTGAGAATGAGTCGTTGATAATTCAATAAGCTGGAACCAGCGTCTTAAGCCACCTCAGTGATCACCACACACATGCCGGAAATAAGATCTCAGGATATTTCTTGTGGGATTCCAGAAATGGAGAAGTACTTGTAATGCTTGTAAACAATTTATATGATGAGATTAAGGGGGAACAAAATGTACAATGAGATTTGTTGAAGTTAATAAATTTAGGTAGTCTCCTTGCAAAATATGATCATAGAAGTTTCTGTATGTTAAATGATGCAAAATCATTTATTTCAGATACTTCTTCCCTTGGCAACCACCCATAACCAACTATTTTGCTTTTATGGTTAAAGTCAGCATTTCTTGTTTCCCACTTTTAAATCCCTGTACAATATAGGGTTATTGTCATTCAAGTCTGACAATTATAATGTTTTTACTAGATTCTGGGGAAATGAGATTAATTTTTCTGCCATTCTCGTTACCCATGTGCACCTCTGAACGTGACCCATACTTTAAAAGATATCAAAACTCTATGTATAATTGACGTTGTGAGAAATGCTTGGGTATACATTTCTATATGAGTGGACTCAAGGCCAAAATTATTATTTATGTTTTTATATTATTGTCAACAGTTGTTTAGGGTGGCCACAAGAACCTGGAAAAAGTCTTTTTTAAGATGGAAAGGAAAATTTAAGGTTAATTTTCCACTATTTTCTCAAAATTTAGGACATGCTTAATAGCGTTATGGGCCAAAGTAAATGTGATTTAAGTAGTTAGAAAATTTTTCAAAGCCTAATGCAGTAATGGAGGGACTATATATGAGGGATCTATATTTGTTGATCCAAGCAGTTGTGTTATGGCTTGGCTATTGCAGCTGTGGCATATACCCAATGGAATATAAGGGCCTTAGATAGCTGTCCTTAATGATATGGTCAAATATTTTTAATCCAAGTAGATATTGTAGTTTCAAATTTAATTGATGTAACAGGTTTTACCACGTAAAAGCTTCTATGGAATTTGATTTCCTGGAAAAGAGGTTTGGTTTGGCTACTTATTATTTATTATTTGGTTAGAGAGTTGATAAGAGTGTCAAAAATGTGTGATGTTTTCTCTTTTGTTTTATTGAATGGAAAAATGTCAAAAAAGCTGGTGGTGGTCATTCCGTAGCTTGTAGGTGGTGGTGCTGTTACTGGAGGAGGTGACATTAGTGTTCTAACTAGATATGATGGTAATGGTGTTGGTATTATTGTTTGAGGTGATAGCCTTGCTGTATGTTATGATAGTGGTGCTGTTATCATTGATGATGGTTGAACAACTGATGCCATCATGAAATTTCGTGGTGGCATTATTATAAATGGAGGTCGTGGTGTTGGTGGTGAGCCAGCATTGAAGCTAGTAGCTATGGCATTGCTGTTGTGATGGCACTGGACAATTCATGATTGAAATGTGGAAGTGATATCATTTTTTAAGATGGTTTTTGTGTCAGATGGTGGCCATGACAGTGTCATCACCAAAGGAGGTAATGGCATTATGGTTGGAGTTGTACTATTGCAGAGGTGATATTCATGTTGTAATTGATGGTGTTAGTGTTGTTAATACTACTGATGGTGGTGATGGTACTGTTATCGGAGATAAATACAAATACAAAGGAAGGAACTTAAGAGGTGTTGGATCTAGAATGATGGTATATTGGTTTTTGGATCTTGTAACTTTATCTTGGGCTAGACCTTCAAACTTCCATAAGCATCTAAAAGCGTTGATTTGTTGTGGTTTGGTAGCTTGTTTAGTTGTTTTTCTAACAAACTCAGGTTCGTCTATTGATATTGGTTGTGGTCAAAATACAATTAGCAAAAAAAGGTGTTGGATTATGTTTGGGATCTAAAGGAAAATAAATTATGTCATGATTTATTGAAGTAGAAATAAGATTAGATTTCTGAATATTCAGTGTAAAAATTAAAAAGTTGGATATTACACCAGAGAGCTAGGTAAAGTTTTCATCAAAAGCAATCATTCAGGAACCTCTCAAAATGCAAAGAGAAAATTATTTTTTCTGCATAGTATTTTAAATGATATTTACTATCTTATTTCTATTTTTGAAGGTCGCTCTTTCTCCATTTGTTATCTTGGTGATGCATCATGTATAACTTTTTAGTGGAGACGTGCATGACTATGATTTGAAAACCTTAATTGAAAAAATGAGTCATTGGTGACCCTGAGATTTATTCTTTGAAGGATGAATGAAGATTCACATTGCAAAGAAAGTCTATGTTCTAACTCCCATTGTTGAACAAGTGATGGAAGACTCGGGACATGTTCAATGGCATTAATCAAAATAACAGTGCAATATTGCTGACTTTAAGCAAAAACCATTACTTAGGATGATGGCCAAAACTTAAGGAACAGATCAGTATCGAGATTGAAAAGTGAAATACATTTGCCCTGCTGACTTTTAACAAAAAATGTTACTTAGGATGATAGCCAAAGCCTAAGGCACAGATCACTATCGAGATTGAAAATGAAATACATTTGCTTTGCTGAAATCTAACATAAGAACATCAAGATTTGAGGGAAGACAAATTGGCAGTCATTAATTTCAAAATATGATTAGCCATAACAAAGATAGATGGCTATAAAATTGGATAAAATTTTGCTTGAACACTGATTGGATGGGGCAGTAACAAACTTTACCACAAATTTACCGCCCCCCGGCAGCCCCACCATCACATTTGGAAGGTTCTTTATTTGGAAGTTCTTGGGTTTCCACAAATGAATCACTATGCCCAAGAAAAAATGGAACAAAAACTTTCTTCATTTTTTGACTGGATTCTAGATTCAAAAAAGTTTCCAAAGCTTTATTTGTCCTTATCAAGCTCAATATCTTGTAATTTAGATATGAATTGAAAGAAGTTATGGTTAAATTGAATGATGAATTTCTTATTTAAACCTATGTTACAGAATGTTGGGCAACCAAAAAAAAAAAAATACACATGTTCAAAAGATGAGTGTTATCGGGATGAGAATGCTAAGACGGACATGTGACAAAAAATAGAAAAGACAAAGTAAGAACCGAAGATATTCGAAAGTAGTTCGGCATAGCATGCATGGGGAAAATTTTGAGTTAGTTTGGAAATATAAAGTGGATATTTTGAGATACACCTGTAAGAAGGTATGAGTGGATGCATATCGAAGGGCCTAAGAGATCAGAAGAAGACCTAAAAAGACATGGAAGGAGTTAATAAAATATTGCTTACATAAACATAACTTAACTAAAGATATGATTTTTGATAGAGTGGGATGGAGATCAAGATTTGTGTCACCAACCCCAGAGAACTGGCTTATGTTGATGATGATGACGTTTAAGAGTTCTAATTGGTTGGAAAAGCTAGTTTATGAACCTGATCACATTTTATGATTTGGTGGTTTTATCGAAAATTTCTGGTCCATAAAATGTTTAGATGTCCAATAGTTTACCAGAGATAACAGGAATTTCATGCCTTACAATTGTCTACCTTTTGTTGCTGTTCTTGGGAGGCTGCAGTTTTTGTTTCATGACTGGTTTTTTCCTTTTGAAGTCACCGGGTTTTAGTTTTATTTTTGTGGTGCTTTGGCCTTTGTCACCTCTGTCTGTGTTAGTCACTACTCGTAGGTGCATAACTGAATATTGGTGGTTCATTTTATTACATATTTTATCTGCCTGGATCCCACATCTTGTAGGATCTTTGTCTCTGTTTTTATTTGGATGAATTTTCATTACTTGTAAAAAAAAAAAAAAAAAACAGTTTACCATGTGTTTTAGTTTGAGAAATCGTTGCTTGAATTAAGAGTGGAAGGAATTCCTTATTCTAAATTTCAGTCGTTTGATTTTTAAAATACCATCCAACCGATTCCTTCTATATATTCTAGACTTCAGAGGATCTGTTTACAATTCCGTGAAATTCATGATACTGTTTTCTGCATCAGAAAGACCAATTCCTAGTATCATGCCTGATGACTATGTGACCCCTTAAATGCATTTGTTTGTTTATTACAGAAAGCTTAGATTTGGCAGCTCAAATATATGGAATAAAAGGCTCCTAAATTCAAGAGAAGAGATTGAATATTAGTGGTCTACATATTAGACATCATTAAATTCTGTTAATAAGCAGAAGAATGGAAGTATGTGTCAGTGATACATTCTAACTAAAAACGCTGCATGGTCTTAGACGTGAATTTTGACCACTGCATCAACTAAAGATGGCTGCGACTGCGAGTTTTGCTTTTGTAAGCTTGAAGGAGGCATGTAATGATTTTGTGGTTCATTACTACTATTTTTAAGTGGTGCAATACTCTTATTGTTCAGTTCAACAAAATGGCTGCAAGTATTTTCAGTGATCTCATAAGGGGATTGTATATGTTTTATCTACTTAGAAGTTTTTATGCAACTTTATGGTGATGGGTTTGCCATTTTTTGTTTGGTTGTTTTATGCAACTTTATTGTTATGGGTTGCTATATTTGCTCATCTATGTTCATTTTTGTTGATTAAAACTTTTGATATGCAAATATTTTGAAATCAATAGAAAAAACAAGAAGTAACTTCACAAAAATATACGTGGTTTGGCTGTGCCTGCATCCACGAGAGAGAAGGAAGTTTTCCAATCTATTAAAATAAATTAGGGTTACAACTTATGTTTCCAATCCCCAATTATAATCCTAACCTGGTAAATTAGGAAAAATCTCCAATGTACCCCTGCATTCCCCCAACCTATGGTTTGACCTGGCACAAACCAGGTCTACCATCAAGGGAGGGACCTCTTCCCGTGGGTGGAGTGAAGGCCATCCCCCTTTGAACCCAAAGATTAGTGTAAATAATTTTTGCTGAATATGAGTTACTCTCTCTACCATTTTGTATTATTTTTTGTTCATAGCTTATTTCACAAAGCTGTGTATGTATACCCTGGTTAAAATATAGATCCTTTCTTAGAATCAGACTATAAATTTTCTGATTACATAAATGTTTTTTCAATATATATGATATGATGGTGTACTTTCATTTCCAGTATTTGCTCTCATCCTCGATGGACAAAACAGTAAGGTTATGGCACATGTCTAGCAATTCTTGCTTGAAGGTGTTTTCACATAGTGATTATGGTAAGTTTCAGATGATCACTAGACTACATTTTTATGCGTATTTTGCTTCTTCACCATCCAAATGGTGCCTTCTGTAAAATGTTATCGTTTCTCAGTTTGTGATTTTTCTCATTGGCTAATTACATCACTGTTGTTTGAACTTGCCATTTGTCCCAGTAACTTGCATCCAGTTTAATCCTGTTGATGATAGATACTTCATTAGTGGATCATTAGATGCTAAGGTTCGAATATGGAGCATACCAGATCGTCAAGTTGTTGATTGGAATGATTTACATGAGATGGTCACTGCTGCCTGCTATACACCTGATGGCCAGGTCAGTTCACATCTCATGAGTTGTCTTCATTAATTGTTTAATACTTTTAAGTACAGTTACACCAAGAAAATTTATTTTTGTGCTATAGTCTTTGGTTCAAGGATTTCTATTTTTTGACTTTTGAAGGGTGCATTAGTTGGTTCATACAAAGGGAGTTGCCGTTTATATAACACCTCTGGTATGACTATAAAATCTCTTTTCTGTTTGTAATTATTGGTGTCTTCTTGTGCTGATTTTATGTTATGTCCTTGGATGCTTCATTCAAAACCATGTTACGCTGTTCTTTTGAAGAAAAAGAAAAAGAAAATTGTATTTAGTGATTCCCCTTTTTGAAATATTACTTTTCACAAGAGTAGACTGATCGTAGCTATTCTGCTCCAGATATCATTGTTTGATCATAAGGTGAGTGTATAAATTCAATTTGTCCCATTGTCTCATATTTCAGAAAATAAGCTGCACCAAAAGCGTCAGATTGATCTACAAAACAAGAAAAAGAAATCCCATCTGAAGAAAATCACTGGCTTCGAGGTAATAAACTTTCCATACCATACATGCTTCTTCAGATATGCTACTGCTTGTTCTTGTGTAAGTGTTTTATCCTTTTGATATTTAATGATATTATATTATATTGAAAATGGATTTGTTTTGTTTTTCTCTTCTTTGAGCTCCAAGTTCGCATGGGCATAATAAAATAAAGAATTTATAAAGAGGAAAATATGATCGGAAAAAGGAGTAGGATATGGACAATCAATCTTTGAAATTATGCTTGTGGGATTGATCCATGGGACTTTTGCATGTGTGTGCGTGTGTGGATAACCAGTGTACTGATTAGAAAACACGCATGCAGAGCGAAAGGAAACATCAAATGAGAAAAGATTTCCGTTTTTTTAAATTCAAGTTTAAGATTGCAAAACTTAAGCAGAGTGAGAGGAGTTCATCAGTTTGGGTTTCTTAATTGTCCACATGTCTCAAGCGTTTCATGGTTTTCATTTGCTGAGCAGTTTCATTAAACAGTTTTCCCCAGGAAGTTCTTCGGAAGTGCTTATTACATCTGCAGATTCAAGAATTCGAGTCATTGATGGTGATGATCTAGTTCACAAATTCAAAGGTAGACTGCGTTTTCATTGTCATCATCATTTTCTAGAGCTATGTTGAAGTTCTTTGACATGCTTTTTAAATAAATTTAACAATGCAAAACAGGATCATTTGTAAACTCAAGGCTCTCACTTATAATCTTTGATTATTGTCCATTTCTTATATGACATATCTTCAGCTGGTATTTAATGCTACAGAAACTTGCCCACTTTCAAATTGATTGAACTTTATAGTGAGCTCAGTTGGAGACCTTTCATATGTTTAATTAACTATTCACCATGCAAAAACTCTTTACCTTTTCAATGTAGTGAGACACGGATTGTCATTAACTGCAATTTCTGGACATGTGTCTCATTTATAGTTGATTAATGACCCAACAGTGGGTGGGCGTCACCTATTAGTGTTCCAAGGCCAGAAAGCAGAATGATCATATGATTGTTTACAATTTCCAGAATTTTTACCATGTGATTTTTTTTGTGAATTTTCCACAGTCCAAATGGAGTAATACTGATTCTGATATCATCTGTTGATGTTTACCTTTATCTTTCAATATTTCTTCTGTTGACCTGTTAAGGGATGATTCCTTGTCCTCCACATGGCAGCCACATTTCAACATACAACCTTAATGAAGTCCAAGCTTTAGGTATTATGTTTTCAGCATTTTCCCTCATATTAGGTAATTCTATTTTAAGTTTGTTTAGGCATGGTCATTATAATCATCCTCAAAGCCTTACCGTACTTGTTGGAATAGATGGTAGGAATTTGATTTCTTCAGCAACCCTATCAATGTTGAGTATTGAGACCATTATTTTCTCTCTGTCTCTGTGTTCTTATTTGTCATCCCCTGTCTCTTCATAACCATTTCAGGTACATGATTCATGCTGCTCTCTTTTGAAATTTTCTTTTTCGTTTGCTTGTAAAATGCTCAATCACCCAGCTCTAATTATACAAGCAACTTCAACTTTGTCTCCACCTCTTGTCCATAATCGATTCAAGATGATCCAATTGATTGCTTTTACATCCTGATTACCATTATTGGAATTCACAATAGTTCTGAATGCAGCCTGCATACGTTATGTAACAGGCTAAAATATTATCCAATCCTTCTTATTGTAGTATTAGCTTGTAGGCTACCTTAATGTTTCAAATATCCTGATATCACAATAATGAATTAAAGACAAGCTGCAGATGCTTGTAAAATGTTTCTCTCAATACCCAAGGTGTACGTATAACTTTTAACCAGTAGCAAATTCAGCACGAGAATATCAAGGATAGTTACGCAATAAAAGAAAAAAGCCTAATTCTGAAAAAGAATTAAAACTTTCCTTTTGGGAGGATGAGAATAAAAGTTTGCTCAAGTATTTTTCTTTTGCTGTTACTGAATGGGTAGTGTCAAACTTTTGTAAGCCTTGTATTCTGCAGTTGTCATATCTTCTTCTTTTTTTAAGCCTGCAAAACACTTCATAAGTTTCTTTATTTCATTCAAGATCTTTTTATCCTGTTGAAAACATTTCATTGAACATCGATAGTCAGGATCCTTTGTTTCATTTGATCTGTTTAGATGATTTGAGTGATCCATACCTGATTTGAGTTTTGTGCTGTTGAGAAGAAACTCCATTCCAATTGAAAATGGGGAACTGTTAGATTTGAACGATCCTTGTAATTGATTGCGTGCTCTATAGTAGTTGAAGCCTTACATCTGTCGCTTATTCCCTAATATCCCAAGAGAAAAGAAAAATAAAGATAGACCAATTATACTACATTTGCTTCACAAAATCAGTGACTCAATTCAACTTTCATGCTTGAACGGGTTCTCATTTATAATGCATGTTTGGGAATTTGTGACAATGGATCCCTTTTAACGGTTTTGGCTTGTAATTGTTTATCTGAGATTCTCATTTATTTCCAGTTAGTTTATCTGATAGCAGGCTAGTTTCGTATAGAGCAGGCTAGTTTCGTGATTCTCATTTATTTCCAGTTAGTTTATCTGAGAAACTTGGACACATTTCATTCATACAACAAATGGATATGTTCCTTCAAAATCCTTTATATGGTTTGGGAATGCAAAGACCAAAAAATATCTTCCAATACTCTTCTGTGCTGATATAAGCATATAAGTTATCAAGATTTTGACAAATTTGATAGGGTAAGTTGGTATTATGTTTGGCAGGGTTTCGTAACACAAACAGCCAGATATCAGCTTCGTTAGCAGCGAATGGGAAGTATGTGGTTTGTGCAAGTGAGGACTCATACGTGTATGTGTGGAACCATGAGGTTGATTCTCGACCTAGCAGAAGCAAAGGTGTTGCTGTCACACGTGCTTACGAGAATTTTCACTGTCAAGATGTATCAGTGGCTGTTCCTTGGCCTGGCATGGTTAGCACCTGGGGGATGCTGGATGGTTGTAACAGGGAACAAGATGGACTTGACCATGGTGATGTGGTGTCCATGGCCAACCATCCACCTAGCCCGGTCGAGGAGACAGGGCAGGCCAATTCACCATTGGCACTGGGTTGCACCAATAGCCCTCTGTATGGTACCATTTCATGTGCAAACAACAGCTATATCTCTGACAGAATTGCAGCAACATGGCCTGAAGAAAAGCTTCTTGTGGCCAGTAAGAACCGTAGTCCCCGGACCAGTGTGGACTTATCCAATGGGGCAATGCAAGGTAAGTCAGCATGGTGCATGGTGATTGTAACCGGAGGCCTTAAGGGTGAAATCAGAACTTTCCAAAATTTTGGATTTCCAGTTCGGATTTGAGAGCTCTTGGAAAGAAAAAAAAAACTGGGCACAGAGAGTATAGAGCTTGGTAACCAATAGATTGTTTTTAGTGCTATGTCCCAGTAAACTCAAGACCCCAGTTGCCACTTGGTGTATAGATTATGTACGGTGAGTGAGGTTTGTAATATTGGCTGGTTCCTTCCCTTGTTCGCATATGCAAGTAACCATAGATGATAGAACCACACATTTGATTTAGAAGCCCCCCAAAGGTTTGTGTAATCGGGAACTGTAGAGCAAAAGAGCATGCTAAAAGAAATTGGATTTTAAAAGATTCTTTTACCGTTTTATGAAGTTACACTCTTCTATCCGTGAAGCTGGATGGAGAACTTGCGTCTTTCAGAATCACATGTAAGAAGAAAGGAGCTTATATGGTTTCTTCCAGTTTTTTATACCATGTAAACAAGAAGAAAGAAATGCATTAACGTTCGTCACCTAAAAGATAGCAGGAGGGAAGATAAAGAGAAGGTTTTGGCAAAAAAAATTGGAAATTGGACCTTTAGGATAACCGGGAAAATTAAGTAAAAAAAAAAAAAAGCAATTTAAAAACAAAAATAAGTTTAAATTTGTTTTTATGATTTTGGAAATTAGAAATAAGTGAAGAGAAAACCCATTTTGTTACAATTTGTTAACATCAATTTTGACCTTAAAAATCTGTGAGAATGCGTTTGATAAACATTTTGGGTTTTATAAAACTAGAAAAACAATAACACGCTCGCAACTTGAATCCAGTGTGAATCCAGTCTGATAAGTCGACGCAAAGCTATCACATTCACAACACATTGATCAAAGCTTAATGATGTATTAGAAAAATTGAGCAGCTGCTGTTTTTAGACCAGGACTGAACTGGCTGCTGTTTTTAGGAATAGGACTGAACAGGCTGAATAAAAGAAAATGACTATTCAGACCTTTGACCGGATTTCCTTATAATTTGGTTTGAATCTTGGTGTAATTTGGATCTAAAGCTGTGTGGACAGGAACAATCTGCTCAAAACTAGATGATATCGTATGTAATGCTTCATTGCATTGCAAACTGTTATGATCATGAGATGCTACTATGTGGCCTCACTATTTTTTCAAGTGGAACCCACCTGATACAGTTATAAAAATGAAAAAAAAAAAACTACCATGAGATGCTCCACATGGCAGCATCTCACGGCCATAGTAGTCTGCAATACACAGACCATGTCATTTTGCCAAAACCAATATGGAATCGATTTGAACTTGGTCCGGTTCTAAAACATTAATGTTTCCAGCTGACAAAATCCGTTATGAATTGTACAATGGTTTGTTACCCAAAAAAAAAATTGTACAATGGTTAGTTGGGGTGGGTTAAAATATCATCCATCCAATTCCCTCCCCTCTAGAAAGTCTCCACGTCACAAAAATAAAAGTCAGTTCACACAGACAACTGAACTTGGCGAAGCAGATCCAACAACGGACAACTCGTCGATTGTTAGGACGAGTTTTTCACACTCAGTAGCTCGGCCGTTTCGTCAAGAAAACTTGGATTGCTTGCACTTAGGGAATCGACCAATTCACTTGAAAATCTGATGAGAGCACGCTGATTTCAAGAATGGGAAGTCTAAAATTTTATGATTTGAGCTTGTTAGCTGCAACAATCTCATAAAGTATCTTCTTCTTCTTCGCAGCAGTTTTTCTCTCTACATCTGGGCGTAATGTATCTGATGAACTTAGCTGGGTTTTGGATATGATTCCCGAGGTTTGGTGGGTGACAATGTAGCATCTTCTTCTATCCACAGCAAAGCTCATCCATGGATTCAATTGAAACATAAACAGCATACCAAAGAGAACACATGATTGATCTCCTCAACTGAGACCCTGATTAATTAAGCGAAATCAGCTAATATTTCAATTGACAATAAAAAATATGTATCTCACAGGAAAACGAGAGTTTTAGCAGAAACTAAAAAAACTTTGAACCAAACCAGTAATCACATCCAATCAACCAAGCTGTAGGAGACCCCTTTCTATCTGAATCTACAGTGAAGAACTCAACCCCTTCTTAATTATCAGAAGAAAAAAAAAAGAACTCAACCCCTTCTTTACATTTATGGTAATCCGAATAAAAATAAGAGAGAACAGATCCTGAAGCCTAAACTAAAAACCACAGCTTCAAACAGTTCTATCCCTCCCAGTGAAACATCGATCGATCTCAACACAGCAACAGATACATCATCACACTCTTTACTACTTAAAAGAACCGATTACCTAAATATATATATATATACGAAAATGGAGTGCTTCGGAATGTAGAATATATCAAGAGAGATTTAAGATGCATGAACCTTCACAAGCACACAGATTCACATCAAAAAAGAGACAAACCCTGCTTAATGAACTACTTCCCGTTTGGTTTGTCCCCAAACTCGTCCCACGTTTGCTTGAGATCCGTGGAAACTAATGTTGCGAAATCGTCCCAGTTCCAGGTGCTCGTCGAATCCAAAAAGTTGTTACTCGTGGGTAACTGCCACTGCGGCGTAATACCGCTGCTGGTGATGACGGGATCGACTACAGTTTCGGTCTCGCCACCGTAGTTATAGCCCTCCGATGGTGAAAAGGAGGCGGTGACTGAAGAGGAAGCGTTGTCAAAAGAGATTGAGCTTGTGAAGGGAAATTCAGAGATTGAAGGTAGAGGTAGAGATAAGGTTGAATCCAGGAAGGAGTTGTTGTTGCTGTTGATAGAAGAATCTGGGTGTAACGATGGTGGTAAAGAAGATGGTGTGTGCAGCAGGGCGCGGTACACCATTTCGGAGATGTTCTTGCTATCCCCAAGTGCAAAAGGTAGATGCTGAAACTGCTGGCGGGATTGAATTTCGATGTTGGTATCACGTCCATGATGATTGACCTGGTTGTTTATGGTGGTGGAGGTTTTGGCCGTCTTGACGCGCTTATTCTTTCGTCCACCACCAACAGGAACGTTTCGAAGCGTACCTCCTTTGGTCCAGTGCCTCCTACATGTCTTGCAGAAATGGCGGGGCTGCGACCTGTTGTAGTTGTTGTAGTAACAGAACTTTGTGTTTGTAGAATCACACCTTGGGCAATTTAGAGGCTCTTGTTGTTGTTGCTGCTGCTGGTGTCTCACTTTCACTTGAGGAGGGTTTGGGAGCTCCAAAGCCCCCACCTGCAACAAGGTCTTTTCCCAATCCAGTTGGAGCCCATTACAGGAAACTTGTTTCGAACTCAAACCCATCTTTACTGTAACAAACTTGTAAAGAAGAACAAGACCAAACCCAGAAAAAACAGATACCCTAAATTCTTTTCCAAAAGAAAAAAAAAATGGAAGTAATTAACAAACTAGCCTTTGGATAAAGGTGCAAGAAGGCAGATGAATTTGAAGAAGAGAAGGAAGATTAGATTTTTGAGCTTGACCCAGAGAGCTTCTTGCTCAGGCTGGACGGATTCTGATCCAACAAAATGCTTGAGCAGCTGATGAGAACTGAGCATTTCTAGAATCTTTCTATCTAATCTAAGCACCCCCTACCTGTAAAGGAAGCCAAAGAATAAGAAGAATATTAGTTTAGGGATCAAGTTACTGAATCGAATGGTAGGTCAGCTCTCAACAGAGTCTTTGATTGATTTGTGTGGGGGTGTGATGGTCGGAAACTCCTTTTAAATTATAGCAAACTTTGATTGCCATCTACAGCATCTCTTTCATTCCTCTCCACAATTTTATAGGGTAGAAAGAACCTTGTTTCAAAGAAAGATAGATACTTAGGGATTAAGCTGAAGGTGGTCAGTTTGACACGTGGTTGACCCCACACGTCTCTGCTGCCTCATTATATACATGTAATATATGTATGTGCGTGGTCCTCAAGAGGGTATATATATAAGTATATGTTCATACCATGAAAAAGAAATTAGTAATTATTATTAAAGAATTAACCCAAAAGAATCCTTTTAACAGGCTAGGAAGAGGAAAAATGAAAATGAAAGCCATGAAGTTTGGGAAGGGTGGGCGTACTATTGTCTGCAGTCGTAGTCCATCGTCTGACGTTCGTTTCTCTGTTAGCTAGTGCGCTACAACAAGACACACACACAAGAGGGAAACAGAGACAAGAGGGAGATCCCAGACCACTGTGTGTGTACAGGGTAAGTGGTGGTGGACTGGTGGTGGTGGTGGTGGGACCCTTGAAGCAGATTGGAACAGTTGTCATCACGTGATCCCTCATGGGATATATAAGACTATTTCAACCGGTTAGTGACTGTGATCATCTTCTACATGTGACGACATGTTGGGGGCTGGGTGGTTTATTTTCAGCTATGATGGGGTGAAGCTAACTGGCTCTCTCCTCACCATGGATTGGGGCTTCAATAGTTTTTCCTTCACTCTTTGTTTAAAACTGGCAATTAACACAGAAGAGATAGAGAGAGAGAGAGAGATGTTTAGAGAGATTGAGGATAACATAATTAGATGAATGGCATGTGGTTTAATTAGTGGAAAGTTGAGTGTAAAGGTCCTTGGTCGGTCGGTTAGGTAAAGTCCAGTGGAGGTTTGGACATTTTTGTGCTCTTAGGACCAACTGGAAAAGGACTGGTGATTTCGGCTCTTAAAAAAAAGTTGAAAACAATGTGTACTACTCCTAACTCATTAATTGTAAAGAGACGATCCACCAATCTATTATATGTTTCTGCTGCTTGAGATGGGGTCTCTCAGCCTACCATTCTCCTTTGAAAGTGAACTGAATGGGTGTACCTAGAACTTTTGACTCCTCGTTTGACTATTCTTCTATTTTATCTAATCAGATTCAATTAATTTCATAAACACATGCTAATGCCAACTGCCAACCCAAAAGCCTATTCTAGCACAACCCCATGTTTTGGTTTTTAATATAATTGTGTTAATTTATTTGAGAGGAGAGAATTGAATAGAATCGAATCGAATCGAATCGGATCGAGTCGAATCGAGAATGTCGCATGTGTCACCAAATCATGGTGGTGGTGGTGGTGGTGGTGAGGTGGTGATAGCTAGGCTCTACAGCAGAACCACTGCTGATGATATTGATTGATAAGGATGCAAGTTGGAAATGAACTTTTGGGTGTTCAAGTAGATGGCAACCTGTCATTTATCATCCATTTGAGAAATTAATTAAGAGGTGTAATGTCATCGGCATGCATTATCATCTTTAAGAATGATTATTAGTGATTCTTACACGGAAATTTTGTTTTGTTCTTTCAATCTTTGTGTTTTTACACATCAGCTTGATTTTTCAAATAATTAGATGGAAGCCCATCTAACTCATGCGTTAAATCTTGTACAGCAACCCTTCTTCCAGATGATCTTGAATTGCATTCCCTTCTGGCTGCAGGTGGTTGGTGGGGGAGGGCCCCTTGCAAAAAAGAAGGATTGGAGTAAGGAAGAAGCAACGAATATACGTTAATTTTTTTATCAAGTACAAAGGCGTATCCTCTTATACCACCCCATCTTTATAATATTACTTGAATTGTAGATCATTATATGCATGTTCCATGTACTTTTTGAAGGCTGGGTTTCCTCTCTCTCTCTCTAGATCTCTCTTTCTCTCTGTCTGTGCTTTGTTAGCTAGCTGTTTTTCCAATAAGAGAGTAGGACAAGACGTACAGTCACTTTAGGGATTTACATGCAAGCTTTAGGTTTCTTAATGACGAAGAAGTTGGTGGAGAGTGATGCTGATGATATCCTCAGGAATCTTCTTTTTGGCATTGGATCCCTTCAATCCTCATGCACAAGTGAATCACGTCATATGGATACCGTTCCAAGTTCAAAAGTTGAACCAACGTCTCTTCTCGATTAAGGCTGCTTCTTTTAAGTTTTTGGAAACTTTGTAGACGTAAGCTACGAATATCTGTCGCTGGGTTTGATGAAAAAGTTAATCATAAAATTCTGCTAATATATAAGCTTGTATTTATGTCTTAAATTAAGTATACAAGACATATTTCAGGAAGGAGTACTGCATTTAGCCATTAACGAATTAACTCCACATTCTGGTAATGTGTGTAAATAAATTAAAACAATAAAATTTCTGTTACCAGCTCTATTTGATTGATCCAAAATGGATCGAGCTAATTGGTTTGCAACGAAAACCAAACCATGCTTTGAGCTTGGTTTATGATACATATATAAGTGATCACCAGACACATGGTTAAAGGCCCTCTCTTTTTTTTCTCCCCTTTTTTGGTAGGGGTTAAAGGCCATGCTTTGAGCTTGGTTTCATGGACCAATCCTACTTCGCATGGGGCAAAATCTAAGGTCTAAAAATCAAAGATTCTTGGACACTTTTAAGTTTTAAGAGTTGGATACGTGTGACAAACTCACGGAATGAAATCGTCGGCCCCCAGCATTCTGCGTAGGCCCTGCAGCCACCATGTGATGCTGCCACATGCAACATCCAAATGGTGGCTGCATTTTACAAAGTGAAATGTCATTGAAAAATGTGACATTTTACTTTGGAAAATGTGAAATAGCAGCCACCGTTGGATGCTAGCTGTAGGGTCTACCACAACATGCAGGCAGCACATGATTTCATCCCCAAACTCACCATCCTACATGCATGAACCTTACATTCTTCTATGGGAAAATTATGAAAGCAACCCATAAAAAAAACTCATTTCCAGAAAAGGGTTATTTTTTAAAAAAAGAATTAAAGTTCAAGGTCACTTTACTATAGCTATGTGTGGGATACATGGGATACCGACGGAGCCTACCTCTACTTGGAATAAGAGCGCATTGTAAGTAGGATACAAGCTTCCCTACGTGGGACATGAACACATCCTACATGGGACCCGAGCGCATCAAACATGGATAAAATGTTTCTTACCTACAAGAAAGTGACATTAATTTTTAAAATTTTTTTTAAAGTGAACTTGTAATTCAATTTTTATTTTTAAGTGACCATCTTCCAGAAAGAAGATTTTTGATTGACTGCTTATATAAATGCAGGCCAAAAAGTGATTCTTATTCATAATTTTTGTTAGAAATTTAACGGCAACAAAAAAACGAAATAGAAAACAAAGTAAACAAGAAACACGATTTATGTGGTTCAGTAAGAATGCCTACGTCCATGGATGATAGGGTTCCTTTCCTTATTTGATGAAAAATAGGGTTACAAAACACACAACCCTCTCCTGGTCGAAAACAATACAGTTTCTCAACATGACTACCAGAAACCCTAATTCTTGGGTTTTATACAAGAGACACCCAAATTACAAAAATGCCCCTCATACGGTTTCTCAGGGCTCCGCCCCAAACCCCGAGTAGGGGGGGCCAGCGCCCAGCGAGTTCACCGTGGAGCTCGACCTGTGAAAGCTGAGGCTAAGTGTACAGTATGGCCCATATCTAAATTTTGACTTAATTCAAATCACATACACAACAATTTTCCTTTCATCTATTACAAGTATAATAAAGCCATTAGGCTCTATAATCATATCGTATCGTATCATTAGAGGCCCAATACAAATATTAAAATATACCCGTACGTATAAGTTTCCAATACTTCAACCACACAGGACAAACAGATCTTCCACCCTTCACAGTTGAACAAACAGATCTCTGTGGGAGGGGCTCCAACTGATTTCAAAGTCCGAATATCTGCGTGTGAGGGGCTCCAACTGATTTCAAAGTGGGCAACCGGGGCTCGGTACGATTCTGGCTATAGGCCCAGCATGGCACGAGCCCTTTGGACTGGGGCTTTCTCTTCCATTGATGGGAAATAGAAAAGTCGGGCTTTATCCACTAATCAAAAACTTGTTTGTCAACGAATCATTAATGGATTGGTCAGAGAAACCTGATCAAGGTATCATTCCGATGATCATTACCAAAAAAAAAAAGTATCATTCCGATGATGATCACACAAGCGAGCGAAGCTGCAGATCCATTCCGGTGGTTTAAAATAATGTCTGAAGTGGAGTCAATGGTGAAAATGATGCTCGGATATTCCCCAGATTATCGGACAATTGCCACTCTTGTCCTGCGTAACATAAAGAAGAAGCTCTACCTCTGCTCTGTGTCTTCACTCTTTGGACCCCCGACCCTTGCAAATCAATGGATCAGATACAGCACAAGTACATCGACATAAGAGGATTAAAGCTTCACATCGCCGAGATAGGAGCTGGTTCAAATCTTCACTAAATAAGTTGAAATTTTTCTCTACCCTTTATTTGTTTTTCCCAATCTGAGACAGTTTGTTTTTTCTTACATGTAGGTCCTTCGGTTGTAGTATTCTTACATGGGTTTCCAGAGATATGGTATTCATGGCGGCACCAGATGATCGCAGTAGCCAATGCTGGTTTCCGGGCAATCGCACCCGACTTTCGCGGTTATGGATTATCTGAGAAGCCCCCGGAGCCAGATAAGACAACGTTCAATGATCTCTGCGAAGACACCCTTGCCATCCTCGACTACTTCCAGATCCCTAAGGTTGTATTCAGCTTATCAGTGAACAACACCTTAATTACTAGCTTCAAAGCTTGTTTAACACTTCGGATATTCGCAGCTTTTGCTAATGAAATCTAGGGCTTTTATATTAGGACAGGCGTTCCTAGTTGGGAAAGATTTCGGAGCCTGGCCTGTGTATTTGTTTGCCCTTCTCCAACCTGCAAGAGTGTCTGGAGTTATAACAATGGGTGTGCCATTTCGTGTGCCCAGGTCCGGTGCTTATAATGATTTTCCCAAGGGTTTTTATGTTCGGAGGTGGAAGGTACTGCAATTTTCATCTCTATTGAGTTTTGACTTTGTTTGCTGTAAATTCATTATTTTGTTCCTCTTTACAGGAACCTGGACGAGCAGAAGCAGATTTTGGGCGCTTTGACGTTAAGACAGTAGTGAAGAACATCTATATTCTCTTTTCCGGAAGCGAGCTTCCTGTAGCAGATGATGACAAGGAGATCATGGACTTGGTAGACCCATCAAGTCCTCTGCCTCCCTGGTTCACTGAAGAAGATCTCACTACCTACGCTAATTTGTACGAACATTCTGGGTTCAGAACACCATTGCAAGTACCTTATAGGTAAGAGTAGCAAATTTCTCAACTTGCGGATGGACATGATGATTTAGCACACATGAAAACATTAAACATGCCTACTTGGTTTCTGGGCTGATGCAGAGTGCTACATCAGGAACTTCCCGTGAAGGACCTGAAAGTTCATGTTCCGGCGCTGCTGATCATGGGCTGTAAGGATTATATCCTCAAATTTCCAGGGATGGAAGAATACATTACAAGCGGAAAGGTGAGAGAATACGTCCCTGATTTGGAGGTCAAGTTCTTGCCTGATGGATCCCATTTCATCCAGGAGCAATTCCCAGAACAGGTGAATCAGTTGATGATCACCTTTTTTAATAACAATGGTTAATCACCTTCCTACCCCATGCACATATTAAGGGATAATATTTGAAACTGAGTGACCTGAATGTACGCAGATGCTTCTGAACATCATTTATTGTATTGACTATTGAGAAATCATGGCAAAGGAAACACTATTAATCTGTGTAATTCATAAAGCCACCATTCACAGTATTTTGAATCCTATCAATTTTCATGTTTATCAATGGTCGTCCAGAGCTTGCTGTCACTTGGTGTGATGATAAAAACCTTAAGGTAAGCACAAAAGCACAAGTTCAAGTCTAGACATAGCCACTTTGTGCAAAAATTATAATTTGAGCCTATTGTCTGCCCAGATTCTTCAGACCTTGCTTTGACAGGACCTGCACCAGGTTTCAGTTCTTTTTGACATTACAATTAATGAAAGCCATTGGCCATTAGGCACGAATTAAACAAGATTGTCTGGCAACATTCACAAAAAGGTAACTGATATTCTGCTTAATTGTTCTTTAGGATCTGTTTCCACCGGTAGTCCATGCTATAAGATAAAGCACGGTCACCATTCAAAACATAAGAAAAACCAAACTAAAGATTGAAGAGCAGTGAACACTTCATGTGATGTTACATCCAGGCCCAGGCAATCAATACAGAAACACAAAATCATCATAAACTTTCCCCTCAGAGTTAAACCTATACTTCGTGAAATTTGATATAATTTCTCACAAGCACCTTTCACATAAGATTAATAAAAGCTAAAACTGGCAATGAAAACAAAATTTCTAACACATCACTAAACTGTACAATCTATAGAAGCCATGCTACTGATGTTTTATTCTTATGTGGCATCCATGAAAACTGAATTCCTGTCCATACTTGTAGTTCCTCTTTGCTTATGTATATAAAAGTTAAAGTTCATATGCTGGGAACCTGGCATCAGAAGGAGTGATCATGTCTAGGAGAAGATAAGCCATACCTCCAATTCCTTCAAACAGTGAGGAGGGACGATCACCAGCATGCATCTTCCCTTCCGATATAAGCTTTTGAGCTCTATCAAGTAAAAAGCATGCAAAAGCATTGGCTCTGTACAAGTGCTCAACATTACCTGTCAGTCGGTAAAGTGACAGGAACACATAGGCATTGCCACTTATCCCATGGCAAATTCCAACTCGCTTTAGCAGTCCTCTGTTCCAGACTACCTCTCCAGCTTCCCCAGCTGCTTTAAGAAACTCCTCGGTTCCAAAAACCTGTCCACATTATTTACACAAATTGTAATCAATGCTGTTTCAGGAAAAACAGTAAAAAAAATTCCCAAAACAAGAGATTCAATGAGATCAAGGGAGTAGAGGGGAAATCTGGGAATATTTGCACAAACATGACTACATGGGATCTAGGATCAGCTATGGCAATTGATGTATGCACAACACAACCCTGAGCAATTTCATTATGCAAAGCACGTGTGAAGAATGAAAAGAAGAACAGTCCATATGGTTCACAAAATGATTGTCCAACACATTCAGTTCTCATTATACTAGCACATACAACACTATCTTAGCATTCAGCAAATAAGTCATTTTGATTCCATGAAATATCTGGTATTTGGGAGGAATATCCATGGATTCCCCGTTATTAGGTGCTCATAACTATTTTCCAGCAACCTGGGGACCATCATAAAGATTACCTCAGTAGCTTTGACAAGGGTGAGGGCAACCCCAGGGGCTCCATGACACCAGTGCACAAGACGGTCGTAATCGCTTCCTTCACTTGAGGGGTAATTTCCACTAGGAAAACGATTCTTAATCATATAACGAAGAGTTCCCTTAACATCCTCCTGCTCGTCCGGTTTCAGTTCCATGTGCATCAAAACATGCATAATCCCTGCCAATCCATGGGCAGCACCCCAGTACTTCTTACCATGCCATTCATACATCAATGGACACCTTCCCTTGTTGGACAGTCGTCTTCCTTCCTTAATAATCTCATTCACAACAGCATCCTACATGATTAGCACCCCCCAAATGTTCATATCAAATCCACCCATTTGACCCTCCAATGAAAACAGATTAGAACTCAACTGATATCACACAGAGAAAAGAGAGACTTACAGTGCAGGTGGAAGGAATTGTTCCTTTACCAATGTGCTTGTCTAAGAACAAACAGGCCCATAAAAACCCTGCTCTCCCGTACAGTAACTCATGAGGAATATCTCTAGGAAGCTTAATCTGCCCAAAGCAGTTCATTTATCAATACCAACGAATTCAAATCAAAATTGAAGATTATTTCCACTTCCTTTTTCCTTAATACAAATTAATAAACACAACTAAAGCTACCTTCTTAAACTGGGTGAGATAGTGATTAAGCAAACGTTCATCACCGGTCAACTTTGCTGCAACAGCACCAACAGCACACACACCAGCTCGCCCACATATAAATGTCACATGCCTAGCGTCCACAAGTTAGAAGAAACCCTAATTGAGCTTATTATCTTTACACACGGTGGCTAAGAGGTAAGAGAGACAAGAGAGTACCCTGAACCGCTAGAAGCAGAATCACATGCCTTGACAATCTCGGAACAGAGATTGAGATCATTTCGGTCCTTAGTGACTTGGTAGGCTTTTAAGAGCAAGAAAGCAGTTCCAAGCGCGCCTGTGTAGAGAGTAAAATCCTTCACGCGTCGTCCACCATGTCCCCAAGTCTCCATCACAACCTGAAACAGTCACAAAAACACATGATGGTGTAGAAAATGATATCAACACCATCATGGAAGGAGGCAACAATCACGACGTTTCTTCCTCTGAGTACCGTTTCCTTTAGCTCAAGAGCTGCTCGCTTAAATTTCTCTGAGACTGTTGGGTAGGGCAGAGAGAGGAGCTTCAAGAGTGAATCTCCAGCGCCTTCAGCAACAGCTTCCTCTGTAGTTTCCGCCATGAAATCCGGCATTTCGTTGGGGAAGAAACGATCCGCCATCTCCCACTTTCTCAAATCCGCGGATTTCGACTGGATTTTGTCGAAAAACGAACTGTGTACTCCCCTTCAGTTAGCAGTTGACCCTCGCTGAAGACAAGGCCCCTCGAATAACCTGGAGAGAGAAAACATGCGGTGGAAAGAAAGTGAGAATGACAAAAACGACATTCAAGTAAACCTCGTTTTCGACGATAAGCGGGGCCAAACTTGACATTTCACACGGATCGCGGACTTGGCGCGTTGTCGCCAAGCAACGTGCTAAACCGACGAGATGCAGACGAGGAAGACTGGGCTTGGAGCTACATCGTCAAGGTCAACAGAACTTCGGCCTTTAAAAGGGAACCCAGACCGAACCCAAATCCAATCTATCGGTCTCTGTCGGACTGGGCTGCCCCGTCACAAGCAATTCAATATAATATGCCGTAATTTTTTTCCGGCATTTATTTAATCTGCCATGTGCAGGAAAAATTGCAGCAAATTTTCATCCATCTTTTTGACTCTAAGCAACATTGCCTACCCGATCATGCTGGTTCAACAACAGATCATGACCCGCCTACCTTGAACGGCTTTGTATTAATTCTTTGTTTGGTATAACTGTTTGTCGACAGCCTTGTAAACAAATTATTCCTTTATAATATCATTTCACTTTAAGTATTCCTAGTCAAGTAATTGCAAAAAATACTAAATTTTTAAGAGTAAATGTGCTAAATGCTAACCAAACCACTAGCTTTCCCTTGGAATTCATTCCAAGCCCTCAACTCGTTCCAAGCCTCTGGAATGCATTCCCAAAATGAACGGCAAACAGGCCTTGGTATCTTTTTGTTTTGAAACTAAGTAGGATTTTTAGATAAGAATTGTCAACGGCGATATGGTCATTCTCAATTTGATCTCATTTGGAACTCAAAGATAGATAGGAATCCTTGTAGTTGGCTACAAACTCTAATTTGGTTGACAATACTCCATAAATGAATTAGCGTCTTTTGACTTTTGAAACTGGGTAGGTTTTGAGATAAGAGTTTGCAACACTGCCCATATTTAAGTCTTAGATATGAACAAAAATCGTCTGTATCCAATTTAGCATGCACCCGTGCAGCAACCATTTGTGATTGGTCCATCCTACTTAAAAAAAAAAAAAGCATTTTTCTCTCTTGAAATGATTGAATGCACCAATCACAATGAATGTGTGCATGGGTGTATGAGAAACCAGGCACAGACGATACATGCTCTACTCTTTGGATATAAGCATTCTCTATTTTGTTTCAATTTTGAAATTTCAAAATAAGACTCCTCAAATTTGCCTACAAGCCCTAATTTGATTGGCAATATTCTATAATCAATCAGTCATTGACTTTTTTGAAACTAAGTAGAGTTTTGAGATGAGAGTTCACACAACATTGTTTCTATCTAAGCTTTTGACATAAAGAGTCTCAATTTGTTCCCATTTCAGTTGGAGTACCTAAGAGTTCTCAAAGTTGCTCACAACCTATAGCTTGAGTGACAATACTATGTGATAAATTAGCAGATTTTTACTTCTTAAACTTAGTATGGTTTTGAGATAGAACTTCCCAATGTTGTCTCTCTCTAAGCTTCCAATATAGGCATTTTCAATTTATTCCCATTTGGAAGTCAAAGATAAGAGTCTTGGAAGTTTCCTTTTTAACTGGTTGACAATACTCTATAATAAATTAATATATATTTGACTTTTAAACAAGATTTTGTAATATTATTATTATAAAAAATTATAATTATATATTTAAAATTATATTTAATATTATGAATGGTTGATAAAATTATATTTAATATATTTAATATTATGGATGGTTGATGCTAACGAGATATCTTTAAAGTTATAGCGGATACAAAAATATAGAAACAAATACAAACGAGTGGAAACGCACCTCACGCTTGGCCTTGATTGAGTTCCTGAGCTCACTCGCGGCTCAACCAAGTGAACGAATCAGCGGAAGCCGTACGGGTTCTCCGCGTCTGGGATACGACGTACGACAAACGATTGATGGCCCAGTCGTCAGCCGCGGGTGACCTTAGCGCTCATGTATATTCCCTACGACATAGCTTAGTCGACTATTATCCTTTTTCGTCATTCTAATTATACGATTTCTGACCTTTCCCTTTTCTTGATATTTCGTTCATCAACTTGGAAAGCTTGGACTTTTTAGGGTTTCTGTTCCTCTCGCCAAGCTTTAAACCCCATTAACCAAAAACCAAAAGGCTGATCCGATCATCAGCCAAATTGATCGGTCGATCTGTCAGTCTCCGTTGCCGACTTGCCGTGGATCGTGGTAGCGGACATAAAATTTCAGAAACACAAGGCAAAAAACACAAAACCCTCCCGGTCAAATAGTTAATAGTGGTGGATATTGGGAGTTACGGATCACCGAAACACGCAAAACCCTATGAAATCAACACGAATCTAAAGGACCCATGACGATTTCATCTGTGAAAGACGACAAAACCCTATTTTCGAATTCTTGAAAGAACCCATATTTTTCCTCTAATGTTGAATCAGGAACTTCGGTTCATACCGGACGGAAGGACCATCTACGGGAAAATATCAGTATACGGAGGAGGGATTTTGGGTTTGGAGCAAAATTTTTTTCTGGATCTGTTTTAAAAATGTTCAAATCGGTCGTTTACCAGGGGAATTCTCTACTGGGGGAAGTAGAGATTTACCCTCAGAACCAGACAGTCGACATGACGAACAGGGAAATCAGGATCTCTCACTTCTCACAACCAAGTGAGAGATGTCCACCACTGGCAGTTCTTTACACTGTCACCTCTTGCGGCATTTGCTTGAAAATGGAGTCGAAGTCGGAGTCAAAGGATTCACCGTTGTTTTCATTGCACTCCTCTTGTCTCAGAGACAATAAGGTACCACTCAACTCAGTGAAAAATCAACTCACCAGAAAAATTTTCCTGTGGCGCCTTGAAGGCCCCAAAGAACTTTACACTAATGGAGAACAGTAAAAGAATCAGTGTTAACAGATAAATACTCATAATTTTTAAGGAAAGAGGTACTTACAAACTTGAGAATTCATGGTATATAAATGTCTACATTTATCTAAAGGTGGCTTTTTTTTTGGTTTGCCAAATAAAAACTTGTTTTTACAGCAAGTTTTCTAAGGTTAAAAAGATACAATATATCTTAGATATGCTCATTGTGCTTCCATTTTGATGATATAGATGTTCTTTTAACATGCTTATGATTCAACTCAATTCTTATAATTATAGAATTTTTACTCGTTTATTTTCCTTACAAAAGTTTGTATACCTCAAATAATTGACTATGGGTGTGGCTAGGAGCAAATGCTATGTATCATCATTAAGAGCCGATATTGCAGTTAAGATCTAATTGATGACAGAGGCAATTGTTAGCACCTGAAATTTACAAACTTGGTTGAAATGATAATAATTGTTATGGTTTAATTCTAGTTCCTATTATTCAGAGCCTAAAGATGATCAAATGGTTTAGATAGAATATGCTCTAACATGCAATTTACAGTTCATCTATAATGCTGTTTGGAACGCATCCAATTTGATAAACGCACTATATATGATTGATTGGAAGCTTTCTTTATCTTGTCTGTTATTCATGATATACTCTCCATATGATTATGAATTAAATTATGATTTGAAGATGAGCAAGGTCATGGGTTTTTTGGAACACATAACATTTGCTTCTAGCCACACCCATAGTCAATTAGGAGGTGGGGTTTGTTTTGTGTGTGGGTAGGTTTGACAATAGACCTAAGTTTTGGTATTTTTGCTTGATGTAGCAGTGCTCAAACTTGAGCCCGCATTTTCATGTTGGCAGCCTATGGTGTTTACAATCATTCTAAGTGAAGGAATGTCCCAGAAGAATAAATTGACATTAGACTTAAACTTTGGCATTTTTCTATAAAGTGGCTACACTCAAGCAAAAAAAAAAAAATCATTTATTATTCTTGTATTGGTAATTTTCTTTTTCTTTTTCTAATATAAATGACATTCTTTTAACTATTATTACAGTGTCTGTCTAATAATGTTATTGTCTGGTTAATATTATTGTTGGTTTCATTTTTTCTATTGTATGTGGTGTGTACCATGTGCATCAAAAGGCAAATAGTTTTTATTCATTCATAGTCCTATTTATATATTTATGATTTTTTTTAAATACTAAAAATGTGACTACTTCTTGTCTGTAGACAGCAGTGATACTGCTCGGCAATGAGGAGCTTCATTTGGTTGCCATGTCTTCAAAGAGGAACAGCGAACAATGTTCATGTTTTTGGGGATTTAATGTTGCACGAGGTCTTTATAGTTCTTGTCTTGTCATGTTGAACCTTAGATGCCTAGGCATTGTATTTGACCTTGATGAAACCCTTATTGTTGCAAACACAATGCGCTCATTTGAGGACCGAATTGATGCCCTACAACGGAAAATAAGCACTGAAGTGGACCCTCAACGTATTTCGGGAATATTAGCAGAGGTCAAGAGGTATCAGGAAGACAAGATTATTCTCAAACAATATGCAGAAAATGATCAGGTTATTGAAAATGGGAATGTGATCAAAGTTCAATCCGAGGTTGTTCCTGCTTTGTCTGACAACCACCAAGCAATTGTTCGTCCACTTATAAGGTTGCAAGAGAAGAACGTTATACTAACTCGCATCAATCCTATGGTTTGTATTGATACTATTCACAATTTCTGTCAGTTCCCGTTCAACGCTTTATTTAATTTCCTGTGTTGCATTTGCAGAATCACTGTCCTCATTATCATCACTGTGATATTCATACATTCAAACGCTTATATCAACTCAGATTACCCATGATCTGTCATGACTTAAACACGTGCTTCAACTAACCTATATTGTAGTTTATATAGAATTTCTTTTAACCTAAGCAGTTATAGTTAAATTTAGTTACAATTCTTGTTTTCATTAAATGGATTATAATTTAGATTCTCTACCATGCATTTGGAGCATATGTAGGAGTGTCTGCACCTCCAGTGGAGGCACACCACTGACCGATTAATACAACTTTTTTGGCTGGATGGTGCAGACACCCATACAAATGCTATGAGGTAACTACTAGTTCTATAGTAGTTGTATACTCATCAATTTTTGTACAACTTGAAGTAATAACATTCTTTGTATCTTCATAGATTCGTGATACAAGTGTTCTTGTAAGATTGAGACCTGCATGGGAGGATCTCCGGGGTTACTTAACAGCAAGAGGCCGCAAACGATTTGAGGTTTATGTTTGCACAATGGCCGAAAAGGATTATGCTTTAGAGATGTGGAGGCTTCTTGACCCTGAATCTAATCTGATCAACTCAAAGGAACTGCTGGATCGCATTGTTTGCGTGAAGTCTGGTGAGTTCTGCAAGGATTGTTATGCTTGTGTTGCATGGTTAAATTTTTTAGATTGTTTCCACTGCTCAAAAGCTGATTGATATTTTGTCTTAGATAATTCATTGTTCTTTCCTTTTCTAAACCATTTTATGTTGCATTCAATGCTTTAGTCTTTACCCTCTATATAAAACTGAATTGCAATGATGTATACATTTTTGTATTCAGTATCTTAGTTAATTTTATTGCGTGCTATTGTGTTTAGCTCCAGAGTCTTTATACTCCATGTTATAATTTTTTCCTTTGTCTTGGTAATTTTATTAGATGCTTTAGTAATAAAGGCCAGAAACAATGTTGCATTTTACATGATTCCCCGTGCACACGCAGAGCCCACGCCCCGCTGCCCCCCCAACAAAAACAACATTCTTTTCCTCTTGTCCTTTTTTGTCTCTTAAATTCAGTGAAATGCCTATTCTTCACCTGCTATTGCATTCAACACTTGAGTTTTTGCCCTTTATGTTGTATTGAAATACTTTATCTTGTGAAATGATTGTTATTGATTGATAGCTGTAAACACCACCTCCCTTTCTTTAACTAAAAGGAAAAATGGGGGAAGAAAGGAACTTTCTATCATTCTAAGCGTTAATCTTCATATTTTATCATACCTTCTCACAATTTGACAGGCTCAAGGAAGTCATTGCTCAATGTCTTTCAAGATGGAATTTGCCATCCTAAGATGGCATTGGTGATTGATGATCGACTGAAGGTGTGGGATGAGCAAGATCAACCTCGGGTCCATGTTGTTCCAGCATTTGCTCCTTATTATGCTCCTCAAGCTGAAGTAATATCACACGCTTCAATATAGTTGAACACTGCTCTAATTTGAAGCGAAGATACTCATTTTTATGTAGTCGTTCTTTAATAATTTGCCATTCAATGTAACTATTATCTTGTAGGCAAACAATGCAGTTCCAATTCTTTGTGTTGCAAGAAATGTTGCTTGCAATGTTAGAGGTGGCTTTTTCAAGTAAGGAAAGACATTTTACAAGTAAATTTTAGCTGGGATCGATTTGTTTATGTCTTAGGCTATTGCTTTGAATTTGGTTTTTGGTTAATTTTTTGTTGCATTTGCTTGTGAATTTCTGTTATGTATTGTATGACCTTGTTTTATTTATCAATATCAGAGAATATGATGAGGGCCTCTTACAGCGGATTTCTGAGGTCTTATATGAGGATGATATGAGTGATTTTCCGTCTCCTCCTGATGTGGGTAACTATTTAATTTCAGAGGTAAATAATGACTGAAGTTTGGGTTTCTGCTGAATCACTTCTATAAAATTTTCAAAATGTATATGGTAGAATGTGAGTATTGACTGCCAACAGCATGGAATATATGTAATATTATGCACTTAATGGGATCTCGTCAATTTTGGTCCTATCTTGAGGTTTACATTAGAAAAGAAGTAAATGTAAGTATGCAACAGCATGGCAAAATATGTATACTTTATTCAGTTAATGGGATCTTGTCAATTTTGTCTTATCCCACATATCAGAAAAAGTAAATGTAAGTACATAAATTCTAGCGTGTATGTCATTCTTAACATTCAGAAAGATATGGTAAAAAAGTGATCCAGGAAAAAAAATAAAGGTCTCAGTTTATTGATGTTGGTGTTGACGAATTTTAGCTTTGGCACAGCTATCCATCCAGTATGCTATTTGTTTGTTGCCTATGGTGTATCAGATGTTTTCAGTAGTGTCTTTCTTAATACAATTGCATCGATTGTTGTTTAGGATGATGCTTCTATTTCAAATGGGAACAACGACCCACTTTCTCTTGAGGGAATGGCAGATGATGAAATTGAAAGAAGGTCAAAGGTAAATTTTTTATTGTCACTCTCGCCCTCACTGCTTATGCACTTATGCATGTGTTATAGATTCAGGGGCACCTTCATCTTGGATGCTTTAAATACAGAAGTGCCATCTCCTGTTCTATTTGTAAATTTATAGTGGTTCATGATTCGTGTCCTCTATAAGCCTTCTTTTTTATTTATTGGTTTATTCTTTACTCATTCATCCAGGATGCAATTCCAGCTTCTTCCATATTAAGGAGTCTTGATCCAAGGGTTGCCCCTTCTTTCCAATATGCGGTGGCATCTTCATCAAGCTCTCTTCCACCACCAACATCTCAAGGATCATTAACCTCTTTTCCCACTAACCAGTTTCCCCAGGTGGCATCATTGGTTAAACCTTCAGGTCACATGGGTCCTTTAGAACCTACATTGCAGGGTTCACCTGCCAGAGAAGAGGGTGAGGTCCCTGAATCTGAGTTAGATCCTGATACGAGGAGGCGGCTTCTGATATTGCAACATGGGCAAGACACGAGAGATCATGCATCAAGTGAACCTCAATTTCCAGTAAGACCCCCACTACAAGTTTCAGCCCAAACGGTTCAGTCACGTGGGAGCTGGTTTCCAGTGGAGGAAGAGATGGATCCAAGACAATTGAGTCGAGCAGTTCCCAAGGAGTTTCCTTCAGAATCAGAGTCGCTTCATTTTGATAAACACCGCTCACGTCATCCATATTTTCCCCATGGAGTGGAGAGTTCAATTGTGTCAGATAAATCTCCTCATGAAAATCGTAGATTACGTAAAGAGGTAGTTGGTGATTGTCTAAACTTTCTGTAGGCTCTAGCTTGATACTAAAAGATTGTATGGAATTGCTGTAATTGATGAGGCATAATGATTGGAAGGATTGTTCATTTGCAGGCACAACATGGTGATGGTCGATTGAGATTAAACCATTCTCTTTCAACTTATCATTCTTCCTCAGGTAGGCCTGGACCGAGTTGTACTGGTTTGTCAATATGGCAGCTCATCCAAAAGATTTGCTGTAAAGTTGTCATTTTATTCCATCTTTTTAATGATCCTTATGTTATGCATACACAATGGATTTATGCAGTGACCTTTAGACAGACATTTGGAAAACATATCCTTTGTGGACAAGTTATAATAAAATTTTGCTTAGAAACCTGAGGTGATGCCCTTGGGCAGAAACACGTTTAAGATTTGAATTAGCAGTTCCTTGTCATACATGGATGGTTAAAACTACTTCGGGCTCTTAGCCACAAATCTCTTTTAGTGAGATCAGTAGTTCTGGAACCTTCTGCCTGATCATGTCATGGGCTGGTGGATGATTGCAGATGTTGAACAATTTTAGGCACAGAAAATCTTCTCTCTTTTACTTAAATATGTTTGGTTTTTAACTGATGCATCTGCTTTATTCTCTGATTGATATATCTCAAGATCATGCTTGTGCTTACTTGATATGACTGTGGTGCTTTTATTCTGTGGAATGTAATTATCTGTTCTGAAAAGTTGTTAGTCTAATCTATATCAAAAGAGGAAAAAAGAAAGTAAAAAAAAAAATGGAATCTCAAATTGAAGATTCTGTCGCTGATGCAGTGTAATCCTGGACTTCACATGTTAGATTGTTTCAGAGTTGTGATGTAGGTGTTGAAGATGAAAGAAGAGATGCCAATACACCTAATTTAACATTATGTATCCTCTGATGCGAGGGTGAGACTTGATGCAAACTACCAAATGATGCTCTACTCACCAATTGTGTGAGCTGATAATGTTGATTTGGTGTCTTGTTCATGTCAAGAGCTGATGGTGCCATTTGTCCTTAGATACATCATATATGTAGAAGAAGTATTTTGCAACTCCAGCATGCTAGTTTAGTTGTGGGGATATATTTTCGGAAAATATGAATCCTTAGGAGTTATTACGTTTTTATCACTCCTTATTCTACATATTGAAGAAAAAGAAGCTTGTTTCTTCATCTTGAAATATGGTCTTTTAAGAGGGCCTAAGTGACAGCTGGTTTAGGCCTAATTTGGCGTTGATTTTGGGAACTCTTTCCGTGGCTTCGAATGAATTCCAAGGCTTAGAATGAGCTCCTGTCATAAAACAGTTGTATGGTTATAATTTGGGAATAGTTTTCCCCAAATGATTTTTAAAAAATGCACTATAGAGAGAAATCACCCCTAGGCCCGTTTTTGGATTTTGAAAACTCATCTTGCTAAAACGTGGTGGCATGCTTACATTATTTAAAAACTTTGACGGATATACTTGAAACTTGTTCTAAAGACTTCCTTACATGACAAGGTTAGACTTGGTCATTTATGAAAAGTTCTTTTAAGTTAAACCAATAGCAAAGTTGTAATATTTATAACCTCTACAAGAATGAAACATTCTTCTGCAAACATCAAACCCAACTTCTCGTTAACTTGCGCAAACTCATTTGGGGAAGGAGTACCAAACAAGGCCTTATTTGTTGATCTTTGTTTCACCATACACACCTACACAAAACATATTATATATATATATATATATATATGATTGATATGATATTATATACTGTGGGGCTTATGAATACTCCAAACTGGATTTGGAGCGTTTCTGTAAGTCATATAAGATCTTTGATTCTCTTTCATCTCCTATAAAAACAGCCTTCGGTATTTTCTTCTCACAGGTCTGGGTAAAATAAATCTGCTGTGTTACTTGAACTTTCTTTGTGTGTGAATGTATATTTATTCTTTTTGGATTTGGAATGTTTCCATGAATGATCCGTGATTGGCTTGAGTTATTGATGGCTTAATATCTCTTTTATTCAATTGTTTTTACTTACGCGTTAGATTTTTATTCACAGGTGAGGAGATGCCTTTGGGCCGATCGTCATCTAGCAAACGGGATCTTCACTTCGAATCTGGACGAGGTACCCCTCCATATCAAAAAACACCTGTTAGTGTTCTCCAAGAAATTGCTGTCAAATGTGGAACTAAGGTATCAGACAGTGGCTGTAAGCTTCATGTGAATATTCATTTTTTTCATGCGATGTCTAACTTCAATTTTTTTCTTTCTTTTGTTTTTTTTCATTTCTGCAATGATAACTGTAGGTGGAATTCAGGCCAGCTTTAATTGCTAGCATGGAACTGCAGTTCTCAGTTGAGGTTATTTTGAGCTCTGGACTATGATTAATGTTGCAATTCTACAATTGGCTCTCAAAGTGTACAATATTTTCTTCTGTGGTTATTATGATTGCTATGATGTTGGGACCGTCTGTGATGCTCCAATCTTGGAGATCCCAAAAGGTCAAAATATAACCTGTCCAGATATTAAGGACTGACTGTTCACGACATATACCAATTTTTTTGTGGGTGTATTGGTTTGTTCTCTGGGTGATTGTCTTCTCTTGGTCTTTTTTTTCATTTTTAAGAAAAGACTCTGGAGTTTGGACATTATGATCATCCAATCTGTTGCTTTTTGGCCTTATCCTCTGTTGGGATACTAAATCCCTTACACACCAGATACTTCCAGATTATAATTACAACATACAGTGTTTTTATTTAGATAAATGCTTTAACATCTACCTTCCAACTTCAAGGGTTTGTAGATTTGAGTGCCTTTTTTGTTCTCTTGCATTTATATTGAGTTCTTACCCCTTTGGGTTTTTATGTCTCATATTATCTTTCTTCCTTGCCATAGTTTAATCTCATCTGTGTTTTGCTGTTTGGCTTCACATGTCATTTGTTTTTATCATCTCTCCGGGTGGCAAAGAGGAAGTTGAGCTAGGTTTTTATTTCTTAATTTTAGACTGAATAGCATCTGCATTGATCATTGGTTTTCTTCCTTTTTATTTCTTAATTTGGTGCTTCTGTTAGGTTTGGTTTAATGGAGAGAAAATTGGTGAGGGAACTGGTAAAACAAGGAAGGAAGCACAGCTTCAGGCTGCAGAATGTTCTATTATGAATTTGGCCAGTAAGGGAACAATCAACTCTATTTCCTTCATTTTTTATTAAATAATAATTTGCTGCTGCTTATTAAGCAAGTTTAATCATGCCTTCTAGTTGTAGTTCATACTTAATAATTTTGTCATCTATCTAATTTTGTGTAATTTCCATGCCTCTTGATTCTATGTTTGAGTGAAGTATGTTAAATTGGCATTCTAGTATCCATCTCAGATGCTAAACCTAATATGACAAAAGTGCCTTGTATGTGTGTACACGCGAACGCACGTGTAGCTGTCGGGTCACAAACATGAATTTTCTTCCACAATTCTAACATGTAAAAGCTTTTATCTTATATTAGATTTTGTGCTTTTGAATCTTTTATGATGAACTTCATCCCAATTCTCTTTACTATTTCTTTATCCTATTCTGGTTTTCAACTTTCAATGACTACTGTTTTTTTACAGGCATGACAATGGTTCTCTGTATGATACATCCTCGCAGATGCCTTTTCTTTTAGCTTTCTTAGTCTTTCTGCCCATTTGTCTTAACATCTTCATCTTGGTTAGACTCGTCATGTGTTTCTTGGTTGCTCAAAATTTTGGTCAATATATCATTGCTTGTCTAAGATCATTGGTTGTATGAAATTTTCTTATACTAGTTTCTGCTTGAATTCAATGCACTGATAATACTACAATCTGGAAGCACCTCTCTACGCAAGCCATCCAGCTCAAAAAACTTCGTTCACCAGTCTTCTCTACGTGCCCATCTTTATGCGTGATTGATCTAGAATGTGACTGAATTTGGCATTTTCATGACTCTTTCCTCTTAATATTATGACTTATGATTTCTCTTTTTGTTTTTAGTGAAGTTACATTATCTGCTTTAGTTTGGTCTACCAGCATCACATCATCTACAAGGAACATACATCAATGAACCTACTCATTGACGCATTTTTCAATTGATATATAATCAATGAAAGGGATAAGGGCTCATTAATGACCAAATTCATTGATCCTATCACCAGAATGTTCTTGACGTCCCATTAGTTAATGCTCCATCTTATGGGTCAGTCATGATGCTTGAAATTATTGTTTGCCGTTGTCAAAACCCATTCGTTTCATTCTTTAGGCATTCTACTAGTTGTTTTTCGGAAATCAACGATTACTGTTTAATGGTCTTTTCTTGGAATTTCTCAACTGACAAAGAAAAAAATAACCTTAATGGTCAGGAGAAAACAAACTGGTCTTTTGATGCTCATGTTATTTGTTTTCAGTGTTCTCCATCAATCTCTCCTATAATATTGCATATAATACTAGTTTCACAGTATTTGGAGTAACTTTTGAGATATCTTGTTTGTTCTACTCCAAGTGTCCTGCATCTTCTTAGCCTTTATTGTGTCTTCCAGTTGGCAGGTTCTTTTCGATTCAGTTACCCTGATCCTACACACATTATATGTTTTGTTGGATAGGCAATAAAATATTTCAGTGAAAAAATATAAAATAGAGGTACTAAATAAGAGTGCTAAATCAAGACAAGAACTGCAATTGGACCATATTAATATGTTTGACCAGTATATGATGTCTTCAAAACGCTAAAATTCACCTAGTATAAGCTCTCTGTGAATTATTCATTCCATTAATTCAGGAAATACCGTTCCACGTTCATCTTTCTTTGGTCTCTTAATCCTTTGCCAGAATTCTCTGACCTTTGCTTTTAGTGCTGAATCTAATACATTGTCAATATATTCTCCAATTAATACTCTACTAAATATTGGAGTTTTTACTGATCTCTTTGTTTTGAGAACCAAATGTCATTATGTTTTGGATTGCTGATAACAGTTGCGGTGAGACTGTCTGACTTGCTGCTTTCTGTTTTCTTCTTAATCTATGTAACATTTTTTTTTATTTATTTTTATTTTAAGGTAGCTTCTCATGCACCTTTCATTTACCTGGATAAATGCTCTTTACACAGTGGCTGATGCTCAAAACAAACCCCAACCACACACAAACACAACAAGAAACCCCCACAACAAAAGGGAAAAAATTGCGCATTACAATGATTCCCATTGGCTATTTTTTAGGGCTTTTCTTTTTGGCATGCTTCTTGGTGATTCTAACCATCTTGGACAATGTTTTTGCAGATAAGTATGTATCACATGTAAAGCCTGATTCTAGCTCTACACAAGGGGATTTGGAAAAACTTTCAGCAGATGGTTTTTCAAATGATTTAAGTTCGTTTGGGCATCAACAATCTCCCGAGGAGGACTCCATGCCACTTTCAACTACATCTGAGCCATCCAGGCTTCTGGATTCAAGGCTGGAGAGTTCCAGGAAATCCAGTGATTCAGTTTCAGCCCTGAAGGACTTGGTAAGGACCAACATGTTGGTTTTGAAGTTACCCTTACGTTGTGTGTCTAATATGTCGTATGTTGCAATCTGGTATTTAACCTGCCAATGATTTTTCAGTGCTTACTGGAGGGTACTGGTGTAGTTTTTCGAGCTCAGCCTCCATTTTCTGCAAGTTCCATGCAGAAAGGTGTAATACATGCACAGGTCAGAAGTTTGCAGCATAATTTTTTTTTAATGATATAAGAGACATTTGAATATGATCTTCTCGTGGTTCCTTTAAATGCTTACACGGTCACATGACTCTGTTTGTCTGTCCAGTACATAGACTGTGTCCCCTCGGAAACGGATGAGATTTTTCCGTTTATCTTTTCCTTTTTCCTTTAAAATTCTAGGGAAAGCATTGATTGGAGAACCTGATTAGATAAAGAGGAGTTTAGAAAGCTAGCATAAGAATTTTTATTTTATTTTATCTCATTTAATTTTGTACTTTTCTGCTTGAGAAATAATTAATTAACTAAATTACAATTTTAACCAGCACTATTTCAGAGATGATATACCAGTTTAGAAAAGAGGATCTTACAAAATAATTTTTAGTTTTTATTTTTATCTTGCTGTAATTGAATCTGCAATACTTTTTAACCATCACTGTCTTAGAGATGATATACCAGTTTATATGCCTTGATCTGTTCATGTAGAGTGTAAATGAATAAAATAATTCCAATTCTGCCATTTATATGATATTTGTTTAAATTTGATCTTCAGTTGTGGATGGATGCACCATTTTCAATGGAATTTCATTGTTTTCCACTTAGTTATCATGCTTGGACCCATGTTGTAGGTTGAAATTGGAGGAGAGGTCTTTGGTAAGGGCATCGGATCAACATGGGATGACGCTAAGATGCAGGTATTGTGCCTTTTCGTTTTCATTTTTTATTTTGATGCATCCTATGGACACTTTTTTCCCCATCTGATTTAAAGATCTGGCATGCCCTTATTCGTTTAGGCTGCTGAAGAGGCCCTTGGAAATCTAAAGTCTATACTAAGCAAACGTCCAGATTCTCCAAGGTTGGTAATTTGACATGCAAAGGGTTCTTGATGGATATTACTTTTTCTCCTTTAAAGTTTCTCTTTTTTGTTGGTATCGGAAGTTTCAAGATTTATTCTTATTACCCCAGGTTTTAGGGTAAGATCATAATCAACTCAGTCCCAAAAATCTTGTAGCAATTTCAGCTTCCCAAAAATATGTTTCCTCCTAATCCAGTGTATGTGTCCAGTATCAATGCTTGATGGAAAGCAAATGTACCCTCATGTGAGCAGAGGTGAGGAAGGATGAAAGTAAATAAAAAAATGCTGTGAATTGGGGAAAGACTTGATAGACCTCCTCATAAGCATAGACATGGCCTTTCAACTAATAATACGCATAATTCAACTGGTGGATGAACACTTTGATGGGCTCTGCCTAAAATCGGAAGCTCAACTTTAACCCTCTAGGTTACAAACTTCTCCAAACTAGTGACTTCATTTTCAAACTGGAGATAGAAGTTCAACATCTAAAGACAAATGAGAGAAGTTGCCATCCTCTTTTTTCACTTGGAAAATGGGCTGTCCACTGAACAGTTGACATCACTGGGTTATGCACCATTTTCATGATTGGATTGAAGTGTTATTGGTGTTTTAACTGAGATGTGGTATCGATGCCCGACTCTCAAGTGAATGCATATATAGGACATAAAAATATATATTAAAGAAATGAAAAATGAAGACAATCTGTGACTTTGGCCTGCTTGAGGTTTAAAAATTTAAGGATTCTGCCTAACGAATGCTACAGATCTTTCTCATACGGATCTTTTATCAAACAAAGTCATTGCAGCTTAGGGGCTTGTTGTAATAGCTCAAAGCTGTATAGGAATTAGAAAGGAGTACAGTTATGTTCCAGTGTACTGTATCTTTTAAGGTTTGGTTACTTCTACAAAAATCAAAATATGAACAATATCTAAGTTTTGGTTAGTTATCCTTCTGGTTGTTTTCTCGTCTGATCAGGTTCTTTTTCCCTCTATTCTAATTTGGGTATTCCCTATCCTTTTTTTCAAGCTTTCTTATTCGGTGTGTCTAATGTTGTCACTTATCAGGTCCTTGCAAGTGATGCCAAGTAAACAGATGAAAACAGAGATCCCGCAAGTATTGCATCGGGTGCCATCATTTGCCAGATATTCCAAGAATGCCCCTCCTGTGCCTTGAGTTCAACAACCAATACACTACTTTATTTTCTGGTGGGAGCTTATTGAAGCATCAGATTAATGCATTTCACATGAGGCAAAGGTTTTTGAGATCCAGGAACACTAATTCACTGCTAGCCTTTGAGATTGTGTAAGACATGATTCCTCATGAAGCCGAAACAGCTTGGATGGGTCTTAGACAGAGAAGAAACTTAACAGAATCTAATGGTCACTGCCAAGTTTCTGCAGTTCCAACCAAGTTTAAAATTTTTTTACTATGGGCAAGGTGGCTTTGAGGAAGATGTACATGAAGAGCTTCAGCGATAGTGGATTTTTTTCCTCGACGTGTTGCAGCTTCATGATTCCCCACTTTTACCTGATAAATGCCATGGGTATTTTGAGTGCACAGGTTTGCAGAGGTTTCACTTATTCTTGTTCTAAATTTGATGTTTATCTAGGGAGCACAGATTTGGATGTTGGTGGAGGGTAGCATTTGGTTTTAGGCTCAGATGCACTTGTCATTTGTCATAAGCTTATAAAGGTTATTTCGAAGACCTGTGATCAAGAATCAGAAAGAGGGAAGCCTATGCTTCACATCAAGGGATTAGGAGCATCTCTGAATGGAATCCCATTTTTGTCTTGGAGGTTCATCCCTCTGTTGCAATTATGATTGAGTTTCACTATGTATTAGAAGAAAAAAATCTATTATTGGCAGTATTATATGGTTTCAAGGACTGATGTTGTTGAACCTGTAAACCAGGTTAATTGAATCAAGCTGTTATAATACAATCGTTTCACTTGTTTATGCCCTGGCAAATCCAAATCCGTGGAAAAAAAAGGATGAATTATGAAACGTGAACATTTACCGAACCATTTGGTCATTTTGCATTTTCTTTTGGGTCGCCTGGGTAATTTACGACTTCCATTTAATAAACACTAGCAGAGCCCACGTGCAGTACTGCACGCACGTGAAAAAGGAGGGAGTAGTTTTAAAACTGCACATGGAGAGAGAATAAGTGGGGAGAGGGGGAATGGAGAGATGAGAAGTGGGGGTGGTTACAAACTAATTGTTTTTGAACGAAAATAGTGAATGGAGACAGGTATAACCCTGTATTATTGAAACTAAACTATACAGGAGATGGCCATTTTGTGAAAGTTGTAACTTGTTGTTTGGCACAATTCCCAAAAAGGGCGCTTCGCTTTATATATAATAGATAGATAGATAGATTGATAAACAAGCACGTTTAAATCGGTTCATCCTCGTTTCTCCCACCACTCCAACTTGCTTCGTTTAGAACAGAGAAACTCCATTGAAGCTCTCTTTAAGATTTGCTGTTTCTCGAGAGAGAAAGAAGCCCAGAAGATACGCAGAAATGTCTTCGTTCGATACGTTTAGCAACGACGGAGAAGAAATCAGGACCTCGACTCGCCCCTTCGATGATGACGGGTACATCGGCTACGACCCTCGCCTTCCCTCCCAACGCTACGAGTCTTACTCGAATTTCGTTGCAGATGACGACGCCAAGGTTGATCCCATTGACGTCGCGGTCGACTCGCCTCCTCCGTCCGGTTACCACGACGATTTTCCTGCAGACGATGAGGTTGCGGTCCATAACGTCTCCCACGATGTCGACAGCGCCCCAGCTTCTCCCGAGATCTATGGTTTCCGCTCTTCTATGACCGACGACGCCAACCATGAGCATGCGCCGTCTCCGTTCTCGGCGGTTCCGGAATCTAACGGCAACGGTAAGCCTTACGGTATCGGGGAAGATCTGGATGGCGTGTTTACCTCCGACGGACCGGTCCTTCCTCCACCGACTGAAATGCAGCCCGAGGAAGGTTTTGTTCTTCGGGAGTGGCGGCGGTGAGGTTTTAAATTTTTTGATTTGGTGATTTCCGTTTTTCAGCAGTTCTTCATCGTGGTGATGTCTCAAAATATTTTAGCAAATTCGTATGTACATTGTTTTTGGTTCTTGATTGTATCGTCTTGTGATTATCTTAATTTTTTCTCATCTTTATGTTTTACATCTGTATTTTTTTTTCTTCTGTGATGAAATGAAGTGTTATTTGGTTTGTTTTTGGGGTTTAGAACTGATTTTTACATGTGATTGTGTCAAGATCGTAAATGGATACGCACTTTTTTTGCTTGCAATGTTACATTCAACTGTTTTATAGTTTGCCAAATAATTTCTTTATGATTGAACAAATGTCTACTACAAAATTGAATCAGTGGATCTGTGAAGATAACTGAAACTAGGGATGCTTATGCCTGGGCTGCGGCCTGGTTAGGCATGGCCTGCCAGGGCACGCGTGCCTGCCGAGGGCTAGTTCTCTATTCCATAAAAAAAATGGTTTTTTAACCACTTTTACCGCCCCTCCCTCCCCCCCCCCCCCCCCCAACAGCTATATAACAGTATGGTTGTAATTGACTATTAAAAGACATTTTCTATCCTTTCAACTGCCAAATAACAGTCATATTAGAGTGTAGAGGTGGTAAAAAGCCACTTTTGGTTTTCTATAAATAGGATTACCCTTTCCCACTCCAAACTACACCTCTTCTACAATCTCTTATTCTCTTCTTCTACAATCTCTCTAACCTATCAAGAAATAGTCGTTTTACTTAAATTGTTCAAGCATCAGAAGTGGGAAATTGGATTATGGAGGTTGAAGGTTTCAACTGCAAAGTTTAAGCTTCATTCTAAAGAGGTATTTTTTTATTTAATTTTCCGATTTTAAAATTAGTATAAATATTATTATTAGTATAAATTAGTAAAAATATTATTATTATTATAAATATTATATAAGTAAGTCTCTCCTTCTACCTTTCTTATAAATTAATGTATCACCAAAAATTTATTATTATATTATTTATTAAGAAATTTTTTTCGAAAATTTGATAATGGACCCCAAGCATCTTATGTTCTTTAACATTGAAGAAAGGGAATTTCTTATACCCTATTCTGACCCAACTTTTTCTGATGATGTGACCCAATCCCCATATGGTGACCCTCCCATCCAAGATCATGAAACTCAGTTGCCTTCCCAAGAGATGGGATCATCTTCCCTACCAGCTAGGAGCACCAAGAGGAGTAGAACCTCCGATGATTTGAATCTTGATGAATTTAGTCATATAGATTAGTCTAAGTTTTATTATATTTTTTGTAATTAAAGTTTAGGAACTTACTTTCTCTTTTTTTTTTTCTTTTAAACTACAAATGAAAGATAGATGAGTGGGTGCCAACCTAGTTGGGATGTGCTCATACTATAGTGATGCAGCATTATTTGTGCAAGGGATTATGTATTATTTGCAAAATTGTACTTGTACTTGTGATAATTAATTAATTTATATTTTTTCGAGCAAAATCTATCCCAATATGTGTAAGACAATTTTGTGAATAATAAAAATATTTTTCAGACTTTTTTTTGTGATTTTTTACTATTTTTTTGGAATTTTTCTTGATTTTTTAAAAAAAATACATTTTTTAATACCCCCGGCCAGCTGGCTGGGGCGTGCTGTGCCATGCCGGGCCGGGGGTATTCGCTAAACAGGCCGTGTGTGCCGCGGCCCGCGCTAAACAGGCCCGAGCCGGCCGTTTAGCACACCTAACTGAAACGCAAATCATTTTATTGGAACTAAGAAAATATAAATTATTGTTTCAATATCTGATTGATGGGAACTTCTTTCATGATGCAGATTTAGAATGCACTTTATGCTGTAGTGCTGGCGTGGCTGTTTTATCAACTTAACTCCCAGTAGATTAATTTATCATTGTATGCTCTAGCTCAATTTATTTCAAAATATTGCCATTCCATAGACCACTTGTGACTCAGAGGATTAAAATTGACACAAATCCAGGTGTGGCATATTAGGCTAACTATTTGATGGGCATATACAGAGTGCTTTAAGACAATATCTTATCTTATGGCCCATGGGATGAGATATTAAACATAATTGTAAAGTACAGAAAGCTTTTCTTGTTTATTGTACTGGCTTCTTTTATCTTATGCAGCTGAAACCACTGCAATCTTGGTAACATAAGGTAACAGAACAAGCTTATTTCAGGTTATTGTCAATAAAAAAGAAAAAAGAGGCAAAAACTATTCGTTGAGAAATTCGGTTAATGGGCTGGATTCAAAATAAAATCATCTGGATTGGATGTTGATACGCTTAAATGTAGAAGATGTCCTCTTAGTTAGTGATTGGGAGAGCGAGGATGCCTCAGTTTCTTGATTCATTTTAGTAGTATTGTTTTATATGATTTTTAGCTGCTGGCCTCTTGTTCTGATCTAGACAACTGCTTATAATGATAGATCAACACTGGGCAGATGATATCATCCTTAACAAGGCGTTTTTCTTCTACCACCTAACTGCTTATTAAGTTTTTCCATGTTCTGCTGTTTGCTAGTCTATGAAAATACTTTGGATTTCCATTTCTTTCTTTTGATCGATGAAGCCATTAATTTTTGCCTTTAAAATATTTTTTCCCTTCTCAAAATGACCTTCAAAACCCTTTCATGTTTAATCGCTTTTCCCTTTCTTCCCATGAAACGTCTCTCTCACCTTCCATCCTATTGAAGTGCCACAACATCTCCCAACAATTTTACCTTGGAGGTATTTATTTAACCAATCTTGTTCCATTCCTTTACTTTGATTTTCTCGAATTTCAAGGTTTTCATAAATGTAAACCCTAGCCATCCTTCTTTTCGAGATCTTCCTTCTGGCCACTATTGCTCAACTAGGCTCCTAAAAAATATCTGTGAATTAGCCACATATTCTCAAAGTTGAAAGGAGTAGCATTAGGGTTGATCTATGTGAAGATAATTGTGGGGCGATGATTTGACACTAGTCTAGGTAGTGCATTTTGAGAGACAGGCTTAAAATATTCATTCCACTCACTTGATACAAGGAACCTATCGAGCCTACAGTAGACTGGATATTCTTGTAAATGAAACCATGTGAAACAAGCACGCTAACTGGATAACCGAGATCGTTAATCTAGATTGAGAACATCTCATGCTCCTATTTGTGTTTTGCCTGCCTCCTTTTTTTTAGCTTCTGAATCTTATGACATTGAAGTCGCCTATCAAACATCAAGGTCCTCTCGATGCACACCTTATAGCTCTAAGTTTCTCCTAGAAGACTTCTCGAAGTGTTGGTATACATGAACCATATACTCACCAGAACCAGGTCCAATTGTCTTCTTTTTTAGTTAATTTGATGTAAGCAAAGTGAAATCCTACTAAGAGTTCTTCCCCCACAATTTATTCCAAGTCCCACAGTACTAAACCTCCCCCTACAGATTTCCGGGATGTGAGCACAAACCTTTTTTTCTTCTTGCTTTCCTAAATTATCCTAATCAACCTATGACTCCATATGGCTTCACATTTTGTTTCCTGAAAAATTAGGATTTGTGGTTTGTTGCCAAGGCACAAGTTCCTAATTTGCCCTTCTTTTGCAAGGATCTCCTAAACCCCTAATGTTCCAACTGATGATCCTCATTTGACTCCTAGCTCTCCCTCTCCTCAGTTCCCTTTCCTTTTCTTTCCTGGCCTTTTATTGGAGCGACTATTCTTATTTCTAAGCTCCCTGGATTTTATAAATGTATTTACTGCCTCCCGGTTGTTAACAACTGACTGGTGTTGTTTGTCCTTTAGCTCTTCTATAAACAGTGACAGGTTTCCTTCAAGCCTATCCACGTCAAATTCTCCGGTCTACCACCTCAAATTGAAGTGAGTGTTACCTGTTTGTCTATGTCTACTTTTGCTTCTATCACCTCCTGGGTACCGCACACGAGGACTAATCTCTCAAGCAGAAAAGACATTCAGTCCTGTTAGAATGATTAGGAATAGTAATGGGAGAGGAAGCCACCAAAAAGTGGGGAAAGAATGGGTGCGCTCAAAATGTTACTATCAATATTAACCAAATGCATTACTTGGAAGCCAGCTCAAGTATTTGAGGGTTGAGAGAAGGATAGCTGTGACCTTGGTAGTGGAACAGGTTGTTCCTATCTTCAATTTACCAAACCCATGTGACTCGATTGAGATAAAAAAATGTAGGGTAGGTATTAGAATATGTTGAAAGTATGAGCCTGAAAGTTTTTCTTTGTATGCTTGATTGTGGAAGGTGAATGAGTTCACCTTGTGAAACAAATTATCAAAGTTGATTTTCTTCCATATGTGAAAATTTTAAAGAGGTCTTGTCTCTGAAAACACAGAATTTTTTTCCTAATCTAATAGAGTCCTATTCTTTAGAAGCTACTAACTTCAGAAGTTCAACAGGAACTTGTAAAATGGAACTTCTTGCACGTTATCTGAAAACACAGACTATTTGTGAAACTGTTCTTTTTAAGGAATTCAGATTATACGAGGAAGAAATATGTTGATGGTCATTCATGCAAGTTTGATATATCTACATTTTTAGCCAGTTGTCTAGGTTTGCACTAATTTTTCTGGGTTATGATATGGTTACTTGTTCATTATGTCTACACAATACTGAGTGTTGCTTACCATCCCAGATTTATCTATTGTGGAACCTTTTTTTATTTGGTTGTGCAGCCAAAATGCCATTCAGCTTGAGGAGAAGGAGAAGAGGGAGAAAGAGATGCGAAACCAGATTATTGAAGAAGCTGAGGAATATAAACAAGCCTTCTATGAGAAAAGGAAGCTTAATTGTGAAAGTAAAAAGGAAAATAACAGAGAAAGAGAGAAGGTATAACTGTAAAGGAGCTCTCTTCCATGTTTGTCTTTTTGTACTGATTTTGCTTTTATTTGTTGGTAACATAAATATTTGTTCGGAGCAGCTATTCTTGGCCAACCAAGAGAACTTCCACAAAAATGCAGACAAACAATATTGGAAATCAATAGCGGAGCTCATCCCTCACGAAGTTCCTAATATTGAGAAAAGGAGAGGAAAGAAGGATACAGAGAAGAAGCCTTCCATTGTGGTCATTCAGGGACCAAAGCCTGGGAAACCCACTGATCTCTCAAGGATGCGGCAGATACTCTTAAAACTGAAGCACACACCGCCACCTCACATGAAATCACCCCCACCAGCACCTACCAAGGATGGCAAGGATGCTAAGGATGCCAAATCTGCAGCAGCAGCTGTAACTGGAGCTAGTGCTGCTGCAGGAGGGACCACTGCACCTGCCAAAGATGCCACTGAAAATGGTTCATCGGACACATCCAAAGATGTATCTCCCGCTGCAGCTGAAGACAAGTCAGCTACTAAACCTGAGCCAGCCACAGCCGTTTGATCACATACTATCACTTTTTTTTTGTTTATTGCTTCTAATCTTTTTGCTATTGCCACGATTTAAATTTCCTGCTCGTCATCTCACCATCCGTTCATAACTGAATAAGAGCTAGGACTTTTCTTCAGACTTAAAACATCATCTGAAATCTGATACTCTTTTCTTTTTGTTTCAATATTAGATCTTGCATAAATTTATTTCTGGAGGTTTGATCTAAGAAATCAATTCCTATCCGAAGTGGGGCTTACACAAAGTATTCATATGCCTTTCTGCTGAACTCTTCTAATAAGGGTGCATGCGGACGAGACGACTGCTTGTATAATCCTTTAACTTTTTTCTTCTTTTTTCTGAACGATGCCAATTACCAAAAAGGGAAATAGGGGTGCAAGAAAACTCTCTGTATAATATGAGGACTGAGATGCCCATTAATGAGCTTCAACAACAATACCCCATAATTTTAGAGGCATTCGACCGGAAAACCCTAGCAGATACATTTTGTGCTCTATTTCTCCAAGATTTTGAGTAAATTTTTTTGGGGCCAAATGAATCCTTTTCGGCATTTGGGTAAGATGGAAGAATTTCAGATATATGAAACAGTACTGGTGGGCGATTAAAGTTAGGATCCTTAACTCCAGAGATACAGTCAGGCAACCGCCAGCCTGTGACTTGAAAAAATAATAACAACAACAAACTAAATAGTAAACCAAAAAAGAGTGTGCTTCACACGCATCACAGACACAAAAGGGATTCCAATATATAAATTTTTACTATACCTTCTTATATTGAATATTTAGCTCAGGACAACGTATATGCTAGGACTACAGGCTAAGCATCTCAAAAAAACAAAAACAAAAACCTCTTAAGACATAAAAATGGAATATTTACCATGCTGCCTTTTCACATATGGTCCCATCATCCTGTCTCCATAAAAGTGAAAATATATTAATGCCTTAATATCATGTAAGAGGCTTGGTCATATTTGACACTGTCACCATGCTTTGAATCATCTTGGAATCACCTCGGTGATAGTAACAGGGGCAGAGCTGGTCAATTGGCTTGTAGAACTAGCAGAAGTTGATTTTTGATTTGATGAAGAACCATGCCGGGACGAGCCATCATAGAAACCTGGGGGTGTAAGTTGCTTCTCATTGAGCCGGACGTGGCTTGAGAGCATTTTAACAACCTGGGTCATTGATGGCCTCCGACTTGCTGCTGCTTGGGTGCAGAAAAGGGCTACCTTCATGTACCTGAGGACTTCTTCTTCTGGGTATTCTCCAAGTTCTGGATCTGCCAGCTCTAACAGCTTCCCTTCTTCGTACAGATTCCATGCCTACAAATTCATGTACTAAAATTTAGATATTAAAAGTAAGAACACAAAAATGCCTAGTAATAATGCAACAAAAGGCAAGATGCTAAAATTTAGTCAAATTGCTTACATTGCCCCGGAGACAATTGATATCAATGATACTTTTAAGACATTACACATTAAAAGCAAAAACCATAAGGCAGCTAAGAAACAAGGGGTAGCAAGGTTCTAAATAGGAATTCAAGTCACCAACTTAGTCCCAAAATATGCTACTGTAGCATCATCTTCATGTGTCAATATTTCACTGTTCTAAAGTTCTCAACAAAAAAACCAACCAGCATGCTAATCAACATCAAAATCCAGCCTTCAACCACTAACATGCTAAACCAACTAATGCTGTTAACATAACATTTATGGGTACAGTAAGCTAAAGCAGGCCATTTGGAGATGAATAAATAAATAAAAGGAAACAAGATCTTCTTCTCTTCCCTTGTTTTGGTAGGTAAATCAAAACAAAAGGCATAATCTCATATTTTCAACACAGCACCATCCAACTGAGCTACAGGAGCGCATTTAAAAAAAATTTCCACAGAATTCTACTAATTGTGAAAAAAATGTCTTCATTTCTTTTTGTAAGACCTTGTAATTATCCTTGATTATAATATCAAGACAGAGAAATCAAGAAATATAAGGCAAACAGGATGAAATAGCCATCTGAAAGAAAAAAAAATTTCAAAAGATTTCGTTATTATGTAACTCCTAGTCAATGTTTATAACAGTTGTTAATAGAGACAAGACTTAGCACTCATACATGAACGAAAAAACTCCTAAAAGTGAATAGGTCAAAACAAAACAAGATGGCCAAAATACCAAGGCACATGCCATGAGCTAGTAGTGTAAACATAGAACTGACTTGACTGACTCACCCATTCAAGGAGCGATTTCTGCATCTCCCCAAATGTTGCTGTTGAGCTGCTTCTGCCACTAATTATTTCAAGAGTAAGGACCCCAAAGCTGTATACATCAGCCTTCTTGGTCAACTGACCACCCAGTGCATATTCTGGTGCCATATAACCACTGCAAGAAATAAATATCATATTATAGGTTGGAGCGAGTTTCCACATGTTATAAAATGACTCACGCATCAATTGGCTTGCATTCTAAAATACATTGAAGATTATATTAAGTATGCTGAATTCAAGAACCAAAGAAACCGCATTTGTATTGCCATAATTTCAGTCAGAAACCCATAGTGCCCAACAAAATTTTTGTCGTAGGACTAACAAAGGTATTGATGGGATGCAATGGAGCCACTTCTGTGTTTATTCTAAAATTGAAATGGACCAAGGAAGCATTTCACCAATCACACATCTGGCTCTTTTCCAATAACATCGGAAGCTATCAAGGGAGTATTGCACCAGTCACACATCTAGCTCTTGTCCAATAACATCGGAAGCTATAAAACCTTTGGAATACCCAATTTGATGAAAAACTTGGATGAGGCCAGGTTGATGCAATCGCTTTAGAACCCAGGAGTGACATGTATTTCACATGTGACATATGACTTTGAAAACCTCATTCGCCGATATGTACCTTCACATGAAATCACTAAACTAATAATAAGTTCCATCCCCAAATCTTTCCACATAGAAACAAAGTATCCCCTAGTTCTACCTTCTTTCTTGCAAGAACTCAGAAAAAAAGAGTAAATAAAAGAAAAAAAAACGTGGCCCTATTTCATGCTACAAAATGGGACATCAATTGAAGAATTGCCTACACGGCTTATCCAAAGTGGCCTCTATCAGCTATACAATTTGTGTCATAAAAACCTGTCTCAACAAGTAATAAATTTGGTAAGACAAGCCAGAAAACCTTCCACCAAGCTAGGTATTAGAAGAAATGTACCTTGGGCCTGTTAAAAAGTTTCCCCTTCTGAGGGTAAGGCAAAAAGCATAGAAATGAGCAAGTTCATTTCTGAATGTGGAATATGTAAGAGAACAACACTCCATGAGAAACAACAACCGCAAGTCAATCATTTCATGATTATAGTGTGTAGAATGGGAGCATTATGAAGCCCTCGCGTTTATGAAGCCTCATGCTCTCAATTCCTACAGGAAAGTTCTTCCAGGGCAGGAGAATGGGAGCGTTATGTATCTGTGGTTTCCCTAAAACCAGGAATGTTTTCCACTCAATTTGTCTTTTTGAGGGACAAAAATGGTGATTCCAAAGCCAAACTAACACCTTTTCCTCATAGAATGCTATCACTAGTGTTAATTACTTATGACTACTATTATTTTTCTCATAAAGCATGAACTGATTTATATTTTTATTGCTACTACTATTATTACCATATGTATAACTCCAGATCTTCATACACCTTAAAGTAAATATAAATACCCATAAAACAGTAACTTAATCGACGCATATATATTGGTGTTGTTTATTGAAAAATATAGAATTTCATGTTGTAAACTTGTAATAAGCAAATCTGCACAAGAGATTTTATGAAAGTTATGTTTTATTTTGAATATATTAAAACAAATTAGATATGTTCAGTTTAGGGTGAAAGTCTCAGTTAAACAGAACCAACCAAAACCTAAAAATATAACACCTTTAGAACAGAAACACACACACACACATATTATATACACATATAATATAATAATTAATAAAAATATATATATTATGATAGTCCAACCCAAAGCAGACTGAAATTACAATTTGGGTTGGATTGGTTTGGAATTTTGGGTTTCCATTTTCAATAAGATTTGATTTTCACCTTAGGGAGGTTGGCTACTGAGCTAGTTCAGTTCATCTTCGAGTTGACCTTCATGTACCTTGATTTGGCTTTGAGTCAATGTCAACCCAAATCAAGCCAAATCGAGTTGCACCCACAAAGTGCCACTGGAGAGGGGTTTCTAGTTCATACGGATCATGTTGGCAAAGGAATAGCCATAGTTACGTTCATCACCATCATCATCCCCATCGTCAGCCAGTTCTCACCAAAGTGGGTTCGGCAACACAAATTATGTCACTCCATCCTAATCTATCAAAAATAATGTGGGCACAAGAATAGTCATAGTTACATTCATAATCATTATCTGCCAGTTCCCACTAAAGTGGGGTCGGCAACATGAATCGTGTTTCTTCATCCCATTATATCAAAAATCACATTTTCAGTTAATTTATGTTCCATGTAAGTCTTGTTTTATTAACTCAATCCATGTCTTTTTAGTTCTTCCTCTAGATCTCTTACACCCTTCAACATGCTTCCCCTCACACCTTCTTACAAGTGCATCTCTAAGTCTCTGCTTTACGTGTCCAAACCACCTTAACCTACACGTCTCAATTTTATCGTTAATGTATGCTATGCCTCACCACTTTCGAATATCTTCATTTCTTACTTTATTTTTCTAGTTTTTCCAAATGTCCACTTTATCATCCTCATCTCAATAACACTTATTTTCTGAACATATTGGTTCTTTACAACCTAGCATTTTATACCATACAACATAACTGGTTTACTTGCTATCCTATAAAGCTTAACCTTTAACTTAAGTGGAACACGCTTATCACCAGAACCCCAGAAGCACCCTTCACTTTAGGTCAACCGGCTCTAATCCTATGTGCTATATCTTTATCAATTTCTCCATCTTTTTGAACTATGGACTCAAGATATCTGAATTTATTACTTAAAATGGCATCGTAATTGTCAATTCTAATAGTTTGATTAGTCGTATTGTTATTTGTATTAAAAGGGCATTTAGTATATTCAACCTTAACACAACTTATTTTAAAGCCCTTTGATTCTAAGTTATCAATCCACAATTATAACTTTAACATATACTTCTTTTCTAGTTTGACCATTCAAAACTACTACATCTACAAATAAAATGCACCAAGGCACCTTATCTTGAATATAACTCGTCAGTTCATCCATAATTAAAAAGAATAAATAAGGGCAAATAGTTGACCGTTAGTACAAACCTATTTTAACAGAAACTTAGTTGTCTCACCACCAACTGTTTTTACTCAAGGCTCTCTCATATATATACTTACCTGCATCAATATATTTCATCGGTAAACTTATTTTATACAAAGTCCACCAAATTAGTTCTCTTGGAACCCTATCATATGCTTTTCCTAAATCAATTAAAACCTCTATGTATGACTTTTTTCTTTTCTCTAGACTTTTTTATTCACTAAGTAAAAATATAGTTTCTGTAGTAGACCTTCCAGACATAAATCCATTTGGTTTTTTGTCACTCTAGTTATCAGCCTTAATCTATGTCCAATCACTCTTTGCTACAATTTCATAGTATGACTCACAAGTTCAATTCTATGGTAATTTGCACAGTCCTGCACATCTCCCTTGTTCTTATATATTGGTATACTACACTAAGATATTTTCTTCTTCTTCTTCTTTCCCCATGATTTTCAAAAATTCCTGAATTCTAAAACTATGTTTCTGTACCATGTCAGGTATCAAGAAAGAATTGCATGCATAACAGATGCACTGAATTCATTCAATCAATGAGTAATACATCTAAAAGAGCTGTTCAAGACAAAAATATATATATATCCAATAAGAATTATGCAGCAATATATGATAATATATATGAAATCAAATGAAGGTGCAACATCATATAACACATAAATAATCAAACTTCTCAGGAATAAGGAAAGAAAACTTACGTTGTTCCCGCTATTCGTGTACTAATGTGAGTGATATCTTCTGGGAAAAGTTTAGCCAACCCAAAGTCTCCAATTTTTGGAATGAAATCCCTATCAAGAAGTATATTAGTTGCTTTGATGTCTCTGTGCACAATGTGAGGCTCAAGTTCTTCATGAAGAAATGCAAGGCCCGTTGCAGTACCCATGCAAATCACAGATCTTCTGCTCCAGTCTAGTTTTACAGATTGGGTCTTTGGGCCTAGAAGCCGAAGAAAAACCAAGACAAACCATTGTTAATTATGCCAATATAAAGATCTTAAAAGCTTTCACGGAAGTGTTCGCTAAATTACCCAATAATGCACGATCAAGGCTGTTGTTTTCAACATACTCGTAGACCAAAATTCGGTTTGTTCCCTGAACACAGCATCCAATCAACTCAACAAGATTTGGATGCCTGACATTGGAGAGAGTGTTAATCTCTGTCAAAAATTCACGAGCCCCCTGCTTTGATTCAGCAGAAAGAGCCTTGACAGCAACTTGTATCCCATTTTTAAGAACTCCCTATAACAGGGTGAAAAAATAAACAACTATTACAAACATTGGAGCAGGCAAAAACCATTTTTATGTATCCTTCAAGTTCTATAATCTAATAACTTCAATATGACCACCTATGGGTGTAGGACCATTAAAAGAAAACAGTTTGAAAAAATCAAATAGAAAATCAAGTAGTGGCGAAGAAGAAGCTCTCAGAATCCAAATCAAGCTCATTTCTTATCCGAAATTATTACAAGAAAAGTTCCAATTTCAATTTTGCAGAAAATTTAGCCCTTCCACAAAAGGGAAATTTCAATGGCATTGGAGTGGAGAAACATCAGAAAAATTAGAACTTAAACATAAAATAAATAAATAAATAAAAAGAAAATAAAACAAGCGAAAAAATTTTTGGAACAGAACTGCTTACTATCAGGCATACACAATGGGATAGTATACCCAGTAACATCCATAAATTATTTTAAACATCCTTAAGTAACAAATAGTATCCTACAAATCTCCCTCCTTTTCAAATTTATTAATTGACATAACACATTTATATTTAAAGATTTAAGAAAAATACATATGGGCAATTATCAAAGTAGTTCTATATTTATATTCTGACTACCAAAGAAATCAGAATCTTAAATCAGAAATATGCAAATATCCCAACCATAATGTATCTCATTTACATATATCGTTTCCAGAAAATCACACTTTCTAACCAAATAATTAATATAATTATTTTATCGTAAAAAAATAAATAAATAAATATATGTATATATTATTTCACTATTAAATCTAACTCATTCACTGGTTCTTAAGCATCTACTTCATCAAATTCTGCATAGAATCTACTAAAACAGAAAAATATTAAAATCTTACTGTTAACCCGCAAATCCTACATAATCTCACCACATTAAATCTCTTCCAGGCATGCAAAAATAATGAATCAAATTAATGTCTTAAAGTATAATATAAAACCTAAAGATGCAAGAGGAAAGTTTAAAAATTGCCCTTATATTTTATTGAAACCTTACACAAATCAGTCAGCTTTTAGAAAAAATTTCAGTTCTCAGTCAAATTGGGAATTTCCACCTAAATTATGCCCAAAAAAATTGTAGAACAGAAAAATCTACAACTTTGATTACAAGAAAAGATATTTATCATATTTTAGTTTCAACACAGGCAAGATAAAAATAATTGCATATGAGAAATTGAGTATGAACAACGGCAATTGCAATTTTGTCATACATGTGCAAAGGGGTGAATTAAAAGTTTCTTGCATTCCAAGCTAAAGACAGCAAGAAGCAAGCACAAATAAATACTTATCAATATATTGAATGATTGGTACCACAGAAATACACAGCTTTGGAATTGATTAGCATCACAGCAAAAATTTGATAGTTAGTTTTCTTCCACTTTTCCTTTTTAATATTTTTCTGTACAAATTCAAAGGGCAATACACACTGACCTTGAAAATTCCAAGAATGATTTATCACAAACAGAAGGAAGAAATTTCTCCCAAATGTAAATAACTAATACCATTCAAAGGAAAATCTTTAACATAATATAATGTAATATGATATGGTACATGGTACATATTTGAACAAAATGGTCCACTAAAGCATCACCCGTCAAGCAAAAGAGGCGACCCTCCTCATATAGAGCATTGGTTGAGAAAGCCTCTCTCTCCCAACTGATGTGGTACTAATTATGAGTATGCAAAGTTGCATGCTTGTATTCAGTTCAATTCATTTGGTTCAGTGTTTGGTTTATATATTTATTTTAATTCAGACTGGATTTCAATTTGGCTTTAATTACTACTTTCAGTTTATACATATTTCCCTGAATTTAGTTAGGGTTTCAGTTTGGCTTGGCTTGGTTTATTATAGTACAATTTTTCATTTTGCAAACCATAAAATAACCAATTTAGAAAAAACCAAACCAAGCCTCTATTATGGTGACATGGTGAGGCCTTGGAGCTGGTATTCGAGATGGCATTTATTTCTTGCCAGCATCTCTGCTCTTGGAGAAGATGCCGTCTTTCATGGGAAATAGGATTGCTTTTTTTTTTCCCTGGATAATGAGGCCTTTGCACTCCCTTGTTCTTTGTCTCTTGAGTCTTGATTGAAAGAGGAGTTATTGAATTGGGTGTGGCATTAATCACCAACTTTGATTCAAGCTAAAGTTCCTTAAGGCATGAGATACAAATATTTTGGCTACTGACTGTATATCTCTCTCTACAAGAAACAGAAAAGAAAAATAGAATAACATCTCAATCAGGGAAGACTATATCAGCCTCCTTGGCAACCTGGTTTCAAGCTCACATCTTGGCCATTTAAGCTCAAACTTTGATACTAAGATGCTGAATTTATGAAGATTCCATCTATGGATTTCAGTGCTACTTGGGCCTGAGGATGTCATTTTTGAGGTACTATCGCAATCCTCATTCAGTTGAGAAAACGATAATTCTTGTTAATTGTAATCCACTTCATTTGGTGAAGAACTATTGTAATCAACAAGGCATTATCTTTTGATTTTATTATCCTTTAGCATTTACAATAGAATTTGAACCCCATTATTTGCATTGTGGAAGATAATTGATCAGACTAGGCCCCATAGTTTTCTGTTTGCAACGAAGAACTTTCACATAAAAAATTATTTTGCTATCATTGTGGTTTACGATAATGAGAAAAAAAAAATGCCTTTCCTCAACCAATAGGAGTTAGCAACATGAATCCTGTTATCTATGAAGTTTTTTGCATATTATTTTTGGTTGCTATTTTATTCTTCATTCACTTTTGTAGATATCCACTGACTTGTTCATCAAGCAAAAGGTGTGTGGTTTTCAAAAAAATAAGTTATATAACTCTTAACACCTAACAGATTGGTGTCAAAATATATATGCACTTAAATAAATATCTTTATAAATATTCAAAACAGGCTCAAAGCTTTGCTAAGGCTCATATTAATTGCTTATACGGAATAAAAACAACCACAGCGACTAGCAACATTCTGACTACCTTATAAACTGTTCCAAAACCTCCACGGCCAATCTTATTGCTCAAATGGAAATTGTTTGTTGCAGATTGCAATTCACTATAGGAGAACTGTCTGATATTCCCAGGCAAAGGCCCTGTACAAAAGGACCAAAAAAGGAAGAAAAAGAAAATCAAGGACAATAAACAAAAAGAGAAATAAAAAATGAAAGAAAGAAAAGAAATATATAAAATCTTTGAGCCATAATTTATCTTCTGTAAATATAAAAAAATTTGGGGGTCAAAAGCAGTAGTAACCTGAAAGTGTTTGTGTATAACCCAAGTTGTTATGCCTAAGACTGCCGGAAAGATGATGGACTGAATGGAAGTATTGGTAATTCCATTTGTACTCTCAAATATAATCTGATGATTATAAAGCTTTCACAACGGGATAATGCATTCACCTAATCTATTTTTTCAAATTTCGAACACCCAGCTAGTATACTATTCCCTCAAGAAAGCAAGGAACAGCATTAGAAATACCTTTCTTGGGCAACAGTAGCCATGTTGTCAAAGAACAAGATATCAATCTAATCGGTCCAGCAACTATATAATTAACTCAGACAAAAGGTTCACTCTTACTCAAGACAAATAACTTGTTTAAATTGACAAAATTGTCACTAAAGTGGTATCAGTGCACAAGGATTCTACCATAAATATTGTGCCCAAACTCCTTCAAGATCACATGTGTTAGAGATAGTGGCTCGTATTCAAAACAAAAAATAAAAAAGATAAGTTACACTCTTCTTTCAATCTAAATGGGAAGGGATCTGAGGGGATGCATCACAGAGAAAAATGGTGGAGCCAACCAGGAACGGTCTTTCCCTGGATGGTGTACCTGTTTTGTGCCAGGCCAGACTATAGGTTAGGGAGTGTAGGGGCCAAAGCCCTTCGTGGTACAGTAAGGGTATATTTAAGATTTTACTCTATGCAACAGATTGTGGTTGTAACTGGCGAATGGATATATAAGTTATAAACCTAATTTCTTTTAATATCAGTGAAAAATTTTCTTCTCTCCCATATCAAGATTGTTCTTTCTATTGAATTCACCACATTTGCGTTGCTAATTATTTTTAATCAACACATATTATATGCAACACACTATTGAATATAGAATCTAACAGCATTTCCTACGTATGTATCATGTTCAGTCCACCAGGGACATCAATCTTGCTATCATAAGTTGTTCTCAGAGTATATATATATATTTGACATCCGGTTCTCAAATAAACAATAAGTCAGAAAAGTACATGGATATAAACTATTAAGAACACATGGGCAGGCACTTATAAATGATATTTATCATCAAAAGTCACTTGGCTAGCATGATATGCTTAAAATATACTGGGATGAAATGGCTAATCGGCTTCTTGCCTGGACTAACATCTAAAATTTCACTTAATCAAAATAAGCTAACAAGTGAACATTAAAGCTGAATCTATCTCTTAAATTCTTATGAAGGAATGGTAAGATGAAAACTGATGAAGAAGAATTAGCCTCCCTCCAAGCAAGGTTTGAAATCAGATTTGCCAAGATAAAGTAGATCTCCAGGTTATATGATTTGATTTTATAGAAGATGAACAAACTGAACACGAGAATTAGCATAGATAAAAAGGATTAACAGAGATATTATGTAATTATATAAGGAATGCAGAGATGGTAATCTGGAAGAGGTTGCAGTGATGAAAATCACAAAATTATGAGTTCCATGCAGCATCAGAACTATATACTGAATTCATGAAAACATCTTTGGGGCACATCAAAGGCCAAAGTTTGCAGGTGCAAAAATGTGCAAGAACTTTGTATTTAGCATCAAATTTCAACCAGAAATTATGGCTATGGAAGACAAATATAAGAGGTGATGCTGATATTAAGAATGGTCCATGTAGTGTGTAGTCTATGAAATTCCAAGAGTAAGCATGACATATTCTTACCGTCTGTGTGCCGACGAGCATCATCAGGATCCCTTTTTCTGTCTAGTGATGAAGCACCAAAACAGCGACAACCCATTTTTATGAACACTGTATAAATGCAATATCCTGAACTTTACAGAGAAAACTGTCAACTGCAAAATGGAATGCCATAAGAAACAATACAATAAGAATAATGGTAATATAATACACAACCAAAACCAACTCTATTAACAACCCCCCCCCCCCCCCCCCCCCAAAAAAAACGAAAAGAAATTTGTGATGATATGAATTATAACAACAAAATATGGTAGTAAATTATTTGACATATAGAATAAAGCATTTTCCATCTTCAGATATGCACAGGAACCAAGGTTCAACTTCACTGTTGTCTTTAAGGATCCCAGACAAAAGTTCTCCCCCTTCAAAATTCAAACTGCAAACAACTAATGAAACCTACATAAACATATTTTTCAATTAACAAACTGTCATCTCACACAAATTCCTTACTTCCGAGTTTCAAGAAAGCTTTGGGAACCCGAAGAAAGCAAAAAGGAAAATCAAGACACACACTTCCCATCCATCTTAAAATTCATCCAAATTCAGGGGCCAATTGCATTCAAAATAAATCAGCCCCTTCAGAGGTGGTTAAAAGAGCTCTCGCACTTTCTAACCCCTAACATTACTCAGAAGTGAGTGGATGAATTACAGCACTATGTAGGATTCAATGAACACTTTAATCTGATATGTTTCGGTTATTGATAATTCAATGCCGACATAAACCACTATTCATTAACGTATGTCAACAATTCAGATGGAAGCAAACTTTACTTGACTTCCCTGGCAATCTGAACCCTGAAGTCTGATGTTAACCTGGCTTCTATGTTACCGATCAGGTTGCGAGGCTTGAAGACCAGGGGAAACATATTGTAATTAAGTCCCCAGCAAAACATATTGTAATTAATTCCCCGGATTACGAGCTCTCTAAATTTCGTGACTACACGAAAGAAACGACTCAGAACTACCATGTTTAAATCAAGAAAAATTTCGTGCTTTCTTTTTTGAACTCCGATTGATCATTTATATTCAAGAAATTGAGTAATTATTAAAGTATAAACCAAATAACAATTCAAAGCTTCCATTCTTTACAAATCTAGATAAAGACTGAAAGTTGCGAAATATTCACGATTCAGATAAAAAAAAAACAATATAAAAACAGTAATTAAGATGAGAACAGGAAGATAATCCGTGAGATCTTGACCAAACAGAAAGACAGAAGCTCTTGACGAGATAAAACTACCTCGAGCATAGATAAATTACGCCGTTTTCGATCACGCAAAACACGAGAAATCCAGGCAAAGGATGGCCTCCAACGAGCCCCCGCAAGCCCCTGTTTCTTCCTCGTCCGCTGCGACCTACGAGCAACAAAAGAAGCAAATTCAATAGTCATAGCTCGCCTTCTCAAAGCGTTCCCACTTCCCACCCGTCCCTTCTGTTAGCAGACAGCGACCGTCCCCGCTGTACCTCTCTACTCGGCTAAAATAAAATAAAATAAAATAAAATAAATGTGCGGCATGTGCCCCTGATTCTTTAACACGTTTCTCGTTACAGGATATAACTTTTGCCTTTGATTATTATTGGTCGTCCGTGTGACTCTTGTTGGTCTGATGGGTCATTGATTCTCGCGTAGAAAGTAGAAACCACTGATTCGACCTGTCGGTTCAATTTATTACTCAAACCTAAAGCAAAACGAATTAATTAAAACCAAGACTTGGTCTTCAAAAAAAAAAAAATTAAAACCAAGACTTTCCAACAAAAAAAAAATTTAAAACCAAGCCAAATAAAAATTTAAAATTGCAAACTGAAAACAGAACCGAATTTGTTCAGGTAATATTAAAATTCTAACTGAAAAATCCAAATTAACAAACAATGTCCCAAATTTGGTTCAATTTAAACCAAATCAAATTAATTTTGTTCAGGTAATATTAAAACTCTAACTGAAAAATCCAAATTCACAAACAATGTCCCAAATTTGGTTCAATTTAAACCAAATCAAATTAATTTAGTTTATTTTAAATTAACTAGTGGTGACACTGCACGTCCTCACCTGAACTGTAGCATATAAATAGCGATTTGAAATCAAATAACGAAAAAGTAATGGGGTGATTATAGTTTTAGATTGTTTTAATTGGAAAGAGCAATCGATCAAATCGATTTTTTTACGATTTGATTCAACCGGTTTTTTTTACTTAAACCGAACTAATTGACACCCTTGTGTGTACATGACGAGAAGAATTGGTCGTAGAAATCCATGTAGACAGGGGACCTACGCTCTAGATAACGTGTGGAAACTTTGTTAAATGGGTTGTTTTCTTTTTGCGCAGTCAAAAAGGTTGGCAAATGGAAAAGAAGGATGTGTGGACTTGATCGAGCTGACCGGGTATACGCGGATGGACGCTAGGGCTCTACCAAGGTGGTTTTCCGTGACTTGAAATCTGCTGGAGCCCTCGGCTGGAAAATCTACTGATTCAATGGTTAAATATATGTTCACATAAATGTATAAAGGCATGAAGCATATGTGTCCACACTGTCCACCGTTTGGACCATCAGATATTCCAACGTAAAGGACGAGCTGATGTGATCTCGCTTTCCATAGCGTTTGTTTGATACGGTTTGAAATCGTACGCTGCCTTTTTCTAATAGTTACATCCCTGAATTTTGATTGAGACGTTGCCAGGCTGAGGACGCTAGGGCTCTACCAAGGTGGTTTTCTGTGACTTGAAATCTGCTGGAGCCCTCGACTGGAAAATCTACTGATTCAATGGTTAAATATATGTTCACATAAATGCATGAAGGCATGAAGCATATGTGTCCACAATGTCCACCGTTTGGACCATCAGATATTCCAACGTAAAGGACGAGCTGATGTGATCTCGCTTTCCATCGCGTTTGTTTGATACGGTTTGAAATCGTACGCTGCTTTTTTCTAACAATTACATCTCTGAATTTGTATTGAGACGTTGCCAGGCGGGGAAAATTTGCTTGTAAAGTTTTTGTTTTGACAATATTACAAGATTTTTCATATTGGAAAACCATGGCCATAAGATTTCGTTTGGTGGAATCTCAATCAAACTACAGTAATAGCTGCGATAAAAGGCAGCACACGCTTTCATCCCATCTTCACGCGTTGAAATTTCTTGACGTATTAGACGTTTGTAATGTCGTAAATAGTTTCATGTGACATCGTGATGATGTAAAAAAAAAGGAAATTTGGTGACGAACCTATAATGCTACGCAATGTTTTTCTTAAATTTTTATTTGAAAATTTTTTTCGAGCTCTCCTCGTGTTGCATGCTCGTCACTTGCATCAACCGAGGACCGCAGCATCTCGGATGACTCCAATCGTACGTTTTGATGAGATGCCGAGTAACTCCCGCCTTTTACGGGAGTTTATTTGAAAAATATTTTCGAGCTCTCCTCATGTTGCGTAGCCATCACTTACATCATCGGTGACCACACCATTTTTTTTTTGTTGGAATCGGTGACCACACCATCTCCAACGACTCCAAACGTACGCTTTTTTTATGGGCTGCCGAGTAATTCCCGCCTTTTACGGGAGTTTAACTAGCACAATGCTTTTTTTTGCCTGTTCCTATGGCACCCTTGTGTTCTTAGAATTTTATTGGTTATATTAGATTTACCCACGGGTTGCTTAATGGGTGGTCCGGGACTCCGGGCACATTTAAACCGTGTCTGTCGGGTACGGCATGGCCCACCTAGGAGACGAGCCGTGTTGTGCCTGGCCCATAACCCAATACTGCAGGTATGGCCTAGCCCGTGGCACGACTAAGGTTGCGTTGTGCTGTGCCAGGCCGTGACATGCGGGCCGCATAATAAATGTATTAAAAAATTTAGAAAAAAGAAATAATACATAAAATTATTTAAAAATATATTTATTATTCACACACATTTTTTACATATATTGGGATGCAATTTTCCTCAAAATTGTAAGAAAACTCTAAAAAAGACAAAAAAAAAAAAAACTCATTATTTTAAATGCAAGCCTACGGACCAGCATGGTATGACATGCTTAAAGCGTGCCCGTGCCATCGACGCGCTTCGAAGGCCACGCCCTACCGAGCCATTGTGGTTGGCGGGCCTAGTGCCCAATAACCTAGGCACGACACAGCCCACTAATAGGTGCTGTGCCGAGCCTGTCACAGGTTGTGCCAGGCATGGGCACACTTTAAGTGTGCTGGACCGTGTCGGCCCGCCCCAATAAGCAACCCTAACCCACACCATACTCTAGATTTGGCTAATTCTATGCATTTATGAACTAGTATAGTTAGGACTTAGAATGCATTTCCTCTAAAATCTAGAATCCAGTGGTTCCATGAAACCACCAAATGAGATGTGTTTTGGGATGTGGGTCCCCTATGAAATGGGACATCCATTCGCAAGTTTTAAGCTAGTACTAATAGGGGTGCAACTCGGTCCGGGTTGATGCCAACCCAAGACCAAACCGACATTACATATATTCAACCCAAAACCGAACTGAACCGAACCAAATTATAAACGAAAACCGAACCGATATTAAATAAAATAATCGAAACCCAAACCAAACCGAACCGAATTACATGAGGTCAGTTCGGTTCGGTTCGGGTCAGGTTATACCAGACCTATTTTCCATTATACCAGACCTGGTTGGTGCTGATTTTTCATCTCCAAAGAAAAAAGATAGAACCAAGGTTTACAATTTCGCCGCCGAAATTTCGGGTTTTGGACCCCCAGCGATGTGTTTCGCCAGGGGAAATCGCTGGGGGTGCATTGTTGGTGACTTGATCGAAATTTCGACGATTTGCCACCGAAACGGGGCGGCGTGCCGAGCGAAATGGAACAAAACGGGCGAAACGGAAAAAAATGTATTTTTTATTGGCGAATCGGACTAGCGTGCCAACGAAACGGAGCGGTGTGTTGACGAAATTTCCCTAAAATCAGAAAAAACCAATTTTTGCCCTTTTTTGCTTTTTTTTTAATTTTTCCGCCGTTTTGGCTGAAATTTCGTTTTGGTCAATGGGCGGCACGCCCATCGACACTGAAATTGCAAACCTTTGATAGAACCACCTTTTGCCAATATCCTTCCCATTATCAATGGAATTTCTCTAACATACACATTAGGAGAAAAACGCATGTAAAGATCTACCCATCACCATCGATCTCCTGAAGATAAAAAAAAAAAAAAATTTCCCTATTAGTAAGCCATCGAGCTGGCACTAAAACGCTTATGACAACTTGCTGCACAATCAGGAGCCGACCAATCTATTTTGAAACTTTGAAATTAAAAATTCTTACCAACACGCATTGCAGAAATTTTAATCTTGAATTCCACTAAAATATGTGGAGAAATCTAAACAATCAACTAAAAAGGATTGCTAGAAGGGCATTACATTCACGTAATCCTCGTTTTCATTCAGCTTGAGACTTCTGGCGTTTAGCTTTCTAAAGGTTGGGATCTTTAACCTGGCCACAATGTTCAGAAATAGTAATGTCATCTGCTAAGCTTGAAATATAATTATTTCATTGAAGAATAATTCATACCGTGCTTGTTTTCCTGGACTTCTTGTCTTGGGCAGACCGACTACACAAGGTAGTCTTGTCTTGGGCAGACCGACTACACAAGGTAGTGTCACCCTCATCACAGTTAGTTTCTAAATGAGACAAGAGTGACATAGCAGATCTAAACAAGAGAGAGGGTGAGGGAGCGAGACAAGAGTGAGGGAAAGAGGGAGAGACGACAAGGAGGGAGGGAAGGAAAGAGACGAGAGAGAGGGTTTGAGAATGGGGTTTTAGGGTTTGAGATTGTGAAAGATGAACGAATGGGGTTTTAGGGTTTGAGAATATGGGATACTTAAGAGAAGGGGTGGGGTTGCAATTTTTTTAAACTTTAAATGTAATCTTATATAAATTTTAATATTATATATAATAATTCGGTTTAGTTTGGTTTGGTTCGGTCTACATAAATACCATAATTCAATTCGTTTCAGTTTAACCGAACACCAAACCCAAAACCGAACCGATTTTATTCGGGTTAGGTTTTTATGGACCAAAACCAAACTGAAGTATTAAAAAACTAAACCGAACCAAATCGAAGTCGGTTTGGTTCGGGTTGGTTTTGGGTTTACCCGGCCCAAGTTGCAGCCCTAAGTACTAATGAGTGGCACCAGATGAAACGGTCTCTATAGTTAGTGGTTTAAGTAGATGGCTGTTTATATACTTATAACTTCCTAGATTTCTTATATCTTCTTTATGCCTATTGAATTATTATTTCCCCAAAAACAAAGACATGCATCAGCGGTGATTGTGGTGGCAGTGGTGTTGATGGTGATGATGTTGTTATTGTGGTGGTAGTAGTGGTGTAATATTGGTGATATGGTGGTGATGGAGGTGGTGGTGGTCATAACGATGATTGTGGCAGCTATGATGTAGGGGTGATGGTGATGGAAGCGGCAACAATGGTGGTGAAGGTGATGACGGTGATGAGTGGTGTTAGTCATATGGTGGTGATGACGATGATGGTGGCGATTAGTGGTGGTGGTTATGTCACGGTAGTAATTTATAGTGGTGCTAATAATGTTGGTGATATGGTAATGAAGGCTGCAGTAGTGATGGTGATTGTAGTGGCTGTAATAGTGGTTGTCGAGAATGTTATTGTTGACCTTGCTAGAAGTTATTATGGACTTCCCTCAATTTTTAGATGTATAATTAGAAAATTAGGGGGAGAGGTGTCAATAATTGCAATTGCTTATAATTGACTTAGAACTTGATTCTAAAGAATTGGATAGAGATTCTTAATTCCAATTCATTATATTTCCCCGAACATAACATTATAATTATTTAGCCAAATTCCATTTCTTGATATGAATTTGTAATTCAATTTCTTATGTCAAACACACCTTTTAGGGACTTGTAAACTCAAGTGATAGATTTGTAAACAACTTCACATACTTGTAAGAACCATTTTATTGACTTGTAAACTATGTTATAAGACTTATAAATCTAGTTTATCAACTTGTAAATTTGGTTGGAGGACTTGCAAACCCATTTTGTAGACTTATAAGCCCAATTTAGAGACTTTTAACCTTTTAAGTGGACTTGTAAATCCAGTTTACTAACTTGCAAGCCATTTTATTAGACTTGTATATTCAATACGGGGGACTTCTAATAAATATACATTAAGGGCATTATTTTCCATGAGTGGTAAAACAACACTTATTTTCAAATATATTGGAAAATTATCATTGATGCCTAATTATCCAAAATTTGATGGTTTAATCTGAATTGCTTTTGAAAATTAACACTAAAAATTAATGTTGCCTAAAAAAATAATACTTTTAAACTATCAAGAACAAGATCATTACACGATTTATTTCAAAAAGATCCTTTTGTAATCACATTTGTTATGAGCCTTTTTAATGAGAGTTATGTCTTTTAAGGATGTTTTTGAAAGAAACCCTATCTAAAAATGAGTACCATTTTACTAGTCATAGGCAGTGCTCATATAGGCATAAATTATGTCATTTAATGAGATTTACAAGTCAATAGATAACTTATTGTAAGTTTTTTAATGAGATTTACAACTCTGCAAGTAGCTTGTTACGGGTCTTTTGACAGAGTTTTACAATTTTTTAAATAATTTAGGTTACCAATATTGTTCATAAACGGTAATTTATGAAAGAGTTACCTTTTGGCTTGTATTTATAAAAAAGAAACCATACAAAATTTCATTTTGCAGAAAATGGTCAATTTTCAAATGTAATTGACTTGCATGGCCACTTTTTAAAAAAACTAAAAAATTAGTGTCACTTTATTATATGTAAAAAAAAAAAAATGTTTGTATCTACATATGATGCACTTGTATCATACGTAGAATGTGTTTGTATTTCACGTGGGATGTGCTTTTGTCTCATGTAAGGAAATTTGTATCTCACGTACAATGTGTTTGTGTCTCAAGTAAAGTGCTTTTTTTAATTTAACTATTTTAAAAAAGTGATCCTGTAATCCAATTATTTCAAAAAAGTGATCCTTATTATAAATAAGTTTTTTATAGACTGTTTTTATAAATACCGGCCACAAGCGACCTTTTTCATAATTTTCCCAAACATGCAATTTTCATTATTTTTTTTGGGTAAAGCCGTGAAGGCCTGAAGGATGCCTTAGGGTTGGAAACAGAAAGACAAAAGGAGACCGCTTCCTTTCTCCTCTGGTTCTCTTCTTCTATGTACGATCATTCGCTCACTTAGCTCTTTTTATTTATATGATACTGAATCCCAGACGTTTAGCCGGAATTACCTGTGCCCTCCATTTAAGTTGGCCATAGAAATCGGAAAGTTTCAGAGGGAAGCCGAGAAAGAATCGAGCCATGAATGAGAATGAAGCTTCTATGCCCCCAAAGAAGGATGATATCGCTCCACGGAGACCCAAAAGGACGCTTTTGGGCTGGAAAGAAAAGGTCCAGGAGGAAGAGACCCATTCTCCGGGGTTTAGGAACAGGGAGAAGGTTCTGGTCACTTGCTCGCGCCGCATTAATTACAGGTTGGGAGGAGGGGGAGACTTTCTTGCACAAGTGTTTTGTGAACCCCTCTATTTTTTTCTCTCTCTTTAGTTTCTGTTTATAGTTGGCTTCACTCACTAGAATGGGTTTGCAATGATGTGTAGGTATAGGCATTTAATGTTGAATTTGGTCTCTCTTTTGCCTCACGGCAAGAAAGATAACAAGGTTGAGTCCAAAGAAAGCAAAGGTGCGACTCTGAACGAGCTAGTAGAGTTGAAGAACTGTTCGTCGTGTTTGTTCTTCGAGGTAGGTTCTGAGTATTACTTGTTTTCAATCTCCATACCCTTCATTTGTTTATGCTAGTGTATGCAAATAAAATATGATTTTTAGTTCTGTATTCTTTCAGTTTTGGTCCTCCAACTACCCGATGGTACCAAAATTTATCAGTTTAGGAGGTTATAGGAGTGGAGAATACATTATTAGTGTTCATGATAATGTAAGAAATGAATATATTGGAAAGTACTTACGCATAGCATGCATTGGGGGAAAAATTGAGGAGAGTGGGTTAAGGTGGTTTGGAAATGTAAAGTGGAGAGGAAAAAGACATGGATGGAGTTAATAAAACATGGCCTGGATAAACATAACTTAACCGAAGATATCAGCTTCCAAAGAGTGAGCTGGAGAGATAAGATTCGTGTCACTGACCCTGCTTTGGTGGTAACTGGATGTTGATGATTATTCATGATGTTGTGTTGATTTTATGTTTGCTTTAAAGGAAGCTCTTTTGCTACATTTATATGTATTAAATTCCATGAGTTCTACAAGAATATACCCATATTTTCAGAACCAGACTGTAACATTGATGAATCTTATGAACCAGTGACCAAAGCCCTTACCGATTCCGTGAAATCTGGGTACAACATGAACTCTTTCAAGTTCAACTAGACAGTCATAAAGTGAAAATTGTCAACAAGATCCCTGTCACAGTGGATATCTGCTTTGGTTTCGATTTCAGACACTCAAATATACTAAAGATTTCTGATCAAGCATTGGAGAACATGACTTTGGATTATTGTAACCTCAAAATTCAAAGCAAAGCTTTTCTTACCTCTGCTTGATTTTAGGTTTTGCTGACTAATTTTTATTTTCTATTTTAATTTTCAGTGTAGAAAACAGAAAGATCTTTACCTCTGGATGGCCAAGTGTCCCAATGGACCATCTGTGAAGTTTTTAGTCAATGCAGGTAATTCATTTCTTGGGATTCTCATACTGGTTAGTCATATATCTGTAGGCTGCTTTATAGTCATGCAGTGATTGCATACTGGTGTTTTGACAAATGTTCAATTCTGCTTCTTGAAGTTTTGAAGGATGGGGATTTTTTTACTGAAAGAATTTTTCTTTTTTACTTTTTAAACATTTAGTGCACACAATGGAAGAATTGAAGCTAACAGGAAATCATCTGAAAGGTTCACGACCAATTTTGACTTTCTCCACCAATTTTGATAACGATCCACATTGGAAACTTTTAAAACAGATGATCATGCAGGTATTTCATCCTGTCTCCTTTATCTTTAATGTTTCATTTTCTCCAAGGGGTCTGTAGTCTGTGTCTATTTGCATATCCACATTTATAAATCCATGACTATTTCTATTGTCTTGTGGAAAGTAAATAAGTATGAAATTTGAACATTTTCTTATTTATGAGAAAACGTGTTTAGAATCTTATATGGTGTTCATATTCCATGGGTAATATAAGTGGTTCTCTTTCTGGATCTTAGGTTATTTTTATTTGGGGTGACTATGCTTTGGGATTAAACACTAACATAACAGCTTTTGTATTGAGAAAAAAAAGAAAAGAAAAACATAACTGATAATATTACAGATGGCTCCTCAGTTTCTATAAGCTCATTCTGAATCCTAAAAAATCCAATTTCTTGTTAACATCTTTAAATCTATTGTTAAGAATGGTATTTCTAGATGTTTTTATGAAAAATAAATTTATGAAGTATATAATGCATGGAATATGTAAAATTATGCATGCTTTAAGAGTAAAGCAAAAAAAATAAAATAAAATAATAAGTTTAAGTAAATACTTGAAAGTAAAAGATACGAAAATATAATCTATTCAGGCTTTTTTCAAGATTACCTTACCAAAGCTTGGCCTGTAATTTGATCAGGCTGAGCTGGCTTGGGTATGAAGCCATGGGTGAATGTATCTTGTTGGGGCCCATGTAAATCTTGATTCAAGATGATTAGGGCAGACATGCGACATGGGCCTGAAAACCACCTCTACCCATGTAAATTTTGGTTCAAGATGGCTAGGGCAGGCATGCGACATGGGCCTGAAAGCCACCTCTAATGTGTATGTAGAAGTTGACTCCCTTGAAATTGATATCCAGTTTGCATGTGATTTTAATATGTGCAAGTCTAACACCTCTTGTTATATTCTACCTTCATTGATTTCCAAGAGTCTTAATAGCTATAAAATTTGATGAAAGTTTTCGAACTGGTGCAGTAGGTCTTAAGTGTGCCATTTTTCTTGACCTGGGTACAAACCAATGTTTACAATTTCGTGACATTTCGGCAAAATGTTGCGAAATTTTGCCATTTTCCAAGGTGGCAACACGAAACTAGCTTAAAAAACGAAAATTTGAAGATTCCTTGATGTCGGCGAAATATTGTTGACATTAGGGAAATTTTTTCAGATTTTCCTTGATGTCAGCAAAATTACAGGAATTTACATTTTTTTAGCTTTTTTTCGATTCTAGTGATTTTTCCCTCATTGCCGAAATTTTGCCGACATTTCACTAGTGACACCTAGCGAAATGTCGTTTTAAACCAAATTGTAAACCTTGATCCAAACTAACTCATAACTTCATATAGCCATAATTTTTTTCCCTAAAAAGTTGAGAACCTGATCTTTAGCTAGTACCATGCATCGGGGTTTTTTTTTTTAATTGAAAAAGGGTGAACTACACAACCTCTTTTCAAGCTTTCATCATGTGCTTGAAATGAATATGTGGTTCTTTGTTTTCTTGGTTGTTAGACTTACCTCCCCCATACTAATTGACTTTTAGGCCTCCCAAGCGACTTTGATGGATTTGATTAATTCCATACCCTTATAAACTTGTATGGTCAGTGGTTTGAGTGAATAACAGTTTATACTTATAGAAACCCTTTTAGATTTCCTATATTTACTTTATGCTTATTGAATTATTATTCCTTCCCCTTCTCCCCCCTCCCCCCCACAACGAACCCACACACACACAAACATGGAGTCTTACATTTGTAAGTTCTTAATTTATTGGGGATAGTATGGGATCTATTTATTACTTGCAGAGACCACTAAGATATAGATGAATGTGGAGGGAAGTTTAAACGGTTGGAGGTCAAGAAACTCAAATATTAAGGTAGCGTTCAGATATACTTTGAAAAATATGCAATTTAGGAGTCAGATAGCTAAAGTTGAACCAGTTGGAGAAGTAACTTTGTAGAGATGCTTTCAAGTTTTATCCTAAGTTTGCACATGTGATAGAGCAAGATGCGGAATGGTGATTTACTATGAATGATGTGACAATCGATTTTTATGTGGTTCATTTGTTAAAAAAAAAGAAAGAGGTTTTCTGCTATTTTTGATGCTTTCAGCTGGCTCAATCATAAGATTATCAATACGAGGGTTATTACTCTGGAAGAAACATTCCTTGAGCTAAAGCCAAGCAGCATGAAGATCACCATTACATGTGATTCTACTAACCAAATACTCGTAAATAGCATTTAGTATTTAGGAGAGTATCATGTTGTGACACTTCTAATACCTCCTGATATCTTCTACCTTCATTGATTTCCAATCACCCTAATAGCTATAAAATTTGATGAAAGTTTTCGAACTAGTGCAGTAGTTCTTAAGTATGACATTTTTCTTGACCAGGATGGAACTTATGCTTTGGACAGCCACAATTTTTCCCCCCTAAAATTTGAGAACTTTATATTTAGCTAAAAGCATCCATTCTCAGTGTTGCTCCTAGTAATATGTCTAATGGTAGTTGATCTCCTGGTCATATTTATTGTTAAATATGAACTTTAAGCTTAAAAAATTTGATTTAAGGAGAACTTTTTAATTTATACATATAGTTTTTTTTGATGAATAATAAAGATGTATATATATATATATAAAAGTATGGAGTGTACAATCACCAACGCAAAATAAAAGAACACTCTATGAAATCCTCACAAGACCCCATTGGACCCCAAAACAAAAACACTCAAGGTTCACTGTACACATCACCATCTAGCTATTCTCAAAACATCTTAATCCAAAACTGAACAAGCCATTCAACTTCAGATGATTGACATATAATATTCTCTGTGTCTTTTTGGATGTCAAATGATTGGCATAGATTCTTCCATTTAAACAATCGAAGGGTGTATTTGAAGTGGAAAATGGCTGCAGTAGGATCACTGATGGTATGGGGGTGATTGAAGTAGGAAAATTGGAATGAAATTGAGATTTGGAGTTCAACATTTCATAGTGAGTTGCATGAGTAGGTGGATTGGGATCTAGGTAAGGTTCTGATAAAGAAATATAGTTGGATTTTGTGCTAGAATGGGTTTTTGTTTTATTTTGTGGTGATATGTAGTTTCATCATGAGGTTTAGGATTACCTTGAGAATGTTGTTTGAATGAAAATAATCGCAGCGTTAAATTTTGCAGTATTTGGTTTTTAATTTGTGTAAGCTAGGCTCAGGTTTTTACAATACAAATTTTGGGTTTCCAAGTCAAATATGCTTATGTGAACCTTAGTGTTGGTTTTGTGCATATTTACCAATCATGATCATTGAAGTATTAAAGTTGGCACTTCTGTCTAAGAACCATTTAAGTCATTTAGAAGACAAGAAAACTGGGTGTTAGACCTCTCAACCTCATAATTGTTTGCTAGCTTAGCTTATTATTTTGTTTTATTTTAAATCAAAACTCATTCCTCTATGCAAAGGAAAGCAACTGTGGGAGTTTGGCAATCACCATGTTTGTGATCAAGTATTAGATAAGGTAGATTGTGGTTTGCCTCATGTGTGATATCAAGAACAATGCTGTCAATGGACAGTATTGACTTTTAATATCCTCTCCCCCCTCTGCTTCCCTCCTTCCTCTTCGCGTTTTTCCTTTTTGGAGTGATGTGAATGGAAAAAACAAGATGACGGGCCTCAATTTCATGTGTTGAAGATTTCCCATGTAGATGATAGGATTTGATGCTAGGAGTTGCAAGCTATGTTACACATGATGGGATAGTTCACTGGGCCTTGTTTATGGTTTAAAACACATGCAAAAGCAGCAATGAAGAGGACGGCTAGGAAAATATTAGGGGGCATGAAAAGCTTCTCCTATGGATTAATTAATTCCCATAGACCATGTTTTGTCAGTCCTTGCTGTCTCAAAAATCCTAGCTTAGGGTTATCACATGCCTCTTGTTCTCTTTTTCTCGCTCTGTGCTGATGATCCTCTGGAAAGTATCTTGCAGAGCAAGACTTATGAAACTTTGCTTTGGGCTTTGGAATTTGGAAAAGGAGACATTTATCATTCCCCATATGACTGAGTAGATGAGAAGGTATTATAATGTGCTTGCTGTGATTTTACATCCATTAGAACATATTTACATCCTCATGTTTTGTAAGGAATGTTCCATGTATGACAATATGAAATGCTTCTGCCCTCTATTTTTGATATTAATCAATGGACAATGATTGGATAATAAAGCATATTTTATAAGAAAAAGGGGGTGATTTGTAATATTTAGCAATATTCTATTGCAGGTGTTGCAATTGGCTTGCAATCAACCATTCTGAATTTTCTTGTAGCTCTATGTTCACAAAGAACATGATTTCCTTTGGGAAATTGAAATAAGACACTCCCGATTCAACTTATTCCCTTTTCCACTTAGGTGGCTGACTTCTTTTTTGAGGGCATATTCTGCTTTTCTTTGGCACTTCTGTTAGTCCACAGGATTGTGCTTGACTGAACTTCGAGGAGATACTAGCTTATAATTATTCCATGATGTCATGGAAGATTTGGTTTTTTTTCAATTCTGTTTTTGATATGATGTGCTATATCAAAGGACTATTTTAGGCCGTAAATGGATATATAGCATATTATAATAGGGTTCTGTTTCCTTTCTCACTAATTTATTTCAATTCTAATGCATATCTGATCACTGTTATTGTTATTTACAAAATTTCAATACACATGTGTGTGCATATTATGTATGTGTATAATTTTCTTACTGCTTTCTTACCGAAAAAATTACTGCTGTTATTGGTGGAGTTTCCCTTTAGGGACCCAAAATTTGATAATTACACCTTGGTTTTGTCAGAGGACCAAACTAACAATCAAGTCAGCTGATTACATCTCTGTGATATTGATGGTGGGGGCACAGGGGGCTGTAGAAGACGGATTCTTTTCTAAATAATGGTGCAGACTTTTTTCATTGGACGGTAGTTACTAAATATGAAACTACCACTCATATTAAATTTGTTGATTGAATAATGGAATTTTCAATACCAAGAACTCTTGAGGATGAGTTCATGAAGATCAGTATTTTCATTTGCCATTGAGAATTGGCATCGATCTGATTTTATTAGCTTTTGATATAATCAAAATATTTAGGATGATGAGATTAAAAAAAATATATAACCCTTTGATAAATACAAATCTTTAGATTGTATTACTTTTGTAGCTGAACAAGTAGTTTTTGCTCTTTTTGAAGCTAATTATAGTTCATTTGTTTCTGAGGTTACAGGACTTAAAAATGATTTGTGTATGAACGTCATGGGCCTGAGTTAGTGGTAGGCTCTGAAAATTCCTATGTTTCTTGGCTAATAAAAATTTGGAATGTTTAAATCATGAATAGAAAACATATGTGGAAGTGGAATAGTTGACCTGGGAAGACCACTAGAATGCTTCTCATCATTTGTGTACTTGTGATAAAGATGTGAAAACCATTGTAATTATGCAAGCAGCGTCAGGATGGTGTTGTTTTTCCTCTATACAGATGGCTAGGTGATTACAACTGTTTGATTTGTCTTGTTTGTTTGGAAATGAATCACTACAGAAGTCTATGAAAATGGTGGTTATGCTCATTTATTTGGGTCGGTTTTGTACATGAAAAGTTGGAACTCCTAGACTCAGTTATTGTTAGTTTCGCTTTCCGAATGTGATCTATCAAACAAGTATCTAAGATCTACAGGTTGCCGAAACTTGTGTTCTTTCTTGTCTTTGCTATCCTACGTTATGAATATATTTTTGATGATGTTATTTTATTACCTTCATTATAGGCACACATCCATTTATTTCTATATTGAAAAACCTTATCTACCATCAATGTGTTGAGACATGTTTCTTTTCTCAGATATTTGGAACTCCAAAGGATAACAGAAAGGTCAAACCTTATCATGATCATGTCTTTGTTTTCTCGATTGTCGATGATCACATATGGTTTCGGAATTACCAGGTAATTGATTATAAACCATGTTAAATTTTGTTGATTATCCTATTTGTTTGAAATTGGTGTGTGGGTTTCGTTGTTTTGCATTGTCTTGCCCACCTTGGACAAAAGAGCTATGCAATCATTGTCACTGCTTGCATAAATTAGCTGCTTAGTTACATGTGCAGACAAACCCACTCAAATGTTCCTGCTTGGTGTTATCTTATTTTCTTGGAGCTCTTAATGTGCAAATTGTAGACCAAATGATAGTTCGTTGTCTTGGGAGTAGTTTCTGATTTAATCTTGCTTCGCAAAAACACGGTTGCAGATTAATTTTTTGGCAGAAAATCATCATTATTGCAGGAATTTCAAAGAATTTTCAATATGTGTTCTGAGTAATTGTTGCTTTAGTATTACTGTAACTTAGGTATTGTGGTATACCCCACATAAAATATCAGCTTGGTCAGGTGATCCCGAGTCCATTAAAGTGCACTCTTTGGATGTTTTCCTTTGGCAGGCTTACTACCCTTTTGGATGTCCATCTTATGTGGTTAAAAAGGTTAATCATTCAGATGGTTGGGTTATTCAATTAGCTTAGCCTTTGTGTCTAGAATCTCTATTCATGACCATTGATTATGTAGTCTGGAATTTTTTCCTCCAGAATATTTATATTATATTGTAGAAGGTATAAATATCATACTGGATCATTTGTGCCATCGTATTACTGCACTTTGTGAATGCTCCAAGATTGCATTGAAGGCTGTATGCAAGGTGCTAGAAACCTAAGTAGGAGCCAGTAGACTAGAATTCTTTTTTGGTATTCCACTGGACGGGGATTTATAGAGGGCTGGGGTGATGTTTTTGGGGTTCTGATTGTCGGGTTCAGTGGTACGGTGGTAGGCTAGGAGTGTCGAGTCTTGTGCAGTGCATACTTTTTTCTGCCTATTATTTTAATATAATCTCTTCATTACCGATTTTTAAAAAAAATGATGCTAGAAGTTTAACATAAATGATTGTGGCGTTTTTTTTATAATTATTTTCTGTGGAGCTTTTATACCTTGTCCTAAATTGCTATTCATAGTGGTTGTTTCATTTCTATTTTCAGATATCTGTACCTCACAATGAAGCAGATAAAGTGGACCGTGGGGGCTTGGACAAAATGACCCTTGTTGAGGTTTGCATTATATCCTCAAATTGATACATTTTCCTACATTTTGAATCAAATCTAAATATGTGGTTTGACTGGGAACTGATTGTGGATAGGTTGGTCCAAGATTTTGCTTGAATCCTATCAAGATATTTGGTGGCAGCTTTGGAGGCCCAACATTGTACGAGAATCCCTTTTATGTGTCGCCAAACCAGGTTAGAGGATTGCCAAGTGTTTACAACTTTACATTGCTTGCTTTTTGCGGTATAATTTTTATGTTCTCCTACATGATAGATGTTGCCTGATAGTTCTCTGTGCGTAAATTGGAGACAGTATGCTACTATAATTATCTGTCTTTCTGATAGATGAATCTATTATTGATGATGTATTATACCATTATTTTTTGTATGTCCAGATTCGGGCATTGGAGAAGAAGCAGAAGGCTGGCAAGTATGCAAAGAAGATTAAGGCCAAGACAAGGAGGAAGATGCATGAGTTATCGAATCCGTTGGAGCCTGACGAGTTTGCAGATATGTGGAAAGAATGATAAATCAATCAGGAGAATAATCCTGCTTCTGGGTTCCTTGAATGCCTGCGTCAATATATGCAGTATATTTTGTCTGAGATGGGAATCATTGCCCTTAATCCAATTTTGTCATACAGGCAGAGAGATATTTTATGAGCTGAAATATGCTGTAGCCTAGGACGACGAGGGAGCGACAATCCTGTTCATTTGAAAGGAAAACCTGCTACTGTTATGCTACTCTAATCAGTTTTTAAGTACTTAAATGAACAAGGAAAGAGCTTTAAATGTATGAAACCATCATAAAGGATGAAATTATGCAATTTTTTGACAATATTAACTGTAGAATGCTCGACGTGGAAGCATCCCTCCCCAACAGTAGGCTACAATTCAACCAAAAATTGTAGACGATCCCATGATGCTGCTTTCATCACATCATGCTGGTTTGACATCCTGTGCAACTTTTTCCTTGCAATGTTTGCCTACAGTGTTTTACTATCTGATTTTCTAAATGTTGAAAATATCATACATGGGGATACCTAAAAAATACTAATGGAAAGATAGCATCTCACGGCAGCAAGCAATAAACAGCGAATGTATATAATCTTCACCCAAGCAATTTTAAAAAATTTAGGACAGAAATAATTTTCTTTTAAATTTAATGCCCCGGTGCGTGTGTGAGATATAGCATGCAGGCGATTTCAGGGACTTCTTCATTGTCGAGGGGTGATGCCGATTGGGGGAGGGGCGCTTTTTCGGGCATTTTCCGGCGGTGACGCCTGCAACCTATTAGCCTTTTCTCTTCTCTTTTAAATATTGCTGAACCGAGAGAGAGAAAAGCGGACCAACCAATCAACCACCATGTCAAAGCAAAAGTCACACAGACGTTGACAGCAATAGCAAATATAGGAATCTCCCCCCTTGTCTACAAGCGACCACATAGACAATCCACGCAAACCCTAGCTCAAAATAGGGAGAAAATCCTTCGACACTAACCCCACTTGGATCCTCTCTCTCTCTCTCTCTACAGTGATTACTGTCGCCCTCAATCGCGACTTTCTAAACACCACTTTCACCTCTCTCTCTCTTTCATCCCCTTCCTATATATTAATTAGGGTTTCTCCTTTTTCAAATGAATTCCATCTCCGGTGTCAAAGAACCCGAAGACGAGGCCGTTGATACGGCGCTTGATGCTACTAAGATTTCTGATAGAGCTGAAGGAGCTGAATCCCAAGAGGAGGCTTCGGAAAAGGCGGAGGATCCGATGGAGGAGGATCCGGTCGCTCCGGCGGCCGTATTTCGCATTAGGCTTAAGCAGCCTCTTTCCAATTTACAGCATAAGATGAGTGTTCCCGAGCTCTGCCGGAATTTCAGGTAATTCTTCGTTCTTGAGGCCGTTCATTTTGAAAGAAAACAAGTTTGGATCAAATAGGTTGAATTATGGAGGCACTTTTGGGCAATGTGAGTAATTTTATCTCTTTTTTTTTTCCCCGACTCGAAACATGTTACCTGTCGGCTTTTCTGAAAGTGAATTTACATTTGCTTTCTTGAATCGTCCCCAGAATTATAGAAATACTTGTTTAGAATTATATTCTTTTATATATAGGAGTATACAAGTTCTTGGTAACTCTAGTTATACCGTCGACGAAGTTGTTCTCTCTGTATGTGTCGGTTGCATCATTTATGGGATAATAGGAAGTCGGTGCCTTTTTGAATTCTTTTTGACGGTTTGTGGTGCTTCATATTAACTATATTCTGTTGGTGAATCTTGTGTTTTGTACTTGCTATTGGCATTTAGCATTAGGTAAAATTATATGCCACCTTTTTTGCTGCTTGTAGTTATAAGTTTTAATTGCTTTGTGCTTTCATTAACAATTTGGCCTCAATTTTCCAATATTTCTGATGTGTGTTTCTCAGTGCTGTTAGTTGGTGCGGGAAGCTGAATGCGATAGCATGTGCATCGGAGACTTGTGCCAGAATTCCAAGGTTTGTGTTATACAGTGGTGTCACACCCTGTTGCACCTTATGTTGAATAGCTTTGTTTCGTATTTCTTAAAGAATTCAGCTCTATTCTGGAGGTTCAATTCACAACTGACATTGGAGTGTGCTCTTTGAAGGATGTCTGTTTAATGATTGTTTTCATAATATATGACAGCATGACTATATTGATCTATTAGGATAGGGCTGGAAAACAATGCTTAAAAAGTCGGTATTTGTCCTGACACAGGTTGGATAAGATCTGATACAGGTTGGAGAAGAGATACAGATTGGTGAATGCTGACCATTTTCTGTTTTTTTTTTTAAATTTTAAATTAATAATTCTAAAAAAAATACATGGCCTATCTTCGCTCAACAGATTGAAATTTTAAATTTATTTAAACTTCATTTGAACATGGTCTTGCTGTTATTATATTTTGTCAAGTAATACACCTTTAATACATTACAAGAACAAAAAATTAATCTGAAAATCGGAAAAAAAAAAAAAAACTAATCAAACTTTTCTTCATTTACTTGAAATATGAAGTGATTAGAATTTTAAAGAAGCAGAAATACTTCATTTTTACAGAGATTTTTAAAATAGAAGGGGGGAAAAAAAATCAAAACATCACAACTCGAACCTTGTAAACTAAAAAAATTAACCAGAAGACATCATGCTTTTGACAATATTCGATGAATTTATCTATTCACAAATTTTATGCATAACTTGAAACAATAACAACCAAATAAAAATAAAGGAAAAGGGAAAACAATATATCTTAAGTTGGAAATCTCTAAAAACTGCAGGATTCTTCAATTTCTTCAAATCTACATTGTAGGAACCTCAGTTCATGTTTACCCCAGAAATTTTGTGTACGAAAATTTAAGGAAATGTAGTTTTTGCACGGTGTTTGGAGCTTGGGACAGCCAAAAATTGCATCCTAAGCTTGACGGGTCTTTTAATTTTCAATGTGTATCACAAGTCTGATGGATCTTTATTTTTTGATTGGATTGTTTGTATTGCATCATTTATCAGGCTTGCCCTAGGTTGATTCAAATACAGATTGGAAAAATGAGATTGCCAATGAAATATAGAAAGCCTCTTGGAGACAAAACAAAGATCCAGGATATTGGATATGGACTAAGAAGCTTATATTACATATTTCCAGTTTCTTCTATGGATCTTATACTTAAGTTGAAGACCCACATGTAATTGTTGAAAGATGTGAGAAAATTTGTACATGTACCCTTGCAGAAAATGATAATCTTGCAAAATGTTACTTCAAGTGTTGGGTCTTGTGAGAACATGAATTTGCTTCAGGTTTCACTGATTGTGCTTATCTGGTGCTCTTGTGCTTGCATTGGCTTTATTACAAACAGATTGCAGTTTGGTAGGGATGTTGTAGTTATAGTAATTGCGAGTTAGTTTAGTTAGTGGTTCCATTTAGCAATTAAATGGATTAAACCTTTGAATTTGAATCACTAATAGGAATTGTGATAAAATTTATGGACCATCAGTTCTTGAGGATGATCAACTTCTAGAGCATGGGGGATTTGGGCTCTTTCTTCTTTGGGATTTGTTGTATCCTCAATTAGTGGGAGCCCACCTGTTGAGAGGCTTATAGAGCGAAGATGTCTCTGGGCTGGCAGGGATATGTGGAGCTTCTTAGGCATTAATTTTCTTGTTATTTTGGGTCAATTAGGGGAAGAGAATACTTTCAGGTAATGATGTGGGCAGTTCTAATCATCTTAAGGAAGGCAGCAACTCTTTGACTGAAGGAGTTTGTGGTTGACAGAGACTCTTTGATAATTACTACTTAAATATTATTGGGCATTTAGTCCATCTGGTGAATCTTCCTTGCTTTCTTTCTTAGGAGCTAGATACCTTGTGCTCCCTGATTTCTAATTCAGTAAATTGAACTGATTCACTAGCCAAGTTACATGAGTGGTTCAGGGGGTTTCTGCCAATGGATATTATATAGGTTGAGGTTACTACTAAAGGTAGCATTTTAGTTTCCCTGTTGTATATTTTTTTTTGGTTGTTGATCCAAGAGAAATATAAAAAACGATTCATCCCACTAAAATGAATAGAATTTTAGTTTCCCTATTGTATTGGTTTTTAATTTTTATCTTATAATCTATATTTGGCCCTCTTCTTCGGGGTCTTTGTGTATAACTTCTCTATTTATCTCTCTCTCTTTAATATCTGTTTGTTATTGACAAAATAAGAAAAGAAGAAAGAGTGATAAAATTGCCTGTATAGTCCCTCAATTTTTAAGGCCTCTTTTATCGGGTTATTTCATCCATTTCTACACTGCGTAGCAATTTTATGTTTTCCGGGAAGCTCCTTCATAAGTGATGATCTATTAATTTGAGGCATTGCATGTTGAAGGCATTGACATATTCAGAATGATATGTTCCTAAGAATACAAACTGATTTTGCTACCGAAAAGTATGCATCTTATTTGTCTCCAAGACAAATAAATTGCATGATTCATCCTGAATCCATCAGCTGCTACTGAAAAGTACGCGTCATATATTGAAATGTAACAAAGCTCTGAGATCCATCCTGAATCCATCAATTGCAAGCTATACTCGTATTTGTTTCAATTAATATCTGATCCCCTGCCGGCAGAATTCAATTGCATGATTCTTTAGAATTACTAGAAGGGTATTTCTAGGATTTTGGTAAATGCTATAATTTCTAACCATTGCTAATCTTTGAAAGGAAGTTTATAATCTATTTTTTGCATTTATCCTGTTATTTCCAAGTAATTGATCTCATTTTGATCATTTTCTCAAAGTTTGCAGTGTTCCATCTCTGATCACTTGATTTTATGTTGTAAATCAGTAAAAATATGAGTTTTCTGTATTGAAGGTTTTTCAAAATAATTGCCAATACTATCTTTTTTGTAGTTCTACTGCTAATTCGCCATTTTGGATACCCATTCATATTGTGAACCCAGAAAGACCTACTGAATGTGCAGTGTTCAATGTCATAGCAGGTATTTTATTTGGAAACTAGCTGTATATATCACTATTAACAAATTTCATACTAATTTAGAATGCTGTATTTCTGTGTAGCATTTGGTAGTTGAAAATGAGCTGTTGTCAACGTTGCTGTCTTTATTACTGGTTAAAAATAGGGATTGCCTGGGTTATTCATTGATTGCTCATAATTCAATTTACTATTTCTGATTTCCTTTTTGGCTTTGTATTTCCTCCATGATTTCCTTGCTTTTTAACATGCAGGATTTAGACATACAATCAGTTTAAATGAAATAGTTTTGATCCTCCAAATGCTTGCCAGCTTTGAGCTTATTATTATTTGGGAAATTTACACGTACACCCCCTGAGGTTTGGGAAAGTGTCACGGACACCCCCTGGAGTTCAAAACGGATCACTTACTACCCCTGTAGTTTCAAAAACCGTCACCTACCACCCCTGCCGTTACATCCCACCCCAACACCGTTAGGTCACTTTTCTAAATGGCCGAAATACCCTTCGTTAAAGTCTCTTCTTCGTTCTTCTCCGTCTTCGATCTTCTCCCAGTTACAGAGATGGAGAGAAATAGACAATTCGAAGCAGTCTGTCAGAAAATCATTAATGTTGATTTCTCCCCCCATGCTCCAATCGTCGTCTTAACGTTCGACACTTGAGCATGAATCATGCAAGTCAAAGAGTTCTATTGATTCAAGCTCAAGGAGTCACCAACAAACATGATTTTCTTCCCTCTCCATCTCGCAAGGAAAGCCAGACCATCAAACCTGCAACCAAACAACCCCAACATCATAAAGAGGAACAGAAGCAGAGAGACCAAGTAATAAGTGAAATGGGGTCATTGAGAATTATTGTACCTTGGTATGTTACAGCCACTGGGTTGCCACCGGTATTTGAGGAAAATCTTGTCGGGGTCTACCGAACTCCTGGCAATCAAACTTTGGATCTATGAAGGTACAGGACGAGGTGTCGTAAAGAGGATATGATGCGTCGAATACCCATCTCCCTTCGAATATATTACACCCACTTGCTCGTTTCTTGGTGCTCAGGCTGCTCATATTCTGCAACTGCTCTGTTCTTCTTGCCTATTGCAGAGATAGAAACAGGGGGAGAAGGAGCTTAATAATGGAGAACAGGGATGATAATTGAAAACCCATCTCAGATTTCAATGCGATATTGGAAACGAAGAAAGGGATGAGTGAAGAAAGTTGTCTCTGGTACTTGGAGTTTATATGGAGCACGAGGGGAGAAACAGGCAATAAGAATCATTAATACTGTTAGGTCAACCCTTCCAAATCATTCCCTCCCAATTTGAAGCAGTCCCTCAGCAAATCTCCCTCTACCTCTCTATGCACCGTCACCACGAACTCCCTCAAGGGACCCTGTCACATTAATCAACATAATAAAAACTGGAAGCCCATGTTAGTCGAATCTAATGGCAAATGAAGAACAGAATAACAACAATACCGATTCACTGAACATTCGGAGGAGCCTGCGAAACAGAGATCTAGGGACTTTGAAGACGTTCTGGTAATTGTGACGAATCCATTCTACCCTGTTCCAGTCCGATTGTAAATGAGTCAGCTCGTTCACCGCTCTTAAAAGCTCGTTGATGTCAGAAACCACACCGAGCTTTGCTGTGATGGATGTATTCATTGTCGGATTTTATTTGAGGAATTTGAAATCTCCTTTGTCGATTCCCTTTTCAAATCGTTTGTTCTGCTTCTTCATTATTTTTATTACTGGTGCTCTGCAAGACCTCCTTAGTGAAACCATTCTTTACGCTCCTATTCTCTAGCTTTCTCCAACAAAGCACATCCAAACCTTTTTCGTCCACGATCTATCCTTTGAGATTCCCATCGAATCGTTTGGAGTCCGCCAGCATCATTGTCCTCCTCACTCTGGAGAAGAAGAACGAAGAAGAAACTTATAAAGAGGGGTATTTGTGGAGTTCTCTGTAACTCGGAGAAGAATGAAGAGACTTTGAAGAGGGGTATTTCGGCCATTTAAAAAAGTGATCTAACGGTGTTAGGGTGGGATGTAACGGTAGGGGTGGTTGGTGACGGTTTTTGAAACTACAGGGGTAGTAAGTGATCCATTTTAAACTACAGGGGGTGTCCGTGACACTTTTCCAAACCTCAGGGGGTGTACGTGTAAATTTCCCTTATTATTTTGAAAGGAAACAGATTTTATCTTAAGACAGAAGTTAAAATGAGATTGTGTCATTGAAGTCCTTATCATCTAGAATGCCATACAACAATACTTAAGTGATGCGGATTATCTGGTGAAATTATCCATTTGAGGTGGTTTGTGGTGTTATATATCATCTATTATAGCGGAACCATTGGACTTGCATTGCCATCAGTTTCATTGCATGCAACATGTGCTATGTATCATATATAATGGTCAGGCTGGGCAGACTTACATGTTTGGGCCTGAAGGCCAGACTGTGTGGGCCTTGCCAACATCAGAGCTGTTATGTTAAGCTGGCCCTGAGCCTTTTCAAGCCCAGTCCATTTTCACCCAAAAGTATGCAATCTAGCGCCTCTTCTGTCTTACCTGGAAACATAGGTAAGGAATGTTTGTTTCTTGCTAATAAGGTGGCTGAAATACAGGATTTCATCTCATATATACTACCATATTCTCTCTCTCTCTCTCTCTGCGTGGATTGGTAAATATGGTTGTGCTACACACACATACTATATGTATACACATTCTCACACACACATAGATGCATAAATATGTACCCACACACACACACATGTATATGGATTTAAAGGAAATTATAAAATTCATGAAGGCTGTATACAGGAGACAAATGTCAAGATGTAAGAAAATAGAAAAACAGCAAAAACATGTCGTATCAGCTACACAATATCAAAAAATTTATAGTATGAAATGAAATCACAAAATCCATTTTCTTCTTGGGCTCTAAACACCTTTTGGATGACAATATCCATTAATTTCTCTTCTTTCTTGGAGATTCTCAACTCTCAAGTTCCTATGCCTCAAAGTACAATGAGAGTTGGCAAAGGGCGTAATCACTATATGGTGTCTTCCTACAATCCTTATGCTTTGTTTCCAACTTTTATGTTCTCTAATAGATTTTTGCATAGCCCATTGGATTCCAAATTTCTGTAGAAGAAAACCATATACCAGAGGCATAGTTACTGAGTCAAGGGGCACTGATTAGATTCCCTCATAGCACATAATACACTTTTTCTTATGTATATCTTATCGTGTTGAAGGATGTGAATTTTTTGGTACACTTTTATGATTATATACTACCCTTGTTTTCATGTCATTCTCTGCTTTTATGATTAATTACATGAATCACGTTCGGCAGATTCTCCACGTGATTCTGTTCAGTTTATTGAATGGTCGCCCCCTTCTTGTCCTCGTGCACTGCTAATTGCTAACTTTCATGGGAGGACGACTATCTGGACTCAGCCTTCACAAGTAAGCCAGAGGTGTTAGAATGTTATCTTCCAATCATTATGGGACATCTTGTTTATTTATCATGTTTTTATTGCTATTCAGTCTCTTACAAGTTGTTGACACCTACTTTGCTGCCATCCATTGAGCATATTTCATTGTGTATCCTAATAAAATTTTGTATACAATTTTATGACACCAAACTGAGGTTGTTTCCATTTTATTTTATTAATTATTATTGTTTTTTGGGGGAGAGCGTTATTTACAGAACGTTGGTTTTCTGGTATTTATACAGATTCCCTGTGTTTTGGTGACAGTTTTTTTTCTAATTATTTTTTGCAATGAATGACCGAGGGAAGTGCATTAATTGATTCGTATGGTCTTGATTAAAAGTTGTATTTCCTGTGAAAGCAAGTTGCACTTGGAGTAAATCCATAGTGATGCTGTTTTGAATCATTTTGTATTCCAAATGGTCCTCGAAACAGACTGGTAAATGTTGTCAATTGTGTCAATTTGAATAACATGGGGACCAGCATAGAGTCAGAAAACATTTGGCATCTGCAAAAATTCGTTTTAAACCTACCACCTTCCAATTCTGTCATTGTGGCATGCATTGATTAATTTCTTATTAAAATTATACTTGTTTTTCTTATCTTAAAGGGATGTACCCTTTTCAAACGTATTTTCCCCAACCTTGATTACTGAATTTACTTTTGCCCAATTCAGGGGCCTGCTAATCTGGTAAGAGATGCTAGCTGCTGGAATTGTGAACATGAATGGCAACAGGATATTTCTGTTGTTACAAAGTGGTTGTCTGGGATGTCTCCGGTATGCTTATACTCACCTGTTACCTTTTTATGCTTGTTCCTTTTACTTATTTATCATTATCATTAGTAAGCATGTGAAAAATCTGTTTGGTTATGCTTGAGTCAGAAGAGTTAGCCATCTTCTTTTAGTTAAGTCTTGGTTAATGCTTGTTTTACTCTTGAACACAGGATTAATTAGTATATGTTTTCTGTGTGTGCATGCACATGTGTGTATAGAGAATCAAATTGACCAAATTACACCCCTATCAACACATGGACTGCAGGTACTCATTGGCTTGTCTGCCTGTCATTCTTCTAGTTAAATGTGGCTGCCATATGCCCCTTATCCTCATACCAAAGACAGTTAGTGCATAAATATTGGCTTTATGAGTGGGAGAGCCTTGTTACCTTTTAACCAGCTGTTGATATTACTTTGAGTACTGGCTACTTCTTACTTCTTTTTTCTTGGGCTTTATCCATCATACTTCATGGATAGCTTTTTTCAAAATTCAATTCAGTTGTAGTGTGTTTCCTTGATGTTGAATCTACTACTGTCAGTTCTTACACTTGGAACTAAGGGAATGCATGTGCTATGCGCGTAGCAAAATAATAAACAAAGAAGTGGGCAGTTAGTTATGATAATAAACTGGATGTTGAAGTAAATTTGAAAAAAATTGAAGGGTGTTTTTGGGATAGAATGTGAGTCAGGAAAGGGGGTTGTCTTTATAATAGTTTAGATGTGTAAGCATAAATGTAGTTGCAGAGAAATCTTTTTGGGGAGTTGAATGTTAACTCATTGCTTTCACAGCTACACGTGTTCTTTTGTCTATTTTACATATTTTATATGGAGAAGTTTCATTTCAAGCCTTGTCTTATCTCTTCTACACTTTGTGACCCTGAAATTACAGAGCAGTTTTTGGGCATGGTGGCTATATCACTTGACTGCTTGCAGTCCAAAGCTTGTAGTATATATCCACTTGCTTTTTTGATACATACTTCATTGCGTCCTTATTTTTAAACTTCATGATGTTCTAGTTGTAATTGAATGTGCTTGCATACTTCAAATTTTTACGGACTTCATGAATCTGTTACTGGAGAGTACTCCTTTTATGAATCTTCTTTGTGGGTGTATTTTATGTTGTCTTAGATATGGGTTACTTTTTTCACATTCTGAATTTCTTCTGAGATTTGAAACTTTTGTTTACTCATGCTGGAACCCAGTATAGGTGGCTTTCTTCGCCTTCAGGTAGTACTGCAAAGTCAACGTTTGAGGAAAGATTTCTTTCACAGCAGCCTCAAGCTTCAGGTTTGCTCTGCTTTGCTAGGTTATTGAACTCTCTTAGGCTTGGTCTGTTTGTGCTGTCAGCTTCTGTTTATAAATATGACCATCATAAATATGAGTATCTTATGCAGCTCTTGGGTTGTTATTTCAGCTCGATGGCCAAATTTTCTGTGTGTTTGTTCTGTTTTCTCTTCGGGTTCTGTCCAGCTTCACTGGTCACAGTGGCCTCCTCCTTTGAATGGTGGAGCATCAAAGTGGTATTCCACAAGCAAAGGACTGTTGGGAGCAGGGCCTAGTGGTATCATGGCTGGTGATGCCATCATAACTGAAGCAGGTACAATGCACGTGGCTGGTGTTCCAATTGTAAACCCATCAACTGTTGTTGTCTGGGAAGTTACACCTGGCCCTGGCAGTGGATTTCAGGCAAATGCGAAGACAAGTACAAGCTGCGGAGTTCCTCCTTCAATAAATCCTCCTTGCTGGACGGGTTTTGCCCCACTGGCAGCATATTTATTCAGTTGGCAAGAGTATTTGGGATCTGAGGGAAAACAGGGGAAAAAGCAAACAGATCAAGAGTTAAATGAGACAGTCTCACTTCATTGTTCACCAGTTTCAAACTTTTCTGCATACGTGAGCCCTGAGGCAGCGGCTCAATCAACTGCAACCACGACATGGGGTTCTGGAGTTACTGCAGTTGCTTTTGATCCAACACGGGGAGGTTCTGTTTTAGCTGTTGTTATAGTTGAAGGTACTTTTATCCTAATTGGAGCTGTAATGGTTTTATTTCACTTGCTGAGAATGCAATGTGCCTTTGGCCTGTATATTTTTATATCTGGGAGCATGCATTCATTGCCCTCTTATATTGCATTTATTTGATGGTGATTTGTTTATGAAGATATACAGTTACTGAGTTGACTTCTTATGGTAAAGTTTGATGAGAATATATGCAGTTTCATACCTTGTTCGTTTTAAGTTTTATTGTTATTTTTTAGTCCTTGTTTTATGGTCGCTTTTTAGCCCTTGTTTATTTGCAAAGTTGCTTCTCTTTTTGAATTTTCTGACTAGAAAATAACAGACCAAGGTTTTATCAGGGCAGTACATGTCTCCTTATGATCCGGATGAGGGTCCATCGATCACGGGATGGAGAGTGCAGTGCTGGGAATCTTCTCTTCAGACTGTTGTCCTCCATCCAATATTTGGAAACCCAACATCTAGCTTTGGGGGGCAGGCGCCTATGCAAACGGTTTGGGTTAGCAGAGTTAACCAGAGTATTCAACCGACGAATGACTTTAAAAGTTCCCAAGCCTCTGCAGCAGGACCAACATCTGATGAGATGAACTCATCTGATTCCAATGCTGAGAAAGGAAACAGAGTCAGTTTTGATCCGTTTGATCTGCCAAGTGACATCCGATCATTAGCTCAAATTGTGTATTCCGATAATGGTGGTGAGGTTGCTATTGCTTTTCTCCGAGGTGGGGTTCAAATATTTTCTGGGGCAAGTTTTGCACCAGTTGAAAAATACCAAATCAATGTTGGTTCTGCAATTGCACCACCTGCCTTCTCTTCAACTAGCTGCTGCTTGGCTTCAGTATGGCATGACACTAGCAAGGACTGCACCATATTGAAGATAATTCGTGTTCTTCCTCCTGCTGTTTCTAGTTGTCAAGGGAAAATTAGCTCAGCAACTTGGGAGCGTGCCATTGCAGACAGGTATGCGATAAAGTTGTTGGTACTAATTTTAAACTGATTTACTCTTGCAATTTAATTGCTGTTCATTGGATGTTGGTGTTCTTGGAGGCTCATAGCAGGTTTTGGTGGAGTCTTCTGGTTGGAGTTGATTGGTGGGATGCTGTTGGTTGTACGCAGAGTGCGGCAGAAGATCGCATTGGTAAGGAAGATGGTTTTGTTATTTGACATAATTGTAGGAATGAAGGCAATGAAGAGTTATAGAAAGTAACCTTGTCAGGCACGGAGCCATTTTCCTATAGATCACTAAAAATTCTGAACTTCCTCTTAAAGATATAGGTGTGTCTTCTGGCCCTTCTCCTAGAATTGGCAAAGCTTTTAGATATTGGTATCACTAGTTGTGTTGCTAGGAAAAGGGAAAAAACTGCTTGATATATAGAAGGAAATATTACTGGTAAGTTGGGGAAATGTTGAAAAATTAAATAGAAAGGGAAATTGTGCAATGAAATTTTTTAAGATTCTTATGTAGACATGTTTACACCTAAACAAATAAAAAAAATGTAATTATGGGCAAGTAAGCATGTATGACTGTATGAGGATATAAGCATGATTTATGACTGTATGAAGATATAAGCATGATTTATAGTACATATTTAGTAATTCAAACACTGCAAGAAACATATACGAATGTTTCAAGGCTGGAAAATAACAATAAACTGGTGTAAAGTAAATATAAAATGAAGCTAGAAATATTTTGGATTTTTAAAGACTGTAATTTTTTCTCCAAAATATATATTGACAAAACATTAATTATTTAGTAAGGTTGTCAAATTTTGAATTGAATTGAATTGAAAATCCTTATGGGCCACTTAGGATCGAATCATTAATTCTGTGATTCATGATAATTTTAGTGGAAGTAAGGCTCAGGCTTTAGGCTTGAGGATTTCATTAAAATTAGTAAATTATATTTCTTTTTGTATATTTAAACGTTTTAGAGTACCTTAATCTATAGAAGGAAAATGGAAATTTTCAGTAAGAAAAGAAACTGACATGTTTTTGGTTTTGTAAGTATCATTCGTGAATTGTGCAATTAATGGTAAATGATGACATTCGATGCGTAAACCATAAGATTCAAGCATAAGCTGATATTTTTCTGATTAAATTGTTCTGAGTCAAGTCAAATCATATGATTCAACAAAGTAGTTTAAAGCAACCTCAAATGTACATTGTAGCAAATATTTTGTATATTTGAGGACTTTCGCATCTGATACAAATTAAAATTACTTTTTCAATTAGCAATCTTAATCAGATACTGTTTGCTAATCTTCTGTTAGCTTGAATTTCTTTGTAACATAATGAACTAAAGAAACAAGCTCAAACAAACCTTGTTTGTGGCAATACATATATATAAAGCATGTCCATTTTCCAACAGAAGACTTTTAAATCATAGAGGAGTCGAAGAATTTAAATATTAAGTTGTTTTGGGCTGAGATTTAAAGTGTTTAGAGGAATAATTTAAATATTAAGTTGTTTGATCGTTTTTGTTGTTGTCTGCATCTGTATTTTTCCCCCAGTTACATATGCTATATAAAGGTGCAGGTCGCTTTGCACTTTTTATTGTGGAATTCAATTTTTATTTAGCACTCCACATTTTTTCTTGACTCCCTCTTAGTTAAGAAAGCCTTTTATTTGAGCATGTTTGCTCTTATTTTATGGTAATTATTTAATTGGGCAAATTCCCATATGGATTGGGGGAAGAGATGACGACAGTTCGTTTTTGAGAAAAACCAAAACGAAACCGAATCAAAACCATTTAATCCTACCCCAGAACTGACTTAATAGGTTCGGTTTGATTTGGTTTATCAGTTTTAACCAATAAACCAAACATATGTATATGTAATTGGTTCGGTTTGACCTTAAACCAAAACTGTATAGCTTTTATATAGTATAAAACCAAAACCAAACCGAAAGCTGTTAAGGACAATCCAAAACTGATCCGAATGGATTTGGTTGGTTTGGTTTATCGGTTTTAACGGAACCGCTGCCATCCATAAGTGGGGGGAAAGGGAGGGGGTGGGGGTTTGGTTGTAGTTTATGAGTGGATAAAACATCAAATTCTGAGTTTTTTTTGCAACATTGCATGCTATATATAGAGTTTGCTTGTTTCCTTCTTGACCAGTGAAGGGAATTTATAAGTGAGAGGAGGAGGAAGTAACCCAAGAACAATAATATACAGCAAGCTTGGCAGCTGCAAAGCCAAGGAAATTAAAAGCTCACTGCAATTTATGAGAATGGGGAACAAAACCGCTGAATCGATTTTTTTTTCTGGATTTATAGATTGGCAGACAGCATGGCAGATGAACTGATGAAGAGAGGAGCAAGGGGAATGGTTATTTGGGGCCAAATTTTTATAGCAACCATGTATAGCTGCATGTTGGCATTTGTTTCCTGTTTTTTCATTTTCTTCTATTGGGGATCCATTCATGACCTACCACAGCAACCACGTTTTTCTATCCTGAGAGTGAGAGAGAGAGAGAGAGTGAGAGAGGGGGGGGGGGGGGGGGGGGGGGGGGGAGAACACAATTATTTACGAACTCCAAATTGGTCATTACTTGGTTTGCATTATCTATTATCTCCATGCTGATTTATGGGAATATTTTGCAAATTTACAAGAGCTACTTTCCTGTTGAATTTCAGCTTTCTGAAGTTTCTCATATGTACATCTTTGTTTTCAGAATACTTTTATTCTTTTCTTGATGAGATTTGTGTCACTGTATTAATTATGACGGTCTTGTTCTTTTCTTGATGAGATTTGTGTTATTGTATTAATTATGATGGTTTTGTTCAATTTCAGTTTCATTGAACAGCGTGATTGCGGTATTGGATGCTGATTTTCATTCTCTTCCATCTACTCAGCATAGACAACAGCATGGCCCTGTATGTTTCCTTATCTTTGCAGTATGATAAGTATGGGTTAATATTGTTTCTGGGATCATTCATATATTTTTCTGAAGGATTTTCTTGTGGAAGCTATATAATGTGACATTTATGTTCGCCTATGAAAATGTGATATTACAAAAAATGGCTATGGAAAAAAAAAAAAAAACCAATGCTCAAGGCAACCTTAGCTAAAAAATGGATTACATACCCATCATGAGATGTGGTAGCCAAACATAATCTTATTTGAGTAATTTAAACTATCATGATAGATTTTTAATACTCTTTCTGAAACCATTTACATGTGCTCTGCTGAAGATAATTTCTTGTGGTCGCGATAAAAGTTGTGCTCTTCTCACCATGGTCAGTGTGTGTTAGGATGATACATTGAGAAAAACTCAATTTTAAAATGTTGGGGAAAAAAGGACGGGAAAATAATAATGAATCAGAATATCAAAGGTAATTATTCTTGATGCAGGTGGGTGCATTGGGGATTATGTCGTTTTGCCATCTTTCGAGTGTCCTAGAAAGAGCAGCGTAATGGAATTTTCCGCAGAAGACAAGATTAATGTTTGAAGACAAGATTAATGTTTTGGCTGCCATGATGCAGGTTACAAGACTGACTAGTTTGCTGTAGGATCTTTTATGTGGGTAACTGGAGGGTGTGAATTTGTATCATTTCTTGGGAACTCGGATTTAATATATTTTTAGCTTTTGTGAAACTATTCTTGGTTGGCCTTTTTCTTTATTGTTTTGTTTCCTTGTGATTGAAATGTTACACTTAAGCTAAAAGGAAAATTTTATAGTACAATAATTAGACCTGCCATGATATGGGGAGTAGAATATTGTAAATAAAGAAATAAATTATTTGTAGGATGAGCATTATTGATATAGACATATGGGAAGCAACGGAAAAATTAATGGCGTAATATCCTAGTGTATATAAGAGATGCCCAAAAAGGAGATAAGAAAAAGGAATGTTAAGATGGCCTGGGCATATACATGAAGACCTAGGAGGGAAATGTCTTAAGGTTGGATAGCTGCATATTAACAGTTTTAAGAGGTGAGGAAGACTGGAATGGAATTGGGTGGACCTGGTCAGAAATGATTTTTCTGCACATAATCTGACTGAAGATCACAGTTCTTGACAGATTTGGCTGGTGGAACAAATTGTGCTGATATCAGCTAGTTGGAATGGGCTTTTTGTTGTTATTCAGTAACAAAAAATGTTGCTGATGTCCTTTTGAACATAATTACTTGTATTCAGTAATTCATCCTCAATTGACCATCCAACATCAATCCCAAAGAAATGAACAATAAATAAGAAAGTCAAACTGTATCTTTAAATGCATTTCTTTTGACATCTAGTATCTACGTAAAGTCTACAATTAGAGTGGGCAGTACCTGATATGATCCACTTATTTTAAATGGATTTTGAGAACCCCAAGGGTTATAATATTATTATATCGTCCTAAACCTGTTGAAGGCTTAAAGGGTTAGGTCAGTTCAATCTGAACCAAATATGACCTGGACTGAATCTGTTTATTGCCACCTCTACTCACAATCATGATACCAAAACTAGGATCCACACTGTGATGCTATTCAATCAGTCAATCAAAGATGATGTTTATTAGTTAGATTTTGCTCGTTCCAATCATTTTTTATCTGACTATTTTGAATTTACATACCGTCGTGGATGTTAATTTTACTATGCGCTTTCTTCTTCATGCATGTGGTCTTACCTGCCTATCTGATGTGTAAATTGCCTAAGTTAATTTTTTTATAATTCTTTATTGATGAATTCCTTTTTTTCCCCATGCAGAATTTAGATAGGATAAAGTGCAGGCTTCTGGAAGGTACAAATGCTCAAGAGGTTAGGGCACTAGTTCTCGATATGCAAGCGAGGTTATTGCTGGATATGTTAGGAAAAGGAATTGAATCAGCTTTAATAAATCCTTCAACTCTCGTGCCTGAGCCATGGCATGCATCTGCTGAAATGCTATCTGGCATTGATCCTGATGCAATGACTGTTGAACCAGCACTAATTTCAAGCATCCAGGTTTTTTTATAGTTCTTTTTTCTTTTTCAATTTGTACCCATACGCTTTTTGAACTTATAGTTGTAGTGAATTGTTGAGATGAGATTGTGGGCCAATTTGGCTTTGAATGTCTTGAAACAAGGGCAAATGTTTCCCACCATTTTGTTGGATGTGTACCATCTCTACTTAGTGTGCTTATGTTTTATGATGCTTGGTCCAGGTCATTTATTAGGCTGCATCCATATGAATCCTTTTACACACCTGCACTTGTTGTGCTTGTGGTCTGTAAAGCTTGGACCAGATCATATATTAAGCTGTATGCATATGAAGCCTTTGATTATTTCCTTCAACCTTGTGCAAGTACATGGAACTCAAAACCTTCCACATTGCTATATTGTTTGAAATGACTCTCATACATTATCTAGTTAAAGCTATGGCTCATTGGCTGTTGTAGTGCAGCTTAGCCCAGAAGTGGCTAGGCCTGAATGAAGCATATTCTGCAAACCGGGTCCTTGGTTTCATGGATGCAGCTGAAGTTTGTTTGGAGCCAGCCGAGGAAGCTGCTCGTGTCATTTTTTGTTCTTTTGCACCTTTCATTTTGTTCCAAAATTTTTATTTTCTTGTTGTTATTTTAATCAAATAGTTAATTCTAAGGTGATATTTCTGTAACTAGTTGGTGTCATATTTCAGGCATATGTTGATGCTGTACTTGATCTAGCTTCCCATTTCATCACACGCTTGCGACGTTATGCGAGCTTCTGTCGTACATTAGCAAGTCATGCAGTCACGGCTGGCACAAGCAGCAATCGCAGTATAGCGGCAAGCCCAACCCAAAGTTCAGCTTCTCCTTCAATAAGCCAGGGTTAGCATGAACCTTGCCACTGATTTTCAGTTGTGAATTATCAATGCATAAACTTTTAATAACCTTGGATATAGAAGCATCCACTTCTTTATTGTTTTTGTGCTTATAAATAAATCTTTCGTAAAATCAAAATATAATTTTCATTGCAAGGTTTTTTATTTTGTTTTCAATAAAAAATGTCACCTTGAGAAGGGAAATTTCAGTGATAAATTTTAAGGAGAGTTTTTTGTTTGGCGAAAAATTGATATGGTTGGGAATATTAATAGGAACTTCAAAATTTGGAATAGCTATCAATTGACTTTATTTTGGAGGCCTATTGCCCTCGATAGTCCTTGCTCCTCTATATTTTGGTCTCCCATGGACCTTTATTCAAATTCTGCATAACCTTTCAGTCTTCTGGCAGTGCCAGAAATCTTAGAACTCTGTTCCAAATATCCTTTGTTTTAAATTTGGATTACATATATATTTGGAGATCTGAAGCACTGAATATGATTTCCAGATCCATATTCCATGCATTGATGAGTTTTCTAATGATCTGCTGCTATGGATGAAGACCCATTATATGACATGGAACAAAATTTTCATTATCTACCCACAGAACTGCTGATATGTAGTGTTCAGCTGAGTTCAACACTGCTAAAATGGGTTTTTACCATCTCATGGATATGGGCACAAAAGTTGATTTTGTGTGAAGGATAGCAAAATTATTGTTAAGAAGGTCACAACAGCCAGTCGCAGCCCTTAGATGGCCTTACTGAATAAAGAATAGAAATTGGGAAAACATAGAAGTATGAAAAACGGAAAGTAGGAAGAAGCTATCCACCTCCATTAGCTATAAAGCATCCACAAACCCACATATAATTCCCACTTTCAGGATAACAGAAGACACGCATTCTCTTCTGGTTCGATTAGTCACTTTGTCATTAGGTCCTGTGCACATGGGTGAACAATTATAACTCACAAGCTGTAGCCTTCTTAAAACTAACAAGATGCACCAGTTTTCAAAGGCGGTCTTCTTCCTTGGCATCCAAGATATTATTGATGATGGATCATCCTCTACCTCCAATCAGAGTAAATCAAGGTGCCTTGCTGCCTCAAGCCAAACAAAAGCTAAGGTCTTAGTCTTCATGGCATTGGCCCTACATAAGGGGGCCTTATTTCTAAAGTATGGAAGTATGGAATCTTATGGTCTTTGAAGACCGCTATTATACTAAGGAACTGGTTTCCTAATAATGCATTCATCAAAGTTGAGTTTGATACTAACTCTTGGAGGTTTTATGCCATGGATAAAGGAAAAAGCTACAATTTATATGTAACAGTGAGATGCTTCTAATCTCTGAGATACCGAAGCCCTGTTGGCTATGACTGTTATGATAGTCTTGGTAATAGTCTGCATCAAAGCTTATAAATCCTCAAAGATTATAGTCTGCATCAAAGCTTAGACATCCTTAAAGTTTCTATTATACCTTTCCCACCATAGAGTTCATAGTATGGCTGCACAAGAACTATGTTTTCTTTTTCCTTTTCCTCGGTCTAACAGTCTGCCACTGGTCATGAAAGAGACTAACCATCTTGCAGATAACCCATTGAAAATCGATCATATGAATGAAAAGATCCAGTAAATGATGTATTTCCAGAAGAAGATGTCGCGCTCTCGTCCTTCCCCCCCCTCCCCTGCACTCCTCCGTCTTCTTCCTGCCCTCGTCTCTCTCTTTCCCATTTAGTTGGTCTCATGTCTGTGGTGCTGTTGGTGAATGGCGTGCGGAGGAGAGATGTAAGGATTTGGGTGCAATATTTCTTATTTGAAGGTTTTTCTTCTGCATTTGCTTCCTCGATGTGTATCTTAGAATGCAGTGGGTCGTTCTTGTTGGAGGTTGTGCTAGAGTCAGGTGAAAGGGCAATGGCCTTGTTTCCTTGTTTTATCTGGGTGGGAGCTTTGACTTTGCACTGTTTATTACTTAACTGCTACAAGTAAATGATTTAATTAGAATCCTGCTATGATTTTCTCTTTTTTCTCCAAATGGAATGGTGCAACTTTTGTTTGGTAATATACTGCCATGTGTTTCCAGGAGGTCAAAGTGGGGCCCCAAGTTCAACTGGAAGCTCTCACATGCAAGCTTGGGTGCAAGGTGCTATTGCTAAAATTAGTAGTACAGCTGATGGAGTTACCAGTTCAACACCGAACCCTATGAGTGGTCCATCGCCCTTTATGCCTATTAGTATTAATACAGGAACCTTTCCAGGAACACCGGCTGTGAGGCTTATTGGTGACTGCCATTTCCTTCATAGATTGTGCCAGCTTTTATTGTTTTGCTTTTTCTTTCGTCGAAGGCGCTTAATTGGGGGTGCAACAAAGAACACTGATGCAAATCTTCAAAAATCTCAGCCTATTCCTCCTGGTAAGGTAGAGGAGATAAACTCTGTATCAACAAGACCAGCATCAGTGATGGCCAAGTCAGAGGAAGTCCAGGGAGTTCGATCGGGGCAGCCTGTTTCTGGTGCAAAAGGAGTGGAAGAAGGTCCTGCTGGGAGATCTATAAGGTTAGGTTCTGGCAATGCTGGTCAGGGGTACACATTTGAAGAGGTAAGAAGTGATTCTCTCTTCGATGTTGTCACTATTGGCATAAATGCATGGCCTGCAAAAAGTTTTTCATGTCCTTTCAATTGAAAAAATTTGTGGCATATTCGTGATTCATCTGCAAAGGATTAGTCTTCAAGTTCTAGTTTCTTGTTTTCAACATCTGCTGTTGTGGCAAACATGAGTTTAATTTGAAAATGATTTTGATACTTTTTCATGATGAGTTGAACTAGGTAAACTCGTTTTTGCTGACAGATTTCATGCAACTTGTTTTTATCACATAGGTAAGGGTCCTTTTCCTCATATTAATGGATCTTTGTAAGCGAACAGCGGGCCTGGCGCACCCATTGCCTGTTTCTCAGGTGGGAGGCAACAATATCCAGATCCGCTTGCATTATATTGATGGGAACTATACGGTCTTACCAGAAGTTGTAGAGGCATCACTTGGCCCCCATATGCAGGTATTTTTCTGTTTACTCAATTTTATGGAAGACTATAATGGTCAAAGATATATTTTTTTTGGTCCAAGAGCTAGGCCTTATCAATAATTTTGTCTGTCTCTTAAACTAACTGGAAAAGGCTGCTATTAATAAGCAACTCAGAACTTTAAATAACTTGGGGACTATTTCTATCTTCAAATTAACATTTTAGTCCTGATGTTTATTGCTTTAATTTCTGAGATTTTTACTAATTATCTCTTTACCTGATGGAATTACCATTTAGAATATGCCCCGCCCTAGAGGTGCCGATGCTGCTGGTCTTTTACTACGCGAGTTGGAGCTGCACCCTCCTGCTGAAGAATGGCACAGGCGTAATATGTTTGGTGGACCCTGGTCTGATCCTGAGGACCTGGGTTCCACTGATGATACTTCCAAGCAACGAAAGTCTTGTGAGCCACTTGAATTGAACTCATTTCAAAATTCTGATGCTTTTTATGGTGCTCATGGCCTCTGGCCAAGGAAGCGCAGAATGTCAGAGAGAGATGCAGCTTTTGGGTTGAAAACTTCAGCGGGTCTTGGAGCATATCTTGGTATTATGGGATCTCGAAGAGATGTTGTCACTGCTGTTTGGAAAACAGGTCTTGAAGGCATTTGGTACAAGGTTTCATCTGCACTCTCTCCCTCCTCCTCCCCCCTAAAAAAAGTTTCCTAAGTTCAGTACTTAGCACTTTAACAGCACTTTTTGGATGAAAATGGAGTTAGATTATGGGAATGAAAATCTCGTGTGTTCCATGTAGGATATCGGATAAACAGCTTGATGGTCCATCTATGGAATATCTGGGAAATGATTGAAATTGTTTTATTGTCATAAACCATGGTTTTATTTGAACTGATGGGCATGAGTTTTTTTGATTGATAGCTTGCGAGGATTTCTGAAATTCTCCAGTTTTGAGATAGGTTGAAAACCACTATAAATTTCAAAGGGGGCCCGTTGTTCGTTGTGCGTCTTTTCGGATATGATTATCACTGGTTCATGGTTAGGAAATCTCCTTGCCTAAGTACGACCAAAGTGATTACTTTTGAAATCGTTTCTGTTACTGGATTTTATTTTGGCCATTTTTCTGGGTGGCTTTGACTGTCTAATTGATGCCTTCTGGGCAGGGGATTTCCAACGTGCTGATTTAAGTCTGGTTGTGATTCCTGGTATTACACCACAATCACCCACCACCAAACACCAACCACACACAATCCACCTTCTCTCCCCCTCTTATCTCCCGCAAGCAGTTAAGATCCCTGGTATGCCATGAAATACATACCCCCTGAATTGGATCCCCTCTGTTCTTTTCTTTTATTGTTATTATTTGTTTGAGTGTTTAAAACATTTCAAATTTGGAGTATTTGATGTAGTACAAATATGTTACCTAATTGAGAAATTTTCTTTTTAATACTCGAAAAAAATTGGTGAATTGTAAGCTGCACATCGTATATGTATTATTATATGAGTTTTTTTTTTCTTTTTCCCTTCTTGAATCTATTTCTGTTCAAAAATACATCTATATTTTGAGGTTAAAGATTCTATCTTTTTTTTTGTAGTATTTTTTAACTTACTGTTTCATTGATGCAGTGTGTAAGATGTTTGCGGCAGACTTCAGCATTTGCTTCACCTGGTGCTACCGCTTCTACAAATCAGAATGACCGGGAGGCATGGTGGATTAGCCGTTGGTCTTATGGCTGTCCTATGTGTGGAGGCACTTGGGTTCGAGTTGTTTAACTGATTGAACTATCAGCTTTTGGCTATGAGGTGTGTTCATAATTCCTTTCCATTTTTGTGAGCAATTGTCTGAGTCTTGGAGATAGCCAAACCAAATGCTATCATTTAAACCTAGCCTACCTATTCAACATGTTTTTGCTCTTCATTTATTTATTTAGAACGTAAATATTGTATATATTGTAGTAATTGTTAGATAATTATTGAATATTCAATATGTAGATTTAATATATATTAACTACAACATTTACGAACGTACATAATGGTTAAGAAGGTTAAAAAGGATTAATAAACCTGAACACAACCTCTTTTTTGGCTCAGATTTTACCGCCCCAATCCTTGTTTCTGGAGAATAATTAGAAAGAAGGCACAGTAAGTTATCCTGTTTATAATTTTACTATTAATCCAAGGTTGATTTAAATTGATATTATTAATTTGTTGTCAGATACGATACGATATTAGCTTATCTATGGTACTGGAAATGGAGACTTACCGGAAAATAAACATTAGAACACGATTCACCACAGCTTTGGCGACTTACACGTGAAAAATGCCATTGTAATGGCAATTAATAAACACTGGACCCATCCATACGCATCTAGGGTGCACCTCATTACAGTAAAATGATGCACCATCTATACTGATTGTTTTTACAGTACAGTTGCAGTATTGTAGCTTTAGCCTATATTGTTATGGAATGTGATCCAATCCACGTTGAGTCACGTGTGCTACGATGTTTTTGGAGTAGTCAGATACCAGGTTGAAGCCATTCCATCTCCTAGTGAGCAGTTTGATATTCTTTTTGAATTTGAAGTTTTTGTGCAGAATGACAATCCGTTTTTGGTTGATATGATCGTCATCCGAAGAACTACACTGCAGATGGAAATGCTCATTGAACTTGTTGGATATGAACTTGTACGGTGGGGAGCATGGTGAGTTCGTCGTCGTCTCAGTAGTTGCTGGTCGGAATTTCTCCAGAATCAATGTTAAGACGGAGAGGTCGTGTGAAAGAAACGGCAAACTGGAATGCTTTGGAAGATTTGGCCGTGCGTGTATTTCCCCATGGAGGCAAAGCACAGAACCTGTGTCGAGAATGTGAAGTGTGCAAAGTGTATATATGGGTATTTTGGGGTTTATACAAAGTCAATATAGATGTAAACTAAACTTTTACGAAGTGAACAAAAAGAATGTTTACTTCATGCCTTTCTAATTAAAGCTTGAATGCTTTGTTACGATAAGGTGGCCGTCAATAGAAAAATGTTTAATTCTTTTGGGCTTTCCACCTCGTTTACGGAAGGCATCTCTCAGACGTAGCTAACAGAAACTAACTCGAATCGATTTAGAAAGTACTGGCTCTGTCTCCATGGATTAAAAGTTCCTTTTGTTTATGCCTGCATATGTAAAATCAGTGGTTACTAGTTCTTCCATTATTTCCCTTTTAATATTCTAACACTCTTTGGTGGGAACTGGCTTGTCATATCATGATGAACGTGATGATGATTTACTCTTTGTGGGTCTTATAATCACATCACAAGACACAAATCCGTTGGTTAAGGTCGCATCAGTTTGATAAAAATAAATGAATACACAACTTTCAATAAGTCTTCAAATTCAAATTTTTTTATGGGTAAATTACACTTACCTCCCTTGAGGTATGTTATAATTACACTTACCTCCCTTAAGATTTCTGAAATAACACTTTCCCCCTTTGAGATTTGTGTATGAGTCAAAATAACATTCTTTCATTAAAGTTTCCGTCAAAATAGTAGTGATAGGTAATAAAATAATTTGAACTGGACAAGATTACCCCTATTTAAGTTAAACGATAGTTATGCCTTAGGCCATAAAATTTTGTTCTCATCTTTATGAAAGGGTAATCTTGTCCAGTTCAAATTATTTTACTAACTATCACTACTGTTTTGACGGAAACTTCAATGAAAGAGTATTATTTTGACCTATACACAAATCTCAAGAGGGAAAAATGTTATTTTAGAAACCTCAAGAGAGGTAAGTGTAATTTATCCTTTTTTTTATTTTAGTGAAAAATTAATGTATATTGAAAAAAAAAAATTCCTTTCATGTAAGAAACACCGGCGGTTTCTGGGAAGGCCAACACCAAGATATGGTTTTCAATCTGAGCCCATTTTAGCTCGCTTTTGCTGGGCTGAGCTTAGAATCCAACTTCGTCCATTTTACTGTTTAGTCCTCCTTGCGCTTGCAGAGTTGCAGTCGCAACGAAGGGAGAAGAGAAGAAAAATCCAGGGCATAACGATCAAGAAACGAACCGTTTCTTGTTGAGAGTTAGAGATGAGTTCGACTCAGGGATCACACTCGTTGGCCTTCAGGGTTATGAGATTATGCCGGCCGTCGTTCCAGGTGGAGAGTCCCCTCCGATTGGACCTGCTGGACCTCCTCGCCGGTGAAGACATCTTGGACGATCCCGCTTCCGCATCTCGTCTCCCTCCTCTCTTCCGCCACCACCACTCCACTTCCACCAATAAGTCTAGCGAAGCCGATCTCAGTTATCGCAGCCGCTACGAGCTTCATGATCCTGCCGATGCCATGGGCCTATCTGGCCTCCTCATTCTCCCTCAATCCTTCGGGTTAGTCTACTCTCTCTATCATCTTTTATCTCTGCCCTTATCTTTATCTAATCCATTCACCGATGCTTGATCGGCATTGCAGAGCAATTTATCTCGGAGAGACCTTCTGCAGCTACATCAGTATCAACAACAGTTCGACTTTTGAAGTCAGAGAGGTTATAATCAAGGTACGTGTATCTTTCTGGTTGATTTAGAAGTAAAAATAGAAGAAAATTTTGGTTTTTTTTTTGGGAATCGATGCTATAATACATTGAAGAACCATATCCTCTGAATGGTTACTTGCTTATGATGGTACGCTTCGAGAGGAAGCGAATTATGATCATATATCATACCAGTACTTGTTCTCAGAAAGGACGATGCCTCAAAGTCACAGCTGACTACAATGTTGGAATCCTTATTGTTAATAGAATTTGTACATTGTGGTTCTCAAATTTGAAAATGTTCCGTTCATTTTCTGTCTGACTGTTACATATGTGCATAACTCGTGATACAGCACCAGAATTCCGCTTAATGTTTGACTCTTCAGTAGTATTAATAACTTGAAAATTCAAGGTTGAAGCAGTAGTGTTAATAAGTTAAACATTCAAGGTTGAAGACCAGTAGTAAAACGTATGTTCTTTAGTGGAGCAAAGATGAGAGAATTATTAAGCATAAAAAATCAACTGAAAAGAAAACAACGAAAGCGGAAAGTTAATTACATTAAGGATTTCCTAAAAAATGGAACAGTTGACCTTTAGTGCAGAGTCCCAAACTAATTATATGCCTTGTATTTATGTATTTAGATAATCTATGAAATTATTTAGTTTTCGAAGTTATTTCTATTATAACTTAATATGTTCGTATTAATTCCATAAGAGCTTCTCCTATAACTTGTTGATCAATATTTCTCTAAATTCTGTCACATGCAGAGATGCAATACAAATATGTTGGTATCATTTCAATGCAATTGAAAATGTTTGAATATATATATATATTACAATTACAACTCCAAATTTTTAGTCGATGACCTACAGGCGGAAATTCAAACAGAAAAGCAGCGGATACTACTATTTGATACATCAAAATCACCAGTTGAATCAATAAGATCAGGTGGACGATATGATTTCATTGTGGAACATGATGTAAAAGAGCTTGGCACCCACACGTAAGTGATGTTATTTCTTTTTTGCTATCAAACCTTTCCTGATCTCAGAAGCCATATGGAAAAGCTGATTTTGTTATGCTGCCTCGCAATCTTTAGGCTTGTTTGTACTGCTTCGTACAATGATGGTGATAGTGAACGTAAACATCTTCCACAATTTTTCAAATTCGTTGTTGCCAACCCACTTTCTGTCAGAACAAAGGTACCGTTCCCTTTTTTGTGTGGGGATAAGTTAAGAATTGTTACTATTTTTCACATATTAAGATTATACATTCCTATTATGTGATTGAAAAATTTATAAAATCTCAATCATATGATCGTCATAGGCGAGTGAAGCTTAGATAAATAAAAGAATCAGTGCAATTACTTTTAGAATTCAGGCTAAATAATCTTTTGCCCCTGAAGCATTTAATTGACTTACTTTGTCTGCCTGGTCATCACCCCTTCTTTTGGGTTTTTTCAAATTTATATTGGGTTTTCTTGTGCAGGTCCGTACTGTCAAGGTAGGTTCCTGATGATTCGTTTGTTAACTGTGAGTTACAGCAACTTATATTTTAATATTTTCTTTCACTTCTGAAGTATTATGTAGCAAGTTTGTTGGAGAGTTTTCACATATATAGTGATACCATATTCATTTCAATTTACCAGTGAGATTTGAATGCATGGACCATCACCAAGGGCTCAGATACCTTGTTTTTAATGATTTCTATTGAATTTTCTTTTTAAATTGAATTATGGCATTTTTTGTTGGAAAAGAGGATGCAGGGTGTATGGTGACATTTTTACGAAATCAGCCCAACATTGGTTCAAACTAAGAATAAACAAGACCAAAAGGAATACAAACAGGCACTTTTAAGGCCAAAAGCTGAAGTTCATGGAATTATTCATATACATAATACTCTTAATTAGACTGTTTGATAACTTGTTGACCAATCTAGGCACCTTAGCCGAGGAGATGTTCATCTTTGATGCTGTAGATCAAGTCAGCCATAGGAGAATGAATCTCCAATGACTGCAAGAGATTTTTTTGATTCAATTAATGATGATTGAAGAATCTTTTTCCACTTCAGCACAAGTATGTGAGTTACATTAAACCTTAAACATCTTTAGTTTCACATATAACACCAACTGTAATTGTCCAACTATAGAGAATAAGGATGAAGGATCTTTCCCTTGTCATTTTGGCAAATTTGCCATTACTGAAAGGGCCCTTCATTGCCAACAAATGACTCTGGCAAAATTCAGCTTGTATGAACCACATTTGGATGTTTTCTGTAGCAGACTTGGTGCCAAGGAAGGGAACATAACGGGCTTCTGATTCCTCATGAAATAGGGACAAAACACCATGTAAAACCAAATCTCAATGGGCCTCCATGGGTGTACTCTCTCTACATAAGTCAGCTCAGTTGAAAGTCCTTATTCTAAAAAGACAAAGAAATCTGATATTTCCTTTTTCCTAAATGAATCGATGGATTAACAGAATAAAACAATTAAAAGAGATTCACCTCTAGTACCAAGGCCTTATTCTCTTGGTATCTGGGCATCTCACAAATGCTAAGAGGCATCTCCCAGATATTATCCATAAGCTGCAAAATGGCTCCATGTAAATTTTGAATGCATCCAGTAATTTCTTCTTTTACTATTGTTTATGCAAAAATAACCTAATAGAGAGAGAGAGAGAGGATATTAGATTCTGAATCATGGGTGGATGGTGGGAAACCTATGGCCAGTATGATCCTGGTTCCATATCTTTTTCAGATTGAAAATCGAGCCATAAAAACAGCACTAGAAGTCAGCAGCTTAGTTAATTGGATTCCAAGAATCTATTTCTGTCACTGTCGTCAAATATTTCATGCATCTAAAACTCCTAAGGGCATGGGGAAGTTGGCATCTAAGATGGAGAAACTTAATCTACATGGAAAATTATAGATATACACATTACATGTTGAGATAATGGCTAATCATGGGAAATTACATATGGGACTGAAATGTTGATGTAGAAAATAAGGAGTGCTATATACCATGGAGTAGTGATGGACAATTCCCTATGAGCTTGCCGAAGAAGAAACTAATGAATAAACACAAACACACACACACACATGTAATGTGTATATTTCTTTCGACAGTAATAGAAGTTAGACCTAAAAAAACTAAGGACCTGAGATATAATTCTTGAAAATCTTTGTAGTTCTTTCTGTTAGCACTTGTCAAATGATAATATTAAAAATATCTACTTTATTTATTTGTTTATTTATGAACATAATCGTTTTTCTATAACACTAACTTTATGTTGGTCTGGGGTCTTTGGGGAAACCTCTGCCATTTACCATAGTGCCTGATACCAAACTGTGACTTGTATACTTCTTGGTGACTGGATCTTCACAGTCATCTCTTTCCAGTTCAGACCTTAATGCAGGTGCTTGTTTAGCTCTGTTATGAAGGCCTGGGTTTTTCCTTAGTGAGGCTTTGACTGCACTGAACTACAATTCCATGTATAGTAGAGACTTCATAGTTATTAAAGGCGGTCGCCTAGGCGACTAGGCGTTCCAACAAGGTCTAGGCGTGGTGTCGCCTAGGCGACCTGTGCCTAGGCTACCTAGGCGATAGCCTGGGTGAGAAGGCGATCGCCTGTTCGCCTGGGCAAGCAAACATGAAGATAAAAAAAAAGTGTTTCCCTCAACGCATGTCTTCGTCAAGCTTCATCAACACGCAAGAAACAGGCTTCGTCAAGCTTCTACTCCATCGTCTTCGTCAAGCTTCATCAACACAAGTTGCAAGCAAGGTATGTCTTCCGACAACTTCTCCTCTTCTTCTTCGTCGAGCTTCGTCAGTGTAATTTTTTTTTCTCTTCTTCTTCTCCAACGAAACTTTCTCGCTCTCGCTCTCTCTTTCTCTGTCGCTCTCTCTTTCTCCTATGTCTCTGTTTCTCGCTCTCGCGCTTTCTTTCTCCTCTGTCTCTATTTCTCGCTTTCACTCTCTCTTTCTCTTTTCTCCTCTCCTCTGTCTCTCTATTTCTCTGTCGCTGTGTCTCTCTTTCTCACTCTCTCTTTATCTTCTTCTTCTCTAGTCGCTCACTCTCTTTTTTTCTCTTCTTTCTTTTTTTCTCTTCTTCGTCGAGCTTCGGTCCAGTCGCTTAGTTCTTGTCCAACGAACTGAGCGCCTGGACCGACTCTCCTCTCTCGCTCTCTCTTTCTCTCTTTCTCTCTTACTCTTTCTCTGTCCTAGCAAATTTGAGTGGTTACGTGAGAACAAGGAAACAGGGCCTGTATTTTTATTAGTTGTTATTGTTCTTTTTTAAAATGCAAAATATTTAGGTCTTTTTGATACTTCCATCTACAATGGATGATGAACATATTTTGATTATTTTAAAATGAAAAAATTGTTGCCTAGGCGACCGCCTAATCGCCTAGGTGGTTGCCTAAGCTACAGGCAGGTCTATCGCTTGGCATCGCCTAGGTGTTTTCACAACTATGAGAGACTTGTTTATATATCATAGGTGTGGTTAAGAAGTTGGGGCTTGCTTTATCAAGAAACAGAGACTAGAGAAAAGTACGTGACCACTGACCAAGACAAACGAGGGATAATGTATTTTTCCATGTCTGCATTAGAAATGCCTCGTTAATCAACAGAAGCTTTGCCTGAATGAATAAATAGAGGAGGGAACATGATAGATGGAGTAGTGGAACTTCACATTCTATAGAATTAGTTTTTTATTAATATGGTCAACATTTTGTCGAAATATGAGGTCTAAAATGGAACCTGCCTTTGTTTGTCTTATCTGATATTTTTGTGTAGTTCATCTCTCTCATTGATATGCCTAGAAATATTTCAAAATAAAGCTATGAATTAAAAAATGTTTTGAGTACTAGGAACCTCAATATGGTTGGTATTCTCAGAGTTCCATGTAGAAATTGGGAAAGGTTTAAACACCAAATCATGTTATGATTAAATCTATATTGATGGGATTTGTCTCAAATTATGTTTTATTAAGATATGATTATGAATTTTTTACGTTGAAATATCCCAATAAATTGAATTCTTTTTTGAACTTTTGACCTTTCTTTTTTTTCTGATTTCCACTGGACCAGATAATGAGCCTAGACTTCTTACAACTTTTTGGGTAGCTTTCTTTTTCATCTAATACACAGAGAAACCACAACATTAACAATGATGCATTATACTAAACTAAATTGACTCAGTGTCGGTTCTCATGGCAGTTTGGTCTGAGCTCCAATTTTAGGATACTTGGACTTTGTAGGATCTTATGAAGTGTGTGTGTGCGTGCGGGGACAACCGTCATAGAAAAGAAAAACACTAGTTTTGCATAGAGCAAACTATATATTTGCAATTGTTTATATCCAATAAAGAAAAGTTCAAGTAAGAACTAAACAATTACAAACTCAAAACAGGCCATATAGAAGTCTTAGCGTAACAATTGACTAATATTATAAAACAGATACTGATTTTGCGACATCTTAAATTGCTCTTAATTTAGGGTTCTGGTGATGTATGTTCCCCATTTTTTTCAATTTTTCATCTATATATGGGCACAGATTTGAAGTAGCTTGCATACCTCTGACTTGGACCCATGCCATGCTTATATTGGATACCTGTATGGTGGGGCAAGTGAAGGGTCTGAGTAGCATAATCGTTTTCCCAAGTAGTTGTGGTTGGAAGCATTAATTATATTGCACCACTTCAACCTACCAAAATTATATCTTCAAGTAAGTATGCTATGTTATTTAACATTGCTACATTGTTTCATGCATTGTGGTCCCCTATGTTACATGGACTCGGGTACGAGTGTCGGGTGTGGGCATGTGTCCAGGAGTCGGATTCACTTGACCCTCAAAACTTAGGATACGGGGACTCAGTTGAGAAGTATCCAAAATTTGGATAAGGATACTGGGATTCGGCTGAAAAGTCTCCAAGTAAATGTCAATAACACCAATTAGAAGCCTAGCTTTCATATTTCTGTTTTTCCTTTTCTTCCCCCTATATTTTTCTTTTTAAGTCATTGCTTGCAATTTTTGAGTTTGAGAATATATATTCTCTCTTTGTAAAAACTATTATCTTTTTTGATTCATTTCTTGCAAGTTAATTATTTGATAATTATTTTTTGATTGATCTTGGGTTGCCATGTCCAAGAGAACATGCGAAGGATCCGATACATATCCCGTACCCATACCCATGTCGTGTCGTGTCAGACACGGGTACTTTGGATCGTGTGAAGTGTCCATGTAACATAGGTGGTCCCAAGCTCAAGTAGCGGACAGGGCTTTATGAAGTTAGAAATCCGCTTAAGGTTTTACAAAATCTTATTCTAGTCATTGGACCGCGAATAAAGTTTACAAATTTGTGGAATGGGTACGGTGAAGGTGTGGCTGCCTATTTATTTGTTTGTGTGTCTAAATGGGCCATATCTTGAATATGATATACTTGGCCATCTTAACCCCTCACTATAATTGAGCCATCTTTAAGGTTGTCTTCCTTTTAATTTTATTTTTTAAAAAAAACTTTTCATATGATTGTTTGTTCTTTGGGTGGTACATATGTGTAGATGGAATTGCTTAGTATTTTAGCTCTGGTCAGAAATGCTTAGATGAGCCTTGTTTACCAACTGTTATAAATTGACCATGGTGGGACTTGCCCCTCAAATTCACTTAATGGGGACAGCACCAATAATCCCGTCTGACCACAAGAGATGGTGGTTAAAAGTTAAGTGTCAGAGAGGTAGGGAGATTTAGAGGAAAAGAGCAGATTAAATGATCAACCGATAAGCATGGAGAGGCAATTGAACTTTGTCAAGCCTTAACTTCACTTACGATAGATGAGAAAATGATGCAAAAGTGAAACCAATAGATATTGAGGCGATTGAGTGGTTAAGTTTTGAGTTAATTTATGTGTTTAAACATGTTCAAATATGGGATGACTGTATTTTGTGTCCAGAGTCTCAGCTAAGATCTATTGGAAACTCAAAAATGAGACTAGAGCCTTCGTACTAAAGAAAGCTAAGATTTTACGTGATGAAGCTTTAAGTTTGTAGTTTATCTTGTGAACGTCAGTGATTTGAAAACCAAACCAGACCTTGACCAATGTGGTGGTTGGTCTCTCTCTCCTTTAACTTTTACCTTTTGGGGGATGGAGCATGGCCAAGGGCACAGTTGGGTTCAACTGTTGGCTTGACCAAGTCGATCCTGTAGTGGACAGGCAATTTTTGGAAAAAAAAAAAATAGAAGAAAAAGGTGAAGTTTCAGTTTGTTGTTTTACCACCAGATCATATCAGCTTGGTTTGCCTAGTTTGATACCTTCAAATAACTTGGGGCTCTAATTAGCTGTTTTCTTCTTCAACTTGTTTGATCAATTGATCCTGTCTGGCTTTGGAACCTTTGTCCAACTTTAATGAATTCATAAATGAGTTATTGGTATGTCTATTTATAACTTTTTTGTTGACTTTGATATATTAGTTCTGCCAGCTCATAGCATATAATTGCTTCTTATATAAACCTAAGATTCACCAAAATGACTGTGAGAAGTAATAAAATCTATGTAATTGTTGTAGTTTAGCCATCGTTGTTTTGATAGCTGTTCCATTCGCACAGGAAAATACATTTTTGGAAGCATGCATTGAAAACCATACAAAGTCAAATCTTTTTATGGACCAAGTTGAGTTTGAGCCATCTCAGCAGTGGAGTGCCACAATATTGAAAGCTGATGAGCATCAATCAGAGGCTAATTGTCAGACTAGGTAGTTGAGATGTACTGTTTTCTGTTTTTTATTTTACGTGATTATATATTTTGTTGGTTTTACTGATTCTGTGACCTTGAAATTCCCTTGTTACGTGATTAAAAATATTTTTTTTTGAAATTCCCCTGTTAAATTTTTTTTTCACTTAGAATTGATGTTTTGTACTTATTATTTCCAATCTTCAACCCATGCTGATTATCAGGGAGATATTTAAGCCACCTATTACCATCAAATCCGGAGGAGGGATTCACAACTATCTGTATCAGTTAAGATTGTCCACTCAAGGTTCTGCACAAATGAAAGTTGAGGGAAGTAATATACTTGGTAAGATTCAGATAACATGGCGTACAAATTTGGGTGAACCAGGGCGCCTGCAGACACAACAAATTCTTGGAAGTGTAAGTTCATAAGATTTTCTCTGGGTAATGATTCTTCTTTTTTTATGAAGTGTGGACATATATTGCACTGCTCCAAGGAAATAAATCTCAAATCTATTATTGTTCTTATACATAATGGACATACTATTTTTCTGGTCATCTTAGATTTTTATCTATGTATACGTAATGAAGCCCTATCATTTTGTTTTAATTGTGGATGAATTGACTGCTCTTATTTAGGGAAATAGTGTGGTTTTGATGGGTCAAGCTAAAATGAGGGTAAATGTAAAATTGGAGTTATAGAGGAATGCCAAATAACCTAAAAATTTAAAAATAACTCCTAATAGGATGGAATATCATCATCATCATCAACATAAGCTAGTTCCCACCAACGTGGGGTTGGCGACACAAATCTTGTCTCTCCATCCCTCTCTATCAAAATCATTTCGTCAGTTAATTTACGTTTTTGTAATTCTTGTTTTATAGACTCCATCCATGTCTTTTTAGGTTTGCCTCTTGCTTGCTTAGGCCCTTCATTATTCATACTCTCTCACACCTTTTTACAAGTGCATCTCTAGCTCTCCACTTTCATGACCAAACCACCTTAACCTGCATTTTATCCCTAATGCTTGCTATGCTTAAACCACTTTCGAATGTCTTCATTTTTTATTTTATATTTCTTAGTTTTGCCAAAACTCCATGTTGGCATCCTCATCTCGGTAATACTCATCTTCTGAATATGTTGATTCTCTGCCACCCAACATTCTACACCATAGAGTTTATGAATTTTTAAAAATAATAGTAAAGAAGAAGCAACGATAAGAATTGAGAATAGAGAGATTCTTAAAAGCAATAAATTTCACTGTTATTAATCAATTATCTGTAATATAGAGATATTGATGATGATATTGTGTATAGAATTAACTGATTGATGTGTTCTACTCAAGATCAATGAATCAATAACCAAATGCCCTATCTCAACAATTTGGTTGGCAACTTGAATCCCAATTCCCCCATCCCAATTTGTCAGAAATCATATCTTTAAACAACTTATGGGTAATCAAATCCTTTTTAACTAACTCCATCCATGGCCTTTTTGGTCTTCGCCTTGTCCTATTAGATCTTTCAATGAGTACCTTCTCAAAACTTCTCATAGATGCATTCCTAGGTCTTCACTTTATATGCCCAAACCATCTGAATAGGCTTTACTTCATCACGCATGTGGACAACACTCAACCAGTCTTGGATGTGTTCTTTTCTTATCTTATTTTTCCTAGTGTTCAACTCAAAACTAAAAGAAAAATTTTGCAAGATGTTCGTTAAGCCTACGATGATATATAAATCAGAATTTTGGCAACAAAGAAGCAACATGTGCACTGGATGGGCATTTATGAGATGTGCGTCTGACGATGAATGTGTGGGAATTAGGAGTGACAAAGGAATGGACCTATTTGAGAGAGTTCAGGTGTTGCCCAAGCAAGAGATAGGACAAAAGAAAGTAGGTTAACATGTTTTGAGAATGTATAGGGGGTACTTATTGAAAGATCTAGAGAGAAAGGAAGGCCAAAAGGACCTAATGGAAAGGACGTGGATAGTTATAATTTGATGAAATTATAGTTCTTGATAGATTGGAATAGGGGAACATTCATGTTGCTGACTCGAACTAGTTAGAATGAGGCATTTTATTTTTGTTATTTCTTTTTTATATAAAAATTTCGTCTCTCTGTTGAGCATCATGTACCTTTCAGTGCTATTATTTGACATTTGTGAACAATCTGGATTTAATTATGGAATTTGAGGGGGTCTTATTCCTGACAAACATAGTGTGAGCCCCTATTTAAATAGCTTCATTCAATAATTTTTTTTGGTGAACTTGTGCATTCATAAAATCTCACATATTGAATTTTCCATCGGTATCACTCCAAGATAGAACCACTTTAATTCATGACAGCAACTTTTCATCTCATTCCTGTTGGGGTCCTACTTTTATCTTTTTATTTATTATTTATTGTCCAATTTGGATCTTGACATGTGAAAAGGATTTCTTTGCAGCCCGTAGGACACAAAGAGATTGAGTTGCAGATTGTGGATGTTCCATCTGTCACTGTTTTGGAAAGACCCTTTCAGGTAATCATATTACATTCCATACATTGATAGATATTTAGTGAACCATTATGAGCCTTAAATGTGCACGAAAGCCAGAGAAAATTTTTATTGTATGGCGGATCCATGATCTTCATTTCTTCGTGGACATGCAAGTAAATGTTTTTAGAAATAACAAACCATTCACTTGCATCATCTTAGGCCGTTTTGTTACTAAGGTTCTCAACAATTTAATAACATGATATCTGCAGGAGAAAGAGATATTTCTATATGCCCTTTCCATGGCTGCTTATACTATGTTGATGAAGTCATGTTAGTATTCTTTTGTATGCTCATCTAGTCCTGTGAAGGTCAGCATTTCTTCTTGATGGAAATGTTTTCAATTTATTTTTTCATCTTGCTGCTTGCTGAAACTCTTTTTTAGATTGGGCGCGTCAAAAATCAAAAGTAATGGAAAAACTTGGCTAGCCGTTAAAAATGACAAAATTAGACATGATTATATCTTTGGCATATCTTATGATGGGTTGAATTTTCCTGATTCAATCAAATTTAGAGCAGAAAAGAGGATGTCTGGAAAATATTTCGCTTCTTATATCAGACTATAATGGTGAAGTTCCTTTCCTCATCTTCAACTTTATCTCTTAATTGACTTCTCTACATTGAGGGTTCTAACTTCCAGTCCTAGATTCAAGTCTCTATTTCGTAAGCATTGAAGAACCGTTGGTTGATAATTTTTATATAGATTTTAAGGTAAATATATTGTCAGTACAAATTTTAGGGATGGACAATTCTGATTAAATGAAAAAGAAAAGAATGTATGCATAAGCAGAAAGGGCTGTGCCATCTCATTGGATTTTGGGCTTTTATGCCTTTATTTTACAATATTCAGTCATTGGGGCTTGGTTCGCAAAGTAAAAAGATGTTGGTTCTTGGTCACCACACAAAGATACTCCCATTTTTCGCCTTACACATGTGAAGAGAAAAGAGAGTGAACAAACTGAAGATTCTCTTCTCACTCTTCTTAAGTGTGTAAAGCAGGAATAAGCCCTTTCTCACGGATTGGAGCGGCCTTTTGTATATTTAAGGGAGAATAAGCTGTGCATAATGAGTTGGTGTACAACTCAGTATTTTCTTAAAACCATATGGGAAAAGTGGTTGCTAGCAGCACTCTCAACCTCAGCTCTTTTAGGAGTTGCTTCCAGGTATTTCGATCTCCTTCTTCGTTAGGTTGGTTTTAGGACGTTGTCCACTTCCTTATCTCTGTAGAAGTTCGGAGTTGTTGAGATTACTTCCTAGTCCTTTGAACCTTTTGGAGAAAATCTCAGCCCTTGAATTTGTTAAAGATGAGGCTTATTGGTTCCATCTTAGACTTCTGCCAACTCACCATGGCCAACCTCACCTAATCAGTTTTGGTGATATGGGGTTAGCTAGAGCTTTGGCCCTATTTGGGTTGCTCTAGTTGGAAATGAACCTGATTTGAGGTTGATAGTTCCGTTGGGAAACTTTTTGTGGACCTAGGCCTACTAATCTTTTCTTTTGGGTCTACTCTTTAGAACATGGCCATGTAGGCTACCATGTGGATCCCTTTTAGAGATTATGAGCATCACCATTTGTGGGCTTCATGGGCTTAAGCTTAGGGCTCGAGGCTGTGGCCATAGAAGTTGGTTCATTGCATTCGGGGGACTGGGTAGTAGCCCTTTCCTCTTATTGAGACCTGGACGTGGCTTTTGGATGAGGTATGACCGCCTTTATTTTGATGCCATGTGTTTTTTATCTAAGACATTCCAAATTGCGGATATGGCTTGATCTTGTTGTAAAGGTACACTTTTTGTGTACCTGTACTCTACTTTATCATATTTATAATACACTTGCTTGCTGAAAAAATAAATAAATAAATACAAATGCTACTTTTATAATTTCAAAAATGCTTACCCTCTTGGTAATGAGCCATTAAAAGATACTAGTAAATGCAATTGCTACTTGCACATGAACACCCACACTCTTCTCCCCTCCTTTTTACCCATAAAGACTTCTTTGTTCTTTACTTTTAAAATAAATAAATAAATTTCCTCTGCTCTTATCATTTTTTTAGGATATATTTAACTTACCTTTCTAATTTTCGTTTTGCTTTAAGTAATTAAAAATTATTTGCTCAAACAAATCGTTTTTAAGGGCTGGGTGATTTGTATTTTTACCATAGGTACTCTGTTATATATATATATATATATATATAAGGATGAATTGGTCTATTTAATTGACCTAATTAAGCACATAAGTACATGTATTTGCACAAATCGAGACATTTGCATACACACATGCTGGCAGGCACACATGAAATGTGATCTCAATAGCTTAATGTGTTGATGGAGCTTGTCCTTTGCTGCTAACAATTTCCTAGTTGTGCTATTTTAGGTATAGATGGGACTATTACATGGCTAATATTATATGTTAGTTTAGGTTTTGGGTTTCTAGCACATTTTTGATCTATTTGTATGTGGACTATTACATGGATAAAATTGAGTGAGGACATCTGATTGCGCATTTGTTATATGTGGGAATAGATGGTATAAAGTAAACTTCTATCCATTCTGACCATTCTATGGTGAGAACAGATATTTGTTCCTGGTGGTGAATTGTGTAACTTCAATGCAAGCTAATTTGTTTTTCATATTTAGGTGCATATTTCTCTCACAAATCAGACAGACAGGAGAATGGGCCCCTTCAAAGTTTGGTTATCACAAGGTGATACTGAAATGGAGAAAGCGGTCATGGTTAATGGACTCCAGACAATGGTTTGTATTTAGTATTATTTTATGAGGAATTAGCTGTCATGCTAATGGCCTTTCTACAATGTCTTTGCATCAATTGGCTTATCACTGCTCTTACCATCGGCCGTACTTGTATCTGCTTGCCTAAATGTCCTTGTGATTTTATTATTCCTTTCTCCCTGTTGGGGGTTAAGCTGGAATAAAACGCATGAACTCCTGGCTGCAATGTAGTATGTCAGTTTACTACCATGGGCCTCGTACATGATCAGGCAATAGTATTAGAACTTTGGACTGATTCAGTCAAAATGCTTCCTGGGAAATGCCGTTGTTTAACTTATTTGGGACCTCTGGCACCTGCGTTGGGGACTAGGCAGGTGGCTGTTAAGATTCAGCCACATAATAGTGACCCTAATTGTCATTGCGGAGGCATGAAAATACCAGCGGCACTTGAGACCTAAAGTTAACTTTAGGTTTAATGGAACTCTATAGGGTCATCACATCGGGCTATCTTGCCAAATGATGCTTGGGTCATGCTCTCTCTCTCTCTTGATAAATTGAGCTCTAAATCTGTATGTTCAATGATAAATAGGACATTATATAAATTTAATGAATAAAAGGATTTCTGCTTTCCAATGTCCATGCATTGCCTATACAACATCTCACCTGAGTCTATCAGCCGAGTGTCATCTGGACACTTGACTCGGTGGCCCGAGTTAAATATTTAATTGATTTGGCCTTTTTGTCAAATATTTATTAGAGCATGTGACTGCTAATATGCTATTTAAATGTGTTATTGCAGGTTTTGCCGCTGGTGGAAGCATTCAGCTCTACAAATTTCAACCTGGTGAGAAGAATAATTGTGATATTTGTCTTGCACATTGATCATGAGAGAGAATCTCTATTAATGCTTGTGGTAACTACCTTATCTGTAATTATCCCTTGACTTGAAATATGATTCTACAGGATCTTGTTGCTACTAAGCTTGGGGTTCAGAAAATTACGGGAATCACACTATCTGATATGAGAGAGAAGAAAACTTACGACCCTTTACCAGATTTGGAGGTTAGTTATTTCTGTATCCAGTGCATGTGAATCGCATGTAGTTGCCTATCATTCATACTCTCGACCCAGCTAAGAGTTCAAAACGCAGGAATTATCGTTTTCCCTTTTGAACTCTGTTGTGCTACGGTGGTTCACTGTTTTGACAGATCCTTTAACCATGAATCGCAGATATTTGTAGATTCAGATTAATTTATAGGCAGGTATTGGTGGAATGGCTTGTCACTCTGAGCTGGGATCGGACTTGTTTGTGCAACCACATGCCTCATATCGTCAAACAAATCAGTAGCTTGGTTGACGTCCATTAATACACTCCCTTGCCCAGGTAAACTTGTAAGTTGTTTTATTCAATTGTTGAAATTTCAAGTTCAAATTGATGGTCACTACTCCATTATTAGGTTTTGTTGCTCGGCTACTTCCCATGATTGTATTATTTAGTGGAGAGAGAGAGAGAGAGATAGAGATTGCGTTGCAGACACCAGAATCAAATAAAATTTAAAAGCGAGGGAATGTTAACTCGAATGACTCTGTAATTATTTGGTGTATCAAAAGAAAAGTTGCAGGAGTGAAAAAAGAGAGATTGCGTCGCATTCTAGTTGTCATGCGAGCTCCAGGAACTCCAATTGGCTTCGCTACCAACACGAGGCATACTGCTGATCCTCGAGTAGGCATCCACATTGAAGTTGGCCCCACACATGACCCCTTCGCTATCTATCCTTGGCATCGCCTTCATCTTGTTCAGGGGATGCTCGAAGCTCATTAAGCCTCCCTCGCTATGGAACATGCAACCTGTAACACCCAATCATTTCAAAATCTCATCCATTTAAAATCATCTTATGATTAAAGATACTCCTTCAACATATTACATACCCGTTGGAAAGGGCGCGAAGGATTTGCCGCATCCCAATTTGACGACCTCCAAATCATCGGAAACTACAATGGAGCCATCAGCTGCAAGACCCCAGAACATCTTGACACCTCCGTCCGAGCTCTGCCAATTTCAAATCCAAGTGATGCGTTAATTGGCTAGACAGAGATCATGACCTAAGAGCTTCGGTAAATTAACAAGAACGTACCAGTGCAGCAAAGACGGTGCCGGCCTTGCTATCGTAAACAACGAAAGCAAAACTACCATCGAGATCCTTGACGACCTGGTCAGCCGGGTATGGGCCTCGGTCTCGGAGGGTCCTGTACGCTTCAATGACGAAGAGTGCCTCGTTGGTGCCTCTTGACAGGCCATACTGCTTGATGAGTGTAGATAGGTTGTTCAAGCTCCCCAGGAAGAGGCAGTACACGTCTTCAAATCCACAGAACAACCTGCATTCAATTCATTCAACAACAGGGCTTTATATCTGAGAATCTGTTCGGGGAGAGAGAGAGAGAGAGAGTAGGAGTAAGATGAATCAATAAGTACCGTTGGTGAATAGAAAAAGGGCTGTCGGGCCGAACATAAGCGAGCGCAGCCGAAGCGCCGAACGTCATTGAGAAGGTGTTAGTGGGATGAGAGGAGAGGAAGTCTCTGAGAGTATCCCTTGGGAGCTTAGGCTTGTTAGAAGCCTTGAAGGAAGCGGGGCTGTTAAGCTCCTGAGGAGGGTGAGCAAATGCCTTGTGAAAAATCGCCAACATTTCTTTCTTACTTCTTCTTCTTCTTTCTTATCGCAACGAAAGCTTGACAGAAACAAGTATATCTTCGATCTATATAACTCGACAAACCGGATATGGAGCGACGTTGAGAGAGCGCCTGGAATATATACAGAAGTGTCTAGAGACTCTAGACTAATGAGAGAGAGAGAGAGAGCTGGTGATGGCGTGGATCTTTGTAGGCAGGATAAGGATTCTCGTACTCCGATGTCTTATCCTAATTGGTGTAATCTTTCGGTGCGAATCAAATGTTTATAGGGGTACGACAATACCACTTTTTGTTGGTGGGAAGGGTCCCACAAAATGACACTTCTGTTTTGACGCGGAATGCGTAAGCAACATGTATGGTCTAAGCAGAACCTTTTTGTGGAAGTTCGGTGGCCCAAAGCTTATCCAGAACTAGGCAACGACAGTGACAATGATCTGACTCAGCAGAATTTTGATATCTGATTTAAACTAGTTTGTCATCTGAGACGGCCGAACACAATCCCATTTCAAAGTAAACGCCGAACAGATGATGATGGGATGCCATTCCATCTCGAAGCACTTCTTCGGCTTTTGGATCCGCAACCCCTTAAAATATTTTGAGTATTTAATTGGAGCTTACAGAGAGTCATAGACTGCAAGCGTAATCTGCAACCTTTCTTTCCCTGTCGCACCAACAACAGTGCAACCTTACGCATCAAGTGATAACAGAGCTGTAAATCTAGTTCGGACCGTTGGAAGCATGTTCAACCCAAATTGAATAAGAGTTCGAAATAAGCATTGAGTTTGAGTTTGAGTTTGAGTTTGAGTTTGGGTTTGGGTTTGGATTGGGCTTTATTTTTAGTCCAAAGTTGAATTTGGGTTAGATTACGGTTTATGCCATACAATCCAAAAAGCCCGAAGTTAAGTTAGATGTGTATACTATTATATATATATATATATTTAAGTATTTATTATGTATATACACTATTGGTTTCTTTTTGTTTACATTGTTCTTGTAGTTATGTAATCAACTATAAAACATAATATTAGTAACATGTGATAACACATATATGAATTTATTCTCAAATAAATAATTTTATACACACACATATAGGGTACAATGACTGTGTATCTGGGTGCACATCCTCGACAAAAAAGATTGTGCAACCACAAATTCAACGAGCATGTGATTGACTCATTATGTTATAAATAAAATTTTAAGAAATAAATTAATTAAGTTTTTTTCAAATTCAAGAGACCTAAAAAGCCGTTATACGTTAATAGATGATTTCAATTAATGATATTCCAACATTTGCATTCAAATCAAAAAAACAAAAAAATATTCTAAATTTTACATTGTGTTTGGACTAACCCGAACCCAACTCGAACTCAAATAATAATGTTTGGGTTGGGTTTGAGTTAAAGTGAGCCAATGATGAGTTTGGGCTAGTGAATCTTAGATTAAGTTGAGCCCGAACTTACATAACCCGACCCAACCCACCCTACTTACATCTCTAAGTGATAATTGAATGATTCAGATTAATTTTGAAATCAACTAGTTTGCGATGTTATAAAAAGATGCTGAGTTTGGTGAGAAAATGGGCTTGTATTCTGTTTCTCTGTGGATGATTGCAGACCCTCCTTGTTTTCGGATTCATTATTTTAAGTAAGCCTTTTGTTTTCGATAATGTCTTTCACTTTTATAAGTGGCCCAGAGAGATGGTTTAAAGTCCAAAATCAAGGCCTGCTCTGTGATAGTCGGCTTCTGAGTTGGAGCCCAAATAGGCCAATAAAAAAATCCATAAAGCTCACAGACTAGACTACAAACAAATTGTCGAGACACACTGACAAGTTACAATAGAACAAAAAAGTTTGGCCCCAATTCCAGTGATTTTCTACAGTTTTTTTAGTTTCTATCTCTTAACTTACCTGTATTAACATTAGGGGTGCAACTCAGTCCGGTTAAAACCAAACTTGAATCGATCCAAACCAACTTCGGTTCGGTTTTTATGATAGTTCAGTTTGGTTTTGGTCCAAAAATCCCTAAACAGAACTAATTCGGTTCGGTTTTGGGTTGATGCTCCATTAAACCGAACCAAATTCATATATATTATAATATATGATCTATATTATATATATGTATATAATACAATATATTTTAAACTTTGAAAATTTACCTTTAACTTTAAGGATATATTACGAAAAATACCATTGTTTGAATACAAAAGGTATTGGTCTAACCCGAACCGTATTGATCTCATATAATTCAGCTCCGTTCGGTTTGGGTTTTGGTTTTTCTATTTATTTTTGGTTCGGTTCTTGGTTTTATAGTTTCGGTTTCACTATAAATATTTTCAATTTGGTCTTGGTTTGACCTCAACCTGAACTGAACTGACTTGAGTTTTACCCCGTAATCACCAATCATGACAAAACGCGCTACAAATGCTTAAGTCCAAAATCAAGGCCTACTCTGTGATGGTGGACTTCTGAGTTGGAGCCCCAAATAGCCCAATAAAAAGTTCAATAAAGGTACTAGACTACAAACAAATTCTCTAACACACACTGACAAGTGACAATAGAAGAAAAAGCTTGGCCCCAAGTCCAGTGATGTTCTACAGTTTTTCTAGTTTCTATCCATTAATTACCTGCATCCACCGATCATGACAAAACGCACTACAACTGCATCCACCGATCATGATAAAACGCACTACCACTGCTTCTCATGGGGTTTAGAAGATACAAATTAATGGCTACATAATGTATTAATTTAAAGAAAAAGGGTAAAAGGCATAAGCACTTTTCCCTTCTAAATCAAAAGTAACACACAAAATGGTAGAAGAGCCCAACTGATTTGAGCAAGTGGGATCTCCAACTTGAGATCTTTCCCAGAAAAAGATAGACAGAGGAACCCAAAAGTGGCATGATCTCCCCTACACTGAGATTAAAGTACTAACATTATTATTTGAGCTAGCCATTGGGATTACAGTTCACAACACATGATCCAAAGCAAATCAGGACTGCTGTCTATAACAATGACTTTTATGAATGGAATGAGTTGGATCTCAAACTTTCTTTTTTTTAAAAAAAAACTTTGAGGTATGCTACTATTAAACTAATGCTTTTATAATGTTGTTAAATGTAATTGATTGTCATAAGTGTCATTATAATTATCAAGAAGATCCGACAATGTCAAGTTGCAATAGCTCTTATTTACTAAAATATTTTTATCTATTGTGTTATAAAAAGCTCAACTTCTTTAACTATGAATGTTGTCAAGATAGGCCAATTTAATATGGTCCAAGTTGACAATAACTGATTGATATATTCGATTTGTTTTAAAAACAAAGCCTTTTTATACTAAGTATTTAGGATTTTGTGGCCTAAGAATCATGTAGTGTTTTCAAAGAAGTTGGTCACCATTAAAGGCATCTTATACTTCAAGATAAAGTTTAAACTAGGCAATATTTATTTTTGATGGTTTATATTTAGCAGTGGGTGAACTATGCTACACGAGACCATTTCGTCTAGTGCCACTCAATGGAATCAGCGTGAAATGCACGGATGGATGCCCATGTCAATAAGGGGCCCTACACATCCAGACTCCATCCTAGCCGGTGGTTTCACTAAACCTAACTCTAGAGGAAATGCATTCATGCTACATACATTGAATATAATTGTGAGTATTAACTATTCAAGGGATATAATAGCTAGCCTTCTAAATTTTTTCTTTTATGAGGCAATATTCTATAGAAATAGGCGTAGTGGTAATTAGGAGACACTAAAATCTTTTAAACCATAAAAGGGCATTGTAAAAAGCAAAATGTGAAGCTAGAATCTTTCAATTTTCCTTCATATTATAATAATATAGATTATTAGGTCAACAAAGGGATGTGTTAATTTTGAAGAGGATGCGTAGATCCTCAAAAAGCCTTTTGAGAAGATTGGAAAGCGAAAAACGCTTGATAAGTTACATAAATAATTCAGATGCTAATGGGGATCGATCAGCAGACAGCAGTGGCATGTTTCAGCCTCCTTCGTTGTTTATTGAACTCCAACTACTCCTAGTGATCTCTGATTTTGTCTCACACGAAAAGTACGGTCTGTGCACAGAATCATTCGCCTGCCCGTTCCGGAAGAGTAGGCACGGCCATGCGCCCTGTCGGAGCCCTTTCACCGCTTATCATCAATTCTACCGTTGGACGCTTGGAGCAAACAGCCCTCCGGTGACACAGCCTGACAGGACCGGGGGCATGCGTTAGTCTACTTATCAAAAATTAGCTCTCTGATGCTCTCTTTTCAGGACATTTGCTCTCATGCCTTAACCACCAACCTTTGGCTTCTACGCACTTAAAGAACTAAACGTCAAATTTTGTAGTAAAAATACGACCCCACCCAAGGTAGCATAGGTGGTCGGTGGAATAAATATCCTTCATATATATATATATATGCTAAAATAGAATACAAAAATATCACCTTCTCTCTCTACTACATGGACATCTCCTTCTTTCTCCAATGGTTTTTTTGGGCCCCATTAAAATCCATACTTTCTCTCCTCCACGTGTACATATTATTTCTTCTCTCATAGCTCTTTTGAGTCCCACACAAACAAGATAAATTTTATTTAAAAAATATCTTATTAAAAAAAATGAAAGGGACGTCTCAAAGAAATAAAGATATAGGAACACAATAATTTAATAAGAAGGGACATCAACGTGAAGATGGCCCTTTCTCCAATATTATCTTTAATTAAATTTAAATTATAAGATTAATCCTTATCTTTTCGTCTTAGAATCCCATATTTTCTCTATTTCACGTATACAAATATTCTCTCTTCTCTCATAGCACTTTTGGGTCCCACACAAACAAGATAAATTTTATTTAACTAAATTTAAATTATAAGATTAATCCTTACCCTTTCAGAGTCCTAGAATCCCATATTTTCTCTATTTCATGTATACAAATATTCTCTATTCTCTCATAGTTCTTTTGGATATTTAAATTTACAATTATTTGATATTACCCAAAACGACCAAACGCGCGCGCGCACACACACACATATTCCTGTGCTTAGCACAGGTAAAACAACTAGTATAGCACATAAAAGTCAAAAAAATTAGACAAAATATCTAGCAGAATACAAACACAGTATACACCCATACGCATATAAGGTGCACCCACCAAATGAAAAACACACATTATTTAGGTTTGATTTTTGATTCTCTGGTACACAAGGGGTGACACTCCTATACCAATAATCAATTAAATGGGAGCTTTTATTAAAGAAAGAGCAATTTTGGGTGGCACCACATGCAGCAGTAGGCCCACCTCGGTCTTGGTAGGGTGCAAGGTAGATTTTTCCAATGTTTCTTTTGTCCTCTCCTCTATTTAAATTTGGATGATTTCATTTAATTTTTTGCACATGATCCATGATTTACCTTATAATAATTTATAAGGAAACAATTATGGTTTGTATAAGTTTTGGCCAATTCATCCCATAAGCGATAAGGACCTTGTCTTATAGACTGATCTTACACGAACGAACAAAGTCACGTATATGGGTATCTTGTACATATTTAAAATAATACGGTTGAGATGTCACCTCATCCAATAAATAAAATGAGGCCGTGTTTGTCGTTTTTTTCGTTTGTTTTTCATCTCTTATTAGGCATTCAAAGTGTCCGCACGCCCCATTTGGATTGCTTTGGCGGGCAACACTTTTCCAACTTACTATCCTTCCGGATCTGGATCATTAGACCCACATAATCCCTTAAATATACCCCCCTTGCAAAAGGAGGTGCGCATCGAACACCACGCTCACTGTATCAACGACGACTATCTTCACGTTTCATTCTGGCCAATCGAAACCGATAAACGAAAGCATTTCCCCCAAGGCTGGGATGGAATTTGAACGTGTAGGGCACGTCCTGACATAAACATCCGTGCGTTTCATGCTGGCACTTCGGAGTGGCTCCAGGTGAAACACTCTCCCTGTAAACCGGTGATCCGGTTGCGCTTTTTACCACGCTGTAAAGATAAAACAAAAACCTGATATATCGCAATGACGTGGATCCCGTACATTGGTCCAAACAACTCTCCCGGCTATACCCGGTAATCGCGGCCTGCAAAGGGTTCTTAGCTTACGTTTAATTGGCATGCTAATAACGCTTTTAAAGTCCTTAAACTCATAACTAGTACCTCTGCACTTGTCGTTTCTCCTCCGTTTCTTTCTTCTTTCTTCCTCTTTCTCAGTTCGTCAGCCTCTCTCGATTTCTCTCTCTCTTCGGGCAATCTTCAAGGCTGCTTTTCTGAAGCTTTTCAAGGCTTCTGTTTGTCTTGCATGGCAGTTAGCTTGCTGGCTCACGAGGTGTCTGACCTCTGCCTTGGAAAGCCGGCGTTGAGATCGCTCTCGATCTCTGCAACCGTCGGCGAAGCTTTGCTGGTTCTGAAGGGATCAGAAGAGAACTATCTTAGCGTGTGGAGCTGCGATCACTCGTCGAAACCGAAGATCGATTTCGAAGATTGTCGCTGCGTCGGGAAGTTTTGCATGGTGGATATTGTTTGCTATATCTGCAAGGAGGAGAACCTATTGTGTCCTTCGACCGCGCTCAGATCTCCCGTCTCTGAGCTTCTGCCGAAGGTTCCGGGACTCGTGAGGCATGTGGAGCCACATTCGAGGTTTGGATTTTTTATTGAGTTCATCTTTTGAGTTCTTGTCTCCCGCTTTTAAGGATTTTCCTCTTTTCACGCTTGAACTGTTTCCCTAGGCCCAACATTTCTAGCTTTCCTTATGCCGTTTCTTGAAATTCCTCATGTCCTGGTTCAATTTTTCACTTGTAAGTTGTAACCAGAAAAAGCCTGGATTATCTTACAGACACACTCTCTCTCTCTCTCTCTCTCTTCTCTCTTCTCTCTTCTCTCTCTCTCTCGTACAGAGTAAGAAAAAAAACGCTAGTTATTATATTCAGGGTCACAATTATTATCTAGTAAGTTTCGTTTTTTCATTAAGGCCCAACGTGTAACAGCAGGTTTAAGAAACGTTGTCTGCCATTTTCCCCAGATTCAGATTCGCAAAACCTCCAGCTTTCATGTGATCTCATTTTGTATGACACAAACTAACAGATATTCATGTTACATTTTCTTTCATTTACAATGAATTGTAGCTTATTGGAGGCGATCGATGTGATCCTCGAGGGCGCTCAGAACCTTGTCGTCCCAATACAGAGCAGCATCTACAGCAACTCAAGAAAAAATCACCTTAAGAAATCCTCATTTGCTTCAACACTCCACGACAGCCATGAATTCTGCTGGCTCACCCAAGAAGACGTAATGAGATTCCTTCTAAGCTCCATCGGTCTCTTCTCTCCCGTTCCCACTTTCTCAATCGAATCTCTCGGCATCATCAACACTGACGCCCTCACCATCAGATACCACGACTCGGCATCCTCTGCGATAGACTGCATCTCTCGTTCCCTTGCTGAGCAGACCTCTGTCGCCGTCGTCGACGAATACAGGAAACTAATCGGAGAAATCTCCCCCTTCACTCTGGCTTGCTGCGACGAGACCGTCGCAGCTGCAATCACAACCCTCTCGGCCGGCGACCTAATGGCTTACATCGATTGCGGTAGTCCGCCGGAAGATATAGTCCGGGTAGTGAAGGCGAGGTTGAAGGAGAGGAATTTGGAAGGAATGTTGGAGTTGTTGGAGGAAGAGTCCTCACCGTGTTCATCTCCGTCCTCGTCTTCGTTGTCGTCTTTGTCTTCTGATGAGGAATTCGTTTCTTCGTCGCCGACGACGCCATTGCCTCCTCGATCAGGGAAGTATAGCAGATGCGGAAGCTACTCGGCGAGGATGGTGAGGAGGTCGGAGGCGATCGTTTGCCATCCGAGGAGCTCGCTGGTCGCCGTGATGGTTCAGGCACTGGCGCACCGCGTGAACTATGTGTGGGTCATCGAAGACGATTGTAGCTTGGTCGGAATCGTCACATTTTCCGACATGCTCTGCGTTCTCCGGGAACATTTACAGTCCATGGCCTAGAAGTGAAAGGAACGACGAATGTCCGCCCAAAAAGACACTCTAATTTTAGAAAAAAAAATAATACATAATTTTGATCGGAAGGCCATAAAAAATTTGTGGATACGATCATACGAGGCGGTTTTGGTTTCGGTTTCGGTTTCTCTACGGGGATTAATATTATTATTGTCGTCTTGTATTTTGAGATTTCATCGATTTGAATCTGAAAAGTTATAAGATCCTTTCGTTTTTGTCCTTTCATTTTCTTTCTGTATCGAGTGAGACTCATCTGATTTAAAGAGTTTGAGAACCAACTTACATGAACTTATATTTTTTGTCTGGGCATAGTAGAATAAGCGATGATTTGCTAGAGAAAATATGACAAATAAGGAGATATGAGTGATCTAACCTTTTTGGAGGAATTGAAATAGCTACTCAAGATGGTTAATAGAAGAAAAAACAAACATACACCCAACATAATACATTGTTTGTTGCATAAATTTCAAAGTGTTTTTTGTTTTTAAAAATTTTTTACACAAGCATGCTTGAAAGGGATTGTAGGTCTAAGCATAGGTAGAATGGATTTAGATATAATTATCTTCTTGGGGTTGAAAATATAATTTTTTTCAACAGGAAAAAAAAGTAGTCGTTTAGTTTAGTTTTTTTTAAATTATTTTGTTCCATTGACTTAGGACCATTAAATGTCGTCTATAGCCAGAATATGATGATATTTAATAGGATTGATTTTTCCATTACAAAATATCTGTAGAAATTATATAAAAATAATAATAATAAGAGATGTTAAAACAAATTCTAAAAAGGAAAAACCCACGTGTTAAAAGGTATGTCCACAAAAGCATTCATGGTCCACTGCTGTTGGAACAACTATCCCAGTTGGCTTGAGACATCCTCTCAAGGAGTCATGCCCAAGTTGGGCTCTTTCATTGTCCCCAAAACCAAAGACCAGACCCCTTTTGGTAACCACAACAGTGTGGTACAGACCTGTGCTTATTTGAGCAATGTGATTATGTGCCAGAGTATCAAGAATCAAGGGTTTCATGACTTTATCAGAGGTTCCTCTATCTGGGAAACCTAAGCTCCCAAATCCCATCCAGCCAAAGCCAAAAACTGAGCCATCATCAACAAGAACAAATGTCTTCCTCTTTCTCGCGCAAACCTACAGCAAATAATTCATCACAATCAGGAAATGAAACAGGAGCACAGAGATGCAAATCAATATATCTAGCATGACATGATTTATGCTCTTACATAACATCTTGTTCAATGTTAAATGTTTCACCTTAAGAAAGAAACTTAGAAAAAAAAAAGGGGGGAAAACAAAGAAGAGGGATTGCAGGACGAATAAATAAAAGAGGAATATTGAACTTATCCACACCATAAATATCACCCCAACTTATCCAATCTCAGTCAGTAGGTGACCTCTTATAGTTCCAACATCTGCATTAATTGAAAATACTAATATAGTTTCTCAACCATCCCCTTACTTCCTAACGGTATTTATATACAACAGACCTCTAGATGTAGATTGGACTATAAAATAATTACCAGATCCACATCAAATAAGCCTGAAGTGAAGTATCTGGATCAATAGATTAGCTAGTCAATGGGAACATGTTTTTTTTACTCTATTAAAGAAGTCTGTTAAAATTATGTTAAGTACCTGAAAGATCAGTATAAGTCTTATCAATTTTCTATAACGGGTGCACCCCTAGTAGCATGTTGGTGGGTGTATAAAAGGTCAGATGGCCAAAACTATTAAAGTACCTCAAAAATCTGTGTCAAAGGTGCCATTTTTTTTTCTGTGATGGTGTACCCTAGTAGTGTATGCGTGTATCCAGAGTTCGTGTAAATCACCATTGCTGAGACTGCAATGGAGATTCGCACACGTATAGTGCCACAACAAGGAAGATTTGTGTTAGTTCAGGCATGACACCTTTTTCAGTAATGTAGTAAATTTCCTATTAGAAGACATAATAAAAAAAAGCACGCAACCTGCACAGCAAGGTGACCCTTGCAGCCGATTAATAGCTCTGGAATTGTTTTGTCAATCTCATCTCCATGTCCTAGTGCTCCGCAGTAGCCTTTGCCCCATGTATAAACCTGGAACAATTTTTGCAAAAAGAGCACTTTAATAGGTAGTAAAATAATAACAATTAAAACTTATTGTATCAAGAGAGTACTGAATTTTTTTTAAGGAGACTAACAAATCCACTGGAATCAAGTGCCATAACATGTTCATCCCCGGCAGAGACACAGACAACATGAATACCCTTCCTCCTGAATGATTGGATTGCACGTGGTTCGAGCTCATTATGTTGTTCTCCATGACCAAGACAAAAATTGGAACCAGACCCGAATGAGTAAATTGTCCCATCATCAGTTACAGCCATGGCATAACTTGGACCAGCCGCAATCTGAACTACATAACCAGAATCACAAAGCTTTTGCACAATTTTAGGTGTGGATCTGTCTAGATAGTCACCATGACCAAGCTGTCCATGCGCATTGCTACCACATGTATAAACATGTCCTTGCCTTGTGAGGAACATTGTGAAACTTAACCCTGTGGCAACCTAGGAAAAAGGATTCGCATTACAAATTCAAGACATAATATTAGAGGGAAATTCTAATTTATTTTAAGAAAAATTTTGATTCCCAACAACTACAGAAATCAATACTAGAAGTCTAGATACCAACTCATGTAGTTACAATGAAAGAGCGTTAATCATCCTTGTCAAAAAGGACCATAACCCGGAGTAGGTCTCATTGAAGCAGGCCCCAAGAGAGGTAGATTTGCAAGAGACCTAACCTCTGACAATTTTGGAAGAATCCAGAAGAGATATAATTATGAAAGGAAGGACACATTGACTAACAAGTATGATTACAATAATAGTGTCAGACAAAAATGGAAATTTTCTAACTCTTTCCTAGGAGAACTGTTATGCTCCTATCGTGACCTCTGTAATCATCATATAAACCAGAAAAAGGAAAGCTCTTGCTAAACACCAACCTAATAATAATCATGTTCACTTTACCTTTTTGCAAGGAACTCCTTTCAAAGCTTCAACAAGCCTAGGCCTGAAAATAGCACGGCCTACTTCACCATGACCACAACAAAATGATGAATTATCCCCGCATGTAAACACCTGAATCGGAAATTGGAAAACCATCAAATAATCAGGCATTTACTCAGTAATTAGATCTCACAGGTTGGCATAACCCATTGAACTGAAAGAAACAGAAAATCATTCAGCAACAATGATACCATGCAACAGAGAAAAGGTTGGATTGTTTATATATCCATAAAACTCAAAGACCTTTCTCTAAGACACTGATATTTGCAGCAATTTTTCTGAAAAAGAGATAAATTTAAATTTAAAAAGAGGACATTTTGACCCAAAAAGCATTAAATCCAGGGGCCAGCAAAATAACATAATCGGAACATTCTACAAAAAAACATGCAGAATCGCCTCCATATTCCATATAAAGGGACCAAAGAAATATAACGGTTACAAACCTCTCCAGACTGCATGACAAAAGCTGCATGGTTGTGGGAGGCTGAGACATGAATCACTTGTGATGGGGATGGGAAATTGATCTGGCTAAATGTTACATGTTGTGTTACATTGGGACCATGACCAAGAACACCACATAAACTGGATCCACAAGAGTACACAGAAGAGCAATTGATCAACAGAGTGTGGTATCTTCCAGTAGTAATCTGCATCTGCTGTGACAAAAAGAACCTCTGCATTTAGCTTGTAGTAAGTTAAAGATATAGGCATAGCTGCATAGACATAGAATTATCTACACAATAGATGCTTTGGCAAGGGTAGTTTGGGTTACATTGGCTACTATTTAAGCTATTTGCCCAATTGAGATTCCTTGACAGGGAAGAATTGAATATTATTCTCTGCCATTCTCTGGAGCTATGGAGAGAGAGAGAGAGAGAGAGAGAGAGAGAGAGAGAGAGAGAGAGAGAGAGAGAGAGAGAGAGAGAGAGAGAGAGAGAGAGAGAGAGAGAGAGAGAGAGGGAAACAAAATTACATATGAGGAGTAGAGTGGTAGACAGTCTGTGATTTACTCAGTGACAACTCTGATTGCTTTTGGATATCTTCTCTCCTGGAGTTCAAAGGCTTTCTACTTCTACTATTTTATGAACTAGATTATCTTGGCTTTCCTTCACTATGAGCGGACGATCATAGTCTGACTAAAGATATGATTTTTGATTAACTGAGATGGAGTAATAGGATTTACACCATTGGGAGATGTCTTTCTTTTGTTGTCATTGCTATTGTTTTTATTTTTGTTTGGTGGAAAAGAGTGTTGCAATTTGGAGATCTCCCAGGTTGAGGATCATCAATTTGAATTTTGATGATTATCAAACCCTATGGACCACCAGGAAATAAAGTCCATGCCTTCTTGAGCCCTATTGTTTTTGAAAATGTTATTTGAGCCAAGGTTAGAACTCACAGGTTTAAGTGAGGCAAGTCTAAAATAGTTTAGGGAAATGAATGTAGATGGAGATTCATCCATGTTACAGATATGTCCAGTTCTTGGAGGCTTATGCATTTTGTCATATGGGTGCAATCTTGGGCTATTTGGTTAAATATCTCATTCCTTCACATACAAAAACTACTAGGATTTTGGTATTGTACCATGGTTTGATTTGTACTTTTGACCTAATTTCTGCAGTTGCTTTCTTAGCCCTGTCCTTTGTTTGGGTGGACAGGTTTGCTTGTATTGCTTGTTCCTCTGATATATATTCCCTTAATTCTCTAATAAAAATTTCATTATTCATGTGAACAATAAAATCATGAAAAAACTTCAGTAGATATTAAATGAAGCAAAAACTTAGAAAATTACAATCCAATATATGTCACAAGATAATAACTAACAGATGCAGTAACATTGGAAATACATCATTTTTCTTTTCCTTTTTTCACGTATTAAACCTTTTGTGACTGATTATTTCTTTTAAAAGCTGGCTCTAAGGTTGAATTACAGTTGACATATTGGAGTTAGCATGTAACAACTTGGTCAAAAGAAGCAAAATAAACATGACTTTGACCTTAGTCAAATTTGGACTGGTCAAGGGTCATTTGATTTGGGGATTTTAAATGGTGTTGGTGTAGGACCCTCCCTAGTGGCACATGCACATTAGCAAGCCTTACTTTAAAAAAAAGAGGAAACCAAAAAGGGGAGAAGCAAAAATCGTACAAGTCCAAAACCCCTTTTGTTTCTTTGCCCTAAAGAGCTAAACCGTACCTTCTTCTTACCTTTTCCTTTTTCTTCTTTTACTCTTCCTCAAGGAACACACAATCCGTAGGTGGTAAGTCTTGTCCCTTTCCTCAAGTCCTCTACACCTCCTTCCCAAATTTCTTATTCTTATTTTATTTATCTATTTCTTCAATGCTTATTGTAGGAGGATTAGAAGAAGAAAAGAGGGATTAAGAGAAACCCTAAGAGATTTGGGGCTGGTTTAAGGTAAGGGTTTTTACTTTCATTTAGATGGTGAATAATGTAAGACCTTGATAAAATAACTACTAGGAAATTTAATTAATTTCTGCATGCTTGTTAATTTTGTTGTGGGGTTTAATCTGAATTTTAGATAATTTCTTCACATTGTTAAATCATTGTGGGATTTAATCTTTTGTTTGTGATGTTTAGTTAAATATTAAAGCCTAGTCAAATTTGATCTTGTGGTGTTTATAATTGTTAATTCATGAAGTATATATATATATGGCTATACTCGTTGAACTTGTTGAATGAGAAGGTCATGCCACAATATTTTATCATTTTCACGTGTTCGTTGAATGACAATGGTCATGAACCTCCTTTTTTTTCTTTTACAAAATCGTTGAATAAGAGTGGATGAATCACTTTTATTGCTTTTAGAGGACAATGGACGAATCACCTTCTATTGCTTTTAGAGGACAATGGACGAATCACCTTTTTGAGTACTGTTCACCTTTTACTGTTTAGGTGATTGGTTTGCTTGTGCAGATTTCTTGTGCTGCCATATGGCTTTAATGGCAAATGACACCTTTTATATATATTAAAACAAAAAGGGTGAAAAAGTGTTGTAGGGTTGTCTTGAGAATCGGATGGTTGTGGTTGCTTTTCACCAAATCATGCTAATGTCAATTAGACTATGTAGTGCAATACTATTTTACATATCATGGCCATATTATAAGTGTAGTTATTTTGTCCTTGTAAAGATTATACTATAATTGCTTATACTATAATTGCTGTGTTATCATTTATAAGAGCTAATAGTTATTTGTTATCTTTGGTTACAACTTATTTGGTTCAAGAAAGGTATTCTTTAAGCTTGGGTGATTATAGTAGATCATAAGCATTGTGACAAAATTTCTAATCATGATACTGTGTAGTCAATCGTATATAAGGAATTGACATATTGATAAATAACGTAACCGTATATCTTTATTCTAGTGATTACTCATGAAGGATGACCATCTTAGTGATAAGTTGGTGTTCTTGGGGGTGTGAGTCCCTAAATTTTAAGGAAATAAGGTTGGGCGCTTGTGTCCCATGGGTTGAAAGCCCCTAAAACCACGATGTACACGTGGAGTTTATGAGAGTCTAATCCCTGCTGTATTAAAGTGGGATCCAAGAACTTGATCAAAATTCTGGTTAGGTTTGACATGAGAATCATTAGAATAAAGACCCCCATAATTTGTATTTCATAATAATAATTAATTAATTGACACTGATGCTTGTGCATGTAAATGAATTATTGTGATGTTTAGGTTGAACGAATATAATGTGGAACATCATGAAGTATTGTGCAAAATCTAATTATATCAGTTTTATGCATAGAATGAAATTTGTTAGGTTAAACTTAGTTGACTAGAGATTTTACATTATTAGCACATATAAATTAAAGTAAATCTTCTTACTGGGCTGTGAGCTCACCCTTTTGTGGGAATAAATAATTTCAGGTCAGTTGCAGGACCGGAGTTGGAAGAAGCCAAAGTGAAAGTTCTTGAAGTTTTTTGGCTAATAGTTTAATATTATTAGTATCTTCGGATTTAGATGTCGTACTATTAAGGATTCATCTATTTCAATTGGGTTTGTATAATTGAGATTTTATGTTTTGATGGGTTCTTGAAGATATTTTCTTGGATTCTATTAGGTATTATTACTGTCCTCTTGGGGATTGTGTTATTTTTATAAATTAGTGTTATTGGCATCTCTGAGTCACGTTCCAGTGCTTTGCGGTCACACTATTTTATATGACCAAAGTTCAGGGCGTGACATAGCAACATAGCAAATTGTTGTTGTCTTGTTGAATCTATAAGTATCTGGAAGGATAAAATTCTAAATAATTTAATTGAAATAAATAAAATGCAGAATGATGATGATTTGATAACATAGTCAAAGAAAACTCAAGTTTTTATACGAACAGACAGATTTGTTTGGTTATTCGTATCATTAAATGAAATATTAAGAAATAGTACATTGCCTGCTGAGGTCTCGACCATGTCGGAGGACTGTTCCACGGACTGCAAGAATCTCAGCACCCGCTTCCAATTTCCACCGCATCTGTCGAACAGCTCCTGACGAGCATTTGAAGACATAGGGCTATATATTGGATGCGAAACACAGAGCTTAAAAGCAGCAAAGTCCACCAATGATCGGAACTTTTGAGAGAATAACCCATGGCTACACCTGAACAATCGAGAAGTCTGCTCTAGACAGACGAGATCGGTTGCACTAAGCCGTCCAGAAATCAAAATCTCCAGAATCAAATGAAACGGCAATTCCTCAAGGGAGACTGAACAAGCCCTTTCTGCCATTATCTAAGACTCTCTCTCTCTCTTTCCTTCAACACCACCAAAACTCCAAACACTCTTGTCCCTGATAGCCGAAATTTTGTAATAGCTTAGAACTTTGTTCCGGAGGATGAATGACAGAGAAAGGACAATATCTGAGGCAGGGATCAAATTAAAAGCTCATATTTTGAGACGAAATCTCAGGCGATTAATACAACATATAAGGAAAGCATCGGACGGGAGAAACAAACAGGAAATTGAGTACAAAAATGGGGTTCCTGAAGTAAAATTAAGAGGTAAGGCGAAATAAAACATCAGAAGATAGAAATCGAGCCTGATTATTTAGTGCAAGTATAACGACGGAGGGAAAAAAAATTAGAGAGAGAGAGAGAGGAAAACAAGAAGAATAATGTAAGAGTTTTGGAGGTTAATTCAAAAGAAATCGAGCAAACAAGATGAATGTGATCAAAATTTCCGGTCAGTCTAGCTAGACAGAGGCAGAACCATTAGAAAACGAGTGGCTGATAACGGAACGCGCGAAATTCACAGGAGAAGAACAAGGGGGAATTTCGGATCGGAATTTGATACGACAAAGAAAGAACAACTAGAGAACTAACTATAACCAAAATGTGAGAATTTTCAGAAGGGAATTGGAAATAGATATAGAAAAAGCATCTAGTGGTGGAATCTGTAAAAAGACCGATAGAAGAAAAGGAGAAGTTTGCAGCTATTCGGTGCCGATCTCTGTTTCGCCAGTTCAAAAGGCAGACGCGAAGAGCTCGGTCGTTGCTGAGTAATCCTCCACTTAGTGCCTTCCGCTTTCGGCTTTACGGCGACCCCGCCCGAAGAAAAAGAGGCTTTGAGATCTCTACACATTCCCCTCCACTTGTTTGGACACTTTGAGGTAGATGCTGCTTGGGCCAGGCCGTATGTTTAGGCTTTTTGATGGGTCCATCCAACTCACACAATATTGTTCCACTTTTCGTCCCTCTTCCACACGTGGTACACTAAGAAGACGCCAGGTGTCTCCGGAAAAAGTTCTTTCTCTCTCTTTAGCAGCATAGCCAAACAGATTTTCCACTTCCGAACAGACTCGGATCGGATTGAATCACCTCCTCGGCTCCTCGGCCTTCTGTGGTAAGCGACAATACCATCCTCTCTTGAAGGAATTTGAAAAGCGAAGTCTAGCCCTTTAAGATTGAGCGATTCTCTAGGGTTCGATTAGTTCTTTTGTTCCTGTCGTCTCGTCGTTTCTGCTTGTTGTTGCTTACCATCCAGGTGTTTGATAGAATGCCTGTGAGGTATTTTATATTCTTTGCCTTGTGTTTATTTTTTTGCTTTGATTGTTTCTATTACACGAACGCTACCATGCTACTGGATTTATGGTTGTCTCTATATATATTTATAGCTATATTTTGGGTGGCTCTTGTGTATGTATAGGTAATGGAAGAAAATACCAAGCAAAGTGAGCGTAAGGAGGATGAAGAAGAGTTTGTCTTACTGGATCTTGACGGTGTCTGTGACCAAGTTGACATTCGACCAAATACGCCATATGTTCTATCTGTATGCACTTATAACTGGGATTTTCTTTAATGTTCGAAAATTAACTTAGCAACAAGCTAAATAATTCCTTGTTAGGCAATTGAATCAAAATTTTTTTAATTAACTTATGGAAAGTGTTAGAAATTTAAGAGAACAATAAAGAAAGAGGAGCTGATATTGATATTGATAGAACTGATATTGATAATGATATTGAGAGCCCGTGTCTCTCATACAATAACGGGATCGAGAGCCCATGTCTCTCTTATATAGAGTGAGAGTACGTATCTCTCACATAATTGGTGATAGAGTATTGTATCTCTATCATTGATATACAAAATATGTAATTTTTGTATATCTCCTTTGATATTCAGGGCTATGCCCTTGAAGTATCATAGTTACTATACATAAAGACCAATGAGCCATATTTATAGATGTGCTCAACCGCTCAATAGCCTACAATTGTTGACTATACATAACCTCCTTTGACTCAACTAAACCGAATTATACAAACCGACTCAAATAATATATCCACTATCTTGGACTTTTCAAAACAATGCATTTATTATTCTAATACTCCTCCTAAATGCATTTTTTTAACGCTCCATGTTTGTTGTGGAGTAACTCCTCCTTAATGAGTTTTTCCTTCATGTCTGTTGTGTAGTAACTGGCTTAATGAGCTTTTCCTTCACATTTCAATCTTGCTGTATAAAACTCGTTCTGTTGAATACCCATGCCACTTGTAGAAACTTGATCTTACTATTTGTTGACGACTTCTCTTTAATTTGGTACTTCGTTGATTGTGTAGAAGATCTTGGCTATAGTGCTGTAAACTTCACCTGATAAGAATCAACGTTTTCTGTAATGTGGAGGAATTCACCTAATTAGAGTTGCGCAGCGCGGAAGACTTCGCCCATTAGGAATCGATCTAGCTCCGATACCATGCTAGAAAAGGAAAATGACTAGAAGAGAAAGAATGCAACAAGAAAATAGAAGTTGGTGAGAGCCCGTGTCTCTCAATTTAGTATACAAGGCATATGACCTTGTTTTTCTAGTATATGTTACATAAGGACCAATGGGCCATATTTATAGAAGTTATTGACCGACCAAGTAGCCTACAATTTTTTACTTTTACAACTTTTTTTTACCAACACTCCAAACCGATTAAGCAATAGGCAGTTTGGTAGTTTCTCAAGACTTCTTGTATTCTAGAAACATGCATTAATATTCAACACTCCTCAATGCATTTTTCTGATACTCCGATCATATTCCGTAGTAACTCAAATTTAGATCTTTGTAATACTTTAGTAAAGATGTCTGCAACTTGTTCTTTTGTCTTGCAGTACTTGAACTCGATCTCTTTGTTTGATGTAGCTTCTCTTAGAAAATGATGATACTTGATCGCTATGTGTTTAGTTCTGCTATGGAACACATGATTTTTAGTTATAACGATTGTTGATTTGCTATCACAGAAAATATCTGTAGGCTTTCTTTGAGCTTCGCCCATGTCTTCGAAAACTATTCATAGCTATATTGCTTAACTTGCACATATTGCTCCTACTACATATTTTGCTTCTGCTGATGATTTTGCCACATATCTTGTTTCTTTGAAGCCCATGAAAATATTCCAGTGCCTAGTGTGAATGCATAGCCTGAGGTACTTTTCATGTCATCCACTGATCCAGTCCAATCACTGTCGGTGTATCTGATCAGTCTTGAGTCAGAACTTGGCACATACCATATTCCATATTTCCTTGTACCTTGCAGATATCTAAGAATTCTCTTTGCAGCCCCATAATGTATTTGACTTGGATTCTGCATAAATCTTGAAAGTAGACTTGTTGCGTACATGATATTTGGTCTTGTATTTGTCAGATATAGGAGGCTTCCAATTAAACTTCGATAAGTTGAAGCGTCCGTCTTTTCTGCTCCATTTTCTTTTCTTAACTTCTCGTTTGGCACAAGTGGTGTAGTTACAAATTTGCATCTGTCCATCTTGAATTTCTTTAGTAAATTTTATGTATATTTCTTCTGGCAAATGAATATTCCTTCTTTTTCTTGGCTTATTTCAATGTAAAGAAATTAGTGCATCAGACCCAAATCACCCATCTCAAATGTCTTCATCATGTCCTCTTTGAATTCTTGAATCATTTTATCATTATTTCCCGTATATACTAAATCATCAACATACAAGGAAATAATGAGAGTGTTAGAATTACCTTGGGTCTTGATATATAAAGTAGGCTCGATGTTGCTTCTTCTGAATCCTTGACTTATAAAATAGTTATCAATCCTGCTGTACCATAGGCATATCAGAACTAAACACATAGCGATCAAGTATCATCATTTTCTAAGAGAAGCTACATCAAACAAAGAGATTGAGTTCAAGTACTGCAAGACAGAAGAACAAGTTGCAGACATCTTTACTAAAGTATTATAAAGATCTAAATTTGAGTTACTGCGGAATATGATCGGAGTATCAGAAAAATGCATTAAGGAGGAGTGTTGAATATTAATGCATATTTCTAGAATACAAGAAGTCTTGAGAAACTACCAAACCGCCTATTGCTTAGTCGGTTTGGAGTGTTGGTAAAAAAAGTTGTAAAAGTAAAAAATTGTAGGCTACTTGGTCGGTCAATAACTTCTATAAATATGGCTCATTGGTCCTTATGTCACATATACTAGAAAAACAAGGTCATATGCCTTGTATACTAAATTGAGAGACACGGGCTCTCACCAACTTCTATTTTCTTGTTGCATTCTTTCTCTTTTACCCATTTTTCTTTTCTAACATGGTATCGGAGCTAGATCGATTCCTAATGGGCGAAGTCTTCCGCGCTGCGCAACTCTAATTAGGCGAATTCCTCTACATTACAAAAAAGGTTGATTCTTATCAGGTGAAGTCTACAGCACTATAGCCAAGACCTTCTACACAATCAACGAAGTATCAAATTAAAGAGAAGTCGTCAACAGATAGTAAGATCAAGTTTCTACAAGCGGCATGAGTATTCAACAAAACGAGTTTTATGCAGCAAGATCGAAATGTGAAGGAAAAGCTCATTAAGGAGGAGTTACTACATAACAGACATGAAAGAGAAGCTCATTAAGGAGGAGTTACTAGACAACAGACATGGAGCGTCAAAAAAATACATTTAGGAGGAGTATTAGAATAATAAATGCATTGTTTTGAAAATTCCAATATAGTGGCTATATTATTTGAGTCGGTTTGTATAAGTCGGTTTAGTTGAGTCAAAGGAGGTTATGTATAGTCAACAATTGTAGGCTATTGGGCGGTTGAACACATCTATAAATATGGCTCATTGGTCTTTATGTATAGTAACTATGATACTCCAAGGGTATAGCCCTGGATATCAAAGGAGATATACAAAGGTTACATAACCTTGTATATCAATGATAGAGATACAATACTCTATCACCAATTATGTGAGAGATACATACTCTCACTTTATATAAGAGAGACATGGGTTCTCGATCCCGTTATTGTATGAGAGACACGGGCTCTCAATATCAATATCATCTCCTCTTTCCTTTTTTGTTCTCTTAAATTTTTAACAGAAAGCTTTTTTTAGTCCAATGCCAGTACTGTTGGAAGGGTGAAATATCTTTCATAATAGTTATTGTTTATTATTCTTAACATGTTTCCTGTCATAGTTATTAGTTTCAGTGGCATGGCACTGTTGGAAGGAAAGATTGGAGATTTTTTTGTTGTACTTCTACGATCCTGTGTTGTGTATGTAATTTGCTCAAACAAAACCTGTTCTATGCGTATAACTTGCTCAAACTTGCCACTGGATGATAACTATCAAGAGAATCTTTCAAGCAAGGAATCAACACAACCTAACGGTAGCAATAAGCCCCGTTTAATTTTCCAGGGTTTAATGTAATATTTTGTTTGATTGGTCAAGAGAAGTAGTAAGATGATACAATTTCGGTTACCCGACTTGGTTAATGCTTAGTGTTGTAGATTTCTTGGATGAGAACCATAGCGACTGCATGTGCAATCTGTTTGAGGGGAGGCTTGATGAGGATGGCTTTTTTCTGACTTGAGTATCTCCCAATTAGTACATATACTGTGAATATGCTTTCAGTTAGATTGATGTATTGTGTCTGTGACATACAAATCTTACTTTTGTCTTACTATTTTTTATCCTGTGGCATTTTGAGTAACATTTACCTCTTGTTATTTATGTAGGGGTTGGATACGCTGAACCCAGTATTGGTCATTGATGGCAAGTTGAAACTGGTTTGTTTTATGGGTTTCAATATTCAGTATTGACTCTTTTTTTTGGCTTAGAGTATGAGAAAATTTTAGTTTCTGGGTGGTTTCTTGCAATTGGTTGTTTGAAATTTTCACAATTGTAGAAGAGTATTGCTTGTGTCACAAGGCCTTCGCTATCGAATTAACTGTACTAATCATCAGTGGTTCAGACTTGTTAAACTTTTCACATTATTTCTTCCATTTGTCCCAGTGCTATATATAGTGATTAGGATCGTCTAATCAGACTACATTCTGGCCTTCAAAACCTAGTAGGTGTTTCTGGATCTTCTGTCGATCCGCAGTTGTACTTTATACTTTGGTTGGAATTGGCTGACGCTTGTCATTATGACTGCGGACTTCAATTGAATTTTTCTTCAGAATTTATTGATGCTTTTGTTTTGATTAGTCATTCTTTCTATCCTATATCCTTTTAACTGGACCAGTGGAACCTGTTGTTTGCATTATTGTAATCAGAAACCTTATGAGTTTCATGCATTCATTTTCTCTAAGAAAATTTGCTATTCTCCATTGATAGTTGAAAATCTATCAATTTTTTTTATGGAGGAACTCATATTTCCATATGGCTTTGTCTCAAAAGAGTTTCATGCATTTCATATGGTAATTGTTTTTTTCAAGTTTTCATGCATTTTGTGTGGTAATTGTAGTGTAATTATGGTAATTGATTTATTCCACACTGTTAAAGATTGGAAAACAGAGGACTAAAAAGATATAAACTTGCTTGACAATGATGTACACCATTATATGTACTGTGTAGGAATAGCATTGCAAGAGGAGGTTTATTAAGATTAGGTTTTTTTCTCTAACACCCAGTTTTTTTTCTTTTCATAGATAGGAGAATATGAAGAAACAATTGGAACATGCTTTGTTTTCACTAAAGATGGTAATTCTTAACTTTCAAAAAATTTCCATTGTTTCTTTTTATAAGAAGCTGGTTTTGAAGGTCCCACACACATCCGTTCCCCCTACCCCCAACGCACACACAAGAAAACCAGCGGAAACCCATCAACCCTCCTGTATCCTTGGAGTAAGAGAGAGCTTGTCAAAATGTCCCGTGGTTTGATGGAACCATCTTTGATCCATTCTCATGTTAGATATCAATTACCCACTGAAATTGAATTCTGCCAAATTTTGACGGGCTTTATTTTTGTGTTTCAAAAGTTTGATCCACCAATTCTACATGGGTTGACTCTTCTGATTAAATTCTATTGCACCTTGTTCTATACAAGAAGATGACCGTTATGTTCAGGAGACATAGTAGAGGTTAGGAGCTAGGAGTTTATTCAGATATAGATGAATAAAGCAGTTTTCCCGTACCCTTTCCATGCTTTAGGACATTGAAGTTTGTTTTCAGGTGCATGTGTTAAAGCTGGTTAGACTTGAGATGGTCAAAGATTGTTTTCTAGACTTTTTCCCATCCCTTTCATGTCTATGAATTAGCTACATGTCATCAGTGTCTCAAAATCTCTGGATTTGGGTACGGGTATCCAATTTATGTTGAGCAAGTGGCTTTCTGTAGTCATAACTAGATGGCCTTGTTTTCGAAACCCTAGAGACCAAGCCTCCATATATTACCCCTCCGAGTCTTGATATGTTAAACTTCAAGAGGTTCTTTCTTTGTTTGTTGCATGGAACTTTGGGTAGCATGGTTTTATTCTGAAGCAAGTTCTCTGTGCAGATGCCGTTCCTGTGATTCATGAGGAGACAGGACCATCCGAAGCGAATCTTTTCACAGGAAAACGCATCATCGATCCTAATCAAGCCCCTAAAAAGCAAGTCGAGCCCATTGCTGGCCTTCATAAGATACTCAAATTTAGGCTTGCATCTGACGCAGACCTTGAGGCACCAAATGCTCCAGATTCTGCTTCCAATTTGTGAAGTAACTTCCTTGGGTATGGATGTTGCATTCAAAGAACTCAATGTGAATATATGGATCTATACTGTTCAGAAAGAAAGATTGCGAGAAGAGTTACTTGCCCCCTGAACCGCTTGCATTTGATGCAACAAGGCTAAGAATTTGATAACCGAGGGGTCAATCCGGTTCTTCCCATATTTATGCAGTCATCTTATTAGATGTTAAAGCTATAAATTGTATATATCTGCATATAAAACATTAAATGTGAGCGAATTGGATTTAATTGAACCGTTAGGGTTTTTTTTGTTGCTGTTGCCCCTTAAGCATTTTGATTGTGTCCCCGGTTCCCTCTTGTTTGGGGTTTGAACTACCGATTAAACTAGTTTAAAAGCACTGACATGACTACTATAATAAAATATAGAAAATTTCTAACAAAATATATGAGATTATAATAGTGGTAATCAATCTTCTTACAAGAAATTAATCAGCCACAGGCTCACAGCATAATTCTGTTTGAAGGAAATGATAATAAATATCCCTTGGTCATTGCCGCCGCCGTTGTCATCGTCATCGTCATAATAAGTCAATTACCATCAAAAGTGAGATCGATGACATGAATCACAAGAATTAGGTGCCTCTTTTTTTTGTATTTTTATGTTGTTTTAATTTAAATTGCTGTGAAAATGGATCATCCAAATGCAAGAGCAAAATTCCCACCTTCGAATTTGTACAATCCGAACACTCCATAAATACATCAAATAAACACAAATTTTACGCATCCCCTTAATTAAGTTAAAACAAAATGGCTCTATCAAACATGTCCCAATTAGCGGAATTCAACATATCTGTTAAACCTTTAATAATTACATGAGAGAATGATGGAAAATGTTGCAAACAACAAAATGTGCTGAGGGGAGGTTAATATTATGAGAAAAACAAGATGGGAGGTATTCAAAATCATATCAAACCTCAGAAGTTTATATAACTTAACATTTTTTATATATACACATTGGTTCTTACCAATCCAATCAAGGCATCAAAACTCAACCTCCATTATTCCCTACCCAAGCTGTTTCAGCTTCTTGCAAATACAGGACTGCAGCAAACGCATCTTTCAAAAGCCAAGTCTATCTTCCCAATTCACCTCCTCTTCAATTTGAGACATTCTTTTCTCTAGATTTCCATTTCTCTATATAACCATAAACCATGATCACGTTTCCTTGCTTTTTCTTTGACCAACTTGCAGATAAAGAACAAGGATTGATCTACTGCTTATAAAACATTTCAATACATCACTCATCAAATCCTCAAAAGGACATGCACATCTAATGGAGCAAGACGATTCCCACATAAATTCAAAATAGATTCACCAGGAGTTGATGATAAAGGAAATCAGCGAGCATGATCTGATCATTGAGATGAAAAAGTAAAGTAATTCAAGGCAGAAACAGCAGATTCTGATCATTTAGGTTTAGAATTCGTTAACAGATAGGGTTGAGGAAACTGTGTAGGTCGCTAATAAATGCGTTAAAGGAATCAAACCAGAACCAAAAGACGGGTTTCCAGGAGGTAACGGCAGAGGCAGATAGAAAGAAACATCAATTAGACATCCGAGAAGAAAAGCATCTGAATCTACTTCACGCCAAAGCCGAGATAATGACCTCTCGAGAAGAAGAGAATCATGAAATGCAGTGGTGAGGAAGATACACGCTAATATAATTGTATCAGTCGTTCAACTTCATCACTTCGCTTCTTCAACATTTCTCTCCTTGTTTTGGATTAAGGCAAAGACGACTCACGGAGTCGTTGAGTCGTCGTCGGTACAACAATAAAGACTTCGCTACGGCCAGTCTGGCGAGAGAGACGTCCGTGACCATGTGGCAGGAAACTAACGCGTGAATGTCGTGAACGTTTATTTCCTGATGAACTTTGAATTCTTGATTTATTTATTTAAAATTCAAGAAACATTAAAAAATTTGAATTGGTGTCGTGTCAAAACTGCTTTAATGATTGAAATATTCATTTATCTAGAAGATTTATAACAAATGAAAGGTTTGGACTCATCAAATGATTGCTTCATATGATACATTCTGGTGTATTCCAATGACTAAAAAAAAAGTATTCCAATGACTAATTAATTTTTTTTATTTAGGTTAATTTAGCTTTAAGCGTGTTTAGTGGCATTATATGGTGCTTAATTTTAGTTGTAACTTCTTCAAGCCTTTTTTTTAAGCTATAAGTGGGTTCAGTAGCACTGGGTGGTAGGCATGTTTATCGGGCCATGCCGGCCCGAGCCCGGCACGGCACGCGCACTGTAGCGTGCCGTGCTGGGCCGAGGGTCCTGAGGCCGTGGCCCGTCGACACTCGTGCCGGCTCGGGCCAGCGCTTACGCAGGCTGCGCGTGCTGGCCCGTTTGGCACGGCCTAACTGCGGGCCGGCCCGCAATGGGGCATGCCCAATTAGGCTAAATAAACCCAAAAAACATTAGCAAGGTTCAAACCTAGTTCAACGGATTTTAAATCTGTCTTCTTAACCACTAAGACATAACAACTTCTTGCATCAATAGTATTATAATTAAATTATTTTAGCTAAAAATTAAGGATACCCCCACGATTGTTGGAAAATATAATTATAGAAGCTCTTATATAATCAATCAAAACTAAGAAAATAATTAGGTATAAATAAGCCCAAAAAGCTGTTATAAAATCTCCAATTAAATATATTTGTTAAGTCTATGGTTTTTGATTATACTACTTTAAGTCTCTAATGGGTGTAATTTATTTTTGTTTGAGCAAAATTTATTCCAATAAGTGAAAAACAATTTTGTGAATAATAAAAATATTTTTTAGAATTTTTTGGGATTTTTTTTTATAAAAAAAAAGGGTTTAATACCGCCCGCTAGGCCTGGCGGCGGCCCGACGGCACGCCTGCTGGGGCATGCCATGCCGGGCTGGCCCGACTATCATGCCTATTGGGTGGACAAATTCTTTCTCACATTTCTTTATTATACTTTTGGATGATACGTGCAACCTAAAAAGAAAAGGGAAATTTGGTTTTTAGTGATATTTTTTAAAAATAATTGTGATTCATTCGGCCAATTCTTACAAATTAGGAATTAGTGATACTTTTTTTGAATAATTAGGATTCAATGTCATTTTACTATTTGTGAAAATTTTCTTTCAAAAATACTCTCAAAAAGACTTACAAACCTCTCCTGTACCTAAATGAGTGAAAATGTTTTCAAAGTCTTTTGAAGGCATTTTGGGAAGAAAGTCTGTAGGAACGGTAAAATGGCACTGGATCCCAATTATTTAAAAAAAGTATCACTAATTCCTAATTTTCAAAAATTGATTGACTCAATCTAAATTATTTTAAAAAATATCACTAAAAGCCTAATTTCCCAAAAGAAAAAGGTCACTTTTTAGAAATAATTTAATTACAGGATCACCGACCCATTGTTAGGAACCTTTCAAACCAACTCTTTGGGATGAAATCATTTCACCTTTGCATGCAACGTCCCCTGCTTCGGCGTCCCTTGCTTCGGCCGTGAGATGCTACCATGCAGCATTTCAAGGCCGCTGTTTTTTTTCATTGTTGTAAATGTTTGAAGTGGGGCCCACATGAAAAACAGTGGCCATGAGATGCTCCACATGACGCATCTCACGGTCGAAGCAGGGGATGTTGCATGCAAAGGGGATGTTGCATGCAAAGGTGACAGATGATTTCATTCCCAATTGTTTCACATAGGCGACTACTTGTTACTGCAACATGCGCACATCAGTCATCACCACATAAGAGCTGCCAAGGATTGCGTCTTCAAGACATCAATACGAACATGTTTTGGGAATTCAGCTTTGACATGCCAAATTGTTAAAAACAATGTGGAAGATGAGAGAAAAAGCTTACACATGAGAAGATCAGCAAAAGAAATTTCCATGCAATTGCTCTTTAAAATATGATGGATTGATTTCCTTCCTAAGTTTGCAATGCTGTGAATTTATTTTTCATTATACTTGTTTTGTACACTGTTGTAAAGGATCATAAAGAAACTAAGAATCCTTTTGAGATGCTGTGGGGTTTTACACTAACTACAAGTTGCTAAAACCGAGCTCGGATATACAAGAGGATAAAGCTTCTCTTACTTGGAAATTAGTAGAGTCCATACGCAGTGCATCTTCAAAGAGACTCTTTGCCTGCCGCAACAGCTTCGCCTTCTCTTTGCTACCATTTGGCCACAGTCGAGATCGATGCTGCAATACCAGAGCCCATCTGAACAGAGCTGCAATTGAACAAGTCACTAAGATAAGAGCACTAATTCCTAACTAGTATTTAGGATGAAATAATAAATGACATACATGTGAAAAACTTTTGCAACACAGAGAACCTGGTGGATCTTTATGTCAACCCAAAACATGTTTCAGAGAATTTGAAATTGAGATTTTTACTTAAATAACATAAAACTGGCTCACTAATTCTAAGATAACTTGCTCATCAGCTTTTACTAGAACTTGACCTTCAGACTCAACATGAAGCATCAAAGCTTCCAAACTAGGACCGAAATTATTATTAAGCATACCAATCAACTGAAACTAAAACTAATTTGACCAGTAGGGCAGATTAGAAATCATAATTTTTAGGCTTTTTGCTTCATGTACATAATTAAAAAGCATACATTTTAAATCAGTTACCATTTTATTTCTGACACATTACAAAACATTATTTTCAAACAATAAACGTATTTCATGCCCATAACACTACTATCATTTAATCATGGCAGGAGCTATTCCAATAATACCATTGGGTGCATAAGCATTGCTTTTCGAAACCATCGCATCAAATTTATCTATAGATGCCATGTACAACTTGTCCGCATCAAAAGCTGCTTCCTGAAACACAAAAGAATTTAAGATTATCAACAAATAGGGCTTAAAGTGTGTGTGTGTGTGCGCACGCGCGTGGGTGCATGTGATAAAACTTTGCATCTAAGTTTGCAAACTAAATTGGGCAAATCAAAAGGCATATACACAGAATGATATCTAAATTGTAGTTCACTAGCTTGCTAGGCAATTTTTGAACATTGAACATCAATAAAAGCCTGTGTAGAAATAATGCTTACTGGTCCAATCTCTGCAATCAGTTGAGCACGAAAGAAGAGGGCGAGGCCCCAATTATACAGGGCCCTAATATCATTCCCATCAATCGACAAAGCCATCCTATATTTTCTTCCTGCCTCAACAAGGAGTTGCTCACACTCTTCACACACATCAACAAGAACAGAGATTATTTTATCTCTGTTCAAAATTTGATCATCTGGCCCCTTGAGCAATACCCAACTCCATCTCTCCATAGAAACAGAATCACTTCTTGGAAGTAGAGCTCTCAACTCACGGCTGATCTTTAACTTGAGTTCCCCATGGAGGAGCAAAGTGTTTCCCAACTGTCCCACAGCCAACAAACTCATGGGCTTCATATCTACGGCCTTGGCGAGTAACCTAGCAGACTTGTACAATATAGTATCTGCCCTTTCTTCATCACCTTTACTTCTTAAACACAACCTAGCTTGTTTTAGAAGGTCAGTAGCATCTGTAAGATTCCTGTCAAACGCCACATCATCTGAAACCATTGAGGATGATATTGAACCCATTGCCATATCATGTGCAGATTGTTGGTTAGCTATCTGAGCTTTATCTTTTGATTTCAACCTCTCTTCTCTAAAGAATCTGTCAGTTCTATTTTCAAATTTCTGCTGGCTATAAGAAGGCATACGTGCTCCGTTAGATTTGTTGAGAATCTCTTTTTGTCCTAAGTAGGTCTCAGCATCTGTAGCTAGTGAATCGGGTCCATTTCTGCTAGGTTTTGGACTGTTATTGAGATGCAATGTCTCAATTAGATGATCATGAGATGCCTGTGTTTCATTTTCACTGTCATCTCCAACCTTCAGAAATGTTCCATTGCTCTTTGCAAACTGTAAACCCACATCATGATAACTAGTCTCGTCAGATTTAAGTAATCTTTTAACACTACCATCCATATTGATTGAATTGTCCGTCCTCTTTCCAGATATCGTCTCCTTTGTCCTGCTATTGTCAACTAACTTTTCATCTCCTTGATCCAAAGCGGCCTTATTAGAGGCCCCTTGGCGAGAAGAACCGGCATTCACATTTGCTATGTCATCACTGGACGTCATATTCAAAATCTTAACTTCAACAGCAGGAGCTGAAATAGTACCCTGAGTTTGATGACTCACCTCTTTCGAGTTCCATGACTCCATAGGTTCTCTTTTAACGTTATCTCTCGATTTGGGCTTTGTACCAATTGGATTCTCTTGAAACAAACCCTTAAGAAGCAAGGAAAAATCAAAACCTGCTGCTCCTAGGTCTTTTCTTCTTCGACTGGGCTTCTGATTCAGAGTTCCCTCAACTGCTTGGTCATCTAGTAATACACTAAGGGAGTCGTCAAAGTTACCTAAACGGCCGATACTGTTGAAAGAAACTTCAACGACGTCTCTGGCAGGCGACATGGATAAGCTGATAGATTTAACAACATCAAGAAAATATTCTAACTGACCCGCTTGGACTTGATTAGAATCAATGGCTTCTTTCATCTCATCCATCAATTTGGTTATCTTGAGATCCAGACCCCTAAAAAAGTCCACCAATTCCGTCAATTTCTTAGCAGAGATTCCGGAATTCTCCTCTCGAGACGTTTTTTTTACTCCCATTCACACTCATCAGATTACTCGATGCGGTGGTGTTGTTTCCGCGTACAAACCCCAGAGAAAATCCCACAGCGAAAAGCAAAACGGAAGCCGGAAAGACAATAACTGAAGAAACCCTAGCCCTAGAAATGGCTAAAGCAGAAACAAGCCCTAGAAGAAACACGACCAGGTGCTTTCTATCATTGATTCCTACAGATATCAGGAAGTTTTGAAGCTGGTCCAGCTTACCTGATTTAGATGAATCTTCAACCAGTTTCAGATCGTCCCATCCACCATAGGTACTCGAATTCAAAGCACACGACACAGATATTGAACAGAAATTCCGCTTCCTGGACTCCCAGCACCATTTTCGATTGGACAATTGAAGAATGCTACGACCTTTTAGGGCATAAAATCTAGAATTGAATGAAAAGACGAATGGCAAGACTGGCGTATTTGAGTAGCCAACCAAATTATCAGCCATCAGGTTCTCCGTTAGACTTTGTTATCGCACAAGATAAACAGAGACAGGAGCTCTGTTTCACGGCTTCAAAAACCACTGAAGCATGCTTACGAGAAAAGAAAAATCACCCAACAACGAAATCTGTGCCGCAGCCCAGCTGCCCAGCAATCTCCATGTATCTAATTATTTGATTACCTCCAAAATGTGAAGTTTTCTTTGCTTGAATCTACATACCGTTAGCAACAGCATCAAAACATCTGTCCCCTTCTCTGAATGTTTGTTTCACCTGAAAAACCTCAGGTCCTCAACTCGCCATTCTCTTTGAAGTGACGTTTCTCTTTGTGCGTCGGTAGGCAGGGGTATGGCATCGTCCGCCGCATATTCATGCGGTAGACGATTTCAGCCCGTAGGCAGGCACGTCAAACGTACCGTAGGTCTACTTGTTTTTTAACACGCACACAAAAAATTTTTTATTTTTATTTTAATAATGACCAACCCTATACAATTTCATTAACATAAAATTGAACAACGTTTAAAGCCGTAGTCATAAAAAAACCAAATGCACAAAACATTATAAAAGTGATACTAAAATATTGGTAAACCAACGAAAATGCCTGATAAAGGGTCCATTCGAAGGTGGATTGAAAGTCCCATTGAAGGGAAAATTGTTTTCCTTGTCGGATAATCCATGGAGAGAAGGGTATTAAACGGAAACCAGCTACAAACCCAAACAAAGATGAGCTTCAGATGAAAGGAGTATATGGCACCATGAATCTGGACCTCTAGCGCCATCAAAATAGTCCAACGACATCCGTGTACCTTGGATAAAACCACGGACAAGACAAAGAGGACATGTAGGTGTAGTCCAAACCCTGAGCTATGCATATCGTTGGCCTCAAAATAGTCACACCAAAAGAGTCAGTAGTTTGATGAATCATAATCCAAAAGATGAGAACGAGCAATAGGCGTGCAAAGGCAGCCGGTCCAACTATGGCCGACCAAATGCCGTCCATCCTCATCGTCATCGTCGGTTGACCCGTCCTCTTCACCCCCTTCAACAGCCATTCAAACAACCCTCAACACAAAACCACAAGGATGAAACACTCTCTGCCGCCGGAGTCCCTAGCTTGCATTGGTCGTCAGGCTACCGGATATCGTTACTATAAGAAACGGTGCTTCGAAACCCTAACCCTTGGCGATAGAAACCACTCGCTCTATTGATTGGCATTGTTGCTTTGAAACCAAGATAAGTTACAGACTTCACGAGGGGAAACCATAACACATTCGAGCGGAAATCCTCTTCCCCATGAAACCCTAACGCATTCGAGCGGAAACCTTGCTATTCTTTGACCTATGCTGGCATATCTCGATGATTATAATCTCCATGAGACATTATGTACACACATGATTTAAAAGAAAAAAAAAAGAGCAGCTTTAATAATGCAATAAAAAAATACACTCACTACAAAAATGAAGAGAATTAGCGGCACCTTTTAGCGGCGGTAACCTAATTCCCGCCTCTAAAGGCACTATTACCGGCGGTAAAAGCACTTTCCGCCCCTAAAAATTCTTTTACCATTTTTTTCGCGCGGAAATTTTATGGCGCGCATTTTTTTAGCGCGAAATCGCCTTTACCGGCGGTACCTACCGCCGCTATAGTACATTTTACCGGCGGAAACATATCTACCGCCGGTAACAAGTTGGCGGGAAGGTCCCGCCAAAAAAAGCCTTATTTCCGGCGGTAGCAGTCCGCCGGTAATAACACTTTTAGAGGCGGTAAGCTCATTACCGCCCCGAAAAGCCATATATTAGCGGCGGTATATGCCTTGCCGCCCCTAAAAGACCCTTTTAGCGGCGGTAAGCCAATTACCGCCCCTAAAAGTCCATTTTAGGGGCTAAAAATCGATTACCGTCGTAAAAAAATTTGCCGTGGGTGAAATAATGTGCAAGTTTTACCGGCGATTTTTAAAACCGCCGGTAAAACCCTGTTTTCAAGTCTTTTACCGGCGGTTAAACCGCCGGTAAAGGACTTATTTCATTTTTTTTAAAAAGCTCGACTGCTACTATGTTGGACCTTTAGAGGCGGTATCTACAGTCGCTAAAACTCAATTTTTAGAGGCGGTAAACCAATTACCGCCCCTAAAACCGAGTTTTCAGAGGCGGTACTGTCTTTACCGCCCCAGAAGAGACGTTTTAGCGGCGGTAATATCTTTACTGCCCCTAAAAGTCCATTTTAGGGGCTCTAAACCGACTGCCGTCGTAAAAAAATCTGTCGTGGGTGAAATAATGTGCAATTTTTACCGGCAGTTTTTAGAACTGCCGGTAAAACCCTGTTTTCACTTCCTTTACCGGCGGTTAAACCGCCGGTAAAGGACTTTTTTCATTTTTTTTAAAACGCTCGACTGCTACGATGTTGGACCTTTAGAGGCGGTATCTACCGCCGCTAAAACCGGCTTTTTAGGGGCGGTAAGTCAATTACCGCCCCTAAAAGCCGGTTTTCAGAGGCGGTAATATCTTTACCGCCCCTAAAAGACATTTATTAAAAAACCATAAATTATTTTTAGCGGCGGTAACTTGCTTACCGCCGCTAAAAGACCATTTCTAATTATACAAGCGGGACTTTTCCCCGCGTTTCAATTTTGAATGTACATTTAGAGGCGGTAATTACCGCCGCTAAAAGTTTAAGCGCGATTTTCAAATTGAATTCAACTCGTGGGCGCGGAAAATGTAAGGTTTAGCGGCGGTAATCTATGTGCCGCCGCTAAAACTCGACTCTATAAAAACCCGCCAAATCTCTTCTTTTCTTCAAGGTATGTTTTCTTTCTCTTCAACTTCTCTCTCTCTCTTTCTCTCTATCTCTCTCTCTCTCTTTCTCTCCCTCTCCATCTCTCTCTCTATCTCTATCTCTCTTTCTCTCCCTCTCTACTTCTCTCTCTCTCTTTCTCTCCCTCTCTACTTCTCTCTCTCTCTTCTCTCTCTCTCTCTCTCTCTCTCTCTCTCTCTCTCTCTCTCTTTCTCTCCCTCTCTACTTCTCTCTCTCTCTCTCTCTTTCTCTCCCTCTCCATCTCTCTCTATCTCTCTTTCTCTCCCTCTCCATCTCTCTCTCTCTATCTCTCTCTCCCCTCTCGGTTATGCTGCTGAAGGACAGCAGCAAATTTTTTTTATTTTTTAATATGATTTTTAGCGGCGGTATTTCCCGCCGCTAAAAACATGATCTCATTTTTTTTATTTTTTAAAATGAGTTTTAGCGGCGGGAAATACCGCCGGTAATGAGTGATAACAATAGCGGCGGTAATCCACCGCCGGTAATGAATGGGCAATAGCGGCGGGAACGTACCGCCGGTAATGAGTGATACCAATAGAGGCGGTAATCTACCGCTGGTAATGAATGGGCAATAGCGGCGGGAACGTTACCGCCGCTAATGAGTGAGCAATAGCGGCGGTAAGTTTTTTACCGCCGCTAAAAGCTTTAGTGATGGCATCTTTTACGGCAAGACCAGTTACCGCCGGAAATGTTTTTAGCGGCGGTATCTTACCGCCGCTAAAAGTGTCCTTTTTTGTAGTGACTATATAAATATAATAACATGATAGCGTAATGGTAAATACCTAGGACTTAGAAGTTTGCTCCTTCTGAGGTCTGAGGGGCAGGGATGAAATCATCTGCCGCAAGGTTGCTCTGGTAGACCTTGCAACCACCCTAGGTGATTGCAAGGTTTAAAATTTCGGCAGCACGTCGCGGCGTGCCGCCGAAATTTCGGTTTTTGGACCCTCGGCGATGCGTTTCGCCAAGGGAAATCGCTGCGGGCGCATCGTTGGTGACCTGACCGAAATTTCGATGATTTGTCACCGAAACGGGGCGCGCGTGCCGAGCGAAACGGGCGAAACAGAAAAAAATGTATTTTTTATTGGCGAATCGGACTGGTGTATCGACAAAACGGAGCGGCGTGCTGATGAAATTTACCTAAAATCAGAAAAACCAATTTTTGCTTTTTTTTTTATTTTTCCGCTGTTTTGGTGGCTCGCCGAAATTTCGTTTTGGCCAATGGGTGGCACGCCCACCGGCATCGAAATTGCAAACCTTGGGTGATTGTTCCTTCACATTTTCAATGTAAAATATCACTTCAACGACATTTTACATTGAATGAACATCCGCCATTGGATGCTACACATGGCAGTATCCAAGACGGCTGTAGGGTTTGTCTCAGCAACCCTACGACAGATGATATCATCCCAATTCCGGATACCCTGAGTTCCCAAAAAAAAGAGAAAAAAAAAAAGATGATAGCATAATATCTACAAAGGCGTGCATAACAATGGGAGTCTCATAAGCCCACTGAACTGAATTAGTGTCACCACTCCCTCTATAAACATCACATTTGTTGGTCGCATTTGTTGGTGTAATTACTTTGACCTCTTGACAGAAATATCCCCAAGCACATGCCTATATACTACATATATGACGTGCGAAAGGGCATGCACGAATTGTTGGACGAATGTACATAATGATATGGTATGGTTATACACGGTCTAAAATATATCTGGTCATGCCTTATTGGCCAAACCTCATGGACCACTAGCCCGTTTAGCAAGGCGTGTTTAGCAACGTGCCAGACTGGGCACGGTCAACCCGAGTGTCGGCGTGGACACGGCCTAGTAATCTCGGCCAACTCAACGATCCGGCAGCAGTTGGCATCGGTGTCTAAATAAAAAAAATGCTTTTTTATTTTTAAAAAAAGACTTTAAAAAGCCTCAAATTCCTAATTTTATCCAAAAAGAGGATTCCTATTAGTTAGGATCTATCTTCAATTTGGATTCTAAAATCCTAACATTATTAGGATGTTATTTTGATATTGGTTTAATTAATATTTTGATTATAAAATTATGTTATGTTAGATATTATCTATTACATTATTTTTAATTAAAATTTAATTTTGATATTGATTTAAGTAGGATAATCGTATTTTGTTTTTATTTGTAAGGCATGTGGGTTTTGTTGTCACTTCCAACAAAATGTGTCTTTTTCTTTTTAATTTTGTTGTTGCCTTAGGGGCAAAGTGTTGAAAACCCAACAACACGTAAGAGGAAAGGGCTTAACCTTAAAACTAGGCATTAAGGTGAGGGAAGTCCATATTTTATATAGTGTGTTAAACAATAGTGAATTTCCAATGTGTGACAAATTCCAACAACCCCTCAGGAGAGGCTTCAACCTTAAAACCTAAGTATTATGGTGGGTGAAACAATGGTGAATTTCCAATGTGTGACAAATTCCAACAACCTCTCAGGAAGGGCCTCAACCTTAAAACCTAGGCATTAAGATGATGAAAGTTCATCTCTTATACGATAGGTGAAATAATGGTAAACTTCCTGTATAGGACAAATTCCAATACAAAGGAGTGCCATGTTCCTGTTGCCAAACTGGAAATAGATAACCAGGCTCTGGTAGGACCCACTTAAACTGTGACCCAAGCGGGATGGTAACCGGTGGGTCCCGTCCATGTGCAGCATCAAGCTGGATGGGATTTGTGGATGGAGACATGAACAGCGATTTGATGGTGCACACATGTACGAGAGGAGGTACATATGCGGGAACCTGGAAAACGAAACACAGTCCAAAACCGAAGACTCCAAGCTCCAGCTATTAAAATACAGGAGCGGCCTAACGACATTGGCCCGAGGAAGACGGGTTTTCGTCGTCATTGTTTGATATTTTTGCTCTTACACCGTTGGTTTTTTGAAATTTTTTTTTACTGGAAACAGAAAAGGCAGAGGGAGGAGTCTGTCTTTTGTCGAGGCCGCAATGGGTGGAGAAGAAGGGGAGGAAGGAGTAATGGCGACGGATTTCTTCTGGTCTTACACCGAAGAACCCCACGCTTCGAGAAGGCGCGAGATCCTTTCTCAGTATCCCCAAATCAAGCAACTCTTTGGTCCCGATCCCTGGGCTTTTCTCAAGGTCTCCCGTTTTCTTCCTTCTTTTTCCCTTTTTCTTTCCGCCTTGTGTTTTCCTACTGATCATAATAAACTTCTTTTAATTTGAACTCACCTTCTGCATTACATCCCAATGTGGCTGCTTTTTTATTTAGATCCATACAATCATAATAGCTGCCTTTTTTTTTTCTTTTTTTTGTGGGGGTTAGAGTTACTGCTTAATGGGTTTGTGATAATTTTTTCCTTCTGGCGATATAAATTTTGATTCAGCATTCCTAGTGATAAAATTTAACTCTTTGATCTTAACTGTATGGAATAGTTTGTTATGTAGAATTAATCTTTCATTCGATTATTCAATTTGTATGCTCTACATTGCTTCTTATCTTTTGTTTTTCGTTTATTTCTCAATTGAAATTTTGCCATATAGTGCGCGAATGTAGTTCTGCTTCTGTTAGTGTTGTTGCTGATTTTTCTCTCCAATTTGACGTTTTCGGATCCAATCTGTTTTGGGTTCCACTTCCAGTAGCATCTTTTTTGTGTCGTAGTATTTATTTGCATTTTTAGTAATAGTGATTTCAGATTTAGTTTTCTTTTTTCAAATCTAAGTATTGAAAATTTCCTCATCTGGTTATTGTATATTATTTTCATATAGGATCTTCATTAACTGTAGCTTGAGATTTCCTTCGTAGTGTTCCTCTTTAACTGCGAAGATTCTGACTTTTCATTGTTGCTTTTATTTTATCTTTTTTCTTCCCCTTTTTTGACTAAACTTGTTCCTCATTTTCAATTCCTTTTTAACCCACTTTTTCAATTTACAATTTGAATCTTTAACTAATGTTTCTCTATGGTATTTCTCAAGTTTTTTTTCTTTGGCTTCAACCAGTTATGTCTTGGTTGAATGTGAACAGGATTTCATTAGAAGAAAGTATTTACTGTTTAGATTTTGTAAGCATATGTTGGCGTTGAATTTTGTTGCGTGTAGTCTTCATCATTCATTAAGGCTAATAGATTGGGATACTGTATACATCTGCCTACCTGACATTTTAAACATATTTTAACCTTCATAATTGGATGAAAGTTGTACCAAAAGCCGTCTGCTGTGTCCAGTAATCAAGTTCATATACAGCTCTGATGTTCAAAATATCTGCCCTTCCTTTTTCCTTTTGTTTTGTATTGTTGTTCTGGTAAAACAAATCATCTTTTTCTTTTGGCTATCTCTTATGTTCAAATGATATGGCTATCCACATTGTTGTCTTTTCTTTTCCTGATAGCCTTCATAACTAGTTGATGTGTTGCCCTTGTGTCCACTGAATTTTTTGGGGGTTTTCATGTGCCAAACTTCGAAGCATAGTTGATGAAATTATTACTTCACTGGCTCACTAATGCTCCTTTCTCATTGGTTTTTTTTCCCTTAATTTTTAGAAGCTTCAATTTTGGGTTTTTGGTTGTGCTCGTTTGCCACAGAGACTATTTATGCAAACTATATCTTCTGAAACTTATTTTTGTACTATGGAATATCCTTACTGCCTTGGCAAGAAGTGCAGGATAAATTTTTTATATCGACATGCATTCAGTTTCTGTCTACAAAAAATCTGATTTCCAGAAAATTTCAAGTCAGTATATGAACATCTTTGGAATTCTTTAGATTTTAAATAATGAAAAGTACTTCCAACTTATGAAGATGGAAATATTTCAAGAGAAAACAGACAGTAAAATAGTCTTTAGAAGCATCAAAAGGATAAAATGATTCAGCTTGTCAATGAGGATGCAAAATCTATAGCAGATTTTTGAAAGTCGCAGAAATTCATGGATATGAGAGACCGAGCTTTTGAAAGAACTCAGGAAAGTTATCACAATCATTAACCCTGGAAACATTCCTTGAGCAGGATATCTGATTGCACACTCTGATCTTGGCTTCTTTGCATAGTTTTTGTCAAGATTACTGGGTTTTTTATTTTTTATATATTGACTGTTTTTGGTGAAAATTATTTTCCACTACAATAGATTAAGTTTTCTCTGCAGTATATTGGTTATGAAACTTGACCCCACATCTTTGATGATTTCAGATATTACTCTCTTAGGTTTAACTTTTCAGGTTCAAACGAGATATCGTAATATCTTTGATAATTTTTTGTGTAAGCTCTATTATCTCACCTTGTGGTTGGTCTAAATCTATAGTTTCTATTTCAATATGGTGGTGCAGATCACTGCGGTCGTCTTGCTTCAGCTATGGACAGCAGCTTCCCTCTACAATGCCAGTTGGGGAAAGATATTGATAGTTGCATACTTCTTTGGCTCTTTTCTCAACCACAATCTCTTCCTAGCCATCCATGAACTGAGTCACAATCTTGCCTTCTCAACTCCAGTCTACAACCGTTGGCTGGGTATCTTCGCAAACCTTCCTATTGGCGTCCCCATGTCCATCACCTTCCAAAAATACCACCTAGAACACCATAGGTTCCAGGGTGTGGATGGAATAGATGTGGACATTCCCAGTCATGCTGAGGGATGCATTGTAACCAATATCTTCGCTAAGTCTATATGGGTCATCTTGCAACTCTTCTTCTACGCATTACGACCTCTCTTTCTCAACCCGAAACCCCCTGGCTTGTGGGAATTCACCAACTTGGTTATCCAGCTCTTCCTTGATGCCATAATGGTCTATTTTTGGGGTTGGAAGACTTTAGGTTATATGATCCTCTCCACATTTGTTGGGGGTGGGATGCACCCCATGGCAGGGCACTTCATCTCTGAGCACTATGTGTTCAAGCCAGATCAGGAGACATACTCATACTACGGGCCCTTGAATTTACTGACATGGAGCGTTGGCTATCACAATGAGCACCATGACTTCCCACGGATTCCTGGGAGCAGACTCCACAAGGTAAAGGAGATTGCACCAGAGTACTATGAGGGTTTCAAATCTTATAGATCTTGGAGTCAGGTGATTTACATGTATATCATGGACTGTACTGTTGGACCCTTCAGCCGGATGAAGAGAAAGGCATCAAAGAGTGGGGTTACCATCAAGAAAGATGAATAGGTGCTCTTTTTAAGTAATTGCTGTTCCTCATTTACTTCCCTAATCACGGATTTGTCGTAAATTATTTAATTTCCATTTTTTATAGAATTCTTGATTGATCAATTATTTGAATTTTAGTTACAGAGTCAAAGGAGCAAGTGAATTTATTGTAATTTGAGGTATGATTGCCAAAAGCATAGAAAGAGGATTTGAGTTTGGATGGATAGAGAATTTCCTTTTGAGTTGATTTTCATTAATTCAAGACATTTATCTCTTATAAAGGAAAATAGGAAAAAAAAAATACTTCATTTCCTTTGCAGTGAAATAAATAGACACACATAAAAGTGGGACATTTTCAGCTTTGTTCTGAATGCCTAATGATCAGATGTAGTGCTTTCACAAATCTCAATTATGTAACTACTAGCGTAAAATTGTAGGCAAAAGAAACTAATAACAAGCACCTTATCTTCAACTTCAGATGCTCACTTGGGAGATGCGGCCACTGTTGGCATGAATCTTATCGTATAAGCTGCTGAAAATTCATGAACGAGCTTCTCTGATTGTCACTCTTCTCACCTGTTTGTCTGATCAGAAAAGGCATAAAATGAGAAATATATACAGCCAGTGAGAAAAAAACTAGTCATCCATGTTTGGAGATGGTTGATATGAAGCAACATGTTCCATACCTTCTCATGAGCCCTTGCATTCCAAGAATCATTCTTAGGGGCATACTGTGGATTAGTAGCAACATATGAAGGAGCTTGAGAAGGATGTTTTAGAAGTGGAAGCCTAACTGGAGCATAATCATCATCACTGTCGTAGTGTTGTGGCTGATCTGGCCCAAGAGCCCTGATAACCATGGCCACTAAAATTGATAGTCCCTACAAATGAAAAGGGATGCATTTGAGACGAACATACCAATCATGTGTGAGGAATAAATTTGACTTATCTACTAAGTTAAAACAAATTGATAATTAGAAACAACCTCCAGTGCTGCAAATTGATGATTGGAAACAACCACCAGTGCTGCCCACTTATTGTTTAATGAACTCAGGTAAAACAACTACCCTAGATACATAGAAGGTGCCAACTGATGAAGGAATCAAGAATCTTTCAATAATTTTTTTTTCCTTCCTCAACTCCAACCAAAAAATTTGAATTCTGACTGCACAGTTCAGCCCAACTATTAGAGAGGGTGGTCCAATTGGATAGCACATATAATGAAGAAAACCAATTGGAAATTCCTTTCTTTCATGAAATTCAGTCTTCCTTCACAGGACAACATTTAGAAGAGTAGTATGACAATATTCTAATTATTCCCTAGTTTAATAAACATTCATAAAAAGTTTATGGTGCAAATAGTGTCCTCATAGTTTTGAGCATGCCAGATAGCATATTATACTCTAATGATCGGGCAGTGTGACATTTTATTTTGGTGAAATATGAACCATTTTCATATGTGCTTATTTGATAATTCCTAGTAAAACATCCTAGAATATCAAAATCCCTCTAAACTTTTCGAAGTTTAACAAATTCATGAAGGAACACCTTAAACTTCCGTGAATTAACTTCACATCTATATCCATAGTAATCAAATTTATATTTAAGTTGAGCTTCACATCTTGTCTCCACAAACCCAGACCAACTCCTTTCTCTCATCCGCATATCCATAATCCAAGAATTTCTCCATATCCCATTCATTTCATCGAAAATTATTCTAGGTTTGAAAATTGATTAAAAGCAATTGAAAAAAAATATTTAATTGACTTCCTTTAAGCAATCATATGAATTTAAAAAAGTTGCCTAAATACACTACAGCTTGGACAACCTGCCCATATGATGGGAATTAGGCAGTTTTCAGACCCAGAGCTGACTAAACATTTGGATGGAGAACGACTTCAGTGTTCATGAGACAAGTTTTTCAAAACCCATACAGCAGAAATGCCTTAAGAAAATAATTCTTTGATGAATTTTCAACATTTTTCTTATCATGTTCGTATCACTTCTCTTGTTATCCAATTCACTTCAACCCTCAAAACCCAAAAGTGTGCATGTGTTTGCACGTGCATGCACAAGATATAGATAAAAAGGACTGTTTAAGTTCGAGATGCGAAAAAGAACATCCTAGGAATACTGAAACATGTCCAATTAAATCAAAAATCCAGAAAGCAATGGCTTCAATCTAAAAATTCTAATTGGTCAGGTGTTTAAAGCTGAACTGATTTAGACATGTGTTGTCTGAGATTTCTTATACCAATTGGATTGATTTTGACAGACGAGATCAGGTGGAAACCATTAAAGGCTTGATTCTAATCACATGGCAAAGGAACAAGACTTTAAGATCTCTAGAAATTTCCAGTGCAAATAAGCATTTAACAGAAGTAACTTAACATAAGAAAACATGTACCTGCACAGAGACAATCAATAAGCCTAACCATTTGCAGAACCCGAAATTTGATTTTACGAAAACTTTGAGCTCATCAAACTTTCCAGAAGGATCATCGGGGAAGTCCTGATGCAGAGGGGGAAAAAAACCCAATTTTGGCAATAATCGCAAAAAACATCTAAAGGCAAGGGACATTTCATAAAGGATGGCATGGATTGTGAAGAAAAATGTACCTCCTCCCAGTTGTGGTTCAGAAAAACATCTGCTGTCACCATGGCCTCTATAAAAAGAAGCAAAAAGATAAACACCATATACTGTGCTTGTTTAAGGTCAAAAAACCATGACTTATATCTAATACTGTATCCAGGACAACTACTTTTTTTTTTTTTTTTTCCAGATCTTGTTTTATGTACTCTATTCTGCATGGACACAGGTGCAGGTGTCAAGTGTAGATGTATATCTAGGTGTCAGAATTGGTCATCCTCATATTATTAAGACACAGAAATTTGGCCCATATATTACATATTTTGAACTCATCAAGCTAAATAATCCCAGATTGTGGTACCACCTCCACACAATATGGGTTTTTACATATTTAAAATTTGATAATTAACTAACTGACGAAGAGAAAGGAGGTATATGTGTAGAAGTAGGGAAATAGCTGTTAAAATTTTTTAACACATTTATGAAGAATCCTGCATTGAATCCATACCCACACCCATGCAAAGTGTTGTCAAAACAGGTACTTTTGGGCGGTCTATGTTTTTTACTATAAAATACACTAGCACTAAAATTATTGGAGATTCTGGAACAGGGGAAAAGAATCATAGTTACATTTTTAAAAAAAAAACCTCAATTATGAACCTTGTAAAAGAAACAGGAAAGAAGGATTAACCTTATACAATAATCTGATCTTGATATGGAAAAATTTAAATCCTTCAATCATTTAACTACAAACAGTTCAACTAAGATATAACCAAATACTGTGCAAGGAAATTGACAACATGCCATTTCATGTTAAATACGAGAGTTCGATTTCAGTGGTGAGTCAAAGAACATTACCAAAATAAAGGACACTATTCATTTAGATTCCACATGGCATGAACCAATTCTATTGATCAATGCAAATCTCTAATAAAATAATAATAATAATAATAATATACAAGAGGAACATTAGAATACTTCCGATTTGATGAAGTTTCCCTTATTTTATACTTCCTTCTAATTTCACATTGCACAGAAACAGAGGCCACTTCAATGTGAAGGTCTGGGAACACAAAAAGTTGTATTTCAAACTACAATACCAGAATAACAAATATCATCATGTAACTTGAATAAAATTGTGCTCCTCTAGCAAGTCAAGCAAGTAAATACCAGAATAACAACTATCAACAAGTTGTAATATTTAATCATTGACAAGAATTTATCTCTTGAATACTCATCAATGTATAATGTTTTCGCAACCATTGAATTTATCTCTTTAATATAGTCATCAATGCCAAATAGGGTCCTCATAGTTTTCTGCTTCTCGCATCATATCAGGTCTAATAGTCAGCAATGTATAATTTGGCATTAAACTTGAATAAAATACATTCATCAAATAAAAGTCAAAATAGATGAAGTTTATAAAGACCATATTTTATAATCACAGGAATATGCCAATAATAGGTGCTTAAGATTGTAATGTCAGAGATTGGGTAAATTGATTGAGATTGCTCAATGATTAAACAGACAGGATAGATAAGGAAATACACAAATTTTACAGCAGGTATTATGAATTCTGTATTAATATAAGAAGCAAACACTAAAAGAAATCCATTATCCTCTCTCCCAAATCAATTTGTCCTCAAAGCAATTATAAGATAAGTTGCTAAGATATTCAACTGTCTCAGTAAAGTTGATCATAGGCATAATCTTTGTCAATGGAGTCCTATATTCACTTGAAAGCAACCATGTTAACATGACATGGCATAAGATCTGCAGAGATCTGCAGATCCTCAAAATTGGATTCACTTTTCTTAAAATCTGTTTCTTTTATTAATAAAAAAAATACTTATCTATCAAGATCTAAATATGTAAAAACAGATATGTTGCATAGGTGGTTTACAGTTCGCCTAAATAAGTTCAAAATATAGAGCATGTAGGCTGTCCATATATCCTTTGATATTGGGGATTAGACAAATTTGATACCTAGACACATACTTGCACCTGAAAACTGTGTTCTAGTCCATGTAGCATGGCATATGGTAGCAAACTCAACAGTAACTAGCAGCTAAGAAACAGGATTTTTTCAACCCTGAATCCAACTATAGGTAGGAGTTGACCTTAATTTAAAGAAGGAATGTAAGAGAAAACTACATCAATCTTATGCATTCTTAGAAAGGATACACAAGAAAGGCAATGCCCATTTGCAGTCTCTGCAGCAATGTGACCAGAGCAGGTAATTACACATAAAATGACTCCAAGGCCGAGAAAAGTGTAGATAAACCTGCAGAAAACAAGGGAAAATTTTTGTTTATTCACTTCAAAAATAAAATGAGCACGAACGGTGTTTGAAAATGTTGTTACAGATGGCGATGACTTGTTAGAATATAGGATTAATCAAGAGGCAATAGAGTAGAAGTGTAGAACAACCTATATATACCCTTTAAGATTAAACTGCAAGCTGAATAAACATTTTCTATAAATGAAATAATTAAAATGACAAAAATCATATACATTCAACAAAAGAAATGCATCCTCAAATAATAATATAAGGTATAATCAACTATAAACCAATCATTTAGAGAAATAAACAAGTTGAAATTATTTAGAGTAACCATCCAAAAAGTACCCATGTCCCATCCACACAACCTACCCGCAAAATGCTTCTGAGAAAGAAAGAAACATAAAATTCAACAACGAAAAGAAGAAGAAAAAGTAGGAAATCAAGTAATGATTACACCAAAAGGAATTTTTTTAACCTCCCTATGAAAGCAACTTTAGTACACCAACAACATATAATCACAAAAAATAAAATAAACCATCTTCCTTCAAAGATGATCGCTTAAAGAACGAAAACGAAGGAGCTGAAAAGCAAAAGAAAATTCAGAGCAAAATGAAAAAGCTTACCATGGGAGGGAAGAAAAGGAGAAGGAACCCATGTGTTTCTGCCAAACTCTAATCATCCACAAAGCATAAAGAATCATAGCCATCCCAACCATACCGATAATCGCATTCACGACCTTCAGGAGCGACTGCAAGCAACTCCTGACCATCGTCGCCATCAATACCTAACCAATCGATCGCTCAAGGTTTACGCAAACAGCAGATCTAATTAAAATCAAAATTTTTTAGTATCCAATTCGATAATACGAGATGTAGACGACCTCCGAAGAACAGACCGGAAATTTAGGGTTTTATGACTGACTCGATATCGATGAAAATTAGGGCTCCATAAAACGACAGCGTAAATGAATTTCTACTATTTTTATTTTTTTTGTCGTGTTTCCATTAAATGTTTATCCTTCATGCTTCCCGGCGTAAACGCTACTTCTACAACGGGAATTTAGGTGTCGGTATCAGACAATGTTCGACCTTCCAAACAGATTTAATGAAAGCAAGTTGTGCCACATTTCAGAGCAACATCTTTGCGAGACTCTTGTTTGGTTAGACCAGTTGCCAGGTGGCAAGAGGTCCTACACGTCATAGTCTACCTGTCATCTCGATTAAGAGGTTTCTTCCAAAAATTTACCCTGAGAAATTGATTTTTCGTGATACTTTTAAAAGTAATCAAGATTTAGTCACATAATTCTCAAAAATTAAAAATCAGTAATACTTTTTTAACATAATTGAAAACAAATGCCATTTTAATGTTTATAAAAGGTTTCTTCCAAAAATAACTTTATAAATTAAATTTTAATTTTTCATTAATATAAAATGACACTCGTTATAAATTATTTTAAAAAATAGCACTGATTTCAATTTCAAAATGGAAAATAGGTTTTTAGTGATGCTTACTCAAAATAATTCAGATTCAGTCAGCCAATCATAGGTAATTAGTTTTTAGTAATACTTATTTAACATAATTAAAAATCAATATTTGAACAGTAAAATAAAAAACCAATTTCCCAACTATCCCATTCCAGCAGATCTAATGAACCCTTAAATTGCTGACGATTTCTTGGAAGCTTCAAATTGCAGACGATTTCTTGGAACCTTCTTTCACTAATTGATATTCGAAGCCTGAGTAGAACGCTTCAGATGAGCAGCTTGGTTGGATGCCTTTAGAACAGAAATACATTTCGAAACGTACATTTATCAAACATTAAACCAAAAGCAATTGCATCATTCGTATGCCAGGATCGAAGAATCTTTTTCCTTCCAACACATAAAATTACAGACTACTTCAAGAAATTCACCGGCAGAAATAGTAACCAAATTGCCCAATCGCTTCACTTGCTCTGGAAACAAATGTATTTGATCCCACAATCCATTTCCAACTTCAATATATAGGGTGATTCTCTCTCCTACTACAACAAATACAATCTCTCTCTCTAGAGAAATAATTCTCACAAAGATAATGAAAACATGAAAGTAATAGAAGAAACCACTTGCAAATAATGAGACAGCTGTTTGATACCCACTTCTTTAAGGCCTTTCATTCCACAACCTGCTGGTGAATCTGTGTTGCAAACATGCTCGTTCTAAGAACCTTCCATGACATAAACAAATTCGTTTTACCTGAGGTTCTTGAATTTGCAGAAGACTATATCTCAGTCTCCTGGAAAAATCTTGACCCAAGAAAACTCCAGACAAGACAACCCAAAGATGAAAATGAGATCCTTTTTTCCCCATAATTCGGTTTTGTCTTTCTTGTCCTCGTATGGCCATTGTACTTGAATGGGGAAAAGAATGCACATTTGATTACTGCTTTTGACGGCGGAGGTACTCTCGCATCAGCGTATGTAATTCTGTCTTGACTACTAGACGCATCTTCTTTGGGTCCTCCCATAGCAGGCCACCATATTCCCTTGCATAGTCACAGGCAGCTTCAAAGACGTCCTGCAAGATAGAAGAAAGACTTTTGCTTCAGACTTTTGACACCCAATCACATAGATTTTGGAAAAAAAAAAAAAAGAGAAGGGGGGCTTGGGGGGAAGGAGAATCCACGTATACTCCCAAGTGACGTATTGATCATTACCCTAGAGGGGAATTCGTCATAGAGATGAGAAGGAATCATCTCAACCCTATTCAGATCTGCTTCCCACAGCCTAACCTGCAAGAGAAAGAGGTCATCTCAGAACATCTCTAATGATATTAAAACAGCGGTCTCAGTGACTGGTTGATGGATAAAGACATCAGCATAATGTTATTTAAACACAAAATGAGAAACCACAATACAAATAATATGAACTTCTAAGATCAGCAAAGCTGGGCACCTGATCTGTGACATTTTCAGGAACAGTTGGTGTTCTCTCTGCAACTCGAGGGTGTGCATTCTGCTGGAGGAAAGAAATTATCTGCACAGGCACAGCTTCAGAAGTTAAATTAAGTAGAAATAGGTTGTGTCAGAAACATGTGATAGTAGCTCATAGAAAGCGAAGTTAAAAGAGAGAGAGAGGGGGGGGGGGGGAACAGATTTCAAAAATACTGTACAGAATAACCAGGTCGAAAGCTTCATGCAGTGTGCACACTATTAATGTCATACAGCGCATGATAACAATCCTTAAACAACAGAAATTTCGAGGAGGCAGGTAGATCAACCCAACTGTTAAGTAAACTTCCACAGCACTGATCACACATCAAGAAAAATAAATATAAAGATAGAAAAGTAGGAATAGAATCATTCTACTGAGCTCGCCATCTGGGCTAAATGATCTCTTAACTGGAATTCTTTGTCAGAATGACGTGGTAGTCCACCAATTTACGAAATAGATGACCCTGAGGATTGAAGAATATATCTACATGTTTAACAGTAAATCACCTTTTCATGAATAGTGGAATATGTTTCTTACTAACAAGTCACCACTAACAAAATATTGAGTTCTCATGACAATTTCAGGGATTTCAGATAACAGCAACTCGTATTTTTCAGTACATATCTCTCATTGATTGCGGAAGAACGAAAAAAAAATAGGAAAAAAAAATAAAAATAAAAACAATATAAGGATCAAAGATTCATGCTGTAGAAAGAGGCAGGGTAAACCAGAAAATTCTCATGGGTTCAAGTTAAAACTCAAAATGCTAACTGGTGATTTTGATACGAAATAAGCAAGAAAATGAGATTTCTCTACTTGCCTGATCTGCTGTTATGCCATTTTCAAAAGCACTATATAGACTTTCTTTTGTTACTGCTCCAACTATGAGATTTGGAAGTTGATACTCTACCCTGAAAAGCTTTCAGGACAAAATGAGTGGAATACTAACATAAAAGATCATCCAGAAGGGGTTTAAGCACAAGAACCTCAGAAACCAAATAGAAAAAAATGGCAAAAGGTATATTGTGCAGAAATGGAAAGGCCTGATTCATAAAGTACCTTGAGAACCAAGAGAGAATTTCAAACCAATTTAATAATTTAGAAAATTTCTAATTCCCCTCCAAAGGGAATAAAATTATCCTTAGATCTAAACATTGTAGAAGAATCTATAAATCTGAAGGCCTTAACGGAAAAAAAAAGAAAAGAAATATTCCCAGAGACTCGCTAATAAAACATACAGAGTTGTCATCGGGTTAAACATTTCAATATATCTAGTGAAGGGAAAGTCAGTTGGCTAAAGAATTTATTTATAGCTTGAGGCAGTATTCTCAAGCTTAGTTTGACAGATTCATCAATTTGGGGGAAAAAAAAAGATATAGTCAATGAAACGCAGATCACACTCTTTACATCAAGAGGGACAGGCAGGTAAACACAATCCTAATCGTTTATGTTAATAACTTTTTAATTATTGGTAACTTTGGGTAATTCAGAATATCATGTCTTTGTTCACAATTGAATTTGAGATAAAAAACTTTGGTGCATTTAAGTATTTTTTTTTTTCTTTTTGGATATCGAGGTGGTTACTTCAAGAAAAAGGATCACTATTTTTCAACCCAATTATGTGCTTCACTTGTTGAAAGATAAGAGGAAATTAAATGCTTGACCAGTTGGCACTCCAACTAACCCAAATTACTTAGTAAACATGATGTTGACAAGGGGCAGCTTCAAAAAGCTTTTTGGCTGATTATTTAATCTTTTTATGCTCTACAGGTTCCCCATCAGCAAGCTGTTGATCAGAATTTGAGGTACCTGAAAGATCACCAGGTAAAGGTTTGTTGTTCTCTAACCATGGTTTTTTGAAAGTCGAGACCTTTGCAGATGCAGACTGCACAAGGTCCAAATGACGATTATCTATCTTTGGCAAGGTATTGTACTTCAAGGTATTGTACTTCTAAGACTTCTGTGGATGGAAATCTTGCTATTTGGATATGCAAGTTAGACAGTTGTTGCCACATCAATTGCAAAGGTTGAATATAAAGCCATGACAGGAGGAGTTTCTGAGTTGTTGCCAATAATCATCTCACATGAATATACCAAACATATTGAAATCAACGGAAAAAAAAGGGAGTTCTGGAAAGCCTAATATCTCAATGTTGTGTTTACCCATCATGAATGACATATGAACAGCTGGCTGACATTCTCACCAAAAGTGTTGTCACGACTAGGTTTAACTCTTTGTTGAGTAAAGCTAGACATGATTGACATCTATGCACCACCCCAGGGAGAGTATCAAGAAATAAAAATTTGTCTCTACAGGAAACAATTATTTGTCTTATTGGGTATATTTATTATTCCTACGATTTGTCGGGGTACTGTTACCTTTGCTTACTATTTATCTTTGCTTACTATTTATATAATAAAAGGATTAAATCTTGTATAGTTGGTCCAAATATTAAGTCCGTAACTTCTTTATATTGTTCTCCTTCCTCTTCCCCCCTTCTCCGATTTAACATTAATCGCTTCTCCTTGTTTCTACTCTAAAGCACTTTCGTTTGGGGGAAGTTACACCAAACGGGCCCAAAATATTGTTCCAAATAGAATAAGGCCTATATCACCAAAATATCACAACGAAATTCGATAAATAAAGCATACCTTGAAAAAAGCCGTAAAATCTCACAATGTAATTTAGATGATGAGTAGGCATACAACCTAAAGTTCGTCTCCATGACTATAAATCCCTGAATAAAAACATAATGAGAACCATTATTACCAGCATTAATATATTGAATTTCGTGAAAAAAGAAGAAATAAGAGACCTGTCACTTGTAACGAGAAAGCAAAGGAAAAAGATCAAAACATGAATAATGACTTCAGGATGGAAGGTAAGAACAATAATAACCAATTAGTATAAAAAAAAAAAGAGGAAACATTATCACCAAAACATCTATAGATAAATTTCGTAAAGGATTAAAGGACCACAACCCAATGAAGGTCCAACATAAGTGGGGTCTCAAGAGGGGTGGACTGGCAATAGACTTAACACAGCCTTTTAAATTCTAATGTTTTGGATCAAACTACTCAACCCTATATAGAAGATGGTGACTATTCTACAGTAATTGAGAGTTTCTAAAAAATGCGAGAGCATCCATGGAAGTTTTTGACTTGGACTTTTTGGGTCCAAGTCAAACAAAAAAAGAAACTAACAGGCATGTAACATGAGTTGCGTCTCATTCTTATACACAAGTAAATGATGGAATAATTTAAAATACAAATCAAGCTTGTTAGATAATGCATGAGAAATAGAGTACTTAGATTCAAAAGGTATATATCCACAATATTTAAGGATCAATGTATGCAAGAAGAGAACACCTGTTTTCGTGATGATGCATCAGACAAGCTCACAGAAAGGTTGGTAGCTAAGTTAGTAGGAATGAACCAACTCTCTTTCCTCCCCTGCATTGACAGCAGTATTTCAAAACCAAAGTGTCTTATGCAGGTAAATAACTTTTGATCAACCAAAACAAGATTTCATACTTGCCTGCTGAAGTTTGACCAATCCTAGGTCTGAAAGGTCTTTGATGGCATTTCTTTCAACTTCAGTCAAGGAGTTCAAATTATATGCCTAAAAATCAAGGAAGCAGATATCTGAATTCAGATCAGCAAGAATTGGAAGTGTTGTAAAAAAATCCTGTTATATACTATTAAAATACTCAACAAAACACAAAGAGCCGAATTTTATTCCTCTACCCAAGAAAGCATTGATGATACTTATATGTCAAAACAGAAACAGTTTCTAAGAACTTTCAAAGTTCTTGAGATTTCATTTAAACTTTGGAGCTGAATTAAAAATTTTATGTTTCCAAGTTCCCACAAATCTCAACTAGGTCTTCAACATGATCCATTATACCATGAAAAATAAATTTTCCAATGTCTGAAACCAAGAACAAAAAGACATGCCATTTACAACAAACAATAATAAACTTTTCCAAGTAAAAAATTCAGTCTATCTGTCAATAGCTCAGACATACATAGATGAATCAATACCTGGCCTGTGACATGAAAACTAAGCTCTAATAGAAATGAAATCAGATCTGCTGGATCCACACCACGATCCTGAACAAATAGAAAGGGAAAAGTTACACAAAGTTGCACACAGTTACAAATTTCAGGTACAATAAACTAATTCCACGTGAAATTAGCTACTAATGACTGAAGGCAAGTTCTTATTCTTACAATTCCCACAGCCAAACAGTTTCTCTGTTGCAAGATCATTTTTGAAAGTTAAGCACTCAGAAGCATCCACAATTTTTTAATCTTGAGATTTAATTCAGAGGACCATGGAACCGTATAGAAGAGAATAATATTTCATATTACATCAATAACATCAATTTTATCAGAATTTGATAAACTTTTTAAATAAAATAAACTAATCAATATCCCACAAGATAATGTGACTTCTGAAGAGAGATTAAAGCTTTTGCTGCTTTTGAAATTCTTGAAAGATCATCACAACATCTCCAAACAATAATAGATATTTTTTTCGAAGAGATCAAACGGAAAATATGAGTTTGGCACACTGTCTAAGGATACCATAACTCCATACCTCAGAGTTAGAGATGTACTCTCTGATAATATACCAAAGTTGTGCATTTGTATCCATGAGCTGCGAGTTAAGTTTCAATATGATGAAATCTAGTACGGCACACCATGAAAATAATTATAGGCTTCTGATTAGCACAATACAAACCAAAAACTGGAAGCCACTTTCAGTTAATCTTGGAGCTTCTTTTTCCCTGTAGATAAGGCAGACAAGCACGTGCCGCAAGTTACATCTTAATTTTAAATAAAGAATCATAATGTGATGCTTAAAAATCAACTTCAAAATAAAATTTTTTAAATAGAGGACCTTTGACTCAAAAGACCTCGCTGAAAAATTTTCATCATTGACGAACTGATATTTGTTGGCCTTTCAGCTTGGCCTGAGCTAATAATTTGTAGCAAAAAGCACTGGTTTACAACAATTTGATGTCATAAAAAACAGTAACCTGGAATAACATGAAACTAGACATGTACTGGGTTCAGAAATCAATTCTCATATTTTGATAGAGAAATTGAGATTGTAATAATAACAGATAAGTGTTTGTGTGTGCGCACGTGTGAGTGTGTGTGTGTGAGAGAGAGAGAGAGTGTGTGTGTGTGTGTGAAATGAGGCAAAGTTGATAACACAACCTCCCATTGTTCACAGGCATAGGCCTCTAGATCCTCCAGGCTTGGGAGCCTCACTGTGATATTTGAAGGCATTGGTTCCCTCGGTGAAACTCCACTGCAAGTTCCACACCAAAAGGCCATAATCCATCAACTATTTTTGACCAAGAAACGATGTTGAGCTAAAATAAAGTGGAAAGTTCCATACTATTGGAAGTATAGTATATGCATAAATTTCATGCTTCCTTCACATTATGTCTGAAACATATTTAACATACACTTGAATTCAATCTCATATACGCACAAGAAATGTAAAATGTGATGTCACCCACTGACAATGTTCCAAATGTCAATTTAATGTCATTGTATGATACAGTAAACATTTAAAATAGAGAAAAAAAAATTTCCATTTTATGTAGACCATCTATTTTATTCCTGCATATCAGAATGATCATGGTAGTAATTTATGGAAGCAAGCCCAATAAAAAAAAGTACTGAAGGAAAAAGGATAATAAAAAAAAACACAGTAGAAAGATACGCAAAGTGAAGATGAAAGAAAAACACTTAAGAGTTACATTCACACAATCAACCTTTACATCAAAGTACCATCCGAAAATATAATATTGCCGATGGCTACATAAAGTAACTACTCCTAGGGCAGTCCCCTTCACGCCGGAGCATAAATATCAATTTATGCCAGCTTCTTTAAGAGTTTGCATGGTCAAGATTTACAACTGTGGTGAGGTTTAATTGAACTGTGGGAGGCAGTAGCACAAACTTCAAAATCCATGAAGAAGGGAAGAGGACAAGTCATAAGAAACCCACTAACTAACCACAACTCACATACACTACGGACTACCTTCTGCTTGTTTGCTTGACCTGTAAATGTTATTGCTTCTCAAAATCACTAGATCACCCACAACCAACAAACAGAATTAATGCAAACATTTGTTTTGGGTACCTCAACAAAAACTGTTGAAACAATTTTGGTGATGTTCAAACAATTTTGGTGATGTTCAACATTGGTAATTCTACACCAGCGAGTACTCTTTTAGCGAATCACTTAAGGTTGCCGGCTGGCCTATGCTTAAAGACCTAAGAAGAGATCAAGGGCGTGTAGGAGTGTCATATGCTAGTACAGTGGGTTGTCTAGTATATAAAATTGTTTGCACCGGACCTGATTTGGCTCGTGAAGTATGATAAGCAAGTACATGACAAATCCAAAAATAGAGCACTGGAGGGCTGTCAAGTAGATTTTGATATACTTGAAGGACACAGCATGTTATGGCATTATGTTTCGGACAGCAGGCTTCTCCTTTGGTCACAAAATATATAGACACAATTATGCAAAAGATATGGATGGCAGGAGGTATACTACAAGATATATGTTTACGTTTGCAGGAGGACCTATATGTTGAAAATCCATGGTGCAATCTATGATAGCCTTATCCACAACAAAAGACAAATATATAATAATGACTGAGGCTACTAAAGAAGTATTAAGGTTGAAGAGAATTGTCCAAGAACTTTTACAACACGAACTTCAGCTGTATTGTGACAATCACAGTGCCATTTATTTGGCAAAGGATCAGGCTTATCATTTGGGAACTAAGCAAATTGATGTGAGGTTTTACAAGATAAGTGAGCTAACTGCAACAGGTTAAGTTGTTCTTGAAAAGGTTTACACTTTAGAGGATGCAGTTCATATGTTGACAAAGTTTGTTCCTTTAGGCAAATTCAAGTATTGCTTAGACTTGATTAATGTTTCTAGATGCTGAGTAAAGAGGTAACCTAAGTGCCATTAGTTCAAGGTGGAGGCATCGGGTGGAAAAATTTTCAAGGTGGATCGCAAGGTAGAGATTGTTGGAGTATGACTCATACTTCCATCTGGATACAAGATCTTGTTTGTTCGGATCAAACCAATGGACAAGGACAATATGATAAGATTATATTAGTAATCTTCTTTAATATATTGAGTCTAGGGTTTTTTGGAATCCGGGCAGAAGATATAAGGCGCAATCCTACTGTTTTATCATCTTCTTCTGAATAGTGGACTCTTCTCTCCCCATGGACATAGCACAATGCCGAATTGCATAGTTTTGTTAGCACGGTTTTCTTGATCTTTATTTATCATCACAATGGTTTAGTATCTTAGTAGCCAAGAACAAGGTAATAAGATCTACATAGGGGAAGCTATTCAACAATGTATCATGATCTCAAAATAAGGGAATATTAATGACCCATGCAAAGTGGCAGCTTATTCCATCTGTTCTTCTTGATTCTAGCTTTCATTTCACCAATTATTTTGAATTGAACAAACTAAAAATGCTTTTATATATTCTTCTACATGCTATTAAATAGTGCTGCAATTGAATACATCACATTGTAATTGGTAAACGAACAAAATAATGAGAAACTCTTATCAATGCAAATTATCAATAAACTATTTAGAATCCATAAAAAAGAAACTCTCTTACCCATATACTAAATATTTTTGAAGGTTATTCTGAAACTTTGGATTTAACCTGTAACTGGCTTCCTTTTTCCTGCCAGAATAATCAGAAATTTGAGAAGACTATAATGTAAAATGATAAGAATTTGCACCCCTTCATGAGAGTATGAAATCAATGTAGCATAATCTTTAAGCATAAAAAGTCTTACGAGTATCTATAGAAGATGAAAGTGTGGCATGGTGCCATATTATTTAACAGATTGCATGGCTTATCTATATGAAATTACATCAAGATCTAAATGATAGCATTTAAATGTCATACTATGGTAATTGATAACTCTTTATGTATTTTGAGCGGCTTTCCTCCTACTATCAGATTAGAAGATATCTATATATATATATATCTCCCCAGTCAAAGAAATGAAAGAATGACCCAAGGTCCCAAGCAGCTGGACATCTTGACCTAACAGAGGGACTTTCCACCTAAAATCCCACTAATCCAGTAGATGAACATAGATCACAAGGTCTGACTGTTAGGTCATTCATCCATCTGGCCCCCAGTCCCCTCACTGATTTCCATCTGCAGCACAGAACAGCAGAGGGTTGGTTCTTCCAATCTTAATATGAGCAATAACCTCATAATCTTTCTTCTGATATTCATGATAGAAGGCCATGAAATTGCATAATCAGTAATACATAATTCAACAGAAAAATTTGCTCCAGGAGAGGGGTTAAAAAAAAAAATTTTAAACAGCACACGAGAACACTATGTACCTATCAACAGCCTCAATAAAGACTCTCAATTGTATTAATCGATCGATTGCAACTCTATGTTTAGACATCCCATCAGCAAGCACCCACTCTTCCATTGATTTGGCTGTTACTGGGACATCAATGTATAACATCTGCAAAACATACTTCTTGGCCAAAGGTGGCATAGACCTGAACACCATGAACAACAACTTATCATTTCAATGACTTCTTTTCCCACACACATTAAATTAACACTCAAAAGCCAGTCAATAACTGAGTGACAACTTCTCCAAATAAAATAAAAATTTCACAAATTGTACCAAAAATGAAATAGAAAAAAAAACGAAATAGTGCCAGATATTGAAACGACATAAATAATAGTTAGTAAATCAAAACCCAGAAATCTAAGAACTGGCAGAAACTAATATGCGCTCGTCCCCAAACTCCAAAAAAATTGCCAACTTATCCTCGCTTAGATTCGGATTAACCTATAAATGATAATAAAATCCAAACAAGTAATATTCTTAATAGTTCGATAAAAATCGATGTGTCCCCCCTTAAATGAAAGAAATTTTTTTGGAGAAAATGGGAAATTGAGAAGATGATGATTTCAAATATCCGAAAGGGGTTTCAAACGCAATAACCAAGTAAGAATAGACCTTAGAACAGCTTCACAGATGATTGAATTCTCGTAGAGCTTGTCAAGCTTCAAAGCTGGCAAAGCAGCAACCATGTCCATGAAATTCTTCGCTATGATCTTCACCTGCGGCATTATTGTGAACCTTCTTTTTCTGAATTGAAGAGTATAATTTGCGTTGAAGAAAATAATTTGCAGATTCTTAGGCTGCGTTTGGTATTGCTTCTAAAAAATTTCTGCAAAAAGCAAGAAAAAGCAATAAGATTAGTTTTACTTTTGTCAAGATCCTTTCATGAAGCAGAATTATTTGGTTTACATTTAATTTGCTAGAAAAGCAACAACAAAAAAATGTTTGATAACATCAAAATCATAAAAATTACTTCTTGGCAAATATCATTAAAAATTGCATTGTTATGCCAAATTCTAAGACCAGACAATGAAAGTGCGAAAGTGTCGACTGAGTGAGAGAATGACAGAGAATTCAAGTGCAATCACATCAGCCTGAGAACAAATCAGAGAATGAGACTGCGTGAGAGAGAAGTCGAATGAGAGACAAGCGAGAGAGATCAACCACTGGAGAGAATTCGTAGGATAACTCCCAAAAGTACAATATCTCAGAGAGAACTCAGAAATGAGAGAATGACTGAGAGAGAAAATAAAAACAAAAATCATCAAGAGAACTGGAGAGATCAAGCATTGGAGCGACTGAGAGTTGAATTCATCAGAGAAGGGATCGACCGACAATCAGAAAAATTTCAGGTCAGAAAGAGAAGGTAACTAGGAAATAAGAGACACAAAACTGGGAAAAGAAGATTATCATAACCTCGGAAAGAGATTCTGATTGAGAAAATCTTTAAGACTTGGGTTTTTCTCTTTCGGAAGAGATAGAAAAAACAGGGGAGGGAGAGAGATTGAGAGAAAGAAGAAGCCGGAGCTAGAAAGCTTCTAGATCCGATGAAGGTCGCCGGAGCTTGACTGAGTGTAGATTTGGATGCGAAGGACAATCACCGCAGGCTGCTAGGATCGCAAAAAGTCCAGGAGAATCAATAGTCGGTTAAGTTTTTGCACCTCAAAGAAATCGATTGAGAACTTGATGTGATTTGGGATTCGAGCTTCTAGATAAAGATGTTCACCGGAGGTTGGCTGGGACGGTGTCGAACCCTGTTGATTCCGTCGGAGATGTAATAGTGGGCACAAATCCCAGACACTGGGAGTTAATTGACCAAACGAGAAGACCCCGAGATAGAGCTAGTTCGCCACTTCGCAGCAGGCAGTCTTTTATTTAACATTTGTGGTTTGGATTTAGGTCATCGTAAAAGGTGGGGCATTCTAAAATACCTTTTTCTTTTTTTTCCACCAAAAAAAAAATAAAAAAATAAAAGGAAGCGGCATTCGTTGGATCAAACAGTATATCGATCCGGTCCATTATCAACTAACATGATCAAGGCCTCGTTCATGTCAAGGCTTGAGCTAGAGAGGCTAGGTTCAGCCTAAAGAAGACAATAGGCTGGTCGGGAGTTCAGACAAACCCTAACCCACCCCAATAAGGGTGGGTCAATTCATATTTAACTACGGTAGATGATTTCAACCCAGTTTAGCCTATACCAAACACGCTTCTAAATCTCTTCATGTGGGCTTTTATTTTGTCCCTTGTCATTGCTGTTCCCTGCTTTGTAATGCATTGACTTTGTGATTGGTTGGCTTGACATGAAGGCTTGGTCATGGGCTGTGAACCGCCCATGGATTTGTGAAGTGGAGACACCCAGGTGGGGGTACCAAGACCCCTATCCCATTGTTGCATGTTGCTGGAGAATGGATGTGGGGCAGCAACCTCACTGCCATCTCACTTGGTGGGGGAATCTCAAAGGAGGTGCACCACCCATACCTGAACCAACGTGGGCCCTCCCAGGGGCCCACATGACTTGTAGAAGCCTCCTAGGAGGCCTAAAAACCACCCCCATTGCAAAGCCCTTAAAAATGCATGGTTGGATGTGATTTTTGGTTTTTGTTAATTTGAATAACCTCACAAGTGAACCAAGCGAACCGATAGGGTTTCCGGGTCATCCGGAAACCCGACATGGGACCTGGACCCTCGGTCCAATTTGGAACATCCGTGGGCCTACCAACGGGGCCCACCAAGCCCGATGAACCGGTAAGCATGCAAATAAGCAAGATTAAGTGAAATTAACCAATCAAATCGGATGGGCCAAACCTAATGCGGCCCACCCTAACTTTGTTTGTAGAATGATGTTTAAATTGCGTGGTTTTGCCGAGACCAAGGGCAAGGGCCTATAGGGCCCGTAAAAGCCCACCAACCAACCAAGTGAGGGTTTAAAACCCTAAACTTCAGGAACACGGGCTTGCAAGCCTAAGATTGGACTACGGGCCTCAAGCCCCAATGTCCATAACCTTTTGGTGAATTTAAATAAGATAATTTGAAAACGTTTTGGCAACCATCATGGGGGTCCACCTAGGGGCCCGCAAATCAATACAGACCCATTTGTTATAGGGAAATTACATAAATGCTCAAATTAAACTTTAAGGTAAAATCAATTCACTTCACCAAAGCCTACAGGGCCTCCTAGGCTTAGACAGAGGCCCACATAGTTACCTGGGCTTACCCCAGCCCACCAAGGACACCGTGGACCTTCCAACGGGGCCCACACTATCAGACACAGATCACCTAATTTAAGCAAGATAAAATCAACTAAAGGGACCCACACCACTCAGGTGGTCCCGCCGAGACCTAACTAAAATGGCATGCTGGATTAGGAACCGGGTGAGAACCAAAATAGACAGCTGACTCAAACCAGGGAACCCACGGGACCTGTCATCCGACGGGGTGGACTGGGGTGTCTACGGACTTCCCCCGACCACAACCGAGAATCGACTTAGAATCTCAAGTCACAGACCAGACTAATAGACAAGACTAGGCACCCAGGTGTCCGCCTGCACCCCATCAGGCGGTGGCGACTCCGATTTCCCGTTTTCTACCAGTGTGACCGTTTTTCACGCGCGCACAGATGCCTTAGAGGTTGACTTTCTGAAAGCTCCGTCAAAATTAATCTTGATGAGAGATAGTGGAGGCCGACACCATGAAATGCATGTTGACCTTAAAGATGGTTTCTCCCTTGGGTTGGATTCTTCCAACAATGAGGAATCTCTTTGGGTAGAAACAAACAAGTGACATGTTCGCTCAATGGAAGGGCAGGCCCCTTTGAAAGTGACCTTGTTACGTTCCGTCCAAATTGCTGAGGCAAAGTTTGCTATCTGAGAAGCGACATGATCTCTGTTAAAATGAGGAAAAGGCTTTGGAAGTTTCCATACCTGCGAAAACCATTGAGCAAAATTATCCTGTTGGCCCCAACTTTGTAACGTGCCCCCAATGGATTTGAACCAAATCGCACGGGCAAATGGGCAATCTAGGAGTAGGTGTTCAAGAGACTCCCGAAAATCCTTGCAGAAGACACAGCTTGCATCAATCGTTTGTAATCTAGAATTTAACATATCTGCTGTAGGTACTCCACCACATAGGCATTTCCATAAGAACAATTTTATTTGTTGAGAACAAGACAATTTCCAAATTGAATTCCAGATCGAGTCCTTCTCCACCTCATTCAAACCACGAAGAAAATGATATGCTGATTTCACAGAGAAAAAACCTGAGGCCGAGGCAGACCAATGACTAATATCTTGTGATCCCAGAGGATCAATATTTGTGGAGAGAATTTTACCTACCACATCAGGTTCCCAAAAGGAATTAAGAATGTTTATATCCCATGTTTGTGCATGTTGGTCTCGTAATTGATCCACTGTGTCCAGATTGAACAAGTTGTGGTTCTTTTGAATCTCTAGCTTTGACTCCAAATTAGGAACCCATCTATCCTGCAAGATGTTTATACTTCGGCCATTAACCACGGTCCAAACGCATCCATTCTTCACACTAGGTGCCATCTTCTTCAATTGCTTCCAACCGACAGAATGTGATGACCTGCAAGGTCCTTCAAGATAAGTTGAATCATGGAAATAAGTGTTTTGCATGACAGTAGCCCAATACCCATTTGAATTTGAAAATAGTGACCACGCCGCCTTCAAGAGAAGCGCTTTATTCATCACAGCAGCACACTTAATGCCAAGCCCCCCATACTTCCTAGTTAGAGTGATTCTCTCCCAACACACTGTATGGATTCCCCTAACATTGTCCCTCTTCTTCCAGAAAAAATCTCTTGCAAGTTGATCCATCCTATCATTTACAATCTTTGGCAGCTTGTAGCAATTCATATAATGAATTGGTTGAGCATTGAGGACCGATTGAATGAGAAATGTCCTTCCCATTTGTGACAACATCATTGCCTTCCAGCCTACAAGTTTGGCATTCATTCTATTAAGCAGCTCCTCACAATCTTTTGCCTTGGGTTTCCTCCCTAGATTTGGGAGCCCGAGATATGGTCCCAAGGCATTTGTTCTTTCCACATTCAGGATCCGTCTGATTGAAGAAGCTCTCTGTTTCGCTGTGTTGTGACTGACTTGCAAAGAAGATTTTGCTCTATTAATTTCTTGACCCGATTCCAGACAATATTTGTGGAGAATTCTGATAAAATTATGTGCTTCCCTTTCAGATGTGCGCCCATAGATCGTTACATCATCCGCATACATCAGATGAGTTAACGGCATCCCTCCCCTTCGCAAGGAAATACCAGAAAAGCGGTTGTCGAGTTCTGCTCTAGAAATTGCAAGAGACAACACTTGCTGGCATAATATAAACAAGTATGGAGAGAGAGGGTCTCCCTGACGGAGACCCCTCCCTGCATTAATCTTACCCACTACAGAGCCGTTGAAGAGAATGCTATAGGAGACTGTGGTCACACAACTCATTAAAAGATTAGTCACACATGCACTAAAACCCGAAGCTAATAAAACTCTTTCTAGGAAATCCCAATTCATCCTGTCATACGCTTTGGAGAAATCTAACTTAAGAGCATAAAGGCCAGAATCCAAGCGCTTCTTAGACTTAGGTTTGGAGGACTTCTTGATTTTCCGGAAACAGTGAGCAACCTGATGGTTAATCATGATATTATCACGAATAGATCGCTGAGGAACAAAAGCAGATTGCATGGGGGAAATCAAATCCTGAAGGAAAGGCATAATCCGGTTTACTAAAAGCTTTGCAATGACTTTATACATGAAATTACATAAGCTAATAGGTCGGAAATCATTGACAGTTCTGGGATGGGAAGACTTAGGGATGAGAGAAATGAGAGTATGGTTAAGGCCATGCGGCATACTTCAAGAAGTGAAGAATTCTTGGATAGTTGTAACAACATCGGGACCAACCACATCCCAATAAGAAATGAAGAAAATACCTTGGAAGCCGTCGGATCCCGGACTTTTATACGGTCCCATCTCCTGAACAATATTCCAAATCTCCAACTCCGATGGCCGACGGCTAATGAGCTCATTTTGTGCCTGGGAAATCATATTACGAACAAGACCCGGCATTACCATGTCCCCCCAGAATTCCTTTCGTGAGTACAAATTCTCAAAATGACTTTCCAGCAGCTTTTCCAGTCCTTTTCGTGTATCAATTTCGCAATTCTCATCATTTTTCAAAGAATAGATGTGGTTCCTCTGCCTTCTTATCATTGTCGACTTGTGGAAGAACTTTGTATTACTGTCTCCCTCCTTTAACCACTGAATCCGGGACTTTTGGAACCAGAGCAACTCTTGTTGACTTAACACTGTAGCATATTGCTATTGGAGTCGTCTTTCCTCTTCATGGACGGCCATAGATGGCCTCAAATCAGCTACCATTTGAATGTTCTTGATCCTCTCGGCTAATTGAGAAACCCTTTTATGGATGGAACCAACGACCTCTCTGTTCCACAAGCGTAGGTCATGAGCCAACCTCCGGAATTTGGAACATATCCAAAGACCTGCACCATTTCTTTGAAACCTGTTCCAGGAATTCTCCACTGTTTCATAGCATGTCTCTTCCTTGAGCCACATGGCTTCAAAACGAAAAGGTCTAGAACGACCTGAATCTTCATGGAGGACGTCCAGTAACAAGGGATTATGATCAGATGCAATTCGTGGCTGCACAAATATTACCAGGTTAGGAAAATTACAAAAAATATCCGAAATTACAAAGGCACGATCTATCTTTTCGAAAATACGCCTTGCCCCCTCTTGACCGTTACACCAAGTAAACTTCGGTCCCTTCATAGGTAGCTCAATTAACCCACAAGTATCAATCAGATGACGAAAATTTTCCATTTGCAGACGATTTATCGGGACCCCCCCCCCCCCCCCGCTTTTCAAAAGGACTAAGCAATGCGTTAAAGTCCCCCAAGAGCATGAACGACATGTTTAAAGATCGAGCAGTGATTTAAATATGTTTCCATTGATCAGCTTGAATGGCCACCATTGAGAGAGCGCTAGTTCGCCACTTCGTATTAGGCAGTCTTTTATTTAATAGTTGTGGTTTAGATGTGGGGGCGGGAAAATTAATTTTTAGTGGTATTTTATTAAAATATTTAAGAGTTAGTCAGAAAAGTTTTGAGTTTTAACTTTTAGTACACCTTTATCAAAATAATTAATTTTTAGTGTTTTTTCACTATTAAAAATCAACTAATCCAAAATGCCCTTATCCAAATGGCTTGTACAAGTCACTCATTCAAGGTACAAGTCATTTTATTGTTTGTAAGAGTAAAAATTCCAAATTTTGCTGACTACATCTTAAATATTTTGATAAAACATCACTAAAAATTAATTTTCCCATTTTATAAATTTCCATTTCCTGCACAAAAATAAATAAATAAAAAAGAATAAAAAGAGGGGCATTCGTAGGATGAGACGGCATACCAATCCGGCCCGTTAACAACTAGGTTCAGCCTAGGGATGACAATATGCAAATCCGGAGTCCAAACAAACCCTAACCCACCCTAATAAGGTTTAGCCAAAATGAAATCGTAGGTAGACCCTACAGCATCCGTTAAATGTTTAGTTCATATTTAACTGCAGTAGACGATTTCAACCTAGGTTAAACCTATGCCAAGCACGCTTCTAAATCTATCGAGTTAATAACAAAATGAGTCGGTTGAAACAATTGTAGTATGAAGTACCAAAATACTAAGATATTATATAAGGTTTCTTGATTAACTTAAGTGCTAACAATTCAAAAGAAACAAAATAAACAAAAACATATTAAAGCTCCGGGTCATATGGTCGCTCGAGCAAATTCAACTCCACCTCCTCGTCTTCATTGGTATAACTCCTAAGGGCCCACATAAACAGATAAAAAGCATAATGTGACATGTGCCGGGTGACGACATTGTCAGTGAAGCCAGGAAACCAAAACAGAACAAGGATCGTCATAGTACCGACGAGGAAGCCCAAAGCCACTACGAGAACAAAAATGGCGAGCCAGGTAAGCTTGGCGACCACCAAGTACACGCTTGCGACGAATGCTACTGACATCATGGTAAGAGCTATTCCCAACAGAGGCACTGCCCATTTTAGGGTAGAAAGCACCACATTGACATCACCTACTTGTGCCCAGATAAGGACAACTACTGCAGTAATTGAACTACACATAGCAATGGTGTCACAGGTCATAAATATATGGAACATGGTTTTCTTAAGCATCTTTGCCATGCCTTCATCATTGAGGCCGCCTGGTATTTGGAAACCAGAAGAGAAGGTTACCGTAGCAACCAGCGTCGCCACTATTAAAAGTGTGTCGACCATATTTTTGTGAGCTTCTTCAGTTTTGCGTTTCAAGTCTTTCAAGTACTCTTCGTTAATTGCAGAACGTGCCCCCGAACTCCTAGACCGTGGAGCTCTGGAAATTTTCAGGGCAAGCCATGTTAGCCGCTGCATGATTAGAAACAGAATAGTTAGGACCTGATCGACAACCAATGGCGATAATAGACACAATCCTGAAAGCTTTTTCCTCCCACTCCCATATTAACATACCTCGCGAAATGGGGCCATGGCTTCCATGTATTCACCAGCATAGTCACGAGCTGTAAGTCCACGCTCGTCCCGGAGTTTCATGTCTACTCTTTTGTCGTCCCATGTGAGAATAGACACAATCTTTGGCCGGAAATGCAAGGTGGCTAAATGCAAAGCTGTGTATCCTTGAGTATTCCTCTCGTTTATGAGCTTCTCAAGCTCCTGTGTTTTCAGTATATATTTCACAACATTTTTTTTACCACTCTTAGCGGCATAATGAAGAATATTGTTACCCTTTTTATCGAGTAGTTCCTTCGAATCTGGGCAACACCTAAGTAGCTCTTTAATTATGTCGATGTGGCCTTCATGAGATGCAATATGACTTGGGAAGATGCCCTTTTCGTCACTTTGATAGGCACCAGCAGGATATTCCTCTATCAAGTAACGAAACCCTTCAAGATAACCAAAAAATGCCGCATGGTGAAGAGGGATTCTTCCATATTTATCTTTAGAACGACTGAACTCTGGTTCCATTGTCATTAATACCTTTAACACGGCTGCCATGCATTTTAAAACAAGAATCAGAGATATGGGATGAAGTATGGAAGAAGTCACAGACTCACAGTTGCCCTTTACTGCAACTTTATAAATAAACTAAGACTAAGTGAAGGTTTTAATCATAATTAAAAATCAGAGAAACTTTTACAAATTTGAAAATGAGTTATAACTGCTATAATTTTTACATGGACCAAGTTGCCCCTTTACCATTTAAGGATCGAATTATATTTGTCCTGTAGGATCAATAGGCAATTTGGTCCCCCCAAAAAATTGTAACAGTAAACAAAATCGAATGCAATTTGCCCCTTTTTTCTTTTTTTTTTCACTACCAAAAAAAATTTTTTTAACCATTTTTTTTTTTTTAAATCCCCCAATTTTTTTTTACTTGAAAAATTTATGAAGTATCACAAAAACGTAATTCCGCTAAAACCGAATGCAAATATGAGGATAGAAGTCGGCAGCACAAGGGTGTGATTACTCTTACGTACCCATATTCCTCGCTTTAATGGCAGCTTTGACAGGGGACTGGCCTTGACGCAGCCATTCACGTCCGTAGTGCTCAACAACGTTGCTTTCTGAAATTTGCTTGATAAGATCCAGAAACCCCAGAAACCCCATTTCAGCTGCAAAATACAAAGGAGACCTTCCCTCTTCATCAAGATTTTCGTGCCACAATTCCGGGTCAGCTTTGATCAACAGCTTCGCCACTTGTTCGTGACCGCTCCTCAAGGCTTCGTGTAGGGCGGTGCCTCCACTGCCATTCTTAATCCTCAATAGATCCGTCAGCTCCTCATCTCCCACTTCCACATCTGTGGAAGACGAAGCACTGTATGTTCCCGCGCAATTGAGAAGCGAAACAACGGTGGATGAGTGGCCACCCCTTGCAGCAACATGTAATGGCGTGTCACCCACGGAGTTCCTTTGCGTGAGAAGAGATGGACAGTGTCGAAGGACGAGCTTTACAATCCCGTCATGTCCTTGGCTTGCCACCATGTGAAGGACCGTGTTCCCTTGGGGAGTTTTGCTGATCATAAGGAGATCACGTAGAATTTCGTCAGTGGGTATATTGTTGAAGAAATCGATGTCGCCTGTTGCTGCAGCCCTGTAAAGTTTGGGATCCATGGATGATATAATTTTCTTCACCCTCCTTATTTCCTCCTGTGCGTAAAAATCTTCTGCACTAATAAACCTGTCCAAACTGATGAAGCTTGCTAAAGAGGCAATACTAGCATCCCCACGTCAAGCCGATGAAGATTCATGTCAAAAGGTTCATGGGATAAGATACGCATGGAGCGAGAGCAAAATTGGAGAGACTAAGTGGAAAGACGAGATTTTATTGGAGCTTCCATGAATCCCTCTTCCGTATATAAAGGCAGTCTCTCTTTGTCCTTTTCCCCTTATCTCTCACAAGGCTTCACTGAAATGGTGTCTTCAATGCGGTGAATATTCAGGAAATATGGATTTTAGTCGGTGCCTCGAGATCCGCGGTTTCTGTATCTTCGATTCTTCTGTTTTCCTGCTCTCTCACGTCGGAGCAGCAACAGCAGTGGTGGCAGGCCTTCCTGGCTTCAGGCCACCCTGGCAGGTATAAAATAATCTGTGATATAATAAGTATAAACAGTTCGGTTTAACATTATAACTAAAATGGAACCGAATTGAACTGGTTCCATATGGTGTCAAATTGAAACCGACGAAGGACAACTCAAAACAAACCCTAAGGTTTGGTTCGATTTGGTTAACATGTTTCAAGTGAACTGTTGCTATGTGTCGAAGTCCGGAAGAAAGTTCCAACACGTATATAATATTTTAACTAATATAAGCCTCAATAGTATATTTGTATTAGGTTCTGTTCCATTTTTTGGAATAATTTTATATTTTGTAGAATGAAAAAGTACTAGGTTTAGAAGACCCTTATGTCACACGGAAAATTTCTTTGAAGGTTTGGTTCGTCTTTTGAAATTGGTTTTAATTGATTTTTTTTTTAAATAATTCAGATTCAATCGTATAATTCAATTGTATAATTCTCGGTGACGGTAAATGCAGACCAGTATCTTTTTTTTGGCAACCCAGACCAGTATCTTTTTTCGGTGACGGTAAATGCATTTACCAGGGTCATTTCACTACCAAAAAAACAAAAGAAAGACCAGTGTCATTTCACTGTGCATGATGAACAGGAAAGTGATACCGATTTTTAATTATTTTAAATCAAATATTTTGAAAAAAGTATGACGATCAAATCTGAACTATTTAAAAAAATATCATTTAAAATCAATTTTTATAAATCGAATTGTGGGCCCAAGCGTGTAAGGGACGACTTTCATCTTTCTTATACTTGAGTCGCTCCCTGCTGTAGGATTCTAATAGCATTAAGGAGTTTAAGAACACCATGATTAAAAGGAATTCCCTGGTGTCAGTTATTACCGCCGTTAATGTGTGTATTAGCGGCGGTATTTTGTTACCGCCGCTAAAACCCCGACGCTAATTCTCTGCAGTTTTGTAGTGCGTTGTGATTAGGAACTCCCAAGGAAAATTTTTGGACGCAGAGGCATCTATTTGTCATGCTTCGTCAACAGTTATTGCAGAAGCATATGCGGTGGTAGAAGGTTTAAAACTGGCTCTCCATTTGGGATTAACTCAAATTGAACTAGAAGGCGATTCCTTGGTGGTGATAAAGCTTCTGTCCAATCCTCATTCAGATCCTCCATGGCAGATCCTTTCTCTAATATTAGAAGCTCGAAGACTTGCAAATTCTTTTGCAAAAATTAACTTTTCTCATATGCATCGTGAAGGGAACCAAGTGGTTGATTTGTTAGCCAACTATGCTCTGGATAAATACTCGTGTCTCTGGTTATCCAAATGTCCTTCCTTTCTTTCAAATGTTCTTCTTGGGGATGTTAGTGGACAGATGTATGTATGAAACACTCGTCAATAGTTTAATAAATTTTTGTTCCACTACCAAAAAAAAAAGTCGCTACCTGCAGTAGGCGAGCCAACCAGACAAAGTTGTCCCCGTACGCTGAAGACCGCTAAAAGCTCACCAGTCACCCCCTTCGGGTCAATTTCAGACCAAGGAAGGCACGCGACATGCACGTTGCTATTTTAGAAATTATAACTTTATGTTATTTAAAAATTCAAGTAACTTAAAAGATAAATGTTAAAAGATACATGTTGAATGAGAATAAGGAGGTACACGGAGAAACGTGACCTAATTGAAACATAAGGTAATATAGAAGGTGATGTAGGAGTTATCTGGATTCAAGTTACAAGTTAGGTATGCGGTGAAAGTTATGTGTACGTAAATGCTATCTGCAACTAATTTTGATTAATACGTAAATAAGAAGAAAAGTCGGGTGTTCGAAGTAGGAAATGTCACCCACAATACCCCTTCCCTAAGACCAAAATAACAATCATAATAATAATAATAATAAAACAAATATCATACCCATATGTTAATAAAATGCATCCTTAGACCAATGGGTGCGAGCAGCCCTTTCAGTCATTGTGTGGGTGCACGGGTGGATGAGCAGAGGAATGAAGTTATCTTTCTCATTTTCCTTTTGGTTTCAGAAACAATAATTCTTTTTATGCTTCTACTAACATTTACGAAAACATACAAATACAAATCCTTTCAAAAGCACCAAGCAAAAAACATTGGGCGGTGACTCCAGGCCATCTTATAGTTAAGAACCTTGTCTAATTTTACCAGTGGACAAAGAAAATCACTGTGTACATTGATATGTATTTTACAGAGACACATAAAGCTTTATCAGTACATTTAAACTACCACAATCATCTCCCTTTGTCAATGAACTCATGCACCATCATAGGGAAAGGAAAAAAATACATGGCTACTAATTAAAGTCCAATTACCCCATTAGTCTTCTAAATTCCAAATATGTGAAGTTTTATGTTGCCAAAATCTTGAAGAACTCTCAGCAAGAAAAGAAGTGCTTTCAGATCATAAGGAAGGTATTCTATTTTGAAGCAGGATGAAAATCCGGGGTCTGTCAGAGATTTCGATGATCCATTAAATTAGACACAGTAAAAAGATATAAAAAAAAAGTATACAGAATGGATCGCCTTGCTAAATCCTCTAAGCAGATGTGCAAGGCACGTCTTCAACAGTAGTAATAGGTTCAACGGGTGATTGGGGAGGTTTTCTCACTATGCAAGGCTTGGGCGGTCTATTGGGATGAACTCGAGTAACTGTCTCTGGAGGAATACTGAACTGCATTGCAAAGGCACAAAGAAAAAAAAAGGAACTCTAATTATCAGAGGCAGATAGTAACCATTTAAGACAGAGATTAAAAACACTTCAAAAATTCACACCAAAGCCTCAAGAATATTTGCGGAACCAATAGGAAATTTCTATAACATCTAAGATGCAAGATATAAAATATCATAGATGGTTCCTAAACTGAAGCGTTACTAATTCAAAAGAGAAAAAAAAACATACTAAAGCTCCTTTTTGCTGCCCTGGAGTGCAGACGTTTCCCAAAACAAGAAGACTGATGTCACGACTCATGAGATCCATAATGGAAAACATTTTTGCTGAAGTATCTACAAGATACAAAAAAGGGTAATATCCAATTTATCCTGTTCGCTAGTAACCACACGACCAACACACCGCACGACGAGCACCACCCCACACCCCCCACCCCCCCAAAAAACAAAACTGCAACATGCATTATTTCATTAAATTCTTATTTCTCCTTTTAAAGAGATGATGAAGAAGACTAGACAATCTTCTTATATATGTAATGTAGGTAAATTGGAAGCACGTGTGATCATTCAACTGTCTGGCCCCCAGTTCCCTCACTGATTTCCATCTGCAGCGCAGAACAGCAGAGAGTTGGTTCTTCCAATCTTAATATGAGTAATACCCTCATAATCTTTCTTCTGATATTCATGATAGAAGGCCATGAAATTGCATAATCAGTAATACATAATTCAACAGAAAAATTTGCTCCAGGAGAGGGGTTAAAAAAAAAAAAATTTAAACAGCACATGAGAACACTATGTACCTATCAACAGCCTCAATAAAGACTCTCAATTGTATTAATCGATCGATTGCAACTCTATGTTTAGACATCCCATCAGCAAGCACCCACTCTTCCATTGATTTGGCTGTTACTGGGACATCAATGTATAACATCTGCAAAACATACTTCTTGGCCAAAGGTGGCATAGACCTGAACACCATGAACAACAACTTATCATTTCAATGACTTCTTTTCCCACACACATTAAATTAACACTCAAAAGCCAGTCAATAACTGAGTCACACCTTCTCCAAATAAAATAAAAATTTCACAAATGGTACCAAAAATGAAATAGAAAAAAAAAACGAAATAGTGCCAGATATTGAAACGACATAAATAATAGTTAGTAAATCAAAACCCAGAAATCTAAGAACTGGCAGAAACTAATATGCGCTCGTCCCCAAACTCCAAAAAAATTGCCAACTTAGCCTCGCTTAGATTCGGATTAACCTATAAATGATAATAAAATCCAAACAAGTAATATTCTTAATAGTTCGATAAAAATCGATGTGTCCCCCCTTAAATGAAAGAAATTTTTTTGGAGAAAATCGGAAATTGAGAAGATGATGATTTCAAATATCCGAAAGGGGTTTCAAACGCAATAACCAAGTAAGAATAGACCTTAGAACAGCTTCACAGATGAATGTATTCTCGTAGAGCTTGTCAAGCTTCAAAGCTGGCAAAGCAGCAACCATGTCCATGAAATTCTTCGCTATGATCTTCACCTGCGGCATTATTTTGAACCTTCTTTTTCTGAATTGAAGAATATAATTTGCGTTGAAGAAAATAATTTGCAAATTCTTAGGCTGCGTTTGGTATTGCTTCTAAAAAATATCTGCAAAAGGCAAGAAAAAGCAATTAGATTAATTTTACTTCTGTCAAGATCCTTTCATGAAGCAGAATTATTTGGTTTACATTTGATTTGCAAGAAAAACAACCAAAAAAAAAAAGAATGTTTAGTAACATCAAAATCATAAAAATTACTTCTTGGCTAATATCATTACAAACTGCATTGTTATGCAAAATTCTTAGACCAGAGTATGAGAGTGCGAAAGTGTCGACTGAGTGGGAGAATGACAGAGAATTCAAGTGCAATCACATCAGCCTGAGAACAAATCAGAGAATGAGACTGCATGAGAGAGAAGTCGAATGAGAGACAAGCGAGAGAGATCAACCACGGAGAAAATTCGTACGATAACTCTCAAGAGTACAGTTGTGCGCACCCCGTTCCGGGCCGCACGTACGAGGTGCATGAAGAAGTGATGCTCGCCTCGGGACTGTTTTGGAATCGCCACTGCCTGAGAGGTGCAGGCAGACACAAAAGGGGCACCTATTCGGGTCTAATTATTCTGGTCTGCGGCTTATTAGAGTTCTGAGTAAGTTCTCGGTTACGTCTAGGGAAGCCTGAAGACACCGTAGCCCGCCCCGTCGATTGACAGGTCCCGTGGGTTTCCTTGGTCTTGAGTCAACATAGTTTTCACCCAATTCCTAAGCCAGCATGCACACTTATTTGGTCTGGTGGGGACCGTTGATGGTGTGGGTCCCCTTTTTATTTGATTTTATCTTTTTATTAAGTTATAAAGTGGGTCTGGTATGGGCCCCGTTGGAAGGCCCAGTGGAATCCAAGTTGGGCTAAAGTCAAGCCCAAGGCCCAGTCCGGGTTATTGGGAAACCCTTATTGGATTATGGCTATTTGGTTTAAAGATTTATTTATATTTACAAAGTTAGTGGATTGATGTTCTTTAGGGCCCAATGGACTTGGATTTGGCCCAATGGCAATTTAATCATGTGGCCTGTAATCCGTTTATCAAAACGGGCTTTGGTTAGGCTAGTCAGGATGTGGGCCCTATTGGAGGGCCCACGAAGCCTTGGTGGGCCCACTTAGGCCCACAGTCTCAAGATGGGCTTGGAAAAGTCCAAAAAGCCCGATTGGATCAAGTCTTACAGCAATGGGTCGGATTGGGTCCAACCAGGTCCAAAAAAAGTTGATCTTAAATTACTTTATCGAGTGACCGTATTTAATTCACGGTCTAGTCAGAACCGTAATTTTAATACGGTTCAGGCCAGACCGTGGATCAACTACGGGCAAGCCTGAACCGCTCTGAGTATACGGTTTTTGCTCCATTTCGCCGTTTTGCTCCGACTTTGATTGAGATCACTCCGGTAGGTCTCCTGGGGTATCCGACTTCCTCGGTTGAAGTTTCCAGCATCTCTGTTATAGTGCAAATGTCCTTATTTGCCTTCAAGCTCTCTTTCTTTCCTCCTTTTGAAGTTTTATGACGAGATGAAATCTCACTTCTCCTTCACTTGGTTAAATCATTTGCAGGATGTGAAAGGAAGAAGAAATGGGTTGGGGTTACACCAGATAACCCAAAGAGGACAGACCCCTCTTGCATTTACAAATAAGATCATTCAAATTAAAATATGTTAGTTCCCATATTTTCTTTGGATCCACTCTTCACCTTCTCCGTCAAGAAACACTTACTCATATGGGAGGATCCCCGGCACAAGTGGACAAACAGATTAGTGGAGATATAAGCAAATAAGAGAAATTCAAAGTTGTACAAATGAGGAAATTCACATATGTATATTAAAAAAGAGAAATGTTACCACACTATTAATTCTTTGATTTGAGGATGTCAGGCTTCTCCGAGAATTTCGGCAGCGCTCCCGCGTCTCCTTGAGTTTCCGAATTGGGTTTTGAAAGGGGTTCTCTTAGCTTCAGGTTGAAAGAGTGTAAGAAAGAGAGATTATGCAAGGTTTACTAACAACCTAAGGGTATTTTGGGTATTATTTTGGGCTGGTGAGGTTCCGGCAGAACTTGGGCAGGGGTTGGATGCAGAAAAGTCGAGGAAGGAGAAGGGCGACGGCAAGGAGGACCAACTTGCTTAAATGAGGGGGGTGGCCTCTCTATTTATAGGCAAAATTTTCGTGCCCATATTTGAAGTACGGGCATGCCTTGCCCGTACTTTAAGTACGGGCGTGCCTTGCCCGTACTTCAAGTACGGGCAAAAAACGCACATTTTCAAATTTCGCAAAATCGGCCGTACGGGACGCGTGTCCCGCTGTACAGCGACACGCGTCCCCTTCTAGAAGTTTGCCCGTATTTGAAATACGAGCATGCCTCGCCCGTACTTCAAATACGGTCCAGCACGTTTTTAAAATGTTGGATTTCAAATGCTTTATTAAATTTGACTTATTTAAAGATTTTTATCCGATTTTTTGATTATTTTATTATAAAACGAGATTCTTTTATTAAAATATTATTAAAAAAATAAAGATATTTTTATTAAATGATTATTTTATTTATTTAACTCATTTTATTCTGCTTTTTGCTGCTGTTTTGCCACATGGGCAGCTTTCTTTGAAACTTCAACTGCCCATAACTTTTCCGTCCGATGTCCGATTTCAGCAAATTTGGTGTCGTTGGAATCGGTTCGGAATGCTCTATCCAATGGGATCAAATTGGGCAGTTGAATTGGGGCCGAGCAAAAAGTCAACTTTCGCTTCCCCAAAAGTTTGACCAGCTCACAACTTCCTCATCCGGACCCCGATTCTGGCAAACTCAGTTGCGTTAGAACCGTGTCGAAATGCTCTTTTCAATGAAAGGAAGTTTGATGGCTAATTTTCTTTGGATCAAAAAGTCAAATTTTGGTCCCCTCAGGGTTTGACTTTTTAATTAAAATTTCATTTTTTGCATTTTTTGGGGTGCAAAAATCAGGTGCTAACAACAGTATTTCAGAGAGAACTCAGAAATGAGAGAATGACTGAGAGAGAAAATAAAACAAAAATTATCAAGAGAACTGGAGAGATCGACCATTGGAGCGACTGAGAGTTGAATTCATCAGAGAAGGGATTGACCAATTGTTTACACCCTATATGACCAACGAATAAGAAAAGGGCACGTGGTGCCTATGTGGCTTATTTAGGCCATGGCATCAAAGCACGTAAGCCTTGCACAGTTGAGCAGGCCACGTCAGCATGCGCACAAAACCAAGAATACAGTTCGAGCCACACAAGCCAATGCGACAAAATCACATTCACAACTATCAGAAGATCATACTATCGGTCGTTCAAGAGTAACCTATTTTAAGATCGTGGCCTGGCCGAGCGGTTATCTTTCTGGAACAGAAGACTGAAGACGGCCAACCACCAGGAAGATCGTGCAAAAGTAGGACGTTGAGCAACCGTCAAGGATCGACTATAAAAGGCACAACTTCGAAGAACTCGAGGACACAATCCATCCAACCGCAACCGGTTATAATATTATTTTGATCATCCGTGATCTTTATCCCCTCTCCTACACTGTAGTCAGAAGAATAAACTAGGACCTCTCTCACTACTTTCAGTCGCAGTGACATCTTAGACCCCTCTTTACTCCGATTAACACCAAAATCCTGCCACCGGAGAGTAAGTTGAGGCCGCCCCTGACTCGCAGTTCTGTGTTTACAGAATCCTGAGCAGCTGGTCCCGAGACTCGCTCTGATCACGTCAGGTGACTTGTGTATTTTCGGGTAAGCAGCAATCCAAGGTGAACCCCCTGAATTGGCTTTGCTAGCAGCCGCCCCCTTCCTCTTGTGCTTATACTCGATTACGGCTATAAGACCAGGACAGGCCGGTCCTGCCAGCTCTGTCAGTTTTCTTTTTACTTTTTGTTTCCCTTTTGAGGATTATCTGTTGTCGCTTTCGGCCCGTCAGCCGATTTTATAATAAAGGATTTGTGTGTCATCAGTTGCTTTCGCTTTCAAACACTTATAAGAACCCAAACGAAGACCGAACCCCTAGTCTTCATATCATCGCCTGACCGATTTTATTACAGGTGACTTGCAGTACGACTGAACCGATCCCGGTTTAGATTCGGAACAGGTGCCCGAGGTCAGGAATCGACTCGAAATCATTGTATCAAACGATACTGGCACGCCCGCGTAGAGACACATCATCAACATCGACACGTGTCCACACCGGCCCAATTTCGAAGCAACACCAACAATTAGAAAAATTTCAGGCCAGAAAGAGAAGGTAACTAGGAAAGAAGAGACAAAACTAGGAACCGAAGATTATGATAACCTTGGAAAGAGATTTCGATTGAGAAAATCTTTAAGACTTGGGTTTTTCTCTTACGGAAGAGAGATTGAGAGAAAGAAGAAGCCAAACCAAAGAAAGTTTCTAGATCCGATTAAGGTTGCCGGAGCTTAACTGGATGTAGATTTGGATGTGAAGGACAGTAACCGGAGGCTGCTAGGATTGCAAAAAGTCCAGAAGAATCAATAGTCGGTTAAGGTTTTGCACCTCAAAGAGATCGATTGAGAACTTGATGTGATTTGCATTCGTAGCTTCTAGGTAAGGATGTTCACCCGTGGCTGGAACAAGTTTGCAGGTGTCGGAGGTTGGCTGGGACCGTGTCGAAGCCTGTTGATTCCGTTAGAGATGTAATAGAGGGCATAAATCCCCAGCCACTGGAAGTTAAAAGACCAAACGAGAAGACCCTGAGAGAGCGCTAGTTCGCCACTTCGTATTAGGCAGTCTTTTATTTGCCACTTCGTATTAACCTATTAGGCAGTCTTTTATTTAATAGTTGTGGTTTAGATTTGTGGGGGGTTATTTAATAGTTGTGGTTTAGATTTGTTTGGGGGGGGGGGGGTGGTTGCGTGGGCCGGGAAAATTAATTTTTAGTGGTATTTTATTAAAATATTTAAGAGTTAGTCAGAAAAGTTTTGAGTTTTAACCTTTTATGCACCTTTAGCAAAATAATTAATTTTTAGTGTTATTTCACTATTAGAAATCAACTATTCCAAAAATGCGATTACATTACTCATCCAAATGGCTTGTACAAGTCATTTTATTGCTTGTACGTACAAGTCTAAAATGGTTTGTACAATTCTTGAAAGTAAGTTGTATAGGGGTATTTTTGGATGAATTTACTTGTAAGAGTGAAATGATACTAAAAATTAATTATTTTGATAAATGTGCGGTAAAAGTTAAAACTCAAAATTTTGCTGACTACATCTTAAATATTTTGATAAAGCATCACTAAAAATTAATTTTCCTATTTTATAAAATTCCATTTTCCTGAAAAAAAAAAAAAAAAAAAAACCCTTACACCACTCATCCAGATGGTTTGTACAAGTCACTCATTCAAGGTACAAGTCATTTTATTGACTTGTACAAGCTAATTTATTGACTTGTACAAGTCATTTTATTGCTTATATGTACAAATCTAAAATGACTTGTACAAATCAATTTATTGCTTGTAAAGTCTCGAAAGTAAGTTGTATAAGGGTATTTTTGGATGAAATGATATTAAAAATTAATTATTTTGATAAAGGTGCCGTAAAAGTTAAAATTCCAAATTTTGCTGACTATATCTTAAATATTTTGATAAAGCAACACAAAAAATTAATTTTCCCATTCTATTAAATTCCATTTTCCAGAAGAAGAAAAAAAAAAAAAAGAGTAAAAAGAGGGGCATTCGTAGGATGAGACAGTATACCAATCCGGCCCGTTAACAACTAGGTTCAGCCTAGAGATGACAATATGCGAGTCCGGAGTCCAAACAAACCCTAATAAGGTTTAGCCAAAATGAAATCGTAGGTAGACCCTACAGCATCCGTTAAATGTCAGTTTTAGTTCATATTTAACTGTAACTGCAGTAGACGATTTCAACGTAGGTTAACCTATACCAAGCACGCTTCTAAATCTATCGAGTTAATAACAAAATGAGTCGGTTGAAACAATTGTAGTATGAAGTACCAAAATACTAAGATATTATATAAGGTTTCTTGATTAACTTATGTGCTAACAATTCAAAAGAAACAAAATAAACAAAAACATATTAAAGCTCCGGGACATATTGTCGCTCGAGCAAATTCAACTTCTCCCCCCCTCGCTCCACCTCATCGTCTTCATTGGTATAATTCCTAGTGGCAAACATAAACAGATACAAAGCAAAATGTGATATGTAACGGGTGACGACATTGTCAGAGGAGTATGGACACCAGAACAGAACAAAGATCATCATAGTACCGACGAGGAAGAACAAACCCACTACGAGAACAAAAATGGCGAGCCAGGTAAGCTTGGCGACCACCAAGTACACGCCTGCGATGAATGCTAATGACATCATGGTAAGAGCTAGTCCCAACAGAGGTAGTGCCAATTTTAGGGTAGAAAGCAACAAATTGGCATCACCTCCTTGTGCCCAGATAAGGGCAGCTACTGCAGTAATTGAGCTACACATAGCAATGGTGTCACAGGTCACAAATACATGGAACGTGCTTTTCTTAAGCATGGTTGCCATGCCTTGATCTGGGTCTGTGTCATTGAGGCCGCCTGGCGATGTGAAACCAGCTGCGAAGGTTACCGTAGCAACCAGCGTCGTCACTAGTAAAAGTGTGTTGACCATATCCTTAGCTTCGGATTTGAAGTCTTTTTTAATTACAAAACGTCCCCTCGAACTCTTAGACCGTGGAGCTCTGGAAATTTTCAGGGCAAGCCATGTTAGCCGCTGCATGATTAGAAACAGAATAGTTAGGACCTGATCGACAACCAATGGCGATAATAGACACAATCCTGAAAGCTTTTTTCTCCCATATATATTAACATACCTCGCGAAATTCTGCCATGGCTTCCATGTATTCACCAGCATAGTCACGAGCTGTACGTCCACTCGCGTCCTGGAGTTCCATGTCTACTCTTTTGTCCCATGTGAGAATAAACACAATCTCTGGCCGGGAATGCGCGGTGGCTAAATGCAAAGCTGTGTATCCAAAAGCACTCCTCTCGTTTATGAGCTTCTCAAGCTCCTGTGTTCTCAGTATATATTTCACAACATTTTGTTTACCACTCTTAGCGGCATAATGAAGAATATTGTTATCATTTTTATCGAGTTGTTCCTTCGAATCTGGGCAACGCTTAAGTAGCTCTTTAATTATGTCGATGTGGCCTTCATGAGATGCAATATGAATTGGGAAGATGCCATTTTCGTCACTTTGATAGGCACCATCAGGATATTTCTGTATCAAGTAACTAAACTCTTCAAAATAACCCCAAAATGCCGCATGGTGAAGAGGGATTCTTCCATCTTTTTCTCTAAAACCACTGAACTCTGGTTCCAATGTCATTAATGCTTCTAACATGGCTGCCATGAATCTTAAAACAAGAATCAGAGATAGGGGATGAAGTATGGAAGAAGTCACAGACTCACAGTTGCCCAATTTACTGCAACTTTATAAATATAAACTAAGATTAAGTGAAGGTTTTAATCATAATTAAAAATCAGAGAAACTTTTACAAATTTAAAAATGAGTTATTACTGCTATAATTTTTACTTGGACCAAGTTGCCCCTTTACCATTTAAGGATCGCATTATATTTGTCGTGTAGGATCAATAGGCAATTTGGTCCCCCCAAAAAATTGTAACAGTAAACAAAATCACTAGTTTTTAACTTTTTTTTTTTTTTAAAAAATCCCCCAATTTTTTTTTACTTGAAAATTTTATGAAGTATCACAAAAACGTAATTTCGCTAAAACCGAATGCAAATATGAGGATAGAAGTCGGCAGCACAAGGGTGTGATTACTCTTACGTACCCATATTCCTCGCTTTAATGGCAGCTTTGACAGGGGACTGGCCTTGACACAGCCATTCACGTCCGTAGTGCTCAACAACGTTGCTTTCTGAAATTTGCTTGATAAGATCCAGAAACCCCAGAAACCCCATTTCAGCTGCCAAATACAAAGGAGACCTTCCCTCTTCATCAAGATTTTCGCGCCACAATTCCGGGTCAGCTTTGATCAACAGCTTCGCCACTTGTTCGCGACCGCTCCTCAAGGCTTCGTGTAGGGCGGTGCCTCCACTGCCATTCTTAATCCTCAACAGATCCTTCGGCTCCGCATCTCCCGCTTCCACATCTGTGGAAGACGAAGCGTTGAATGTTCTCGGGCAATTGAGAAGGCAATCAACGGTGTATGAGTGGCCACCCCTTGCAGCAACATGTAATGGCGTGTCACCCACGGAGTTCCTTTCCTTAAGAAGAGATGGACAGTGTCGAAGAACGAGCTTTACAATCCCGTCATGTCCTTGGCTTGCCACCATGTGAAGGACCGTGTTCCCTTGGGGAGTTTTGCTGTTCATAAGGAGAACACGTAGAATTTCGTCAGTGGGTATATTGTTGAAGAAATCGATGTCGCCTGTTGCTGCAGCCCTGTAAAGTCGGGGGTCCATGGATGATTTAATTTCCTCCATCCTCTTCCTTGTTTCCTCCTGTGCGTAAAGTTCTTCTGCACTAATAAACCTGTCCAAACTGATGAAGCTTGCTAAAGAGGCAATACTAGCATCCCCACGTCAAGCCGATGAAGATTCATGTCAAAAGGTTCCGCATGGAGCGAGAGCAAAATTGGAGAGACTAAGTGGAAAGACGAGATTTTATTGGAGCTTCCATGAATCCCTCTTCCGTATATAAAAGCAGTCTCTCTTTGTCCTTTTCCCCTTAACTCTCACAAGGCTTCACTGAAATGGTGTCTTCAACGCGGTGAATATTCAGGAAATATGGATTTTAGTGGGTGCCTCGAGATCCGCGGTTTCTGTATCTTAGATTCTTCTTTTTTCCTGCTTCTCAAAGTCGTACGTGTCCTTTTTAATGTAATGATGATGTGACAACGCAGGTGGGGGAAGCCGACAATGGCGACGACGAATGGTGGCGGCGGTTGCGTTCACACACGTCGAAGCAGCAACAGCAGTGGTGGCAGGCCTTCCTGGTTTCAGGCCACCCTGGCAGGTATGAAATAATGTGAGTACGCATGTATAAGTATAAACAGTTCGGTTTAACGTTATAACTAAAATGGAATCGAATTGAACTGGTTGCATATGGTGTCAACATGTTTCAAGTGAACATGTTGCTATGTGTCGAAGTCCGGAAGAAAGTTCCAACACATATATTTGTATTAGGTTCTGTTCCATTTTTTGGAATAATTTTATATTTTGTAGAATGAAAAAGTACTAGGTTTAGAAGACCCTTATGTCACACGGATAATTTCTTTGAAGGTTTGGTTCGTCTTTTGAAATTGGTTTTAATTGATATATTTTTTAAATAATTTAGATTCAATCGTATAATTCAATTGTATAATTCTCGGTGACGGTAAATGCAAACCAGTATCTTTTTTTGGGTAACCCAGACCCGTATCATTTATTCAATCGTACAATTCTTGGTGACGGTAAATGCAAACCAAAAATGAAAAAATGCAAACCATACAATTCTTTGGTGACTGTAAATGCAGACGAGTGTCATTTATTCAATCGTACAATTCTTGGTCACGGTAAATGCAAACCATTCAATTCTTTTTTGGTAATAAAACCATACAACTCTTGGTGACGGTAACTGCAGGCCAATGTCATTTATTCAATCGTACAATTCTTGGTGATGGTGAATTCACACCATACTTTTGGTAATAAATTCAGACCATACTTTTTTTTTTGATAGGCAAACGACAAAGGATACTTTATTAGCTTGAAGTGCAAATATTTACACGGCATCTAGCCTCATCAAACAAAAGAGAACACAAACCTGTAGGTGGTTTACTATACGACAAACAAGAAAACTGGTCAATACCAAAATTTGCTAAAAAATCCGCAGCAGCATTCCCCTCCCTTAATGTGTGAGTAACATGAAGATCACGAAACCACTCCCTATGGATGAACACTTCCAGCAAATAAGGATAAATTCAGACCATACTTGGTGACGGTAAATGCAGACCAGCGTCATTTATTCAATTGTACAATTCTTGATGACGATAAGACCAGTGTCATTTAAAAGAAAAAGACCAGTGTCATTTAAAAAAAAAAGACCAGTGTCATTTCACTGTGCATGATGAACAGGAAAGTGATACCGATTTTTAATTATTTTAAATCAAATATTTTAAAAAATTATGACGACCAAATCTGAACTATTTAAAAAAATATCGTTTAAAACCAATTTTTATAAATCGAATTGTGGGCCCAGGCGCGTAATGGACGACTTTCATCTTTCTTATACTCAAGTTGCTCCCTGCAGCAGGATTCTAACAGCATTAAGTAGTTTAAGGGGGCGTTTGGTGGGCATTATAGAATCTAGATTCTAGTAGAATCCGATTCCATAATCCAAAAGGTGTGTTTGGTTGGGATTTTAAGGCCGGATTCTACTATCCGGTTGTATAATCAAGCCCATAATCAGTATCTCCTTTTTTTAGTGATTATAAGGATTATGGACATTGGTGCTTATATTTCCAAAACCTATGATTCTAGAGATTATGTATGACATATTATATAAAACATATTATAATAAATAATAACATTATAAGTATTATAATATAATATATTCTATTATATGATATATAATTGATAATACAATATTAAATTATATTACATGTAATATAAATATTATTAATATAAATATCATTATTATAATAATATTATACATTATTATATTATATATAATAATAAATTATAAATTTCAATATAATGTACATTATAAAAAATAATAATTATTATAATATATTATTTTAATAACAACAAATTATAATATAACTTATATTACATTATAATAATATTATATTATTATAAATTATAATAAACATATTATTATATCATAAAATATAATAATATTATAATATAATAAATTTATTATAATATTATACACATAATATCATAATAAATTTAATATATTATAATATATTGTAATAAATTTAATATTATAATAAATATATTATATTTAATATAATAATATTTTATAAATTATAATATAACTTATATTAGAATTTATTTTATAATAAACATTAATTATACTATAGTATTATTATAATAATATTATATAATAATCTGAAACATATTAATATATTATATATTTTAAACAAATTGATATATTAATATTAATAATATTATATTGTTACAATAAACTTATTATATACATATATATTTAATAGATTATATTTAATATAATAATATTCAAATTTAATATTATATTAATATTAACATAATAATATATATTAATATATTTAACAAATTTAATATTATAATATATTATATTTTATTAAATTTAGTGTTACAATAAATTTATTATAATATTATATATAATATACATAAAGTTTGAGTTATAATAAACATAAATTATATTATTATAAAATTATATATTATAATAAGTTATAATATAGTTTATATTATAATATACATAATATTATATTATAAATTATAATACTATTATAACTATTATATATATTATATAATATTTATAATATCATATAATATTTATAATATCATATAATATATAATAATAATATATAATATTATAATATAATATATATTATTAAAATAATAGTAGTGTTATTATAGTACTTAATATAAATAATATTATTATATATTATTATTATCATATTATTATATTATTATAATATTATTATTATAATGTTATATATAAATTTATATATTATATAAAAATATATATGTCACGTAATAATATATATGTAAATACGACTTTAATTTTTCTATATATATTATATTATTTTATGTAATTTTTAATAAAAAAAACTCCAAATTTAATATCAATAATCGGTGGCAACCAAACAAGATTCCAAATTCTAATTTAAAAATATGAATTCACAATCAAACTCATCCAAATAGGATTTTGGTTTTCTAAAATCAAGGAAATATAATCTGGGTTATAGAATCTGGGATTATAATCCTAATCCAGATTCTATAATGCCCACCAAACGCCACCTAAAAACACCACGATTAAAAGGAATTCCCTGGTGTCAGTTGCTTGGAAACCACCTTGGCATGATACTGTTAAAATCAATTTTGATGGCGCTTTCAAGAAATCTACTGAACAAACTAGCATTGGCGTTGTGATTAGGAACTCCCAAGGAAAATTTTTGGGTGCAGAGGCATCTATTTGTCATGCTTCGTCAGCAGTTATTGCAGAAGCATATGCGGTGGTAGAAGGTTTAAAACTGGCTCTCCATTTGGGATTAACTCAAATTGAACTATAAGGCAATTCCTTGGTGGTGATAAAGCTTCTGTCCAATCCTCATTCAGATCCTCCATGGCAGATCCTTTTTCTAATATTAGAAGCTCGAAGACTTGCAGATTCTTTCGCGAAAATTAACTTTTCTCATATGTATCGTGATCTATGCTCTGGATAAATACTCGTGCCTCTGGTTATCCAAATGTCCTTCCTTTCTTTCAAATGTTCTTCTTGGGGATGTTAGTGGACAGATGTATGTAAGAAACACTCGTCAATGGTTTAATAAATTTTTGTTCCACTACCCAAAAAAAAAAAGTCGCTCCCTGCAGTAGTCGAGCCAACCAGACAAAGTTGTCCCCGCACGCTGAAGACCGCTAAAAGCTCTCCAGTCACCCCCTCCGGATTAATATCAGACCAGGGAAGGCACGCGACATGCACGTTGCAATTTTAGAAATTATAACTTTATGTCATTTAGAAATTCAAGTAACTTAAAAGATAAATGTTAAATGATACATTTTGAATGAGAATAAGGAGGTACAGGGAGAAACAAGACCTAATTGAAACATAAGGTAACATAGAAGGTGATACAGGAGTTATCTGGATTCAAGTTACAGGTTAGGTATGCGGTGAAAGTTATGTGTACGTAAACGCTATCTGCAACTAATTTTGATTAATACGTAAATAAGAAGAAAAGTCGAGTGTTCGAAGTAGGAAATGTCACCCACAGTCCCCCTTCCCTAAGACCAAAATAATAATAATAATAATAATAAAACAAATATCATACCCATATTTTAATAAAATGCATCCTTAGATCAATGGGTGAGAGCAGCCCTTTCAGTCATTGTGTGGGTGCAGTGGGGGTTGATGAGCAGAGGAATGAAGTTATCTTTCTCATTTTCCTTTTGGCTTCAGAAACAGTAATTCTTTCCAGTTGTTTGCATAGAGCTTCTGGGTTTCTCTAAGAATAATTAACAGTTCATAGACCAAAATCACAAAATGTAGCTTGTCTAGGTGTATGCTATAAGTCACACCATTAATACCAATTCCTACTATCTCGCACATATCCAATATACTTCAGTCAAATCCATCAGGTATTCGACTAGACATGAGCTGTCATATATTGAAAGTAGTGGTAATTAGAAAGTAGTGGCACTTTTTAATATAATTGAAAATGAATATCATTTTAATGTTTACAAAAATTTCTTCAAAAAATTGCCCTCAAAAGACTTATCTCTTATTATATATCTACTAGCATTCTCGCCCGTGCGTTACACGGGCAAATATGTTAAAAAATTATTAAAAAATAAACTATTTTATATATTGTCTTGAAAGTTAATATTTTTTTTTGGTGGAAGTCTTAAAAGTTAATATATTAACAACATATAACAGAATTAGAATTAATTATCTAAACGGCAAACACTATCTCATAAGAACTTTAAAATACACCTGGTGTGACAAACCTCATATATTTACATGAACGTGAAAATTGATATATAAGTACATGCATTAGTAGTATGTACTATATACAGGAAACTTCAAAAGTGTGAGTGGATCTAAGAATTCCCTTATTATAAAAACATTGCAAGCTCCATGAAACAGTTGTGAGGTCCTGAAACGAAAATGAAATAAAATAAGAATAAAGTAAAACCAAAGGATATGTGACTACTACTAAGCATTAAAAATGTTGTTTATTAAAAGATCTGATAATTTCATAAATTGTAAACATTGAATTTTGTGGTATTTGCTAGGAAGCAATACGTCAAGTCATAGGAGTGGCAGCAGTTTGATATGTTTGACAATGCAAATCAATGTCTATCCATGCAATGAAAGATGTCCAGCTAATTAAAGTACTACTACTATTAAAAAAAACTTTTGGTGAAAAAATTGAATTGTCTACATTGCCAAAAAAAATAAAATAATAATAATAATAATAATAATAACATATTAATAAATAGTTGAATAGCTCGTTAGGAAACAGCAAACTCAAAATTGAAAACAATAACAAAGTCTTAACGTTAGAAAAAATGTTACATCCCAAATAGTTGGGGTCAACACGATAAATTCAATATTTAGATCCCAAATCTTGGCACTTTTCCATAATTGCCATTTTAGGCTTCCAATAAGTCGAAGCCATGTTAGAGGGTGCTGCTCCTAATCAAGGCAATGAGATTTCTAATGCAAAGAGTTTGTTAGATTTGACAAACGAAACATCACCGTGGTGGTTCTGAATTCTTCAAAAATAGTTGTTTCAGATGATATAGAAGAGAAATTCACTCATGCTTTGTGTACCTAATGAAGAAAAAAAGTTTATTATTATTTTTCTTTTGGCAGCCGCCGCCGATGACGTTGCCACTGCCAAGAAAATACAGCAAGGACTTTCAATAGGAGAGAGAAGATCAGAGAGGAATATAAGAGATAGAGAGGAAGGGAGGGGATCTGGCAATTCAAGAGGTTTGTCGAATAACTAAATCTAAATTATCAAATAACTAAATCTAAATTACATTAAATCTGAAAACCGAAAGGAGTAAAGAATTGTTTTGTATATACCTGATTTGGAATTATTATAAAGATGAAATAACTAAACCTAAATTACTTTTAAAAACCGAAAAGTCAAAAGTTGCGGCAGGATTTTTTTTAATTATTATTAAATGATTAAATATAAATTACTTTAAAACTGAAACCGGAAGGAGTAAAAAATTTTTTTTTCTAATACCTTATTTGGAATTATTGTAAATATTAAATGACTAAATCTAGATTACTTTTAAAAACGGAAGAAAAAAGTCCAAAGTTACGGCAGGTTCGGAGTCCGAACCTGCCCGAGCCTTTTTATTTTTATTTTTATTACGAAACCTGCCCGAACCTGCCAATTTTTGTTTTGTTTTTTTTTATTTTTATTACGAACCTGCCCGAACATGCCCCTATTACGAACCTGCCCCGAGCCTCCGAAGCAACAGGGGGGTGACACGTCAATCGCCACCCCCTTTCGCTTAATATATAGATTATATTAAATGAATCAAGGATAACAGGTGGGGTGGCAGGCTCGCGTGGTTTAGGGCTGAGGTGCTTGGTTCGAGAGGTTTGGGCATGGTTCGGGAGGACCATGCTAGCTTAATTTTGGGTTGTGTCACGTCCGCCTCTTATCCGATTACAAATCTACAGGAAGTTTCGTGGGCCCAACTTCCAGACCCTTCTGAGATCAACAACCCTCCATTGGTCCACGTCTCACTTAACCTCACCGATATCCATATCCGTTGCTTTGACAAATACAAACAACCAGCCCAGAGTCAGCCACTTAAGTGGCAGCTTCGCATGCTTTTGAGGTAATGTGTCAGGCTCGCACGATTTGGCTGTCATTGGAGTCGATTGTCGTTTTTGGGTAAAAGAGATTTCTAAATTTTTAAATTACAAGTCACCCGTTTGGCGTTTAATGCTACTTATCATTTTTTTTTTTTTTTTTGATGTGAACAAATTCATTAAATAGAAAAACTAGTCAGGGACAACTCTTGGGTGACACCGACCCATGAAGTCCTCCCATACAATATTCCGAATACATTGTGGTAAAGCTCCAACCCAGACACACGAAAATTGACTAAGAGCAAAGCTGGCTAAACCATCTGCTACAAAATTTGCCTCCCTATAAATATTTTCAATCTTGAACCCAATGAACAAATTGCTGAGATGTCTCGCCTCATCCATCAAATGCTTAATCTTCCAAGGGGTGGAAATTGTATTGCAAAATGCCTCCACAACAGTCTTGGAGTCACTTTCCACGAGCACTTTTTGACAATTCAATGCAAGTCCCAAGCGCAATCCTTCAACAAGAGCTTTAGCTTCCGCCATTAGAGAATCAGCAGCTCCGATCCTAGTTGCCATTGCGCCCAAGCTACGGCCATCTGCATCTCTAACAATAGCACCCACCGCAGCTTCTCCAGGACACCCCAATGCTGCTCCATCAACATTGAGTTTACTCCATCCCTCTAGAGGCCTCCTCCACCTGATGATGATTTCTTGGGTGCCTGCTTTCTCTTTGACCTTGCTTGCCTCCATAATTTTGCTTGAATCCGCCTGCATCACATTAAACAAAGAAGAGTTTAGAGTAAAGCTTGGTTTCATGTTTTCAAATATTAGTTTATTCCTACAGTTCCAGACAATCCAGCAAACATTTGCCCAAGCCGCCCAAGTTAGATCATCTGCTAAATCTTCTTTTCCTTTTAATCTGAAAATGTGCCCAAACACCCATTCTTTGCAGTTTGATATTTGCAGATTTTCGTCGATTCTGCCCCCCATCAATCCAAACCATAGAGCTCTAATTAGCTCGCACTTGAAAAACAAATGAAGATGAGATTCTTGCTCCTTGCTGCACAAGACACAAAGCTCAATAGGAGCTCCCACTCTTGTGTTCAGAATGTCATTAGTAACATTACCCTCTTGAAGAATCTTCCACAGTAAGAACCTGATTTTTTGGGGACATGGCAACTTCCAAAGTTGTAACCACTGTTTTTCTTCCATATGAGAATGGGAGACATCACAAATAAGCTTGTAAGCAGAAGACACAGAAAAATTACCTGAAGCAGTGCCTTCCCACACTAACTTATCTTCCGAATCATACTTACTAATAGGAGTTTCACAAATCTGGTTCGCCACCTGCTCTGGCCACACCTCCTTAAGCTTGTCAATCTTCCAACTTCTAGTGTTCTGATCAATAAGCTCCGCTACCTTCATCTGCTCCAGGAGACCAGCAGCCGAACTTCCTCTCACCTGCACAATAGCATTAGAATCAGTCCACCCTTCTTCCAATACTTCAATGGAATTACCATTGGCAATGAGCCACTTTTTCCCCATATCCAGTATGTCTTTGGTGCCGAAAAGTTGCCTCCACAGCCATGAATCATTTCTTTTGATTTGGGCTTGAAAAAAGTTGCAGTGAGGGAAGTATTTGGCTTTAAATATACTGCTCCATATCCGGTGATCCTCCTTTGCAAGAGCCCAGGCAGCTTTAGCAAGCATGGCACAGTTGAACTTCTTGCTATCTTTAATGTTTAAACCACCAAATCTTCTGGGGAGGCAGATTCTTTCCCAACAGATAGGGTGTAAAGTTCTATCTTTACCCGCTTTATACCAAAGGAAATTCCTGGCCTCTTTATCAATCCTTTCCGTCACCGTACTTGGGATCTTGAGACTGCTCATGTAATAATGGCTTGTGCTTAATAGAGCTGAATTTATCAACGTAGCCCTCCCTGCTTGCGTGAGCAACTTTGCCTTCCAACCAACCAATCTTTTATTTATCCTCTCCAGCAACCCCTTAAAATGACTGATTTTAGGAGCATTCAGGAAGATAGGAATTCCCAAGTGTTTTCCCGGGTTCTTAGAGGCTTTTATACCAAAATTCCTAGCTATTCTTCCTCTCACTTTACCTTTGATGCAAGGGCTAAGGTACAACTCAGATTTTGCCAAATTCATTCTATGCCCTGCCATCTCACAAAATGCATTAGTAATTGCCATGAAATGCCTAATATTTGTCTCATCAGTTCTGCCAAAAAGAATTAGATCATCAGCATAAAGCAGGTGGCTAACAGACTCAGCCATTCTAGAAGGCTTGATACCATTTATGAAATTTTCTTGCTCAGCCTTAACAAGAGCAAAGGATAGAACTTGCTGGGTCATAATGAAAATGTACGGGGACAGGGGATCCCCTTGCCTGATACCTCTAGTAGGCTTGAAGAGCCCGCAAGGCTTGCCATTTATCAAGACACTATAGGAGACGGATCGAATGCAATGCATAATCATGGCAACAATAGTGTGGTTAAAGCCAAAGGTTTGGAGGGTTTTTTCAATAAAGTTCCAATGGATTCTGTCATAAGCCTTGGCAAGGTCCAGCTTGCACGCAAACAAGCCATGCCTTTTGTTCCTCTTCTTGCTTTTTATGGTGTGAAACAGCTCTTGGGTAGCAAGAATATTCTCTTGTATCATTCTACCAGGGACAAAGGCTCCCTGGTGGGGGTAGATCAACCTACTCATAATAGGCCTAAGCCTGTCAACAAGGATACGTGCAACAATTTTGTAAGAAAAGTTGCATAGGCTAATCGGCCTATACTCACCCAACCCCCTAGGGCTATCACATTTGGGAATCAAGACAATGTAGGTATGATTAACTGTTTCCTCAAAAAAACCATTCAAAAAGAAAATTTTAACCATATCACATACCTTTTCCTTCACCGTCTCCCAGTATGATTGATAGAATATACCTTGGAATCCGTCAGGGCCTGGGCTTTTCAGAGCTCCCAGCTTGTTGACTGCTTCCCAGATTTCTTGGTCCGATACAGGTCTGGAGATCTGATCGTTCTCTGCTTGGGAAATAGATGGAGCAATGTGAGACATTAGAGTAAAATCTCTTTCCTTACCATCATCGGTGAAGACATCCCTGAAGTAATCAACAATTGTACTTTCCACTTCCGTAGGGTCTTGGATTTCCTCATTGAACTCATTCCGGATGGACAAGATATTGTTTCTATGCCTTCTGTTGATGGTAGATACATGAAAAAACTTTGTATTGAGATCGCCATCTTTGAGCCAATTTATCCTCGACTTTTGCATCCAAAAGCTTTCTTGCGCTTTGAGAGCAGCTAGGTAATCTCTTTGAAGTTCCCTCTCTTTTCTTTCCAGCAAGATATCATCTCTGATCTCCAGCCTCTTTTGTGTGTCCTTTAGCTCATTGTAAATTGTTAGTACCCTTTTATTGACGTCCCCAACAGCGTCTCTGTTCCAGTTCGACAAAGTAAACTTCAAATGAGTAAGTTTCCGGTTCAGGTTGTCCCCACTGTTCCTCCAGCTTTCCTTGATTACATTACCACAATCCGGCTCTTCAATCCAAAACTTCTCAAATCGAAACACTCTGCTCCTCTTTCGTATCTTACTGTTGAGCGTTAGGCAAATAGGTGCGTGATCCGAACCCACAATCGGGTCTTGCCAGAGAGTAGAGTTGGGGAACTGAAGGCACCACTCTGTAGTTGCCAAAACTCTGTCAATCCTTTCTCTAATTTTGGCCCTTCCGCTCCTTCCGTTGCACCACGAGAATTTCATTCCTTTACTAGGCATATCCACTAGGTTGCAGTCGTTGACGAAATTGGCAAACATCTCAGCCTTCTTTTGGTGCACTTGGTCACCCCCTCGCTTCTCAGAGTGAAAGCGCACGACATTGAAATCCCCCATCGTGCACCAAGCTACATCACTGATACTGGCCAGCCTTTTCAGCATCCCCCATTGGGTCTCCTGCATTTGAATGTTAGAACTAGCATGTACAAAAGTGAAATCAAAAAACTCACCTGTCCCACTTCTAATACTGGTGTGCACATACCAATACTTTGCCTCTTGGATTGTAATTGAACAGGATGAGTCCCACAAAACCCAGAATCCTTCAGCTCTACCTACCGCTGGCTGCCACCAGAAGTTGGTGAAGCCCAGCCTTCTAATGTACCGGGCTGATTTATTGTTGTCCATAAGAGTTTCAGAGAGGAATAAAACATTTGGTCTATTGATGCGAATAAGATTTCGCAAGTGGAGTCGCGCCGGGGCTCGACCAAGTCCCCGGCAATTCCACCCAATTACTTTCATCTTTTAGAACCCGGTTGGGAGTAACCGGGAGAGAAGGGAGAAGTGGGAGGGTACAGATCACCTGTACAGTCGCTTAAATCACAAATCTGGAGAATTGAGGCTTTTCTTTTTTTTCTAGTTGGGGTAAGAACCCTCTCACCCGCCAGATCCAAGGAAGGAGGCTCTCTGATCCAGGTATCTTTAATACCAGACTTGGGCTTACTCAAACTTAACTTACCTGCTTTGGGCTTGAGACCATAACCGCTAGTCTTGGGCCTGCTACTCTTGGGAGTGGAAGTACTGCTGCCATCAGTGGGCTGAGAAAAATCCATCTCACTAATGGTTAAATGGGGCGACACCTTGAGGGATATGCTGGGACCCGGGTTAAGTGAGCTAGCCCCGAATTTAAAAAAATTAGATAACAATAGATTGGGCCCCGCCCACTTCGCCTCCCCATCAAAAAAACGACCGTTAGAGCTAGGCCCTTCACCACCCGATTCCACCATGAGATCAGCCCCGATAACGTGCTGTCCGTTGAAGTCAGACGAGCCGTCCTCGGGAACACTGCAAGTCCCATCTCCGTCTGAGTTCAGAGAAGTTTGATGGGCAAGCGTCCTGCACGCTTCTCCAACGGGCTGATTCGGGCTTTGAGTCGCCGATTCACGACTCGGGCCATGACGCGGAAGCTTTTGATCCACTTTCATGGGGGGCTTGCTAAGGGGATTTCTTCTACGTTTCATAGGGATAGCCAACTCCCCAGCGTACTTCCTTTCCATTTGGGATCCTGCAACCACATGCTTGCTCACAAAGGGATTAGAACACTTAAGGATCGAGTGACCAATTAATCCACACGAAAAACAGAAATTGGGTAAATTTTCAAATTTAAAATCTAACCAAACCCTCGACCCATGCACCACCTCAAAAAGGATACCGGAGGGGATCGGTTGCTCGAGGGGTAGCTGAACTTTCGCACAAACCTCTGTGGAGGAAAGGGCATCGTCTTCCATCTCCACCTCCAAACCGACTCCGAACATATTAACGAGGTCCAGGATAATCTTCTCGTCATGGTACTTTTTAGGGAGATTCAGAATTTTCATCCAAACCGAAATGGATTTGAAAGTGAATAGCGCTGCTTCCTCTTCCCCATTTATTTTATCCATCATAATCAAAGATGAGTTTATCACCCAGGGCTGACATCTTAGGACATTATCTCTGTCTCTAGAGTCTTGGAATCCAACCAAAAACCTCCTAGGTGCAACTTTAAGGCATTTTGTCAGAATGATGTTCTTCCACAACCGACCACAAGAGTTCCTGAAGGAGTTAAGCTGCATATCTTCATCACACACCTCACAAACCAGCAGGTTTGCCCATTTTTCATCCACCCTTTTTCGGTCCTCATTATCAATTTTGAACACCAGCTCAGATCTTGGCGGGATGAAGAGATTTTGCAGATTTAAAGTAAGGTCTTCCATTAGATAGGGCACCACGAGGGCAGCGAGACCACCGACTCCACACCGGACAGACCCAACAAAAGAAACCCAAGCACACAAAAAACCTAGGATCAGAGAGCCACCTAAACCCACGGAGAGGGGGAGAGAGGGTTCCACCAGCCGGTTAGTTCTCTGTCATGAAAAGGCTTCGAAGGGAAAGGCGGAAAGGTCGCAAGGCCTTCGAGCAGCTCCGGGCACTTCTAGAGAAGCTCAATGCTACTTATCATTTAGTCCAAAGGAGTCGCATAAGAGAGGCTTTTAAATTTTTATCATTACAAAGCCAATCGACAACTTCTTTAATGTTCCCATTTAAAGAAGAATGGGCTTCAGAGGTGATGTGTCGACCACAATAAATTTTTTACCTAGTGATATTTTTCTTAAAAATAATTTAGATTCAATTAGTCAATTATTGGTAATTAGTTTTTAGTGATACCTTTTTAACTTGAAAATCGGTGTCATTTTACTATTTCTTCTGTAAATTAATTCAGATTCAATTAGCTAAGGCTTGGTAATTAGTTTTTAATGATACTTTTTTAACCTAATTGAAAATCTGTGTCATTTTATATTTCTTTTGTAAATGCCCTCAAAAGAATTTGAAGTTTGCTAGTTCTTTAGGGCATTATCAGAAGAAACTCTAAATGAATAGTAAAATGACATTGATTATCACTTATGTTAAAGGTATTACTAAAAGTCAATTACCAAGAATCAATTGATTGAATCTGAATTATGTTTAAAAAGTATCACTAAAAAAACCAATTTCTCCTTTTCTTTTTCCCATTTTGCTTTTTATGTCCATCTTAGGTTCTCATACGCGGCTCTCCTGGTAGCAGCTTTTTGTTCTCGTTCTCAAAAAACTTTTGTCTCCTTCACTGTGATTTCTTCAAATGAAAGATAAAACTAATTCCAGATACTTAAATTTTAAAATACTAAAAAGCATTTCATGCTCCTTATCATTAAAGGAGTATTTTGAAGGCACAAAAGATTATTTCATTGCATTTTATAAACTTTCGTTATTTTCTGACCCTTATACTGATTTTGGAGATTTTTAAATTTTAAAAACCATTTAATGTTTCTTATCACTACAAGTCGAGAGGAGTATTTTGACTATGCAAGAGATTATTTCCTTGCATTTTATAAACCTTTCTTATTTTCTCTTATTTATGGAAAAACCTTTAAACTCATACTTCAAATTTTAAAATATTAAAAATAGAATAAATTACGCTTATATTATAAATTGTAAGGGTTGAAAAGTAACAAAAGTATAGTAATATGAAAATTTTCTTATTCTTTATTTTTTATTTTAAAATTTTAAATCATTCATGACTTAATGATTTTTAAATTAATTATTACTATCTTCAAACCTTTAAAAAATAGTTTTATTATTAAAATTAAAATCTCAAAAATCTTAAATTTTTTATATGTTAATAGGGGTAAAATTATCTACAATAAAATGATACTATTTATTAATTTTTTTTGAAAAGTGACCCTTCAAGTCAATTATTTTTAAAAAAGTGTTACCTTTTTGTTAAATGAGATCTTTATGGACTGTTTTTATAAATACATGCCAAAAAATGACCCTTTTCCCTAATTTTCCAAAAAAAAAAAAAAGAGAGAAAAATTAAAGGTTTTGGCTTAATGGATTTGGAACAAGTAGTGATGACTTGGACTGCTTGGGTAAGAAGCATGACACCATACTTTGGCCACGTTCGGAAATGTGATGATCATTTTATGCATGGGCCATGTGGTTGATCATTTATTAGCCTTAATAATCCAAAGCCTAATAAAATAACTAAACATGTTCAAAATATTATAACTATTTAATTATAATAAGGCAATTTAAATATTAATATTAATATAAATCTATGAAATTTTCTAATATGTTATTGGCATATTAAAAAATAAAATCACATTTGTAAAATTTAGTAGCTTAAAAAAATCCGAGCGCAGAAAATGTTAAAAATAAATTCTTATTCTATTTAAATAAATATTATAGGTACAACATGGTCAATCAAAAGAAATTTAAAATTTATCAATCGCTACTAGAAATATTTTCTCCATATCTCATAAAATTTTGTTTCAGAAGATATCCTAATTTTTGTTGTTCCTATCATATACATGAGCATAAAGAAGAATGCCCCCACCCCCCCCCCCCCCTCTCTCTCTCTCTCTCTCTCTCTCTTTCTTTATGCCCCCACCCCCCCTCTCTCTCTCTCTCTCTCTCTCTCTCTCTCTCTCTCTCTCTCTCTCTCTCTCTCTCTCACATATTAGAGGCCTTTAAAATTCTTAAAGCTATTTGCCCGTGCAGCACGGGCCACATTGCTAGTTAAAACTTAAGTGTTACCAATTCAAAAGAAACAAAATAAACAAAAACATATTAAAGCTCCTTAATTTGAATATGAGGGCTTTTCCAATGAGTTCGCCCAGTTTATGGATTAACTATGCTTGAGATTTATGGTCGTAGTGATTGGAAGGTAACTCCCTAGATTCTCGACTAACATCTGCTACATAAAGAATTCCTACCTTTCGATCTTATTGACTTCCCGCTCTCAATTAGTTCATCTGAACAGTACTTGCATTCGCCCTCATGCAACATGCACTTGCCAAACAGCCTAGCTTTGTAAGGTAGTTTATGATAAAGTTGATGCAGCTGTAGTAATTGACTAGCTAGCTGCAATGAAAGTGCCAACAGTATTGGGCTCTTGTGTGGCATATGATTTCATCCATACAGATACAGTTTTAAATCTGTTACATAAGTCATGCAGACTCTTTAAATAAATCTTCGAAAGGAACCTTCCAAACCAAAATGTAATAATACACTATGTGAATAAAAATTTAAACGCATAGTATGGCTTCTGGGGAATCTGATCGATCGAGCTATGTCAACTCTGATAGGATCAAGGATATAGTACGGAAAATAAAGAAAGCTTTATTAAAATATCTCACTTGTGGTGGGAGAAACCGAGATAACAAAAGTAGACTTTTCCTTTCACATCACTTTACTCTTATTTATAATAAATAACCTATCAACTCTACTAGCAGATCTTGGTCTTCAAAAAAAAAAAACTCTACTAGCAGATCTGATGATATTACACAATAGCAATACTAGGTCTCTGGCGAATCCTATGCAACGTTCACCTCCGTACCTTTGCGCCCTGCATCTTCAACTATTCAACTAGATCAGCACCTGCATCCTTCATTTTCTCACCTACCAACGTCTCGAGATATTTGGGATTACGTTTCCTTTGCCTCTGTCGTCTTCTATACGCATCAAACTCGTCGCCATCATTGGTATGATTCCCAGTGGCGAACAACAACAGCCAAAAAGCATAATATGACATGTACCGGGTGACAACATTGTCAGAGGATTCCGGAAACCAGAACAGAACAAAGATAGTCATAGTACTGACGAGGAAGACCAAAGCCACTACCAGAACAAAAATGGCGAGCCAGGTAAGCTTGGCGACCACCAAGTACACGCTTGCGAGGAATGCTATTGACATCATGGTAAGAGCTAGTCCCAATAGAGGCACTGCCAATTTTAGGGTAGAAATCACCAAATTGACATCACCTACTTGTGCCCAGATAAGGGCAACTACTGCAGCAATTGAGCTACACATAGCAATGGTGTCACAGGTCACAAATACATGGAACATGCTTTTCTTAAGCATGGTTGCCATGCCTTGATCATTGAGGCCGCCTGGTATTTGGAAACCAGCTGAGAAGGTTACCGTAGCAACCAGCGTCGCCACTAGTAAAAGTGTGTTGACCATATGTTTGTAAGCTTCTTCAGTTTTGGGCTTCAAGCCTTCGTTAATTACAAAATGTCTCCTCCAACGCGTAGACCGTGGAGCTCTGGAAATTTTCAGGGCAAGCCATGTCAGCCGCTGCATGATTAGAAACAGAATAGTTAGGACCTGATCGACAACCAATGGCGATAATAGACACAATCCTAAAAGCTTTTTCCTCCCATATTAACATACCTCGCGAAATGGGGCCATGGCTTCCATGTATTCACCAGCAAGGTCACGAGCTGTAAGTCCAAACCTGTTCTGGAGTTTCATGTCTACTCTTTTGTCCCGTGTGAGAATAGACACAATCTTTGGCCTGGAACTCACGGTGGCTGAATGCAAAGCTGTGTATCCAAAAGCACTCCTCTGGTTTATGAGCTTCTCAAGCTCCTGTGTTCTCAGTATATAAGTCACAACATTTTGTTTACCACTCCAAGCGGCATAATGAAGAATATTGTAACCATTTTTATCCAGTAGTTCCTTTGAATCTGGGCAACGCCCAAGTAGCTCTTTAATTATGTCGATGTGGCCTTCACGAGATGCAGAATGAATTGGGAAGATGCCCTTTTCGTCACTTTGATAGGCACCAGCAGGATCTTTCTCTATCAAGTAACGAAACCCTTCAAAATAACCAAAAAATGCCGCATGGTGAAGAGGGGTTCTTCCATCTTTATCTCTAAAACGACTGAACTCTGGTTCCAATGTCATTAATTCCTCTAACACGGCTGCCATGCATTTTAAAACAAGAATCAGAGATAGGGGATGAAGTATGGAAGAAGTCACAGACTCACACTTGCCCAATTTACTGCAACTTTATAAATAAACTAAGATTAAGTGAAGGTTTTAATCATAATTAAAAATCAGAGAAACTTTTACAAATTTAAAAATGAGTTATTACTGCTATAATTTTTACTTGGACCAAGTAAAAGTTGCCCCTTTACCATTTAAGGATCACATTATATTTGTCGTGTAGTATCAATAGGCAATTTGGTCCCCCAAAAAAATTGTAACAGTAAACAAAATCACTAGTTTTTAAATTTTTTTTTTTAAAATTCCCCTAATTTTTATTTACTTGAAAATTTAATGAAGTACCAAAACAACTTAATTTCGCTAGAAACGAATGGAAATATGAGGATAGAAGTAGGGCTGCTTACCAGCCCCGGCCCGCCCCCTGGGTGCGTGCCATGCTGGGCCATACTAAATGGGCTTTCGGCCCGTTTAGGCATGGCCCGCTAGGGCACGCGGTTTGGCGGGCCGTGACACACAATTCGCGCGGACTGTGGCATGCCCGGCACGAGGGCAGCACGGGCTTGCGTCGAAGCTGGCAATGCGGGCCGCCCGCGTGTCGGTCTGTCGCGGGCTATCCCTCTATTTCCTCCAAAAAAAATGGCTTTTAACCATTTTTTGATACTTTTATCCCTTAACTGTCATGTTGGGAATATGGTTGTAATTGACTGTAAATGACCTTTTCTACCCTTCCAACTGCTAAATAACAATCATATTAGAAAGTAGAGGTGTTAAAAAACCACTTTTGATTTTCTATAGATAGGCCTAACACTTACCATTCCAAACCACACTTCCTCTCTTCTCCTCTTCCTTCGTTAGAGTCTTGTTGAAGGTTTTGACTAACAGTCGGCAGAGTGCTCACATGGGGGCATCTTTAGGCCGACCATTAGCAAATCTTTCAACGGTATTTTAAGAAAGTTATGGAAAACACTTTTGCATTTTCTCATCTCAGAAGATTCAAGAGGTAAGTAACTTCTACTTGTAATTTATTTATATTTTTTTAAGCAAAATCAATCCCAATTTGTCTAAGAAATTATGTAAATAATAAACATATTTTTTAGAATTTTTTGTGATTTTTTACTATTTTTTTTCCAATTTTTTTTTAAAAAAACATTTTTTTTAATACCTAGGCCAGGCGACAACCCGTCGGCCTGCCATGCCTGGGTTTTGGGCAAATGGACCAGGCGTGCCACGACCTGCCTGGCCTGCGACCCGTTGGGTCCGCGACATGCCAGGCCCACTCTAAATGGGCCCGGCACGGCCGGGCCAGCCCGTTTAGCAACCACAGAAGTCGGCAGGACAGCGGTGTAGTTACTTACGTACCCATATTCCTCGCTTTAATGGCAGCTCTGACAGGGGACATGCCTTGACGCAGCCATTCACGTCCGTTGTCCTCAACAACGGTGCTTTTTGAAATTTGCTTGATAAGATCCAGAAACCCCATTTCAGCTGCCAAATACAAAGGAGACCTTTCCTTTTTATCAAGATTTTCGCACCACAATTCCGGATCAGCTTCGATCAACAGCTTCGCCACTTGTTCGTGACCGCTCTTCAAGGCTTCGTGTAGGGCGGTGTCTTCACTGGGATTCTTAATCCTCAAGAGTGTTAAAAGTGATGCAAAGTTTTAGGGATGAGTTTTATCACGTCTGAGTTTGTCTGGTGAAGTTGTGTTAGTGGGTTGGTATGTAACCCAGATTTTAGGAAGTGATGTGGTGATGTGGTTGTTGGTTATGCACTTATGCGTATTGGGGGGTTTGTTAAGAGTAGAAGAGTAGTGGGGTCGTGTGGCATATTTACAGGCCACGTAGGAGTTTGTTTCTTTTTAAAATCAGTTGTTGAAAGAGTCAATGTAGAGGGTGGTGAGTCCCTGTAAGTCCCTGTAAGTGACGTTTCTGAAATAGTTGTGGTGTGGTGTTCTACAGGTTACAACATTGTCTTCAATTTATCGATTGCACTCCAAATTTATGAAAAGTCTCTCTTCGTTTTCCAACATTGTGGTATCGGAGCCCGGTTCGTTCTAATCTTGCTGGGCGTTAAAGTGTGAAGTGGGATTCCTCTTGAAGCAATCAATCTGCAACAGGGGTATATTTTTTGTGTGGTGGTTCCTCATGTCAAACGGTATGAATACTGTTAATCTCTCACAATCCTTGGTTCCTATTTTTAATGGAGAAAATTATCAATTTTGGAGTATAAAGATGAAGACACTTTTTATTTCACAAGATTTGTGGGATCTAGTTGAAAATGGCTATGCAGAAGCAGAAAGTTCAAGATCCGTGGAGAAAACAGCGGAGCTTCGTAAGAAAGATGCGAAAGCTCTACTTGTTTTGCAGCAGGCAGTGACTGATGCTATCTTTCCCCGGATTGCTAGTGCCACAAAATCTAAAGATGCATGGACTAGCTTGAGGCAAGAATTTTATGGCGACAAAAAGGTAACCATTGTGAAACTCCAAATTCTTCGTAAAGAATTTGAGACACTGTTCATGAAAGGAGGTGAGTCTGTTCAAGATTTTTTCTCTAGAATTTCTATCACAATAAATCAGATGAGGACTTATGGAGAAAAAATTCCAGATCAGAAAATTGTAGAGAAAATTTTGAGGAGTCTACCACCAAAATTTGATCATGTTGTGACTGCAATAGAAGAGTCTAAGGATTTGTCTACCTATTCTCTTAATGAACTGATGGGTTCTCTTTTAGTTCATGAAGAACGAATGAACAGGTCAGCTGAGAAAAATGTTGAACAAGTTTTTCAGGCCAAGTTGGAGATCAGCAATAAAGACAAAAATTGTGAAGGAACTTCTAATCAAAAGCATGATAGTCAAGGTCGTGGTAGAGGTAGCTATCGTGGACGTGGTCGTGGACGTGGACGTGGTCGTGGATGCAGTAGGTCCAACAACGATTATCGAAATTCTGAAACTGGTGAGAAAGATAATCGTAATCAGACCCAACAAAAAAGATATTGTACTTTTTGCAAGAGGAATGGACATACTGAACCGTATTGCTGGGATAAGGCAAAACAAGAAGCCAACTTTGTGGAACAAAAGCAAGAAGGAGGTAACTTGTTTCTTACTTGTGCAAATACCAATCAGAGTAATGCTGATGTGTGGTTTCTAGATAGTGGTTGTAGTAACCACATGACAGGAAAAAGAAGCCTTTTCTGCAATATGGATGAGTCTGTGAAACAGGAAGTTTGGCTTGGCAATGACAAGTGTATCCAGATTGAAGGTAAGGGAACCATTGCAATTAAGACTAAATCAGGTACTGAAAAGAAGATGGGAGATGTTTATTATATTCCTGGTTTAGTTCATAATTTGCTTAGTGTGGGTCAATTAATACAAAGGGGGCATTCTATTCTCTTTCACGATGATCTGTGTGAAATTAGAACTAAAAGCTCTAACACTCCGCACATTAAGATCCACATGGCTGAAAATAAAATGTTTCCTCTTGACATTTCATGTCTTGGTGATTGTGCTTTTGCTGCAAATGTGAAGAATGAGTCTTGGTCATGGCATTTACGTTATGGTCACTTGCACTTTAATGGGCTGAAATTATTGAGTCAAAAGAAAATGGTGCATGGATTGCCTTCTATTGGTTGTGATAATAATGTTTGTGAAGGATGTGTTTATGGAAAGCAACATCGTGTTTCATTTCCGGATGGAAGAGCCTGGAGGGCTAAGAAGCCTCTTGAATTAGTTCATGCTGATATATGTGGGCCGGTAAACACACCATCTCTGAACAAGAGTAGATATTTCCTATTATTTACTGATGATTTTTCTCGTATGAGTTGGGTATTTTTTTATTGTTCAGAAATCAGAGGCATTTGAAAAATTCAAGGAATTTAAGGCTTTTGCAGAAAAAGAAAGTGGCCATGTTATAAAGATTCTCCGTACTGACAGAGGAGGAGAATTTTTATCTGATGTGTTTGATTCATTTTGCAAGCAAAATGGTATTCGTAGGCAACGCACAGTCAGGAAGACACCAGAGCAAAACGGAGTTGCTGAACGAAAGAATAGAACGGTGGTGGAGATAGCTCGAAGTATGTTGAATGAGAAGCATCTTCCAAATGAATTTTGGGCTGAAGCTGTAGCTACATCAATTCGTCTTCTCAACATCTCTCCAACAAAGGCAGTGCACAATAAGACTCCTTATGAGGCATGGTGGAACGAGAAACCCAATGTGAGTTTTTTAAGAATTTTTGGTTGCATTGCATATGCCTTGGTTGACTCTGATAACCGCACCAAAATGGATAAGAAAAGTGAAAAATGCATATTTGTTGGCTATAGTGATGAAACAAAGGGTTATCGTTTATATAATCCTAAAACTAAGAAACTCATCATTCGTAGAGATGTTGTTTTTGATGAGAACAGTTATTGGGATTGGAAAAAAGAGTCAAATCAGAACTTGCCATTCATGGATGATGAATTAGAGACTATCTCAAGAAATGAGTATGTGCCTTCACCTCATGCTTCTTCATCATCAACATCACCAAGCAGCATTGATTCCACACTTGAAAGTGGCACTCCTCCAAGTAAGGTACGTTCTTTGAGAGAGATTTATGAATCTATGTATGCTCTTATGGTTACAGAACCTATGTGTTATGAGGATGCTTGTGGCAAAGAAGAGTGGGAAAATGCAATGAAAGAGGAGTTGACTTCCATTGAAAGAAACAATACTTGGGAGCTTGTTGATTTACCACAAGGAAAAGATGTCATTGGTGTGAAATGGGTCTACAAGGTAAAGTATAATGCTGATGGAAGTTTACAAAAATTCAAGGCAAGATTGGTTGTCAAAGGGTATGTACAAAAATATGGTGTCGATTATCTTGAAACATTCTCTCCTGTTGCTAGATTTGAGACAATCAGAATTATATTAGCTTTGGCAGCTCAAATGCATTGGAAAGTTTTCCAATTTGATGTAAAATCAGCTTTCCTGAATGGTACTTTAGATGAAGATGTGTATGTTGAGCAACCACAGGGATTTACTATCAATGGAAAAGAAGAAAAAGTGTACAAGTTGAAGAAAGCACTTTACGGTCTCAAGCAGTCTCCACGAGCATGGTATGGAAGACTTGATTTGTATCTTCACCAATGTGGCTTCCGCCGAAGTGAAAGTGAACCCACCTTGTATGTAAAGGTGAAAGGTACCGAGATGTTCATTATTTGTGTTTATGTGGATGAAATTATTTATACCGGATCCTCTCATTCTCTTATTCAAGAGTTTCAGAATAGCATGATGCATGAGTTTGATATGTCTGATTTGGGTTTATTGCATTATTTTCTTGGTCTTCAAGTTAAGCAAACTGATGATGGGATTTTTATTTCTCAAGAAAAATATGCATTGGATTTGCTTAAGAAGTATCACATGGAAAATTGCAAGGCATTTTCTACCCCCATGAATGCAAATGAGAAGTTGTGCTTAGTTGATGGGACAGACAAAGCTGATGGAAAAGTGTTTAGAGGATTGGTTGGCAGCTTGATGTATTTGTCTCACACTCGTCCAGATATAATGTTTCCGGTTAGTTTGGTGTCAAGATTTATGCATAATCCATCAATGCATCATCTTGGAACAGCAAAACGCATTCTTCGCTATATTCGTGTAACCAGCAACTATGGGATTTGGTACAAATCAGTTCCTAATTTTAAATTGTTTGGTTATACTGACAGTGATTGGGCAGGTTTTGTAGATGACAGAAAAAGCACAAGTGGTTATGTTTTCAACATCGGGTCTGGTGCTGTATCATGGTGCTCAAAAAAAAAGCTACAGCAGCACTGTCATCATCTGAAGCTGAATACATTGCTGCATCAGCTGCTGCGTGTCAAGCGATTTGGATGAGAAGAATTATGGAGGACTTAAAGCAAGCTCAATTATATGAAACAGAGATTTTTTGTGACAACAATGCTACGATCTCCATGACAAAAAATCCGGTGTTCCATGGAAGAACGAAGCATATCGAGCTCCGTCATCATTTCATACGAGATGCTGTTGCAGACAAAGTTATTGTGTTGAAATACTGTTCAACCAATGAACAAGTTGCAGATGGTTTTACCAAAGCTCTTCCGTATTCAAAGTTTGTGAAGTTTAGATCCTCTCTTGGTGTATGTGATTTTGCATCAAGGGGGATGTTAAAAGTGATGCAAAGTTTTAGGGATGAGTTTTATCACGTCTGAGTTTGTCTGGTGAAGTTGTGTTAGTGGGTTGGTATGTAACCCAGATTTTAGGAAGTGATGTGGTGATGTGGTTGTTGGTTATGCACTTATGCGTATTGGGGGGTTTGTTAAGAGTAGAAGAGTAGTGGGGTCGTGTGGCATATTTACAGGCCACGTAGGAGTTTGTTTCTTTTTAAAATCAGTTGTTGAAAGAGTCAATGTAGAGGGTGGTGAGTCCCTGTAAGTCCCTGTAAGTGACGTTTCTGAAATAGTTGTGGTGTGGTGTTCTACAGGTTACAACATTGTCTTCAATTTATCGATTGCACTCCAAATTTATGAAAAGTCTCTCTTCGTTTTCCAACAAAGAGACCCTTCAGCCCCGCATCTCCCGCTTCCAGATCTGTGGAATACGAAGCGCTGAATGTTCTCGCGCAATTGAGAAGCGAAACGACGGTGGATGAGTGGCCCCCCCTTGCAGCAACATGTAATGGCGTGCCATGCATGGAGTTCCCTTCCTTGAGAAGAGATGGACAGTATGGAACGACGAGCTCGACAATCCGGTCATGTCCTTGGCTTGCCACGATGTGAAGGACCGTGTTCCCTTCGGGACTTTTGCTGATAAGACGATCAAGTAGAGCTTTGTCAGTGGGTATTTTCTTGAAGAAATCGATGTCGCCTGTTGCTGCGGCCCTGTAAAGTATGGTATCCATGGATGATATAATTTTCTTCACTCTCCTCCTTATTTCCTCCTGTGCGTAAAGTTCTTTTGCACTAATAAACCTGTCCAAACTGATGAAGCTTGCTAAAGAGGCAATACTAGCATGATAGCATCCCCACGTCAAGCCGATGAAAATTCATGGCAAGAGGTTCAAGGGACAAGATACACATGGAGCGAGACCAAAATTGCAGAGACGAAATGGAAAGACGAGATTTTATTGGAGCTTTCGTCTTTTTTTTTGGTAATGTATTGGAGAATTTGGAGCTTTCGTCTTTTTTTTTTTTTTTTTGTTTTTGGTTTTTGGTGAAATGGAACTTTCGTCTTGTTCTCTGTGAATCCCTCTTCCGTAAATAAAAGCACTGTCTTTTATTGGAGCTTTCGTCTTGTTCTCTATGAATTCCCCCACCCCCCCTTTTTTTTCTTTGGGTGAAATGGAGCTTCGCTGAAAATTCCCTTTTTCTGGGCTCTAATTACTGCCTATCTGACGCCGACGCGTATCGGGGATCCACACGCTCACGCATGTTCCCGTTAACCTCTACGGGTGAGTGCGAGGTCAACAGGGCGGCGATCACTTTTTTTTTTGATAATGAAAGGAAGATTACTTTTCTTTTTTTTTTTTTTTTTATGATAACGAAAGGATGGAGTGCAACACGAGGACTTTTCAGGAGGTCACCCATCTTAGTATTGTTCTCGTCCAATTTTTTTTTTTTGTTGATAATGAAAGGGATGGGGATGCAACACGAGTATTTCCCAGGAGGTTACCCATCTTAATACTGTTCTCACCCAAGCATGCTTAACTTCAGAATTCTGATGGGATCCGGTGCACTAGTGCTGGTATGATCGCACCCTCGACCATTACTTTCTAAAGGTATATTGTCGAACAAATCTTATTGGCATGATGGAGGGAGTGGACCCATGTCATAACTAATAACTAATAGCAGACCCTACCCAGAGCAGGCTTCACTTCGCTTTCGTTTTTTGGAATTGGTTTTAAATTTTTAATTGATATCTTTTTTAAATAATTCATATTCAATCGTATAATTCGACGGTGAATCCAGACAACCAATGTCATTTCGCTGTTCATGATGAACATGTAAGTGATACTATATTTCAAAAAAGTATAACGATCAAATCAAAACTATTTTAAAAAAATATCACTTAAAACTAATTTTTGTTAATCGAATTGTGGCCTACGCTTAAGGGACGACATTCATTTTTCTTGTACTCAACTCGCTCTCTGCAGTAGGTCGGGCCAATCAGACAAGGTCGTCCCCACACGCTCAAAACCGCTAAAAGCTCACCAGGTCTGAGTAAATAGTAGACCAGGGAAGGCACGCGGCATGCACGTTGAGATTTAAGACATTATAACTTTATGTTATTTAGAAATTCAGGTAACTCATAAAAGATAAATGTCAAAAGATACCTTGAATGAGGAGATACCCCGAGAAACGTATCAAGTTACAAATTAGGTATACGGTGAAAGTTAATGCATACGTAAACGCTGTCTGCAACTAATTCTGATTAATGCCCAACTAAGAAGAAAAGTGGGGTGTTTGAAGTGGGAAATGCACCCCCCCAATCCCCCTTCCCGAAGACCAAAATAATAATAATAATAAAATTAAAAATTAAAACAAATATCATACCCATATTTTAATAAAATGCATCCTTAGGTCAATGGGTGAGAGCAGCCCTTTCAGTCATTGTGTGGGTGCATTGGGGGGGTTGATGAGCAGAGAAATGAAGTTATCTTTCTCATTTTTCTTTTGGCTTCACAAACAGTAATTATTTTTATGCCTCTACTAACATTTACAAAACCATACAAATCCTTCCAAAAGCACCAAGCAAAAAACATTGGACGTTGACTCCAGGCCATCTTATAGTTAAGAATCTCGTCTAATTTTACCAGTGGACAAAGAAAATCACTGTGTAAATTGATATGTATTTTAGAGAGACAGATAAAGCTTTATCAGTACATTTAAACTACCACAATCATCTCCCTTTGTCAATGAACATCAAGAGGGAAAGGAAGAAAAAAAAGGAAAACAAAACATGGCTACTAATTAAAGTCCAATTACTCCATTAGTCTTCTAAATTCCAAATATGTGAAGTTTTATGTTGCCAAAATCTTGAAGAACTCTCAGCAAGAAAAGAAGTACTTTCAGATCATAAGGAACGTATCCTATTTTGAAGCAGAGTGAACATCCAGGGTCTGTCAGAGATTTCAATGATCTATCAAAGTAGACACAGTAAAAAGATATATATATAAAAAAAAAGGAGTATACAGAATTGCTCGCCTTGCTAAATCCTCTAAGCAGATGTGCAAGGCACGTCTTCAGCAGTAGTAATGGGTTCAATGGATGATTGAGGAGGTTTTCTCACTATGCAAGGCTTGGGCGGTCTGTTGGGATGAACTCGAGTGACCGTCTCTGGAGGAATACTGAACTGCATTACAAAGGCACAAAGAAAAAGAAAAAAAGGAACTCTAATTATTGGAGGCAGATAGTAACCATTTAAGGCAGAGATTAAAGACACTTAAAAATTCATACCAAAGCCTCAAGAATATTTGCGGGACCAATGGGAAATTTCTATAACATCTAAGATGCAAGATATAAAATATCATAGATGGTTCCTAAACTGAAGCGTTACTAATTCAAAAGAGAAAAAAAAACATACTAAAGCTCCTTTTTGCTGCCCTGGAGTACAGACGTTTCCCAAAACAAGACTGACGTCACGACTCATGATGAGGTCCATGATGGAAAAATTTTTTGCAGAAGCATCTACAAGATACCAAAAACGGTAAAATCCAATTTATCCTGTTCGCTAGTAACCGCATGACCAACACACCCCACCAGCAACATGCATTATTTCATTAAATGCTTATTTCTCCTTTTAAAGAGATGATGAAGAAGACTGGACCTATCTTCTTATATATGTAATGTAGGTAAATTGGAAGCAAGTGTGATCATATTTTAAAGCACTTTTTGCGTACCCAACTTTTTACTTAATCATAATTTAAGGACACAATTTTTTTAAATTATGACACAATTTTTTTAAAAAGCAGCATAAGTTCTCCATGCAGAGGATTAACGTATTTCTAGATCTACATGATAAAAAGCAATAAGCATGAAAAACAAAATGAAAATTTTGTAATCAACCCGTTCAAGTCAACTGTCTGGATGGACTTATCTATTTCTGCCATATTAAGGAATGGCATGGCCAATCTATACATTCTATTTGATAGATAACCATCTGGGTTGCCTACGTACATATTCAGACTCCATTGCCATGTAGGGCATGTACCCGACATATATTGCACAACCTACGTTAAAATGAGCGGAATATTTTGATTATATTTTAAATAGAAAAAGGGACTTTTTGCCACTTGGCAAATGAACGGGCTGAAATTTACACAATGAATAAATAAAGGTGGTGGACATAAAGGCTTTCTTTTCAGAAAAAGCATTATCTGCCATTTTTCAGAGATGAACCCTTCAAAAAACCTTTCAGTGGACACCAAAACTAGAGACAATCCCAAAATATCATGCAAGGGATCATAATGATGATAATCACCTAAGGACCGCTAATCCTTCTATCTTCTTACCGGAATAAACGACGTGTACGAGATTAGAATTAAAGCCACACTTGACATGACATGAAGAATGATAACAGGGGAGAAAAAATCTAAGAAACCAACATATGACCAAATATGGCTTGATAACGCATTTAAAATCTCAAATCAAAATATTTTACAGACATCAAAACATTTTGTAATGGCTTGCTATTTTTAGAATCCCAACTTCTCCAAAGTCATCCAAATGTGACCCTGGTGGAATCCAACTTGGTCCCGAAATTTTACCAAAAAAATAAAGGCGTCCATGTAGCTAATTATTGTCACTGTATTACATATCAACTAAGGAATATAAAGCTACGTATTCAAGGTGATCCATGGTGCAAAAAGAGTCAATTCCTAGTCAGCCTTGTTGCTTTCAAAACAATGGCTTCAACCACATATCCTTGTCTGCGAACAAGTGGGATGTGATCAACAGAGAACCCCAACCAAAGAGAAGTACCAACTTAGCCTCGTTTAGATTCGGATTACCCTATAAATGATAATAAAAATCCGAACAAGTAATATTCTTAATAGTTCGATAAAAATGGACGTGTCCCCCTTAAATGAAAGAAATTTTTTGGAGAAAATGGGAAATTGGGAAGATGATGATTTCAAATATCCGAACGGGGTTTCAAACGCAATAACCAAGTAAGAAGAGACCTTAGAACAGCTTCACAGATGAATATATTCTGGTAAAGCTTGTCAAGCTTCAAAGCTGGAAAAGCAGCAACCATATCCATGAAATTCTTCGCTATGATCTTTACCTGCGGCATTATTGTGAACCTTCTTTTTCTGAATTGAAGAATATAATTTGCGTTGGAGAAAATAATTAGCAGGTTCTTAGGCTGCGTTTGGTATTGCTTCTAAAAAACTTTCTGCAAAATGCAAGAAAAAGCAATTTGATTAATTTTACTTCTGTCAAGATCCTTTCATGAAGTAGAATTATTTGGTTTACATTTAATTTGCTAGGAAAAAAAAACATGTTTGATAACATCAAAATCATAAAAATTACTTCTTCGCTAATATCATTACAAACTGCATTGTTATGCAAAATTCTTAGACCAGAGAATGAGAGTGCGAAAGTGTCGACTGAGTGGGAGAATGACAGAATTCAAGTTCAATCACATCAGCCTGAGAACAAATCAGAGAATGAGACTGCATGAAAGAGAAGTCGAATGAGAGACAAGCGAGAGAGATCAACCACGGAGACAATTCGTACGATAACTCCCAAGAGTACAGTATTTCAGAGAGAACTCAGAAATGAGAGAATGACAGAGAGAGAAAATAAAACAAAAATTATCAAGAGAACCGGAGAGATCGAGCATTGGAGCGACTGAGAGTTGAATTCATCAGAGAAGGGATTGACCAACAATCAGAAAAATTTCAGGCCAGAAATAGAAGGTAACTAGGAAAGAAGAGACAAAACTGGGAAAAGGAGATTATCATAACCTTGGAAAGAGATTTCGATTGAGAAAATCTTTAAGACTTGGGTTTTTCTCTTACGGAAGAGAGAGAAAGAACAGGGGAGGAAGAGAGATTGAGAGAAAGAAGAAGCCGAACCAAAGAAAGTTTCTAGATCCGATTAAGGTTGCCGGAGCTTGACTGGATGTAGATTTGGATGTGAAGGACAGTAACCGGAGGCTGCTAGGATTGCAAAAAGTCCAGAAGAATCAATAGTCGGTTAAGGTTTTGCACCTCAAAGAGATCGATTGAGAACTTGATGTGATTTGCATTCGTAGCTTCTAGGTAAGGATGTTCACCCGTGGCTGGAACAAGTTTGCAGGTGTCGGAGGTTGGCTGGGACCGTGTCGAAGCCTGTTGATTCCGTTAGAGATGTAATAGAGGGCATAAATCCCCAGCCACTGGGAGTTAAAAGACCAAACGAGAAGACCCTGAGAGAGCGCTAGTTCGCCACTTCGTATTAGGCAGTCTTTTATTTAATAGTTACAAGCGGAGTGCACGTGCAATACTGCACTATATAGTTCGAACTGTGATAAAATCCATTTGCAACAATTTTAAGTATATCTTAAGTCTATAAACAGACAAACATTATAAACATGAACAATTAAATTTATTGTTACCTGGAGGACTCAATTGTATGTCTTCAATTTTGGATTGGGTCTACCATTTTGAAACATGGTTTGGGTTATGCTTCAATACTATTACCCTTCATTCGGGAAAAAAATTAATAATCTAAATTTTGTCTTCTTGAACATGAAATTAAACATTAGTGTTGGGTTAATTTCTTAAGAGGCCCTCCTGCTTCATTTTTCTCAGGCAGGCTTCTTGCAATCAACTCCACAATTTCTCTATGATCATATTTCAAACAATATATCATGAGGTGGCCAGCTATCACGACCAAAACATTTCAGTGTTAATTGCTTAATTGGTACCAATCAAGGTAAACATTACTGATAATGAAAGATCCGATAATCAACAAACGTAATACCTCTAAATACATGAGCCCAAGTGGGGGAAAAAATCTCAAAAGCCAAGACACTACTTCAATTCCATCCATAGATCACATACATTTCAGGTTGCTCCGCTGAAAGTTCCAACATACACAGTTATGCATAATTAGAAAGTGTATGCCCAGTTTCTCCACAGCTATAACAGAACTTCTGCTCCATCACTACAAAAAAGTAGGTTTTTAGTGGCGGCCGGAAAACGCCGCTAAATGTGCTGAAAACGCCGCTAATAATATTAGCGGCGTTTGTACAAATGCCCATAATACTAGTGTTGCAAATTGTAATAGCGGCATTCCTTGCGGCGTTTATAACAAACGCCGCTAGTTCTCTAGAACATTTACCAGCGCTTTCTTCTAAAGCGTCACTAATTATTACATTTTTAGCGGCGCGTTGAAAGTGCCACTAAAAAAAATGATGTCATGATTAATGCCTATTTGCGACGTTTAGAAAATGCCTTTAACTTGTAACCTGGGTTTTTTGGGGCGTTTTGCAAAGTGCCGCAAATTTATAATTGGGGCGTTTTTAAAATGTTGTTTTCGTCCTTACAAAACAAATAGGGGCGTTTGTAAAAAAACGCCGCTAAAAGTGATATCCCTTTTAGAATATATTTTAAACTTGTGATTTACATTTTGTATGCCTGTCAAGACCTGAAATTCATAATAAGCACTAAAATCACATTCAAACACATTTCATATAATTTAATCTTTTGCAAAAAGAATATAACAAAAATTGAATTCATTAAATTATTTACATATGCCTAAAAAATTTAACAAAAAACATAATTACATGTAGTTCCTAAAATATCTACTATCAAACTATCTTCAGCTTTCCATCGTCGCTCATTTATCCAAAGGTTGACTATGAGAAGTATGCACTTCAGGACCACCTTGTAACCTACATATTGTTTCACAAAATCAATGTAAGTATTAATTAATACATGGCAGCAATTAATCAAAGGTATTTTAGATAAATCCATAAAAATTTAACCTATTCAATTGATAGCAATAACAAATCAAGATTTATAATCCGTGTTAATTAACCAAATTACAAACAATGTAACACTTTATCAGTCAATGATAGTCTCAACTTGTAATACTAAGTGAGGAATAGCTATGCATTCTGCTTGGAACTTTAGAATTCCATAGACAAAAAGCTACATTTGTTCCAACCATGAATGCCACAGACAAATAAAAAATGGGCTAGGAATCAAGTACCCAAACCTACCTTTAGGGGAAAAAAATCAATAAATGTACAAAGAGGAATGGTAATAGCTACAAAGAAAAGAGCAGGCATAAGCATAATTTGGTTAACATAGAGAACTTGTTATAATAAAACATGTTCAGGATTTAATAAACTTGCATATTTGGTTAACATAGAGAACTTGTTATAATAAAACATGTTCAGGATTTAATAAACTTGCTCTTGGAGCAGGCAGTTTAATGATTTCTAGCCCAGTTTTATGATTAAAAATAAAACCCATTCTATGATTTTTAACATTTATATTTTTTATGAAGTAAACTCGTGAGCATGGGTTTATGATTACAAATAAAACCAATGCCCTTCTTTGATCTCTATCTTACCAAATTAAGAAGTAAGCAACAGAAAAAAGAAAAAAACACTAACAGTTACATGTAGCAAACTCCATACCTCCAGGACCTGCATTGAGATCTAGACCCTGTCTTCCCCATTTCCTATTGCACTTAGCACCTCCATTACTAGTAGAATCTGAAAGACTTATAACGTAAGGCCTTGGGAAATGTGGACATACTACACCAGAAGGTGCCACCAATGGTGAAGGAACAGTAGGAAAGCAAAGTGCAGCACCAGATGAGGAATCCATATATGAGGAAACACTTGAAAATGAGGTTGATGGCAATGAAAAATTGGCTCCGAAAGGGAACACAGGACATTGAAATGATGTGGCAGGAGTACTAGTTTGGGCAAGCTGAGAAAATGTAAACTGCTTTTAGGATCAGTGCTCTCTTGATTTTCTCAGCAGAACAAAGACCACCACGAATAAAATCAGTCAAGTCCAAATTTTATGGCCAGGTTGGTCAGTATTCAGCAAGCACAACCAGTAACATCGCACATAACCTGGTGCTTCCTCTCCATAAAGTAATGGGAGATATTATCTCTTCCTCAATTTGGTTGCAGGTTCAAGTCTCTCACCTGTAACTAACCCTAAACTTTCTATAAATGAATTATGATAATTAGGTCTTTGCAAAACAATGGGCCCAATGAAAAGAGGGGCATGATTATGTGAATTTCACATTGGTAATTTGAGAAATAACGTGTATGTCAAGAAATAAAGCTCTCAAAATTCCAGACAATTATATATCCGACCAAATCATGCAATAAAATAACTCACTGTGACCTTGGATGCTAACTTTCCCAAAACATATGATCAGATTAATTATCTGAATCTGAATGCAAGCCCACTACATATCTTCCATATTCTATTGTTGGATCATTCCACACGTGACCCCATCACACATATAAGATAGTTTGACAAATTTGGTACCAAAGCATGGATATGAAGACCAAAGGGTCCAATCAATAACCTATCATCCATTGGATTAACTGAGAAGCACGTTCATAAAAGGATTTCCAAACATCTCCAAGACTAGAAAAAGGTCAGAATAGTATCAGAATGATTGAGGTCATTTTGCCCCGTTTTTGAATAGATGTCATCTTTATACAAAAGTCATCATGTCAATCTAATAACTAATAAATAAAATCTCACACTACAAAACTCTAGTTCAAATATTCAAGATCACCTTGGACACCTTATCTCCAAAGTGCATAAGTCATCAATTAAAGTGATACCTAACTAGGAACATATCCTTTGTGGCATCAAGAATTTATAGCACCCTATTGTATCAAGAGAATATGCACTCTCCTTAAGGGTATTTCTATCTTCCTACAGATATGAGATGGGGGTATTATGAAAATTTACATACCTGTAAAACATAGTTGTATCAATATAGATTATGCTTGCTCATAGTGCATAATTACATATTGCTTTTGTCAAATAATAATGGCTGTTGTGTACGTTCTAGTCTCCTTTTGTTTTTGGAAATTCCCTATTTTGATTAACACGAGATGAGAGAGGGTGAGAGATGGGGTACTTGGCTTCTGCTTTTAAAATTCCTCTTACACTGATCTAACCATATCTTTTGTACCTTCCTGTGTTATAGCTGCTGAGTTATTTTTCATTTATATCTGGTGCTACAATGACTGATCTGTTCTGGTGGGATGAATTTCCTTGAAAGCCTTGTCAAAATCACCTAATAAATGAGGCCATCATTTGAGTGGCTTCAATCATGGTGGATGAATCTTGTTTCTGAATTCTCAATGCATACAAGTGAGTGATTAAAACATGAATTTAGTTGCATTTTTATGTCATCATCACCAATGGAGTCACCATATATACGATAAGTTCCACTTGCATTTCCAAATTAGAAGTAATTTGTGCAACAATTGCAGTTATAATCATCTAGTATTGTAATATATATCTTCAGCAACAACACTTGAAATGAAGGTTAAATTATTCCTAAGTACAAGCAATTTATGCAATACATCCATTTCCTTCACAGATTTTAGTTGTTGAAATCTACCATGTTGACTGATGACCTGTTCTCTCAGAATCTCTCCTCTGTTAAGGCATGATAACTCATTGTGGGGCATTCTTGAGTAACAACCCTGGCATTTAAAATGAAATTTCTCCAACCAGATAGATGTTCAAATTCAGAGGACTAGATTCCCAGAAGAGATTTCAGTTCAACTACTCATGTAGCAGGGTAATGCTAGAAATGGCACTCATTGCAGCTTTCTTGAAAAAAAAAATTGCACTAAATTGTTGATGGACAATGTTCTGGTCGTTTTCATGTCTCAATTGCTGCAAGCTTACATTCATTGAACAAATTATACACTCCTTAATATATGTAATTATGCACTATGGGCAGCTTATTATAGCATCTTATACTATATTTACAAGTGCAATCTTCTTGCCAAACCCTTCCTAAAAACAAAGATTTTCACATTTTGGTTTATATTGGGACTGGAACAAAACCAGGCAGTTGTACTTCCATCTGCTACTTTATTGTATATATAGATTGCCATGTATGAGCCAAAAATATTTTAGTTGACTCAAGATGTAACTGAGATTTTAATCATGTGTTCAAGTTACCAGACAATAAGGGACAAAGACTAATTGCAGCATTTGCGAGTCATGATAATTTCAATTTATGCTTGATGGATAAAGAAGACAAGCAGCAAGCAAAAGATGGTTTTAAATAAGCTGGAATGGAGGAGCAGGTTTCATATTGCCCATTGTTACTGCTGCTGCAGTAGATATGGCAATCCATCCAAAACAGTTAATAGTTCAGCTAAAGACAAAATTATATTGGCAACATCTTGATTCTTGATAGCCATGATGAAAAGGAAATAAAAAAGAAGAGAATAACAGAAGGAGAATTCCATCATAGTCCACACATGTGCCAAAACGTGGCATTCCTACATTCTACTGCCAAAAGATAACTCCATCTGAAACCTTGCAAAAGCCCCAGTACGAAACCAATTCTATCAATATAGATTATGCTTGCAATAAGAAGGTGTTAGTCATTGAATCTCACCCCACCCCACCAAAAGCCACAACTCATATATGCAATACAAGTTTTTTTTTTCTGTTAAAATTGATTGGTCTAAGCATTTTAAAAAATTCTTTTTCTTTCTGGTATAATGAATTTTTTACATGAATGAAAGTGGAAGAATGCCGAAGAGTGTTTCTTGCATTTTCAATTTCGAATGCCAGTAGGCCAGCAAGGTTTTTTTTTTCCCTTAAATTTTAAACGAAGTCCATGTTTTTGCAGATTTGAAGGAACAGAAACAGAGATCGAGCAGTTTATAAGAGAAACAGATATCGAGCAAAAAATTGGGGCAAAAAATTTCATACTTAAGCAGAGATCGAGGAGGTTACTTGTGTGGCAAATGGGGCGAAAAATTTCGAACTTGAGCAGAGATCGAGCAGGTTACTTGTGTGCAAAAACGAATTTCATCTTGGAACCCTCGAAATTGGGGTAAAAAATTTCGTATTTGTGTGTGATTGAGCGTATAAGAGAAACAGAGATCGATAAGGTTAATTACCTGTGTGGTTCTCGTGCTCGGCAGTTATGAGACGTCACTGCCGGAGGTCAGAGGTTGGAGACGATAGCTTCCAATGTCGATGAAAATCTTAGCCGACGCCAACGTTTGGAAGATAATCAATGAACGATTGAGGCTCCAAGATTTTCTCATCAGAAAGATGCGTGCGAAGAAGACGTGATCGAGCGGGAAGATTGTGGAAATACATTTGCAGCGATTTCCGGCGTTTTTCACGTTTGCTTTCAGTAGCGTTCATGGCGAAAATGCTGGAAAAATAACCCATTCACGACACCTTCGGCTCTAATGCCGTGAATACCTTGTTTGCGGAGGCACTTTCGACCCGCGCAATTTTTAAACCCTTTACTAGCGTTTTTTTACTGAAGTGCCACCATCAAAAGCCGCTATAGAGCACCTTTTTTGTAGTGCATGCTAGCATCGCCCTTGTTCGGGCAATTCTTGAGGCTGTGCCCTCGTTGCCTCCAAAGCAAACATGTCTGCAAACACACCAGATTATTACTTGTTAACATAGCAACCTCACATGGAAATCGATTCCAAGTCCATCCAAGCCCCCATTTTTTATACACAATTAATACCTAAATGAAAAAAGGACCAAAATCTAAAGGGAAACAATAATTTTATGGAAATGGGTTAAATTTATAGGATAATGCATAAACTATAAAGCATGAGTCACAATCAATGATGCCAAGAAATAACCCAAGTAGAAAGATCAATAAAAATCATAGAAGCATCATTAACCTGTGAAAATATAGTCTCTAAATCCTGTAGTCCAGCAGGAGTTTCAATCAAAAATCTTTTTTGATTGCAATCTCTCTTCTAGAATGTCTAAGCCTTCTAATGCAGCTTATATACCAAAGGAGGTTCCCTCCTGAGCTTGGGTTCCAGGATTGCTGCCACATTGTTTAACTTTTCTAACTATGTTTTTCTGAAATATGTAAAAATATAAAACCATGGGGTAGCAACATTTAAGTAACAAAATAAGTTCCATCCACGAATCTTGACCATATTTTTATCATCCTACACATGAGCCTATAAGAATTTCCATAAACCATGTTACATGAGTAAAAATGAACCATGTTGCACGAGCATGTTGCATGCATTCATCGAAAATTCAGCCATAGAAATTGGACAAATGTAGCATGAAATTGGACAGCACTCGTTTTAGTTAAAATAGGAGCACAAAATGTACGAACAGTTTCTCACTTTTGCTGGTTTCTCACATATGATGCAATGTCTTTGGATACAGCAACTTGGAAAACCAAAGAGAGGCCGAAAATTTAAAAAATGATGAATTTTACATAGTGGAAGCGAGCATAAAGAACATAATAAAGTACACTAAAAGAATGTAGAAAATCATGGAACGAAGCTGATTGGTTTATAAAAGCTTTTCTAGAAATTATCGGTTCCATTAATAAAATTAGCATTGAACTGAACCATATGTAAATATTGTATAAATCATTAGTCTAACACATTTTCAGCTTAATTGTAAACAGTAAAGGTAATTATTATTTTCCAAATCTTAACAGCACCACGTCCCACTTGAACCTTATGGAGCTAGTGAAGAGCATTTGAAGACGCATATTAGGGAAGACGTTCTTTTATTACTGTACCAATGTAAATGAACCCACTAATATTGAGGCTCTGTTGAGTATATTAGGGGGTGGCATTGGCAAGTCCTTGGATTCTCTTGTGACTGGATTCCATAAATTTATGGCAGTAGCTGAAAAATTATATGTGGATCAGAAATGTGGGATTTGCTTGTGGCATATCATAGTTAGTTTAGGATTGCAGTTCAGATCACATTGTTCAGACTTCCCAAAACTTTGGATTGGTGATTCCAATTATCAATGATCTTCGTGTTCTGGGTGGGGACATCAATGATAAAACTTCAAGAATTTGAAGTCAAACAGTAACAGGTCCTCGTCATGATTCACTTGCCATAGAAGTATCAGATGCAACAAACTATTACAATACCATATACAGGAGAGAAAATAGTACCAAAAAACTGAAACGTTCAAGAAATAAAAAGCACCATGAAGAAGAGATCTCATGTAGAGTGGAAAAACCAATGACATAAGATGAAACTCTTAGTGGATGTGAAAAGCTACCTTATGGCGTGTATTATTCATCCAAGTATTGCATAGAGCTGGCTATAACACTACTATAATATAAACATTGTGATATGAACTATTTTATATATACACACCAATATGAAGCATTGATAGAGGCACATAATGGTGAAAATAAAGGAAAATACAATGGTGGGCAAGATTCTATTGTAGGTTTTAACAGAAAAAATTATAGAAGAGTAAGGCTACTGGTGGATACTGAGAAAATGCATCGCGTAAGACATGCCTTATTTCTATTTATCGACATCCAAACCCATATCCTATGCGGGAATAGGGAGTGCCCAATTAACATTTCCATATACGTTAACTTTTTCTTTTAAAATCGAAAATGGGAGTTGAAAGGAAAAAAAAAAGTGGCCATCAAAGGGAGTGTGAAATGCTTCCCTAGTAACAGTGATCAGGATTTCCAGCATCACACTTGCATTAAATCTATGCTATAAGGCACAACATAATTATCCATACGTGAGGATGGACTAATGGGGAGCAGATGGATGAATGCTATCAGTTGTAAAAGGCATTTTTTTGGCAGGTTAGTATTAGTACACCATTCCATTAGACTGATAATGAGTCTCAGAAGGCCTACCTGTGAAAAATACACAGCCAGAGAACAATCTGTGACCGAGAATATATCACTCAAATTGGTAACAGAGGAACAGATCCAGCAGATGTAATGTACCTATGTTTTCCATTTGTAAGAAAAACCTCCCAAGGGCAATGCATGTGCAAATTTAGTAGTAGTAATGTAATAGAAATCTAAGAAGAAATAAGATTCAACGACCTACTGTTATGGATCTTTCGTTGCTTATCTTACCCGAAAAAAACCAGAAGTAATCTCAATAACAATTACAAATTTACATTCACCCCAAAAATAAGAAAGCAACAACAAAAATAGGAAATAGTCCCAAAATCGAAGCTGATTGACATGTTATGTTCACCGAAAATACTCCCAAATCAAAAATTCGAAAGACTCTTTGCAACTGTAGTTATTCCAACACAACACAATTACAAACTTACTTTCACCCCAAAAATAAGAAAGCAACAACAAAAATAGGAAATGAACAATTATATTACTTTCCAAAATGCACTGCAATTCAGAGGAATTTTAGACATCGGAAATCCAAAAAACCGAGGAAAATCGAAAAAGTATCACTCAAATTGGTAACAGAGAACAGATCCAGCAGCTGTAATGTACCTATGTTTTCCATTTGTAAGAAAAACCTCCCAAGTTGGTAACATGTATATTAACGACTGGGTAGAAGGGGTTGGGGTACACACCGCACAAAGTCACGTAGAAAATGAAACGAAAATCAAGAGAAATTTAATGGCAAATTGGTGAGATAACAAAGGGATAAAAAGAGAAGAATATGCATATCGATGAGATAAAAGGAGTTGTTGAGGTGTACCTGGAAATTTGAGAATAAAATGGGTCTCTATGAGGACTTTGACTTTGCTCGCACATATGATTCAGAATCAATTTGACAGCTTCTACATTTTGACTCCACATCCTGAAATAGTGTCTTCTAGAGGAGTTATGACAACCGCAAATAATGAATATCAGAAATCTACTCATCCTCATATAATGGAGTTAACTTTATGCAAAGGAACCCAATGCTCTCGTCAAAGTGTTGGTTGAAGACCGAGCTCTTCTTCTACTTAATTTTTTTTTTCTAGGCCCTTTCACTACTCCATTTGCTCAAATCTTCTTTCGTTGGTTAAACTCTGAAACGCAATGTAGACATCAATTTCTTCAGAAATCGCCGCGGATTGTGGTCTCAACCTCTCCTTAGGTGGGAGAGCAAAGGGCCACTTTTTTAAATTTGATGAAGTTTTAAATAATTTTTGACATATGAGAAATTACAATAATTAAAATAAATATTAAATTTTCACCTTTCCTGCTCACTTGCTTAACAAAGTTCATCTGAAGTGCGGCAATTCGCTCCCCGCAAATAAAGAATGGAAAAATTAAAAAAGGAAAATACAGGATCTTCGTCAACAGTCAACTCATGTTGAAGTCTACCCCGTTGATCCTGCTAGCTAGCAGGATCAACGGGGTGAGTATGATGCGTCAGAGGAACATTTCCGGCGACAGCTTCAACCCTCTTCCGGCTTCTTTGAAGGCGGTGTGTTCTCCAGTATAGTCTTCATCGTGAGGTAAATGGGATGGAGCGGACGTCGTGGGTGTGCAGTTGCAGAACCGTATTCTAATTTAAGAGAATCGATGCAATAGTTGACTATTATATCCCTAAATTATTTGTTGGTGGAATTGATTTGTTATGGTAAAGGTAAAAAGTGTTATAACTTAGTTTGGCACACCACCCAAAAAGGGCGCCTCGCTTTATATATAGTAGAGATGGTTTTATTTAATAATTGTGATTTAGATTTGGGGGCCGGGAAATTTAATTGTTAGTGGTATTTTATTAAAATATTTAAGAGTTAGTCAGAAAAGTTTTGAGTTTTAACTTTTAATGCACCTTTATCAAAATAATTAATTTTTAATATTATTTCACTATTAAAAATCAACTATTCCAAAATGCCCTTATCCAAATGGCTGGTACAAGTCACTCATTTAAAGTACAAGTCATTTTATTGCTTGTAAGAGTAAAAATTCCAAATTTTGCTGACTACATCTTAAATATTTTGATAAAACATCACTAAAAATTAATTTTCCCATTTTATAAAATTCTATTTTCCTGCACACAAAAAAAAAAAAAAAAAGAATAAAAAGAGGGGCATTCGTAGGATGAGACGGTATACCAATCCGGCCCGTTAACAACTAGGTTCAGCCTAGAGATGACAATATGCGAATCCGGAGTCCAAACAAACCCTAACCCACCCTAATAAGGTTTAGCCAAAATGAAATTGTAGGTAGACCCTACAGCATACGTTAAATGTTTAGTTCATATTTAATTGCAGTAGACGATTTCAACCTAGGTTAACCTATACCAAGCACGCTTCTAAATCTATCGAGTTAATAGCAAAATGAGTCGGTTGAAACAATTGTAGTATGAAGTACCAAAATACTAAGATATTATATAAGGTTTCTTGATTAACTTAAGTGCTAACAATTCAAAAGAAACAAAATAAACAAAAACATATTAAAGCTCCGGGACATATTGATGGCCAAACTTTAATAAAACAAAATTTGCAATTCTCTCAGAAACAGAATCCCTCTGAAACTGAAAGAGGTCTCGGAAATCTCTTCCGAAATTGGAATCTCACCAAGAAATCAATTACTTTAACCTCTTACTGATATTCAAATACTATGGCTTTAAATAGCCAAATTACAGAACATAATTTGTGCTGAAAATAAATCTAGATATATCTAACAACCACAAAGATAGACATGTATTGAAATAGTTCTAGCTAAAATTAAGTAACTAATTAATAATAATATCTCCAGAATGTTAATCCACAGTCCTTGATTTGAGGATGCCTTCAACGTCCACCAGCAACTAAAGCAGCAACCACTTTAGTTCGTACCTTAGCTTTCCACATTTCCACATCAGTTTCCACATCAGCTTGATCAGCTTGATGATGCTCCTTAGCTTTCCACATTTCCACATCAGCTTGATGATGCTCCTGCATCACATATTGTCGCTCGAGCAAATTGAACTCCACCTCCTCGTCTTCATTGTTGTAACTCCTAAGGGCCCGCATAAACAGATAAAAAGCATAATGTGACATGTGCCGGGTGACGACATTGTCAGTGAAGCCTGGAAACCAGAACAGAACAAGGATCGACATAGTACCGACGAGGAAGCCCAAAGCCACTACGAGAACAAAAATGGCGAGCCAGGTAAGCTTGGCGACCACCAAGTACACGCTTGCGACGAATGCTAGTGACATCATGGTAAGAGCTATTCCCAACAGAGGCACTGCCCATTTTAGGGTAGAAAGCACCACATGGACATCACCTACTTGTGCCCAGATAAGGACAACTACTGCAGTAATTGAACTACACATAGCAATGGTGTCACAGGTCATAAATACATGGAACATGGTTTTCTTAAGCATCTTTGCCATGCCTTCATCATTGAGGCCGCCTGGTATTTGGAAACCAGAAGAGAAGGTTACCGTAGCAACCAGCGTCGCCACTATTAAAAGTGTGTCGACCATATTTTTGTGAGCTTCTTCAGTTTTGCGTTTCAAGTCTTCCGTAATTACAGAACGTGCCCCCGAACTCCTAGACCGTGGAGCTCTGGAAATTTTCAGGGCAAGCCATGTTAGCCGCTGCATGATTAGAAACAGAATAGTTAGGACCTGATCGACAACCCATGGCGATAATAGACACAATCCTGAAAGCTTTTTCCTCCCATATTAACATACCTCGCGAAATGGGGCCATGGCTTCCATGTATTCACCAGCATAGTCACGAGCTGTACGTCCACTCGCGTCCTGGAGTTTCATGTCTACTCTTTCGTCCCATGTGAGAATAGACACAATCTCTGGCCGGGAATGCACGGTGGCTACATGCAAAGCTGTGTATCCAAAAGCACTCCTCTCGTTTCTGAGCTTCTCAAGCTCCTGTGTTCTCAGTATATATTTCACAACATTTTGTTTACCACTCTTAGCGGCATAATGAAGAATATTGTTACCCTTTTTATCGAGTAGTTCCTTTGAATCTGGGCAACGCCCAAGTAGCTCTTTAATTATGTCGATGTGGCCTTCATGAGATGCAATATGAATTGGGAAGATGCCCTTTTCGTCACTTTGATAGGCACCATCAGGATATTTCTTTATCAAGTAACGAAACTCTTCAAAATAACCCCAAAATGCCGCATGGTGAAGAGGGATTCTTCCATCTTTTTCTCTAAAACCACTGAACTCTGGTTCCAATCTAATTAATTCTTCTAACACGGCTGCCATGCATCTTAAAACAAGAATCAGAGATAGGGAATGAAGTATAGAAGAAGTCACAGACTCACAGTTGCCCAATTTACTGCAACTTTATAAATATAAACTAAGATTAAGTGAAGGTTTTAATCATAATTAAAAATCAGAGAAACTTTTACAAATTTAAAAATGAGTTATTACTGCTATAATTTTTACTTGGACCAAGTTGCCCCTTTACCATTTAAGGATCGCATTATATTTGTCGTGTAGGATCAATAGGCAATTTGGTCCCCCCAAAAAATTGTAACAGTAAACAAAATCACTAGTTTTTAACTTTTTTTTTTTTTTTTTTAAAACCCCCAATTTTTATTTACTTGAAAATTTTATGAAGTATCACAAAAACGTAATTTCGCTAAAACCGAATACAAATATGAGGACAGAAGTCGGCAGCACAAGGGTGTGATTACTCTTACGTACCCATATTCCTCGCTTTAATGGCAGCTTTGACAGGGGACTGGCCTTGACGCAGCCATTCACGTCCGTAGTGCTCAACAACGTTGCTTTCTGAAATTTGCTTGATAAGATCCAGAAACCCCATTTCAGCTGCCAAATACAAAGGAGACCTTTCCTCTTTATCAAGATTTTTGCACCACAATGCCGGATCAGCTTCGATCAACAGCTTCGCCACTTGTTTGTGACGGCTCTTCAAGGCTTCGTGTAGGGCGGTGCCTTCACTGCCATTCTTAATCCACAATAGATCCTTCGGCGTCACATCTCCCGCTTCCACATCTGTGGAAGACGAAGCGCTGAATGTTCTCGGGCAATTGAGAAGCCAATCAACGGTGGATGAGTGGCCACCCCTTGCAGCAACATGTAATGGCGTGTCACCCACGGAGTTCCTTTCCTTAAGAAGAGATGGACAGTATAGAACGACGAGCCCTACAAACTGTTCATGTCCTTGGCTTGCCACGATGTGAAGGACCGTGTTCTCTTGGGGACTTTTGCTGCTAAGAAGATCAGGTAGATCTTTGTCAGTGGATATTTTCTTGAAGAAATCAATGTTACCTGTTGCTGCGGCCTTGTAAAGTACGGGATCCATGGATGAAATATTTTTCATCTTTCTGTTGGCCTCTTGCTCCATGTTTATCAGGGAAAGTTGCTAAATAATGAAACTTTCTGCTCGTTTCGAATCTCACCCAATATATAATATAAACCTGTCCAAACTGATGAAGCTTGCTAAAGAGGCAATACTAGCATCCCCACGTCAAGCCGATGAAGATTCATGTCAAAAGGTTCATGGGATAAGATACGCATGGAGCGAGAGCAAAATTGGAGAGACTAAGTGGAAAGACGAGATTTTATTGGAGCTTCCATGAATCCCTCTTCCGTATATAAAGGCAGTCTCTCTTTGTCCTTTTCCCCTTTTCTCTCACAAGGCTTCACTGAAATGGTGTCTTCAACGCGGTGAATATTCAGGAAATATGGATTTTAGTGAGTGCCTCGAGATCCGCGGTTTCTGTATCTTAGATTCTTCTGTTTCCGGCTTCTCAAAGTCGTACGTGTCCTTTTTAATGTAATGATGATGTGACAACGCAGGAGGGGGAAGCCGACAATGGCGACGACGAATGGTGGCGGCGGTTGCGTTCACACACGTCGGAGCAGCAACAGCAGTGGTGGCAGGCCTTCCTGGTTTCAGGCCACCCTGGCAGGTATGAAATCATGTGTGTACGTATGTATAAGTATAAACAGTTCGGTTTAACGTTATAACTAAAATGGAATCGAATTGAACTGGTTGCATATGGTGTCAAATTGAAACCGACGAAGGACAACTCAAAACACACCCTAAGGTTCGGTTCGGTTCGGTTTGGTTAACATGTTTCAAGTGAACATGTTGCTATGTGTCGAAGTCGGGAAGAAAGTTCCAACACATATATAATATTTTAACTTATATAAGCCTCAATAGTATATTTGTATTAGGTTCTGTTCCATTTTTTGGAATAATTTTATATTTTGTAGAATGAAAAAGTACTAGGTTTAGAAGACCCTTATGTCACACGGAAAATTTATTTGAAGGTTTGGTTCGTCTTTTGAAATTGGTTTTAATTGATTTTTTTTTTAAATAATTCAGATTCAATCGTATAATTCAATTGTATAATTCTCGGTGACGGTAAATGCAGACCAGTATCTTTTTTTTTGGTAACCCAGACCGGTATCATTTATTCAATCGTACAATTCTTGGTGACGGTAAATGCAAACCAAAAATAAAAAAAATGCAAACCATACAATTCTTTGGTGACGGTAAATGCAAACGAGTGTCATTTATTCAATCGTACAATTCTTGGTGACGGTAATAAAACCATACAACTCTTTTTTTTTTTTGGTAGTTCAAAACCATACAACTCTTGGTGACGGTAACTGCAGGCCAATGTTATTTATTCAATCCGTACAATTCTTGGTGATGGTGAATTCACACCATACTTTTGGTAATAAATTCAGACCATACTTTTTTTTGTTGGAATTCAGACCATACTTGGTGAAGGTAAATGCAGACCAGTGTCATTTATTCAATTGTACAATTCTTGATGACGATAAGACCAGTGCGGAAACTTGACATCTTTGGCCATAAGAATAAAATCATTACCGCTATATTTATATGCTTTCTCTTGAAAGAAAGACAACAATGGAGAACTTGTAAAATGATATTTTGTTTTAGAATGTCTCTTTTTTTTAATGTACATAATGTTTTTTACTATGTAAATTTTTGTTTCTTAATAATATAATGCATGTACTCTTTTTCAAACTTAGAACTTTTTATGTCTATATTTTCCATTATTTTTTTTCTTTTTATCTTTCATAACCACGTATCACATGTAAATTTTTATGAAAGCTCATGAGCCTTCATTACAACTACAATCAATGATTCCTCCTTGCAATGCCTATAACCAATTAGTTAATTATTATATTCACTTAAAAACTAAACTGTTATAGTTCACTTGAATCGAAAATAATATTTTAAATTGAAATATTAATTACTTTGATGGAAATAGTTTGTACAAAACAATATTTACATGATTTAAATAACTAATCCACATGTATCAATAATTTTATGACTGAATTTGAATTATTTGGTAACAGATAAAACAAAGGGTGGCATTTTAATGTGAGCTAACGTACAACCCAAGAGTTGGTTTGAATGTAAATAGTGATATAGTTAGGGAGAAAAGTGGAACAAAAATGTTAGAACGGCGTTGGTTTTCAGTGAGCTGTCTTGCATTTAATGCTTTCTTTTTTTCATACGAAATTGGTTTTTAGTTTAAGTTTTTATAAATAACTATGATTTAGTTACCAAAGTTTGGTAATTAAAAATTAGTGTTGCTTTTGACAATACTCAATAACAGTAGAACGGCATTGATTGACTAAATCATCAATTGTTTTCAAAAATAAACTGATATACAATTGTTTACCAAAAAAAGAGAAGGCCTGATGTACAACTCGCTTAAAGTGAGCTGACGTATTCACTTAAAGCCAACTGATACAGGTCAGTGTAAATAGCGATTCATTTAAGGACAAAAGTGGAAAAGAGACGTTAGAAACGTAGGTCAAAATAGGAAAAAAAATCAGGACAAAAAAAGTACAAAGAGTTTCTTTTATAATAGGTAATAGATAATAGATAATAGAAATAGAAAACCATACAACTCTTGGTGACGGTAACTGCAGGCCAATGTCATTTATTCAATCGTACAATTCTTGGTGATGGTGAATTCAGACCATACTTTTGGTAATAAATTCAGACCATACTTTTTTTTTTTGGTAGGCAAACGACAAAGGAAACTTTATTAGCTTGAAGTGCAAATATTTACACGGCATCTAGCCTCATCAAACAAAAGAGAACACAAACCTGTAGGTGGTTTACTATACGACAAACAAGAAAACTGGTCAATACCAAAATTTGCTAAAAAATCTGCAGCAGCATTCCCCTCCCTTAATGTGTGAGTAACATGAAGATCACGAAACCACTCCCTATGGGTGAACACTTCCAGCAAATAAGGATAAATTCATACCATACTTGGTGACGATAAATGCAGACCAGTGTCATTTATTCAATTGTACAATTCTTGATGACGATAAGACCAGTGTCATTTAAAAAAAAAAGACCAGTGTCATTTCACTGTGCATGATGAACAGGAAAGTGATACCGATTTTTAATTATTTTAAATCAAATATTTTAAAAAATTATGACGACCAAATCTGAACTATTTAAAAAAATATCGTTTAAAACCAATTTTTATAAATCGAATTGTGGGCCCAGGCGTTTAATGGACGACTTTCATCTTTCTTATACTCGAGTCGCTCCCTGTAGGATTCTAACAGCATTAAGGACTTTAAGGGGGCGTTTGGTGGGCATTATAGAATCTAGATTCTAGTCAATGGCGGAACCAGGCTTTGCTTAGGGGGGCAATTGCCCCCCCCTAAATTTTTATTTTTTAATTAAAAGTATATATGTTTTAATTGAAATTCAAGTTTTGCCCCCCCTAAAATTTCCGGTTTGCCCCTCTATCTCCATGAAATTTCTATATTTTATGTGTAAGTGTTAATTGAAAATTTTTTTTTGCCCCCTCAGGTTTGGAGTCCTGGTTCCGCCACTGATTCTAGTAGAATCCGATTCCATAATCCAAAAGGTGTGTTTGATTGGGATTTTAAGGCCGGATTCTACTATCCGGTTGTATAATCAAGCCCATAATCAGTATCTCCTTTTTTTTTAGTGATTATAAGGATTATGGACATTGGTGCTTATATTTCTAAAACCTATGATTCTAGAGATTATGTATGACATATTATATAAAACATATTATAATAAATAATAACATTATAAGTATTATAATATAATATATTCTATTATATGATATATAATTGATAATACAATATTAAATTATATTACATGTAATATAAATATTATTAATATAAATATCATTATTATAATAATATTATACATTATTATATTATATATAATAATATATAATAAATTATAAATTTCAATATAATGTACATTATAAAAAATTATTATTATTATAATATATTATTTTAATAACAACAAATTATAATATAACTTATATTACATTATAATAATATTATATTATTATTATAATAATATAATATTATTTTAATAAACATATTATTATATCATAAAATATAATAATATTATAATATAATAAATTTATTATAATATTATAAACATAATATCATAATAAATTTAATATATTATAATATATTGTAATAAATTTAATATTATAATAAATATATTATATTTAATATAATAATATTTTATAAATTATAATATAACTTATATTAGAATTTATTTTATAATAAACATTTATTATACTATAGTATTATTATAATAATATTATATAATAATCAGAAACATATTAATATATTATATATTTTAAACAAATTGATATATTAATATTAATAATATTATATTGTTACGATAAACTTATTATATACATATATATTTAATAGATTATATTTAATATAATAATATTCAAATTTAATATTATATTAATATTAACATAATAATATATATTAATATATTTAACAAATTTAATATTATAATATATTATATTTTATTAAATTTAGTGTTACAATAAATTTATTATAATATTATATATAATATACATAAAGTTTGAGTTATAATAAACATAAATTATATTATTATAAAATTATATATTATAATAAGTTATAATATAAATTATAATATAGTTTATATTATAATATACATAATATTATATTATAAATTATAATACTATTATAACTATTATATATATTATATAATATTTATAATATCATATAATATATAATAATAATATATAATATTATAATATAATATATATTATTAAAATAATAGTAGTGTTATTATAGTACTTAATATAAATAATATTATTATAAATTTATATTCTCATATTATTATATTATTATAATATTATTATTATAATGTTATATATAAATTTATATATTATATAAAAATATACATGTCACGTAATAATATATATGTAAATACGAATTTAATTTTTCTATATATATTATATTATTTTTATGTAATTTTTAATAAAAAAACTCCAAATTTAATATCAATAATCGGTGGCAACCAAACAAGATTCCAAATTCTAATTTAAAAATCTGAGTTCACAATCAAACTCATCCAAATAGGATTTTGGTTTTCTAAAATCGAAGAAATATAATCTGGGTTATAGAATCTGGGATTAGAATCCTAATCCAGATTCTATAATACCCACCAAACGCCACCTAAGAACACCACGATTAAAAGGAATTCACTGGTGTCAGTTGCTTGGAAACCACCTTGGCATGATACTGTTAAAATCAATTTTGATGGCGCTTTCAAGAAATCTACTGAACAAACTAGCATTGGCGTTGTGATTAGGAACTCCCAAGGAAAATTTTTGGGTGCAGAGGCATCTATTTGTCATGCTTCATCAGCAGTTATTGCAGAAGCATATGCGGTGGTAGAAGGTTTAAAACTGGCTCTCCATTTGGGATTATCTCAAATTGAACTATAAGGCAATTCCTTGGTGGTGATAAAGCTTCTGTCCAATCCTCATTCAGATCCTCCATGGCAGATCCTTTTTCTAATATTAGAAGCTCGAAGACGCGAAAATTAACTTTTCTCATATGTATTGTGATCTATGCTCTGGATAAATACTCGTGTCTCTGGTTATCCAAATGTCCTTCCTTTCTTTCAAATGTTCTTCTTGGGGATGTTAGTGGACAGATGTATGTAAGAAACACTCGTCAATAGTTTAATAAATTTTTGTTCCACTACCAAAAAAAAAAAAGTCACTCCCTGCAGTAGTCGAGCCAACCAGACAAAGTTGTCCCCGCACGCTGAAGACCGCTAAAAGCTCTCCAGTCACCCCCTCCGGATTAATATCAGACCAGGGAAGGCACGCGACATGCACGTTGCAATTTTAGAAATTATAACTTTATGTTATTTAAAAATTCAAGTAACTTAAAAGATAAATGTTAAAAGATACATGTTGAATGAGAATAAGGAGGTACAGGGAGAAACGTGACCCAATTGAAACATAAGGTAATATAGAAGGTGATACAGGAGTTATCTGGATTCAAGTTACGAGTTAGGTATGCGGTGAAAGTTATGTGTACGTAAACGCTATTTGGTAACGAAGACCATACAATTCTTTGTTTTTTTTGGGTAGTCAGACCATACAATTCTTTTTTTGTAATGAATAGACCATACAATTCTTTTTTTCTTTTTTTTGGTAACAAGACCATACAATTCTTTTTTTTGGTAGGCAAGACCATACAATTCTTGGTGCGGTAAATGCAGGCCAATGTCATTTATTCAATCGTACAATTCTTGGTGACGGTAAGATCAGTGTCATCTCGGCCTACCAAAAAAAAAAAGATCAGTGTCATCTCACTGTTATGATGAACAGGAAAGTAATACCGATTTTTAATTATTTTAAATCAAATATTTAAAAAAAAACATATGACGACCAAATCTGAACTATTTAAAAAAAATATCATTTAAAGCCAACTTTTATAAATCCAATTGTGGGCCCAGGCGCTTAAGGGACGACTTTCATCTTTCTTATACTCCAATCGGCTCCCTGTTGCAGGTCGGGCCAACTAGACAAAGTCGTCCCCGCACGCTCAAGACCGCTAAAAGCTCACGAGTCACCCCACTCCGGGTTAATATCAGACCAGGGAAGGCACGCGACATGCACGTTGCAATTTTAGAAATTATAACTTTATGTCATTTAGAAATTCAAGTAACTTAAAAGATAAATGTTAAATGATACATTTTGAATGAGAATAAGGAGGTACAAGGAGAAACAAGACCCAATTGAAACATAAGGTAATATAGAAGGTGATACAGGAGTTATCTGGATTCAAGTTACAAGTTATGTATGCGGTGAAAGTTATGTATACGTAAACGCTATTTGCAACTAATTTTGATTAATACGTAAATAAGAAGAAAAGTGGGGTGTTCGAAGTAGGAAATGTCACCCACAGTCCCCCTTCCCTAAGACCAAAATAATAATAATAATAAAAGAAATATCATACCCATATTTTAATAAAATGCATCCTTAGATCAATGGGTGAGAGCAGCCCTTTCAGTCATTGTGTGGGTGCAGTGGGGGTTGATGAGCAGAGGAATGAAGTTATCTTTCTCATTTTCCTTTTGGCTTCAGAAACAGTAATTCTTTTTATGCTTCTACTAACATTTACAAAAAAATACAAATCCTTTCAAAAGCACCAAGCAAAAAACATTGGGCGGTGACTCCAGGCCATCTTATGGTTAAGAACCTTGTCTAATTTTACCAGTGGACAGAAAATCATTGTGTACATTGATATGTATTTTACAGAGACAGATAAAGCTTTATTAGTACATTTAAACTACCACAATCATCTCTTTGTCAATGAACTCATGCACCATCATCAGAGGGAAAGGAAGAAAAAAAAAAGGGAAAACAAAACATGGCTACTAATTAAAGTCCAATTTCCCCATTAGTCTTCATAATTCCAAATATGTGAAGTTTTATGTTGCCAAAATCTTGAGGAACTCTCAGCAAGAAAAGAAGTACTTTCAGATCATAAGGAAGGTATCCTATTTTGAAGCAGGATGAAAATCCAGGGTCTGTCAGAGATTTCGATGATCTATTAAATTAGACACAGTAAAAAGATATTAAAAAAAAAGCATACAAAATGGCTTGCCTTGCTAAATCCTCTAAGCAGATGTGCAAGGCACGTCTTCAGCAGTAGTAATGGGTTCAACGGGTGATTGGGGAGGTTTTCTCACTATGCAAGGCTTGGGCGGTCTATTGGGATGAACTCGAGTAACTGTCTCTGGAGGAATACTGAACTGCATTGCAAAGGCACAAAGAAAAAAAAAGGAACTCTAATTATCAGAGGCAGATAGTAACCATTTAAGACAAAGATTAAAAACACTTCAAAAATTCACACCAAAGGGCTTGTAAAACCATTTATGAGAGGACTTGTAAAAGGGCTTGACAGGACTTGTAACTGGGGTTGTGAGGGCTTATAACAGGACTTGTAACTGGGGTTGAGAGGACTTGTAACAGGGCTTGACAGGACTTGTAACTGGGTTGAGAGGACTTGTAACCGGGCTTGTGAGGACTTGTAACTGGGGTTGAGAGGACTTCTATCTACAATGTTATTTGAAACATGTACAAGAAGGTGTTCCCTTAGGATTCATCCTTTTTTTTTAGGTTATATTTTTTGAGTGGTTTGATTTTTGGTGATATTTTTTGGAGACAATCCAGATTTAAACCTAATTCTCTGAAATTGAACATTAGTAATGCTTGTTTAAAATAATTGAGAATTAGTGTTAGTTTACTATTGACAATAGATTTCTTACAAAACTGCCCTTAAAAGACTTCTTAACCTAGAGTTAAAGGATTTGACGAAATTTGATTTGTAAGTCCTTTGAGAATATTTTCGGAAGGAAACTGTTGGAAATAGTATAATGATGCTTATTATTAATTATTTTAAAAAGGCATCACCAATTTCTAATTATTTAAAATTAGATGACTGAATCTAGATTATTTTTAAAAGTACATCAAAAATCAATTTCCGTAAGCCACAACGTACTTTAAAGCTAAGAAAACTAACTTGTAAAAAAAATTGTAGATATTTTTGTGTAGTAGGCACATTAAACGGTTCTGTACTTCACACAATTATGTGTGTGCAGATTGTGTCGTGTGCCCCTTGCCTCTTGAATTGTAAATATAATTTTCTTAAATGTTTCAAGGCCACATGGCACGATCTTGGGGGTATAGCAATAAATAAGTTCAGTTTTGGTGATCGGTCGACGAACGCGGCTCAAACAAACGGAGCCGGCTAAAAACAGAGCCGAACGAAGGGCTTTAAAGTAGTGGGACCGGGCGGGTCCGCAGGCGCTCCCAAGAGGAATCCGAAGAGGAATTCCTCGTTGAGGAAATCGGTCGGCATGAGAGAGAAGTCGAATGTGAGAAGCGAGAGAGATCAACCACGGAGAAAATTCGTAGGATAACTCCCAAGAGTACAGTATTTCAGAGAGAACTCAGAAATGAGAGAATGACTGAGAGAGAAAATAAAAACAAAAATTATCAAGAGAACTGGAGAGATCGAGCATTGGAGCGACTGAGAGTTGAATTCATCAGAGAAGGGATCGACCAACAATCAGAAAAATTTCAAGCCAGAAAGAGAAGGTAACTAGGAAAGAAGAGACACAAAACTGGGAAAAGGAGATTATCATAACCTTGGAAAGAGATTTCGATTGAGAAAATCTATAAGTCTTGGGTTTTCTCTTACAGGGGAGGAAGAGAGATTGAGAGAAAGAAGAAGCCGAACCAAAGAAAGTTTCTAGATCTGATTAAGGTTGCCGGAGCTTGACTGGATGTAGATTTGGATGCGAAGGACAGTAACCGGAGGCTGCAAGGATTGCAAAAAGTCCAGAAGGATCAATAGTCGGTTAAGGTTTTGCACCTCAAAGAAATCGATTGAGAACTTGATGTGATTTGGGATTGGAGCTTCTAGGTAAGGATGTTCACCCGTGGCTGGAACAGGTTTGCAGGCGTCGGAGGTTGGCTGGGACGGCGTCGAAGCCTGTTGATTCCGTCGGAGATGTAATAGAGGTCATAAATTCGCAGCCATTGGATACTTCTTTTTTTTTGGTGGACAAAAGAGTAATTTTTATTATGAACGCAACTGAGGTACATGTCTTACATCATCAAATAGACAAGAAGTCAAAAAGGCTGGAGGTTTGTCTATCCATACACAGGAGAAATTGTCTATGGCGAAATTTGCCAATAAATCAGCGGCTTTGTTCCCTTCCCTTAGAGTGTGATTGACCTCAACCTGCTGGAAATTAGGCCACAGAGAATAGATCGAATCCAAAGTAGCAGCTATGCGCCAAGGAGGGGAAGGAGATCGATTATGAAGTAGATGAACCAGAACCTTTGAATCTCCTTCGAGAACAATGTTATTGTAAGACCTAGATGATGCCAATCTTAAGGCCTCCAACGCCGCAATACTCTCCGCCTGTAAAGCATTGTTGGCATTACAAGTCACTGCTACAGCAGCTAAAAATCGGCCACAACAGTCTCTGGCAATCACACCAATACCTGCAGCTCCAGTAGACTGGCGCCAGGCGCCGTCAAAATTCAATTTAATTTGTGATTCCCTTGGTGATAACCAGGAGATCATTGTGCATTCCCTCTTATCATGAGTTGGCAAGTGCATCTGATTCTTTAGCTCCATCTCATCCCTTAGCCTCCAAAACTGTGATATAACCTGAGAAGGATTAGGTTGAACTTTATCAAACAGTACCTTGTTTCGGTGATTCCATAACACCCATCCAAACATAGCTATGAGAGATAAGAAGTCATCAAAATGAAAGTTATGCACAGTTGGTATAGTTTGACTTAAATCATGTAACCACTGTCTAATTGAACTTTGTGATCCAAACGATTGAGTCGCTCCCCCAATACATTGTAGCCATGCAGCTCTTGAAAACGGGCATGTAAGCCATATGTGCTCAACTGTTTCTACCATATCTTTACACAGAGGACAAAACGGATCTCCTTTTTGAGTTCGGCTTGAAACCAAACTTGCTGTTGGAATTCCGTTTTGTAAGGATTTCCAAAGGAATAAGCGGCATCGAGCTGGAGCATCCACATGCCAGATCCTTAGCCATAATTTGTCTGAAGAATCCAGTAAATTCTCCATAAGCATCCGGTAAGCCGATGCAACTGTGAAGTTGCCATGCGTTGTGTATCTCCACACCTGTTTATCTTCACATAGTAAAGGAGACACAGGCGTTGCAAGGATTGCATTCACAATATTTGTCGGCCATAGCCTGGTAATTAAGTCCTCATTCCATGTGTTTGTTTCATGACAAAGTAGATGACATACCCGATTAATCATGTCTCCTTGATGTGAAGCCATTGGTGGGAGGAGATCCGACTGACCTTGTAACCAAGCATCTCTGAATAAATGAATCTTTGAGCCATCTGCCACTATCCATGTAAGGCCTTTTTTTAAGTAATCTTTTAAAGACTGTAATTGTTTCCAGACAAAAGACTGACCTTGTTTAACCTTGGCCTCCAAGAAAGAAGAGTTTGGGAAGTACAAATTTTTCATTGTCTGGATCCAAAGGCCTGATTGCTTGGTTTGTAATTGCCAAGCAGATTTAAGGAGGAGAGCTTTATTCATCAGTTCAGGTCTTCTTATATTCAATCCTCCATTACGCCACGGTAAAGTGACTTTGTTCCAGCAAACTAGCGGCATTGCATTGCCATCTCTTCCCTTTCTCCAGAAGAACTGACGAGCTAGTTGATCAATTCTGCTCAGAATCGATTTGGGCAGAAGGAAACATGACATAAAATAGTTCGGTAAAGCACTAAGAACAGATTGTATTAAAGTAGTTCGACCCATTTGTGACAATAAGAGAGACCTCCACCCTGCTAATCTCTGAGTTACCCTTTCCATTAGGTCCTGACAATCTTTAGCCGACGGTCGCCTGTGGAGTATAGGTAGGCCCAAATATTTGTCACACTTAGATGAAGATGGAATATTGAACATGTGTCGAACTTTCTGTCTATAAAATTTAGAAGTACTCTTGCTGAAGCTAATGGCCGACTTCTGCAGATTCAACTCCTGTCCTGACTCTGCACAGAATTTGTGTAAGAGTCTGAGAAGACAATGAGTTTCACTCTCATTGGTATGCCCATAGATGATAACATCATCGGCAAACATTAAGTGTGAGAGAAAAGGCCCATTGCGTGTCAGTTTTATACCATGGAACCTACGGTCAGTCTCAGCTCTTTGTATAGCAAGACTTAGGACCTGCTGACTTAAAATAAAAAGATAAGGAGACAAAGGGTCTCCTTGCCTTAAACCCCTTTTGGCTTGGACATTCCCGACCGGGTTACCATTTAGAAGGATGCTAAAGGAGACAGTTGAAACACATGTCATGATAACATGGAGGGAGTGATCTCTGAAACCATAGGCTTTAAGGACAGCACGAAGAAAGTCCCAATCCACTTTGTCATAGGCCTTGGAAAAATCTAATTTTAGAGCATATAAACCATGGCACTTTCGGCTTTGATGAGAAGCACCTGACCCATGTCTCCTTTTTTTCTTCTTGGACTTATGAAAGAAATGACTTACCTCATGATGTATTAATATGTTGTCTGTGATGCTACGACCAGGTACAAAGGCTGCTTGAGCTGGTGAAATGAGGTCTTTTAACAAAGGCCTTAACCGATTTGCAATGAGCTTAGATATGATCTTATATATCACATTGCAAAGGCTAATAGGCCTATAGTGTGACAAGGTTCTAGGATGTGTTACCTTGGGAATCAAAGTGATATAAGTGTGATTGATCTGGGCTGGCATCTCTCCCTTGATAAAGAAATCTTGTACAGTGGTAACCACTTCCTTGCCAATAATTTCCCAACATTGTTGATAAAACACAGCCGGATAACCATCCGGCCCCGGTGCTTTGTAAGCTCCCATTGATTTAATAACCCCCCAAATTTCTTCTTCAGTAGGAACCCTGGAAATTAAGGAGTTTTGTACCTGATTGACTTGCTGTGGTATAAGGTTCGGCAGTTCCAAGTCAGTCCATCGGTGTTGTGCCCTGAAAAGAGATTGAAAGTGGGTTATAACATGAGACTCCAATTGTTTTTGATCACTCACTTCAACATTTGAAATCATCAAAGAATAGATGTAATTTTTCTGTCTACGCAGTATTGTTGACTTATGAAAAAAGCTTGTATTTAAGTCCCCCCCATTTTAACCAATTAATTCTGGACTTCTGGAACCACAAAATCTCTTGTTGCCTCAAGAGTTTTTGATAAATCTGCTGTAGCTTTTTTTCTTGCTGAAAGAGAGAATCATCTGCCATCAATGAGGCTGCTTCCTGGATCTCTTGAAGATTAGCTTGTACTTGTGACAATTTATTATGAATGTTACCCACCGTCCTTCTGTTCCACTGTTTGAGATCAAAGCCAAGCTTCTTCAATCTTAAAATGAGTGGCATAGAAGCAGATTGTCTTTTCCAAGTATCAGCTATAAACGGAAGGCATGAATCTTCCTGGAACCAGAGTGCTTCAAATCTGAAGGGCCGACATTTAGTCTTCTGAGTGGGAAGCAATTCTAATAGCATGGGACAGTGGTCTGATCCCTGTATAACCTGAGAAAAGAGAGATGGTGAGGGAAATAAATCAAAAAATTCAGGTGAAACAAAACCTCTGTCTATCTTTTCTGATATGCGTCGAAGACCCGATTGACCATTCGTCCATGTAAACTGTGGGCCTTTAATGGGGAGCTCGCAGAGGTTACAATTATCGATAAAGGAGGCAAAAGCATGAGATTGCCGAAGATTCAGAGGGTTTCCACCTCTCTTATCTGCTGATCTTAGCATTGCGTTAAAATCACCAATGAGTAACCAAGGGATAGTATAATGCCGCTGTATGGATTCAATAAGCTTCCATTGTTGTAATTGAACCTCCATCTTAGAATCTGCATGGATGAATATTATGTAGCATGATTTTCCACGAAAATTAATATGCATTTCAAGTAGCCAAGATGTGGAAAAGAGCAGTGAGAGAGATACAGCCTTAGTCCAAAAAATTAGAAAGCCATCCCTTCGGCCATCTGGAGACTTATTTATTTTGTTTTAGTAACAAATATAACCCATATCTTGCTTTGTGGGGCCCATTTGTAGTTAATGGGTTGGATTTGTAAGATACTTATCTGAACCCATATTTCATAAACGGGTCGAACCATCAATTTGTTTAATCAGGGCTTATTTGTTTGGTTAAGCCCTGGCCTTGAATTTGATCTCATTTATCAAAGTCAATTATTTGACTTGGTCAACTTTTTGACTTGATGACACCAAAATTTTAGTGTCTACAATCATTTCACCTTGTTTCTGGCGTTAAGATCGTTTTCAAATTGACAGAGCTATTGATTCGAATTTGATCTGTTTTTCCACGAGAATGACGGCTAATTCATCGTCTGGACAAGATCCTAGTGGTTCTGCTTCGAAGTTTGTAGAGATCGATCTTACTGGTACATATGCGCGGGTGGGTATAACTTCTTATGCTATCTCTTGCTTTCTCTACAGTTCTGAGTAATTGATCTCGTGCTGGACATTTGATCAATATAATTTTGTTTGTCCCTCGATTATGATATTGTGGTGGCTAGTGCTATTTCCAGTCGGTCTTTTCTTTGATCTTTGGATTAAAGTTTTCGTTCTGATATTGCTATTGCTATTGCTTTACAGTACACAGAGGTATTAGGAAAAGGAGCATTCAAAACAGTGTATCCTTCTTTTCCTTGTTATTGAAATTTCTATGCCTTCCAATTAACAAGAGTTTTTCTATTTTTTCCTTAAATTTTATGGTTTCGCACATGATAGAATCAAAAGTAGAGAGGATTCACGTGAACCATGTTAACATTAAGGGAACCACTAATGGAGTCAGGATCAAGACATGGCAGGTATGCATATATTTCGTCATCTATTAAGGAGGCAAAATTGCAATGTCTATAAATTAGCTTTATCGCACCAAATGAACTGATATTCTTATGGTATTTCCTTAGGTGGGAACAGGCTTTGTTCAAGATGTTTCATTTGAGAATGTGAACTTCACCTCTGTAGAGAATCCGATAACTATTAATCAGAATTACTGTGATGTAAGGTGAATGCAAAGAATTGGTCATTTGTTTTTATTATTTAGAGGCAGAATCAGGACGGATTAAATGCACTTTTGGTCCATTGTTTCTGCCAACCAGCGTTCATGTAAGCAATGTGAAATATATCGGACTACAGGGAACATAAATCGAGCATTCCTGTGGCAATAAATCTAAACTACAGCAGAACTGTGGCTTGCACTGGACCCCTATTAGAATCCATCAAGTTAACAACTATAATAACGTTCATGGGACTCTTTTATTATTAGGAAAGATAACCTTGATTTGTATCAATTTAAGCTATCTGCACACTAAAAACTTTTGGTTTTTATAGGCCACCAAATGATTTATGATTGAAATAGCCCAAAAGAAAGTGTGGAGTTTGTTGGAGAGAGCTTGCTTGACAAAGTCGAAGCAGGAGAGCCTCTGAAGAATTTTACTTGACAGGGGTTGGTGGGACAAGGGGCAAACGACAAGGGCAGAGGAAGGTGGCACGGGTCAAAAGGCAGGGGCTAGGATAGGTGGGGCAGGGGCTGAACACGGGCTAGGGATTGCTAATAAAATTTTTTTTGGGAAAGGTGAGGTTTTAGCGGCGATCAAAAACCACCACTAAAAGACCATAAGACCTCTGCTAAAAGTATTTAGTGACGGTACATTTAGGGACGGGCCTACTGGCGGACCGGTGACATTTAGCTGCAGTCTTTTTTTGTTGTTACACGATCAAGGCCTCGTTCATGTCAAGGCCTAAGCTAGAGGGGCTAGGTTCAGCCTAAAGATGACAATATGCGGCTCGGGAGTTCAGACAAACCCTAACCCACCCTAATAAGGGTTTAGCTAGAATGAAATCGCAGACCCTGCAGCATCTGTGAAATGTCAGTTTTAGTGCATATTTAACTACGGTAGACAATTTCAACCCGGTTTAGCCCATACCAAACACGCTCCTAAATCTATGGGTTAGTAACAAGATGAGTCGGTTGAAACAGCTACTATGAGGTACTAAAATACTAAGATATTATAGATGGTTTCTTAATTAACTGAAGTGTAATCAATACAAAAGAAACAAAATAAACAAAAACATTTAAATGACTGAATGCAGGCTTCGGCCTTTTACCAAAAAAAATATTAAAGCCCCCGGATAGAGGACCTCATCCCGTACAATGTGAGTGGGGTCCACCATACATTTTTGAGGGCCCATCATTCATTTGGGGGGCCTACACCGTTCATGTGAGGGACTGTTGTTGTACAGACGATGCCTGTTGCGGGGTATATGATTCATCGAGCATATCCAACTCCCACTCCTCGGTTACATTGATATGATCACTGAAGGCCTGCAGCAACGTAGAAAAAGCATAATATGACATGTATCGGGTGACGACATTGTCAAAGGAGTCTGGAAACCAGAACAGAACGAAGATTATCATGGTATTGACGAGGAAGCTGAAAGCCACATCGAGAACAAAATTGGCGAGCCAGGTAAGCTTGGCGACCACCAAGTACACGCTTGCGACGAATGCTAGTGACATCATGGTAAGAGCTATTGCCAACAGAGGCCCTGCCAATTTTAGGATAAAAAGCACCGAATCGACATCACCTACTTGTGCCCAGATAAGGGCAATTATTGCAGCAATTGAGCTATACATAGCAATGGTGTCACAGGTCACAAATACATGGAACATTCTTTTCTTTAGCATGGTTGCCATGCCTTGATCTGGTTCTGTGTCATTGAGGCCGCCTGGCGTTGTGAAACCAGCTGCGAAGGTTACCGTAGCAACCAGGGTTCCCACTAGTATAAGTGTGTTGACCATATCTTTGTAAGTTTCTTCAGTTTTGGGTTTGAAGCCTTCGTTAATTACTAAACGTCCGCGCCAACTCCTAGACCGTGGAGCTCTGGAAATTTTCAGGGCAAGCCGTGTTAGCCGCTGCATGCATGATTAGAAACAGAATAGTTAGGACCTGATCGACAACCAATGGCGATAATAGACACAATCCCAAAAGCTTTTTCCTCCCATATTAACATACCTTGCGAAGTGGGGCCATGGCTTCCATGTATTCATCAGCATAGTCACGAGCTGTATGTCCACCCGCGTCCTGGAGTTTCATGTCTACTCTTTTGTCCCATGTGAGAGTAAACACAATCTCTGGCCGGGAATGCAAGGTGGCTAAGTGAAAAGCTGTGTGTCCTTGAGTATTCCTCTCGTTTATTAGCTTCTCAAGCTCCTGTGTTCTCAGTATATAAGTCACAACATTTTCCTTACCACTCATAGCGGCATTATGAAGAATATTGTTACCCTTTTTATCGAGTAGTTCCTTTGAATCTGGGCAACGCCCAAGTAGCTCTTTAATTATGTCGATGTGGCCTTTACGAGATGCAAGATGAATTGGGAAGATGCCATTTTCGTCACTTTGATAAGCACCAGCAGGATATTTCTCTATCAAGTAATGAAACCCTTCAAAATAACCAAAAAATACCGCAAGGTGAAGAGGGTTTCTTCCATCTTTATCTCTAAAACGACTGAACTCTGGTTCCAATCTAATTAATTCCTCTAACACGGCTGCCATGCATTTTAAAACAAGAATCAGAGATAGGGGATGAAGTATGGAAGAAGTCACAGACTCACAGTTGCCCAATTTACTGCAACTTTATAAATAAGCTAAGATTAAGTGAAGGTTTTAATCATAATTAAAAATCAGAGAAACTTTTACAAATTTGAAAATGAGTTATTACTGCCATAATTTTTACTTGGACCAAGTTGCCCCTTTACCATTTAAGGATCACATTATATTTGTCCTGTAGGATCAATAGGCAATTTGGTCCCCCAAAAAAATTGTAACAGTAAACAAAGTCACTAGTTTTTAATTTTTTTTTAAAAAAAAAATCCCCCAATTTTTATTTACTAGAAAATAAAATGAAATATCACAAAAACGTAATTTCGCTAGAATCGAATGCAAATATGAGGATAGAAGTCGGCAGCACAGGGGTGTGATTACTTACGTACCCATATTCCTCGCTTTAATGGCAGCTTTGACAGGGGACTCGCCTTTACGCAGCCATTCACGTCCGTTATCCTCAACAACGGTGCTTTCTGAAATTTTCCTGATAAGATCCAGAAACCCCATTTCAGCTGCCAAATACAAAGGAGACCTTTCCTCGTTATCAAGATTTTCGCACCACAATGCCGGATCAGCTTCGATCAACAGCTTAGCCACTTGTTCGTGACCGCTCTTCAAGGCTTCGTGTAGGGCGGTGCCTCCACTGCCATTCTTAGTCCTCAATAGATCGCTGAATGTTCTCAGGCAACTGAGAAGCGAAGCAACGATGGATGAGTGGCCACCCCTTGCAGCAACATGTAATGGCGTGTCATGCATGGAGTTCCTTTGCTTGAGAAGAGATGGACAGTATCGAACGACGAGCTCGACAATCCGGTCATGTCCTTGGCTTGCCACGATGTGAAGGACCGTGTTCCCTTGGGGAGTTTTGCTGATCATAAGGAGATCAAGTAGATCTCTGTCAGTGGGTATTCTCGTGAAGAAATCGATGTCGCCTGTTGCTGCGGCCCTGTAAAGTTGGGGATCCATGGATGATATAATTTTCTTCACCCTCCTCCTTATTTCCTCCTGTGCGTAAAGTTCTTGTGCACTAATAAACCTGTCCAAACTGATGAAGCTTGCTAAAGAGGCAATACTAGCATCCCCACATCAAGCCGATGAAAATTCATGTCAAGAGGTTCCAGGGACAAGATACACATGGAGCGAGACCAAAATTACAGAGACGAAATGGAAAGACGAGATTTTATTGGAGCTTTCTTCTTGTTCTCCATCAATCCCTCTTCCGTATATAAAAGCACTCTCTCTTTGTCCTTTTCCTCTTATCTCTTACAAGTCTAAGCTTCACTGAAATGGTGTCTTCAACGCGGTGAATATTCAGGAAATATGGATGTTAGTGGGTGCCTCGAGATCCGCGGTTTCTGTATCTTCGATTCTTCTGTTTTCCTGCTTCTCAAAGTCGTACGTGTCCTTTTTAATGTAATGATGATGTGACAACGCAGGAGGGGGAAGCCGACAATGGCGACGACGAATGGTGGTGGTGGTTGCGTTCACTCACGTCGGAGCAGCAGCAGCAGTGGTGGCAGGCCTTCCTGGCTTCGGGCCACCCTGGCAGGTATGAAATAATGAATGATTTTCAGTGTTATGGTCCAAACCGAACCATCCTTTCATTATCCAAAAAAAAAACCGAACCATCCTTTATTTGGGGTCTGACTTAAAATGTGTGTATATATGTATAAACAGTTCGGTTTAACATTATAACTAAAATGGAATCGAATTGAACTGGTTGCATATGGTGTCAAATTGAAACCGACGAAGGACAACTCAAAACAAACCCTAAGGTTCGGTTCGGTTCGGTTTGGTTAACATGTTTCAAGTGAACTGTTGCTATGTGTCGAAGTCCAGAAGAAAGTTCCAACACATATATAATATTTTAACTTATATAAGCCTCAAGGCCCTCAATAGTATATTTGTATTAGGTTCTGTTCCATTTTTTGGAATAATTTTATATTTTGTAGAATGAAAAAGTACTAGGTTTAGAAGACCCTTATGTCACACGGAAAATTTCTTTGAAGGTTTGGTTCGTCTTTTGAAATTGGTTTTAATTGATTTTTTTTTTTAAATAATTCAGATTCAATCGTATAATTCAATTGTATAATTCTCGGTGACGGTAAATGCAGACCAGTATCTTTTTTTTGGTAACCCAGACCGGTATCATTTATTCAATCGTACAATTCTTGGTGACGGTAAATGCAAACCATACAATTCTTTTTTGGGGAAATTTAATTTTTAGTGGTACTTTATCAAATTATTTAAGATTTAGTCGGCAAACTTTTGAGTTTTAACTTTTAATACACTTTTATCAAACTATTTAATTTTTAGTGTTATTTCACTGTTACGAATAAATTCTTCCAAAAATGCCCTTACGTTACTTATCCAAATGACTTGTATAAGTCACTTTATTGATTTGTACAAGTTAATTTTTGACTTGTACAAGTCATTTTATTACTTGTACAAGTCAAAAATGACTTGTACAAGTCAATTTATTGCTTGTACAAGTCTCGAAAATAAACTGTATAAGGGTATTTTTGGAAAAATTTATTCGAAACAGTGAAATGACACTAAAAATTAAATAGTTTGATAAAAGTGTATTAAAAGTTAAAACTCAAAAGTTTGCCGACTAAATCTTAAATAATTTGATAAAGCACCACTAAAAATTAAATTTCCCTTCTTTTTTGGTAATAAAACCATAGAATTCTTGGTGACGGTAACTGCAGACCAATGTCATTTATTCAATCGTACAATTCTTGGTGATGGTGAATTCACACCATACTTTTGGTAATAAATTCAGACCAAACTTGGTGACGATAAATGCAGACCAGTGTCATTTATTCAATTGTACAATTCTTGATGACGGTAAGACCAGTGTCATTTCACTGTGCATGATGAACAGGAAAGTGATACCGATTTTTAATTATTTTAAATCAAATATTTTAAAAAAGTATAACAACCAAATCTGAACTATTTAAAAAAATATCATTTAAAACCAATTTTTATAAATCGAATTGTGGGCCCAGGCGCATAAGGGACGACTTTCATCTTTCTCATACTTGTAGTGATCCTGCAGCAGGATTCTAATAGCATTAAGGAGTTTAAGAGCACCACGATTAAAAGGAATTCGCTGGTGTCAGTTGCTTGGAAACCACCTTCGCATGATATTGTTAAAATCAATTTTGATGACACTTTTAGGAAATCTACTGGACAAGCTAGCATTGGCGTTGTGATTAGGAACTCCCAAGGAAAAATTTTGGGCGCAGAGGCATCTATTTGTCATGCTTCGTCAACAGTTATTGCAGAAGCATATGTACTGGTAGAAGGTTTAAAACTGGCTCTCCATTTGGGATTAACTCAAATTGAACTAGAAAACGATTCCTTGGTGGTGATAAAGCTTCTGTCCAATCCTCATTCAGATCCTCCATGACAAATCCTTTCTCTAATATTAAAAGCTCGAAGACTTGCAGATCGAAAGAAAATTAACTTTTCTCCTATGTATCATGATCTATGCTTTGGATAAATACTCGTGTCTCTGGTTATCCAAATGTCCTTCCTTTCTTTCAAAATGTTCTTTTTGGGGATGTTAGTGGACAGATGTATGTAAGAAACACTCGTCAATAGTTTAATAAATTTTTGTTCCACTACCCAAAAAAAAGTCGCTACCTGCAGTAGTCGAGCCAACCAGACAAAGTTGTCCCCGCACGCTGAAGACCGCTAAAGGCTCACCAGTCACCCCGAGTCACCCCCTCCGGGTTAATATCAAACCAGGGAAGGCACGCGACATGCACGTTGCAATTTTAGAAATTATAACTTTATGTTATTTAAAAATTCAAGTAACTTAAAAGATAAATGTTAAAAGATACATGTTGAATGAAAATAAGGAGCTACACGGAGAAACGTGACCTAATTGAAACATAAGGTAATATAGAAGGTGATACAGGAGTTATCTGGATTCAAGTTACAAGTTAGGTATGCGGTGAAAGTTATGTGTACGTAAACGCTATCTGCAACTAATTTTGATTAATACGTAAATAAGAAGAAAAGTCGAGTGTTCGAAGTAGGAAATGTCACCCACAGTCCCCCTTCCCTAAGACCAAAATAATAATAATAAAAGAAATATCATACCCATATTTTAATAAAATGCATCCTTAGATCAATGGGTGAGAGCAGCCCTTTCAGTCATTGTGTGGGTGTAGTGGGGGTTGATGAGCAGAGGAATGAAGTTATCTTTCTCATTTTCCTTTTGGCTTCAGAAACAGTAATTCTTTTTAGGGAAAATTACCATACACCCTTACTTTTAAAAATTATTTCCACAAAACACTATCGTAATTACTAAATACCTACTTTACACTGTTTTTCAGAGAAAAAAGACGTGATGCCCCACTTCAAATATAAAAAGGTTTAAAATACCCATTTCACCCCTTAATATACGGTTTTATATTTAAATTTTGGTTTGTATGAACCGCCCATAAGTGAACCTATGGGTTCATTTTAAAAACCTAGGCCATCTTCGTCTCCTTTCCAACCCTTTACATCCTTGACCTAACAATTTTACCGTGACTGCCGCCGGAGTCATTTCGCCGTCGATGTTAAGGAACGGAAGCTCTCGTCTTCTTCTTCTTTCTTTACCTCCGCCGACGACGTGAGTCTGTAGGGAGGAGCTTCATTAGTTGTTAAGAAACAGCCATGGCGATGAGCTTAGCATTCGCGTAACAAGACAAATATATCCATAAAATATCCCATTAAATGCACAGATAAACAAGTTCCAGATTCGCAGAAATTCTTCCAGAATCGGAGTAGTTGTGGATTCATTGTTATCTTCTGCTAAGTTGTTCGTATACGTGGAACATCATCTGCTTGTGTAGACGCTTCTATCCGGACTGGGCACGAATTCGACAGAACTCAGTTTGACTTTCGTGCGCAAGCAAGGAAAAGGAGAACCATCACCAGTGCGTTACTAGACTAGATGTTGCAATGTTCAATGCTATTTTGCGTGAATCGGCAAATGAGATCCCAACTGATCCTGTGTCGGATCCAATTGTTGATTCCAAGGTTCTGCCCATACCGGCTGGCCAGTTGAGCTTCGGATCTGGCGCACAACTGAAAAATTCTGTACATATCAGACTCATTTCTTCTCTTTTGTTTGCAAGATTTATTTGGACAATGTATTATTCCTCCGTATGATGATTCTTTTTTCATTATAGTTATTTTTCATATTTTTGCAGGTTGGCAGTTGGTCGAGATGGCTTACAGATCTTCTTGGTATGGATGCTGATGATCCCATGAAAGGTCAAGATAACGGTGAGGATGATGAAAGATGGAGCAGGAATCCAGAACCCAAATCGTTCCCTCTACTTGATACCTTGAGTGATCTTTTGATGCTCCCAAAAGACATGCTTATAGACCGATCCATAAGAAAAGAGGTTAATGTTGCAGGTTTTACATGCTTGTTTTCAAAAAAAATTTGAATAATATTGTCTTTCTTAGCTATTTTATTTTACTGTTCTCGTTCTAACGGGTCTGCCCATTAATTGGTATGTCTTTGATTAAACGGATACTTTGCAATTTTACCCCTGATGAATTCTGCCCAGATCCTGTTCCCGGAGCCGTGTTAGAGGCCCTAAATGCTGAGGTACTATTTTGCTTCTCCTCCTCAATTTTGTCCATTTGCAGGAGTCCATGCTTTCTATAAAATATTCTCAGATCAATTTACAGTGTGCTTAATTATCTAGCATCAACACAATGCAATTACATGAAACTATTCCTCTTGACACCAGAAGAAACAACTGGCAAATTAATTGTCAGAAAAAAAAATTGTAAACTATGTTTAATTGCAAGTTATAATAATCTTTATAAAGCTTAGGTGGGATTTAACATTCCTGAATTTCTTCTGTTTTTATTTCTTCTTCTACAAAACAACATTATCTCATAGCATTTGATAACAAGTAACTGCTTAATTATTGAATAAAGATTATCCAGGAGAGATATCAACATTGGTTGATGTATATCTGATCGTGCAATTTAAAAGTCTAGTTTTCTTGTTCTATTTTTTGTTTGGAAAAATCTGATTTTCAGTTTTTTATTTCCTTTTTCATGCGCAGTTTGACTTTCGTGCGCAAGCAAAGAAAAGGAGAACCATCACCGTTTGTTTCTATTTTTTATTTGAAGATGTTACTTTTTCTCTTTTGCTTTAAAAAATCTGTTCTTTTTGGTATTTTTCAGAGATTTGAGCTAAAGGGTTCTGCTTTGAAAGGCATTCCGGTTTGCTGTGCCTTCTTGGTGGGTACGTCGAGTTCACTCCCTTGGATTCTGATTGCTTCTTCTTCTTCTTTTTTGAAATTGTTTTTTCGAAATCCAAGATCGTAATCCCTTTTTTTCACCTTTTTATTGCAGATATTGGTACGATTTTTTAAAATTTTCTCCCACTCTGTACTCATTAGTTCTCTGTATGCAACATGGCATGATCCCGGTGACCTTCGCCTCTTTCAATTCTGCAAAATGGGGAGAGCCACCAGGTGGTTAATGGGGCTGTTGGAGATGAAGAAAGACAAGGAAATCAGAGACAATTTGAGCTCCAGTGACTGAAAAGAGAAGAAAAGGTGGAGCTTTGGCAAGTCATCGAGGGATTCTGTCGGTGTTAAACAGATCCCGGTGACCTTCTCAGCGAATATACCTTCTGTGGATGGTATATCATATCAGTGGGTTGCATTTCCTGAGGATTTCCCTTGGGATTTTTCTATTTAATCTTAAAAGTTTCACTGAACTCATGGCTTCATACCTTCTGTGGAGGGTATATCACATCAGTGGGTTGCATTTCCTGAGGATTTCCCTTGGGATTTTTCTATTTAATCTTAAAAGTTTCACTGAACTCATGGCTTCATACTGCCCAGGAAGACTCGCTCAAAATGGGGTTTGCCTATATCATATCAGTGGTTTCTCTGTTTGATGAATACACAAACTTCTAATCAACTATTTTATGGTGTTGATATCATATCTTTCTTAGAAGTGGGTGTAATAAAAAATTAAAGAGAAAATCCTCAAATTCCAATAAAATCGATACTACTTTTTAAAAAGAAAAATTAAAAATCGATTTTGGTGTTGTTATACTTTTTCAATGCTTGATCGTGCTCAATAGTCAATACTATGAGGCTTACGAGTCATTGGGCTTACAAGTCATTGATGGTGCTGTACTTTTTCAATGATTGATGTGTTAGTCAGACTACACATCAAAAAGACAAATAAATCGGACAACCTCCGCTCCATGTTTAAAAAGCACAATATTGTTTCTTGTTTCTCACGAATCATTGGGAATGCAAAACTATTGATCACTATAAAGCTTACAAGTCTTTGCGAATGCAAAAACTGTTGATCACGATAAAAACGAACAATCCGTGAATATGGAATGTGATTAATTGATAAGGAACAATCTGTGAAAATACGAGTATGATTAATTGAGGAAACAGGGAGATAAAAGAATAATGATCGAAAGAAGATGAGAGCCTACATGATGTTCCTAAACGTTGGCGGCGAACTCTCCGCGGCGAAATGACTCCGGCAACAATCTTGGTATATACGTTAATTAGGTTAAAGAGTAGAAAAGGGGGTGAAGATCGGTTTTTTTTTTAAATGAACCGGTTGGTTCATTTGTGGTTGGTTTATACGAGCCAAAATTTAAAATATAAAACCATATATCAAGGGGTGAAATGGGCATTTTAAGCCTTCTTACATTGGAAATGGGGCATTTTGTCCTTTTTTCTAAAAAAACAGTGTGAAATAGGTATTTAGTAAGTAGGATAGTGTTTTGTGGAAATAAGTTAAAAAATAAGGGTGTTTGGTAATTTTCCCTTCTTTTTATGCTTCTACTAACATTTGCAAAAAAATACAAATCCTTTCAAAAGCACCAAGCAAAAAACATTGGGCGGTGACTCCAGGCCATCTTATAGTTAAGAACCTTGTCTAATTTTACCAGTGGACAGAAAATCATTGTGTACATTGATATGTATTTTACAGAGACAGATAAAGCTTTATTAGTACAGTTAAACTACCACAATCATCTCTTTGTCAATGAACTCATGCACCATCAGAGGGAAAGGAAGAAAAAAAAAAGGAAAACAAAACATGGCTACTAATTAAAGTCCAATTACCCCATTAGTCTTCATAATTCCAAATATGTGAAGTTTTATGTTGCCAAAATCTTGAAGAACTCTCAGCAAGAAAAGAAGTACTTTCAGATCATAAGGAAGGTATCCTATTTTGAAGCAGGATGAAAATCCTGGGTCTGTCAGAGATTTCGATGATCTATTAAATTAGACACAGTAAAAAGATATAAAAAAAAGGGCATACAAAATGGCTTGCCTCGCTAAATCCTCTAAGCAGATGTGCAAGGCACGTCTTCAGCAGTAGTAATGGGTTCAACGGGTGATTGGGGAGGTTTTCTCACTATGCAAGCCTTGGGCGGTCTATTGGGATGAACTCGAGTAACTGTCTCTGGAGGAATACTGAACTGCATTGCAAAGGCACAAAGAAAAAAAAACGAACTCTAATTATCAGAGGCAGATAGTAACCATTTAAGACAGAGATTAAAAACACTTCAAAAATTCACACCAAAGCCTCAAGAATATTTGCGGAACCAATAGGAAATTTCTATAACATCTAAGATGCAAGATATAAAATATCATAGATGGTTCCTAAACTGAAGCTTTACTAATTCAAAAGAGAAAAAAAGAACACAAAAAAAAAAACATACTAAAGCTCCTTTTTGCTGCCCTGGAGTGCAGACGTTTCCCAAAACAAGAAGACTGATGTCACGACTCATGAGATCCATGATGGAAAACATTTTTGCTGAAGAATCTACAAGATACAAAAAAGGGTAATATCCAATTTATCCTGTTCGCTAGTAACCACACGACCAACACACCCCACCACCACCACCCCACACCCCCAACAGCAACATGCATTGTTTCATTAAATGTTATTTCTCCTTTTAAAGAGATGATGAAGAAGACTGGACAGTCTTCTTATATATGTAATGTAGGTAAATTGGAAGCACGTGTGATCATATTTTAAAGCACTTTTTGCATACCCAACTTTTTACTTAATCATAATTTAAGGACACAATTTTTTTTAAAAGCAGCTTAAGTTCTCCATGCAGAGGATTAACATATTTCTAGATCTACATGATAAAAAGAAATAAGCATGAAAAACAAAATGAAAATTTTGTAATCAACCCGTTCAAGTCAACTGTCTGGATGGACTTATCTATTTCTGCCATATTAAGGAATGGCATGGCTAATCTATACAGCCTATTTGACAGATAACCATCTGGATTGCCTACATATTCAGACTCCATTGCCATGTAGGGCATGTACCCAACATATATTGCACAACCTACATTAAAATCAACGGAATATTTTGATTATATTTTAAATAGAAAATGGTTAGAAAAAGGGACTCTTGGCAAATGAACTTTACACAATGAATAAATAAAGGTGGTGGACATAAAGGCATTCTTTTCAGAAAACGCATTATCTGCCATTTTTCAGAAATGAACCCTTCCAAAAACTTTTCAGTGGACACCACAACTAGAGACAATCCCAAAATATCATGCAAGGGATCATAATGATGATAATCACCAAAGGACGGCTAATCCTTCTATCTTCTTACTAGCATAAAATTATAAGGACATTTCTGTCTACAAACAGGTAATGCATGGGTGAAGGATATGGAGTTTTTGCATGGAAGCAAAACTAAAACAGATGCCTGATACACCAATGGGTTGTCAACTCATTCATGGCTCAGAAGGCCAAATGCATACCATGTGGCAGGAATCCATATTATGCAGATACAAACTATCCCATGTATGTTTCTTTGTGTGCTTGTAAGTGATACGCATCCATATATTTGCATGACATACTTACTAGCACATACAAAAGACATACATATGTGTGCCAACTTTTTCGTTATTATGAGTTTTTGAATGGCTGAAATAGATACAGGAAAACAAACAGCGAATTAGAGGGTGATCACATAATAAGAGAACAATAAGGGGCATGGGGGACAGCAGAGGACAAGTGGAGAAGTTAATTTCTTGTATACAAAAGCTATACAACACCAACAATAATCAAGGCATTCCCAAGGTAGTTGTGCTAATTAGTATGTTTGAATGTCAGAATAAATACTGACCTTGTAACCACAGCCCGCCACACAAGCATGGAAGCATTCCTGTATGCAGAAAGGAATTCATGATAGTGGAGTAGATAAATAAAGGCACAAGACATACAGGTCTACCATTACTTCTGCTCTTTATCCTATTCTTTCCCATCATTGAACAATACAATTTAAGCCCAATAATATTTAAGCATAAGCAAAAAATTTTAACCAGAAACAACCACTAGTATGACACATATATGATATAGTGCCATATATTTTGCTCTCCTTATATTTTCCTTCTGTTTTGATGGCCAAGTAAAAGATTGTATTGAAATAAAGAGAACCATTCTTCGTAAATCGTGATGTATCTAAAAGTAATATTTGGTACATTCAACACAGTATCGGGGGGGTATCCATGTCATTAGAAGGTTAAGTGGGGACTTTCAACAATTACTGGAATAAACCACATGTACGTGATTAGAATTAAAGCCACACTTGACATGACATGAAGAATGATAACAGGGGAGAAAAAATCTAAGAAACCAACATATGACCAAATATGGCTTGATAACGCATTTAAGATCTCAAATCAAAATATTTTACAGACATCAGACCATTTTGTAATGGCTTGCTATTTTTAGAATCCCAACTTCTCCAGAAGTCATCCAAATGTGACCCTGGTGTAATCCAACTTGGTCCCTAAATTTTACCAAAAAAATAAAGGCGTCCATGTTTTAGCAATCAGAGAAAAGTGAAAATAAATTTTGGAGAACACAAGTGCATTATGCTGGTAAAACATATTAAAATCCAAGGCTCTACTAATAATACCCACGTACTTGATTGACTTAAACAGCTGGCATCTTCAAACCATACTATATTATAATTGGGAAAAAAAAAAGGAGATTTGGTAGATGGCCCTCAAGGATATTCATCAATCAAATGTCTGGATCAATGCAACAACAGCTCACCAAGGGAATAGGCCAGTCTGAAATACTTAAAGGAATATAAAGCTACGTATTCAAGGTGATCCATGGAGCTAATTATTGTCACTGTATTACATATCAAAGATGGTGCAAAAAGAGTCAATTCCTAGTCAGCCTTGTTGCTTTCAAAACAATGGCTTCAACCACATATCCTTATCTGCGAACAAGTGGGATGTGATAAACAGAGAACCACAATCAAAGAGAAGTACCACAGAATAATTGTCAGCTCCAGGAGAACGATCAATATAAGCACTCCATTGTTGGTCTTTTAAAACTGGATCCTTATAGCATATCTCATTGCATTCTCCCAAGCCTGATGAAGCAAATGATACAAGTAATGTCAGAACCAACAAAAATAATGGCAGATTATTTGCTAAAAATCAGACCATTAGCTAATTTGAAGGCCTTGGTGCTACTAAATTCAGAAAGAACAAAGAAGCAAGAGAGATATCACAGAGTTTTAGAGAATGCCAAAACAACATTAGATAAAAATGAAGATACAATTGCAAGATACATAATTCCATTTGTTTGCACAGAGTTTCTGGGTTTCTCTAAGAATAATTAACAGTCCATAGACCAAAATCCCAAAATGTAGCTTGTCTAGGTGTATGCTATAAGTTACACCATTAACACCAATTCCTACTGTCTGGAACATATCCAATATACTTCAGTCAAATCCATCGGGTATTCGACTAGACATGAGCTGTCATATATTGAGGTCAAACCATTCACTGTTCCTGTCAGCTCTAGAGCTTTATCAACTGTTAAGCCATAGAAGCATGGTAAAACTTTATGGAAATATTTTACCTGCAAAGGTATTAAACTATGGAGTATGATAAGGCATAATATAGGGCCATTTTGAAACCACATAAGAAAGCAATACTTCCAACGGGAAAGGTACATCATTTACCATCACAAAAAGAAAGCAACAACACAATCAAAATGATGGGTTTTAGATCCATAGATGTAACATAATTCATTGATGGATTTAGATCAAATAGATGTAACATTACTCCTGAGTAATATCAATCCTTGCTTAAAAAAAATACCATAAAGCTATCCTATCATGATATCATCTTGACAGCAATTTATCCACATGATATATCATACATTCAAGGGCAATAGCTCAGTTGGTAAAGCACCTCACTAACACATGCATCAACTAATTCTCTCTTTTTTTCCGAAAGTAACTTCTTATTAACCTCTCAATCAGGGTTGGATTTCATCCTCCACAATCTTTTATACGCAGCAAAAAAATGAAGTTCACAGACACTTTTTATTATCATATCATTAGTTCTTCCAAATGAACAAAAGATCAGGTGTAAAATAGAAATTCCAAATTCTAAACATTACAACATGTGAAGTCATATCAAAGAGTCAAAGGTAGAACCGAGAAGAAAAAATAGATAGATTCTTACATTCCTCCCATGTCTCCCCATCAGAGTCGCAGCCTTTTTTGCAGAAGACTCTCCCTGAAATAACCTAAAAGCATATTAAGATGACAATCCGATTAAGAGCCTCTTATTCAAACACAAACTTAATCTGCCATGAAAAGAATCCCAACATTTTAAACTTATTTTCCAGTCCACAACACTAGCATAAGGGATACTTTTCAACTTCCAACCGGAAATCAAATAAGACCACTAGATCTCTCCGTATACGTGCGAGGCCTTAAGATCCACTTCAAATAATTCTTACACATGACCTTATGGTTGTAAACCGGGAAAATTTTGAATCCATCATGTAATGGACTGACTTCAATACGGTCCCGGGAAAACAACCAATCGTTACCAACTAAAACGACAGCAAAATTTTCGAAATCCAAGCGAAAATATTCAGTTTTCATCAACAAAAGTCCTTCACATATGGACATATCATTGCCCTCCTCCGGCAAAATCGGACATAGACTAAAAGGCATTAAACAGAAATATGATAAACAAATTTATAAGAAATGGAAAATAAAAGAAAATTTTAAGCAATTTCAAATTTCAAAGTTATAGTTGATTAGATTGAAGATCCGAAAAGGCGAAAACACAAGACACATCACACATATTTGTACAAGAAAAACAAAGAAGGAAAGAAGTGGAATCTAAATGGAGCTGAAGCGTGAAGGGAAATGGAGATGGCTTACATGGGATCTGCATGAGAGCTGCGTATTTGCTCGTGCACTGAGTACCACATGGAGATGACCACTGCTGCGGAAACATCTCTTACGACAAGGCTGATCCCGTCGGTGCCTGCGATCTTTCTCCAGATACAGAAGCCCGATGATCTTTCTCCGGATTCAGAAGCCGGAACAAAACCGAAACACCAGGAGGTAAAAATGGGAACAGAGGTGCGTACAGTCTAATCGACTGTGGGAGCATAGAACTATTGAACTCAGAGGGTATTTGGGTCATTTTAGTAAACAACAGCCCTAAGTTACCGAGTTTGGACTCGTCGACTCGTCCATGTTTCCGAGTCGGTGAGTCTAAGTGGCCGTACAACTATATAACCCCTATTTTGACTTCCACGTAACCACCCCACCACCCCCCGGGGCTTTTTTTTCTTTCTTGCCAAAACCCTAAAGCCTCCGTGGGATAGCTTCAGGAACCCCTAGACTGCGAATCTGTCAATAACCAATACTCAGGTAGAGTGAAAGACTATTCAGGTACCAGCTTAGGGTTTCCGTTTAGCTTTTCAGTTCTTCTCCATCTGTTTGTTATAATTCATATCCTTTTCGAAGGAGAAAATGTGAATTTTGAGAGTGGATTGGATGTTCTGTGATGAAGTTCATTCTTCCTGCAGGGCTGCAGAAATGGCGAAGAAAAAAGAGAAGAAGGTTAATGTTTCCGGAAAGCCAAAGCATTCGCTTGACGTCAATCGGGGGGATGGCAACAAAGACAGCCGGAGCGCCTCCACGGTACGACGTCTTAAGATGTACAATTCGAGACCGAAGCGTGACCGGAAAGGAAAAGTATTGAAGCATGAATTGCAGTCGAAGGAGTTGCCTTCGACACGGATTCAACCTGATCGCCGCTGGTTCGGTATGCTTGATTCATTTGTGTATCTAGGTTCTTTTCATCTTCGTTCATGTTTGAAAGAGTGATTATTTTACGTTTTGATTTGGATGGAAATTTCAGACCTCTAGAATATAAAGTTTCAAGGTAAATGATGTTATTCACAGTATATCCTGTGAAAAAATTAGATGCAAAAGAATGTTAAGATAAAGAAATATCAATGGGGAAAACTCCAGTGGCCTTCAAAAGTGAATTTTGTTAACTTCATGAAATTCAGAGCCATATGAATTTTATTTTGCTTTATTTTCAGGTGGTAATAGTGTTGCTTTTTTTTCTTCCCTTCTTTTGATGGTTCTAGAATTAGAATTATTAAAGTAATAGTAAAAATCTAAATAACCAAAAGGAAATATTAATGTGAAAACACAGTTTAGGCAGGAAAGACTATCATCATTTATCTCGGCTGCAATTACTTATGAGCTGTATCTTGATTTGTTTTGGAATTTTGTAGGGAATACCCGGGTTGTTAATCAGAAAGAGCTAGAATTTTTCCGTGAAGAGCTACAAAACAGAATGTCGAGCAGCTACAATGTTATATTGAAGGAGAGAAAGCTTCCCTTATCACTTTTAAATGATCACCAGAAGGTAGTGGTTGTGGAAAGTTGGAAATTTCATCTTTGAAATTCATTTAGTCTCATTGGTAAAGTCAGTGCCTGTTGATACTATCATCTTATGCTTTATAGTGGTCTTACTGACCACTTCACACTAATTGCACAGTCCAAAAAGAAGGAATGTAGATAAAATTCTTCAGTTCTAGATAGGGGTGTCAACTAGCATTTTGCAGTCACTAGCTCATCTTGTTAGACCCGAGCCTTAAATTTGCAACCAGAGTACGAGTCAGATCGTTTACTAACAAGCTTGATCTGAGCTATGGCTGAACTATGTGTGTGATAGTTATTGGTTCATGTCGACCAGTACATACTGATACTAGATTGTATTGGCTTCATAAGGCATTACAAAAAATATGGTAAGAGAGAGGGGTAAATAGAAATGAGAGTTTTTGGCTTACCTCGTCTTCCTCTTTTTGTTACGCATACTAAATTTCTTTAAAAAGGAGGGAAAGAAGATTGGTGGGGTAATCAGGCTCCATTTGACTGGACAAGATATATATCCACTATTACTAATCATATGGCCAATGCAGACATTACTTGATATTTTAAGTCTAAACTATGGTTAGAGCTATATATATGAGGCAGTTTGGGTAAAGCTCTAATCAATTCAAAGCTCAAACCAGTGTAAAGTTAGTTGGCTATAACTTATTTCGGGTTGAATACCATTGAAATGGAACCTGAATCTAAGACAAAGGAACATAAACAGGTGTAGGTTCTGCCAAAGCAGGGATTTAGAAGGGAGTGGATTGGCAACAGTCCTAACCTTTGACATTGTTTGTGCAAATTGATTGCACTCATACTTGAACTTGTATGCTCATGTTGGTAGTCCAAGGCTTTTACCATCACTCCATTTGATGGTGTCTAACCTAATCCAAACATTATGGTTGTATTTTTATTAAATTTTGAGTTGGGATAGGCCAGCTCGAATTAGATGTACGCTTTCATGAATTCTTGGTCATTAAATTATTTCTACTACCTTTTCTTTTCTTCCCATGCAATAAATATATTCCACATGTGAATTAAAAATACACATTTTCAAATCCACTATTGCCACATACTATAGTGTTATATATATTTGTGTGTGTGTGTGTGTGTGTGCGTGTTTAATCACATGCAAGGAGAATTTTGCTACTGACGCCTAAACAATCCGGATGGTTTGAACTCTCTCACCACCCCCTCCCTGCCTCTTTCTCTGTCTCTCTCTTTCTCTCTCAAATCCTCACATTTATTCAGCTAATTTGATATTTTATGTCTATGAAGCAATCACGTGCTCATCTACTGGATACGGAGCCTTTTGCGGACACTTTTGGACCTAAAAAGAAGAGAAAGAGACCAAAGCTCTTAGCTTCTGATTATGAGTCCCTGCTTAAAAAAGCTGATGGATCCCAGGGTACTCTTATTTATTTTGCTAAAGAAAAATTCATTGCTTTGATATCTTCATTATTCATGAAATATTTCATGTCATATAACCTGCACATTACGTATATTAAGTTTCACATAAAGTTAGATAAGGAAATTTTTGTATTCTTGGATTCATGTAGGGTATTATGAAGGAACCATCTTGGTTTTGTCCATGAAATTGCTATTTGCATTTTTTTTAATTAAAGATGGATGTAGTTTCTGATTTTCGTGTTTCAATGCAGATGCATTTGAGCAAAAATCTACATCCAATCCCTCTGCTGAAGGAAGTGAAGGAGATGGATTCAGGGACTTGGTTAGGCATACAATGTTTGAGAAGGGACAAAGCAAGCGTATCTGGGGTGAACTATACAAAGTCATAGATTCTTCAGATGTTGTCATCCAGGTTAGTACATCATTTTGTTGCCTCTGATGATCCATCTTTGCAATCCATGGCTTGGGTTTGAAGTTATGCTCCACTGCACCGAATTGTTCACTTATTTATTTTGTAATCCAAAACAGGTGCTGGATGCTAGAGACCCACAAGGTACTAGATGCTTTCATCTAGAGAAACATTTGAAAGAGCATTGCAAGCATAAGCACTTAGTTCTTTTGCTAAATAAGGTTTGTTGCTTTATCAGGAGTTCAAATTTCAGTGGTTTCTGTATGAGATTTATGATCTGTTTTCCTTAAATCTTGTTAAATGGATGCCTGAAAATCTTGATGTCCCTTTTCACAGTGTGATTTGGTTCCTGCATGGGCTACGAAAGGATGGCTTAGAGTTTTGTCCAAGGAGTATCCTACTCTTGCATTCCATGCAAGCATTAATAAATCCTTTGGCAAGGTATCTCCTTCATGTCCCTCTGAACTTATAATATCTGTCCTGTTGATAATGCTCCTATATCATGATTGTTACATTTATTATGCTACTAGCCTTTTGCTAATAACCTTTTGGATTTATGGTTGTACTATATCAGGGTTCCCTTCTATCTGTACTGAGGCAATTTGCTCGTCTAAAGAGTGACAAGCAGGCAATATCAGTCGGATTTGTTGGCTATCCGAACGTTGGTAAATCATCTGTTATCAACACTCTACGTACAAAGAATGTAATATTCCTTCCTGTAATAATAACTTTTTTCACTCCATTTCCTTTATGGTAGTAGCAACACTTCTTATGATTTAATTTATTCATCAGAGCAATGAATTTTGGTGTGAAGGTTTAAACCTTCAGGATGTATTAGTTTGTGAAAATTTGAGGGAGCTGTAGTGACCTTGGTGAAATTAGCTGTACACTCTTGGTGTGTAGCTTTGTAAACCATGCTATTTGATTTTTAATTTAATAGAATCCTTATTACCGACAAAAAACACAATGAATTTTGGTGTGAGGCAAGAACTTGACTATTTTAATGAAGTCACTGACCTAAATATTTGGATAAATACAACCATTGTGCACTATTTTAATTTTTGGATAATAATGGTCTGCTTGATTGTATTCTCCCACCAAGCTGGAGTGAAATGAGATATGATTTGTTTCCCAAGCTAAACCTTCAAGTTTATATTGTTGGCTAGCTCCTTGCTTCTGTGTATAAGGACTAACTTTTTTTTTCTCCATGCATGCATTTAAATTGCATTTATCAATTGAACAATAAAACCAAATGCCTTATTACAAGTAGCTGTGGTCAACGACATGACTCTTGTTCTTTCGTCGCAATCTATCAAAGATCGTATCTTTAGTGAGCCTATGAGAATATATATGAGTTATAAATCTTTTTATTCCAATTGATAGGTGTTAAAATTCTCATGTTTGGTTGACATATTGGAGTTTGGTGTTGCTTTGTTTTTATGATCATTGAGAAGAGAGAGGGAGGGAGGGAGGTAGGGGGGAGAGAGAGAGAGAGAGAGATTGAAATGCTTATCTATAAGGAAACACGCCTAAGTGCAGGTTGCAATGGATTAATTTCATATTGGGTCATAAAGCGGGGAGGTCGCAAAAAGGTAGGCCCAAACCTGCCCATCTAACAGGGCAGGTTGATTCAGGTTTTGGTTGGTTAACCAGATTTGCATTATAAACCTCCACCCAATCATTATTCAGGTGGCTTTGGGTGTACTTCATTATTACAATATATTGTTTTGACCCAAACCCATTAAACTATTGTGTGGATTTACAAATCTTAATGTGTTGGATCAGACTTTGCTGCCGTACATCTAGCTTATCTAAGATAGGTAGTTGGTTTTTTTTTTCTTATCTTAAAAAAAAAATTGTACATATCATCATCATCATCATAAGCCAGTTCCCACCAAAGTGGGGTCAGCAACATGAATCTCATAAAAAAATATTGTACATAATATATATACAAATTTAAAATAGTATCGTAGGGCTGATTCCCAATTTATAAGTGATAATGAATCCTCTTGTCTAGGATCAACCACAATTGAATATCACATTCCATGGGATTTTCAGTAAACTCTCCTAGGTATGAATGATAATTCTCATGGATCATTAGAATTGGGTGCCTTTTTCTTTTTCTATGTGAGTTATACAGTTCTGGTGGGAAGTGGTCATCCAAACATAGGAACTGAAAGTCTCATTAATTCCAATTTCTATTCCCACCTATAAAAAGTGCATCCAAATATACTCCCTGTGTAAATATACATATATTCGTTGTTCTAATAAAACCGTTGAAGGGGAAAAAAAGGAAGAGGTGTTGGATCCTGTGAGGCTTGTTTGAGTCATTCTGTGGTGGGCATGTTGATTATTCAGAATTGAAGACTATGAAAGAAGAATAATAACAAAAACATGCATTGTTCCAACTAATTGATGTCATATAATGCAACTGATGATCGGAATGTGCCTAGGAATTGAACTAGATACTATATCGCCTTTGTTGATGCTAAAAGTTATATAGGAATATTATATCCTACTAACAACAAAATGCATTATCCCAACTAGTTGAGGTCATATAATTGCATTATATGATCGGAATGTGCCTAGGAATTGAACTAGATACTAGATTGCCTTTCTTGATGCTAAAAGGCATATAGGAAAATTATCATTCTGATTGAATCCCCATTGTGCTAGAGAAACAGGCATCTTTGATGAATGTGAAAAGAATTTTATCTGGGTCCATGTTGCAAGAGATATATGTAGTCAAATAACTCAGGTCTAACTATTTTCTTTTTCTTTTTTATTATGTGGGCATTGTAAGCCTTTGCTTGTTGAAGTGATTTATACAATTTTCTCAACAACAGAAAAATTAGATTTATACAAAACTCAATGGGGACCTGGAAATATGTTCCAAGATAATGTAGAAATATTCTTACTCACCTTATGGTCTGTTAGGGACCAAATGTGAAATATTATTCAAGTAAGTAAGGAACATTGTGGAATGGCTTCTTATGCTGCAATTGCAAGGGCATTGATAACAGAAGAGATACACAGTTCATGGAAGTGTGAACTGAGCTCAAGGGTTTTTATTTTAGCGGAATTGTGGAGGCACTGATAAGAGGAGAGATAAATAGTTCATCGAAGTGTTAGGTGAGCTTGAGGGTTTTTGTTTTAGCGTGTTATTTCTGTTTTAACCTACTAACCTAATCAGTTTCAAATGTTTTCCAGTTTGCACAACATGCAGCTTTTCTATACCTAGGTGAAGCGGCCCCCCTCCACTCTCTGTTCTAAACAAAAAATTATATAAAAGAAGGGAATTTTATTCTACATCTTGATTCAGAACTATAATGATTGTCAACTTTCTTCTTGATGATTCATTGCGTGCTGGTTTTAATTCAACGTTTTAATGTGGCTCTTGGGGTTGCCTTCTATAAGACAGTGGTTTGGATGGTCTTCTCACTGGCAAACATCTGAATTCATTGGCGTTGATAAACAATTTCTGCATTTATTTGAGTTTGTCTTCTGCAGTTATTTGAATTTATTGTTTTAGTTACAGAAAGGTTAGGAACATGTTTTTCCATGATTGTGTAATTGAATTGATTTTTTTGCTGTAACTTTCGAGTCAAAATAACGTTAAATAAGTTAAATAACATACTCTCACAGAGCTTCTTTGATAGTATTTATCAAGTTTTCATTTATATAGGTATATGTAGAGTACTACTAGCTAACAAGTGGGCCTTGCTAGGTGTGAGATGTACTTTGTCTTGTCATATCACTCAGTTGCCTTTTTGTGGTTGAATCTTGGTCACATGAGGCAGAATCTATGTGTACTTAATCCCAGTGCTAATCAAATCAGAATTCAAGTTACTCGCTAATGTTACTGGAAGGGGTTAAAGTGGACTGTCAACGATTGACTCCCTTTACCATTCTGGTAAAATTGAAATTTATGTCCTAACTAATGTTTCTAGTGTGGTTGAGAACATAGTTGTGAAAACGCCTAGGCGATGCTAAGCGATAGACCTGCCTGTAGCCTAGGCGACAATTTTTTCAATTTAAAATAATCAAAATATGTTCATCATCCATTGTAGATGGAAGTATAAAAAAGACCTAAATATTGTGTATTTTAAAAAAGAATAATAACAACTAATAAAAATACAGGCCCTATTTCCTTGTTCTAACGTAACCACTCAAATTTGCTAGGACAGAGAAAGAGCGAGAGAGGAGAGTCGGTTCAGCCACTCAGTTCGTTGGAAAAGAACTAAGCGACTGGAGCGAAGCTCGACGAAGAAGAGAAAAAAAGAAAGAAGAGAAAAAAGAGTGAGCGACTAGAGAAGAAGAAGAGAAAGAGAGAGCGACAGAGAAACAAAGAGACAAAGGAGAGGAGAAGAGAGAAAGAGAGAGCGAGAAACAGAGGAGAAAGAAAGAGCGAGAGCGAGAAAGTTTCGTTGGAGAAGAAGAAGAGAAAAAAAAAGCGACACTGATGAAGCTCGACGAAGAAGAAGAGGAGAAGTTGTCGGAAGACATACCTTGCTTGCGGCTTGCGTTGATGAAGCTTGACGAAGACAATGGAGGAGAAGCTCGACGAAGCTTGTCTCTTGAGTGTTGATGAAGCTTGACGAAGACATGCGTTGAGGGAAACATTTTTTTTTATCTTCATGTTCGCTCGCCCAGGCGAACAGGCGGTCGCCTTCTCGCCCAAGCTATCGCCTAGGTAGCCTAGGCACAGGTTGCCTAGGCAACACCACGCCTGGACCTTGTTGGAACGCCTAGTCGCCTAGGCGCCTAGGCGACCGCCTTTAATAACTATGGTTGAGAAATTCCTAGTGCCTATTGCGTTGTCCATTATTCTCTTCTCTGATGTCTTGACTTTTTAACTGAAGAATCATTTCCTACGATCGGAAGATAGCTTCGAAAAAAAAAAACATCTTCTGAGTTCCCTTTCAATTTCTTTTCTTCTTTGTGTTTATGATGCAGGTAATGATGCGTGAAATTTTATTAGTTGAATTTAGCTGATATTTATTTACTTTTCTTTCACAAGGTCTGCAAGGTGGCTCCTATTCCAGGGGAAACTAAAGTCTGGCAATACATAACACTCACAAAGCGGATATTCTTGATTGACTGTCCAGGAGTTGTTTATCATAACAATGACACTGAAACGGATATTGTATTGAAGGGCGTGGTATGTTTTTGCTGCCTTTGGATTTCTAATTCATGATGCTAAACAGCTTTATATTTCTTTTTCGTGTTTGAAAAATACTGTTATTGTAAAATTTTGTTGTAAGATATTCTAATAATATTAAAATACTCAATTTATCATTACTTTAATTGGCACTTGATTACTTTTCCATTTGTTTCTTGAGTATTAAATTAGAAGATAAACTTGGTGCAGTAAATTTTTTTGTGAGTGCCTTGAGTTAGATGAGAATGTTATAGCTGGAAAACTTAGTCAGTGAGTTGATGAAAAGGGATCCATGCATGGAAAACCTTGAAAGCAGGAAACACCCAAAATACCATCTAGAACTACATTTATCAATTTATTAAACTAAGATAAGAATTTTCATAAAATAGTTCTAGTTTATATTTTTATAACAAATGAAAACTCTTTTAACAATATAAAGGTTAATATCAATAATGTAGTTGAATATAATGTCTTTAACTTACTAATTAGAAGACTGGATAAATACTCAGGATTCTAAATAATTATAGATTCGATAGATTCTCCATATGAATTTACATAAACCATTTTTATTCTAGGACTTCATGATAACACAAAAGTCTTATATTTTTAAAAGCTATTTAAAAAATAAAATATATTTCAAATATAACAATAACTAATTTGTAAGAAAGGTTAAACTTTTGATTACTAATTAAAATAAATTGCTTTAAAAATTATGAAATAGTTAAATTCTATGAAAATCAGTCTCTGCATTCAAGGCATATTCTAAATTGCTAGTGTGTGTATACATAGATACATGTACACATGCATACGTACATTCTCCAAACCTTGTGTTGAAACCTAATTGATCTCTTAAGATCTGATCAAGGATATCCAATCAAAAGAATTCAGTTTCATAGACATTTTCTAAACCTATTTTGGTGCTTCCATTTAGAAACCACCACGCATATTGAATTCTGTGTACCAAAGTCACCTTTAAAGGAAATCACCATGTCTTCTTTCTTTTGCTAATTAATTTAGTTTTCAAGGCAAATTTTCTTATTTGGGAAGCTATTGAATTATCTAGGTAGTTCTGAAAGCCATTAAGCCAACTTGACAGAAATACCATGATGCTTGTTTGCATGTGTAATTTTGGAGGCGTTTTTGTGATTCTGATCTGTCTAATATTTCCATTTCCCACTTTTTCAATGTGTTTGATGAGCATTCTGGGCTCTTTGAACAGGTACGTGTTACAAACTTGCAAGATGCTGCTGAACACATAGGAGAAGTCTTGAAAAGGGTGAAGAAGAAGCATCTAGAAAGAGCATATAAAATAAAGGAGTGGTATGTTACATTATTCATCAGGAAAAAAAAAAGACCGTTATACTAGTTCCTCCATAATTTTGGTTTCTAAACCCTGCCCTTGTTTATAGCGCAGGGTTTTCCCTTCTAGCTCTATGTGTTCCTTAGTTTCTTTTTGTTCTTTTGTTTTCGTGTCCTCCTATTGTTTTGTCGTTATGGCTTTGCCATCCCTGCCTCATGGGTGTTCTGTATTCCTCTTGTTTTTAATATAATTTTCTCATGATTCATAAAATAAAAAAAATGAAAACATACCCACCCCCACCCGCCAAAAAAGATTCCTTTTGGGTGATTGGGTGTTTTTGGTGCGGTTGGGCATGTGGGAAGGGGAAGAGGAAGAAGGGGATGGATCCCATAATGAACACACCTGCCACCAGAGTGAAGATCCTGGTGTGAGATGATCTTCCCATGTGGTGGAATATTTGCAATCACTTGTTCACACAAGACTTGACACCTCTTTACTATCAATATAGTTTACACATTGAACGATTCACGTGGCCTATCCAAAGATCTTATATCATGCGAAAGTTTTGATTTACCATTTCTTGACTTCACATGACAGAAAAAACCCATGTCTGTGTAGGAAAACATTCTGTTCGGACAAACTGGAAACCCTGATGTTGGCATGCCATGATATTCTCTTACTGACTGCATGTAATCTAATGTGAGATCCATCTGAATGCCTCTAATAAACTTGCCTTGTTATCTAAAAAAATTTGGAGAATTCACATCCACATTGTGGAAGTTATGGTGTTTGTATCAGTTGTTTTCCCCTTTGTACTTTTAGGCATGCACAGGTTTCTGAGAAATATTTCAACATGAGGATCGATAAAGGTTGCTTAATTTCAATTTGTTGTTGTTCTCAGGGTTGATGAGAATGACTTCCTTGTGCAGTTATGCAAATTATCGGGCAAGCTTTTGAAGGTATGTTTCACATTTTTTAATGCATAGCATAAACTAGATAATTATGGATGAAAGTTCCCATATACTCACTTTCTGTTTGCAATCAAAACTTTCGGAGTCAACTCAGGTTTTAATCAAACTTTTGATCACTTTTCTTAGTCTTTTGTTATGTGCTTCTAACATTCAATTATAATTTTTTGAAGTCCTCAAGTGCTTAATATGTTCATTCAAATGCTTCCAAGTCAAGTAAATAACATCCATAGAATTAAGGTTTTACTATTTGAACTCTAGGTAATCAGCTTGACATGGTGCTTCTGTCAAAGTTTGTCCAACATTAACAATTTTAAACCATACAAAAAGAGTGATTCCTGGAACTTTATCCCTCAACGTTATCCAACTGAAAAACATATAGGCTAGTTAGGAAACAACATTATATTTATGCTATCCAAAATCTTATTGGAGTCGATCACACTATTCATCCAATCTATGGATCTTTTATCCATGGATTATATTTATGGTATCTTAACAGTCTTAAAGAAGTTCAAGTGAAGGCTTAGGCTTACCAAATCAGATTTCTTTATTTATGGTACTCATACTGTCCATATTATAGCCTTGTCGACCAATGAAGGTACATATTTCTTCCTTCGCTTCCTTTCGAGATAGTTTTGATGGTAGCTGCAAGCCATATGTTTGTAACAATTACAAGGAAGTGCTTTAAGCTGAATTGAAGTCTGGATTTTATCCTGGAGTCAAACCAAAAGTTACTTGTGTACTGTTTTCTATATTGTAAGATTTATCATTATCGATTAAAAACTAAACTTTGATTTCAAAAAAATTTATTCTTTATAATTATTGGACTATATTGATTGAATATATATATATATATATATATATATATATATATATATATATATATATATGATTTTTGCATTGAGTTGATCCTGAGTATACCATTCTTATATGATAGATGAATTTTTACATACATTTATGAACAGTTTTTTTTTTGGCTAGCTTGGTCTGGTTTAGCATAAAGGAATCAATCAATCAATCAATAGCTAAATGCCTGATTTAGCATAAAGGAATCAATCAATCAATCAATAGCTAAATGCCTGATTTAGCATAAAGGAGAACTTGCCAGGGCTAGATGCAACAAGAATGAGACACATTCTATATCATTAGAAGAAGGAAATAAAAGAAGAAAAGTTAGAAAGAAAACTAATAGATATAGGATGGAAAATACATAAAATCATGAAAGATAACAAAGAAAAGAAAGGAAAAAGAAATCAGGCATTGCAGCGTGTATGATAGTTGGACCAGAAGATTATTAATGAGCATCCATCCTAGCCCACCTTTTCCAATAAAGTTATCCCTGTTGGTGTGTTTGTTTTGATGGAATCTAATGGAAAAGGAAGATAAATGAACTTCCCATTTATATGTATGCTAAAGAGGAAAACAAGATCTGTTTTATGCTAAATTTGGATACCGGAGACGCTACATAATGCGTGTATGAATGGAAACTGATAGTATGTGACCTTTATTCTGACCGCATTCCTTTTAGAAGATGATGCAATTTATAGTGCATGGATCTTTCATAAATCTTATGTTTTACCATTAGAAATGGAAAAGCCAGCATGCAGCAGCACCCTGTACCTCCGTTGAAAACAAAAACATTTGATCTGTGATTTGGCCAGTCATTTTCTTTTTCTTCTAGTGGTGATGTTTAGTAGTTAATTGTTTTAGTAGCTTATACCCGTGTGTTATGAGGTCAACTATTCTGTCCTTCATAGGGGCTGCAAAGACACAGCAGGATCCATTGCTTTCATCGTATATTTGCTTTGGAATGAATGCATGGACAATCTTTTGACTTGTGTGGTGTCTTAAACATGTGTTGTTTCCAGGGAGGTGAACCTGACTTAATGACTGTGGCAAAGATGGTCCTCCATGACTGGCAAAGAGGTCGGATACCCTTTTTTGTTACCCCTCCGCGTCAAGAAGAAGATCCAGCAGAGGAACCTGCTGTTTCTGGTACTAATGAAGATACAATGGTGGACAACGATCGAGCATCATTAGCTATGAGGACCATTGCAAGTATTGCATCATCCCAGCAACTAAAAAGTGTCCCTGTTCGAAGTGATCTATTTGATGAAAATGAGTTAGGGGGCGAGAAATCTGAGGAGCTTCTAGCCACTGAATCCTAAATTTTTGTTCTTTAGGTTAGGGACCGATGCAGGGTGGGGATGGAGAGTTATTTCCCCCTCCTGGTTGTAGCAGGTGTTGATTTTCTCTGTTTTTGTTATAAATTAAAATTCATGATTTTGAGTCTCCTGGCTGGCATGCTTTGCAAATTGGAGAATGGCATAAAAGGGTAAAACTTAAGGGGAGAAAAAACAAGTTTAAATAAGCAATGAGAAACCTCTAGAAGGGGAGAATATCACCTATTTTATGGAAACACGACGATTTCATCACCACAAAGTAAATACCGACGTAGTGGTGTCCCATTGCCCCTTGTCGACGGTACGACGCCAGTCACCTCCACTTACCATGGAAGCACTTTTTCACGCAGGCAGTATTAGGGCTAGCAATGGGTCGGATATATATCCGAATCCAATCTAAAATTAGGAAGCACTTTTTCACGCAGGCAGTATTAGGGCTAGCAATGGGTCGGATATATATCCGAATCCAATCTAAAATTAGGGAATCCGATCCGAAATCTAAAATCCGTGGTTCGAATATGGATCTGAAATCTAAGATCCGAAAAAATTCGGATTCAAACACGAATATATATATATCCGATTTGAATAGGATCCGACCGAAATCATATATATCCTATACATAAACCTAGAGCAGACATTGGTTAGACTGTAGACCATTTATAAACTACGGTTAAACCATCATAACTAAAACCAAAAACTTTTAGAGAACGATTTGCCCTAAATCTAAACTTTCTCTCCTCTTTGTCACTTCCACCCTCCAACGACTGGTACCTTCAAACCCACTTAAAAAACCAATTCCAAAACCCCCTATTTTGAAACCTTTTTTGCTCTGAAATTCCATTGTCCAGAATAGGCCGGTCGTTCTAAGTTCCGGGGTACGATTTTTTTTGTCAGTCACTCAATATCCACTGTTGCGTGGTGTTTCAAATTTGATGTTTAAACCCATTTCTCATTTAAATCCCTCTCTGATTAGGGCTGACAATGAGTGGGATATATATCCAAATTCGATTCGAATCCGATCCGAAAGCGAAATTGGCGAATTCGAATATAGGATTTAGATCCGTGGTTCGAATACGGATTTGAAATCTTAGATCCGATAAAATTCGGATTCAAATACGAATATACATATATCCGATCCGTATTCGACCGATTGCCACCCTAGGCAGTACAACTGAGCTGTGGAACGACACGATGAATGATTTCAAGTGAGAGAAAAAACGGCACGTAGGATGCTCCACATGGATGCTGTGGAGCATACGCAAACAGACGCATCGCAAGAATCGTGGAAGGGAAAATTTGTTTTTAGTGGTGATTATTTAAAAAAAATTCAGATTCAGTAATTGGATTCTTCCTAATTGTTAATTTGTTATACTTTTTTTAAATAATTAAGAACAAATGTCATTTTATTGTTCAAAACACTTTTTCCCAAAAATGCCCTTGTAAGCCTTTTGTAATCATAGTTTCTTCTAAGTATTTAAAGAGGTTTATGAATAGTTTGAGGGTATTTTTGAAAGGAGAATTGTGAATAGTAAATTGACATTTGTTTCCAATTATTTAAAAAAGAAACACTAATTATCAATTAAGAAGAATTTGATGACTGAAACCACCTATTGGGGTAGAGGTGTAAATAGGGCGGGTTGGGTTGGATCGGGTTATGAGAGGTTGGGCTCAACCCATTCTAGGATTTACTAGCCCAAACTCGTCGTTGACCCACCCTAACCCAAACTCACTAAACCCAAACCCAACCCAAACATTATTGTTTGAGTTCGGGTTGGCCCAAACAAAATGTAAGATTTTGAATTTTTTTTCAATTTTTATTATAATTACAAAATGTTGGAATATCATTCATTAAATTGTCTATCTACATGTTTTTATGTTAGTTTGTTATAAATGCAAATGTCACAAATTCTTTTTGATTTGTCTCTTGAATTTGGGGAAAAAAACACTTAATTAATTTATTTTTGTAAAAATTTTAAAATATAATACTAGCTCACTATATTTGTGGTTTTGCACAATCTTTCTTGTAGAGTATGTGCTCCCAAATATCACATTCATTGTAACATATATATATGTATGTATGTGAGTATAAAATTATTTATTTGACAAAAATTCATAAACTTATTATCACATGTTAATAAATTTATGTTTAATAGTTGATTGCATAAATACAATAACAATATGAAAGGAAAAGAAAACAATGATACATATACATACAAATAAATATTCACTTATATATATATATTTGGTGGAGTTTTATACATACATATATATATATATATGAGAGTGTGTACATAAAGTCAACATTAACTTCAGGTTTTTCAGGTTGTATAGCTTGAACCCAAGCCCAATCCAAACTCAACTTCGGGTTAGAAATGAAACCCAACCCAAACTCAATGCTCACTTTGAGCTCTTATTCGGACTAGGTTGGGCAGGCTTTGGGCGGTCCGAGCTAGATTTACAGCTCTAGGTTGGGTGAAGTTTGAATCTATAGGGCCCTCTCAGGACATGGGCATCTATGCAATCCGAGCGTTTCACACTGGCACCAGATGGACAAATACAACTATACCCTCTTCTGATATTCTCCTCTTGCCTACTTAAACTCGAGTTTTATTCTCTGCCTCACTTCACTGGTTACCCTCTGCATTTGATCTCGATGGAACCGACTGTTACCAATCGCGTTTTAGAAGCCATGAATGCACTTCGTAAGGCCTTAGATGAAGCGGAAGCTCAGCAAAGAGCTCCGGCTCAGGAAGGAGATCTGGAATCTGATATCCCATCCGCTCAAACCACCCCTCTTCTACCGGAACCGGTTTTAACAGCAATGCAGGCTCTTCGTCAAGCATTAGAACAAGGAGATCCGGAACCTTTTTTCTCTTTTGCCTATATTCTTTTAGGAACATTTTTTTTTAACGAACATTTATTTTTTCCCATATCTTTATCTATATCTATAGAATATTTATTTTCAATATTGCCTTCTATTGTTGTTATTATAATAATAAAAAACAAAAATATCTCATATTAATTCGATATTAAAAAATATCTCTTATTTACCATTTATGAGTTTTAGTAAAATATAACAGCGGAGTGCACGAGCAATACTGCACATATGTAATTTGGAAGTGGGTGAGACCCATTTGCAACCATATAAATCTACATATCCGCTGTTATACCTAATCATCATTGTTAAACCTCTTCATACTGATCGTACGTTTACCTCCTTAAAAGACTGGGTGGCAAGGTGAGGGTCCACCTGTAAGTTCAATACTTCCAACTGTGATATATGCCAGACGGAAATTGAGGTATAGCAATGGATCATTTGAATCTTTTGGTCATGCTGATTAATATAAATCAAGTATTAATTTTCTAACTCATTCATTCGTCAACCAAGTGATCCAATATCCAGGAAAGGATAAGAAAATAAAACAAAACAATCTAAATAGTGGAAACCATTCTACATAAAGTGTGTCTTGAACACCGAAGCATCTATGACCCATAAAGCTTATGTACCCTTGATATCCTAAATGCCACTACTTGCTGTCCAACAGCTCCTAGTGGGGGGATAGGAGTTGTTATTTGCAACACATATTATAATTATAGAGAGAGAGAGATAAAGAGAGAGAAAGAGAGCATATGAAAGAAGGGATGGAGGGGTTCTAGGATCTTGCACGGTTAGTGTTTTTATTTAATGAATAATACCTTAAAAGTGATGTTTTTGGCAATGAAATAAAGAGTGTACATCAGAAGTTGCAGAATTGAAGGTCCCAAGGAATGTGTAAAGCACACAGAGAATAGAGAAGGGGAAGCATTGATTTCAACAAATATGGAAAATTTCAAGGACTGTAGACTTAAAGAAACAAAAACAATATTGATAAGAATTGAATGAAAAGCATTACTAAACACACTATACATAAAATAAAACAATGGTTTTGTTTGTGTGAAGAACATAAAATATCATTTTCAGGTAATTAATGTAGACTAATATTCTAGCCCACTTAACCTGCCCTATCAAATGAGCTGTCTTTATCCATAATTCAAGCTCTAACACCATATATTTTGCATTCTTTTCCAATTTTTTCCTTCCCGATATCATTTTTTATGTTGAGTCTTGGGTGGTAATCAGAACTCTATTGAAAAGCTTCATCGACTTCAAGCAACCATCATGTGCTACTTTCAGGTGTTAAGTATCTCCTTCACCTTCAATGTTAGAAGTGGATATATATGTTAGTTGTTTATACTTCAGATTTCACCACTCTCAATGGGATTAAGAAGAAAAAAAGGGCTAATGGACGAATGAAAAAAGTAAAGGAAAAAGAATACAATAAGAACCTATTCTATGGGGGAATAGAATGTCACTAACAGAGTAGAAACATTACAAAAAAAAAAAAAAAAAGAAAAAAACAAACCTAATAAGTGGAGAGATCGTCCAAACATGTCAATGCAACTACTAGAAATCTCATAGCTATAACATAATAGAAGATTTTTTTTTTTAATAAATATATGTAAATGACTACATTAATGCAACTACGTCTAGAGAATCATGTCGGGGAAAAAAAAAGGAAATAATAATAACACAGCAAAATTCATCATTGACGAAAGTTGAAAAAAAAAACTTTTTTAATGCCTTCTCCAAATATCGAATGGAGTCAATTTTACAGGAAAAAAATGGAAAGAAACCAAGTTTCAAGAAAAAACAAACCTAATAAGTGGGTCCGAAAAATGCATCACAAAATAAATATAAGAAGGCAAGAGAGAACAAAGAATTCATGCAAATGATGACGCAAAAGCTTCCGCTAGAGCTTCATGGAACATGTTATGTTGTGCATGCCTCATTCCATATAATGTTGGCAAATAAAGACTCTGTGTAAACATATCTATATTAGAATTGTTACCAAAGCTTTCAAGAAAATCAAAATTTCAACAAAGCCAATAAAATATACCGACAGAGTAGATATACCAAACAAAACAAATATACCGGCACTTTCATTTCTTTAAACAGTGGAGATATACTTGCAGTTTCAACCAAGGCAAGGAGTCAACCAACACGAAATTCAAGGGAGAAGTCAAGCAACACGAAATCTAGAGAGTGTCTCTCAAATTGCGTTTTACTTATAAAGAAGTAAAAGTATGTCTTCAGAATTAGGCAAATAAACATGGTGATAACATACGCACCTGAACAAGAATTCGACATTTCCTGGTAAGGTAGGTTCTTGTCCAAGAAAATGAGGGTAGTTCTCTGAGGCCTGAAGAAAATTGAAAAACAAAATAACATTTGAAAATTCGAGTAGGATTCACGGAGATCTTAGCTAATTAGGATTTGTAGACATTTTCAGGTCTATGTTACTGGTACCTCCTCGGCAGATGCCCAGACGTGCAAGTTCTAATCGATGATCATGGAAATAGAAGAAGCTTTTCAATTCTCATCAACTTTGTTGCAGAACCTCTAAATCGAAATTTCCTTGGAGGCCTTTGCCGATGTTGCGAAGGATTAGAAGAAAAAGAAGAGGCCGACAATGACATCAGAGGCCTCACTCTCCCAGTCACAGCCATGAGTTGAAATTTATAGAAATAATTTTTCTTCCTGTTCAAAGAAAAATGTGCTGCGTTGAAAGGGACTGAAAACTTTAGAACACAAAAGAATGAGGTGCAAATACCCCTCTTTATTGAAGGGTCATTTAATGGTCTTCTCTGGAAACGGCTTGGCTTCTTCGGAATCATTTCCTCTAGAAATCACGATCAAATATCAAATCTCTAACACGAAACCTCTGACATTCAAAACAAAACCTACTCAGAAACCGAAGTTAGAAGTCACACTTACCAGGATGAATCTCGAGGAAGGCCGGAACCAGGAAAATAGATGGAAACCATTCCCACCTGTTTAGACCTGGAGCACCAGCATATATTGCTTTTGGACGCAACAGTCGGACACCGATTCCGAATAGAGCAAAACCAAAATCAAAGAACAAATTTTGCGTATAAGAGAATAAAGTTCAAACAAATTGAAAGGTTGTATCCAAATGATCTTCATCGAGAACAGAGCAGTCCAATTGTGAGGGCTGTCAAAGGGATCCTCTCCTCTATGGAAGGCTTTGTGTGACGTTTGAAATGTAGACGGGTGTAGAGAATGAGAGGGAAAGAAGCTAAAGGAAGTTACGGAACCGTTCCCAACTGCTCACAACTGCTTGGTTTAAAGTGCATTCAAACAAAGAAGACAATTGTACCCATACATTAATGAAGTTTAGGAGGGAATTGTAATGGTATTCTGGGTAAAATTTGTATAATTACTTGGCGCGATTCCCAAGGGGCGCTTCGCTTTATATATAGTAGAGATATATATATATATAAACTATAATTATCTTTTTATATATATATACTTTTTTCTAGAACCTCAATTACAAGAAATCTCTCTGGGTTTTTTATTTTTGGAAGAAGCAGCCTAGGAATGAGAATGGGGCAGGTTAAATGGGCAACCCGCCCCATCGGGCCGTCTCTGTCTCGCTTCTTGGTTGTTTGTAACTTCACCTATTTGTGTCCTGATGTAGAAGTATTGATGGTGTTGTTGTAGTTAAACGTGATACCTGCAGTGCTTACCTTCATTCTAGTCTCAACTGTTTACTGCTTCTTGGTTTTTCCTGAACTTTGCAATGGGACATGATATTGAAGCTTTGAATGGTTGGAACTTTGATTACAGTGTTTCTTGTTTTTAATGTAAACAGAAATGAACGATCTTGCGTATTTGAGATTTTTCTATTCTTATTTTATGTAACCTGTAACAGCTACCATGGTTTCAATTTAATAACATTTTCCATTGCTTTTTGTTTGTTATTAACAGCCATTAACCCATCCAAAAGATGAGATAAATCAATTGATAAATGGGATTATGAACCACGTTTCTTTATAATGCAAATCACAGAAATTTACTTGGTTATTTATTTTCTTTTTAACAAAACAAGACACAAGAGGCAAGCTAGTTGCCCAAAAAAGAAAAAAAAAAAAGAGGCAAGCTAGTTGCTCAAGCAGGAATGTTAGATATCCTTTTCAAAGAATGGGTCTTGAGGACGCACTACATGCTCAACAGAGACTGTAAGTGTGTTAAACCTGTAGAAAGTCAGAAAAGAGTTTGATGGTTTAGCATAATCAGTGCATGGCAGTTTTCCCTTTCTTAAAGTTTACTAGGAAAAGAAAGCTCCATATAAACATCGAAATGACAAAGTAGTCTTTCAAGGGAGGAATTGGCACACAATGGCAGTGCTCTAAAAGGACAAGAATAGCATCAAATTGAAGGATACATTTGAGATACATGAACCACTATACAATGAACAAATCTGCAGAGAGAGATGATCAGACTCCTTCAGCTACTAAACCTTATTTTAACAGGTTTTTCTCATTGCAAGCTTCTAGGTCCTAAGATATCCAATTGATTCAAGCCCTAAAATCATGAATCATGTGTTCCAACTTTCAGTAGGATTTCTAATCGCATGATTCATCTGTGTATGTTGCCTTCTTGTGTAATTACCATGATGAAAGCAACACATTCTGTCCAAACAAACAAAAAACAAGTCAAAATAATAGAGCTTCAATTTAGTCATTCGTTTCGTAAAAAGAAATGAGCAACTCCACAAGGATGGAGAAAGAAATGTGAACTCTTCAGAGCTAAGAGAGTCAGATTTACCATAAACCACCAGTTCGTTTATAGTATCAACGAATTCAATAGTCTCTGTTAGACTACAGGAATTTACATGGCTGGTTGAATATGCAGGGTGAGGGCCCATGAGATGATCTAAATGCAACTCTGCGGGACATGAAGTTTACTAATAGCAATGGCCAATCCTTGACAGTGAGAATTCACATAAGCAATACGATTCTGAAGCCACAACTTTGCAGTTAAACACCTAATGGAAATAAATGCACATACTTGTACAACAGGTAGCATATCAACAAACTATCTTTGAGAAACAGCAACTTGCAGAAGTAATGAAAGAGATAATGAGCTTTTTCAGAAAATGTCATCTTGAACTCTATTAATCAGCTCGATAGAAACGAAGCAACTTTAGAGGTAGTACTTCTTCCTACAACAAGAAAAATTACAGAGAACAATTTACTAACCAACAAAATTGTATTATTTCTCAAGAAAAAAAAGAGGGGGAAAACTTAAAAAAGCAAGAAGGTTCTTAGAACCCAACCTGAAATGGCTCTTCCAACTGAGAAGGGAAATGGAAACCAGTTGAGCAATGTGGCAAAATTTCAGGACTTTTCATCCATGCCTTCCGTGCATCAGTTGCTTTCATCTTGTACCTGAACATCTGAAACAACAACATAATCCTTCAAAGACAAAAATCTATAAATTAAAAACAAAAATGGAAGTTACATGCATATCAATGACAAAAGAATCACTAGAAAGAAAGAATTGGGTATTTAACCAATCAAACCTCGGAAAGCGCTACCGTTGGTTTCTCCAGCTCATCTCCTTCAGTGTTTATACCAGTACCTTGGCATTCTGGGCAGAATACAGAATAAATCCGTCCTATTGAAGCTCTCTTCTCACAATAATTTTGTACTTCTCTGCACTTGGTCCCATTCTTTCTCCCAAGCACATGTTTTGCTTTTGGACTAGATAACTGATGTTTCCATAGTTCATACTCACAGATAAGAATCCAGTGTATAAGGCAAGAAGTATGAAATACATGAAATGCCTGCATAATGGGAAAATAAAACCATATTTTACTTGAAGCTTATTAAAAAAAAAAACAGTAATGAATAAATGGATACATAAAAACACACACAAACACATGCCCGCATGCATATTTTGAAAAGTACAAACAAAAATAATGACCGCCCAACTGAGCTAATCAAGAATTGTAGGATAAAAACTCAGAAAATTCAAATACAAACTAAAATTATGGTCAAAGGGTATTCTATGGCCATCAATCAAGGAGACCAAATGGAAGTTTGTGATTCACATGCAAATACATATGCACAAATATAGATGCATATACTTGGTGCGCACACACACATACATGAGCATGCAAACTTTCACTCACATATAAATTATTTATATAAGTATGCACATATTTATTACTCTAACATCATAAACACTAAATTGTATTAAAACATACATGATGAAAAGGCGAATGAAAATTTAAAATTTGATAATAAAATTTACCCCATTCACATTTCTACTACTGCAAGCAACTCTTCCTGTCCTTGTATTCAATAATGCAGCCACATCTTTTCCCGGAAGCATTTTATGCTGACAGACATCACACATTCTTTCGGCAGCTATCCTTTGTTGTCGCCTCAGTTCCCGTCTAACAGTCTTACTTGAAATTAGCATTGTTTGCTGAAGCCGATCGTCGTACTGATCTAACAACAATCTTGGTGTAGGACTATTTGAAGCTTGAGAATCTTCACCAGAAGAGCCATATTGTTCACTGAAAGATTCGCTAATATCCTCCGGGTCAGAAAATGAACGCTTTCTTTTCCCACTAATACCTTTCACATTCTCAATTTCTGCACGAGGACTAGAAGATAGCAGTGATCTTATATCATCCCACACCCCAATTCTACCTAAATCATAACCATAAGAGAAAATAACAACAGCAAAGTCATGCTCTGGTACCATGAATCTGCCCCCCTCAACTGTATCCTCATTTCCCAACCAACCACACCATAACCTACTGATCATTTTTGAAGCATGACCATCTTCACAAACCCTTGCGGCAATTTGTCCTAAACCAATAAACCTCACTTCTAGGTCAGAAATTTCGTCATTACGACCAACACCTGGTATAATCATATTCGAGATTTCGCCATTACCATTAAAATTCATGTCATGGGAGCTCAAAGCACGATCAGAATTTGAGAAAACGCAACTGCTGTAGCCGTCCCCCTTAATTACATCTGAAGATTTTCCATGACAAACAACAGCAACATCATTCTCATTGGTGCCACTATCCAAGTGCCCATCATGGCTAGAACTCAACAAGCTTAATTGCTTATCTTGCTCAGAGGCATCATGAAAGAAAACAACCCCGTCATTAAAAGGCCATGGATTTGATCCCAAAAGAGTAACTTTTGCAGCAGCATACCTTTCAGTGTGGAGGCTTCCCTTAAGATGATCAAACAGCACGTAATCACTGTAACAAGGAGCGAGACACAAAGTGCAAAAGAAGATGAACCGTTTCCCCTCTTCTCTGAGTTCCACATATGGGTGCCCTTTTGATCTGACATTTCGAAGAGTAGTTCTGGCAGCTTGTTCTTTCAGACTCCGAGCATTTATCTTGGGAAACCCTAATTCTCTGCTTCCCGCCATTCAAATTTTCCCGCCGAAAAATTCAACCGAAACTGAGAAACCTTTCCAGTTCCCCCAAAATCACAAGAACCCCGGAAAGTTCAAATTGTCTCCAAAGTATGGTGCCAAAAAACCCTCAATCATTCACCCTGAGCTCCAAGAAACAACTAAGACACCAACAACCGAGAAATCTTTCATTCCCCAATTTCCATCCAAACAATTGAAATTCTTCAAGCCCCAAGAATTTCTTTAAATCCACTTCTTGACCCGCTAATTCTTGCAACCGAGGCAATAGAAACCTAAAGAGGATTCCGGAAAACCCTAGAACTCGTAGCGATTCCAGTCTTTAAAAGCCCTTAAATCGACAACTCCCACGCGTGTTCGTCTTGCAACCCTTCGGAAACCTTCGAGTCCTTGGGTTTCTATCTGCAATTACATGACGAACATCCGACAAAACGATCTCGGAACCAAAGTTCGCCATTACAGCCTCCATTTCTTGCAGATACAACTTTCTTCGCCGAGCTCCGATCAGAAGGGAAGAGATATCGGAAGCAGCGGAGCGGGGACTAACTTGGCAAACTGAAACGATAACTGCGATAGATGGCCTGCTTCCATTAATTAATCTGAAGCCCAACGCGGACTTATCTACTTGCTTTTGCTGTTTATCGAAAAAAAAAAGAAAAAAATCTACTTGCTTTGATATGACGCATTGTGTTGTATGTTAATAAAATGTAAACGTCATATAAACCGTTGGATGCTGCGGTTGTCAAAGTCATAATTGGCTCGTGTCCATGTAGTATTGTATTAAGGTGGATCGAAAGCATGACGAATTAAAGATGCCGAGAAGATCCGAATTTCGGATGGCGATTCTTTCGTCATTTATTTATTTATTTATATATTTTGTCTTTTCTGGTGCCACCTACCTAAAATTTGTTTTTTGTTTTTTGGTAAACTGCCACCTTTTTTTCTTAATAAGAATGGCAAACTGCCACCTACCTACATGTTTATATCAAATAAAGCGAAAGGTAATATGTTACGTCGTAACAGACTAAAGTAGCTCGCTCGAGAGATGATCTGTCAACAAAATTAAGGCTATCAGTGTCAACATATGTGTGGCCTCCTAATTTTTCCATTCCTATCATAAAAGTTTTATGATTTTACACACACTTAAATAATTAAGTTTTGTGTGTGTGTGTGCGCGCATGCATGTTTGCGTACTAGTGTCAAATTTTTTTTTTTCATTTATGAGTATGTAATTAGGATTGATTTCACTTGAAATTTGAAAAATAGAAAAAAAAAAATCATGAAACAATTTGGCTAAATTTTATATTATCTCAAATTATTAAGTAACCCAAGTATTAAAAAACTAGTTTAGCTTCATGCAAGGGAGGTCTATCATTGAAACAATTTCTTACTGAAACAACTAATGGAAAAATCTAGTGAGAAGAAAAGGGATTTTTACATGATTTTTATTAACATAAAAAAGGGCATTTGATACAGTCCCAAGGCACTTAATTTGGTAGTCTTGGACAGCAAATGAGTGCTATAAAGCATATTGAAGTTATTGAAATCACATTATAGGCAGGGGCAAAGCCATATAGAGATTAGAGTGTGCTATTACCCACCCTAAAGTTACAAAAAATTATTGTTTACTTAACATATATATATACTAGGGGACTGCATGCGCTACACGCATAGAAACGTGGGCCCGCTTAGATAAACAGCCGAGGTAGTTACTTTAAAATATTGGGGAATTATTTTGTTTGGGGAGGGCAATGTTTGGAAAAAGAAAACGGGGGCAGAATCTTGAGGGAATATTCCCTCTCTTCTCTTTATTTTATATATATGTATATAAAGCATTGCCCCCTTAAAATTTTTAGTTTACCCCACAATCCTTTTAATGACAACCATTCATCTTCCATCTTTACTTCAAAGATTTAATGTGCCCACCCTAAATGAAATTTTAGTTACGCCACTAATTATGGGGGAGAGTATTAAGTAAGCGTAATAGATAATTAGGCAAATGACTTCCCAAGTAGTGATGAGTTTACCCTAAAGGGTAAGCAACATGCATCTATTATTTTGCTCTAATTATTAATGAATTAACAGTCATATACAAGAGAAAGTACATTGGTGTATGTTACTTTGTTGATTATGTAGTTTGGACCAAACTAATGAACTATGTAGGAATAATTATAGAATCAAAAGGGTTTTAAAATAAGTCGAACCAAAATAGAGTATATCAAGTACAATTTTAATAATGGTAATTAAAGATGAAGCAAAAATAAGAATGAAAACTAAGAAAATAATTTGATTATCTTAGATCAATTATTCACAAGAGGAGAGATATTGATAAACATGCGGAATGGTTGGGTGGCTTATGTGAAGAGGAACGTTTTGGCTCTTATGTGAATAACGTGTCTAACTTAAGCTAAGGGAAAAATTTTATAACATGTCATTAGGCTTATTTTGATTTATGGATGGGAACATTGGGCAACCTATTTTCTGAAAATTCAACAAATATTAGTTTAGTTCTTAAAACATTGATTTGGGATCTATTAGAATGAGAAAAAAAATTCAAAAAAAAGTAAAAATAATGGTTGGTTACTTATCTGTGAAGTAATTTTGTGCTTTTGAATTGAAACGAAAAAGCAAATTTCGCCCCTTTTTTTATTTTTTTTACCAAGAGAAGCAACACAACATTGCATCATTGTTTCTCAATAAAACCAAAAGTTATTTATTTTAGCTTCTCTTTTAAATCTTATGGAAAGTTTTTTTTTTTTTTTTACTAGTTCGATAACTGAACGGGTAGAGTGTGTATAGAAAGAATATCAATGGCTCCTGCTGCATCTTTGCAGCCCCTCTGAGTTCACGCTCTCTTTGGTCAGAGGCCGCTAAGTCATGATGAGGATCTCAAGATAAAGCCAATTCTACCAAGCAGTTGCAGTTACGCCACTTAACTTTCTGCTCATACAAGAATCATGCTTCCGCATTCTAAGAACAGAACCCAATCAAGGCTTTCTGTGCCGGCATCCCCTTTACAACAACCCAAACCATGCAGAGCTTCACTATATATATGTGCTGATTAATGCAATGAACCAGCACAAGAACTTGGTAAACATGGCGACACCCAAATGGTTCTTGTTTTTGGCTCTCTTGCTCTCATTGAGCTCACGACTCAGTTCTGCTGGTAGAGTCCTCCCAAACGAGGACGATAAAAAGCCTAACGATCTTGATTTCCATTGGGGATTTGATGGCACCGGCTTTGGTTCCAATGGGTTTGGCACTAATTTCGGTTTTAACATCCCCTTTATTGGAAATATCCCTTCCTTGTCTAGTTCTGGTAGTGGCTCAGGTTGGGGAGGTGGAAGCGGAAGTGGAGGTAATTATGGAAACAATGGCGGCAACAACGGTGGCAATGGCGGCGGCGGTGGGGGTGGCGGTGCCGGCAGCAGTGATGATCCTGTCGGGGGTTACCATGAACCTTATCCACCATTTCCCCTGCCCCCAGTTGGCGCTGTTCCTGGTAGGGGGGGTTACGTTATACCTTACCCACCATACACCCCAGCTCCACCATTCTACCTTCCACGTCCAGTTCCCCCATACCATGTTCCACCCGGCTACGGTGATATTTGCAGGGGAAGAGTTCCAGTCAATCCGTTTCAGAGAGCTTACAATGAGATAGACCGCGAGCCTATGCCTCCGAATGCAGAAGACGAATCCACACGGACTACAAAGACTCGCACAACTGATATTGCACCCGGTGTTCAACCATGAACCCGAAGCTGCTGCATCAGAAATTAGACCAAAGATTAACTCGTCAGCTTTCCATCTGGAGGTTCATAACAGTCAAGATATTAAACAATAATGCGTAAAGCACACACATTGTAAGCCAACACCACCTTATATACAATAATACCTTCAGATGAAGTTGTGTGTGTGTGTATTAAATCTACCACTAGCATTCTCCCCCCATTGCTTTTCTACATAAGCGGTAATGGCATCTCAGTCAACAATGTTTTCCGGTCTCTGAATGAAAATGCAGAAGATCTCATCCATGGCAACAGTGGAAATATTAAAAAATCTAGTCATCTTGAATCTTAAAAGATATATTCAATCTTAACAACAAAATTGTTCTGTTCGATTGTAAGACATGATTTAATGATACCTGCATTTTGTGCTTGAGGAGAAAAAGATACATCATTTCCATTGGAAAGGTTGTAAAAGGTCCATCAAGCCATCGAAAGCCATGCTTGGACAGTGCACCAATAAGCTTCCTCTTACATGATAATTTTATATACATTTATAAATACATTAAGAAAAACTATTTAACATAACCATTAATGTCACTGCGTTGTATAAGGAATGTATGGCAACAGAAGAACACAAGTTTCCCGTCCAGCAATAAGAACATCCAAGGACACCCCCAATTATGAACAATTGCAGAGAATTGTCAATGGAGAAGTGTGCTGCACTAAAGACAACAGAGCTTATGATGACTGCTTGCTGCCATTTTACCGTGGAAGCAAGAGATGCCAAAAGAAATCCTCTGTAAACAATTTCTTCTAGAAGGGGAGTGACAACACAGTAGGCAAGGAAGCATGCTGATTTAGAAAGGAAACTTCTAGATAGAATCTCTTTTAGTATGGGATTGTTCACATCCTGCAAGAGTGGGGGAAAGCAAAATCAGTTGGGAGAATAGGAGATTTGCAATGTGAAAAGTAAATAAATAAATGAAGGATTTAGCAGATGGTTCAGCTATTAAAAGGTTTCTCAAACACATTAATTTGGTCCAAAATCACATGTACTGAATCATAATAGAGGCAAGGAAATCATGTAAAAGTTCCTTAATAAATGCATTATGCTCTGAATTGACACCATTGAAGGAAACAATTTCTTAGAAGCAATAACCATTGAAGCAAACAATTACTTAGAAGCAATCCCTTTTTTTTTTGGGTAGAATATATTGACAAAATGCAAGACCGAAAAATACAGAGTTCCCACAAAGCCAAGTTAATCATTATTGATATACGTATGAGTTGCTCCAGATGCAACCAATTTGCTATTTAAACAAACATTTATCCTCTTAAAGACTTTTCCAACTTCATTATAAGCATCATAGTTCATGCTAAACTGTTGTACCTTCCAAGAAAAATGCAAGCATCAGGTGAGAAAACAATTTAAGTTCATCAAGCAAACCTTGGGCCCAATAACTATGTCCAGAAGAAAAGATGTGAGCAAGAGCAACAAAACTAGAATTCCAAAGCCCAATGCTGAGGCCTGCGCCCAGTTCCTCTCTTCTGAAAGCTTGTTACCTTGGAAACAGCTCACAGGCTTAAATTGTGGTTTTGCAGTGTACTGCAACAGCACAAGGGCACCTAGCAGCTCTACAGTTTGAATAAGAAGCAGTGATATTGCCTGCATGGGAAGAAAATAATCAGATTCGCAAGCAGTTAACCATATGTAGAATTTATAACCCATAGAAAGAACAACTCAATTCTGGCACTAGAAAAACGACCAGCCAAAATACATCACTTCGACCGTTGAATTGGACATTTCACCATCAGACAAGCATTGATCCTGGCTAATACTCAGCAGGCGAACTGGCAAAACCAGCTAAAAATTTCCTTTTGGCAATATGAATCCTACAGCAGTTTATATATCCACCTAAAATATTTCCATCACACAACCAAGCATATGTCAGAAATGGTTAGCTCATACCAGTAATTCAACATTTGATCCATCAGCAACTCAAATACATTTATCATTCACAAGAAAACAAGATTTGAATTCCCAAGAACGTACCCTCAGCATTCACATGGAATTTGTTATTGTAACGCTTTCCATTTTTTGAACCAAGATGCCAAAATTACAAGTTCCCAATTAATTATTTAAGTTTTTGCAGTACTGATAGTTTTGTTAGGACATGAGAAGATGTGTAAAAATAGAGAATGGTTGGACGTACTTCTGCAATTGGACCTTCTATGAAACTCGTTTCTTTGTACAAAGTGTAGTGCAGGATTTGGAGAAAACAGAGTAGAGATTTTGTTGTTTGCAGGAATATTTTTTTTTCCTAACAAGACATAATTCAAGAGATCTAAATTCATTAAAACTCAAAGCAGAACACCCACCAAAAAAAAAAAAAAGAAGGAAAAAGTAAAGGCAGAAGAAGAAGAAGCTCGCAGCAAATGTATGAGATACTGCAATCCAAACCATGAACGGTACAGTTAAGACAGAGAAATTTGCCCCCACCTTTAACTGTGGATCAAGAACAGGCTGATGCATTATATAAGCAACCACAGATAACCCACCGAAACTCAAAGGAATGTGTAAGCAGAAGAAATACAAAGTTATATTACTCCAAATACTCCCTCTCTCCCATGGAACATCAGGCGAAAGCACCGAGAAGCCCTGTAAATGAGAAAAACATAAACGTCGTTATTTTTTTTTAATGGGCATGTCAAGACATTCATCAAGGAGCTTTTGTGGGGTCATTTGTTTTTGAAAGAACAGAAGGGAAAGAAAATTTGACCAATCTAAAAATTAAGAAAAGGAGTTCTTGCAGGCTTTACCGCAAGCATGCTATCTGCCCGTTCATTTTTATCGCGACAACACTTGACGGAAGCCTTCAAGAAAACATTCGTGCAGATAACGGAGGAATCAAAGACAACGTTTGTAGATGAGAAGGACCTTTTTTTAAAATTCCCACTCAATTTAGCAGGAAAGGAAGCAACGAGTTTTGGTTGCCAAGTCGCCGCTATCATTTTTATTATTCTATTAATGCTCAGAAGTAGACATATCTGCCATCCATATATGCCTCTGGATCCGGATTGTCATAACATAACATAATTTGGTCAGGTTGGTTTTGTTTTTATGTCAAACCTAAACCATAAGAAATTATGTTGATCAAAACCAAAAACCAAATTTTAACTAAAAATTATAAAGAGAACCAAACCAAAATAAAGTGAATAAACCAAAAACCAAACTAAAAAACCGAAATTATAATATCTTTAAACCATATCGTTTACCAGAATATAAATATGAACTATATTGTTTACCAGAAAATAGAAATGATACTTCTATGATCTTACATTAAAAAAAAAAAAGTAAGTCAAGTACATAATAAAAACTTCTTTTCCTAGTAAATAACATCAATATGAAATAACCTCCTTGTGAAAAGAGATTCTACACAGAGAAATAGTAGGTTTTGAAGAAAAAAAAGTGTGCAACAGGTTTTGAAATTTTTTGTGTATATATTAGATGCAGTAACAAATTATATATATATATAAAATAATATAGTTCGGTTTTTAGTTTGGTTGGGTTTTTCAACCACCTAAACCGTAAACCAAACCAACTAATTTCGTTTGTACTTTTCCAAACCAAAACTAAACCAAACTAAGAATAAAACCAAACAAAACCAAAAATTTTCGGTTTGGCTCAATCGGATTTCAGTTTATACCAAAAGCGATTGACACCCCTCATTTGGATTGCTGTATTAACAAATATTATAAAACCAGTTCACATCCTGGAGGATCTTTATCTACAATCTTATTTGCAGCTTTTCACAGGATTGCTTAAAATTTTACAAATATGCCATTCACATTACACATGGCATGATCCCAATGCAAGCTTCATATAAGGTTGTAGATAAAGGTCCCACATGATCTCAATTATTATAAAACGGGAACTCTTGCAGACATGTACATGGGCACAGGAGAGAACAGCTCTGATTCGTCTTAACGCCTAGGACCCGACGGTATCAAAATGGGATAAGACCAGATCGAACCATTGCCAACAAGGGATCCTGGAAAGCAACAAGACGTGACATTAAGATCGTTCAATAAGGTTTTATTGGTACAAAGATGGTTCTAGTCTTCTACGAAGGCCATCCTAAAGACGATAAGAAGATTAACTCCATAATGCATGAGTATCAGATTGAAGATTACCTAAGGCCCATCAGTAAAGGAGAAGATTGCATGAAGGTAAGACAATTAAATTGAATAATAGCTTTAATTATTATAATTTATTTTAATTATGCAAAAATCGTTGTTTTTATAATCTTTTTCAATTTTTTGGTTTCATGTAGTTGGATGATCATGTTTTGACCAAAATACGCTTCAATGAAGGTCCTTCAAAGAGAGATAATTCCAGAATTCCAAGTGATTAGGAACTCGAAGATGCTCATGAAGGAAGACTCAACCAGGCCATCAAAGAATTGATGTATGATTACTTTGCTGATGGTTCTGGCGAAACAAACAATGACAACGCCAAGGGGGCTTTTTCTGGGCATTATAGAATCTGGATTCTAGTAGAATCCAATTCTATAATCCAGAAAGTGCATTTGAATGGGATTTTGAGGCCGGATTCTACAATTTGATGTTATAATCCAGGCCATAATCACAATTTATCTTAAAGGTGATTATAAGAATTATGGGCATTGGTGCTTAAATTTCCAAAATCAGCAATTCTACAAATTATGTATAAAATATTATATAATATATATTATAATAAATAATATTATTATAAGCATTATACATATAATAGTATATTATATTAAACAATATTTTATATTGTATATAGCATATATTATATTATATTATATAATATATTATAGTATATATTATATCATATTATATAATATATACACTAAATATATTATATTATACAACGAATTATAATTTAATATTTTTACATATAATATATACGTATATTTATTAATTTATATTTTAATATATTATAATATCTCTGAATACAATTAGCAATTTCCAGAGAAAAGATAAATTTGCTCCATCTGGGTATATTCTTTGAATTGGTGGCTTGGATTCGTGAGTTGAACAAAATGGAGCACATCGATCAGCATGTGAGGAAAAATATTTATGAAAAGAAGGCATGTTCTCATAGTGAAACAAACCATAAAATAAAATTCAGTGTGCCTTCGTGGGCTTTCCGTAAAAAAGAAAAAGCAAGAAATTAAGGAAGTGGGGATGACTGAAGACTGAAGAGTGACAACAACTTAACAAGAAGTCCGTCACATGCATGTTAGACACGTGACGGATGCCTATAGGTACACACTAAATGGCACACGTATGGCATGGGTCTTGTTTTGATTTCTCTAACATGTGCATGCCCTTCACCTCTCTTCTTTACCAGGAAGAAGAAAACAAGAAATCATGAGTACCAGAAATAATCTCATATCTCCTCCGGGCTTCCGTTACAGATCTTGGGACGAACGCCTACTCTTTTACCTCAAACAGAAGTTAGATAATTTTGACTGCAACAGCGATCCGATCGTCCATTGTGTAAATATCTACAACCATCATCCCCAAGAGCTGGCAGGTTTGTATTTTTTATCTACGATTCCTTGTTTAGTGTGTTCATACTGTTTATATCCTTTTACTTTTTGTTCATGCAGCGATCCATAGGAAAATAACTAAACATTCAATTTGCTTTAAAAAAAGACGATTGGATTTCATGGTGAAATGACAATTATGGAAAAAAAATGGCAATTGGAATCTATAGGGAAAATAACGTTAGTTTGTCTTCTTGTTAGACTAGTTCATGCAGCAATCCATTTTTTAGATGGGAAAATAACTAAACATTCAATTTGCATGAAAGGAAAATTGATTGGATAATTTGGATTTCATCGAAAAATAGCGATAGTTTGTATTTTTGTTCAATTTCCTATTTGTAAATTCATGCAAATTCAATGTTTAGTTATTTTCTAAATTTTTTAATCTGTATTTATGTAAATACATTTTGTTTCCATGAAGATTTTTGTTTGATGTGTTAATGCATGATCCGATCGTCGCCAATTTTGTTTAGTCTAACGAATAATTTTAATTAATTACAAAAACGGGGAACTCTTTCAGACATGTACATGGGCACCGGAGGGAACGTCTGGTTCTTCTTGACGCCGAGGACCCGAAGGTAGCAAAATGGGACAAGACCAAATCGAAAGGTTGCCAACAAGGGATTCTGGAAAGCAACAGGACAACGTGACATTAAGATCGCTCAACAGGGTTTTGTTGGTAAAAAGATGGTTCTGGACCTCTGGTCTTTTACGAAGGCCGTCCTAAAGATGGAAAGAAGACCAACTGGATAATGCATGAGTATCAGATAAAAGATTACCAGAGACCCATCAGTAATGGAGAAGATTGTATGAAGGTAAAACAATTAATTTGAATGATAGTATTTAATTACTATAGTTTATTTTATTATGGGAAATTCATTGTTTTTCTAATCTTTTTCGATTTTTTTTTGGTTTCATGTAGTTGGATGATTATGTTTTGACCAAAATACGCCTCAATGAACGTCCTTCAAAGAGTGATGATTCCAGAATTCCAAGTGATCAGGAACTAGAAGCTGCTGATGAAGGAAGACCTGAGACCAGTAGATACAGTCCAAGTCAGGAAGTAGTGGTTGCTGCTAGAGGAGCTGAGGCCGAAAATATTGGAGTAGAACTGATCGTTCCTATAAATAGTGTAGCTCCTGCTTCAGGGGATGATCAGGATGCAAGACTCGGCCAGGACATCAACGAATTGATGGAAGGTTACTTTCCTGATGGTTCCGGGGAAAGCGATGACAACACCAACTGTATGAAGAGAAGAAGAGTTGAGGAGAATCCAGTGACTGACTCGTCATTTTCATCTTCTTTAATTTCCATCTGGTCAACACAGTGAAATAGCATTTGATGGGGATTTTACTGGTTTTCCAGAAGTTCCACACGACTTATGGTCCTGGGAGAGTCCAGATTTCATTAATATCCTTAATGATTTGCCTGAAGTCTAATGGGAGAGAAAGACCAATTCAAAAAAAAAAAATTTTTGGGTGTGAGTCTTTAAGTCTGTTTTTGGTCGATCGCCTAGTGTTGACTGTTCTTTATTATTATTATTTATTTATTGGTATACATCTTTACACTTTTTTGAATACAATTACCAATTTCCAAAGAAAAGATAAATTTGCTCCATTTGTGTATTCTTTGAATTGGTGGCTTGGATTCGTGAGTTGAACAAAGTAGAGTAGATCGATCAGCATGTGAGGAAAAATATTTATGAAAAGAATGATTGTTCCCATAGTGAAATAAACCAAGAATTCAGAGTGCCTTAAGCGGTTTTTCCGTTAAAAGAGAAGCCGCAGGAACTTAAGTAATTAAGTGGGGATGACTGAAGATAACAACTTAACAAGAACTTCGTCACATCTTAGAGAAGGCAATTTTTCTTCTGAACTACTGAATTCCAAAATCGAACCATAGAATTAACCAAACTCCCATCATGATATAGCTATGCAGAAAACTCCTACCACATTAGTAGCTAAGAGGGGTTTATGAATGCATGCAAATGCAAAGCAGAAGCTGGTTATCTTAAGACTGCCATTTAGAGTAGCTGCAGAGACAAACAGATTTGGTGTTGTACGCGTCTGCAAACGAAATTTTGATCGGTCTCCCAAGCACTCTACTGGAAGTTTGGAATTTTCAGAAGGATTGGGTTGGAGCTTGTACAGTAGAGTTTTTTTGGCCATGGAGGAATGATGATGTTTTTGTTTTTATCCCACGAATTGTTATGATCATTAATAGCTCCCCGAGGCAACATTGTTAAGGAATATATTAAATATATAAAGTTCACTCTTACTATTAGTTTCAACTTTTAGTAGGAACAATGTTCTACATGGTATCGGAGCCTTAGGCAAATACCAAGGTTTTGGGTTCAAACCCCTACTCCATCTGCTGAGAAAAAAAATTTTTTGATACCCTCACTCCATCCATTGAGAAAAAAAAATTTTGAGTCCGGCCCAATACGTGAAAGGGAGTGTTAAGAAATATATTAAATATATAAAGTTCACTCCTATTATCAACTTGAGGTTTTAGGAAAAAGGGTGTTCTACATTGTATCAAAGCCTTAGGCAAGCGTTAAGGTCTTGGGTTCAAACCTACTTTTCACCGTTGAGAAAAAAATATTCCATGTGTAGGTCTCCCTAAACATATGGGTCTGAATCCGCCTAGATATCTTAAATATATAAAATTCACCTCTAGTGTGGCCTTGGTGGGCGGGTTTCGTAAATTGAACCCCCCATCAACGGTTTAGCTAATACGGTAATACTTCAAACCCAGCTTCTGTCAAGTGTTCGAACGGTCGGCGTTTGCCGAAAGTAAGAGGCCGGAAGATTTCGCTTAGTACAAGATATAAAAGGTAAGAATAGGAATAACCGAATAAGACCCAAAAGGTGCCGATCTTTTGTTGGCGTTCACGAAATTCGTCACTTGCGGGCGATCCAATCCCTTATTTCAGCAGCGGAGGAAGTGAAATGGGGGGCTCCGTGAAGGACCTTCAGTCAGAGGAGGAGCTTGCCAACGTGCTTCGCGGTGGCGCACCGGTTGTTCTTCATTTTTGGGCGGCTTGGTGCGAAGCTTCCAAGCCTATGGATAAAGTCTTTGCCCATCTCTCTTCTGATTTCCCTCATGCAAATTTCTTCAGGGCAAGTACACTTAATCTCTTTCTCTCTCTCCTTCTTTTTAATTTCCAGTATAAGATTTTCTCGGTCTTTTGGTTATTAATTTTCCATGATTTTTCTTAGGACTAGAACCTATCTGGGGTTTAATAATATTGATTTGTTTACACATTCAATTATTTCCTTTTTCTTTTTCTGTGACTGTTGTGGTAGTTCAATTTACTTATCCGTTTCAATGCTGAATGATGTTACTTTTTCTTTTTGAATTTTTATTTTTGTTTTTTTAATGAACTGCTTATTTTTGTTTGATGTTACAGGTAGAAGCTGAAGAAAACCCCAAGATTTCTCAGGCCTATTCGGTTTCTGCAGTGCCTTACTTTGTCTTTTTTAAGGTAAAATAATGTTAAATCTGAAGATTTTTTTTTCCCCTTTTGATATTTTTATTTATTTTTAAGTTCAGAACACTTACGACGCAATCATGTTTGCAGTTTGCGAAATTTTCTTTTTAGAATTTTTATTGCACAATGATTATTTCGTGGATAATTGGTCTCCAACAGAAATTAATTAGAATAAAGTATACTGAAGTTTAAATACTTACACTCTTACCATATTGACATTCATGATTTTCTTTTAAATTTTTTTTTTGGTGTGGGGGGGGGGGGGGGGGAACTTCCTAATATTCAAATAACTTCTTTTCAAAGGAAACTGACCACCAAACTTCACAATATTGCTTCCCTACCTAACTAAGCTCTTAATACATGTAAATTACTAAAAACTCAATTTCTGAAAATAAAGGTATCTTGTAAATTACTAAAATTAATCATGTAACAATCCCTGATCCTTGGAACGAACCTTGTTCTCAAGGTTCAAATCTGGAAACTGGATTTCATGTCCTATCATTTCTTGTCTTCATATTTCACAACTTTCTCCACCCGTTCATCCAAATGTTCTTCAAGCTCATTTCCATCAATAAAAAATAACTTTTGTACCTTACTCTTGTGTCATGGGACAAACTTCTCATCACAGTTATAGCAAAGGCATTTACCCCAGTGCTCCTTGGCCTCAAGCTGGCTTTTTTGATGTGATATAACAGAAATATTTTTTTACCCAAAAAAAAAAAAGAAGGTATAAAGGCTGGCCTTATTTCAACTCTTATCTGATCAGCAATTGGGTTGGGTTAGGATGATGGGTTTCTACCCAGGCCTTATGTTGGTGTGTTTAGATTGAAGATCGTCTGAGCCAAAAAAAAAAATATGACCCTACACAATCCTCTTCTGCCTCTTTTACCTCTTCATACTAAAGGCTTGGTATCTAACAAAAGATTTGTTCTGGCTAAGCTTGGCTGCAAAAACCATGCATAGGGTTGGCTGGTTTTGTGGTTTGCATAGCCCCACTGGGCCAAGCCAACTCTAGAATTTCACAGGGTTACCCACACCCACACTATCAATACCCCCTTCTCTTCAGAGTTTAGAGAAGCTGGACATCTACACCTGGTACCATTAGAGTTTGATGGGGCAATCTGAGTCCGTCAATGATTAGGGGTGTCTTCAGGACCACAGGATTACCATTTTAAATTTTTTCGGGACTCAGAAGCATGGGGACACTGAGGGAAAATTTGTGCTTATTGATAGGATTAATAAAGACAATGCTTCCATAATAATGAGATTGAGGCCCATTCAGCTACATTTATCTGATGTTTCACCTATTTGTGGATTCATGCACAGAGATTTTTCCAACTCATCAGGAATCACCTTGGTTTGTGGTTTTAACACCTTGTTTTCCCCTGTGCCAAGTTTAGCTAGAGGCAGATACAGTTGCCAAAGGTGGAGTCAACTAAAGATTCTATTTATAGGCTTACCCTTTGAGGAGCTGTAGGTGTCATGGATAAAGAACTTAGCCCATTTTGGACCTGCAGTGTCATGTGTGTCTTCTACTTATCTTTCTTTGCCCCATTTTTTCCTTCAGTGACCTCCCTGAGATTTCTTTGTATTTTACTGGGGGAATGCATGTAGCAAATTTGAAAGAGAATTGAGGGTGTTTTGGGTATTAAAATGTTAGGCAGTTAGTTATTGATACACGTGGCATTAACTAATGGGTGTAAGAGTTAATTTGATAAAAAATGGAGGGTGCTTTTGGTATCAAATGTCAGCCAGAAAGCAGGGTGTTCGCCTATAATAGTAATAGATATATCTTCTTTATTCACTAATTACAAGAAAAAAAAAGGAAAATATATCTTAGTCCATCTGTAATCAATCTAGTTGCATATTGCGTATAATTGCTTAGATTTTCTGAACCTTATTCTCCCTCTGTACTCCTCATAAGTTAGCTAAACACGTATCTTAATTTTTTGCAGGATGGTAAGATTGTCAATACATTGGAAGGTGCAGATCCACCTAGTTTGGCCAATAAAGTTGCTAATGTTGCAGGATCTGTTATCCCTGGTGAATCTGCTGCTCCTGCTACCCTTGGGATGGCTGCCGGACCCAACATCATTGAAACAGTCAAAAAGCTTGCTGTGGAGAATGGATCTTCCCAAATGGAAGGACAGACTGCAACTGGCCTTAGTGATCCTCTGAAAAAGCGTCTACAACAATTGATAGAATCTCACCCAGTCATGCTTTTTATGAAAGGAAGCCCTGAAAATCCCAAGTGTGGATTTAGCAGAAAGGTTGTTGACATCTTGAAGGCAGAAGGGGTTAATTTTGGAAGCTTTGATATTCTGGCTGATAATGAGGTTCGTGAGGGGTTGAAGAAGTTATCCAACTGGCCTACTTTCCCTCAGCTTTTCTGCAAAGGAGAGCTTCTTGGTGGGAGTGACATAGCAATTGCAATGCATGAGAGTGGTGAACTAAAAGAAGCTCTCCAGGATCATGGCATTGATACTGGTGGTTCTGATGCAGGTAAAGTTACTGAACCAGGAAAGGAACCAGAAGCTTCTTCGTCTATAAAGGGTGGCATATCTGATTCCATAGGCTTGAGTGAAACCTTGACTCTTCGGCTGGAAAACATCATAAAATCGAACCCAGTTATGCTATTTATGAAGGGGAAACCAGATGAACCCAAGTGTAGGTTTAGCAGGAAGGTAGTTGAAATTCTTCAACAGGAGAAGCTGGACTTTGAAAGTTTTAATGTCCTTGCTGATGAAGAAGTACGACAAGGGCTCAAAGTTTACTCTAACTGGTCTAGCTACCCTCAACTATATATTAAAGGTGAACTGATTGGAGGGTCTGACATACTTTTGGAGATGCAAGAGAGTGGGGAGCTTGAGAGGGTGCTAGCTGAGAAAGGGATTGTCCGGAAAGAGACTCTTGAGGATCGGTTAAAGAAACTGATCACTTCTTCACAAACAATGCTATTTATGAAGGGCACTCCAGATGCTCCACGGTGTGGTTTCAGCTCGAAGGTTGTGAATGCTTTGAAGGAGGAGGGGGTGAGCTTTGGGTCATTTGACATTCTAGCTGATGAGGAAGTGAGGCAAGGCTTAAAAACATTTTCAAATTGGCCCACCTTTCCCCAGATGTACCACAAAGGTGAGCTGATAGGAGGATTTGATATTGTAATGGAGCTGCACAACAGCAGCGAACTCAAATCTACTCTTTCTTAGCAGGTATGATGCAACCGGCTTTAGTAGCTTATGTCTTCAAATATTGCAGAACTTTTATTGGTCAAGTTATATGTATAGATCAAAATTGTATTTAATGGAGGTCTACTTGTGCAAAATGTTTGCACCTTGTATTTTGGTGCATTTGTTATTTTTCGGTTTCTTTTAAGTTCTTGTGATCACTTGTGCAATATTGAAGCCTATTTGCAACCATCTAGCTATTGTACTGATTGGGATGATGAAGGGTTCAGTGGTAATGCATATGTACTCTGTCCTGAACAATTTCTACTGTTATTTTGGCGCTCATGCTATGTGATAGTTCTTGATTCAACAGGTTTCACCTATGTGAAGTTGTTGGCTGGGTATTGACCTTCTGATTCTAGCAACAGTACAGACATTTCATTTTGTTAATTTTCGATGCTATCTCCTGGATATTCGCTATATATTTTCGACCATCCAGAGGAATGAGACCGGTTAAAAGATCTGATATTTATAACCATTGTTAAATCAGGTTAAGTTTCAGCAAAGAGATTGCTTTTGCTTAATGGTTATGCTCAAGGTTTACTATTTCGGTGCCGATCAGGTTAAGTTTCAGCAAAGAGATTGCTTTTGCTTAATGGTTATGCTCAAGGTTTACCGTTTCGGTGCTGATGGACGGCATGCCCATCGGCTAAAACGAAATTTTGATCGGCGTGCTGCCGAAATGCCGGAAAAATTAAAAAGGACAAAAAAAAAAGGCAAATTTTGGTTTTTTTTTTTTTATTTTGGGAAAATTTCGCCGGCACGCCGCTCCGTTTCGCCAACACGCCGTCTTGTTTCGCCAATAAAAATTAAATAAATTTGCATTTCCCTTATCTGTTTCACCCGTTTCACTCAGTACACCGTCCCATTTTGCCGAAAAATCACTAGCGATACAAATGAGCGATTTTTACCCTCCGAAATGCATCGTCACGTCCCAAATTGAGTAATGCTTACCTCCAGAGACTGGTTAGTCCCGTTGTCCAGCATTACCTAATGTCTAATGTTATGGTAGTACTGTGGCTGTGGCTTTCAAATTGAGTTACTAGTTTTCAGTAACTACTTTTTCTCTCTTTATTCATTTATTTTCTTTTTGATTGATTGATTAAACTTGAAGATTTTTGTTGAAATGAAAAATGAGTTACATATACTGCTCACTGCTGAAGATCCGAATGAAACTTCCCTGTTAAATCAAAATCCTAGATGGGGTGGGTAAGTTTTTCAACTGTAGTTTTTCAGTTACTTACCAGGGAGTTTTCACAGGTTCCTGAAGATCTCTTATGTTTAATTCAAATTGCTTAACTTGAACACAGGTGAATAAGTTTACAAGTTTATTTTTTCTTCACATTCCAATAAATTTCACATGATTTCTTGTCTTTCACATTTCATCATTTGTCCATCAGCATTTTATGATTTAACATATTCTCCTAGCTTTGCTGTACCCACCACTGTATCGGGAGAGACATTCCAGTAGCTTTACCTCAAGAGCTTTGAACTCAGCTATTTGAGCCTGTAGCTCCAGCTTCTCTCTTCTTAGGTTCTTGTTCTCCTCCAGTAATAGGCGGTTGTTCTCTTCATCAGCTCCTCCTGAGTCTTTGCTAGAGGCCTTGAGAAAGGATGGGAAGATGCTAGGCTCACATTTCCTTCTGCTAATCTCCAGAAGCAGATGCCTGCAACCCCTCTGGAACTTTTCATGCTGGAATTCCCATCGGTTTGGAGCAGATTTCTTAAATCCCTGTTTGAGTTCATGAATTATCACCATTGTAAGAACAAATAAAAATCAAGGGGCGTGGGTCTACTCAGTTTTGCATTTAGTTAATAGTGATCTCAGAATATCTCAGAATAGTAAAAGATTATATTGGGGACTGAGGGATTATTAGTAGGGTTATGACAACTCTGGAAAAAGGTATACATGGGACGGAAGGATGGTCACTAGGGTATCTTCTCATAAGAATCCTTCCCCCAGCAGGAAGAGAAGAAACCAAACCTTCAAAATCTTCATCTATTGCTATAGTTTCTCGGGGCCAAGAAGAAAAACAAGTTCAACCCCAGTCAAATTATTATTATTATTCCTCTACAGATACTTTTTCAATTATTCAAAGATCTGATTTGCAACAGATTCAGGGAATTTGCTGTTCATATCTGTTGTGGGTTTCAAGACCTTATGTGTACAAATGGTAAAAACTCTGTGAAGTCAAGAACCTAGACTTCCTTTTTTGGAGGGAACGAGAGACCCTTTTGCTGGTGAAGGGTGCTGAGCCAAATTATGGAGGCATTAGTAGCTTATACTTGTTACAGAAAGTAAAGGGAAAATTATCAGATGGTTGTAGAATGTAGATTATACAAAGTTACTCACATAGGTATTGAGCTGGCGAATGAAGCTGGAGAAATTATTATGCTTGAAGTATCTGGGTAATGTCAACTCTGAGAATTCCTGGGGAGACCACACCACAAATCCAGTACCATCTTCATTCCACGACACAATTTTCCCACTGCAGTCTCCATCTTCTTCTTCTTCTAAGAGATTAAATGTCTTGGAAATAAAAGGAGCCGGGGACTTTGTCTTCGGGGACTGACTTGAGCTTCTGCTTAACGTTCTTTTCCGCTCAGCCATGTCCATCTCCAGCAATGGTCTTGGAGCCCAAACCATTGCATGTATCTGCAATTCCCGACTTTTTTTTTTTTTTTTTTATGGAAAGTGCAATTCCCAACTTATAAAGAAGCTTGTACTGTTAGCTAATAAAGAAAGGCGGCCCCTCTTTTCAACACGAAAAAGGTTGCCATAATAATAAAATAACAAGATACCTGCAAGAAGAAGAAGATGCAAGCTAATGGAAGGGCCGAGAACTCTGACTCAAACATTGAAAGTGACTTGCGGGACGCTTATAGTCAGCACCAATGAACCTTCTTTGTCTGCTTGATGTTAAATCTTTCCTTAGTTTTTTCTTTCATGATTTTTACGTCACTTTTCACAAAGCGCAGTTGTTAGATGTTGGTCTTCAAACCCCATCTATTTTAAAAATAGCATATATCACGTATATCTTATCACAAAGCGCAGTTTGTTAGATTTTGGGTTTTCATTTTTCATTTTTTTTTCTCGTTGAAAGAAAAAGATGAAGATCAATTCAGTTGGGGTGAGAGAGAGAGGTTGAATCCTCTCAACCTTAATTATTAGATTGATATAGTAATGTTGAGGAATTATGTTCCAAGTAGGTGAAATCATCAATTAAATGGGAACGTCTTACTCTACAAAATCATTTGTTGGCGGGCAAGTGGGGGAGACAGTTCCTAGTGCCCACCAGAAAATACTGTGCAGCTTTGACCGGCGGTTGGCAGTCTTGGGATATTAATATAGCAATTAGCCACGTGCCTGAATTGACGTCTGAAATTGAAGTTGGCAGGTAGCTTTTCTTATAAAAAATGGCGAATATTCAACTCTTTCCCTTTTACCATCTTTTCTTTTGTTTTTTTTTGTAGATACAATCTTTTCGACGTGACCAGCTAGATTATGCTTCATTGAGAAGTGGATAAAAAGCGATAAGCAGATCAAATCCTTCACGTAATCCTGTTTGAAAGAGCCACCCGTGACTTTTCTATTGGACCGTCATTCAGAATCTGGTTGGCGGGCACGTGGGACCCAATGAAAGCAAACACAACTTGAAGACCAAACCAAAGTGAAAAAATGTTTTCAATTTTCTCTTCCGAGGTGTCGGCAAGGATACCAATTGTGATCTTTAGCATGTCATGCCCATGTTTAATTAATTGCTGCATGGCCTAAATTATGACTAATGCCTTTCACGAGACCAAAGGTTTCAACGCCCACCGATTCTGTTTTTCCCTGTTTTGCTCCGTTCACATTTTCAATTTCTGTGAGAAGACATTTCTATGGCTTCCCATGCCTTTATTCCTGAGAAGATAATGTTCTTAGGCTAAGCAGTGAAGTATAGTCGCTTGTATGTGTTCAAATCTCATCCAAGAAATTCAAACCCGTTCACCATCTGATGGGTGCTATGCTTTTATGAGCCAAGTCATTGTTCCAAAAGCCCCAGGACTTGGGGGAACCTAATTTGGTTGAGCCAATAAGCTTTAGGGCTCGGAACAGTCAACAAATATCACTCTATGATCCGCCTTCATGATTTTTCAAAATTAGAGAGGGTAAAACAGTTATCTGTATCATACGAGATAGAAGATATTAAAGCCCTTCACTAACATGAAAAGGAAAAATCTGGCGGCATAAACAAACCCCAGAGCATAACAAATTGAGAATTCATCATATCCAGGGGCAGGAGCCAAGAAGCTTTGAACCAAAAAGATCTTATCTATCTGCGGATCTGATGTAGAATATGCGCATAAATGTGCCCCCAAAAATGTGGAAACCACACTCCCTGAAGACCAGAAACTGCGAATGCAGGACCAGTATCCACGAACACCATGCAACACAGCAACCTACATAGCTATATCTGGGTCCAGTCTTCTCTGAATTGCAGCCGCAGCCTTAGGTCATGAAATAGAATACTTGTTAGTAACTTGACGGAAAATGACTGAAGGTGATCCAGTCAGATGAATGATAATCAATTAATACTCACCTCAAAATTGCCAAGCTTGTACTGAAATGCCATTTCTTCCTTGAGTTGCGCTTGCTCTTTCATTGCCTGTGCCTGAGAAATGGTACAACAATGAGTCAAAGAAAGGAAATAGTTCCCCCAAACAGGTGAAAATAAACATGGAAATGAAGACAAGTGCCTGAGCAGTATACATACCATTCCACTCTGCATAGAGCGCTTTAAAACTTCCACCTGTTCTTCCTTATGTTTTTCACGTTCTTTCAGCAATTCTAACCTGGAAAGAGTAAAATACCACTACTAATATAAGCTCATGAAACAAAAACCTATTTCAGAGAAAATTATAGAGCCAACGTCAGTAATCAAACAGAATATATTCACGCTACTACCTGTTTAGAATTCCAAACCAGGCCCACAAAAAAAATCAAACAGGTGAATTACAGTTTGAATGCTGGGGTTAAGCCAAAAAAAAAAAAAAAAACCTGAAATAACACATTCTTATTTTTCAAGACTTCAGCACTCTCTACGGACAAATTATTGCAATTTCTAGGCCCATCTAGCTTTGCAGCTCATAAAGCTCAAAGCTTGAATGGCCTGACTGTTTATTCAATTAGGCATTCAATGGATACTGATTTTCATGTTTTTTCCAATCCTATATCAGTGGATATTAACTTCATGTTCGTCAGGTCAAACACAATATGAAAATGAGAGAGCTTGAATCTATTTACCACTATAAATTATCCAGAACAAGCTAAATGACTAACACATTTGATGCCTGGTCATGGATTTTTTAGATGTGTTAATGGTGAATCATGCTTCCCAATATTTGTCTAATGTAATACTCGTAAATTACAGATGTTAAATCATTTACTCATTTTAGCATGTGTCTTTGACAGATTGGGATTTTGGAAGGTAATAATGTAACTGAAGAAATGATTTTTGACAGATTGGATAGAGAAAAAAGGTCGGAAATGCTGACCCCACCTAATTAAGGAATTTTGTTGTTATTATCTTGTCGTTTTTCTATTGCATTTCAACAAATTCTAGTTAAATTTCCATGTCTTTCACGAGCTTCTTGGACTCAGTAGGACATCACTAGAACTTTCTCCTTCTGGTTCTTTCCTTATTTCAGAAATTATGATTGTGCACTACAGCCAAGAAATGCTTTGTTTTATTTCATGACAATCTGCAAGCTATCAAAAGTTGTCATTCTTTCTCTTTTTTAATCAGTAAAAAATGTATTCATATAAGAAGAAAGGGAGATACCAAGCGCTCAGTGTGCTAATAGTATCAAAAACTGAAAATTCAAAACTTATGATGCTTTAAATAAAATAAATCTGATCAACAAAAAATCTGAAAAAAGAAAAATTATTACCTTCGCTGTTCTTCATCATTAAACACCGTACGCTCCATTTCCAAAAAGGCTGCTTTCATGGGGCCTTTTTTAATTTCTTTTTCAATTTTACGCCTATGATAAGCATCCAAATTATAATACCTGCAACCATATGCAATGGCATAAATTATTACTTGCATCATGTCATAAGTTGAATCTCATCACTTAGAAGAATACTTGAGTGTTAAAGACTATCAAAAACCCACACCCACGCATATTTGGTACATGTGTAATACTGAAATTTAAGGGAACTTATGCGTACAAAGGGCGGGGAATCACCTAAACAAAAGACAGTATGGAATGAAAAATCAGATTATGAGTGTTAAAAGACTCCCTGATAAGCAAAGGAGTTGTGTATCTCAGTTAAGTAACCACAACATCTACACGGTATGGTGGATCACTGAAAGTAAGATTGTCTTACATAAATTTAAGAGGCTATTTGTTAACATTTTTTTAAAAACAAATTAAAATAAAATTTTTTCAGATTGTTTTTGTGATTTTGAAAACAGATTTAAAGAAAACCAGTTTAGTAACAATTAGTTAAAATCAATAGTGATTTTAAAAATTACCAAAATTGTGTTCGGTAAATCTAATGAAGTAATGATCATGGTCTAGAAACTATTTGTGATAATAGTAGTAGTGGTGGCTATGATTTTGGTGGTGGTGGTTGTAGTGGAGATAGTGGTATTGTGTGGCTGCAGTGGTGTGGTAGTGATACTGGTGAACGTGGAGATGGCAGAAATGGTGGCACTGGTTGTAGTGGTGGTTGCGTAGTAGTGGTTATGATGGCGGTGGACATGGTAGTAGTGCTGATGGCAGTGGTAGTTGTGGAGGTGGTGGTGATTGCATAGTGGCAGTAGGGTGGCCATGGAGGTAGTGTGATATCAACAGTGGTTATGTAATGGTGGCTATTTGGTGGTGTTAGTAATGTTGTTATGGGGCAGCTGTTGTGGTGGTGGTACTAAATCAAATAGGAAATTTCAAAAATGCCATCAGAAAAATTGAAAATTAAGTAAGCCGTTTTTAAAGCCAAAATTTGCATCTTTTGAAAGCCAATATGTTTTCGGATTTTTTTTAAAAAAATTAAATTTGAAAACAATTCTTATTAAACACAGTTTTCAGGTTCCTGTCATCAGAAACAGAAAAACTACTTTTAAAAGTGATACCAAACAGCCTCAAATACTACTTTAATAGAGACAGATACAAACAAAAAGTGACAATCATAACCACTTGCAATAAGAAAGAATGAACAAATAGATTCATGGTTAGCAGTAGAGGCCCTTACTTTTTTGAAGGAAACGTAGCTGTATTATGATCCTCCATGAATCTGCAAGAATAAAACTGTTAGCCTGAGATATGATAAGATTACAAGAAAGTTTTTGCTAACAAGAATGGCATTGCATGTGATCAAGAATATCAGTGCATGAACCTAGTGGAAAATAATCAGTTTAATCACCAAATCCACATAATGCAGATGTAGATGTTGCCTTACTGTTTGAACATTTCCTTCTCTTCCCGGTTAGGTAGAGTTTCCAGGTTCACCTGTCATTCAAACTCCCAAGGACATATTCATAAGTAAAAGATTCTGCAAATCATCAATACTACAGGAGAACCATTGGAAAGACTTCCCTCAAAACATATACCAAGATAATACACATCATCTACATGACTGAAAGACAACTATTTGTTTTCCTACACAATTGTTTACTAAATTAGCATTTTTACTAAATTAGCATTTAGTTAATCAATATAAAAAGAGCAGCAGTCCAAATTATTAGCCATAATAAAACAGAAAATTTGAGGCCTAAAACAAGTGAGAACCTGTGAGTAACAAATTAGATTCTTGGAAAAAAGCTCCGCAGCTTAAAATTTTTTCGGGCATAATATCAGAATGTTCAAATAGTTGTGTTACTTTACCATCCAAAGCTGAAGCTTTGCTACTAGATAATCTAGTCACTTTGTTACACTTTACGATTCAAAGCTAAAACTTTGCGAGATAAATCTAATCAGTGGCATATAAAGCACCAATAGAGCAGTGACCAAATTAAAACATCAAAATTTCTTCCGAGATATTCACAAAGAGTATTCTTAGGCACAGAGGAGGAACCATAATCTTTTGACGTATTACAACTGTGTCAGTTGGGGCATACCTGTTTAACTTCTGCCAGCCATGCAGTGAATTCTGGTCGTTTGTTCCTACAAGGATAGAAATATCAGAAAATAGAATGACAGAAGGAAATTTAGGTTCAATGTGTAGTTTAAAAGGTTAATAGCATTCACTTTAAATCAATGATTTCTCAGTCAATCATCAGACAAGCAGGACTTGGTAATTAACTGGCAATAATATTAAAAATTGAGCATAAAAAAGATAATATGAGAAATAAATTGTAGACGCATACTAACCAAGATGAGAAAGAAGGGCTAACAAGAAGTCATTTTAAAATACATCAATGCCCGCCTAGACACTAGATTTAATTCATACAGTCTGGTTTACTCATAAAAATATTGACCATACAACATAATCCCAAATATCCAATTTTTTTACTACAATATTATTTTTTTTATGATTAACGAAAATCTGATATAAAAATAGGGCTAAAGGATGCACAAATCCAAAGAGTCTAACCAAAAGAAAAAACAAAACATAGTACGACTTCAAGTGATCCCTCCCAACACCTTATCCAACACCTAAACCATGACAATTACCCCACATCAACAGCATCATCAACATGGGAACCAACAAAAAGACGGGATGTATTAACTCCTGCATTTTCCAAGAAATCAGCTATCTCATTGCTCGATCTAAGGACATGATGAATGAGAAATTCAACATAGAAGCTAGGGATCGTACCTTTCTGATTACATATCTCATCTTCCAAGCACCTGGTGTCTTCTTTGACATCCAGCTAAATGGTGCTGACCTTTCCTCCTTGCCAAGGACAACCCCATGATAATTGCCAAGAATGCCATAAGAGCATCACCCTCCCTAATTGGACCACTAAACAGGAAAATAGCTTGACCCAAGTGATCCCTAAGGATCCCACCAATGTCCAAAGCCCTGCTAATTTTTTTTCTTAGTTTATTTTTTTAACATTTTTATTTTTTCCTGGGTTTTAATCTCAGCCAAGTTTTAGAATAAAGCTTCTTTTTTAATAACTTCTTGGACAACATCACTCCACCGCGAAGTTTCTCCATGAGATGGAATACTACTTCAAGATTCTCTTCAGACTTCTTTCCTAAATCTTGTGATGCAATTGACCATTTTACTCCACATCCTAGTCGAATCCTCCATAAGGCCCAAAATGGCCTCCTCATGACTTAGCTTATTCCTAAATCACTAAATTCTTTCCTTTCAACCTCCATCATTTTATTTTTGGGCTTGTTTTAATGTATTTTTCTTTCTCCTACTTCTTGAAACAAATATCCATCACCATTGACTGATGTTTTTTTTTTGATAGGTAAATAAGGTATATTATAAATAAACTAGGTAGTTGGATCATAGGTTCACAAACAGTGTACCCATGATACAATGGAGTCAACCATACAGTACCCAAAAGGGTATTTACAATTCAACTACATCCCCACTCCTTTCCATTCTCCACTGCTGACATCAGCCTAGCTCCCCTTTCTAGAACCCATTTCTTAACTAGTCTGGAAACAGTTGACACAGGACAAAGTCCTGAACTTGTATGTCATTCATCATGCCATGAACTGCCAGCCAATCATACATAAGCCTTAGCACTTTCCTTTCTAAAATTGGTAAACATCGCTCTACACTCCTGAAAATTCTATTGTTTCTTTCTCCCCAAATTACCCAAAAGATGGCTGCCGGAGCCACATTCCACAGCATGTTCTTCCAAGATTTCCCTTTCTTTACACTCCAGGCTTGTAACACCTTGTCAATACTCTTGTCTTGGACCCACATTATTCCAAACCTTGCAATAATTTTACTCCATAAATCACCATTGACTGATGTTGTGAGCTAAGCTCTCGCCTAAAATTACTTTACAATCTCTCAAGTGGATAGTTCGATCCTTCTAAGAAGAAAAAATTCAATTTGACTTCATTTGACCCACTCCTAAAAGTCACCAAATGTTTAATTCTCATTCTTTTGGCCAAAGCCCCTTCTTTTGTTAATTCTATTATAACCATTAATCTCATCCCTTACATAACCATTTCAGATAACTCTTACAAATATCCTTTTGCCTTCAAATATGCCTTATATCAGCACATCCATTTCTTCTCAACCGTTTGCCACAATATGTCTAAGAAAACAAAACTCATACAAAGGAAAAACCAAATAAAAATTTAACAAAAAAGAGACATTTGGATATGAAGCAACATAATAGACCTAAATAACCATAGGTATTTAAAATTTTCCCCAAAAGAAAAAAAAAATTTTAACCAAAAACAAGAAACACATAGGAAAGCCTTCTGGATCACCTTCCTCATGCAATCTCCCAGCTATGAATAATGTAGCTAAAAATTAATTCAGTATCATTGTCCCGGTTCTCTTTCTAAATAAACAAAGCACTAAATATGAAAAGGGAAAAAAAATCGAGAGTCCTCTACCTTGGAAAGTATTCTCATAGTCTGCCCCCTACAATGAGAACTAGATGGTAGTGACCCAAAAAATAACAAAGGACGGTGGCAAATTCACACATTTCACACGACACACTAAGTTACTTAACATAAAATTATCAAATAACGTGAAAACAACTCACTGCAAACAAACTTGTATCAGCACCTTCCTAACCTTATTAAAAACTTCAGTTTCAATAAATTTTGTGGTTGGGATTCTGAGATTTCGACTAATTAGTTCAACAAGGCAACCAAATAAGTCAAAAGTAATGTAACCTAAGCCTTAAGAAAGGCTCAACGCCTCGAGCTGAATATAAATCACTGAACACAACAACAATCGAAAACCCTAGATAAAACAAAACGCCAAATAAGATCAATTATATAAACGAGTGAATCCTCACCACATATCGGTTTCATGAATAATTCCATACTTCCCCCACGAATTTGTCACCGCTCCCTTCTTGGCGCCATCCTTTTCCTTCCTTTTCTTCTTCTTCTTCCTCTCCTTCTCCTTTTTCCTCCTCTTTCGCTCCTTTTCCTTTTCTCTTTCTCTCTTCCGTCGCCGTCTCTCCTTCTCGTACTCCCTCTCCTTTCTCTTCCTGCGCTCCCTCCGCTTCCTCCTTCGGCGCTCATCTTCGCTTTTGCTCTCCTCCGACGAATAATCCGAACTCTCCGATTCTGAATCAGAATCCGAGTCCGATTCCTCTGAATCTGAAGAATAAGCAGACAAAGAAGACGAGTCTTCGTCACTGTGTCTTCTCCGTGACTTCCTCTTAGAGCTTCTCGTCTTCTTGGTTCCGCTGTGCTTCTTGTCTCCTTCATGTGCTCCCGAGTCGTCCTCATCATCGGTCTCATCCTCCTTCTTCCTCTTTGATTTCCTTCCATGATTTCTCTTCGACGGAGCTTCCTCTTTTTCTTTTTCTTCTGCTTCTTCTTCTCCGTTCACTTTTGATAGACATCCATTTCGATCTTTCGCCATTTTAGTTCTCGATGAGATTTGCGACGGACGAAGGCACAGAGAGAGAGAGAGAGAGAGAGTGCGGGACTATAAAAGTTATTAAGCCGACAAGATTTTTAAAAGCCCTAAATGACCGGCCTCCTTTTAGACGGGCTTTTCACCCATGGGTTATCCATAGGACCGGCAAGACGAGCTTGGTTAACGCACGGAAATTCTCGGGCCCGAGAATCACCCACAGACATTCATTCAAGATTGCCAGTGTTTGGTACCTTGGACTGGATTTGGGAAAAAAAGAAAAGAAAGTTAAAAAGAAAAAAAAAAAAAAAAAGAAAGAAAAGAAAAATAATGATTTTCTTTCATTTTCCGATGTTTAGATGAGATGAGAAACGAAAAAAAAAGAAATATATATTTTAATAAGATAATAGGTTGAGGTGGTGAGCGATGATACCGGGTGGTGGTATTGGCAGATGATGGTGGCGACAGCTAGTGGTGGTGGTGGTGATGGGCGATGGTGGCTGCTGGTGGGTGGTGGTGGTGTTTGGCAATGGTGAATAGTGGTGGTGGGTGGTGGTGAAGGATGGTGGTGGTAGTGGTGGTAGATAGTGCTAGTGATGAAGTGGATGGATAGGTGGTGTGAATAGTGATAAGTGATGGTGAATTTTCTTTTTTTCAAAATTTCTACCTTTTTTTAGAGAATTTTTTACATTGGAAAGAAAGATGGAGAGAAAATTTCATTTTTCTTCATCTAAATCAAACAAGAGAAAAGAAAATTTTAGAATTTTCTTTTCTTTTCTCCCCAAATCTAGTATTCCAAACACCGCAGAAAGACTGATACTCTATCACAACATAAGTACAGCAAAATATAAAAACACATTAGGAAGCGGTCATTGGTATTACTAATATATTTAAATGGTAAATATTTCTAAAAGACAACCAATCAATTAAAGAAACCGGCCCATGTACCCAACCGAACCCCAGATGGGTTGAGTAAAAACTTTAAGAACAATCTCAGTTGCTAGTTCCAGTCACACCATTGTTCATATGGTTTGAATTAATACATAATAAATTAGAAATGCATAGAAAATAAAAAGGGATAGAGATCCCAAAATGAATGGATCTCTTCTTGCAGCTCTAACAGGAGATGGAACCACTCCACAATCCTTTTTCTCCTGGGTAATGAATCTGTTAGTAATTTGCAGATGCATCCGCTCTGCATTCATATATGAAACTCAAAATCCAATTTTCAGCTTTTCAGATAGGTCAGACTTCTTGGAGTTCTTTTACCTCGAGATTATCTGAACGCCATCCTCATCAACTTCCCCAAGGTCAAATGTCAATCTTACAATATCTTCATGTTCAAACTGATATCAAGCATGCTAAACCCCTGTTCTGGTGGATGTCTGCGTACATTAAAGAACTTCTAGCATTATTCAGCTGTGTCTTGCTTTAATGCAAGGATCTCCTTTGTTTCGTCGTCTTCAACTACGTTATCAGCTTTCATGCTGTCCAAAATCCCATCCACTGGTTTCCCACCTCTGATGTTTGACTTGATCAGGGCATGATACATGTGTCTATTCATCGCAATTACAGTCCTCAATGAATTCACGAAAGCTTCTACATTTTCAACATCACCATTGTCGCCAAGCCAACTCAATATCCGTCTAAACACCTTATGGTTTGGCCTCCACTTGTAAGTCATACCATCTAACTTGAGTGCTTTCTTCATGCACTCGAGAGCTCTCACCATCTCAAGCTTATCCATGTACCCTTCCACCACCATCACCCAGCTGTTTGCAGTTACAGTCTTCCCATTCCTCATTATGTCTTCAAGCATTGACTCAGCCTTCTCAATTAATCCTTTCTCACAATACCCAACGAGAAGGGTGTTCGGCACACGAAAGTCATAAGATTTGCAGGATGACTCCCACTGCTTCAGTATTTTCTCGGCTTCTTCAAGCTCACCAAGTTTCACCAGAGCCCCAAGCATGGTGATATAATCTCTGTTGATGTACCTCTTGCAGGTGGCTTCTAAAAGTGGCCACAACCGCAGCACTTCATCCTTATGACCGAAAGTTGCATACAGAGAGATTAGATGGTTGTAACCAATCCCATTTTTCTCATCTATCTTCTCTTCTGATTTCTTCAGGGAAGTTATTGCCTTCTCAATCAGACCTGTTTTTATGTAGAAATTAGCCACAGTGGTGTACGTGCTCCAGTCCATAAGAATATGGGATTGGCTCTCCATTTCTTCTAGAAGCTTCTCCATTTCATTGATATCAGATCTTTCTCCATAAGAATTTATGCAAATTCTATAGCTGAAGTTGTCTGGGGGGATGCCATCTTGCTTCATCTCAGACAGCACAAGAGGAACCTTCTCATACTGGCCTAAATTTGTGTAGAGGCACATGAGGTCATTGTATGGCAGAGCTGATAATGCAAAACCCATTTCCTTCATCTTCTGCATATGGTTTAGGGATTTATCAGTCAGACGCCCTCTGACATAACAGTTCAGTAGAGCACCATAGGGCTTATTTGTTTTGTCTTGGTCGCTCATATTATTGAAGTAGCTCTCAGCAGAGTCCAGTCCATGGACCCTACCAATTAAATCCAACCGCACAGCATGGTCACCTGGTGAAAATATGCAAAAACCTTTGTTCTTCATCCACTCAGAAACCTGCAGCCATAAAGCATCCACAAGAGAAAAAATAAAAAAGCAAAGCCCATGAACAGATAGCTACACATACAACAACCAACTTTCAAAATAAAACCAGAAATCTTGCCAGCACCTGCAGACATGTTATTTTCTAGAAGACCCAATTAGACAAGTTGATCCAGTTTTGATCCAGTTTTGATCAAGGGAATTAATAGAGCTACATTATAATTTCTGATAGAAAGAAAATTAATTAAACAAATGGTGGAAGAACAAGCTTGTTTCTTTTTCAGATTTTGGAAGATATAGAGATGCATGTGCACATTTATACGTACATAGAGATAGTAAATTCAATATAAAACCACCTACTTTATACTCTAGCAGTTCAATATGTCATCAAATGTGAACGAAGCATGAGAGCCACATCAGAAAGAATCAAATCAGATTTTTCCCCAAGTCATTCCCCATCACATGCATCAAAAGCAACTTGGAAGATTCAATTAATAGCATAATCAAGCATATCATACCCTTAACATTGTATTATCTTCATATTATCCATCAAAGGAATACACAACTAAATCATAATCCGATTTCTTATAACTGTAAATTGCACTGAATTTAATTTCTCAGGGTGCTTCCAGTTATCCATACAACCTCATGTAGGAATTTAACACAGTTGAAACAATTGTTTCAAAGTACCAGAAAAAGGTCTCCCACTAACTCAAGCTTATCATCGCAGCTGCAAAAATAAAGTCAGTCACAAACAACAATAAATGTATGGAAAAAGGAGGGAGAAAGGAGGGTTAATACGAAGCTCTAATCCATAAGGGTACCAAATGAGCCTCCAGGAAAATATATTGGACAACTTTTCAACCATTCCAAATTTGAATATAATCTCTAAATCATTCCCTGAATTTAAACCAAACATCCTCAGACCTTCCTTTTCCAGGAAAAAACATCTGACAACTTTTCAACCATTCCCAATTTCAATATAATCTCTAAATCATTCCCTGATTTTGAACTGAACATCCTCAGACCTTCCTTTTAAAAAAAAAAATCTGTTAGCTACTAGAACAGAGAAGAGCAAAATAGCATTTAATATTGATCCACGCACAGCATTTGAATTTATGGCAGAAAGGACAAAAGGAGAGGGGGTGGTGGGTTGGTTCATTGAAACAGGTAACAAGATAGCACCGTAAATTTTGCAGACTCGATTCTCCCAAGCATTTCTAGGCTTCAATGTAGATAATAATTGATAACCAAATAATCTGAAGCCTCCAAGAAACTCAAAAGGATCCAAGTTGGAATAGGGAAGATAGATCCAATAATCAAACAGGCCAAATGGTTCACTCGATCAGAAACAAACCTCTAGCGCCTGTCCGTATCGCTTGTGCTTGCGGAGATCGCGAATGATGCGTTGCAACTCTGCTATTCTAACTTTCTTTCCCTCCTCAACCCATTTATCAAGCTCTGGAACGACACTGACACGAGGATCCCCGAGAGGACTGATCTTTGAATGCAAATTAGTCCTATGAGACCTTTCAGTATAGTACAATCTACTCGCTGACACAGTACCTATAAAAGTTTCAGAGGTTTGACCACCAAATCGGGTTTTTAAACTCAATTTCTTCAAAATCCTGAAGAAGCTTGAATCCATGGATGATTCTCGCAAGCTACAAAGCAAACACTTATATCTGGTTTCCACTGCGAGGTTTAACGCCCTTTTTTTAGGGTTTTAGGCTTCATACACATACAGGTTGTGTTTTTTCCAAGTCGCTAACGTTATCGTTCTTATCTGGATCTGGACCCCGATTTCCAGATCCGACGGGTACAAGATTCGGACCTACCCGGTGATGAGTGGAGCTGGCCACGTACATCATGTTAGAGTCCGTCCCTCAACTTCGTTAAAACCTAAAAAAACGAATGTTAACTGGGATAACTTTTTCCCTTTCTTTGGGAAAGTTATGGAAAAGGTCACTTTTCGTCTATAATTATATAAACACTTCATTAAGATCTCAAATTACAGAAACATGCCACTTTTCGTCGATATTTATAAAAACATCCATCAAAATTAAATTATAAGATCAATTTTTAAAAATAATTAAATTTGAGAATCATTTTCTTGAGACACAAACTCATCATACAAAAGACTCAAGCTTCTTACATGGGACGCAAGTTCATCTTATATGGGACACAAGCGTATTTTACGTAGGACACGATCGAGACGCAAGTCCATCTTACATGGGACACAAGCGTATTTACACGAGCGTATCATACGTGGACTCAAGCGTGGTTTGTCTATAATAAAATGACACTATTTTTTAATTATTTTTTAGAAGTGACCCTTCAAATCAATAATGGATGAAAAGTAGTATGTTTCTGTAATTTGGGATCTTAGTGGCATGTTTTTATAATTATGGACTAAAAATGACCCTTTTCCATAATTCTCCCTTCCCTTTTTCTTTTTCTCCTGATGAAAGCTAACGAGGATCACCTCTTCCTCAAAGGATCGTAATCTCCTTAATTCCTAATTCCTGCGATCCAAACGTACGATAAGAAGTATAAGTGTAAATTTCTTTTTGTAATGAGGGGTCTAAATGTCTTTATCAAAAAAACCTTCGTTCAGCAACGACTTCGTCGTCATCGAAATCCTTCGTTCAAGTCTCTTCTCGATCTTCTTCATCGTTGCATCTGAGACTAGCTTGGGGAGATTGGAACAGAGGACAAAGAAGATTACTCTATTTGTTCTGCGATTCGTTCGATTTTCATGTGTTTTTGGCTTTTCGGATGTTTATTGGCTTACTTGGGTCTCAGGCGAACAAATCAACTCTGTCGACAGCGATTTGGTTCAGGTGTTCCATCGTTACCAATAAACCTCCCTTCAGTCCCTGACGATTAGTTGGCCTTCTTTTTCACATCATGTGTATCGATTCCTTTGGATTTTGCGGTGATTCAGGTGACCTTCGTTCACTCGCAGATCTCCTTATTTCTATTGTATAGTTGCACACCATTTCCTGTGATCGTTGCCATAACCAAGTCCGTTGTCCATCGTTTCCACGGTTGTTGCTAATCAAGTAAGCACAAGCTCCCATTAATCCTCCACATTCTTCTTATTCACCCATACTTTCCCTTCATCTTTTGCGCACCCAGTGACGGAACCAGGACTTCAAATCTGAGGGGGCAAAAAATATTTTCAATTAACACTTATACATGAAATATAGAAATTTCATGGAGATAGAGGGGCAAACCAGAAATTTTAGGGGGGCAAAACATATATTTCAATTAAAAAATATAGAAAAATATATAATTTTAATTAAAAAATAAAATTTTAGGGAGGGCAATTGCCCCCCAGACATAGCCTGGTTCCACCACTATGTGCACCTAAATAGCACCTGTGCTAATCAATTCAATATATAATCTTGTGTATATAAAACAGAGACTTCCCAACCTGTCATCATATACAAAGTATGTAGAATCACTTGATCATGTCATCCGACATTCCTCTGCTGCACCAAATTCATGGTTGGTCTACAACATCCAACCTTACGATTAGTATACCCCATTACAAATATAGGCCCGCTGGTAATGAAATTTGTGATGTAAGTTGAATTAGGGATATAGGCCACACACAATGAGGTTACAAACATAGATCTACACTATTGAGGCTTGAATGGAATTCGTTAAATGAGAGCCCTTCTTCTTTCCTCGGAGGAGGACTTTATTCTTCAAAAACACTTCCTTTGCCAGATTTTGTCGGTTACTCTACCTGCACCTGCCATTGGGTCACCTCTCCTCTCAAATAGGATGTTGATTTTTTCTACTTCTTCATCTTTGTTTAAACATGTGAGAGTGGCACCTCGTGATTGTGCTCAAAGTCAACTTATATATGACAGGTATTCTGCCAGTTTATAACTATTGAACTATGCCAACCATTAAACAACAAGTCTCTTGTCAAGAGAATGAAGTATTATTAAGCTCTACATTGTGCAAGATCACTTTTAGGGTATAATTTCACTTAATAAAACGATTTCTTAGATCAGTGGATGCAAAATTTTATACAACTGTGATAATTCCATACAAAGATTCTTCAAATCCCAGAGATCCATAAATCGGTCCAAAATTTTGTACAAAAGAATACAATTTCAATTAGTGCAAATTTTTGGAGAAAAAAGATAGCCCTTTCAATAATTAATGATTTCAAATCTAGAGGAATGTAACATGTCAATCAGTGCTCGAAAAAAAATCATACGAGGACGCGGTTAAATCTTTCTAGAAAACATCGTTTATGAGAAAATCCAAGTGCTAGATTTAGAAGAAAGAAAAAAATTGTAGATTTAATGAAATCGTACCAGAAATTATCATGTAGGTTGGGATCTCTAGCTTGCAATCATTTGGGGTTTCATATTTCAAACACCCTACGACCTTATACACAATGGCTCAACCGATCGATTAATGGCAGCAATTAGAATAAAAAACGCCGTTGAGTGGAAGAGAGAATTTGCGGGATAATTCTCTATTGATATTTGCTCTGTTCAAAGCAGTTCTCTTCGCCCAAAGGACGATTTAGAAGAGAAAGATTTCTTGGGTGCTATTTGCTCCGATCGCAGCTGTTCTCTTCATCAGAAAAACGATAAGACTGCTTACGGCTTTTATAGTATGGGCTACTAAAAAATACTATTTTACCCAGTGTAAGCACCTCATTTTTGCGCTCCCAAAAGGCCAGAAATGCAAAGCCAGGCTAAAAAGTCAAACCCTGAGGGGTGAAAGGTTGACCTTTTGATCAGATAAAACTTGGCCACCTTACTTCATCTCAATGAATAGAGAATCCCGACACGAGTCCAACGCAACTGGGTTTGCAGGAATCGGAGTTCGGATGAAGGTTCTGCGGGCGGTCAAACTTAAGGAAAAGCTAAGAGTTGACTTTTCCTCGATTTCCGTGCCAAGTACCTTGCTCTATACCATTGGATAGAGAATCCCGACACGAGTCCAGCGCAACTAGGTTTGCAGGAATCGGAGTCCGGATGAAGCTTCTAAGGGCAGTCAAACTTAGGAGAAGGCCAAAAGTTGACTTTTCCTCGAACCCCGTGCCAAGTGTTTAGCCCTACGTCATTAAATAGAGGGCTCCGATACGAGTTTAACGCAATTGAGTTTGCTCAAATCGGAGTTCGGATTAAGGAGATGTGATCTGTCGAAGTTTCCGAGCAGCAAAGCCAGAAGCTGCGCACGTGGCACAGTAACTGCACACGTGGCAGCCAACACAGCAAAATATCTCAGGGACTAAATCTTAAATATAAAAAATTCGTACGGGCAATCCGTAGATATCCAAAAGTGTCAAATCGGTCGAATTGCTCGAATCGGTCAAATCGGTCAAGTCGAAGGGCAAATCCGTAATTTTTCGATTTGTATCCGGTCACATATACCGGATACACTAGCTTCCCTTCATGACCAGACTTGAAGGCCGGATACAAGAAGATTTTCGCGCGAAATCCGCGCCGATCGCTCGACAAATTCGCGGCGGCATTTAATTTTCAAATGATTATGTTTTGTATCCTGATTTGAAGACCGGATACAAAGAAGTCTTAGTGTATCCGGCCTTGAAGGCCGGATAAGGAAGGGACTTAGTGTATCCGGCCTGAGTTGCCGGATACATTATTTTTTCTATAAATAGCAAACCAGCAGCTCATTTCCGGGGTTGGCTTTTCTTTGGCTGTTCTGAGCTTCCTCCCTCCACTTTTCTCCCACACGAATCCCCACCTCTTCAACCCCTTTTGGCCCCCATACCATCCCAAGCCATTCCTCTCTTCTCCTTCTCCTCTCTATCCCTACTGAAACAAGAAGGACTTGAGTTGTTGTTGGTGCTCCAAGGAGGTCTCCAGGTGCTGTACCACCTCCAAGGCATACCACCACCTTGCACAAGAGGTCAAGGACCTCAGGTAAGACTCCTCACCATATTGTACTTAACATATATTAAAACTAGATTTTTCTACCATTTTTCCTCCTGTTTTCCTCTTGCTTGGCATGAGCACATGCATGGAGGTGCAACCATGCCTTTACCACCTTTCTCACAGCATGAATGCACCCGTAAGTATGAAGGCTACGTAGGTCTCAATTAGTAAGCATGAAGGTCCATTTTCACCAACTTTGCAGCACCTTTAACTATTTTTCTTGGTTTTATTTGAACCTTTTGCAGTAGGAGTATGTCCCTACCTCTTCATTCAATGTATCCCCTATATGTAACTCCCCTGCTCTTCCCTTCCTTAGTTCTTTAAATAAAAATGCATGGATATAGATAGGGGGACCTCGCTGTGAACTACATGTGGCATAGGCTAGTCTAGGTTCTTGTATTATTTGCATGCATGTAGTTTAGTCATGGATCCATGCATGCTGGGATCGACCCTCCCTTGAAGCATGTTCCTTCTTCATCGCTAGGACCGCACGGGTGTCCTGCTTTTCCTATTATTTTGTGCAAGCATGCTGCCCATCCCCCACCTTGTTGCTGTAATAGTGAGAAAGGGGAAGGGGAAGGGCAGCAGGCCCCATGCCTTCCCAATACCTCCATGTCTTGATGAGTAACCAAGAGGAGGGGCCAAATGAGGCCTCTCCACACATCTGAAACAATGTGGGCCCATCCAGGGGCCCCCATGACCTGCAAAATGCCCTAGGAACCCTTGGAATCCATCTCGAATGGCAAAAAGCCCAAAAAAGGCCATTCCAGGGTGATCCGGCAACTCAGGCCGAATCACCTGAGGCCTTAGCATATCCGGCCACCAAGGCCGAATAACCCATAGGCCCTGTGTATCCGGCCACTCTGGCCGGATCACCTGCAGACCATGTGTATCCGGCCTGAGTTGCCGGATACACACAGAAATGTGTTTTTTGCACTTTTGAGACATGTGGCCGAATTTTATGGTAATTTGAAGCTAAACCAACTGAACCAACAGGGTTTCCGGGTCACCCGGAAACCCAACTTGGGACTTGGACCAACCGGTCTAACTTAGCACAATAGTGGGCCTTCCAACGGGGCTCACCAAGCCCAATAAACACCAAGGCATGCTAATTAAATAACCTAAGCAAAAGTGAACCAATTGAATCGGGCGGGCCAAACCCAATGCGGCCCACCTGAGCCTTGCCATATGTATTAATGCATAAACTGCCTGGTTTGGCCGAGACCAAGGGCTAGGGCCTATCGGGCCCGCCAAAAGCCCGCTAACCGAACCGAGTTAGGGTGCAAGCCCTAAACTCCAAAGAACTGGGCTTTCGAGCCCAAAACCTGGATCATGGGCCCCAAGCCCAGTGTCCAGCCCACTCTGGCAAATTAATAAGATAACATAAAACTACTTGGCCACCACGTGGGCCCGCCTAAGGGGCCCACAAACCCATCCGGCCCACTTTTGCATATAAAATACTTAACCTCCAAACCTGAACCCTAAGGTAAAACCAACTCACTAACCTAAGCCTAAAGGGCCTCCTAGGCTTAGACAGAGGCCCACATAGGCACATAGGCTTACCCAAGCCCCCCAAGGGCACCGTGGGCCTTCCAATGGGGCCCACCCAAACAGACCAGATCACTTAAGTTAAGCAAAGATAAAATCAACTAAAGGGACCCACACCACTTAAGTGGTCCCGCCAAGACCTAACAAAAAAGCATGCTGGATTAGGAATCGGATGAAGACCAAATAGAATGCTGACTCAAACCAGGGAACCCACGGGACCCGTCATCTGACAGGGTGGACTGGGGTGTCTACGGACTTCCCCAGCCCGCAACCGAGAACCAAACTCCGAACCTCAAGCCGCAGACCAAAAAGCCCTAAAGAGACAAGATTAGGCACCCAGGTGTCCGCCTGCACCCCATCAGGCGGTGGCGACTCCGAATTACCCCGTGCCGCATTACCCACGCGCGCACACCCAGGCTCGTATTACACAAGGTGATTTAAAAAGCGGTAAGCAGTTTTACCATTTTTCAAATGAAAAGAATAGCTGCAATCGGAGCAAACAGTACCCAAGAAATTCTTTCTCTTCTAAACAATCCTTCAGGCGAAAAGAACAGTTGCGAACAGATCAAAGATCAATAGAGAATTATACCGCAAATTCTCTCTTCCACTCAACGGCGTTTTTTATTCTAATTGCTGCCATTAATCGATTGCTTGAGCCATTGCACATAAGATCGTAGGGTGTTTGAAATATGAAACCACTTGAACCATTGCGCATAAGATCGTAGGGTGTTTAAAATATGAAACCCCAAATGATTGCAAGCTAGAGATCCCAACCTACATGATAATTCTTGGTACGATTTCATTAAATTTTCTTCTTTCTTCTAAATCTAGCATTCGGATTTTCTCATAAACGATGTTTTCTAGAAAGATTTAACTGCATCCTTGTATGATTTTTTTTTCGAGCACTGATTGACATGTTACATTCCTCTAGATCTAAAATCATTAATTATTGAAAAGGCTATCTTTTTTCTTCGAAAATTTGCACTAATTGAAATGGTTTTCTTTTTGTACAAAATTTTGGACCGATTTATGGATCTCTGGGATTTGAAGGATCTTTGTATGAAATTATAACAGTTGTATAAAATTTTGCATCCATTGATTTAAGAAATCTTTCTATTAAGTGAAATTATACCCTAAAAGTGATCATGCACAATGTAGAGCTTAATAATCTTTTTTCTCTTGACAAGAGACTTACTATTTAATAATTGGCATAGTTCAATAGTCATAAATTGGCAGAATACCCTGTCATATACAAGTTGTCTTTGGGCACAATCACGAGGGTCACTCTCATATGTTTAAAAATATATTCACATGTAGGCTGAGGCGAATACAAATTACAATAATACATTGGTGTTACAGGAGGATGTTTTGCAAGCTTTATGTATGCTTATAATAAGGTTGATCATAAATAAACTGCGACATTCAGTATTTTAATTCCTGGGGATGTTTTAATAGAATAGAATATATTGGCACTCAGTTTAGAACTGAAGTGTTAAAATTACCTTGTTAATGTCAAAGCAGTCTTTTGTTGATATCCAAGCAGACTCCTACACAAGCATAGTTTCTTTCTGAGAAGAGAAGTTATGAGGAGAAATTCATCGACCTGAAGTGTAAAATTATCTTATGTGACTTGAGAAGATACTAGGATCTATTAACATCACAGTAGACTCCTACATTATCAAAGACTGGTTTTAAGAAGCAAATATTCATGTGTTCATTTTGATTGTGTAAATTCTATAGATTTTGAATGCTTTTATTTCTCTAGATCAATTAGGGAGATATATATATATTCTGAGTTCATAATCCAACTTATCTAAATAGGATTTTGGATTCTAAAATCAAGGCAATATAATCGGGGTTAAATATCTAGGATTATAATCTGAAACCAGATTCTATAATGCCCACCAAACACCACATTAACCTAAATCCACTAGAGAACTTTTTCCTCTTAAGTAGGAGGGTGTTTAGTAATGTATTTGAACACCATTTTTCGGTTTTTAAAAACAAAAATTGAAAGCTTGTTTGGTAACGGGAGTTTTCAAATCGTTTTTATCAAAAAAAAATGGTTGAAAAACAATCTCGTTTTTTAAAACCGAAATTTTTTGTTTTTAAAAACGACGAATCGTGTTGTGATTTGATGGCATTTTTGTAATATCTTATTTATTTTCTTTTCGATAGTTTTACCTCTGATCTCTTTGTCGCACAAAACTCTTCTTCCTCTAAAGCACATCGAGGCATATAGGTGAAAGAGAAGAAGCAGAATCAAGGGCATTATTTCATCCAAGTGAAAGGCTGATCCAACAGTTTGTAAATGGACAGGAGGGACTGGAGAGAGGCTTTTGGGACTTCTAGGGTTTTGAGTGTTACGATCAAGAACGAACCATGGATCTGGACATTGATATAGAGGAAACGTTGGGTGCAATTGAGGAGGGATCTAGTAGAGAAGAACAGAGGGGAACAGGGGGATTTGATCAACGCCTTTCCGCTCTCCGACAACTCAGAGTTCTCGCGAGGGACTCCAATAAGAACTGTTCCACCATCTCTGTGCATAACCCTTGCCATGTTCTCCTCTATTTGTATTCTTGAAAAGCGATCAGAGTTGAACGAGATTGTCGCCACAGGCACCACTTCATCGGAGCTTGGGTTTTGATTGTCAATTCATGTTCCAGAGCTACCACTAGCTCCGTTAATGGGGAAACCCTGAAACGAACTCCATCTCCTTCGTGTTAGTACACGATCTCCTCTCGTCCATCCCCGTAATGCCACTGCACTTATCGAGATCGTCACCACTGGAATGCGCCTCCGCTTTGTAGTGCTTGAGGTAGAGACGAGACACAGTATTGATTCATTGAAGAGATAAACTCATAGTAATTACAGAAATGCCATTCAAATCGACAAAAACATATTTCTTGGTTTTTAAAAACCGAAACTTTCCGATTTTAATAATTTTGCCTTTCTTGTTCTGATTATTTAGAATTAAATACCAAAATTATCCTTTAATGAGTTGGTTCAATATTTACAACATTGCTTCAAATAAACTAAAATAAAATAAAATAAAAACAAACTCAATTCACATCTACCATGAGGATATTTTGGGTGCTCAAGGTATAGATAAGGCTTTTTTACTTGTAAATGTAAATAAAAGGGACAAATTTGTCAAATAATATTTTCTTAATTATGATTTTAATAGTAAAATGCTTAGAAGGAGAAGATAGTTACACAATTCACAACTTCATTAGACATGAGACATAAAGGGACCAATTATTTGAAGAATATGGAAATGAAGACTTGATTCTAAGTGAAGGTGGATAGAATGTAGAGCCTCCAAAAGGTAGTTCACAAGCAACTCTACAAAAAGAAATGATTGCACTTGGAGGTAGAATTGCATACTCAATAGTAATAGCTAATGGTGTAAAAGTTGTTTAAAATATAAGCAAGGAGTTAATGGGATTTATCCTTTGTAATTTGTGGTATGGAATTTTGATTTCCCTTTTTTCCCTCATAGCAAATTTGCTATAGTGTAATAAGCTCGCAAGTTGTATAACAATGTATATTTGTTGATTTTGAAAACTTGAATCATTTTTTTTTTATTTTATCAATTGTTACCAAACGGGGTTTTTGTCACTTGTTTCCAAAAACCCAAAAAATAGTGATTGTTACCAAACGGGTTTCTTGTCACTTGTTTTCAAAAACCCAAAAACAGTTGTATCTGTTTTTAGTTTTCAAACTGTTTTCATATGGTTTGAATTAATACACAATAAATTATAATTGCATAGAAAAGAAAAAGGGGTAGAGATCCCAAAATGAATGGATCTCTTCTTGCAGCTCTAATAGGAGATGAAACCACTCCACAATCCTTTTTCTCCTGCGCAATGAATCTGTTAGTAATTTGTAAATGCATCTGCTCTGCATTCATACATGAAACTCAAAAGCCAATTTTCAGCTTTTCAGATAGGTCAGACTTCTTAGAGTTCTTTTACCTCGTGATTATCCGAACGCCATCCTCGTCGACTTCCCCAAGGTCGAATGCCAATCTTACAATATCTTCATGTTCAAACTGATATCAACCATGCTAAACCCCCTGTTCTGGTGGATGTCTGAGTACATTAAAGTACTTCTAGCATTATTCAGCTGTGTCTTGCTTTAATGCAAGGATCTCCTTTGTTTCATCGTCTTCAACTACGTTATCAGTTTTCATGCTGTCCAAAATTCCATCCACTGGTTTCCCACCTCTGATGTTTGACTTGATCAGGGCATGATACATCTGTCCATTCATCGGAATCACATTCCTCATTGAATTCACGAAAGCTTCTACATTCTCAACATCACCATTGTCGCCAAGCCAACTCAATATCGGTGTAAACACCTTATGGTTTGGCCACCACTTGTAAGTCATACCAGCTAACTTGAGTGCTTTCTTCAGGCACTCGACAGCTCTCTCCATCTCAAGCTTATCCACGTACCCTTCCACCACCATCACCCAGCTGTTTGCAGTTACAGTCTTCCCATTCTTCATTATGTCTTCAAGCATTGACTCAGCCTTCTCAATCAATCCCTTCTCACAATACCCAACAAGAAGGGTGTTTGGCACACGAAAATCATAAGATTTGCAGGATGACTCCCACTTCTTCAGTATTTTCTCGGCTTCCTCAAGCTCGCCAAGTTTCACCAGAGCCCCAAGCATGGTAATATAATCTCTGTTGAGGTACCTCTTGCAGGTGGCTTCTAAAACTGGCCACAAACGCAGCACTTCATCCTTACGTCCGAGAGTTGCATACAGAGAGATTAGATGGTTGTAACCAATCCTATTTTTCCCATCTATCTTCTCTTCTGATTTCTTCAGGGAAGTTATTGCCTTCTCAATCAGACCTGCTTTTATGTAGAAATTAGCCACAGTGGTGTACGTGCTCCAGTCCATAAGAATATGGGATTGGCTCTCCATTTCTTCTAGAAGCTTCTCCATTTCATTGATATCAGATCTTTCTCCATAAGAATTTATGCAAATTCTATAGCTGTAGTTGTCTGGGGGGATGCCATCTTGCTTCATCTCAGACAGCACAAGAGGAACCTTCTCATACTGGCCTAAGCTTGTATAGAGGCACATGAGGTTATTGTATGGCAGAGCTGATAATGCAAAACCCATTTCCTTCATCTTCTGCATATGGTTTAGGGATTTATCAGTCAGACGCCCTCTGACATAACAGTTCAGGAGTGCACCATAGGTCTTATTTGTTTTGTCTTGGTCGCTCATATTATTGAAGTAGCTCTCAGCAGAGTCCAGTCCATGGACCCTACCAATTAAATCCAACTGCACAGCATGGTCACCTGGTGAAAATATGCAAAAACCTTTGTTCTTCATCCACTCGGAAACCTGCAGCCATAAAGCATCCACAAGAGAAAAAATAAAAAAGCAAAGTCCACGAACAGATAGCCACATATACAACAACCAACTTTCAAAATAAAACCAGGAATCTTGCCAGCACCTGCAGAAATGTTATTTCTAGAAGACCCAATTAGACAAGTTGATCCAGTTTTGATCAAGGGAATTAAAAGAGCTACATAATAATTTCTGAGAGAAAGAAAATTAATAAAACAAATGGTAGAAGAACAAGCTTGTTTCTTTTTCAGATTTTGGAAGATACAGAGATGCATGTGCACATTTATAAGTACATAGAGATAGCATATTCAATATAAAACCACCTACATGAGAGTCTAGCTGTTCAATATGTCATTAAGTGAGAACGAAGCATGAGAGCCATATCAGCAAGAATCAAATCAGATTTTTTCCCCAAGTCATTCCCGATCACATGCATCAAAAGAAACTTGGAAGATTCAATTAATAGCATAATCAAGCATATCATACCCTTAAGATTGTATTACCTTCATATTATCCATCAAAGGAATACACAACTAAATCATAATCCCATTTCTTATAACTGTAAAGTGCACTGAATTTAATTTCTCAGGGTGCTTCCCATTATCCATACAACCTCATGTAGGAATTTAACACAGTTGAAACAATTGTTTCAAAGTACCAGAAGTCTCCCACTAACTCAAGCTTATCATCACACCCACAAAAATGAAAGCAGTCACAAACGATAATAAATGTATGGAAAAAGGAGGGTGAAAGGAGGGTTAATACGAAGCTCTATTCCATAAGGGTAACAAATGAGCCTCCAGGAAAATATATTGGACAACTTTTCAACCATTCCAAATTTGAATATAATCTCTAATTCCCTGAATTTAAACTGAACATCCTCAGACCTTCCTTTTCCAGGAAAAAAATTCTGACAACTTAGCAAACCATTCCCAATTTCAATATAATCTCTAAATCATTCCCTGATTTTGAACTGAACATCCTCAGACCTTCCTTTTAAAAAAAAAAAATCTGTTAGCTACTAGAACAGAGAAGAGCAAAATGGCATTTAATATTGATCCACGTACAGCATTTGAAGTTATGGCAGAAAGGACCAAAAGGAGAGGGGGTGGTGGGTTGGTTCATTGAAACAGGTAACAAAGATATCACCATAAATTTTGCAGACTCGATTCTCCCAAGCATTTCTAGGCTTCAATGTAGATAATAATTGATAACCAAATAATCTGAAGCCTCCAAGAAACTCAAAAGGATCCAAGTTGGAATAGGGAAGATAGATCCAATAATCAAACAGGGCAAATGGCTCACTTGATCAGAAACAAACCTCTAGCGCCTGTCCGTATCGCTTTTGCTTGCGGAGATCGCGAATGATGTATTGCAACTCTGCTAGTCTAACTTTCTTTCCCTCCTCAACCCATTTATCAAGCTCTGGAACGACACTGACACGAGGATCCCCGAGAGGATTGATCTTTGAATGCAAATTAGTCCTATGAGACCTTTCAGTATAGTACTATCTACTCGCTGACACACTGCCTATAAAAGTTTCAGAGGTTTGACCACCAAATCGGGGTTTTAAACTCAATTTATTCAAAATCCTGAAGAGGCTTGAATCCATGGATGATTCTCAAAAGTTACAAAGCAAACACTGATATCTGGTTTCCACTGCGAGGTTTAACGCCCTTTTTAGGGTTTTAGCCTTCATACACATACACATTTGTTCTTTGGTTTTTTTTTTTTTGGAAAAATTGGTTTTTAGTGATATTTTTTATAATAATTCAGATTCAGTTAGCTAATTCCCTAAAATTAAGAAACAGTATCATTTTATTATCGATGAAGAATTTCTTCCTAAAATACTCTCAAGAAACTTGCAAACATAACTACTACCTGAATGAGTGAAAAGGTTTTTAAAATATTTTATAGGCATGGTTGGAAGAAAGTTTTATGAGCCCTAAAATGATATTGATTTTCAATTATTTTAAAAATATAACACTAATTTTCAATTTTTAAGAGTTAACCAAATCATTTTTTTTCCTCCCCAGGTGCTAACGTGATCGTTATTATCTGGATCTGGAACCAGATTTCCAGATCCGATTGGTACAAGATTCGGACTTATCTGGTGATGTGTGGAGCTGGCCACGTATATCATGTTAGAGTTAGGGGTGGCAATCGGTCGAATACGGTATGGATCTGTTAAGATCCGATTCAAAAAATTTTTACCAATATCCGATGGATCTTTAATACTTAAATCCGAATTCGAAATTCAATGAATATTCAAAATCCAATCCTAAATCCGAATTTGAAATCAAAATCCGAATTTGATCAGAAATTCGAATTCGAGCCTATTTGAACCTGAAACTTGAAAAAGCAATTTTAACAATTAAAGTAAATTTAACTATAAATTTTAACACAAATCCAAGTGTCTAATGATCGAATGATGGTTTAACCCTTTTAACTTATGACTGAACCATGGCTTGGGTTAAGTTTATATATACTATAAGTATGTTTTCGGTTCGGATCTTTTTCGGAATAGATATATGTATATCCGAATCTGAATCCGAATTTTTTCGGATCCCGAAATTTGAGATCCGTATCCGAACCATGGATCTAAATCCTATATCCGAATTTGGTAATTTTGGATCGGATTCGAGTTTAATTCAGATATATATCTGACCCATTGCCAGCCTTAAGTTAGAGTCCGTCCCTCAACTCCATTAAAATGTAGAAAAACGACTGTTAACTGGGATTTGATGAAAGTTATCTGGGATCACTTTTTCCTCAAAGGATCGTAATCTCTTTAATTCTCAATTCCTGCGATCCAAACGTACCGTAAGGAGTATAAGTGTAAATTTCTTTTGGATAAATTACACTTACCTCCCTTGAGGTATGACATAATTACACTTACCTCCCATTGGGGTTTTTGATATAACACTTTTATCCTTTGACGTTTATGTGTGAGTCACACTAACACCCCTTACTATATTTTCCGTATTAAAAAATAAATAACGTTTGAATGTATGACTAAAAATTAATTTTCTAAATTAATTTTTAATCATACATTCACAAGTTATTAATTTTTTAATACGGAAAATGTAATGAAGGGTGTTAGTGCGACCCACACATAAACGCCAAGGGGTGACAGTGTTATATCAGAAACCCCAAAAAAGATAAGTGTAATTATGTCATACCTCAAGGGAGATAAGTGTAATTTGCTTCTTTTTTTTTTTCTAACGAGGGTCTAAATGTCTTTATCAGAAACACCTTCGTTGAGCAACGACTTCGTCGTCGTCGGAATCCTTCGTTTAAGTCTATTCTTCATCTTCTTCATCGTTGCATCTGAGCCTAGTTAGGGAGACAGTAACAAAGGACGAAGAAGATTATTCTGTTTGATCTGCGATTCGTTCGATTTTCGTGTGTTTTTGGCTTTCCGGACGTTTATTGGCTTCCTTGGGTCTCAGGCGAACGAATCAACTCTATCGACAGCGATTCGATTCAGGTGTTCCATCGCTTCCAATAAACCTCCCTTCAGTCGCCGACGATTAGTTGGCCGGCTTTTTCACCTCGTGTGTATTGATTCCTTTGGATTTTGCGGTGATTCCGGTGACCTTGTTCACTCGCAGATCTCCTTATTTCTATTGTATAGCCGCTCACCATTTCCCGGGATCGTTGCATTAAACAAGTCCGTTGTCCATCGTTTCCACGGCTGTTGCTAATCAGGTAAGCACAAGCTCCCATTAATCCTCCACATTCTTCTTATTCACTCATACTTTCTCTTCATCTTTTGTGCACCTGAATAGCACCTGTGTTAATCAATTCAATATATAATCTTGTGTATATAAAACAGAGACTTCCCAACCTGTCATCATATACAAAGTATGTAGAATCACTTGATCATTTCTTCCGACATTCCTCTGCTGCACCAAATTCATGGTTGGTCTACAACATCCAACCTTACGATTAGTATACCCCATTGCAAATATAGGCCTACTGGTAATGAAATTTGCGATGTAAGTTGAATTAGGGATATAGGCCACACACAATGAGGTTACGAAGAGAGATCTACACTATCGAGGCTTGAATGGAATTCGTTAAATGAGAGCCCTTCTTCTTTCCTCGGAGGAGGACTTTATTGTTCAAAAACACTTCCTTTGCCAGATTTTGTCGGTTACTCTACCTGCACCTGCCATTGGGTCACCTCTCCTCTCAAATAGGATGTTGATTTTTTCTACTTCTTCATCTTTGTTTAAACATGTGAGAGTGGCGCCTCGTGATTGTGCCCAAAGACAACTTATATATGACAGGGTATTTTGCTAGTTTATGACTATTGAACCATGCCAACCATTAAACAGCAAGTCTCTTGTCAAGAGAACGAAGTATTATTAAGCTCTACATTGTGCAGGATCACTTTTAGGGTATGATTTCACTTAATAAAAAGATTTCTTAGATCAGTGGATGCAAAATTTTATACAACTGTGGTAATTCCATACAAAGATTCTTCAAATCCCAGAGATCCATAAATCGGTCCAAAATTTTGTACAAAAGAATACCATTTCAATTAGTGCAAATTTTCGGAGAAAAAAGATAGCCTTTTCAATAATTAATGATTTCAAATCTAGAGGAATATAATATGTCAATCAGTGCTAAAAAAAAAATATACAAGGACGCGGTTAAATCTTTCTAGAAAACATCGTTTATGAGAAAATCTAAGTGTTAGATTTAGAAGAAAGAAGAAAATTGTAGATTTAATGAAATCGTACCAGAAATTATCATGTAGGTTGGGATTTGTAGCTTGCAATCATTTGGGGTTACACCTTACGACCTTATGCACAATGGCTCAACCGATCAATTAATGGCAGCAATTAGAATAAAAAACACCGTTGAGTGGAAGAGAGAATTTGCGGGATAATTCTCTATTGATATTTGCTCTGTTCGCAGTTGTTCTCTTTGCCTGAAGGACGGTTTAGAAGAAAAAGATTTCTTGGGTGCTATTTGCTCCGATCGCAACTGTTCTTTTCATTAGAAAAACGATAAGATTGCTTACTGCTTTTAAAGTATGGGCTACTAAAAAAGACTATTTTACCCAGGCACGTATTACACGAGGTGATTTAAAAAGCGGTAAGCAGTCTTACCTTTTTTGGATGAAAAGAATAGCTACGATTGGAGCAAACAGTACCCAAGAAATTCTTTCTCTTCTAAACCGTCCTTCAGGCGAAAAGGACAGTTGCGAACAGAGCAAAGATCAATAGAGAATTATCCCGCAAATTCTCTCTTCCACTCAATGGCGTTTTTTATTCTAATTGCTGCTATTAATTGATTGCTTGAGCCATTGCGCATAAGGTCGTAGGGTGTTTGAAATATGAAACCCCAAATGATTGCAAGCTAGAGATCCCAACCTACATGATAATTTCTGGTACGATTTCACTACATCTACAATTTTCTTCTTTCTTCTAAATCTAGCACTTGGATTTTCTCATAAACGATGTTTTCTAGAAAGATATAACCGCATCCTTGTATGATTTTTTTTCGAGTACTGATTGACATATTACATTCCTCTAGATTTGAAATCATTAATTATTGAAAAGGCTATCTTTTTTCTCCGAAAATTTGCACTAATTGAAATGGTTTTCTTTTTGTACAAAATTTTGGACCGATTTATGGATCTCTGGGATTCGAAGGATCTCTGTATGGAATTATCACAATTGTATAAAATTTTGCATCCATTGATCTAAGAAATCTTTTTATTAAGTGAAATTATACCCTAAAAGTGATCATGCACAATGTAGAGCTTAATAATCTTTTTTCTCTTGACAAGAGACTTGCTGTTTAATGATTGGCGTAGTTCAATAGTCATAAATTGGCATAATACCCTGTCATATACAAGTTGTCTTTGGGCACAATCACGAGGGTCACTCTCACATGTTTAAAAATATATTCACGTGTCGGCTGAGGCGAATACAAATTACAATAATACATTGGTGTTACAGGAGGATGTTTTGCAAGCTTTATGTATGCTTTTAATAAGGTTGATCATAAATAAACTGCGACATTCAGTATTTTAATTCCTGGGGATGTTTTAATAGAATAGAATAGATTGGCACTCAGCTTAGAAGGAAAAGAAGTCATTGAACTGAAGTGTTAAAATTACCTTGTTAATGTCAAAGCAGTCTTTTGTTGATATCCAAGCAGACTCCTACACAAGCATAGTTTCTTTCTGAGAAGAGAAGTTATGAGGAGAAATTCATCGACCTGAAGTGTAAAATTATCTTATGTGACTTGAGAAGATACTAGGATCTATTAACATCACAGTAGACTCCTACATTATCAAAGACTGGTTTTAAGAAGCAAATATTCATGTGTTCATTTTGATTGTGTAAATTCTATAGATTTTTGAATGCTTTTATTTCTCTAGATCAATTAGGGAGATATATATATATATATATATATCTATATATATATATATATTTATCTATATATATATATATATATATATATATATATATATATATATATATATATTCTTATGATACCTATACACTGTCTAAATTTAATGAATATTTTCTCCCTGTAAATTCTAATTTCATATAATGTCTTCATAGGGCTTTGATTATTCAATCCGTTTCATTCAAGTGTCTTCACCAAATTGCATAATGAATCTTTATGTCCCTTAGTTTCAGGAAAAACAATGTACTTCATATTTGATTCTCTGGAATCTTAAAAAACTTCCAGCCATTGTGGCAAGTCCTTAAGGCCCTTATATCCTTCCTTTTAAATCCCTGCAACTTCTTTTTGCTTCTTCATTTTCAAAAGATGGAAAAATAGAAGAAGAAGAGAATTTCCGCTTTTCTGTCTGATTCTTCTTATATATCTCTTTATAGACGTTTGGTTGAGAGTGCAGGGTGAAGCCAGAAAGTTTGGTGTTGATCTCACAAATTTTCAAAGGATGGGCAGTCATTCGGTTCTCTTCCTATTTTTTTCCCTAATGTTTGTCCTTAAGTAGAATCCATGAAGTAGATATGCGTTATTTGATTAGGTGAGGTATCCCGTCATCTTCTAGATTTGGCTGTGGATATTTGTGATTTTATACCATGCTTGTGGCATTTTATTACAAAATTTAGTTTGCTTATTCTGGGATTTGATTTCTACAAATGATCTTATGTGAAAGTGGAAGATTGGAAGCTTCACATCATCTTTTCCCCTAGTTTCACTTGCATTAGTGGAAGTTGAACTTGTGACATTTCTCTTATATTATTGCATTCCTTTTTCTTTTTTTCTTTTGAAAGAGTTGTGATGGAGGTGATTGTATATACCATGCAAAACTTATTTGATTCTACTGTTTGCTATCGCTAAGGTTTATAGTGAGTTGTGCTGAAGATCCTGTTGTTCCTGTGGAAGATAAATCTTGGGCCAAGTGAGGCTTTACCATTTGCTTAGATTGTTTTCTACTTCCTCTAGTAATTCTGTATTTCTTGTTATTTTTTTTCTATATTTTTCCTTCATCGGATTAATTGGTTTCCTCCTCTTTAGGACTGTCAAATTGAGAATCTGGAGAACTTTTGGACCAGTCCTGTCTGGTGCGGTATTTATGGAATCTCCTGGTAAGCCCTTAAAAAATTGTTTTTATTTTGTGCTTCTAAATTTTTGGGTAGACGTACATAAACACACACACATATATTCTATGTATTCATGTGAGGGAAAAATTATATGAGAGTAGGAAGAAATAATTTACGAGATTTTTCTGGTACAATCAGAACAGTTGTATTTTTTCTTGCTGATGGAAAGTACACCCTTGTATTTCAATCTCAGTGAACTTCTTTCGGTTTCTCCACAACCTAGTCACGCTCGCTATTTTGTCTCGGACATTGATAGTTTTTATTTTTTATTTTTTGGGGAAATGTTTCCAGTCTCATATGGAATGCATCTATAGCAAGCCACAAAAATTCCATTTATCAGACATATTGTACTGTGAACTGCTAGATGTCTTATCATTAATTTGGCCGGATATTTGACTTGATTGTGTGAGATAATACTGTCAATTTCTATTATTGAATGTTTCTCCATGATTGCATTGTTCCATTTGTAAATTTCCTTATAAGATCATGTTATTACCTGGTTTCTCCTTTTTCATTAACATCTACCATTGAAAATTTTTTCCCATACTTGTGCTCCTTCATTTCTAATTTCCATAGAAGAGCATGTTTCTATGTGATTTGTGTTTCATTAATATTTGCTGCCGTAAAAAATATGCTACACTGAAATGAATGTTGCAAGTTCTTTTGCACTTCAAATTTGATTGATCTTGCTTCTCATGTAGCATGAATATATCGAGATACTAACCTTTATAAGTTGTATATCTAGTTTCGTTCAGAAGTTCACGGCTTATTATCGGTATTCACCTTTTTTGCAGTTAACAGTTTAAGGGAGACCTCTGTGGTAATAGTTACTGATTATACTAGTGAGGTATATATCATTGTCAGCTTGTCCATTCGGAAAGATACGCAGGTCATTTATGTTGACCCAACAACAGGGGTGCTCTGTTACAATGGAAAGTTGGGATATGATGTTTTCAGTTCTGAAGATGAAGCTTTAAACTACATCACAAATGGATTGAGGTGCAAAAATAAGACCTATGCAAGGGCAATTCTGGGTTACTCCATACTAGGAAGCTTTGGGTTACTTCTAGTTGCCACAAAATTGACTGCAACCATACCAAATTTGCCTGGAGGTGGCTGCGTATATACAGTGACAGAGAGTCGATGGATCAAGATTTCGCTTCAAAATCCTCAGCCTCAGGGTAAAGGGGAAATAAAGAATATTCAAGAATTAACTGATCTTGACATTGATGGGAAGCACTATTTCTGTGAAACAAGGGACATTACTCGACCTTTTCCTAGTCGGATGCCAGTGCAAAAGCCTGATGATGAATTTGTTTGGAATGCGTGGTTTTCAATGCCTTTCAAACAAATTGGGCTCTCACAGCATTGTATCATTCTTCTGCAGGTTGTTATTCATACTTGTTCTATAGAATTTATTCTTACACTATTCTGGGCATTATCTTTACAGATACTTTTTAATGTCTTAAAGGTCAATTTTTGTTTTGGAGATTGTCTAAAAATTATTTTTGAGAACTTTTAATATGTTTTATTTAACACAATTTATCTTTTAATGTGCTTGCCTGTTAGCAGCTGGATGGCAACGTTTGTAAAATTATATGGATATGCATAGAAAAGTCTGAATATTTGATCTAAGCATATTTAAAAACTTTATAAACATGATATAACAAAAATTTGAACATTTGACAAGTAACCTAGAATCTCCAAATAAAATGATTATAATTAATTAAGGAAAATTCAGTATTTTACACCTAACCTTTGCTATTTTTGCACAAGGTCAAGTGCTCAGTTCTAAATCTATGATTCAGTGCTGACAGCCTGAATTTTTTTTTACCCTGGCATATAGTGACAGTTCCTAGAGTTGTACATTTGATAAGTAACCAAAAAATTTACAGTAATCAACTTTTTTTTTTAAGTATTTATAATGGATTAGTTTCCCTTTTTTTTTGATGAATAATGTATGTGTATATTATATATATATGTGTGAATGAAAAGCAAAAGTATGGATCATACAAACGGGAGTGCAGCAGCACCAAACACAAAAAAACACTACCCACTCCACACAATCCTCTCAGCCCCAAAAACCAAAAGACAATGACACCCCCCTATACAACTGTAAACAACAACAGCCCTCCTGAAGTTTCCCTTTAAGTAAAGAAACTGATCCAACCCCTGTATTCACTGTAGTTAGGTACGGCCTAGAATCCAAACAAATGAACTTACTTAGGTTTTGAATATTCGAATCTTTATTGTAGTTTGAAATTTTGAATAATGCTTTTCTTGGTTTAAATTGAACTAGAGAAGGGGTTGGTTTTTCGTCAAAACCACTGGTTTTAGTTAGACTCTTGGTTCATTGGGAAATTGAAGTTCAATATGAACCGGGCGTATGTTTTTGGGTGAAATTTGACGTGTAAAAATGGCGATGTATGTTTTAGAAAATGGAATGAGCAGCTTGTTTGAACATGCACTCAGCACTCTGCAAGAAAAGGTTTCTGGCTGGCCACTGCTTGTGCAGTTGTCTTTTAGCAATGTTCTGTAACATATTCATTGGAATTTTCTTAAAATTCTATTTTAATGTCAACTTTCTTTGACCCACTTCCAGATTGTTTTATCCTGTTTGTAGTATATACAATCTGGGTAATAATGTTAAACTAACTTGTTCATAAATTTTGCCTTTTTCATAGGGATTTGCAGAGCATCGATGTTTTGGAAGCTTGGGTCAGCAAGAAGGTCTAGTTGCTCTCATAGCTCGTCGTAGTAGGCTCCATCCTGGCACTCGATACTTGGCTAGAGGGTTGAATTCATGTTTTAGCACAGGTACCATCAATCTGTCATTCAATTATTTTTTTAATATTTTTTCTTTTGACCATTTGTTATTGGGTTTTATGATTTGGTTATTTGCCATCTTTCTGTCATTGTAAATTTTTGGATTATTGTTTAAAAATTTAGACCTATTTATCGTCTCCTTAATTAGGTTTATGGCTGTTTTCTTTACTTGTGTGTTTTTGTTTTTGTTAAACGACCGTTGCACCTAAAAGCTTAAGTTGAGAGGTGAAGGTGCAACTACGTATTTAAGAGGGTCCATATAATATTTCAACACTACCCCACACGTGCGATTTCGCACAGGAACTACATGGGGAAGGATAAACACAGGGAATGAATATCCTGGATACAAATAAATGCCAAGGCAAACTCGCATCCGGGAGTTGAACACAAGACCTCTTACTCTGATACCATGTTAAACGACTGTTGCACCTAAAAGCTTTAATTGATAGGTGAAGGCGCAACTACATATTTAAGAGGGCCCATATAATATTTCAACAGTTTTTAATCAGGAAAAATATATGAAATAGGTATTGAATTATGAAAATTTTATAAATTTTTCACCCTATATACTCAGGCAATATACAGCAGATAGAAACCCCAAATTGTAATATCAATAACTATTCTCTTCCTAAATTCTGGAAAGATTGAAACTTAACCAAATTACTCTCCATAAGTGCTTGGACCTTTGGAACAATGGTTAGGCCAGTATCTCCATGGATTGGGATGGAGGAACAAGATTTATGTTGCTGAACCCAACTAGTAAGGATAAGGTATTTGGCTTTAACTTTGGTTCTATTAAATCTCATATGTGACATGTTGTGATATTGCATGTTATACTTTAAGTTAGTTATTTTACCTTCACTTTTTTCACATTGGTAGATATATCATAAATTGTAATTTTTCAAGCCATGCATAATGTGTTTTGAGTATAATCATTTATAAAAATTTCTTTAAGCTGATCTGTTTCAATGTTCTCTTTTATCCACATCATACCATTGATATGTCAAGCAATTTTATTTGCAGGTTGCCTTCCTTTCATCTAGTATATTGTTTAGTTAAATGTAAATTCCATTGAACCTAATAAAATTGCTTTATTTTACAGGAAACGAAGTGGAATGTCAGCAAATTGTATGGGTTCCTAAAAGAACAGGTCAAAGTGTTCCTTTCAATACATACATTTGGCGACGGGGCACCATACCAATTTGGTGGGGTGCAGAACTAAAGATAACTGCTGCAGAAGCAGAAATTTATGTTTCTGATCGTGATCCTTATAAAGGAAGTTCAGAGTACTATCAAAGGTTGAGCAAGAGATATGGTGGTCGCAACTTAGATGTCACTGTTGGTGTCAATCAGAAAAAAAATCGGGTTCCTATTGTTTGTGTTAACTTGCTTAGAAATGGAGAAGGAAAGTCTGAATCAGTTTTAGTTCAGTGCTTTGCAGAATCTTTAAACTATGCCAAATCAACTGGAAAACTTCCTTGTACTCGGATTCATTTAATAAATTATGACTGGCATGCTTGTATAAAATTGAAGGGTGAACAACAAACCATAGAAGATCTCTGGAAACTCCTAAAAGCACCTACAGTATCTGTAGGAATATGTGAAGGGGATTATCTGCCTTCAAGGCAGCGAATTAAGGATTGTGAAGGTGAAATTATTTGTAATGATGACTTCCAAGGTGCCTTCTGCTTAAGGTCACATCAAACTGGAGTCATACGTTTTAACTGTGCGGATTCTTTGGATAGGACCAATGCTGCTAGTTATTTTGGTTCCCTACAAGTGTTTGTAGAGCAATGTAGACGGCTTGGGATATCACTTGATACAGATTTGGCATTGGGTTATCAGTCAATGAATAATTATGGTGGATATACTGCCCCATTGCCACCAGGTTGGGAGAAACGTTCTGATGCAGTAACAGGGAAGACATATTATGTTGATCACAACACCAGGACTACAACTTGGATGCATCCATGTCCAGATAAACCTTGGAAGAGATTTGATATGACATTTGATGAGTTCAAGAGATCGACAATCTTATCACCTATTTCTCAGCTAGCTGATCTTTTCCTACTTGCTGGTGATGTTCATGCGACACTATATACTGGTTCAAAAGCAATGCATAGCCAAATCCTCAGTATATTTACTGATGAAGCCGGCAAGTTTAAACAGTTCTCTGCTGCACAGAATATGAAAATAACTTTGCAGAGAAGATACAAGAATGCTGTTGTTGATAGCTCTCGTCAGAAGCAATTGGAGATTTTTCTTGGAATGAGGCTTTTCAAGCATCTGCCATCAGTTCCTGTTCATCCATTAAAAGTATGTTGTTACTGTTGGCTGAGCTTTTCTTTTTCTTTCTTCCTTTTTTTCCCTGGAGGTGGTATCTTCTTCTTATGATATTTCTGGCAAAAGTTATGGTGACACGACATTCATGTTTTGTCTATGTTTTTGTTTTATATTGTATAGATTGGTGTCTATAGTTCTTGTCACTTTTATGGTACCACTGATTTATACCTACAGTTCTTCAAACCAAAAACAATGTATCCTGTTTAGTGTGAATCAGAAATCTAGGAACAAGTTATTCTACAGACTTTGACTTCACCTGCTCATCTCTTTGCATGAATATCCATCTGGATCTTAAATTGATGGTTCAAATAAGGATATGAATGTGCTATGCAAACATGCACATGTGTGGTGCATGTGTGTATTTATGTAGATATAAACAGATATTACATAAAAAGATAGAGATAGTTGGGAGTTGATAACACATATCTTGTCTTTCCATCTCATCGAGAATCCAGTAAATCTTATTCCAATTAGTTGAGCTGGTAGCATGAGTTTTGCTTTGCCATTCTGCCCTATCAAATGACATATCTTCAGTTAGTTTACATTACGTGCTTGCAGATATTTTCTCACCAAGTCCATCCAAACCATCCAACTTTATTTTTCATTTTGTTAGGTCTATTATAATCTCCTTCCATATATGTTTGTTTACCTTTCTTTCCTAGTATTTCCATCACATCCATTTTGACATCCTCATCGTGGCTACAGCGTATTTGAAGATTGTCATGCTCCTTTGTTTCTTAACATCATTCGTGTTCATCAAAACAGTGTTGATAGCACTGTAAAATCACCTATCCACCTAGGCCAACCACTGTTATTTATTTATGATTTTTTGTGCACCATTATCATCGTCAATATCTCCTTATGTATAAGTTACCCGGGTTGTGAAAATGTTCACCTTTGGGGATCTCTTGGATCTCAAATTTAACCATTTCTTTACCCTTATTTCTTTTCCTTTTAGATCCTTCAACTTGTAAAGTTGTAACCTCTAACACCTTCTCACATATGGCTCTTTAGATTCCTGCTTTGCATTTTCCAAATTTTTTGCCTACTTTATTTTATCTCCCTGAAATTACTACTATAAACTCTCACCAATATTTGTCCCATATCTTCTCTTTCCTAGTCTTTCCACATATCCATCTTTACATTGTCATATTTTCTGGGGATGGAAGTGTGGCAGTTTTGGCAAACCCAAATCCTAAGTTTACAGGGGTCTTTATGCTAAAGTGGCTCCCAAATGGACAAGGCGGTGACGTTCCAGGTTCGAGAAGAAAAATTTTAACATATATTGTCAACAAAATATATTTTTAAATAGAATGAACAACTTGGAATTGGGTTTCTTATTTAAATCTTTAACTTATTTACTTGTAACTATATTTTTACGTTATATATACATTGTTAACCTATGGGATTGGCTTGGGCTAGACTCCATGCCAATAGGATACGAGTTTAACGCATACCATTGCCATAGCTAGTCTTAGATACTTTTTGTGAATATATCTACTTTTTTGTTTCCCAACGTAGTAGGTCTAGTGGAAATCTTATAAAATATTTTGTTTACTTTCAGTGGAATATGTTGACTACATGATTGAAGCACCTCTACATGTAAGTTGTTTTGCCTAGCTTTAGTTATATATGCTACAGCCTTCTCAATATACTTTCTTCATGAATAATCATTTTAAGATGATGGGAAAAATATGTTTTGAAAATTTTTGGCTCTCAATTCTTGTCGTTGCTTCACCTATCTTGTAACTTTGCATATATCCTTTCTTAATTCATTTTAAAATATTTTGATCCAAGAAATCTTTCACAAATGTAACTTCGCTTTTATATCTTTTCTGGTTAGGACCTTCAAAATCACATCATCTGCATATGATGTGCACCAAGACACCTCTTGAATTTGAGGGTTAATTGATGCGTAATCAGTGCCCATTTCTCCTAGAACCTTGTTGTTTTCATTTCCAACTGTTCTTGTGCACAAATTAGTGCTCTCTCATACATGTCCCTTACGATGTTAATGTATTTCCTTACTACTCCTTTCTTGCCAAAATTTCTTGGAACTCTATTCTATAATTTTTATAGATCATTAAAAAAAAATTATGGTCTGTCCTTTGTCTTGAATTACTTCAGCCCAGGTAAAATGATAACCTTAATTATGGCTTCCTAGCTTGATTTGAATTGGTTTTTGACATGTGAGTTTGTGGTCTCAGCCATTGATTGATCATCATTGTCATTAGGTGCAACTCATAAGCTTAATTCCAATATTACTATTATAACTTTGGATATATCCTTTTTTTTATTTATGGTTGTTACTTGGTTTTCCTTCTAGAATTTAGCATGCAGTTTATATTTTTATGCACATGAATCATGAATGTAAAGAATGAGACCTATTAAATTTTTATTACCTTTTTGCGACTAACAGCTATGATATTGGTACAATTTATTGAGTGAATCCAATTGAAACCAACCTTAGAATTGGGGATGACAATGGTTGTCAAATAAGTATCCTTCACTGCTCCAAATCTAATGATTTGGGTTTCATTCAGCCTTAGCTCAGCCTATGTCATTCAACTATGTGTTGAATATGAGCATAGATACATACAAAAATGAGCATATATATGTATAACACACACAAAACATATGTGTGTCTTTCATGCTGCATCTGAAATGACCAAACCAAACTGCCCCAATACTGAACTGTAGAATCAGGTTTAATATAGAGGGGTTCCTATAGGGACAGGGGAAGGTGTTAAAACCTGCACTGAATCCGCGTCGTTGTTATCGTTCAATATAATCAGTTATTGACATGTCTTGAAGTGCGTTTGAAGATAAAAATTATAGTCTGGGCCTGCATGACATGTATTGGGTTTGGTGGTACTACTTTTCCCGCTGAAAAATTTTAGTAAAAAATGTATTGCCTAAATTTTTCTTCCTTAAGACTGTTCATCAGGCTAAACTTTAGCCTGTCAGTTGGGCTGTTTGTTCTTAAATTCTTTGTCCAGTTTAATTTTTGGATGCTGCTCATAACCATCATTTTTGTCATAAAATCTCGGGATCAACTGTTTTTGGTCATCTAAATAAATACTGTTACGTCATTCTTTGTCTTGGAGTTTAATGGTGTTGTGTTACTCTGGCATGATAAATAGTTATAAGATCTATTATGGTGATTGAACTAGCCAAAATAAAATAATAAATTTTTTTATCATTTTTAAAATATGGTGGTTTCTTCTTGAATTCTGGTGCCAGCTATCATTTTGAGCAATATAACTCTATCCAATGCACCTTGGATGATTTTTCAAATCGATACCTTAAATTTATATCTTAATTGCATCAGTAAGTGAACTTTTTGGCATTTCGAATATCAATTTAGTTATTTATGGGATGATATTAAGTATTTTTAACATCACTAAACTGTACAACCACAAGCTGCATTTTGTGGAGTGTCCCGAAACTCACTATTGTCATTTTAATTATTTCAGTTTGGTAGTCTTCGGTAATAAATTGCTTCTTGGTGCAGGTACTATCTCGTCCGCCTGCTTGCTTTCTGAAACCAGTTTCCCATATGTTGCTAAGTTCCAATGATGGAGCCAGTCTTCTGAGCTTCAAGAGGAAGGATCTAATATGGGTAATTGTATTCTTACTTTCCATTTTGAGGGAGAACTGGTTGGGATTGGCAAAACTTTCTTATACTTTTTCTGCTTATTTGAATGTACATTTTTTCCTCACAGGTTTGTCAACAGGATGCTGGCATGGTTGAACTTTTTATTTATCTTCGTGAGCCTTGCCATGCTTGTCAGCTTCTTCTCACTATTGCACATGGTGCAGATGATTCATCTTTCCCAGCGACAGTCAATGTGCGGACCGGACCGACTCTAGACGGGCTTAAACTTGTCCTGGAGGTTTGATTTTCCTCTCTCTCTCTCTCTCTATGTGTGTGTGTGTGTGTGTGCAGACACAAATAAGCAGTATGGTCATGCCTAACTTGTTGGGTGAGCAACATGAATCTTGTTCCTTTATTTGATTTTGTCAAAACAATACCCTATGGTTTTGTGCCTTCAAATCATTTCTGATCAATTTCGTCTTGGTTCCTTTTGGTCTTCCTCTAGCCTTTTTGTATCCTTCAGCTTGCACTACCATGTAGTTCTATATTGGCTGCTAGCATAATGTGACCTCTCTAGATTTGTCTTGATTTAACCTAGCTACAACAAAAATGATATGAAATTTAGTAATTAGTGATAAAGTGGTCAAATTATTGAATTTTACTTTGGAACTATTAGAAGTTGCTATCATGTATTTTGGGGGCTAATTTGCTTAATGATTTTTCTCATGCATATCTTAGCTTATTATGTTTTTCTCTTACCAGATGAACATTTTTTATTTTTAGTTGATCTGCTTGTGCAGGGAGCTTCTATTCCACAATGCATGAGTGGATCAAATCTTTTAGTACCATTATCTGGCCCAGTTAGTCCAGAAGATATGGCTGTCACTGGTGCAGGTTCTCGTCTTCATGTGCAGGATACATCTAGTCTTTCATTGTTGTATGATTTTGAAGAATTGGAGGGAGAACTGGACTTCCTTACTCGTGTGGTTGCACTTACATTCTATCCTTCATTAACTGGAAGAGCCCCTATGACTCTGGGTGAGGTACAAAATTAATACTTCTATATATGTTGATTTTTCGTCTCTTGTATGGCTCACTCTTGATTTTAGTGTCTATTGTGTTCCCTTGGTGATGATTATGGATGATTTTGGTGGTTACTGTAAATTTCATGGAAAAAGTTCGATAGCAATTCTAAAAATCGTGAATTACAGAATTTCATTCATATTTGACAATAGCTATGGATAATTTTGAGTTGCAATACAAGGCCCACTAGACAATGGTAATAGGCACTCATACTTCAGCTAACAGTCACTATTAGCAATTAATCAGTTTCTGATATGATTATGAATACGTAAAAATTATTCCGAAAGAGTTAATGTACCTTGGCCATTTTACTGAATCCACACAAAACTTAAGCTTGAAGATCCTATCAACCTAGATGCGTGCTTGAAAATCATATGAATGTGAGCTGCAAGAACATCCAACTGATTATGAATTGAACCAATGTTACCCCAAAATAAGAAGTTCCTAGTGCTTGCAGGGAGCTCTTAAGAGTCTGTGGAACTCACAATAAGTCACATGTTTTGTTTACGAAAGAATCTGCAGGGTTTTTTTTTTTTTGATCAGTAATGGAAGCTTGTATTAAAACATAAAGATATCTAACAGTATGGAGGAGTTCATGAATCTCATGAGAAATGGGTTGCAATCTTTCAAAAAGACATAAGAAACAGAATTGAACTACTAAATATCCCACTCTCTCACTTTAACATCATTTCCCAATTTCTTACAATCTCATCCACCTCATAGCCATCAAAATCTAGACATAAAGAAGACCAAAATGCTGCAAAGGTCAGCACTGCGTCATAGCTTCCCCTCCCTTCTTCAAAAATGCTTCTGTTCCTGTTCAACAATACTATCCAAATGGTAGCAAAGAATGAAGGCGATTAGAGTTTTTACCTATTATTGACATATGAGGAAACCACTATTCAGTCAATTCACAAAAAGTTCTAGGACGTGGCCATTGAACTCCTGCCGGTTATAGCAACCTTTCCAAAATAAATCCTACAAAGTCACAATGCAGTAGAATATGATCCTCTGACTCCCCATCCCTCATGCAAAGTGTACATAAATATGGTGAAATGACCCTGGTTTTCCTTCAACGCAGTATCTGCAGGATAATTGCTCTCCCTAAACAATGATTTATTGAACGTAGTAGTCGAGTAGTAAGCTGCTTCAGTTCATTAACGAAATGCCTTACAGTCCATAGCATCATTCCTTTTCCCCAGCATATCTTGTATGGTAACTTGAGAATCACTTTCGATGTTCACTTTGTGGGCATCCAATTGCATATAAAGCTCAACGTCATTCCCGAAGGCTTCCATCTAAGAAATAATGTTCCAAGGTTTTGCCTTAAAAGTGACGAAATTAATCCCAAAAAAAAAAAAAAAAAATTCACCCCTAAAATTTGTGTTTGCATTATCAGTCTTCCTTGTACTTGCACCGTTGATTTCTCATTTAGAAAACCAATGTGGGGTGTTTCCTCTGAGTGAAGATTACTCTTGTAATGGATGAGATAATCATCTGATATCTCAGACACTGGAATAGTTTTCTCACTAGAGATGGGACTCATTGTTACTTTCATACTGATCACAGTTCAACGAGTCCATTCTATTTTCTGTACAATGCAATACAATTTCCTTATTAGAACCAGGACTTTCAAATGTCCTGCTGTTCCTCTTTTTTTTTTCCCTGGTTTCCCAATTAAGAATATCAAGAACAAGAACAATACAAATCTTCAACACCACCAAGTTTCTCTCTGTGTAATGTCGTTTGGCAACATTCAAATTCAAAAAAAGATTCAATAATGAGCTTGAAATGAACCTTGCTGGTTCACTCATCACTGCATACACGAAGATGTTTAGAATTCTCAATATGACGGTTTGAACTGCATTCAACAAATTCAGGACATTCCATCTGATAGCTGAGCCCACAAATACAGATCTGTGACTCAAAAAACTTTTCTTTGGTAATTTCACAAGAAAATTGTGTAGTTTACGTGGCATACAAAGATTCAGTGAACTTGCTTGATGAGGAAATTGGGAGGCCATTTCCATCCTTTTTTGATTTAGAAAGTTCATCTTGTCTTGGAAGGGGTGATTATTTACTTTGGAAGGCAAACATGAAGGCATGCTTAAGTTAGATTTTTCCATTTTTAATCCTGAAGGGTAGACATCAGTTTTTGTTACATTTGTACAAGTTGATTTCTTGGAATATGGGATTGGAAGCTACAGTCTGAACTACTCGAGCATACTAGGAAGCTTATAATGTTAAGTTCAATAGTAAGGATGCAAAGCATCTTTGTAGTTGCTGTTGGATGGCTCAATTAGTTTGGAGCTACTTTATATCCACCTGTATGCATGTGCATGCACCATGCGTAGATTTTGTCAGAAATTTTTTTTGACATTTTTTTTTCTTTTTTGGGATACTAAGCAGAACTTTCAGGAATAAATAACATGCTCCTTATTTGGGATCTTCGGAGAAAGAAATTGAAGGATCCTATGCATTTTGGCTGATTCATTCCAAGGAATTTTTGGTGTATTATATAGTTTTTGATGAAGTTTAATCCATTTGGAAGGAGTTGGAAAATTGAGAAAAAGAGAAGAAAAAAAAAGTCCGTGATTCTACTAAAATGCAGTATGTCAAAATTGAGATGTAAATCAATTTGTATCTATTTTATAAGATCCCAATCTGGATAATGTATAAGATTTGTATCAAATACAGCTGTACATCCCAAAATATCTGGATCCATTACCAGGGCTTAAACGTGACCATATTCTTACTGTCTCATACAGGAATAAGGTAAATACATTTGCATGGGACTTATCATTGGGTCGATTTTTGGTCCAGGGGTCAAACCCATTTAAAGCTTGAATTAAACATGGATAATAAAACATGAATTTTAGACAGACTGAAAGCTGGAGTTCTGCACTTGAAGTTTAATTGTATATGGATGGTATCCGGGTATGACAATGGATTGAGATGTTTTAGTTATGTGTGATAAAGTTAATTGACGGCCCTGGTTGCAATACGTGGAGCAGATTGAAAATAATACAAGGTGGAAGGCCAAAGAGGATGTTGGTTGAGGTGGTGTGGAAGGATTTGTAAGGCAATGCCCCATGGATGGTGGGAACTTGGAGAATGGAGTAGTGAAGTACTACCAGTTTGCAAACCTCATAGGGTTGAAAGTTGCAATCATGCTTGGACAACAGTTGATGATGATGAACTGGAGGTAGTTCTCTCTTTGTTCAGATTTTTGGCTTAGCTAAGCAGATTTCTGTTTCGGTCATCCACTTATCCTAATATGCGGATCGGGTTATGCTTTCCATTGTATCTTCTGATTGCAATGCACCTGTGACTAAATCAAATTGATGTTATGGCCTTGCAAAAAGACTTATAAAGGTAAAGAGATTTCTTTCATTGTTTGGTTACATATATCTGAGTTTGATACAGTCCTAGATGCTGGGGATTTTTCTTCCGAATGCATGTTCTTTGAGTCTACACTATGTCGTTTATGAAAAATATGTGAAGGCAAAATTTTTTTTCTTCCCCACAATCTATACCGTTCTTAAAACCATTTTTTTTTTGGGGAAAATTGGTTTTTAGTGATACTTTTTCAAAATAATTCAGATTCAGTCTGCCAATTTTTGAAAATTGAGAATTAGTGATACTTTTTTCAAATAATTGGGATTCAATGTCATTTTAGTAGAGGTGTAAGTAGGGCGGGTTGGGTCGGGTTATGAGAGTTCGGGCTCAACCCAATCTAGGATTTACTAGCCCAAATTCGTCGTTGACCCGCCCTAATCCAAACCCAACCCAAACATTATTGTTTGAGTTCGGACTGGATTCGGGTTGACCCAAACAAAATGTAAGATTTTGAATTTTTTTACAATTTTTGTTATAATTACAAAATGTTGGAATATCATTCATTAATTCGTCTATGAACATGCTTTTATGTTTGTTTGTTATAAATGCAAATATTACAAATTCCTCTTGATTTGTCTCTTGAATTTTGGAAAAACACACTTAATTAATTAATTAATTTAAAAATTTTAAAATATAGTACTAGCTCACTATATTTGTTGTTTTGCACAATCTTTCTTATAGAGTATGTGTTTCCAAATATCACATTCATTGTAACATATATGTATATGTATGTGAGTATAAAATTATTTATTTGACAAAAATTTATAAACTTATTATCACATGTTAATAATTTATGTTTAATAGTTGATTGCATAAATACAATAACAATATAAAAGGAAAAGAAAACAATGATACATATATATACAAATAAATATTCACTTATCTATATATATATATATATATATATATATATATATATTTGGTGGAGTTTTATACATATATCTATATGAGAGCGTGTACATAAAGTCAACATTAACTTCGGGCTTTTCGGGTTGTATAGCTTGAACCCAAGTCCAACCCAAACTCAACTTCGGGCTCGAAAGGAAACCCAACCCAAACCCAAACCTAAACTCAATGCTCACTTTGGGCTCTTATTCGGGTTGGGTTGGGTGGGCTTTGGGCGGTCCGAACTAGATTTACAGCTCTACATTTTAGTATTCATGAAGAATTTCTTCCAAAAATACCCTCAAAAAGACTTGCCAACCTCACTTGTACCTAAATGAGTGAAAGGCTTTCAAAGTCTTTTGAGGGCATTGTCAGAAGAAAGTCTTTATGAACAGTAAAATGACACTGATTCCCAATTATGTTAAAAAAAGTATCACTAATTCTCAATTTTCAAGAATTGGCCTACTGAAACCGAATTATTTTGAAAAAATATCACTAAAAATCAATTTCCCTTTTTTTTCTGGTTGGTAAAAGAAAAAGTTTAATTTATTAAATTAAATTAAGAAAAGGTTTTGAAAGCAATATATGCATAAGTACCAGCATCCTACATACGGGTTCATGCTCTCTACGTAGACTTACATGGCTGAATGTAATCCATCTGACCTCGAAAGCATATAAAAGCCTTTATTTATCCATAAAGGACAAATAAAAAAATTGGCATATGCCTTGGATCATAGTTGTGAAAACGCCTAGGCGATGCCAGGCGATAGACCTGCCTGTAGCCTAGGCGACCGCCTAGGCGCCCAAGCGGTCGCCTAGGCGACAATTTTTCATTTCAAAATAATCAAAATATATTTATCATCCATTGTATATGGAAATATCAAATAGATAAACACCAAACACTTTTATTAAATAATTAAACAAAACAGTGTAGATTTTAGAAAAGAAAAACAATAAAAGCTAATTGAAAAAAATACTAGTGTTGTTCACTCATTTTTCACACATCAAATTTAAAATCACCAAAAAAATACAAATGTTCTTCACTCTTAAAAGAATAAGTGGGAGAGCGAAAGATGTAAAGTTGGAATGACGTTTGGAATACAAGTGTTCTTCACTCTAAAAATACATGTGTTCTTCAACAGTGAAAGTTGGAATGACGTTTCTGTTCTTACTACCAAAAAAAAAAAGGAATAAGAGAGACAGAGACAGAGGGAGCAGGGAGCGAGCGACAACAGGGGAGCGACGAGACAGATTTGTCGAGAGAGATAGAGGGAGCAGGGAACGAGCGACAACAGGGGAGCGACCAGCGAGCGACAACAAGGGAGCGACAACGAGAGAGATTTGTCGAGAGAGATAGAGGGAGTAGGGAGCGAGCGACAATAGGGGAGAGACAACGAGAGAGATTTGTTGAGAGAGTTAGAGGGAGCAGGGAGCGACGACAGGGAGTGAGAACGAGAGAGATAGAGACAGCAAACGACAGAGGGAGCGAGAGATAGAGGTCGAGAGAGATAGAGGGAGTAAGACAGAGAGGGAGAAAGAGAGATAGGGAGCGAAAGAGAGGGAGCGAGAGAAACAGAAGAGACAGAGAGAGATAGGGAGCGACACAGAAGTCTTGCGATGAAACAGAGGAGACAAAGAGATGAGCAAGAAGAGGAAGAAAAAAAAAACAGCTTCGACGTACCTTGCGATGAAGACTTGCCGACGTACCTTGCAATGAAGACTTGCAGCTTGCTTGCGATGAAGACTTTAGCTTGCGACGAAGATTTGCAGGTTCTCCCTCTTCCTTAAGTTTTTTTTTAGCTTTTTCTGCTCGCCTAGGCGAGCAGTCGATCGCCTAGGCGCCTAGGCTATCGCCTAGGTCGCCTAGGCATGGCTCGCATAGGCGGGCTACCGCCTGGGCCTTGCGACACCGCCTAGTCGCCTAGGCGGCCGCCTAGGCGCCTAGGCGACCGCCTTTAATAACATAGCCTTGGATTGAATCCTGCCTTCATCACCCCCCCAAGTCTACCTTCCCCTAAGACCCCAAAAAAAAAAAAGGATCCCCTGTTGAATAAAAAAGAAACAAACTCCCCTAAGCTCCAGAGTAATCATTGCACACTGGTATCAACTAACCAATCAGGAAATGACTTTCTTTGACGTGACACTTTCTCTGCTAAAACCATGACCAATGACGATGAATTTATTCGTTGATATGGAAACTAGGACATGAAATGAAAACACTGGCAAAGAGTAGGGTTAATATGAAGTACTTGAAATTTTATGCTATAGTTTATGTATGATCAAGGGGAGCTGTTGTAATATGTCTTACTTTGAATATTGCTTGTTGAAGAATGCCTATGAATGTCATACTGCAAGGCTTGACTTTTGCAATCTTGTACATTTTCTTAATGGTCTAACTTATGTTTATAAAAGACTATTATTGGAGATCTCTCTCTGCCTTTTGCCCTTGCTTCATAACTGATTCTATCATGAATTTTTTGACAGATAGAGATCCTTGGAGTTTCCCTTCCTTGGAAGGGCATATTTACTAAGGAAGGGCATGTTGCAAAATTTTCTGAGCTCGCCAACAAATGTCAGGGAGAAACCAACCCTTTTCTCTTTGGATCAGATGCAAAACCATTAGTGGCTGAATCAATATCTAGTGAGGACTTGTTATCTTCTGTGCAACCTAATGCCTCAGCCAGCCTTTGCATGGACCTTTTGAGTGGAGACAACATGTTTCCGAAATCCACCATTGGACCAGAAGCAGTAAATTTTGGGCACAGTGCAGAAGGCTTACTGGATTTCTTGGATGATGCTGTCATTAAACACCATGGTCTGGAAGAAGATTCTAAACTCCCTTCATCTCAAGATGAAAGGCCACCAAATAATAGCATCCAACGCTACTTAAATTGCTTCAAAGAAATATCTGGTCCATATATGGTATCTGTTTCTCTATACTCCATCTGACTATCCTAGTGCTATTCCATCTTGTTTTATAATATATAATAATATTCATGAAATCATTTTTCTTCACATCATTGTTCAGAGCAATCCTAACTTTAAATCCAATAAAAAATTTGTAATAATTTTAGTAAAATAAAGGTCTGGGTTTTAGGTTTTGAATTTCTCGTGGGAGTTTTTTTTTTTTTTTGGGTTGGGTTGGGTAGTGGGGGTAGAATAAGTAAACTCCGTTCCTTTTATGTATGCCTAGTTGATATAAAGTACTATATTTAGTCATTGTAGAATACTATATTCAATATGAAGGAAAATTACATATAAAAGAGTTTTAGTGGAAAGACAGAGAAACTTTTGTTTTTTTATTTTTTGATTTTTGTTTTTGTTTTTTATTTTTTTATTTATTTTTTATTTTTTTGGTTTTTGGGTTGTGTTGCTAAGTTGAGTCATTTGGATTGTATGAAATGAACAATTATTTAGCAAGTTTTATGATTCAATGTCTGGAAGACAAAAAAATGATTTTTCCATAATGGTTGATTTTCCTAAGGTCATCAAGCCATATGAGTCATACGACAAATCATATGATTTTTTGACCAGGTGTTCTGATTATGTGTTGGATGCTTTTTGATATCTTTTTCTTACTCAAAATGATTTTTTTCCATAATTGTTTGAATTTTCCTAAGAGCATCAAACCATATGAGGCATACAACAAATCATTATGATTTTATGATCAGACATTCTGATTATGGGTTGCATGCTTTTTTATATCTTTTTCTTATTCATCTATTTCATTTTGTCAGTTTACTTTGTTTGGTTTATGATGACTCTTCCTTGTTTATACTGCTTCAGTTCTTTATGTTTACTGAAATTTTCGATGATGAAATACAATTCTATTGTTATTTTGCCGTTTGAATGGACCTACGATTTTCAACGAGGACTAGCAAACTAGCAGTATGATTTTTACTTCATTCTCATAAGCTGTTCTGAGATGATATAATGCTCAAATTAATCCATGCTTATTTGCCCAAGAAAGGATCCAAATGTTGCAAAGGATGCACACACATTACAAGTGGTATAATATAAACTCTGCAAAAAAGAAAAAAAAATGGAAAAGGACCTAAAATCATGATCTTCTAAACATATGGGATTCTGGATACTAAATTCTACTTCGCTGAAGTTGCTCTCTGGAATCTGATAGGATTCATAATGCCTATGTTCTGAGACTCATATTAATTTTTCCTATTTCCATTTAAAGCTAACTTTTGTCTTGAAATATCAAACTTCCAGGCAAAGTCTGACAATGTCCAAGAGATATGTGTATATCTATGCATGTTCATGTTATATTTATCGTTTCTTTTTGAGGAGTGGTACTCTGGTGAGATGCATAAGAGCAGGAATAATGACAGTGACATGATTATGATGTGGCTTCTGAGTTGGTGAGACTGCACCTGTTCATGTTCTCTTCCAGATAAACCAATTTCGCATGAAATGTTCCAGCAAATTTTTTTTTCCTATGTGGGAAAAAAAATCTCTCTTTTCTGACATTTTTATTGCTAAAAAATTGATGCAAATTAAAAAAAAAAATAAAATTCAATGGCTGTTTTTATGCTTGAAATTTCTGTAGCATCCCCATAAGGTTAATGTCTGGAATAGGTCATGTTACCTCTTCCTGTTGCAGAAAGAACCTATGTCTCACCGGAAAGCTAACCCTAGTAAGATAGACCAACAATCTTTTCTATTTTCGTTTATGAATCCTTGGTTTAGATATAAGAGTCATTATTGCAAGGGCTATAGTATGCATCTTACTTTCTGTTGAAAAAAAAAAATCACTATAAATAAAAAAATGTAATTTAAATTGCCCTTAACCTTTCTGCATATACCAATTTGCAGGATAGGGAGCTAGACTTCATGAAAGCCATGAAGCTTGAACTTGAACGCCTCCACCTGAATCTTTCATCCGCTGAAAGGGATAGAGCCTTATTATCAATTGGCATTGATCCTGCTACTATAAATCCAAATGGATTACTCGATGATTCTTACATGGGAAGATTATGCAAAGTTGCAGCCAGTCTTGCAATGCTGGGACAGGCTGCCTTTGAAGACAAAGTTACTGCAGCAATTGGTCTTGGGAATACTTATGATGATACCATAGACTTTTGGAATATTTCAAGGATTGAGGAGACCTGCTCTGGTGCTATTTGTGAGGTCCAGGCTGAAACTCAGCCACCTGCACATGTATCTTCTGTTGTTTCATCTGCTGGGCCCTCACCAACCATATTCATGTGTTCTGAATGTGAAAGAAAGGTTTGCAAAGTGTGCTGTGCTGGGAAGGGTGCTCTTTTGCTTTCAAGCTATAACTCTAAGGATGTGACTAGCTATAATGGTTTATTAAGCCTTGGTAGCCAAAATGATGGCATCTCAACTAACCGTTCAACGGTACTAGATGCTGTTATCTGTAAATCATGTTGCCATGATATTGTGCTAGATGCATTGATCTTGGATTATGTCAGGGCCTTGATTAGCTTGCGGAGAATTACTCGTGCAGAGAATGCGGCACAAAAATCTCTGGAGCAGGTGATTGGATTTCTTCCAAGAGACTTTTTAGATGGAAGGAATGGAACTTCTTATTGTCACCAGAATATTGAGGTGATAAGAAAATTGCTTAATGGAGAGGAATCACTTGCAGAGTTTCCATCTGCCAGTTTTCTATATTCGGTATAGTTTGGGCCCTGAATTTTTGTCTGGTTTCAGTATTTTATTTTTCCTATGAGCATTACAAATATTGATCCTTGGATAGTATTGGTTGAAACTTGAAATATCGGCACTGCTATGTATGTCATATATCAGAATGATTGTGCCCCTGTTCAACTGGTCATTACTCAAATTTTTTGCCTCCACAATATACTGCTAGATGTCTTTTAGACATACACATAGCTTGCCATTCTTATGCTCACAAAATCCATTTTGAATCTTAACCAAATTGTATCTTGCGTTTTATCCATGTCTTTTTTTCCTAGGATCAATGCCTGTTGCTTATTCATATTTACGGCTCTGTCAATTTCTCTCACTTCTTTGTACAGACTAACCCCATTGTGAATACTTATCAGGATTAATTTATTTTTCATTTTTTTCTTAGGGTTAGCAGTACTGATAAAGTTTCTAGCCATCTAGGAGCATGGTGCTATAACATTTATGATATGAACGTGGCATTGAATTGGCTGAATCAGGCCTTGAGACTGACTGAACTTGGTATCATTCCCAAATCATGTATTAAACCCAAGTGTATTTATTTGGCTCTGCAACCTGTATCTCCCTATAATTATCATGAATTTCTAATAATAGGATCTACATGTTTTTGTTAGAAACATTTTTGCATGTTGACACTAAAATTGCATATGCTTGTATAGCAGAATATCTTCTAAACAAACTGGATTGCTTTTTTAATAATAAATAGCGAACAATTTTCTCATTATTGATTGGTTTTATCCCATTTAGATGTCTTCAATCAAATTTAAGTAATAAAAAAAAAACTGATGCTAGAGTGAGAGAACATTAGTGGCATGTTATATAATTGATATGGTTAGTTTTGACTGCCAAGTAAAACCATAAACTTAATGATGGTAAGGTTGTTTAGCATTAAAGAAATTCAGCATATTCACTTGGCTCTTCTTTGACATAGTAGGTGGGAGTTAAATGTTACGAACAAAAATATAGAGGGATATTATTGCTATTTTAAAATCATGGTAGGTTTTTGTATTATACCCTTTAATTTTTTTAATTAAAAAATAAAGATTTTGCATGTTGAACTCTTACTATTGACTATTGGTCTAAACTTGGATGCATAATTGGTGCAGGTTGAAACAGCAGTGGGCTCAGCACCATCCTTGTCATTGCTTGCCCCATTTTATTCTGGACCACATCATGAATATTGGAGAGCTCCTTCTATTACCTCCAATGTTGAGTTTTCCATTGTTCTTAGCAGTACTTCTGATGTTTCTGGAGTTATCTTACTCATAAGTCCCTGTGGATATTCAATGGTTGATGCTCCTAATGTACGTATCTTTACTGTAGTTCAAAACTTGACACTACTTCCTTCAGTTATAAATGTATCTAGTTACTAAAACTTTTCATATTGTATTATTATATATGATCCTGATTTTTATTTTTCATCAAGATTTCTAGGCCTTTTGCCAATTATTTCCACCACCGTTTTGCACTGAGTTTCATTAGGTAACTAATCCGAGAGATCATCACTTTACAATTCATGGTCTTGGACTTGATTCTTCTTTCTTTCTTTTATTTTATTATCATTTTTAAAAAATAATTTCTTCTATCTTTTTATTTTTATCCTTCTCTTTTTTGTTTTGGCTAGGGGTCAGGAAGCTGTTGGAAGGGAAGGATATGTTTGTGTAAAATCTTGATTTGTAAATTTCTAACAATGCAGTTCTTGATTGTTGTGGAATCTCTTGGTGCTTGGATATTCTTAAAGAATGTTCATGATTAGAATTTTCTATTTTCTGCAAAGTGTTTGGTGTGTTTGTTTCTGGCAATATGTGCATGATGCATAAGGCTATTGCCCATTTGTGGCACTGATGCCACATGAAAGAGTTGACGTACTGACCTCATGAAGGGCTGGCTCTCTTTTTGTTGAGCTCCATGCAAAACATCAGCATAATTTCTGGTCTGTGATTCCTTGGTTTGACTGAAAACTATGGCTCTTGACAGGCCGGAAATGTTGATCATTCTGCAGAGTGTAATATATTACTGTCATATAATGCATATAAACATAAAAAAATAAATTATCTAGGTGTATGTGTGTTTATGTTTATTGAATATATTTGTGTATACAATTTTTTGCTTAATTTATAAATGTTTTTGGGGTATATTCCTCTAGTTCTCTTATGTAGAGGTCTTTGGGGACTGCCTGAGAAAAATTGTGTATTTTATGTTTAGTTACTCATAACTAGCATTTAGTTCCTCATTTATTGTTTTTTTTGGGCTTTTTCTGCAGAAATGGTAACTACAAGTTCTTTCTGCTCTAAACTATTATATTTTGAGAAAATTTTTCTTGTTGCCCTAAGTCATAACTAGAGTCATTTTATATACGGCCGTATACTATTTTCTACCATATATATAAGAAACCCTCATTTGATTCCAGTACATCCCTTCCACAAATAAAATATTGATTTATCCTTATAACGTTCAAAATAAAAATTTAAATTCGTTGAAACCTTCAAAATCCCAAATATGCTTCCTCCATTTCTCTCCCTCTTTCTTCCCACCATTGTTTATAGCGCGGCGTGTCGCTGAAATCTCTCTAGACACCTCCTATGGCATATTTTGTGGGGTTATTTCGCTCCATTACAAATTGAGCAAAATTTTGAGTGTCACGGGCGAAATGGAACTAAATTTCCAGCGAAACAGGCTAACACTTGGAATTTCACCCAAGTTGAGTGAAATTTCGAGTGGCATGGGCAAAACGGAACGAAATTTCTCCCAAATCTGAAAGAACTCAGATTTTCTACTTTTTCAAACTTTCCAGTTGAAATTGTCTTGTGCCTTGGTGGCACAGCCAGCAGCACCGAAACGGTAAACCTTGCTCCTCTCTAACCTTAGTTTCGATAAATAGGTGTGTTGAAGTCTTTCCTCCTTGTGATTTATCTTTAGATCTGTTTCACATGCTGGAAAGTGGTAGGCTTGGTATTTCTAAATAAATTAAAGAATGAAGATAGATATTGAAACTAAACTTTGGTTTCTTGGGATGATAGAAAGGAATAAAAATGTAATTTCGAATTTGAAACTGTAGTTGTGGTTTAGATTTAGCAGATAAAATTTCCCTTAATTCTTTTTCTTTCTGCCTTCCTTTGCTAAGTCTCTGTCTCTTGTTGGTACAGGTGCAAATATGGGCCAGCAATAAGATAAATAAAGAGGAACGGTCATACCTTGGAAAATGGGATGTCCAGTCCTTGATCAGATCTTCCCCAGAATTTCTTGGACCTGAAAAATCAGGTAAAGGAAATAATGTTCCAAGGCATGTGAAATTCACCTTCCAGAATCCTGTTCGATGTCGTATCATTTGGATTGTGTTGCGTCTTCAACGACCTGGATCAAGTTCTGTCAATTTGGAGAGAGACTTCAATCTGCTGTCTATGGATGAAAACCCATTTTCACAACTTAATCGCCGTGCTTCTTTTGGAGGGACAGTTGAAAGTGAACCATGTCTTCATGCTAGAAGGCTTGTAGTATTTGGAAGCCCAGTCAGGGAAGAGTTGGGCCTTGCATCCCCAGAAGTCTCAGACAATGTAAATTTGAGAGCCTTCTTGGAGAGAGCACCACGATTAAATCGATTCAAGGTACAACTAATGATTAATTATTGACTTTTCAGAAGATTCAGTTTGCTTTAAAATCTGTATGGTTGATTGATTCATACTTTTTCTTCCTTTCTTATTATTTCTTTATATTTTTTGCCCCCTGAAGGTTCCTGTTGAGGCAGAAAGATTGTTCAACAATGATTGTGTCTTGGAACAATATCTATCACCTGTTTCACCTTTGCTGGCTGGATTTCGTCTAGATGCTTTCAGTGCAGTAAAGCCTCAACTTGTGCATTCACCTTTGTCATTCAATAATGATATCTGGGATACCTCATTAACGTGTTTAGAAGAAAGATACATTTCACCTGCAGTTTTATTTATCCAAGTATCTGCACTTCAGGTATTTATAACATCTGTTTTGTTATATTCAACTTTACTAAACAAATTAACCAGTGCGGTTTAACCTTTTTCACCTTTATGCCACATGGAATTTTATGTTTGTTAAGTTATTTTTTATTTCACTGTTTCACATTGTGTGAGCAGAAGATTTTGATGATACCGAATATATGTTTTTTGACATGCTGTTATGTCAAATCAAATGTGTACCTGCTAGGTTGCATTAACATTTTCATCTTTATTGATGAGTTTGGGTCAGATAGTTCAAGTATCTAGCATGATCTATGTGATTAGTTTTCCTTGGCCTCTTTCTTGAATTTTGTAAACATTTTTCTCACCCACGTTTGTCCCTTCTTATTATTGTTTCTTAAATTTTCGCAACATTTCATTATATTGCCACCCTGGTGATAATGTCTCTAAAGGTTTTTTGCCAAAATCTGTATGTTATGTAAGTACAAAAATTGCCATGTATTTCAGCAAAAATTCAATTTTCATATTTTCTTTAAAAAAAAAGGCCAGAATGGCAAACTGTGTCTTGAAAATTTGTCATATTCATTAGAAAGTCCCATGCCATACATTGTCACTCTTAAACCTCTTCTAAACTAATTTTTAGCACGATCTTTCTTAAGATATGAGTCAGCAACTTGGATCAAACAAGTCCTTAAAAAAATATATGAAGAAATATAATGCAATTCAAAGAATCATTCATCTAACTTGGGGGTTTTTGAGTTTTAAATTTTCATATATTTTTATCTTATTCCCCCGTCTCTCTCTCTATCTCTCTCCTCCCCCTTCCCTTCTTCCCCCCCCAGCATACATACAGTTTATTTAGGTAAATAAAATTTCATGTTTATTCTTCTATTTTTATGCATCTGTATGCGTCTGATATATTTTTAGTTAAATCTACAAGGGACTAGAATTAAACTTTCCAAAATTTTTTTATTTATTTTCACCCCATTTAACCTAATGAATGCATGTTCAAGATTTATATGTGATCTCTCTTTAAGTCTAGATATGTGTTACTTAGGTTTGTTTGACATGATGATATTGTAGGGAGAGTTTAGTCTAGGAATGGAAGGCTTTGTATTGGCCTAGGAAACGGACATAAAGATTTTGGCCCTCTTAATTTAGAATATGCATACCAACGGGAAAGATCAACTTGCCCAAATAATAAAAAAAGGAAGAAGGAAAACTCTAGATGTATCATTTTGTGATACCTAGTTGTATTCGTGTTGTTATTATGACCTTTTTGGCTTTTATATGGATAATGCATCATATTCTGTGTGTCAGTTGTATTTTGACATCATGTATATTTACTCCTTAATATATGTTTATTATTATGCTTTGTCATTTGTTGTTATCTTTTGATTTATTTGTATTATGCATGTTCTTAGTGATATTTGAAGTTTCACAAAAATTCAAACCTTTTCTTAATTTTTCTCCACTCTCTCTCTATCTGGAAAAATATTCTGCTTGCTACATAACTAATGAAGAGATAGCATTGGAATTAATAAGGGCAAGGCCCATGTACGTGAAGAGTGGGCCAAATGATAGCAAAGTAAAAAGTGAGCTGGAACTATCAAAATTACAAAAAGAACATTTTACATGTATCAATCTACTCAAGCTTCTATCTGAGATGGTTTTTTCATTGGGATTCCAAAATACCATTTTTTTTTGTCAGTAAACCACACACCTTTCGTGTTTATGTGCAAATCAATGGATGAAATCATCTTGAATAAAATATATGGAACTGAGATGAAGTAAACCAAAAAGGAAACATGCAACCACATAAATAAATACAGCATGATTTTTAGGTGCAGAACCTTCTTATTTGGTGGGGAAAACCACAGTGCTTGTCTAATCAAAGCTTCTGCTATCTGAAGAATGGGTCGCCTGTCGTCGTCTCTTGTCAAGGGTAGGTGTTATCAAATATCAACTACCATTGGATGATAACAAACACTTCACCAGTTGAGATGATTTTATTTTGGTAGGTTTTGCATCTCTTGTGGGGCTAATCTGAGAAATGGATTTGGTACTCATGTTTTGGCACTGAAGAAACTCTCCTTTCTAGGGAACCTCTTCTTCGCACTTCTCATTATTTCCAAAGGATAGACCCAAAACCTAGCTAACTGAAATAGAGGAAATATTGTTATTCCTTGCTTTTCTATAGAAGCAAAAAAAAAAAAAAAAAACCAAGATTGAATTGCAATGCTGTGGGTTTTTCTTACCCATTAAGAAAGCAATCCAAAAAATGGGTCTGGGCTACTAAATAATATCATAAAACTCATCATTTCCAATATAAAAATGTAGATTATTCTAGGCCAAATAAAGCACATGGATCTCACCTCATGTGGTGGGATTACCAATGGTTTCACCCCTGTTTCATTTGCAAGGTTCTACATTGCCCAAAACTTCTTAGAATCTATAATTCGCTTGTCTTCAGATAAAGTCTTAGCTATCATAATTTATGCATTGTCTTAGCATATTAGCTTTGTACCTTTTGAAGCTTGTGATAAATTATTTGGTTGGACATTCCATATCCAATGATGCATCAATGTGCTTTCCTTGGAAACTACCATTGTTTCTCAAGTGATTTGCACTCTAGCTGTCATCCTAAACAACATATTTGTCTTAATTGAAGTTTGATATACGAAGGAACTTATTCATGGACAATATTTTGCTGGTCATTGAATTAATCAGGCGGTTCATGTGTCAACTTCTTTCATGCAAATAGGGTGTTAGAGATGGTGACTTGTTCAGAAAAAGTTAGTAACACTATTCTTTGAGTCCAAAGGATGAGGGAGAGTGGTCCTCCGTTGGATGGTATATTTATTTACGCTAAGTTGAACTGTAGGTTGAGGAGTGCCACCCATGATGTGTTAAGGTTTTATTGGAAATTTTCTTTAACATACTGAACTAGGGTCGTAATTGGAGATGGTAGATATAATTTGTAACGATAATTTGTTTTAATAATATATATCATTGTATGACTGATATCAAAGCAGTCTAATTCCATTATGGATTGGCATATTTGTAGGTATTATTTAAAACATGAATGCAGTGCTGTAACTCACAATTGGTGATATGCATGGGATTCCTTAGAAAAGTCCCCTCAGGAAGCTGAGAATTTGTTATAACCCTGGTGTGTGTGTGTGTGTGTGTGCATGTATGTAGTATGTACATATGTACCTCTGTATATCTATATTGTCGAACAAGAGTTATGTTAATGGTGGTAGTACAAGCTTCCAGCATATATTGTGTGGTTGTATTACCTATTCAAACCATTCAACACGTAGGTCCATTCTACAAGATTTGAGTTGAAAATCAACCCTATTATATATCCATGGATACTTGAACATACCAAGAATGCTTACAAACAAAAGACTAATACTTCTTACACAAGCTGTACAATTGAAGGTCAAAATCATCCAAACAAGCTGTTTATATCTGGATACTTGATTTACTGCTTAACCTTGAAACTGTTGATTTCTTATCCAAGTTTTAGTAAAGAAGATTAACTTGTCACTTCAAACTCCCATATGAATAAATTAATTATGCTTATCTACAGGAACCTAACAACATGGTCACTGAGGCGGAATACCGATTACCAGAGTGTAGACCTGGGACAATAATGTACTTTGATTTCCCTAGATTGATACAGGCCCGAAGAATCACCTTCAAACTTCTGGGAGACGTTGCTTCCTTTGTTGATGATCCATCAGAACAGGATGACTCAGATTTGAGAGCTTCAGCACTGGCATCTGGGTTGTCTTTGTCAAATAGAATTAAGTTGTATTACTATGCTGATCCTTCTGATCTGGGAAAGTGGGCCAGCCTTTCTGCAATTTGATAATGATTTAAAATCATGAAAGGTGTTCTTTCCCCGGTATTTTCCTTTAAGATTTGGTGGAGGTGAGGTATGTGTTTGCATTTTTTTTGGGGGGTTTTTTTATATCATTTTTTTTTTCCGATGAGCCCCTTTTTAGGGGCACTTCATATATAGATCAGATAGGTAAAACTAGGTGACAACTTCCCACGGTCGTGGGACAAGGGTCCTAATGGTAGGGTCCCTCTTGGACATCGACACTCCAATCATGAAGTTGTAGGTGTTCAGTGACTGATAATTCTTATTGTAATTTTAAATTGTTACTTCTTCCTTCCCCAGCGGGTGGAGTCCCCATGTAAGCAATATGTTTATGTATGTAACATTCTTATCCATGATAAAAAAAGGAAAGAACAAAGGCTTCGTATTTCTGCTGGTTGAGGCCAGATGCGATTTTAGTAAGAAATTATGAATTCGTTATATTTCTTCCAGGCTTTTTAGGGCCCTGTATCTGCTGGAGCCTAACGCTGGAAGATCGGCTGGAGCCTTCATGGATCTTCGCCATGTATCCCTAATTTATTATTGGTTACAACCAAATTAATTACTGGGTACAACTCACTTATCAAGGGTACAACATAGTTTAGCATATGATACAACTCAATTCTTCGTGGGTACAACCCAATGTACATGTCATAGGGTATAATCCCATTCATCATGGGGTACAACCCAATTTATTGTTGGGTACAACCCATTTCATAGGTTGGTATGATGAATGAGTAGGACATGTGGCGAAGATCGGTGGATGCTCCAGCCGATCTTCCACGCAAGAGACTCCAGCCGATGTGAGGGTGCTTTTTAGCTACTCCCAGGGCAACACCAGTGTCCTTGACGCGGGAAGAAATCATTTGTCAGTTTGTTTTTTCATGTAGGTTCCACTTGAAAACATTTAAAATAATGTAAAAACACTGGCTGTAAAATGTTTCACATGGCAGTATCTCACAGTTGCATCAGGGAGCTTTCAGTGTCCCAGTTGCACGTTCAAAAACATGTTCAGAAAGTGTACTTCCCAGAGAAAAGTTGCTTGTAAGTTTGCTGCTGATTGAGAAACTTGACCTTCTTTGCCGTTTTTTATTTCCTTTCTAGGGGTCAGCTTAATTGCTATTTTCCACAGCAGCATACCCGTTGAGGCTCTATTCCGTTGGATTGATTTCGAAGATGCACACTACTGTAGATGATAAAGAGTTGAAATTAGTAAGAGTTACTGTAAACATAATTAATTAAAAAGAAACACAGAAAACCCAATATTTTTAACTAGTTTCACTGTTGTCATCAGCTCATACCAATTTGATTCAGTTACACTGGATTTTGGCCAATACAGATCGTGGTTTGATAAATCCCATTTCTGAAATCTTAATATGAATTTTTCTTTCTTTTTTCTAAGGGAAGCCATTGTTGGAAATTATTATAAAATATTGTAAATACAAATTATGGTAATTAGTGAAAATTAATTTGGTTAAAATGAAGCATGAAACTTATTAATGCATGAGACAAGGAAATCTACTGTCATTTCAAGAAACCGTTTTAAGTATCACATTTTGTCACGTGGCATATTTTTTTTCCAGTATTAACTCCATGAGGAGATTTGGGTGTACTGAAATTCAAACTTTATGATTCTTATGGGTCATGGGAATTGAAACCTAAACAATTCATACGTGACTTCTAATTCTCATTAGAATTGATCAACCAAACAATTCTCATTAGAATTGATCAATCAAACACAAGAATTGAAATTCTTAACTGCCAATTCTAATTCCCACCTTCTTATTCCTGCAATCCAAACGTGCCCTTGGTTTGACGTTAACTAGAATGGAAATACAAGTTCAATCTAAGCTGAATCAATTTTGTACAATAATGCTAAAGATTATTAAGGCTCCATTTGGAATCTGTTTTAAAAAGTTACTATCAAAAGTAAGGAAGCAAATTTAAAAAAGATATTTACAAAAGATTTTAAAGAAAAATAAAAAAACGTTTTACTTTTTCTTAGATGGACTTGTTACTTCTCCTTATAAGCAAAAAAAAAAAAAAATAATAATTCACTTAGGCCTCGTTTGGCTTTCATTCCGGATTAGGAACCCATTCCGAGAATGAGTTCTTAAAAATCATTTTGTAAATTAATTTTGAAGTCTTTCTAATTGCGTTTGGTTAGCACATAAGAGAATGAATTTTCACCCAGAGAATTGTTTGGTTAACAAGTAATAAAATGAGTTCCATGAAATTTTTTTTCCTTTATTTTTTTTTTCCATGAATAATTATAACAAACTAGTTGATCCTTAAAAGATAAAACTTAAAACACCTAAGAAATGAAAAAGAAAAAATATCATTTGGTATTTGTATGGACTACCATGCACATTAGTCAAGGAGGGTCCCAATTAAAAGGGAATCAAACAAGAAGACAATTAAATAGTAAGGAAAATCCAGCACCGTTTAACATATAGCATAAATATTTCTTTTAAAATATTATGTCTCACTTGGACTGTTACTAAGTGCTCTAAGCATGCAACTATTAGAAGTCAACATGAATTTCGTCACATAAAGAACCAGAAAATGAAAAAGGTCGAGCCTCGGAACCGATTTAAATAGGCAATGATAATATGGTGCAAATAACTAAAATTGCTAGGAAGCAAAAAAGGTGGGTTGGTTTGAGATTTTTTCTTATGGCCAATATGCTTTATTTATACTCTTTTTTTTCTTGCAATTTTACATGTTTCTGCTTTTGTAGATGGAACAATACACAACCTAGATGAGTATATTAACATCCATTCTACTGAAGTGGAAAGTAATGTTGGAGAGGACTTCATCAGTGCAGTCTTTTCTTAGAAATTTGGCGTGGTTGTAAGGGAAAGTCAGTTGGATGACTTCTTTTCCTTGATGTCTTGACATTTGATGAAGGCCACATCGAGTTTATACCAGATTGATAATTTGTTGAGATTTGTAATGCCAATGTGAAGGAGATGATCCAATTTGAGCTTCATATGTAAAGAGTGTAAGCTACTGTGGTGTCCTTCCTTGACCGGAACTACCCTCACCATTGTTGTGAGTATAAGGCCTGTTACGTCTATTTCCATCCTCTGTATGTGCCCATCCTTGCCCGGAACTTCTGTGACCACCACCATTGTTGTCAATATATTGTTGTCAATATTTTTTTTGAAGACCATATTGTTGTCAATATAATAAGGTCTTTACTTTTCTTCCATTCTATCAATATCACAACACAGCCAAGAGCAAATATCAACGCTCAGTCTCTCGACATAATTCGAGATATTATCAATGGCGCTCACTCTATCTATGAATCCCCTGCTGTTAGCTGCCAGAGATTACATACTTATCATGCATTTTCTAACCTAACCCCATTTTTTGTCTTAAGAAACAATGGGGAAGGACTTATCAGACTATGGATCGACATACAAGTCATCCTCCTTTGCCAAATGAATTGTGGGTGAAAATTTTTTTTTTCAAAAACCCTATAGTTCAAAGGAAAGAAGAAATTTTTTTTTAATATCACAGTTTTTCCCTTGCAAGGGGTTGAATTTTTTTAGCTGAACCTCCTATCCTAAAAAAAAGCAAATATAAGAGTAGATAAACTTACTGAGCATCTTCTCGGAACGACAACAACTCATGACTATACTTCTGTGTAGGAAAGGTGGCTACAACAACAAGCTCCAGGCCATGAAGCCCACGTTCCAGCTGTTTTGGAATAAAAAGAATGAAAATTGAGTATAAAGTGAATAGAACAAATGATATAGAAAATGAGAAATTTTGAAGGACCAGTTGTAGGTTTTGTAGAACATGCCCAAATTGAATTCCATAAATCGTTCAATGGAAATTAAGAGGAGAACAAGAAGAATCAAACTGAGTATCCAACAGAAAATTTATCCAAAGGCCAAACAAAACAAAGAGCAAGTGAACAAACGTTTTCACATGAACAACATTGTCCTTCAAAATTCAGTACCCACTAATTTAAGAAAAAGATTCAATTACGGTGAAACAAATAACAAGAAGAGGTGGAAGTTTGCTCACCAGACTAAGATCAGATCTAGAAGCTGTAGGGAAGGCTCGTCTGGATGCAAATTTGCATGAATAAGCCTCAGGTACAGTGTCTTGCTGCATCCCATTGCAGAAACCCTAGAAGTCGCCGCCATGGTAGAGACCAAGAAATCACAGAAGCGCATGTATTGATTTGGAGAGCGATTAACGCTCCTGATGTCTGTGCAATCAAATTTAAATCCCATTTGTAAATGAATGCAAGAATTTGAAGGCAGAATGTCTAATTAAATGGAAAGAAGATTGGAGGCGTTGAGGAGAGGGTTGTGCGTTGAAGAGGAAGCTCGATTCACATATTTACAATTTATGCCATTGTTAAAGATTTCATATTATTTACAAGTTTGCCACCACAAAAACGCAAAACTCATTCCTTAATTCTAAAAACGGGGTCAGGGGTGTTTCTGTTTCTCACGGTTTTTCCCATTCTCGTTCTAATAGAACGAGTTCTAATACATCTCACCAAACACCTTTTTATCTCTCAAAATTAATTCTAGGCTTTGGAACTCATTCCAGGGCCTGGAATGAGTTCATAAAATGAAAGCCAAACGAGGCCTTAAGAATTAAAAAATAAATAAAAAATTTTAATAGGTGTTGCTTTTATTTTTTGAAAGTACTTTTTAATTTCAAATGCAAAAAGCAACTTTTGAAAGGCAAACTGAAACAGCCTAAACTACTACCTATTTACCTCTCATAGGATGTTGCTTTGGCATGACTGTAACCACACTAGATTTTAGTCTTTTGAAGATCTTTTAGATGAAAAATAATGCTGGAGCCATTGAGCTATGGGCTATGGAATTTTAAGGTGTTCTTGATTTCTTCAAAGACACGAGGGGAATGAGCGAGTGACAAAAGAATTAGAAACAAAGAAGGGCCTTTTGAGAATAAAATGTAATGTGTGCAGTTAGTTATGATACACATACACTTGGCAGTAACAAATCTTGGTATATATTGGAGTAAAATGAGAAAAATTAAAGGACGTTTTGAGTATAAAATATCAAACAGAAAACAAGGCATTGGCTTTATATAATAATATAGATTCGATAAAACTTGAAGGATAATACATTAGAGTCTTAGAAGAGCCCTTATATAAGGATGACGCGCATAAATTGCAAAATGATATTGAGGTGTTCTTGCCATTTTGAACCGGTTTTGAATTTATATATGGTTTTCATGATCTATTTAAGTTGACATAATCCCATAAGCCCATTGTTTTATTAAGGGGACTAAGTCAATTATGATCACCAAAGAAAAGTCGCCGTTTGTTCTAGCAATTAAAGTTACAGGATGTCATCCTCGAGAGACATGAATTCAAATCCTTGTTCATCCCACTTAATTTAGACAAAAAATAAAAATAAAAAACCCATCAAGGCCAACAAAGTCACCTCTTGGTGTGAGAACTAATAGACAAAAAACAAGATTTTGACAGGTGGAGAAGTATAAAGGTACATCAAAATTAGTTAGTAATTTCAGTAGGATTTGACATCATTATAATGGATTTAGTATTCTACCAGTCTCTTTTACATCAAAATAAAATCCATTAATAGAATGAACCATCTGATCAACCTTCTATGTCAAATTTCCAACTCATGAAAAGGTGGTTTGTCCTTCTAAATGAGCTTGCAAGCTAGTAGTGGTTAACACTGTAATATGCGAGACAGCCAGATGACTCAAATTGCTTAGCTTGCATTACCACATCCACATTACTGACCATGAAAAAATCATCATATAATCTCACTTGTTCCTTCTGCCTTAGGGAGTTACCCCAATTTAATTTGAATGATTCCCATTCCCCAACCTTGATCTTCCTCCACCTCTGACCATTTTCTCACTAAATTCAGAAAATCCCAATATTTGCACCATTAAGATAATTGATACCCTCCATTGGTATTCCACAGTTACATAATCACAGTTTCCAGTTCATAACCATATTTACAGTTAAGACTCCCAAACAGTGCCGGCCTCTTACCAGTAGCCGGCCGTTTTATCCAATGAAGTACCATTTCTACTCTTTTAACATTCCAAACCTCCATGAAACTTTCAACCTTGTGGGTTGTAAATGTGAGATAATATCGTCACAAGCCGGCACATCTAAAGTACAAGAATATCAACTCTCTGTCTTGCATGTCTCCTCTACATCGCTATATAATCCTTGCGCTTGTCAAAAGAATTTGTGTCAAGAGCTCAACATATCAGTGGCCGTCATAGATTTCAGTACTGTTGAGACTTCAAATGAGAAACTTTCAATCAGGCAAGAAACTTTTGAGCTTCTTCACGGTTCTGGTCATGGTTTTATCTCTGCTGGGAAGAACGTGTGCTCGTCGGCCACCATCTCCTGGGCCAGATATATCCGGAACTGATGAGGAGCTTCAGAATCAGCTCAAGACCAACTTCAGAGCTTTTGGAGCGATGCTCCCAAAAGGTCCTATACGGCCATCCCAACCCAGTCCTGATACAAATTGAGTAGATCTCAATCTCACTCGCTGCAACAAAAACTTATATAATTTCTGCAGTTGATCAAGGAATCCTTTGTATCTCTCCGCTCATAGATATATTACGTGTATTCATTCATTGCTTTGTTCTCGTTAATTAGAGTTTATTGGAGTCGTTTGCTTAATTAGTTTCTTTTTTGCCGGTGATTAATTAGGAATATTCAGTTAAAGTAATAGTTAATATGATGAATGTCTGCAGTACTAACAACTTCTAAGGAAGTGATTTGGTTCATAATACATAGCTAAGAACCTCTGATGTGGCATAGATTTCACAAGGATTAAGATTTGGCATATACCATTTTTCATTACTACCTAAGCATTATTCTACTTCACATACTAAGTTTCAAGTTAAATAAATTTTTTGTTTGCCAAAACAATTTGGCACATAAAATTTTTTTGCAAGAACAACCTTGTCATGCATTGATACCATATATTTCTATTAATTAGGTAACTTGGTATTTTTCATTTCTTTCCAAAAAAAAAATATACTGTAAAAATTTTAAGCCCTTAGATATCCCAAAAAAATTACTCAAATATCCCCTTTTCCATTAAATGTCCCAAATAATTACTCATAGCTTCTTTTTAATTGTATACGTGCAGTGCTGCATGTGCCACCCATTTCAATTATAAGAACCTAACAAATTTTTTAAAAGTTATGGAATATTGCATCTAAAAGAATTCAATGCACTTTTATCAATAGGATCTATATGGCCATAAAGATTATCCATCTAACCGGTAAAATTATCTATCTAGCCTATCAAGTTAGTCCACTGACACATGGATGGTCTGCGTACATTGATCCACATTTTATATAATTCCATGCAACATCTGCTAAATAAACTTGATGGGAGAAATTGATAGCCCTTTTTGTATTATTAAAAAAAAAAAAGGAGTGGTTATAGGATTTGGATATTTTGGAAGTGAGGACCCCTCTTTTAGCTAACATGAAGTCAATTATAACTTACCACATTGACTGAAATTCCTCATTACCAAAAGGTTGATAAGTAAGATTTCAAGTTTATAAGTTATTATACTAATCAACTTGTCAAATAGGCAATAATGTAGAATTTAAACTACGTGATGAGTTTGGTTACAAAATAATTAAAAGAGAAAAAAAAATGCTCGTCTGAGAGGATTGAGATCATTGATTCTATAAACAATTAATGCCTCATTCAGTGTTCATTTTGAAACCTCATTCCCCAGCTTGTAATAAGTTCCAAGGGTTAGAATGAGTTCATGTAACAAAATAATTTGGTTTGGTTGCAATTTGCGAACGAGTTATCCTTAAATGAGTTTTCAAAAATGCAAGGAAAATAAGAATTACCCCTAGCTATAACCATTTTTAGATTTTAAAAACTCATTTTGCAAAGGTGCAGAGGCCAATTTATCTGTATCTATATCTATACTATATATAATGGGAATAGGCCCCTTGGAAAGCATGCCAAACAAAATGTGCAGCTTTCCAAAATAGCCCTTAGACACCTATTGAGAAGATTTATTAATTAAGGTTACAATGGTCAAAATTTACAATCAGTTTTAAAAACTGTCCTCACCCACGTTTTTCCTCTCTCCCTTCTTTCTTACAAACGTGCAGTATTACACGTGCATCCTGCTAGTAATAGAGGCCCCTTGCGAATCATGCCAATCTTAATGTACCCCTTTTCCAAAAACCCTTACAAATCATTTTTAAGATTCTTTAATAAAGGGCATAAAAGTCATAACTGCCAAATTTTAAAACTTCAACAGTTGTATAACTGTTCCCTCCCTTAGTTTTCTACATACATGCAGTAATACTCGTACACTTTGCTAGTAATATTTAAAACATGTTAAGTACATTCTTGAAACTTAGTTATAAAAACTTATTTATATCTAAAGTTGTGAAAAGTTATTTTATTAAGAGTAATAGGTAGTTTATGAAACATTCAAACGCTTCTCCCAATTCAATCTTACAACCAGTTTATGAACCCATTCCCCATAACGAGAATCAAAGCCAAACGAGGCGTAACGCGAACAGAGAGCGGCAAGACGGGGGCATTCTGAAAGCTCACTAGCAGAGTTAAATAATCTAAAACCCTCCACGGAGCTCCGTTCCTTATTCACTTCTTCCCATCTTTCTCCGTTTGAACTCACGATGAAGCTAGTCTCCTCGAGTATATTTCAATCACGTCGCACCTGTGGATTCTCAAGGTTTTTTAGGGTTTTTTTCTACTCGACTGAAATCGTAACTTCAGAACGCCCACGAGACACATTGCGCAGGAGGATTTCTCCAGTTGGAGATCCCAAAGTTTCGATTGTTCCAGTTCTCGATAAATGGATTGAAGAAGGTAAATCCGTCAAGAGAGTAGAGCTTCGAACAATTATCAAGGTGCTGAGATCTTACAGACGATTCAAGCATGCTCTTGAGGTTCTACAGCATTCTTTGATTTTTTTCTTCCTTCTGTACATTATTTCTCTTATTCGTACTTCGACGCCTGTTAATCATTTTTTATATAAAGATCTTTTTTCCAAGCAAAAAAAAAACTTTTATTGTTTGGTTCTATCGTCAAAGCACGCAAATGGTTTCGTAAAAATGCCTAATTGATGGACATTGGACTTGAGCTTCTTACTCCAGATACAATAGCTTAGTAAGAAAAAAGGAGAGACTACCATTAAAGTGCATTAAGATTGCCTTTCAAATGCTCCTCAAATTTTGTCGCTTGTGTTTAAGAATAGCCGAATTTTAGTTTTTTTACAAGCTTAAAGAACACGGATGGAATTAGGCTAAAAGGATTTGGATACCCATAATCTGTCCGAGGATATTGTTTTGAACATATTTTTGGCCAAATTTGGAGCAAGAAGATTCAAGTAGCTGACCCCAACTAGTTGGGATAAGTCATTTTGCCATTTTTGTTGTTGTTTTGTTATAGTGTGAAGAGGCTTTGCCTTTATCATTTTCTCAAATTATTGATCTAACACTAAGTATCAGTTTTTTTTTTAATTGAACTCAATCAGTTTATCTTTTAGTGTTTAACTTGGGCTTCAAATTGTGTTTGGTACATGCAATTTGTTTAACCAAATCTGAACTTACTTTTAAGAACCAATAATAGATTTAACAGTGGGAAGTGCCACAGTTGATTTGAGGTGATTATCTTGTGAGAGATTGAAACAAAAGATTGGCCAGCTTCTTATGCTACTGCGATGTCTTCTACTTCTATGTCATAAGATTGGTTAAAAGTTTAAGTTTTCCTGGTTATTTATATTTGTTAATTTATTTTTGGTTTCTTTTTAAGTGTAAATTATGTTGAATTGAATCCAATCATCTGAGTAAAAAGCAAGTTGAATTTTAATAGCTCTTCAAATGCAGTCTATTTGGGTTAGGAATTATTGATATTGTTTATTTTCTAAGCTAAGAAGTACACTGCGATATGGGTGTACTCTAGTAACTAAGGTTCTATGGATGAGGCTATGATGAACTCCAGTTTTATTTATTTTTTTCCTATGCATACTTCCCTGTTGGTTTTATCAGGCTTTCATATCTTTGGTGAAGGATGATGCATTTTCAAAATAGTTTACACTCAGTAAGATTAAGATTAATTATGTTAGTTTATAACTTTAGATTAAGAGAAATGAATATGGCTAATTGGAGCTCAAGTTCTCTTGGAAGCATTGCTCCGTAGCTTTTTCCCCCATCTAAATCCACATCAAAGCTGTTTTACTTGCAAGACATTTGGATGTGAGATATGTGTGCTCCCCAAATGTGATTTTGCACACATTTGCCACCATTGTTTTCAAAAGTGACCGAGGTGTTGATGGTATGTTTCCAAAAATGCCCCGAGGTGCAACCATGCTTCACAACTTTATCATGAATTATGTGCTCCGTGTCTTGAGATATTGATATGGCTTATTCCTCAAATAAGAAGTGTGAATCATATGCATCATGATATATTGCTGTAATCCTCATCAGTCAAGAGTATAGATTAATAATATTATATTTTTTTTTGCAGTACCCTAGTTTCTGTCAATGTATTAGAATTATTGTCAGAAAGTGCAGATAGTTAAACTTTAGTTGCTGGTTTATTAATTGTTACATGACATGATTACTTGTTATTATTCTAATTTGTTATGCATATGTGAACATTAACAAAAATCAACTAATTTTCTTATCCCACTGGTTGGGATTGTTGACATGTACCCTATTCTGTGATCTTATTCTCTCCTAGTTCATCCTTACTTGCTTTTAAAAGCAATCAGGTCTCGATGTTGTACTCTGTTTTGGAAATGCCCAACATTGGTTCATAATTCATGTCCTAAGGCAAGAAAAGTTTTATGCTAGCTGCCAATGTGGCATAAACCTCCTTCACATGGGCCTGAGTGTGGCATTACACAAAAGATGTAGCAATGGCAAAGCAAAATTTATCAGGCTATCTTTGAGGAAGTTGTGATGTATTTTCAAAATAGTTTACACTCCAGTAAGATTAAGTGTGTTAATCTATAATGTAAGAGAAATGAATATGGCTAAGTGGAGACTTTAGCTTTGTTGTTTGATTAGAAACATAGCTCCATAATTTCTTTTTTCCATCTAAATCCACATCAGAGCTGTTTTACTTGCATGAAATTTACATACGAGATATGTATACTCTCCAAATATGAGGTTGTGCACATTTTCCACCATTGCTTTTGAAGAATGACTGAGGTGTTGATTGTAGGTTTTTCAAGAAGACCCCAAGGTGCAACCATGCCACACAGCTTGCTCATGAAGTATGCTCTTTATTTCCTGAGTTATTGATAAGGCATATTCCTCACATAGGATGCATGAAGCGAATGCATCATAAGATATTGCTGCAATACTCATCGGTCAAATAAGAAAATTAATAGTATTCAAAATTTTTTTTGGACTATCCTAGTTTCTGACAATGTGTTAGCACTATTGTCAGTAAGCACAGATGATTATCCTTTTGTTGCTAGTTTACTAGTTATTACATGACATGATTACTAGTTATTCTTCTAATTTCTTATGCATATGTGAACATGAACAAACATCAAAAAATTGTCTTACCGTACTGATTGGGATTGACAGCACATATCCTATTCTGCGATCCCATTCTTTCCTAGCTAGTCCTTTCTTGCTTTATACAGCAATCAGATATTTATTTCTTATTCTGTGTTGGGAATGCCATAGCATAATGTTGAAATATTGGTTCATAATCCATGTCCCAAGGAAAGTAAAGTTTTATGTTGGCTGCCTATGGCATAAACCTCTTTTACATGGACCTGAGTGTGCCATAATGCAAAAGATGTATCAACGGTGAAGCAAAATTGGTCTAGCTACTATTCATATATGAAATAAATTAGAGAAATTCAACCATTCATGAGAAGGTATAAGATGGCGTAAGTTGAATAATCTAAAAAAATTGTCTATTATTAGAGGAAGGCCAAGCACTTAGATGGCGTCAGTTACAAATTCATTTTGGGTGCATAATGTAACTAAAGATAGTCACTAGCATGTTGGAGTTGCAAAACAGGATTGTTTTCTGCAGTCCCAGATAATTGGAATAGACACTATCAGTGATTGTGTCGATGCATTTTTACAGAAACATCCCATATTTTATGTGCTAATTTCAACCTTTATAGTTGTAAAATATTTTATTTAGTAGGTATTGTATTATTTCTTCTTTCTTTTTTTTTCCTTTTATAATTAATGGGAACATATCCATGAAAGGAGAAAGAAGTCCCTGTTGAGAAAAGGTACTTCCAGCAGAGATGTTTTCCTGGTTGTCTTTTTGGTTATACTAACACAGATTAAGCTTTCACTACTGATTAAAAAATGTAGCACAAGTTGTATATTCAATGTTGTCATCTGCTCAGTCATCATTTGACTGAATCAACTTATAAAGTTCAGAAATGCTTACCATGAATCCTTCTAGTTATCTGTATTTCAGATATCTCAGTGGATGAGTGACAAAAGGTACTTCCAGCTATCACCAGCTGATTTAGCAATCCGGCTTGATTTGATCTCTAAAGTCCATGGCCTAGGACAAGCCGAGAAATATTTCAATAACATTCCAAACCAACTAAGAGGTCATGAGGTTCATGGCGCACTTCTTAACTGCTATGCCTACGAGAGATCCGTGGAGAAAGCAGAAGCCCACCTGCAGAAGATGGAGGAGCTGGGGCTCGCAGTTGGGTCACTGTCTTACAATGTTCTTCTTAATCTCTACTTCCGGACAGGAAAGCATGAGAAACTACAGAGTCTGATGCATGAAATGGAAGAAAAGGGGATTTGTATGGACAAGTTCACGTATAGCATTTGTATTAGTGCATTTGCACATGCTTCTGACATTGATGGCATGGAGAATGTCTTGAAGAGGATGGAAATGGATAGCAAGGTTGTTAGAGACTGGAATGCTTATGCTGCTGCAGCAAATGGGTACCTGAAAGCTGGATTTTCAGACAAGGCTTTGGCAATGCTGAAGAGATCAGAGGAATTGGTCACAGGTAAAAATATGAGGGTTGCATATGAGTCCCTTCTGACATTTTATGCAAGCCTAGGGAAGATAGATGAATTGTACCGACTTTGGGAACATTACAAATCAACAGAGAAGGTTTTCAACAAAACCTATATGTGCATGATAAGCTCACTAATGAGGCTGGATGACATTGATGGTGCTGAGAAGATCTTGGAAGAGTGGGAATCCGGGAACTCATCCTATGATTTCCGAGTTCCTAACTTGCTTATTGCTGCTTATTGCAAGAAAGGTCTTTTGGAAAGGGCTGAAGCATTCATAAACAGGAGCATTGAGAGAGGAAAGAAACCTTACTCTAGAGCATGGATTATCATGGCATACGGATATCGTGAAGTTAAACAGATGCAAAAGGCTGTAGACGCAGTCAGGAAAGCAATTTCAGCAAGTAGACCTGGATGGAAGCTGAGCCAAACCATTTTAAATGAATGTGAGGAATACTTAAAGGGGAAAGGAGATCTGGAAGGAGCAGAGGAATTGTTAAGATTAGTCAGGGACTCAGAACCCATCTTAATCGGTAAATGTGACATATTATCTACTTGTTTTAAAGATGAATCAGGATTTGACACACACAATCAGATGGAATGGTCGGATTTGGGCGCAGATGGAGAAGCACTTGAAAATCTGGATTTGAGGCCTGAAAATACCATAGTGACGGAGCAAGACCATATAGAACCCAAAAAATCTGGTGAGGGTGATGTTAAGTTATAGTACTATTAGCAAGTAATCCTGTTGATGTTTACTATTTCTTTTTCTTGAAACAAATGAAATTGTTCTCATGGATACCAATCTAATAATTATGCACAAATTTGTCAAGGCCGTGGCTTTGTTAAATGAAATTGTGCTTTGTACTACTTGTCTACGTTCTCCTTTTTCTTTTCTTTTACATTCTATATGCAATTGCTGCCAAAAGGAATCAACCATAAATTGAAAAGCTTAAAAAAAATCTCCCATGATGAAAATGATGGTGTTTTTCTTGGTACAATTAAACTGATGCAAAATTGAGGTTTTATCACCTCAGATTTGTCGTCTGTTCTGCTTTGGGGTTGATGGAGAGGAAGCCCCAGTGGCCTGTGTCATGCTTATCGTTAGTGGGTGCCTGGGTGGGTTAAGTCTCAACGTTTGTTGCGTCGGTCAATTAAAATCTTTTTTCCTACGGGTATCACAAGCTGGAATAGCTCAGTTGGTTAGAGCGTGTGGCTGTTAACCACAAGGTCGGAGGTTCAAGCCCTCCTTCTAGCGTAATTTAAAAGTTCTTTTTTTATCAAATACTCTTTTAATCAAACTTTTCACGAAGCTTCCACGGTCATTGGTTCATTTAATTTTTTTGTTTAATTAAGGTGGCATGTAAAAGTTAGGATATTTATCACTTTAGGGTTTTAAGCGTGTAATAGTCTCCCCCGCTAAAAAGGTAGCAAGAAATAATTTAATTATTTTATTTTAATTATTTAAAATTAAATATCAAGATTAACTTTTAGTGGATTCATTTAGTATTACAATTGCTCAAATTAAATGAAAAAAACTAGACCTAGTTCACATCTGACCTAAGGATTTTGGTAATTAAGGTACAAATAAAACTTTTTACTTTTAAATGTACAATTAATATGTTATTAGAGGGCTACACGCGCTACGCGCATAGAAAACATGGGTCTACTTAAATAAACAACTCGGGGTAGTTAGTTTAAAATAGTGAGGGATTGTTTTGTTTGAGGATGACACTGTTTGGAAAAGGAAAGGAAGGCCAGAATCTGGAGAGAATATTCCCCCTCCTCTCTTTATTAATAGTATGGATAATCCTAATGGCTAAATCATTAAAAAAGGGTATACTATTAGGCAGAGAAAACTTCAATGTGGTAAAATGTAAATATCCCAAGATTTTATTCTGTCAAAAGAGATAAAAAGGATAATTGAAGCTAAAGTATTAGATAATTAATTAAGATCAGATAAAGTTACATCTTCGAATTTCAAGCACTGCAGAATAAAATGAAAACACATTAACGGCAGAATTAACTCACTCGCCATGAAAATTTAGTAGGACACATCCAAACAAAAAAAAAAAAAGAGATTAATAAACAATAAATTAATAGGTCCTTGAACAATCGAAAAATGCTTGTTCTTGGCCCTGTTTAAACGTCGCTAGCTAATAAAACTGATTTTGGGAAGTAAAGGTCTGTCCGAATCTCCATGTAGAAGGAACCACATTGAAGAATTCTAGGGTTTTCCCATCTCCCAAACCGAGTCTGAAAGACAGTTTCTGGGTTCTAAGATCGATGCTGCTCTGCCAATTCGCTCCCCAGTTTCTGTGCATCGCCACCCAGCTTCTCGTCTTTGACCCCTTGATCCATGCAGCCTTCACGTCTCCACTCCCTCCCACGTTGGAGATCATCACCATATTGAAGCTGGATTGGCCCTTCAAGGTGAATCGAACGCCGCCTCTCCTTCTGCATTGCACCCTTTAAATTCACACAGAAATTTAATTAAGCACTAAACACCAACCGAACAAGTCATAAAATCGATCCAAATGAGAAGAAAATGTAGAATATTTGCACTATATATATACCTTCTATGGAGGACTGGAACGATGCCTTCGTCGCCTTGGCGTGCAATGCGAAGGAAAGCGGGCATGGACATGTCAAAGTGCTGGCGGGGGAGATCGCACCATCCTCCGTGATTGTTTGGAGGGCAGAAGTTGGTGGCGGTGACGGTGACGACGGCACCGCGGAGGCACCACTTTGGGTCAAGCTGGTAGTTGCACATTACTTGGTAGCATGCACCGCATGCCTCACCCCCTTTGAAGAGTGCGCCACCCACGGCTGCTGTGTTCACTCCAAATCCAGCATGAAAGGTGTTATCGTAGCCACAAGCTCCTCCTAGTAATTAAGATCAATGCAATTCCTTTATCAATATTAATAATCTATAGAAAACCTAAGAAGCTACAAATAATATTCATGACACACAATGACCTTGGCATATTACGAAAACCCTTCTGATAAGGGGTTGACATCCTCCCTACTTTTCCATTGTACGATCATTTGTTACTTTGAGAGAGAGAGATGCTGCCACGTCAAGCATTTTAATTGTCAAATATATGTTCTATGCATGTGGCAACATCTCTCTCAAAGTACATGAATGAGTGCGGGAGAAAAATGTAAGGATGCCATCCCACCAGTAGGTAAAGAAAGTGAATCTATTGTGGTCACGGGCTGGACACATGTTATTCAACTCAAAAGCTTAAGCGGTTAGGTGATACTATCTACCCACTCTTATATTGGCCCAAGATCTCCCTTTTCCTATCCGATGTGGAACAGAGACGGTGACAATGTACTTAGTACAAGAACTAAGGAAATGTGATGCTTCCTTGTTTTCTTACACAAAAAGGCCATAGGCAAAGGTCCACACACCATGCATGACATAAAATTTAGACTTAAATATGTACCAAGAGTAGTGGGGTTTCGATTGGCTCCATAGAAAGTTGCATGACCGTTAAGCCAACCGTTACTTTGGCCGTCGATAACATCCAAAACCGCTCCAACAAAAGAGAAAATAAACCAAAACAAAGTCGAGGGAATGATGATGATGATGGCCACCATGATCTTCTTTCTTCCGTGTTTATATTACAAACTTCGGATACGTGAAACTACGATCTGGGGGAGAGAAGGCCTCCTGCTCCATTTATAGATTTGCGAAGAACGCGGTTGTCGGTGATTAACTGAATTATTCTAAGAATCCATTATGTTGAGGAAAAGAAAATCGTTTTATAAATTAAAAGAATTAGAAACGCGTTTCTCATCCGTAGAAATTGAGGTACGTACGAAAGCGGTGTACGGTTAAATTAGACAGTTGAGATTTCGACAGCGAGCAGTACATGTGATGGTGCCGGGCTGCCGGCTTCCCATTTAAAGTAACCTGTCGGTGATTACCCGATCGGGAGTCCCCAAATTTAACAAAAACCATAAACTGTGTGCCCTGCATGAAAAGGCTTTTAAAAAAGGCCGTAAGCCCTTTTTTTTAAGTCACTTTTACTGTGCTTAATTAGTTCAATTTGAGTAAAGCTTACGGCTAAAAGAAAAAGCAGCAGCTCAACCGGAGGAATCGTGAGCATTATCATGGATAAATAAGGCACCGGAATGGTGGAGCCCACGACGTGTGGAAGGGAAAGACGAAAGGAGCAGAGTTTTGATTCTTCTGAAGCACATGTCTTTGAATGATCAATTAGGCATCTTTACAGGAGTTCTTTGTTTATTGTTTGTGGGCAAGTCAGTTGAAGCTTCTGCCTTTTCTCTGCCTCTAAACTTCTGCAAATGAGGTGTCTGTGTCTGTGACTCTTAACGATTCTCTATTGAGAGCGTTTCACCTGGAGCCACTTTGTGGTGCCAGCATAAAACGCACGGATAGATGCTCATGCCAGGAAGGGGTCCCAAACATTCAAATTTCTTCTCTATCTCTCTCTGTTCTTTCTTTTTGGGTTAAAATAACTTTATTCCAAATGAGTTCCTTTAGATAAGGGTATACCACTTGTTATCAGCACACATCACCAAAAATCACGCAGTGATGCCTGTACTTGTGCTACCATTAATGGTGCACTTGCTTTAGAAAAACACATTCTCGATCACCTTATCTGAAGAGATAATGGGGACTGGGTGATTGGTTTTTAAGCCTTTCAAAAGCTTGCACAATAAATCCATCGCACGTGGAACCGGCATGTCCTGCCCTGAACTCAGCCAACATATGTCCCACACTCACAAATAGAAAAATGATCCTAAAGTTGCAAGAAGAGGAATTTTTATTTTTGTTATGCCGCGAATATTCTAAAGAAAGCCATGCAACTATAGTGACCTTGAAGTGACGTGACTGGAAGGGCAATACTCAACACAATTACCTCATCGGTCGGAATACTTTGTTGCCATGTCTTTTTTTTTTTTGGAAACTTGGGGCATCCGGCTAGTTTGCGCACACCACGGCTAATCCTCAAAGGCTTGTGCAATCCCCCGTCCCACACAAACCGGGTAATTACCAGGTCAAAGGACTTGTGAGTAGTCTCAAAGAATTGATAGCACCTGAGAGGTTTTGAACCTGAGACCTTGGAGGAAGCATACCCTCACACTCCAAGCCATGTCTCTTGTAACTTTATTCCAATTATACGGGGCCACAAAGATACGTTAAAACAGTAAAAAGATTGAAAAATTACATATGATTAGTTTTTTTAAGATGTCATGAGTAGAAAATTGTGGTGGTTAAGATGTTAAGAGCAAAATAAAATAAAAAATTTGTGGTGGTTAAGAGTAGAAAATTGTGGTGGTTTAAGATGTCAAGAGTAAAAAAAAAAGTACACATGATGATTTTAAGATGTCAAGAGTAGAAAATTGTGGTGGTTAAGATGATTTTAAGATGTCAAGAGTAGAAAATTGTGGTGGTTAAGATGTCAAGAGTAAAAAAAATCTAGAATGTTGAATTTTGTGATGACAAGGGAGAAGAAGTTCAGCTGTTGGGTTTGTCTTTTCTATTGCTTTTCAACTTCGAGGTTCTTGTCATTTGAAATATTGGCACGCACATGTTCAGGAAATTTATACATATTTACTAACGTAGACATATACCTGCTACCATGCATGAATATAGATGCACGTACAGCATAGTTAGTTCAAGCTGGCGACCAATAGTCTCAAATCGTCACTTTTATTAATATGCATGTATGTGTGTGTATATGTGCTCATTTGGACTCTTAAGATCCACGTTTATTAGGAATATTGACAAGGGGGAGCAATTTTAGATCACTACAATTTAATTTGTAAACATAGTTACAATATAAGCAATGATGATCGTCAGTGTAGATTTACTTTAAAACATATATAGTAAGACACAGTGATGCGAGACCCATGAATTATTCGCTTTGGTGGACCCTCCATATGTCAATCTCTCTTGCTGTACATGCTATAAATAGAATCTGAGATAATGTGCAGTCGTCACTCCAACATAAGGCAATCATTTCATTAGACGTAAATAGTTCTGATATGAAGATTCGTTTCAAGAGAGTATATATTTATTGAAATCATTCTTTTCTTAGCAACAAAAACGATACCCTTTCCCACAAGCAAGACTACCTCTCCCCATACGTCAAAATCCACATTTTCAACCCGTTTAGCTTGTCAATCAAGTTTTATGAATATTTTTAATCACGATCATGATTAGAAATTAAACTTTACATATTTTCAAACACAAAAATAATCACAATCTAAGCCTAACCACACAAGCAAAGTGCAGCTGCATCACGCCGCTTGACAAATTAAAGTGAAAAGAATTATGCAAATAGTATACTTAACGTTTATACATTTCTCTAAAACACGCTTCATGCCGCTTCTGTGGAATGGCTAATGTCCACCCGTATAATGTACATATACTTATACCCCAATCTTTCCTTTTTACACGTATACAAAAAGAGGAAAAGATAGATCTCGATTGAGAGGAGAGAGGGGCTCGAAACAGTCAAAAGAAAAGAAGGCAAGAGAGAAAGCAACAAAAGAGGAAGATAGATACTCTGTTAAGCGATTTGTCGGCTTGCATCTCCATCCTTCTCACCCTTGCGCTACTTCTCACTCTCTGATGGTAAGAATTCGGGTAAGGGCACAAGCTCCCAAACAACCTCTCATATATCATCTCCCCAAACATCCCCATCATGGGATGGAACAGATTCGTCATTTCTGTTGTGTAGTGTCCATAATTAGGATAATATTCCCGCCCATAAAACGTCCGTGGCTGATCTTGATAAGAGTGATTATAATAAGAGTTCTGATCAGGTGGTGAGGTGGTGGAGGCAGTTGCACTTATAAGAGCATGAACCCCACAAGCAGTTGGTCTACGAGGTATGACCAGAGAGCCCTTGCCTTCATTTTCAGTCTGAAGGGCCTCTTGACTCCGGCCATACAGAGGGACCAGCGTTCTGGGGGTGACGACGGCCTTACAAACAGGGCACAGTTGCTGCTGCTGCTCCTCCTGGGTGGGCGATGGGCGTTGGAGATGGAGCCACTTGTATATGCAGGGCCAACAGTAGAGGTGACCGCAGAGCGTGACCACCGGGTCCCGTGCGAAGTCTAAGCAAATATTGCAATCGAAGCCACCATTTGCGTTCTCCGTGGACATTTCTGTGGAAGAGATGGATTTCCACTTGGGAAGCGGTGACGATCGATCTTCTTCTCTATCAAGCTCGTGTGCAGTCACCGCCTCTTGAAAGTATTGTTCAACGGCCATTTGCGTGTATTCCTTGATACTCCCGTAACTGCGACACACAACTGGAAAATTATATGGCGTACAAGTACAACACAAGGCAAAGATTTTTTTTCCTTTTTAGAAGCAAGTCAATGCTGGAAAATAGTGGCATGCACAAGAACAAAGGTAAAAAAAAAATGGACAAGAACAAAGGGCTTCAGCAACAAGAATGGTCACAAGATTATCCTATTTTGAACAAACATGTAAATTAAGTCTAATTTGAAAAGTCCACTTTCAGACTTGATTCATCTCCTATTGATTGTATAATGAAGGCTACTAGACACAAGGACCACTTGCCACTTGGCGAGGAAGAACGAGGAAGAAATGTCACAAAAAGCATTCAATTATTCTCGTCCTCTGGAGCTCTCAGTCCAAGTTCACTTTAAAAGTGATGCCCATTAATCAAGAGTCTAGAAGGTCCAATGTAGAAACTTGTTACACAAACAAACAACGCATCACATCCTTGAAGCTGGAAACCTCTATTCCCTCTAAGACGTGATTGTAACTGGTCCATGACTATTGGTTGAATTTTATTATTTGAGAGGAGTAATCACAGACCCAATTCAGGTAGATCTAGAAGATGCCACGGACAAAACCAGGGAAAACAACAGGCCATAAAACACAAAATTGAAAGAAAATTTTGGACTGCAGCCTTTAGATCAACTCCCTTCCTCTCTACCCAATCGCTATTTTATCTTGCTACTCCCTTCATGCCCTACCAAGGAAAATTACAACCTGCCAAATGGCACACCCGCTTACCTTGGATGTTCATCAGTTGGTGATGCCAATTTCCAACCCTATAATAAGGAACATGTCTATTTCACAAGGTGGGAGTCAGGTTAATAAATAGGCCTGACCCAAAAAAATCCATGCTAATCTTCTTGAAAGTAATCTTAATAAAGCAAAAAATTGTGAAGCTTCCCACATGAGATCCAAAAATTAACAAAATAAGAAATCAGGAGATTCAGAATATATTCACAATAACTATTACAACAACCCGTGACCTTCTACTGAAACATTTATGGATGGAACATTAAATTTTCTTCTAGAACATTAGCTGTACCTTCTAGACAATCATTCATAAATATTGAACTAATGAATGGACAATCAAAGACCACTGATCACATTCCTCATGACCTTTATGAACCGGGACTCGATCAACCGCGACCGTTCATAACCCTATTGCTTTATCTTCCATTTTTATAGCAATATTTATTAATTTGTTCATTTTTTTTCAGATAAATTTCTTCTCTTTGCTATTTATTTATATTATTTATTAATTTTCTCCGAAGGTAGAAATCGTTTAGATTAGATTTGTTGAACAAACACAGTCCAGAGTCAGAGAAAAATTCACAGTTGTTATTTGTTAGATATCACATCAAACACTGTTTAAGACGAAATTTCATCCCTAGGACAATAGACAGAAATCACCAACGGTAGGGTAGGAATCATGCTTACTCTTTCAAACACACAGGAAACTTTCTTGAATTTACAAACATAGGAAGAAGATTGGAACAAATATCAAAAGATAACAGCACCGTAACAGCTCTGCCAAGGAATCTTCCCATTTGATGTCACGTATATAATAATAAAATTAAAATTTCACTTCTTCGACAGCACAAAAAAACACAATTTTCTGCACTATGGCGGACACCCAAAAGTGGAAGATAGACACTACCAGGTATCTCTTATCAAACAGAAATTCGTCACCGTACGGACGAATTTTCCCAAAAAATTTCAAACCAATTGATAATATCATAAGATAATAGGAAAGTAAACATGAATTTCAAAAACTACTTGGAAAATTCCATGCTTTTGTGAAGAATACTTTCGCGGGAAGGGAAAGATGAGGACAGATTTCTCAAAAGCATCATCCGACCCAGAAACAAGCAACCAGTCAAATAATGCCTTTCTAATTGAATTTCCGAGTTTGGTGATTACTTGCGTTCTCAGGTCTCGTAAATAGTATCGGAAAAGCAGATTTTTTTTAGCTTGCGTTTTGAAGGAGAAAACAAGGCTGGCAAAAGAGCCTCTGCTACAAAATGCTAGGCAAGGTATTTTCCACAAGCTGACGAATATGCTGTTTTTTGTCTACATTAGAAATACAGAATCTTCGGAACTAGCAAAAGGAAAAGTAAAGATTCGCGTTTGTAACAGCGAAAGGAGAAGAAAATCGGAAACTCCCATGACACAAACCACACAAGTCAGAATACCACAGAGAAAGATGCAATCCGGTTTTCAGCATCTCCGTGCTAATCTCGATTTCAAATCTTAATAGAAAATAAGTCTTTTTTGACGGACCGGAGTCTGAACGGAGTAACGATTCCTCTTCGGAAAAAAAAAACTGTTTACAAACTGCAGTTTTAGGGGGAGAGAGGACGGTGCGAGGAAGAAGAAGAACACAGAAAACAATGGAACAACTGAAATTTCTGGTGTGACTCGTACGAGAACCAGAAGAGTCCTCGTCACAAATAGATAAATACAAAGTTTGAGAAATTCAAACAGAGGAGAACAAAACAGAAATTTTAAAAAAAAAGTTTTTTGCAGAAAACATAGCTGGTAACTCAGGTAACGAGACACAACAAAACACCGGCTTCAAACAGCTCTCCAGAGCATCGTTTAAAATTTCAACTTCCAAACAATTTCGATTCTCTACGTTTAATAAACAATCCTTCCATTCTATAATCCTCTTCTCAAAACAGAATCACAAACCTCTGATACCTAATCAAGATTTCCGGCTCGATAGTAAATAAAACGAGAACCTCCAATAACAGACTGAAGGCCTGCCTACATGTTCTATCACTTTATCAATCCAGAATCGAAAGCATCCGACGAAAACAAACACAAATCAAGAATTTATTTCACGCATGAACATGGAGATCAACAACAGGACCGATACAAACGAGAAACAGAATAAATAAACGCGAACCTCTGAAAAGGAAAGAAAAACACGACAGATTTCGATCACATACCTATATCGGACGCGCGCCTTCACGAATCAACAACTCTAGGATTCTTCAATGTTTCTCAATCGAAGCTCCAATGGCGAAAGATCGCGTCGTTCGAGGAAATGAGAGCAGAAAGGTTAAAAATTGCGAACGAGAAACAAAAACGAAAAAGGTTATCCGTTTGGTGAGGAAAATCTCGAGAAACGGGACGAGGGCGTTGAGCCGGACTGGTTGAGGACGCAAGCCACCTCCTCCGTCGGTGCGGATTTATAGGCGAAAGCGGATAAACTCGAACGGCGGTACACTTAGCTGACGTGGCTCCAAGTGGTGCGCAATGCGCGCGTGCTGGAGTCCTCGTGTTTGAGCAACGACCACTGTTTAAAAACCCGTACAAGGCTGGTAATCCGGAAGCTTATCCCTCCGACTAATTATGGGTAACCAGGATGAGTTACCGCCTTGTTATTGTATAAAATAAAATAATATTTTTAGAAATAAGTGAGAAAAATATTGTAATTTAAGGAGTTTTTATCTAAAACCTGGTTAATCTGTGAAGACTCGTTTAAATTTTTGGATTTACTATAGAACTACCTAGTTAAAATTATCCGCTTTTTTACCATGGGATTATATATGGACATTTAGGGGTGCTCATCGGGTGGCCCAGTACGGTACGGACACAATTAACCGGTGCATAACGAGCCATGGGCAGTGTTGTACCCGACCCATTTTCCAATACACCAAGCACGGCACGGTCTACCTTAGTCATGCCCTATAGAGTACAAGTAGTACTGATTGTGCGCATTTTTAGGCAAAGAGTGCAACTTGGTTCAGTTTTATAACCCATTGACCGTGCCAAATTTGAATTGGTTTAGGTTGGGTTTCAAAGCATATGGCTCGGTTCTGGTTTTGATATCTTTAGCCTAAACTAATTTGGATGGGTTTTGAGTTGATGTCTCTATTAAATTGAAGTAAAACCCGACCAAAAAGTTTGGTTCATTAAATTGAACTCAACCGAGCTTATTTGTGTATGTATGTCCGATTTGGTTGTTTGGGTTGCAGCAATCGTTTCTCAGTTGTACTCAATATGGTTCATTTTGGGTTAATGGTCACAAACCTTGGTTTTGTTTTGTATTGATATCAACCTGAACTAAACCAAACAGAGTTGCACCCCTTGCTACTAATTCATGAGAGCACCTTACATTTCACCAACTCTTGTGGATGATGAAACATGTGTACATGTTACGATCCTAGATGTTAAGTGCTTAACTAAAGAAGTCTAAAATCTTAGGATTTTTGGAACAATGGTTGGGAAAATAATAATAATACATGTATCATGTGTACATGTTACGATCCTAGATGCTCCACGCGGCAACATTTCACGCAGGCAACTGCGGCATACGGATTTCAACATCTCCTAATAGGAACGTTTTGACCAGGTAGGATACATGGAAAAGGGTTTTCAACAAATATCTTTGGTAGAAAAGAATGCCTTTGATGGGAAAAATGTCAAAGAAAAAGAAAATTAAGAATCTCTCGGTAATAATTATGATCTAGAAGGATAATTTTTTTTTTTATGTTTAGTGAAAATGAGAGGTTAATGTTGTACATTTGCATCCAAAATCTCAAACACCCATGGGTGGTGCATTCAACTTTAGAAATCATTTTAAGAAACAGAGAAATGATTTTTCTTAATTTACAATACAAGACCCACAATGGGCCGGTATCATTGGTGAAGGAGATTTTGGGTGCATAAAATTTCTATTATATTTTACACGTGCACCACCATGTTGAGGATGATTGGTGAACTCAATTTAAAAATTCCATTTTTCTCTTCCTGAAATGATTTAATATGTACGGACGATATTTTGACTGCATATGATATACGCAACATATGCAGCATCAAATATTTTGCTAAATTCAGGCCCAACTTGTAGCTAAAATAATCACAATGATGGGATAACAACTCCATTTATTAATGAAAATTTTTCCAAATATGATTTTTTTATATTAAAAATGTCAAATATTATATTTTTATTGGACTTTCCAAACCCATAACCAATTTCTTTTATTTGTTATATATTATATTATATATTTTTTCCATTTATTTGTTTGATGTTTCTTAGAATGTAGAAGACTACAATTTCTTTTATTCTGGGGAAAGGCAAGCGCTATGTGCGTAACAAAAAAAAAAAGATTAATTCCAAGTGGGGTACTTATCAATAATGCCAAGTGGGTTAAAGATGTGTTTGCGACTATGGATTTGTGTAGGTGGTTATGATTATAAACTAGGAGGATATCCATGAAAATATAAACCAAGTGGAGGATTCTGACTGGGTTGAAATCCCAGTCAGAATCTTATGTTGGCTTTACAGGGGAGTAGAGATTTGCTTGGAAAATGAATGAAAAGGATGTTTGTTGATTAGAAGATGCAAAAATATGTAAGTTAGACTATCCACGGCCAATTTTGAAGATTTTAGCGGTTGGAGAAGATCTAAGGATTCTGGTCAATCACGTGGTAGACCAAACCGTTAGAAGGTCTTTCTCTGGAGCTTCCTATGATCAACTTCGACGACTTCGGCAAACAAAAGAGAGACCGAAAAGCGGTTTTTTTTGACGAGAGATAGCTGTAGTTGTTGACTTGTTGGTAGGGCTGCCAACGAAAAGCTCGAGTTTAAGCTCTATTTTTAACTCCTGAGCTGAGCCTGAGTCGAGTTTGGTGGGCTCAGCTCAGTTAAAGCTCCGCTCATTATGCTATTTTGATAATATGAGTAGATTTTTCCTCTTTTCTTGCTAAATGCAAGTTTTGGATCATAGATGCCTTAATTCACGGAAGCTCCGTACGTTTGAGCCAAATGGTCAATGCTTTAAGGTATAGTTTCTCTCACTTCTTCAAAGGCCGCGTTTGGATGTTGAAAAAATTGCACGAAACATGAGTGAGAACGACGGGAAAATAATGAGAAAGGGCCACTTTTTTATCAATATTTATAAAAACAATTCATAAAAATCTTATTTTATCAAAAAAAAAGGCTATTTTTTAAAGAAATTAAAAAATAATATCATTTTATTGTAAATGAGTACGATGCATTCATATCTCACGTAGAATGCGCTTGTATCCCACGTAAAGAAATTTGCATTTTATATACAATCATACAATGCATTTGTGTTTAAGTAAAATGTTTCTCAAATTTAATTATTTTTAAAAAGTGATCTTGTAATTTAATTATGATGGATTATTTTTATAATTATTAACAAAAAGTGATCCGTTTTCTATAATTTTCAATTATGAAGGACTGTTTCCATAATTTCCTCAAACCTTTTATTCAGATTTCAGCCTAAATTCCATTTCTTTTTTAAAACCTTTTATCCAAATGTACCTTGAGCTTCAAGAAGAACCCAATCTATCCGTTAAAGCTGTTCGTAGTAACCGATAATTGCACGCCGCGTCAGCATCTACTCCCTCTATCTCCCCCTTCGTACAGAACCTGCTGTGTCATCATCATCCAAATCGCCTGCCAGGAACAGTTTCTGTTTTGCTTTTGTTTTGTACGCATGCAATATTTATATTGCCAGCTAGGACGGTTGACCGAAGGTATCCACCTGGTCGCTACTCTAATCCAAGTTTATCTTCTCGAAGCATTCGCCACATGCAAAGATGGGTTCAAATCGTCCGCCGCTTGGTTGATGCGGCAATGATGTAACCACCGTTAGATGCTATCACATGTAGCATCAAACGGCAGCTGCTCATTAAATCTAAAACATCATTTTACATTGAAACAAGTGAAATGAGCACCTGTCGTTGGATGCTGCTACATGTAGCAACATCCAATCACGCTACATTGTCTGTTGCGTGAACCCGGCAGCATTTGTGAAGAAAAAAGTGAAGGTGGTAGGTGTACCAGATCCCTCTTGGGTTACATTCTTCTGTCTTAGCAAAATTGGCATTCTTAGGGTTAGGGTTAGGGTATTCCCTTAGCTAACTTGAAGCCAATTAAAATTTATTAAAAGCAGCCGAAATTCCAAATCTAAACTATTTTTAACGCAAGAAGGCCTTTTGGGAAGGGTGCCAAACTCTATGCATGAGTTCCCCAAAAAGCCCATACTGTACATTGTTAAGGTTTATAGGTGCATTTTTTAGAATCCACGTCCATGTGTCTAATGATGTCTCCACGGTGTCAAAATGCCAATGACGTGTTTTCAAATCTCAATTCTGAGTAAGAGAGACACGTCAAACGTTGGCCTAAACCGCCGACTCAACAGTCGTTCCCACGCCGTTATTGAACAAAAGAAAGGTTGGGTAGATAAGGCGTGATAGATAGGCAATGGCAAAAATGAGAAATAAGAGATAATCAAGTGATATTCACATATACCAAGCCAAAGAGCTACTTTAATGATTGCAGAATGTGTAGAAAACAAAGAAACACAAAGGTAGATAGAGAATTCCTGATAGACTTGGAGAAAGCTTAGGGAAAGAGAAGAGAAGTTGTGAACTTGTGATCCAAGCAATCAAGGAATCAGGGATCCAGTCTTGTTCCAAGTAGCCAAAGATCTACCCCTAATAGAAAAAGGGTCCTTATAAATATATTTATAGAAGGAATGAGGATTCTAGGATTGTGACACTTATCACAATCAGAGACTTTAAGAATGTTTACATGTCTATCATGAATATGGTCTCATAATCGTCTAGGTTCAAGATAAGAATAAAACAAGAGATAATGATCATAAAAGATAGAATTCTCTGATTGGTACACTGGGTATTTCACTTGATGTCTGCAACATTCTAAATCAACATGCCAAAACTTGTCACTATGTGCCGACGATTCCGACGCCCTTGTCCGCTACAACTTAAGGACTGCCAAAAAGCCCCTTAAGTGGGCTTTCGCCCGAGACGAAGATCTCCATTCCAATATATGTCAGATAAGTTTCACATTTAATTTAAATAAATCATGCCACATTTCATTATTATTTATGTCGGATTACAAATAACCTATGATAAGCTATCTTTGTCGGGTGACAAATGACCTATGACGGGTTGCCTTTGTCAAGTAACAAATAATCCATGACAGGTAATCAGGGGCGGCTCAAAGGGGTAGGCAAGTTAGGCCACCGCCTAAGGCCCCCTAAGTAGGAAGGCCCATTTTTTCAAATATTTTTTTCTTAAGTGGGTAAGAAGGACCATTTTTTTAAATATTTTGTTCTTAAGTGTCCATTTTTTAAATATGTTTTGTTTTCTTAAAGAGTAAACCGTTAATGCCCAATAGGATATTTCGTTTCCATTTTTAACGTTTTATTGTTTTTTAGAAAGTTTTCAAACGTGAAGGCCCCCAACTATGAGGGCCTCACACGTGGTTACCCCTTCTATTAATGTTAAGAGTTAAGATAGGTTTAGTAACTTTTGAACAACTCTTGGAAACCCTCTCTCTCTCTTGTTTTTTAAAAGGGAAAAAGGGGCTTAGGGTTTATATGTTTTATGAAAAACAAAACACTCTTCTTCTCACACCCATGTTCTCTTCTTTTTTGTTTTTAAAATCAAAGAGTGACATTGCTAATCTTCCCTTCTTATTCGCTTCTGAAATCAAAGAATGAGTGAGGGACATTGCTATTGAGTTTGCTTTTGAACTCGTATTCGAGTGCACGTTATCGACTTATCGGAAGAGGTCTCCAACCATTGATGAGGCAAAGTACCAAGAGGGGGCACTAATCGCTTTAAGAACAAAAGATTGAAAGCCTTGTCTCAATTTCAAATTGATAAGTTCTTCTTCTTGCACATATTAGATTTCATTATTTGTTATTTTCAATTTCTTTTTTCTATCTATCGTAAGTGCGATTATTATTTCGTTTGATCTTGTTTTTCATTTGATTTCTATCACTAGTTAGAAAATATTTTATATTCTTCTATTTACTATTTGTTTTTAATATTTGAAATGACGGGTAGAAAATATGCAATATCTTCAATGCAGGATAGATTTGAACTATTTTCAAAGTATGATGATATATTTGGTTTTTTATTTGGTCTTGATAGATTAAGTTCTTTTGTTGATTGTGATTTAGAAAAAAAATGTCTTGATCTTGAAAATTTTCTTAAGCATGACATGCATTCTGATATTGATGGTTTGCATTTGTTTTCGGAATTAAAGGTTTTAAAAGAAGTTGCAAAAACAGAAATTAATACTCCAATTGAAATACTTAGTCTAATAAAAGAACTTGATTGTTTTCCCAATTGTTTTATTGCATATAGAATATTACTTACTATACCTGTTACAGTTGCATCAGCAGAAAGAAGTTTTTCAAAATTAAAGATTATAAAAAATTATTTACGAACAACTATGTGTCAAGATAGATTAAACGGTTTAGCAATTTTATCTATTGAAAATGATTTATTGGCTAAACTTGAATACAAAAGTGTAATTAGTAAGTTTGCATTTAAAAAGGCAAGAAATAAATTTATGGTTTAATACTAATTTTTTTAATTAAAAGGCCTCATTTTTATGACCTTGCCTAAGGCCCCTAAAAAGTTTGAGCCGCCCCTGCAGGTAATTATAAGTGACATGTCAAGCATGTATAAAAAAAATGGTCATCTACAAGGTTTCATTACTATAGGGTTTCAACAGTCATAACCTTGCCTCTTTGTTCAAAACCCAGGCAGCTATAAGACCGTTCCCTCTCTCCACGTGCAGTGTTGCACATCCAACCCCGCTAGTCATTTTAAAGATAACTAATTGATTCTTGCAACTAGTATACTTAAAATTTGAAATCTAACTTACAAATATAATATAATGATAATGTGGAATTCTAACTATGGAGACAAGTTCCGATTGGTTTGAACATAACCGACAGAGGATCCTAACTTGAGAGGAGAGGATCGAGAACCTAACAAAATAACCTTAGAATCAAGATTCGTCTTAGTAGTTCTGGTGCCATTTCACCCGGGACCATTTGTGTTCTCTCCAAAACCTAAAAAATTAAATTTTGATTTTTTAAGATTCAATAGATTAGTAGCCTCCCACCCCCTGGACCAACCACCCCACATTTGTCCCTCTCTCATCCAAGGGAGGCCTACGAGTACAACTCTTCAATTTGTCTCTTACCTCTTCATTGAATTTTTTTTTTCCTTTTTCAAATTGCTTTTGCATGGCATGCCAAGCTTGCCAACTACGTAGCGTGTAAGAGAAATCAACAGTTCACAGTCCTTTTAGCATAGGGCAGTGTGCCGCTTATGCCGTTCAAGAACAAGGACATTTCTTAATCCTTCTCAAAAACCTGTAGGTTCTCTTCAACATCAGACTAAGAGGCTCAACAAAAGCCTGGCTTATTGATCTCCATTTTCCACTAGGTTGTATCTCCTAGAATCAGTTTACAGTAGATCAGTTTAAGAAAAGATTGTATGTCCTAATATTGGTACATGAACTGTCAGCTGATACCTGTTACTATCTCTGTTTGATTCTGTCAAGAAATTCAGCCCTTTTGTTGTTGACAACTTGACTACAAACCTGTTTAAGGGGGTACCCTAATATGTACAGATTCCGTAAGTTACAACCTTAGTTACCTCATCCGTGTAAAATTCTCTATGCAGATCAACTCCACTCTGAATTCGCAGAATAAGAATTGTAAGAATACTATTTAAAAAGTTGGAAATGTGCTATCAAATCATATAATGCCACATATCACTAATATTTAAAACAAAATTTTAAAACTAATAATCCGTCAATTTACTAGTATTAACACTGCAGATTAATGGAATCTAAATCACGATTCGACTTTCTAGATCATGATTTGAATTAATTGTCCCTATTTTAAATCCAAACTCTGAAGATTATTTGTATTTAATAACTTAGTAAGGATTATTAGATAATAGAAATTTAATTAAACTGAAATTATAGGAGAATTTGGAACATCTCTAGGAGAGCTTTTAGGAGAAAATAAATTATTCTATTGCTTCATCTCTTCTTCCCCAATCCTTATGTTTCCTTTAGCAATCAAATTGTAGTTCTCTTCTTCAATAATTGTTTTTCCTCTTTATGTGGGTGCTCTAAAGGTTGACCATAGGTGACTTTTGAAATTGACACTCTTGCTTTAGCTCTGCACTTTAGTAACTAATGTTACAACCACGAATCCAATCATACACTTAATGACATGCATTTAGGTTTCTTTCTTTTTCTTCTTTTCTACTTCTAGCTAGCACACAATTTTAATCATTAATGAAACATCAATCACTTCCAGCATAGCTGGACCAATTTGTTAGTTCTAGATTTACTGGAATTTTGAAAGCAAGCTCATTTATTATTTTTCAACTTTTTTTACAATGAAAGTGATATTAAGGTTAGAACATTTTCCCATTTTTTTCCTCTTTACATGTTCAATATCCATCATTCCTTGAAAATGAGGTAGATAAGGTCAGAATTGAATCCTGTATGCAGGAAAAGATAGTTGCTTACACCACATAATTACATGAATTGCTTAATGCATGCTTTCCTTCTTCTTCTTCTTTTTTCTTGTGCCACGCAGACATGCTCTAATAGAAGATACTGAAATAAACAAGTGATGAACGTGTGAGATATTAATAAAGCCATAAATTAATTGTGTTGGCATGGTATCAGAACTGAAAAAACCAAAGACATTGACTTAGCCCAATCTTGAAAATCCAGTTAAATGACTCACCTCATCTACAAGAATTTCTCAATACTGGCAATCAGAGTGGTTTCAGGCACAGCCCCGATAACTGCATCTTTCTTGTCGCCATTCTTGAATATTGTTACAGTTGGGATGCTTCGGATCCCATATTGAGTTGCAATTGAAGGACTTTCATCAGTATTCAGTTTAAAGCATTTCAGCTTTCCAGCATATTTCTTTGACAAAATGTCTATCACAGGATTGATCATACTGCAAGGCCCACACCATGGAGCCCAAAATTCAACCAGCACCGGGAGGTCAGCTTCAACAACAAGTGACTTCCATGTAACATCAGTCACAGCAGGCACTACATATTGATCATTAAGAGATAATTAACTTCATGAAGAGGTCACTGTTTGAAATTGACAAAATATGCAACTAAACTTCACAAACCTCTACAACTAGCCAAGGATTTTCCAAGGTCATGTTTGTCTTTGATTTTTGGATCCTAGAAGTAAATCTAGACGATGATTTTCAAATCGAGGTTGCCAACTGATTTGGAACCAAAATGACTAACACGTATTTTAGTTTCACTACTTAAAAACTATTTTCTAGGAATTACAATTTACAAGTATGCTCCTGCTTTTCAAAAACTAAAAATTAATGCAGTGCTCACTTCATAAAATCTAGTGCTAGTATTTTCAGTTACAAGTATGCTACACTTTAAGGGGAAAAGTTACAAAATTGCCACTGCATCTGGAGAAACATTAAGCTACAATCCAAAAAAAAATATGGGCATTTAAGTTGTTGTGGGGGGTGTGTGGGGGCTGGGTTTAGTGCTGGAGGGAAAGATGAGATGGAAACCTAACTGGATAATGATACCATGGGGTCATGAAGCTCAAGAAATTTTCTCAATGTCAAGGCTTAGAAGTATTAGCCAGAACATTTGGATGGGATAGGGTTGGAATTCCCAGAGCATGGTCTGGTCTCAGGTTAGAATTCTGAACCTGTGAAGCATACATATGTAATGAAAAAGGACAGGAAAAGATTTGATTTCTGTGGAATACGCTAGGAATCTATTCTATCCATTGATCTTATAAGCAAGTGTACATCGCATGTTGAGAAAGAAAAAGCTCCAAACCTGAATATTCATGTGTCAGTAAAAGGACACGGCAAGACGTTCAATCAATAGAGATTGCCAATGGGCCCATAATCTATATTTCTATGGAACATAAGAATCAAAACAACACAGTTAGTTGTCAATGTGATTAAATCTATATTCATCAATTGTTGAACAATTTGCCAAAAAAAAATATTCAAATACTCGATGTACTCATTGAGTTAGATACCACTGTTAACACCAACAAAGTAGACTACTATTTGTTGTAATACAATAGCCTCAAGTCATAGACTATACCTTCCCGCTTGAGTCATTTAACAATTCAACCATTGGAAGCTATTCAAGAAGAATAACAAGAGGAACTACAAAATTTGTATAAGGAACAATAAATTTTGTATGGCTTTGCTTAACATTTTAAAACTCAAAAATGAGTGTACCATGGAAGACTTTTCCTTTTTTTGGATGAATAGTTTACTATGGGAGATTGATTTAGATGATTTAAAAAGCCAACTGATTTGTTAACATGTTTTAGCACCTAAATGCCTTTTTGGGCTAACTTACGGTCTGATCCATATGCTGGCCCACACCCATTTGGATAATCCATGGGCATTCCACATTATCCATGAACCATTGTTACAGCCCTATAGTTAGTTTATAACTTGACCAAGGATTAGGTTATCTTGTTGATAAGATTAGATTTATCCAGTTGACAAGAGATTAATATTCTTTAATTGTGTTTTAAGTTAAGAAATCCAGTATATGTGGGAAATTTTTTCTATTTAAATTAATTACAAATAATTTTGAGTAGAGGTGAATATTGAATGAGAATTGTCCATTGTAAGGAAGACAAGGCGCTTTCAGGAATAAAGAAATTAAACAAGAACCATCTTGGTGATTTTTCTTTCAAGAAGAAAGAGGCTTTAAGGAGTTGGACATGGCTTAGGAAAGATGTCTGCTCCAAATAGAAGCATAAGGGAATGGGAAGATCTCAATAAGAATTTGAAGGATCATTGAGGTCAACAAAATGACTTGGTGTGGGAAAAAAGGAAAAAAAATATCAAGAGAATACAGTTAAAATATGGAGATAAGATTATAAGAATGCAAAATTTTCTATGAGATGACTAAAAGCTAGAACAGAATTAATCATACAAGAGGAATATGAGTGGACGAGGGGACAAAATATAAGGGGGATGATGTACCAGTCTACATGAGTGGAATTACTTGTCCATTGCTTGTGCCTTTTCCTAGTCCTAGGACAAAATCTGGAACTTTTGCAGACTACTCTACAACTGGTTGCCTCAAAGGCACTGAAAGCATATTCATGATTACCAACAGTTACTGCAGCCAAATCACTATTATCAGATCTTGTCAAAGCCAGGTCCAGCCAATGATATTGTTTATTCTATTACATCACTAGCTCCTCCAATTATAATGATCCAATATTCTTATTCAATGCACTTGATTTCTAATTCTGCTTCACACAAGTATTTGTCCTATACTAACCCCAAAGGGTTGGCCTAGTGATCAATGCTTGGGGCCTGGAGGTATGCTCCCTCCAAGGTCGCAAGTTTGAACGCTCTTAGTTTCAACTCCTTGGGGTCACCCCAGGGCCTTTGGCCTCATAATTACCCAATTAGTGTGGGACGGGGGACTGCACAAGCCTCGGGGATTAGTCAGTGTGCGCAAACTGGCCCAGGCGGATACCCCGAGTTCCAGAACAAAAAGGTATTTGTCCTATACTTACAGTTATTTTATATACACCTTGTTCTCTATCTTCATGTGAGACAAGAGCCTTTTAATATCAGAGATGGAGAGAAGAAATGCTTAAAAACCTGACTGCACATGAAACTATTAATGAGATCAATCCAGTTCAGCTTACATAATTCTTTTCAATTCTGCTTTCCTCCAATTTTTACCAGATAAACGTTGGCTTAATAGCCAAACCAATTCACAAATGAATCACTGAGATGTTTTTTCATCAGTTAACCAGTTCTACTGAATACTGATGCATGAGACATTTGATCCACTTATCAAAATAAATCCAACAAGAGTAAACATTTACCTTGCAATCAAGTAATCATGGCATCTTCCTTAACTGTAGTTAGTTAACTGTGATGCATAGCCTCTTTAACCAAGTTCTTCCGATTCCACTAAATGTTTAGCTGATACTCTCTATGCAATAAATCAATTTTCCCCAGATTTCAATAAAACAAATTAAATCGATCAAGTTCCAAGTTCCAAGGCCAAAGATCTGAAGAAAATTTGCATATGATAGAAACGCTTGAAACGAAAAAAAAGAACAAATAAATAAAAAACCAAATGTATGAACAAATTTAACTATTGAGCGGGTAAAAGGTAGATCCCTAACCTTCAAGAGCCGTCTTCTGAGCCTCGCACACAATTCTCCCACCTCGACGAAATATTCTACTATCGTTTGAGCTAGATGAAGCTAGTGACCGCCTTGGATAGGGAACTTGGATACTTAAACCCCTGAATCCCGGCAAAGTACCCACTCTCCGGATGCTGGAGAGAGCAGAAACCGGCGACTCTATCGCACGTACGGGAATAGCATTTCGGAGCTCAGACGGATAAGGAACACTAACCGATTCGAGTGATGCGGCCATTGAAGTTGAATATCAAGAACAGACCAGAAATGTCAGGGGAAAGAAGAGATGAACAATTTTTATTTACAGGAACAAGAAGAGGCAGCGGAAAGTGATTGATCTCCTTCGTTGAGGTCGGTTTGAGTTCTTGTATGGACGAAGATCTGAGGCGATGATCGTGAAACCCCTTTCCACTTTCCACCAACAATCAATGCGGAAATGATTACTCGATCCAATTCATCTTTAATGGATATTTTTTTTTGTGGGAATCTTTTATGGATCGATACTAAGTTGATCCTACACATCTATTATTATCTATATATTAAGCCAAAGGGGGTGGCGCTTGACGTGTCACCCCCTGTTGCCTCGGAGGTTCGGGACAGGCTCGCGTGGTTTGGCGTGCCCGAACCACCTTTCCCGAACCTCTCTTTTCGGCGGAGGGAAAAAAAAAAAGGGCTTCGTCCCGTAGGAGCTTCTGGCAAAAGGCTTCGAGAAGGCTCCTAAACCCTCCTCTGTCCGTTCTCTCTCTATCAGTTCATCAACCCTCCCCCTGTCTCCACCCCCTTCCTCTTCTTCTCTCGCTACCTCTCTCTCTCTCTTTGCTACAACACCCGACCCCTCATCACCTCTCTCCCCGTAACGCCAGCGACCCCCACCCCCTCTTCCGCCTCTGTCGCTCTCTTGCAACCCCACTGTCCCAAACCACACACTTCTCTCCGTTTTTCTCTTGGAACGTTTCTATCTTTAAGCTAAGCTGTGTTTCTTTTGCCTGCAATCCCTTTCCATTCATTTCCATGTATCTACTTTGGATGATCCCAAAACTGCTTCCACACCCCAAGTATTGCAAAAAATATAGGTCCCAATTTCAAGTATTAGATTTGTTTTGACGATCTGACCATTGATTTTGCCCTTTTTCCATATTTTGTTTTGACACTCCGTCTCTCTCTGTTTCCGGCAGGTCTTGGGCTGCTTTATTTCGTCCTCTTATTCACTCTTTCTGTAAGTTCATTTCCATCTTTTCTGAATCGGAAGCTTATCATGGAGGTTAAATTCTTATGTTTCCGATTTCATCGGTTTGTTCGTTTCAATGAGTTATTTCTCTTTGTTTCCTCCTATTCACTCTTTTTGTAAGTTCAGTTCCATCTTTTCTGAATCGGAAGCTTATCATGGATGTTAAATTATTACGTTTCTGATTTCATCCGTTTGTTCGTTTCATTGATGTTTCTCATGTCATTCCTTTCGATCCTGAGAGGTTATTATCTTTGGCAGTTGCGGAATTGTTATTGTGGAAACGACGGAGTGCCAGGACTTTTCTTCTAATCGCTGCAACTGCCGTGTGGTTCCTTTTTGAGCAAGCAAGCCATTATCCTTCATTGCAAACGTATTGCTTCTTCTGGTTGTCATTTTATTCTTCTAGGCAAAGTATGTGTCTCTGCTTAATAGGTATTCCTCCTGCACTTTTGGTAACAGGGGTTGCAGTTCCATTTTTTTTTTCGCATGCTTTGAAGTATCAGATACTTTATTCGATCATGGGTTTTTGAATGTGCTTAATATCGTGAATTAGGCCTCTTCCGCCTCTTCCCGATCTGGAAGTTCTGAAGATTTTGTTGAAAGGGTTGTCGAGGTGGTACGAATTTGGATCAATCACATCTTGGGAGTAGCAGGAGATACTCATGAAAGGTATGATATTTTAACATTATTTATCAAAAGGAAGCAGCCATGCCTTTAATAACTTGGCATGGGTGCTGTTACCAGCATCGGAAAGGTGTCAATTAAGGTTCTTTGCAATTGTGATATGCCATAGGGATATATGACATACATTCTACAAGTATAAATATAGAAGATCAAAATTGGATTATACTTGGGTTCAATTGCACCACTTCCTTATCTCATCACTGATCATCCATTTGGACAAATTGGGTCTGTTCAATTGCTAATTTGTATAAACAGCCCGTTGCCTACAAATGGGTTTTCTCTACAAATGCTGAAGTCTATATATGGTTTTGCATTGTATAATTTATCTTCTTATATTGTCTTATTTCATATGATATATCGTGTCACGCTTGATATTCATGTCATACTTTATTGATATGGTAGTTCAATGCATGCCTTGATGGTTTATGCAGAGAATTATTTGGACTATAAGGTCATTTGATTCCCAGGAGACTAGACCACTTACAAGAGAACCAAATTATAAAATATTTATCCATAAAAAAAAATAATAAAGACAACCAATATTCTGTTTATATGTTTTTCTTATTTATCTTGAGTTAGAGTTTCTAGACCTTGATTTTATATCGTAGTATTTTCGTTACCATTTCCACTAATCTCTTAAATATGTGTTGTTGGTTTTGTTCTTCCTCATCTACTTCTTGCAATCTGTCTTCTGCTTCCTTAAACCTTTGTTTCCCCACCGGAGGAATTCATTAGGATCAGCAGCTTTCTTTCTATAAGTTATTTTGCATCTCTCACTCAAGTTTTTAAAGATCTTTATTTCGTCTACAGATATGTTATATATCTCTAATAATCTGTCCTCTTGACTACTCTGCAGGGTTGTAATTGACAATACCGTCTGTGATATTGCTACCCTGCTCAAGGTAAGTTTCTATTAATTCCTTGAAATTCCTCTCATTCCCTCAACCCTCAGGTGGACAACACAAGGAAACATGCAATCCTTTTAGAGGCCGTAACAGTACTAACTGATCCGAACCTAAGTGTAAATAAAGCTTACATTTCCTTTGACGGAAAATGGTTCAAGGATAGGACCAACCACCAAGCAAGTATGTATTTTGTGTCTTTCATGGATTTTATGTTCATGTATGCTTAAGATCCAAGCCACACTATAGCATTTCTTTTCCTTGATAATTTTATCAGCCAAACTGAACCGGTAATTATAATTAACAACCCAAATTATAGTGAAATTTTTCTTATTTTACATCAGATGATGTTTGCAGATTGTGGTTATGAGCAAAAACCCCACAAATACCTCATATACTGTGACAGTTCAAAACTGGGTAGAAAGAGCATATTATGCTGTCAATGTGCAATGCGAAGACAGGCGAAGCTGTTATTTCACCCTGCTGAAAATTACTGCAACCTTTCTATTTAATTATATTCCATCTGATCTGCATATCATGAGACATATTGATTTTGGAATTGTGTTTTGAGAAAATAATGAATGGATTTTTGTTTTTCTTTTGCATATGGCTAAATGCTCCTTAGATTTATGATGGGAATCATGTGTAACCTCTCATTTTTATGCATAAATTTTTTAGGTTTGATTAGTTTAGCATCTACTTTTCTTTTTGTCTTCATATTATTCTCATGTCATTGATGCATACTGTATGAAACAGTATCAATGAAAAGCAAAAAAACTTAGTTAGAACTTAACGAAGACTCATAAATTAATGTGTGATAGTAAAAAATCAATTATAACACCTTGGACAACATTCTTTTTCATTGATACTGTGGGAAAAAAATTTGATGACGCTAAACAATCTTTCCTGTGGCAATATGGGTTAAAACAAAGCTCAAATGGTGGAGGAGGATGCTGTGTTGGGGGCTTCATTCAGTTATTTGACTGGAATGCCAAGCCTTGGAAGAAGCTTTTCTCGAAGGTGTTGAAAACCTTCAGTTCTTTTACTCTGGACAACACCTTTTATTACATATACAAATCTGTTGCAAATCAAACCTGAGATTTCTGCCATTTTCCCTAGAGCTTTGTTGAAGGGATCAACTGAAAACAACTCCCCACAGCTGAACAAAAACATATTATCTACAAAATATACAGCTTAAATGTTTTGTTGCTACCATTTTCCATCATGTTTGAATCCATTTTGACTACATGTATCAATAATTTGGTCAAAAAGAATTGTTTGTTTCCATAAATTTTGATGTGGACAAACCTTTAATGGCAAGGCACTCATTGAATGGCCACATGGCACATTCAAACTCATAAATATCACATGGGACATAGGACGTTAAAATTTAAATTATTTCTCATTTAACTTAAATGAGAAAATGTATTCGCAAGATATGAGATTCCAATTTCTATGTTTATTGTGGATTTCTTACTATTGGCCAAGCTTTACAAACAACTATTCTTGCTTTTAATGTCATTTGTTGGTGTTTTCATAATTTTGCATACTTTGCATGGTTTCATTCTGTCATATGTCATATTTGCGTTTAATAAATGAGGTGTGTTCTTATGCAGTATCAACAAGATGAAAGATGATCGGTTACCCTGTGGGTGAATAAGGTTGGCCGCTTATAATAATCCTCAAGAAACATACGATTATGATCAAACTTGCTCACAAGTGAATAGGTGTTGGTGATGAAGTTTTGACTGGAAATTACCTCATTCACGGCCACAATGATATAAACTTTGGGATTTTTGTAGACTTTTATCAATATATGCGTAATTTTGTAATTAGAGAAGATTGATGAGGATTTATTTGAATTCTTCATATTGGTTTGAATCCTTCGTGGGTACGTCGATTATGGTGTCCTATGCTATTGCTACTGCAAATTAGTTTTAGAATATATAAAAATCTAACAGGTCTTAACAAGGGCCCATTGTTTCTCTCTCTCTCTCTCTCCTCAAAACCATTTTCCCCTGTTTCTTTGGTGGCTGCATAGCTTCCACTTATTTATTATATTGTAATAGTAATACTGTGTTCTTTGTTCTATTGTTTCTCCTTCCTTTCATTCCTCAAGTCTATTTCTTATATTTTAGTTTCTTGGCTTTATAAGTAAAAATCAAATATTGAATTTTACATATGATGCCCGTGCATCGCACCGGCTATTTGCTAGTTATTATATTAAACGAGAGGGGGTGACGGTTGACGTGTCACGTTCGGGAGGCTTAGGGCTGAAGTGGCAGATTCGCATGGTTTAGGTGGCCGAGCCTCTCTTTTTTACGGAAAAAAAAAAAAGTGTAAAAAATAGTGCTCTGTCCCCGGAACCTCTCAGATGCGGACACGGTCATAGGTACAGTGAAGTGTTGTATTCCGAGCCAAGGGTTTAGGGTTTTATATACCTCTAGGGTTCTGCTCTCAAATTTGTATTTGGGTTTTTATGGTTCTTCCAAGGACGGGGTTGCTTCACCACCATCAACACGGACACTACCATTATCTTGGATTCCTTTTCTTCCCTTCTCAACTTACGGAGTGTTAATCGTGCAGATCCCCAAGTCTCCTCCCCAAGGGCAAAACTTATTCAACTCGGGACTTACCATTTTAGATAAAATTGCCGCTAATCATTTTCCTATTTTTGTATATTTGATTTTTTTTTAATTTCTCATTTATTGAAAGCATCTGCCGTGAACAGGAGTTTGAACAGAGGTAATTTAGATATTTTGATTGCGATGATTGCAGAGAAGGAGATCAAAGACGGAGTGATGAGTCCTCAGAAGCCTGCAACCGAAGCGAGCGGCACTGTACCACGAGTAATGTTCTATATCTCTTTGACTCCCTCTCATTTTTTTTTCAGCAATTTTTCAGTGTCGAGTATGCTTGATCTGAAGGCTAATTAGTATTTGGACCTTAAAATTTTGTGGATTGTGCGAGGGTAAACAGGAAAGGTAAAGAATGCCTAGGATTCCTGATGGGTTCTAAATCTCAATCTCTTGGGTTTTGTGTTCTTGGAGAAAAACCCACACTTTTCATATTGGCTTTTAATTTTGTGGTATGTAAGAGATGGGAGTAAAGAATAAATTCTGTTAGCTTTTTGAACCTTATTCTTTCTGTTTTTCCTTTTTCCGGTTCATTTCTTCCTTTTCAATCGAAAAGAAATCTTTGCAATGTTTGACACAGCTTTTGATTTTACTGTTTGGGCAGAAGGGGAAACCTGTGATTCCTATTAAATCTCTCTGCATTATCTTCTTCTGGGGTGTGTTTGAAAGCCCTACTTAAAGTGTCAGAAAGTCTGGATAGAAACCATTTTTATTAAAGGAGAGATCTCTGAACTATGGTTGGGGAGAAAGTAGAGGAAAAACTATTGACTCCATAAAAAATTATTAATACCATTCATTTGGTCTTGAGCAGGCTCGGTGGAAATTACTGAATCTTCTCCATTCTTTTCGTGGTGTCTGATAGGTCTTTTTCTTTTTGCTTCTAAAATCATTCTTGGCCACAACATTCTAATGCAAGTTGGTTTCTTTGTTCTGGTAGATTGAATCTTAAAAATATTTTGATGTCTAACTTTGACACAGTTATATACTGATGGCTGAACCAGACCACATAAAGCCCATACCAAATTTGTCTTGTAATGGTGTTTTGTTGAAAAAGATTAATGGATTTGTATTTCTGTTTAGCCAAGTGAATGTCAATGCATGATATAGCCGGATTCTAATTTGATTTATTGTTGGAAGCATGTGTAACCTCCCATTTTTATGCATAATTTGTTAGGTTTGATTACTTTAGCATACATTTTTCTTTTACTCTTCATCTTATTGTCATTGACACCTAATATAGTTTCAAGTTCAACAATATCAATGTGAAGAAAAAAGCTTAATTAACTTAACAAAGAGTTATGAGTTAATAAGTGTGATAAACCATAATTAAAAACCAATTATAACACTCAGGCAATATTTCTTTTCATTGATACCATTGAGAAATTGTTTTTTTTTTATTTTCATTGCTATTGCTATTCATTTGATAAGTTTTTTTTTTTTCAATTCCCATGGCTCAAATTTGATAACTTCTAAAACATTAAAAAAACTTCATTATATATATTTTTAATAGCTGATTTAGAATATCTAAATTATATTGTATTCTCATTCAAAAAACATAAGCAAAACTTAAATGTGTTTTTATAAGTGCCTTTAGAATATCATGGTGCAAGTTTTTACCGTATTTATAGGTAAAATATAAATAATGAAGATATTAATTTTAAATATAACTTCATTTATTATCAGGAAATGACCAAGAAAGTTAATATTCTATGGTATCTCTTTCTTTTTTTTTAGCATGGTTCTGTGCATCAATATTTTTAGGTATCGTATGATGTGATGGATATTGTTGAGAGAGCTTTTGCCACAACTTCTATTTCAATTACATGTTAGCCGATTGTGTAGGAGTGAGGACTGATGATGTCTTACCTCTAATGGCATTTTTAGTAGAACTGTCACCTTTTTTCACAATGAGGATCCCGACTTCATATTTGAATATTAAATATTCTGTATTTTTTAGAAGGCTTCAAGGAAAGGTGAATGTTTCAATTTGTCTATATTCTTTAAAAAAGTGTTTTGAATACATTTTTTTTTCTGAGATTGATTTCTGCTTTCAGTTGTATTCTTCTCCATAAATCTTTTCTTCTTCCCAGTAATTTACCTATGATACCATTATTTTATGATGTGGTTTTGAACATTTTTTTTCTTTGAAATGTCAACAACATTAATTTATTTTATTTTTGCAGACGCAAGACGCGCAAGAAGGGTGATGAGAGAGGACCAAAAACAAATATTGATGATTATGCAGCAATTGATGTCAACAACATTAATTTAATTTATTTTTGAACAGTTTTTCATGGGTTTCTTAGTCCTTTCAAATGTCAGTCGTTGTACAAAATATGTTTTCTTTGTTTATCCTTTTTATAATTTCTTTGTTTTAGCTTGATATCTTTGTGTTTAAGATATTCTTTATTTTTGTGATGAATGAATTCTGTCTGCTACGTGTTTTACAAATTCTCTATGTAGTGTTGAATTGCTTAGAACTTCCATGGTCAAATTTGTTAATGATTTGAAAAGTACAACAATATGATCTCCTTTCCATGCTTTAGGCATAAAACCATTGTAATAGTGGCACCAATACTTGACATCACATTGAAATCCCAAATCTAACTTTATTTTTGATTTGTTATTATGTAAATCAATTTCCTTTCTTGTTGCTTTGCATAAACTTATTCCATAATTACTTGCTCAGTTCACCAAACCATGAATGGGCATCGTGACAGCCCCTCACATAAATGGTGTGGGCCCCCAAAGTGAATGGTGGGACCCCAAATGGATGGTGAACCCCCCCTCTCTCTCAATGTGAGGGGGTGGATACAGCGTATGCTATAGGGGATGCAAATTGCCAAACCATTCCTAACCACCAAATGTTGTGACTTATCTTCAAGGTAACACACACATCTATTTTTGGTTCTATAGTTTAGACAAAATCATAAAATCTATTTTCAGTTCTATATTTTCCTATTTGGACTTTTAGATATACTATATGTCTTCCTATTGCTAATCTTGGTGCACCATAAACAAGTTCATGTTAGATATTCTGTAGGCATAAAGCTTGACTTGAAGTAAGTAACCCTCATTAAGCTGTAACATTAGAGTTGCTACATGTTTTAAATAGAAGTGAACTTTTTGCGTTTAGCCTAATGTTCTCCGAAATTTGGCCGGTGTGAATACGTGGCGATGTTGATAATGTGTCTCTGCGCGGGGGTGCCAATATCATTTGATATAATGATTTCGGGTCGAATCCTGACCCCGGGCACCTGTTCCGAATCTAAACCAAGGTGTCGATTCAATCGTACTGCAAGTCACCTGTAATAAAACCGGTCAGGCGATAATATGAAGACTAAGGGTTTGGTCTTCGTTTGGGTTCTTGTAAGTGTTTGAAAGCGAAAGCAACTAATGGCACAAAGCTCTTTTATTATAAAATCAGCCGATGGCCGTAAGCTACAACAGATAATCCCCAAAAGGAAACAAAAAGCAAGAAGAAAACTGACAAAACTTTCAGGACTAGCCTGTCCTGGTTTTATAGCCGTAATCGGAGTATAAGAACAGGAGGAAAAGGGACGGCAGCTAACAAAGCCAATTCGGGGGTTCACCTAGGATTGCTGTTTAACAGAAAATACGCAAGTCACCTGGCTTGATCAAAGTGAGTCTCGGGACCGGCTACTCAGGATTATGTAACCGTGATCAAGGTACAAAACTGCGAGTTAAGGGCGGCCTTAACTTACTCTCCGGTGGTAGGGTTCTGGCGTTGATCGGAGTAAATAGGGGTCTAAGGTGTCACTGCGATTGGAAGCAGTGAGAGAAGTCCTAGTTTATCCTTCTGGCTACAATGTAGGAGAGGGGATAAAGATCACGAATGATCAAAATAATATTATAACCGGTTGCGATTGGATGGATTGTATCCTCGAGCTCTTCAAGTTTATGCCTTTTATAGTCAATCTTTGACGGTTGCTCAATGTTCCACTCTTGCACGATCTTCGAGGAGATTGGTCATCTGTTGTCTTCTGCTCATGAAAGATAACCGTCCGGCCACGATCTCAAAGTAGTTATTCTCAAACAACCAATGACACAATCTTTTGATCAACCTGAGTATGGTTCGTCGTATAGGCTTGCGTGGCCTCAACTAAACTCTCGGTCTATGTGTATGCTGATGTGGCCTAACTGACTGGACAAAGCCTATGTGTGCTTATGACATGACCTCAATAGGCCACGTAGATATCACGTGGCCTTTTCTTAGTCGTCGGTCTGTATAGGGTGTAAACACCTAATAGTATAGGTAATCTATTATCTCTAATCTACATTTATACTATATATTAAGGTAGACCCCATCGTAGCAAATAATTTATACCAAAATAAAAAAAAGAAAATTGATTAACTTGGCTAGAGCTTTAGATAAAACAATCCATAATATTAATAATGAGAAGAGGGGGAATATTCCCTCTAGATTCTAGCCCCTCTTTTCTTTTTCTAAATATTGTCCTTCTCAAACAAAACAATCCCTCACTATTTTAAACATGTTGTAATTATCTTGAACTATTTATCTTAGTGGGCTCACGTTTTTTACGAGCGTAGCGTGTGCAGCCGCTAGTATCATGAAACAAAACTGACTTAAAGATAAGATTCGATTGTTAGATATATATATATATATATAGGAATGGTAAGATCCTATCATCAAATATGTGGGTAAGACACAAATATTGAATTGTGAATCTTAATTTTTCCGTGAAGTCTGCAATTATAGATGCACCGGCTGTTCGCTGGTACTAGTTTAATGAAAAAGAATTAGACCAAATAGAGCAAAACGGTTGAAATCCATGGTTCAATTGGTTCAACCGGTTGGACTAATATTTTATACGTAGCGGCGATACCGTATCATGTTCCCCTTTTCAATCCCAAATAAGGTTTAAGGTCTCCTCGGTCCCGGAGCACCGTATCATGTTCTTTAGCCCTTGCGCTTTCAGCTTGAAATGCGCTCCAGCTCCCACCCGTGGCGGCATCGCTGAGATGAGTTCGCGACAGAGGATGGTTTACGGGTCCTCTTCGAGGTCTCCGTCTCCTTCCTCTCCCACGGGAGATTGCAGAGGAGGTAGTGAGGATGCCAATATAATAAGCCTGCGAGAATGGCAAGGTTGGGGTACCTCATCGCAGGTGCCTAGGATGGTCATTGAGGCAGTTGAGTACTTGAAGGCCCTGGAACGAGACACGGAGTCCCAGATGAGTTTTGGTGGCCTTGGTGGGAAGCTCCAGGTGAAGTAACCAACGGGAATCCCCTTTCTTCTGTTATTTAATTGTCTTTCCGTGTTTTCATCTTTTAGAACTCTAGTTGTATAGGTATTTGGCTAATAAAGATGGGTTTTGGCGGAATCGAGTTGGATTTCAATGGAGTTCGTCGTCGTTATCTTTTTTTGTTAATGTTCCCTCTTTGGAATGTATATGTCCTTAACTTTTCTGGATGCTCCATGGATGTTTGAGAAGGTTAATGGAAGTTGTTTTCTGAAGTGCTATAATTGTTGTTTTGACCATTTGGATTTGATCCTCTTTAGAATGGTTGATTTTTCTTTTTCCTTTTCCAGACTTCAATTGATTTTTGATTAATTATGAGCTTCTTCCTTTAATATTAGATCTAAAGACAATGTATGTGTTTGCTAGTTGCATCTTGGTTGTCACTTGTGAGATGATTAACTCTTTTGTACATGCGTCTTGTCTTGAAACAACCTCACTGCAAAAAAGGGAAAATGATAATTCATTTTTTTGATAACTGATGAAATGTTATAAAAAGATATAGAGTTGGAAATATACAGATTGCCCATGAGAGAGGGGTAAGGAAAGGAAGAAAACTACATAACCAAAGCTAACAATTACAGGCACCAATGTCCTGAAACAGCCATGCCCAACCCTCCCTTCACATATCCAAAGCCACTGTGTCCCAAGCTTTGATTATATTGCTTCTTTCTGTCGCTTTAAATTCTGCAAAGGATGTCCCAGTGCACTGTGGACATGATTTTATATAATGACTACTTGTTGGTGTAATGAAGATGTAGACATGATTTTATATAATCATTCATAGTTCTAGCCTTCTGCCTATATTTTCATGGCACCATTGGCTGCAAAAATTCCATTCATTTGATTTTTTGCTTTAATTTTAGGGAAGTTTTAAAGCTAAAGAGGATAAAAAACACAGGGCAATGTACCAATCTCTAGTTGATTCAGAGAAGAAGATCCAATTCTTTGCAGCTCGACAAATAGCATGTCGTTTGCTTGGAAGCAGAGGATACCTATGTCAGAAGGTATTCCCTAGCTTATAAAACTATGGTAACATTTCATGCATATTTTTTAATCTTACACCATGTTAAGCCACCTTTTTATCTTTGTTATTTCATGCATTTGAAGCTGATGGATACCTTTTTTTTACCCTCATTCGTACTGGGAAGATTCTAAACTTGTATTTCTTTACCTTTTTATTTTCTTTTTATGTCTCTTTTATCTTTCTGTTGTATTATGTAGCAGTTGTCCTCCTTTCTTCTGCTTTGTGCACACTGCTTATTTACATCTATTGGTCAAATATTTTATTAAAAAAAGAAGTTATGCCATGTTTAGTGTTCCTGAGTATTTTTAGTGCAGCACCATATGTTACTGCACAGTTCATGTTCTGAATTTTGATCATCATCTTGCAGTGCTGGCTTCCTCTGGAAGATTGTATGTGCTCACAAATCATGCCCAGTGGTCTGTGGCATGGAATACATTTCTGGTTGTATATGCATCCAAAGGTCTGAATATTGCTGTCTGCCTTCTCTGGTTGTATATGCATCCACAGATCTCAATTATGTTGCTTGCCTTCTCAGGCAACAACTTCCAGACATGACCTAGTGACCACAAACCTTACTGCAGGATTTTCTTCGGCAAAACAATACTGGAAAATTGTTGTGGCAGATATTTGGAGTTCAAGCTGCAACTTTGTGCCTCTTTGGCATCGCTGAACATGAAGACATCATGTGGAATGCATTCAGGATTGCAGGTTTTAATGATCTTTACTTATAATCTTATGCAACTTTGTGCCTTTTTGGCATTGGTGAAGATGAAGACATCATGTGGAATTTGTTCTGGATTGCAGGTTTTAATGATCTTTAGATATAATCTTATTTTTTGCATTTAAGAATGCATTGTTTTCATGAACATAGGTAAAATGGCTGCATTAGTTGGAAATATTGCTTTGCTTACCTGACTATACATTCTACCAGAATTGTTTGTTTCACTAAGACTTATCCACCTCCTTTTGAGCAGAAATTTGGGTCCACTCCCCTCTGATAACTTTGATATTCAGTTGTATTTGTCTGACCTCTAAAGTAAAAACTCCCCTTAGTCACAAGATATTGATGCTTCCTAGAATCAGACAGGTGGATTATGTATCTGAGCATGAGATGCTAAATGAGTGCGTCACTGGAGATTTAAAAAAATGCATTTGTCAGTACAATTGCAGTAGAAAGCAGGAAATGTTATAAGCTATGAAAATCTTGTAAAAAATCAGTAATTAATGACAAAGTAGAAAAAAAATTTCCAGTGGGAATTGGCCAAAAAAATGGACAATATACTCTAGACGTTTTGATATGTAATATGATGTTGATAACCATTGATATGGCTACAATTGCTGTGTTCTCTGTTTTTTTTTCTATTACTTTTCAAAGATTTGACATACTTTTCAGATGTAGGCATTATCTTTAACTGGACTATTCTAAGATGAAATGCTTTTTGCGTGTTTATAATTTTTGACCAGTAATGGCGCCTGCTAATTTTAAAATTGGCTTATTGTTATTTTGCTTTATAAAAATTTTAAACAACATCAAACCTTGTATAGTTCCTTGATAGATATTTGGAGGTTGCTCATGAAAATTGTAAATCAGGGCCGGACAAGGGTTTTACCTTCTTCTTAAATGGTTCCTCAATTTATTTTCTTTTATTTGAACATGATTTCAAGCTGGGTCCTCCAAAGTGGATCCTCCTAATAGCAGCCCTTACTTTTTTGTGATGTATGTTGTATATCTTTTTTTTTTTTTGGGGCTCCCACAAACAAATTTGTTGAAACTGGGTCCTTGTATAAACAAATCCACATTGTCACGGTAAATATGGTGGCTGACAAAAGAAATATATATTTAGTGGATCTTAATTATGAATCTTGATGGAAAACTGACAAGCAACTATAATACATGTTCATAAGACCTCATTTGATTCTTGAAATAAATGAAGTTCTATGGATCCTATTTATAGTGTGTAAAGTTATGATTTATGTCAGTTGCTACTTCATATGCTTTTATACCAGGATTTAAATGTTACTGTAGGACTGTTTTGCTATTGATAATGAGAAACTGCATATATACTTGTGTGAAACTTTTTAGCCATATAAATTTCACTTTATTATAGAAAAATTAGTCCAATTTCTTACAACTTTTAAATGATTCTTGTTCATGAAATTTATTATCTTTTCTAGAATCTGTTCAGTGTGCTTTTATTTCTTCGTTGCGTACCTTGTCTGGATCTAAGGAATGTGATTTCATAGATTGCCCAGTTGTGAGTACTGATTTCATATTTTTTTTGTGATCTTTTTTTCCTAAAAATAATTATGTTCACTATTTCAAAGAATGCCACGCATTGTCACTGATCGAAAGCTATTTATATTTCAGGGAAAAATGCAGTTTGGTTCCTTTATCCCAATCAGAATAATTCAATCAAGTCAGTTCAGGAGAGATTCTTTAATTGGTCTCAAGCAGGTTTAGAAGGCCAGCTTCCAATGGTGTGTTTTGGCTTGTTAAATTGTTAATCTTTGATGAATACCTTTTCTAGTGATCATGATTACAAAGCTCATGTCACAATATTTACATTTTGCCTGATTCATCCAAAAACAGAAGTTTATTTATTAATGAATGATAACAAGCTATATGGCATGTTTCAGGGGCAAAATATCTTTGTAACTTGAACGTATCACTATCATCAGAATTTTTAATTTGCATGTTAAATTTAACCAATATAACCAAAAGGAAGATTTTAATGAATGATTCTTAAATGACATCGATTTATGTCATAAAGTGACTATGAATATTTATCATAAAAAGAAATATTTCCCCTTGGATTTAATATTTCTTCATTACTGCATGCAATATAGAAAGAAATAATTTATCACTCCAATATTTTTGCGCATCTAAATAGAAAAGCAACAGCTGAGGGAAGCCCAAATGAGTCCAGTAGGCTGTATTGTGACACAAAAAATGAATGCCTATTATCATTATATGCATGATAAAAATTTTGGAACAAACTAATTGAAGGAAATATCTTTCAGAATGCAACTGTAGGTCTTAAATGAAAATTTCTCATTTATTTTTTCAGTTCAATAGGGTGGTAACTATTGTACTGGCTGTACTGCACAGACAGATGGAGACGTGACATTGAACTTGGTTTTGATTGATGGTACATGGAACAATTCAGCAGCAATGTTCAGGCGTTTGAAGGTAGTATTTTGAACCAGATTTCCCCATTCTTTTGTTCAACACATCACATATTTCTCCCACCTTATATGTAGTTTTTTTGTAGATCTTCCATGCTAAACTGTTTACCACTGATTTCCACTCATCCATAAACATCATTGCTGTCACTTCACCTTCTTTTTCTTGATATTCATGGTAAATCTGCAAAAGGTTTAAACCGCAGTTTGGATTTAAGAAAGTTTAAAACAATAGTGTTCTATTTCCACTGATTTCCACTCATTCATAAACATCATTGCTGTCACTTCACCTTCTTTTTCTTGATAATCATGGTAAATCTGCAAAAGGTTTAAACCACAGTTTGGATTTAAGAAAGTTTAAAACAATAGCGTTCTATTTGTTCAGCTGTATTTTTATTTTGATATGATAATTTTTATACAAAGGAACAAGCCAAATCAGTTTGGGGAACGGATGAACTTCCTTGCATTTCTCTGACCATGGGTGTGTCCACAATGCATAAACTCCGGTAAGATGCATTAAAACTATTAAGTCTCTTACACAATTTTTTATTATTTTTAAAGTATGTGCTATTATTAAATTTTTTTTTTTCTTTTCAATCCTTTTCTTCACTTGGCCTCTTCTTTTTCCATTTTGAAGTAAATACTTACCAAGTAGTTTTCTGTAAGGTAAGGCCCCAGCCGTCATGGGACCGCACCTGTACAGCTGCAGCAGCCATTAATCTCCTCTATGAACTGCACCTTTTGCCGGGGTTCAGTTCTCATGGATTGGATAAACAGGCTGGAGCATTGGAGGATGCCTTGGGGATTTTGTTAGATGCACTAACCAATCGCCGCCTCCGTATGGGCAGGTCGATCTCACGCAAAGAAAGATACAACAGCAATATCTGCTGACGGTAACTAGATTAGATGCAGCAATGCCAGCGGATTTCAACTACTAAAGCTTTTCTTCAATCTTGAAACGAACCAATAGATGGACGGAAGAAGCAATTCCTATGCTTTCATTTTTTGACTAAAGCAAAAGTCATTACTAGACCAGAAAGATACTTTAGATTTTGTTTGTTCCCCAAGTAATTTAGTAATGAAAGGTGGAGTGCTAGTCATAAAGATATGTGGTAGAACCATTTTATGACCTTGACTATTGCGCCTGAAAGAATAATGCTATTAAATGAGAATTATCTTGGAAGAATCCAATTTTCCCCCAAGTCCGTTGAAAACTTGAAATATCATATGGTTTCTTAAATATGTAATTGTGCTTTCACCTATTTAGTTTAAGCTTTTAGGTGCAACGGTCATTTAACAGAGTCATGCATCAACGAGTTCATTTATAGGCACTAAATAGAATTTTGCGAACTGCTGATGACAATAATTTTTGTTCCTCAGAAAAGTTTTAAAAGCTTAAAACCCTGGATATTCTATATGTCCTTATATTTTACCTTTCAAGCAAAATATTTCTTGTCAGTTGTCGCTGTGAGTATTCGTTGAATCCTTCGAACTTAACATCAACGACGATCTTGCAAAATGTTAAATCATGCTTATGCTAAACTAGAGAAAAAATTTGGTCAAACAAGACTAACAACGAGACAAATTATCTCGCTGGTTTTAGAATTTAATTAAAAACCCATCACGATTCACGACTCTGAAGCTTTTCCCTGGCGCTGCAAGTCCATTTTCATCTAATGCATAAATCTGTTTTTACTGTCCTGATGATTCTGGATCTTTTTCAAAAAGGAAAAAGGAAAAATGGATCTATCCGCTTTGTCTCGATGTGTTACCACAACAAAGATTCCAGCTTTTTTATTCCCTGAAGTCTATAGCATGTGATATTGACTCCTGCACGAAACCCCCTCAAGTCCAGTTTTGTCCGCTATGGTATATTGGTATAAAATACATTTTCACTAACCAAAAGTGTTTTTTTTTCCCGTCCTTTTCATAACAGCGTTTACATAATGCGTTCAGCACAGCACTACAAATCAAAATAATAACAATAATAATAAAATAATAGTGAGACATTTAAAACGAAAAAAAGAAGCGAAAACACAACTAATATATTTTGTCCATTATGGTCCAAAATACATTTTCACTCAGAAAAAAGAAAAAAAAAAGGAAATAAAAGAAAGAAGAAAAGCATTTAAGGGAATACATTTGACCTTAAAGTGCTCCGTCATTTAATATCATGGCCTTCTTCTAAGAATACTTTTCTACCAAAAATGCCGGCAAGTAGCTATGCAGATCAAAGAGCCTGAAGGTGTAGCTTATCTACCTATGGGCAGTAACGAGCGTCTCTATAAATCTCAATCCATCAAACCTTGGCGCAAATTTGTCAGCGGGAGGAGATCGATGTGGCGAAGAATTATTTCTTGTGACATCGTCCTGGGAGATCGAGCAAAAAAGGAGAATAAAGGACAAATTAGCCTAAGCGACACCGATACGATACGATTGAACAAAAACTGTGAAATCTATAACAGATGAAATTGTTTAAAAGAAAAAGTTAAAGATCTACTGAGAGAATCGGTGGAAAAACAATCTAATTTTACAGACATAAGATTTATTTATTTAAATATTCAAAAGAAAAAAGGAAAGGAGTCGAAAGAAGACCGCAACTATGTGCAGAAGTTCTGATTCCAAGCACAAGTTCTGAAGTACGACTCGTTAGTTTAGTAAATTCCGTTGAAAATTGAAAGAAGAAATAAGAAGAGGAAGTACTTCGAAGATAGAGAAAAAGAAACAACATAAAATCAAGAAGAAATAACAGACTCTGTCAAAAACAGAGGATTTTTTAAAGACATACCTCATTAGAAGCTGTGTTCTTCGAATTGACAGAGAAATTCAAGGAGGACGAAGACGCGGAGATTGTAGTCACAGAAGCTGCAGCCAACGAAGCGATGAGAACTCCCGATCTCTTCATTGTCGACGTAGAGAGAAGCGTAAAGAACCCTAAAGAGCTCAGCGTTAGAAAGCGGAGAACCGCTCTGTTTTTCTGGCTTTGTAAACACCGAAGCTGTCGTCGTTTGACGAAACGTTGCGTGGTTTCGATGCCACATATAAAGGAGAGAAGATCCAAGCAGTAAATTCAAATACTTACGCGGCAATAATCTCCTGAAAGCAGAAGAATTACCGTATTACCCTTTAAAATATTTAATTTTACACCTTGACAAATATATCCTTCACATAAATGTAATTCAATTTGGTTTGGTCAAGGTTGACATCAGCCTAAAACCAAATTAAGGTTTGTACTCTACTTATAGTATTTGCCTTATCAAAAAATTTTAATTTGCCCATTGTTTGTTTAATCTCAACCATTTATCATCCATTTTGTGTATACGGCTGCCCACCTTACTAACTTTAACCTAAAAGTTGAACTAAAGATGTGATATATATATATATATATATGTGTGTGTGTGTGTGGAACAAATTTTTTACAAAATTAAGGTTTGTACTCTACTTATAGTATTTGCCTTATCAAAAAATTTTAATTTGCCCATTGTTTGTTTAATCTCAACCATTTATCATCCATTTTGTGTATACGGCTGCCCACCTTACTAACTTTAACCTAAAAGTTGAACTAAAGATGTGAGATATATATATATATATATATGTGTGTGTGTGTGTGTGGAGCAAATTCTTTACAATGCAACGATGCATCTAACAGGAATATGATTGGCTCGTTGTAATTTTTTAAAAATAAATTACTAAAGTTTTTCTTTTCCAAATTTATAGCACCAATCAAAGGACCATTTTACATATAACAGTTGTAAACGATTTTAAACCATATTTATTGGGTTCATCTAGTTTAATTGGGAAATCAATATAAATAGGATTTAAATAAGGTGCTCGTCCGTATCTTAGAGGTGCAATAAAAAATTGATTTAAATCAATCAAATCAGTCAAATCAATTGAATATTTGCATGTGATTGTCGACATGATAATCACCTATAAGCTATGGACAAGCACGTTTTATGAACTCATCCATAGAAGATTTAAATCCATCCAAAAACAAATCAAATTAGTACTTGTTATAAATTTCAAAGCCGAAATTAAACTATTATTTTTTAAGACCCAATACAAGGTCAGTTTGGGTTGTCTCAACCAAAAAAGTTGAGAGGACCAGTTTGGCTTAGGGTTAGCTAATTCTCCATTTTAATCGATCCAAGTTATACTCCAATTAACGTTTATACCAACAAAAGGCGTAGGGGTAGTTTGGTCAATGAAAGGCAATCTTAAAGTTAAATAAACCAAAAAGGCAAAAAGGGGTAAGCAAGGGAATTGGAAGGTTTAGAAAGGCTTTGGCTTTGCCAGTGCGGCACCTCGAAAGTTGATTTGACCTTCTTCGTTTCGTTTACGGGCGGGCGCCTCATAGGCTGATATTTTGGAGTCGTGGTCGGCAGCACGATGCCACGTTTATGGTCGTTGTAAGCTTAAGACATGATATTACAACTTTACCCTCCTTCATTTGAGTAACTTGCCATTTTTTTTTTGGTAGTCATTAGTAATTTGCCACTTGTGCTTATATGCAATGTATCCTCAACTTGGACGGCCTTGACGTACACGCATCAGCGTTAATTTAGAAGAAGCGTTTTGCTTGAACTATTAATGTGACAGTAAACGTGTGTAAGAAGGAAAGGAAGGAGGGACAACATGAAAGCGAAATTAGGAAATAGTTACAAAACTGATTGTAATTTTTAAAAAAAATTTGATATAGTTTGACCATTTTACCTTTGTAATAATATATCTTCTCAACAATATGTGAGAAGACGGACTATACAATCCCTATCTACAATTTTATTTACTGCTTTGAAGTAGTGATGTTCAATGTGAGTCCTACACAAAAAAAATAAAACCTAAAAAAAAAAAGGATAAACCCTAGAGGAACAATATCGCAATTAAAATTATAGATAGAAACTGCACAGTCTGCCATTTGTATTTAAGGGTTGATTTGGAAAGCTATCCATTTTGCTTGGCACAAAGGGCCTATTCTCATTAAATATAGTTTAGATATACATTGGTTAAGTTTTTTCTTTAAATAATATTAGCAAGATGCACATACAGAACTGCACGTGTGTAATAAAAAAGGGAGGAAGGGAAAACGTGGGAAAAAATGGTTGAAAAATTAATTGTAAGTTTTGACCATTATATCCTTAAATTAATAAATCTTCTTAATAAATGTATAAGGGTTATTTTGGGAAGCTATATATTTTGTTTGGCATGCGTACTCTCGTTATAGGCGCTATAGATTTTTAAGCAGTGCATCGTTCCGAACGTGGATGATGTAACCTTGCTTCGTCAAGGACATGATATAATTTATTTATTCGTGCCGCTATTAGCGCTGAAAAGGAGCCGTCATAGTGTGGCTGTGGACAAACCGACACAACAGAATCCTAACCGCTCAGAGTTTGACACGTGGAAGCATAAATGGATTTTCCTTTTGTTTGTCAAGTCTTGATATATTTATATTTATATTTAATTTAATTTTTGTCCTCGCATTTATCTATTTGGACCATAGTGGGAATAGACATTGTCTACGGCGTAGGCGGTAGATAACCCCTCACATTCATTGTGTGGGTCCCTCAAGTGAGAATAGACATTATCTACGAGGTACGCTGTAAATAACCCCTCATATTCATTGTGTGGGTCCCTCAAATGAATGGCAGACCCTTCCACTGAATATGAGAAGATGTATACAGCATAATCTGTAAGGGATGTGAATCGCCGCACCAGTTTTTCATTTTTGTTGAAGGACCACTGCGGTTGCAAGAATTGGTTGCCGTTATCAGTTTCTAGAAGTTTCTCTTTTCTTGATTTTTGATAAAATTCTGGAAGTTGCGTCTAGCTCGGCTTTAAAGCCTGGCTTGGTTCTGCACATACGTGTTCAATAAGAACCAAAACTTGAAAGAAACGGACTTTTTTTTCATGAGCTCTAATCAGGTTAGAATGAACGAGTTTGTTAAAAGCTTGAGCCAAGCTTTCAGAGCGAAACCAAAGCAACAAAATGTCTTCTGGGGCGAAGCCGAGCTGGATTGAGCTTCACTTTTGACCTTTAAAATCAAGTTCAGAAATGAGAAATCCCACAAAGCAACATCATGAGGAGGAAAAGGGATATTTTGAGGAGAAAAAGTAAGGCAACGGAGCCTGAAGCTTTTAGCACGAGAGGAAACGCATTCGGTGGGGAATGTCATCCTCAATCAATTAAGTTCACATTTATTTCCGAAAGTAGTGAACGTAGTCAATATTCCTTGCGCGTGAAGGGATGACCAAGCCTCTTAGACGCATCCACTTTTGCAAGTGCGGATACTTGAGAAAAGGATTTAAGAGCATTAGCAGCAAATTCCCCAAATCAAAGCTGAGAAATGAGCTCCACCAAAAAAAAAAAAAAGCTGAAAAATGAGAAATCCCACCGAGCAACATCACGAGGAGGAAAAGGGATACTTTGAGGAGAAAAAGTAAGGAAAAGAAGTTTACAACTTTTTTATTTTAGGGATCCTTAAACTTACATCAAATTCCCTAAAATAAAGAACGAAAATACTAAAATACTACTTGTTTTTTAAACATAATTACTTTTAAACATTATTTATTGTTTTTTATTATAACAATTCGACATAAAGTATAACGATTTGATATAAAATTAAAGTTGTTTAAATTTTTACTATAACAATCTTTTAAATATTTAGAAATTAATATATGGATAGAAAGGCTGTTGTAGGTCACTTTTTGCCTTATTCCCTTTTTTTCTTCATTATTTGAAAGAGAGGGAGTGAGATAAGGAATCTCCTTCTAATGTCCTAAGATGGTACCATTTTATAATCAAGAATGATTTTCAAATCTTGTTATTATAATAATTGATTAAAATAGATTTTTTTTTCAAAACTTAATGAAGTGGGTACCATTTCAAAGATTTCCATGAGAGCATTTTAAGAAATCTATTGTTAATTCAAACCATTTTTTACATTTGGGGAAACTGAGCTTCAGATTTTTTTTCTTCTTTTTAATGTTTATTTAAAGTGAAGAAGATTTCAGATAGGTTATTGTATGTGAAAACCATTTGATAAAAAGAAATTTGAAAACTAAAAAAGATAGTTTGAAAAAAAAAGAAAAAATTTCAAGTCTACGTCAATATAGTTGCCTCTACAAAACAGGGAACTAAAAAGAAAATATAACATGATTGATAATTGGACATACAACTAGATAAAACATCTAAATGAATAGATGGTACGCACCCGATACCCAGTGAGTAAAAGAACAAATAAAATGAGTAGAAGAGTGCTGCTTACCAAAATTTGATGGATTTGAAACTCCATAAGACTGAAGATACATCAAGATTTAAATTCCAAAAGCAAAAAAATATCAGTAGTAGCATAAACAGCGATCTTGATGTCCAAACATATGAATAATTACACAATTAATATCAGAAAGTGAATTACAGATAGGTGAAAACTAAAAGTTTCATATCCAGAAATATGGTTAATCATCTGTATGAAAGTAGCATTGCAAATTTTGCTAGAACATCTCTATGATCTTTCTAAGAAGATATAAAACATGATATGAATGTCTATCCATGATTCACTCGTAGGTTTAACAAATTATACATGACTTCAATGTTTTGTTCTTGTTTTTCCTTAAATGGAAAGATTAAAAAGGGAGAGAGTTTCCACAGTGATCATTTCTGCACTAAACATTACAGTCTACTGCATCCCAGAAGCAAACAAGTTCTAAAAGTTGGGCTGTTCAAATCACCTGACCTTGTCAAATTTTCCAATGGCAGATCTTGTATATGATGCTCAATTTGCAACCTTAGCATGTGAAGCACAAATGCAGAAAGCAGGATGTGTTCAACATTTCAAATAACATGTCTTGGTTGTAGAGCAACATTAACCAACAAATTATTTCGATACGAGATTTAATTTAAAACCACAACTTTTCGGGGTAACAAAGCTTGCCTTTCTTTCTGTACATAAATATGTAATATTTACATTGAAAGGAAGATTATTGTAAAAGGACAACATAGAAATGGAACACTAGATGTGTACATACTAATAATGAATGGGGTCAGCAGGTAGTCATTGTTGCGAAGACAGCAGCTGACGTTTGTTGTGCACCTACACTCATGAAAACATCAAACATCCAGATTAATATAATTTAAACACGTTGAATATGTCCACAAAGACTAAAAATTTTGATTATCAAGAGTTACTAATGTTGATAAACAGAAAAATAAATTGGATATAATTGTCAATCACTCAATGTAAGCAGTCAATAAATTGGATTCTCAGACAGAAAAATAACTTTACTTCTTTTTTTTTCCCAATATTAGTTCTGTGGGACAATACATGCCTCAAACACAAAGCATGGATTCCAAGTAATTGCATTACACTCAATATCTTTTGGCAAAAAGGGAAAGAAAGAAATTTTCCTATGAAAACTTCAGAGAAGTTACTGATCATACTGCACATAGGTTCAAGTGTTGGTGATACCTATTTACATCTCAGATTCACATGTAATCAAACTTCATCTTAAAATGCCTATTTCATCTCAGATGCACTCCCTCTCATCTCATGTTGCACCGAATACCAACAGCCACTTCCAACCTTAACAAAACAACTGACATTTCTATTTTTTACTTCCTGCGATTTTCTTTAGATAAAACTAGACATCTAATAACAACAGATATTGGGAAGTATACTTCCCACAGATTTTAAACTGTATCTAGCAAATACCATTTTATACTTATTTAACCACACAAATCAAAATTAGTACTTATTGTAAGATCTTATTGATGATCAAGATTTTTGAATAAATAAATGGGATGAAAAAATTTTCCAATCCTTAATTCTACAAATTTTTTTTTTTTTGACAAGGTTAATTCTACAATATGCTTCCATTTTTTCAGACTATTCTATGCATTTAACATTTAATTATATTCAAGTTTTAATTGAAGAATCTTCTTCCTTAGTAAACTAGCATGGTGATATTCTGGCACATGCATTCCCATTGAAGCATTCCAAAACAAATGGCAAGTAGTATGTCTACAGAAAATAGAAAAATGTATTAGGCAAGGGACTGCCTACATACTCCAATTTCTGTTACAAAACAGCAAGAAGAACACCTAACCGATGCTGGTCCATATGGGTACATCAGCAAAGTAGAACAGTTCCCACACTTAACAAGTCCAACCTGATGTTCTGCAAGAAGAATATAAGGCAAAAATTATTTATTTATTTGGCACAATATCATGAGCCATAGTCATAATCATAATCTTTCAACACTATCCAAAGAGGTTTAGGTTTACTACATGAATCCTGTTTCTGCATTCGATCACTTGAGCAGAAAATAACTGAAAAGGATTCATGAAAGATTATACAAAGTCTGACAAGAATTTTGAACTTGATGCAATCTACACCTTCATCTGAGCTTGGACCAGTAACCAACAACCAGAAGTTCAGGAGGTGTTCTAGACTGGCTTTTAAAAGAATAGTGTCAAAGAAAAGTGGATGTTAAAATATTGAACATCTACATTGCAAAACTGGCTTTTTTTTCCTCTTTTGTTGTTCGGGGTGGGGTGGGTTTTTGTGTTGTCTGTGTGTGTGTGTGTGTGTGTGGTGGGGGAGGGGGGTGGGTTGAGAGTGCGCGTTGGGTGCAGTCATGGTGTGCAGAGGGCAAGAGAGAGGAGAAGAACCTTCCAGTACAAGATTGACCGTCTGACAGCATGAGCATTGAACATGTTTTGCTCCTTGCGGATAAGAAAGTAAGCGATGACAGCATCCACAGGTCATTTGACCCATTTCTGCAACCACATTATGTAGGTCATAAGGTCAGAAGACTGCTTACAGAAAGATATCACAAAATATGGAGTGATGAGAACAATATTCAAAAAAAGGAAAAAAAAAAGGGCTACCAATCATATCAAATTGACAATGAAATCAGGAACAAGAAAATAATTGAAGATCATAGAAACACCAAATATAAGCAGGGAGGAACATCACAAAAGGTTTCAGGTTCTTCAGACCTGTTTTGTTTTTGCAACTATTTATGAATATGAAATAAAAATAAAATCTAAAGAAACAACTTGCTCAAATTTAAACTAAAGAATATAACATGACTTAATTACCCTATTGGTACTCTCATTTTTTGCACAATTCAGGGTAGTTCTGTATAAAAGATTAACGCATGTTCCATTTTATTTGCTTCTTATTACTAAGCAGGTACTGCCGTCACTTCTAGTTGGATCATAGGATTGGGGATGCTATTTCAATTAATTATATCTCTATGTTTCCTTTTTCTGTTTGACTCATCAATTGATGAAACCGTGTTTGGGAGGAGTGTATTAAAACCATTGCAACCGACACTTAACACAAAAATTTCAAGGTATGCTCTAAACACTAATACTTTACTCTATGGTCTGCAAATGTGGAAAAGAACCCACCCTCTATTGTTGCTTACTGGACTTGTCCAGTACCTTGGCCAACTATTGGAGTATGGCTCATACTTACATCTGGATCCAACAGGGAAAGGGCCTGAGGGCCCAAATGGGCGAAGCTCATTCTTCAAACAACTATGATTTCATGGTTTCAAGAATGAAACAATAATAGAGGTGTCAAGAGACAGAATGGTTTGGGACTAGTGGAGTACAATGTCTTATCCTAAAAGGGAAGACATGCAGCTCATCTTTGGCTGTGTAGGCCAACAAACATAAGGCGGCCAGCTGCAACCCCAAATCAAGACGTGTTGTTGAGCTTTAGCAGCAATCTTAGCAGCGTCAAAGGCCAATGAACAAAACGTTTTGCAAAAAAGTAAAGAGAAGTGCTGCTTAGCTTTAGCCAAAGAACTATTCAATTCTGGTGGTCCACCACATTGGGATGGGTTCTTGTCTACTCAACAGCTACAGACAACGGAGGATAGTAGCACTTGTTAGAACATGTCCTGTTCAGAGCATGCATGCTAGGTGGCAGCTGCTTATTCCATCTATCTCTGAAAGTGTGTATCTTTCCCTTTCCTTCTTTTTCCTGTTTTAAGATTCCGTCACATGATCCAACTAAATCATAGAGTGTCAGTCCAATCATCAAAATACAATTTTATTCATCCTTCACTGATTTTATTTCTTCATAAAGATAACTCACTTAGTAAACTATCTTCTCAAAGTTCTTATTGTAGTGATGTTATTAACAACTTTAGTATCTGTAGGAGGCAGAGGCAACAACTGAATTGGTGAGGCTGTAGCTTAGTCTAAGGCTGCTAGATGTACCCTATAAGAGAGAAAGTATTTCCTGCCTTGACTAGTAGAGGTCACTGAGTAGGTGGTGACAAGTTGCTACTCCAAAAACAAAACTTGTTATCCAAGGTTGGATGCAGCCTTGATCACCTCCAAGGTCGATGAACAGAGATTTAAAGGTAGCAAACTAGGTTATGGGAGATGCTATATCACCTTAACTGAGTCATTAATTAAACAGCTTTAGCAAGCAGCGATAATGGGTGGGTCATTGTTCCTATGTACGAAGTCGGCAAACATTACACATCTAAATTGGAATTTGTGTAACGAAGCTTTCTTATTCCATGTGTGTGAGGTTATATGGAATGAAATAGAAATCTCAGTCCAAGTTCTTGTACTCAAAATCTCGGTCCACCTTTTTTTTTCTCATTATAGTTTCTTTATTCCCTTTTTTCAATGCTGTCTTTGTTAGTCATTAAATAAGGAAAAATAAAACATACCCGTTAGAGAATAATAGATGAATCTAATTAGATTCTTTAAAGTATTTACTAGGATATAGAATTGGGTTTGCTTGTAAACCAAAGGTTTGGGAAGTAGAGAAGAAAACCATGCAAGGCCTGCATGAAAATTATAAGATCTATGAGGAGGTTCTATTCCACCCCCTTGATACGGCTCACTCATGAAGATCAATATCCTCAATGTGGTCTACAAATAGAACTACTTTCTTGTTTTTTGGTTGCCTTACACGTGAAATACTCAGTTAACAGATCCAGGGGTCAAAGGATGTGAGGCAAGCCCACAGAAGATACAAAAGCTATGTTATTCAACCAATAGGGTAACACACCTTGACAAGTTTGGATTGACCTCCCTTATAGGAGGCCTGACCTCCTACAATCAAAACCATCATGGATGATGGTAAACAATTAAACTGTTCTAGGATGTCTGCCTATATTTATTTATAATTTTTCATGTTCTTAACTGTCTCAATGTCGTAATGACCTTAAGAACAACACAAACGAGCCAACTTGGCTTTATATATGTCTTCAATGAAATACATTGGTTCCAGCAATGCGCAATGTCTCATAATTCCATGTTTTCATTCTTTTCCCATGCGATTAAGATGTATACCCTCCACATTCTGTATTTATAAGCAATAGACTCAATAAGACTTGACTATTTAATTCCCCTACAGAATGGGAGAGGAACGAAAACTTGCAGAATCTAATTAAGTTACTCCAACTTCACAATATAGAAATAATCCAATGCCAATGAGACAAATCAATCCCGAATCATACAACTTGAGAGATCGAACTATCAGTATACTTTGGCTACATATAGAAGCGAGAAATCAGGTAAATGTGAGAAACATGCAGAGAGAGAGAGAGAGAGAGCTCACCGGGAGATACAGATGGCTGTGCCGGTGGCGGGTGGGGGACAGACTGCCATCCCGGCGGTGTCCCGTCTTCCACAACGTGCTGGCTTTGGCTTTCCATCTATACCTTTTTCTCTCTCTTTTCTTCTTCCCCGTCCCAAATTGGTGCGACTCTTATAACCTAAGGCTCGACGGCAAATTGGTCCAATTTGGGGAATTATAACTTCTTGACCTGTAAGACAACCCCCCCCCCCCCCCCCCCCCCCCCCCCCCCCCCGGGACTATATACACAAAAAAATAAAAAACTTGTATGGCCACAAGAATAGCATACAAGTTATCAATTATACAATACACTAATAGGAGGTTTGGACATTGGAGACGACAAGCATGAACAATTAATGATCACACTTTCTCTTTGCTTATTTTTTACAATATTCCTTGAGGTTAGGAAAATATATATTTTATTTTAAAAAAACTAAAGTAACTCTATTATAATAAAGATATTACAATCTATTTATCCGAATCTTATTAGAATTAGATACAAGTGCATTCATATTTGTATTTGATCATATATAGTATTTGATTATCCATATCCATATTCGAACCATGATACTCAGCACAGCTATATTATCTTTTTTTTAGATGAACCCCATGTTAATATATTAACACAGCTTGGGCCAAAATACCTCAAATGCCTCTACACACGTCAACAATGACAACTTTGTCACACTTCCTTTTTCGAAATAAAAATATGGGATTAAAAAGTTCTACATGCTGGATAGAAATCCTCGTCCATGGCTGTCGTTGTAAGGAGGCGTTACAACATGTATTGAATGCTAAACAATACCATTATACGGGTTAAGTATAAAAACGAAAGCACAAAATAAATAAAAAGAAACCGCCCCAGTAAAAGATCACCAGCAAGACCAGTCAGAAGAAAAGAACCCAAAAGGTAATTTTATAACCTACTACACAAAGCAGCTGCTAAAACCAGCTTCCATGGAAAAACATACAACTTAAAATGGACAAAACTGTCCTATGACAACGGGGGAAAAATGTCAATGTTCTAATCATACAAAAAGCTGAGAAAAACTTCATTTCCCACTCCACTAGACCACTAGACATGGCCAAAGGGTCTCTCCAAATGGTAAGAATAAGATGCCATTATTTTAAGGTGCAGGAAGTCGTATCCACTCTTATCAAGACTACATGGCAGCATTGTCTTCCCAACTCCATTAGAACCTCGTTTCGTATCTTGCCCGCATCTCCTTCTCAGATCTTCAGCTGGGGTGGCTTCAACCCTTCCTCAAACTCTTCCCCCATCATGCCACCAGATGCTTACGCTACCAACATGACTTTACAAAATATATATCTGCAAGACTTCAGTCGTGTACCTAAACTTGTGCAGAGGAGACTGCAAATTTCCATGATTCTTGCATAATAGAATGACTGCTTCCTCCTCATTTAAAAAATAATAATAATAATCAATACGCTTTTGAAACAAAGAAGATTCGGAGGGTTACATAATAGTCAAGCTCCTTTCTTCTTTTGGTCCTTGGGTGGTTTCACTTCCTTGGTGAGCATCCTTGGAGCTATAGCCATGGCCATTAGCTCTTGGAATAGCAGCTTACATGCATAAGGTATGTGTACCTGCATGTAAATCAGAAATCAAGACAGGAACATGTCGTATCTCTACGTATACAATATATGAAGAGAATCAAGAGATCATAAACAAAATCGGCTTCAGACCCCCTAATAAAGAAAGGAGAAAGTACAAAGATACTCTTTACCTGAACAATGTCAGTCTTATTCTTGCAACCTCTGCACTCAAAGGAATTCTTCTTAAGGTTGGCAATAGCTATCAGCCCACAACGTTCACAGACATGAATCCTATAGGCATCACTTTGGTCAAACAACCTTTCCTTTAGAAAATGTGCAGCCCCATGGGCAATCATGCAATCTCGCTCCATCTCCCCAAATCGAAGACCACCATCACGGGACCGACCTTCAGCAGGCTGCCTAGTGAGGATCTGCACTGGGCCACGCCCACGTGAATGTATCTTATCATCAACCATGTGCTTCAGCCTCTGATAGTAAGTGGGACCTAGGAATATCATAGCAGTGAGCCGGCGACCTGTGTGTCCATTGTACATGGTCTCAAAGCCACGCATTTGATATCCACATTTATGAAGAGCTTTGCTGATATTGTCCACCTGAGAACATTATAACAATCTATCAACAGATTTCATTGCCACGAATTAAAAGATTTGTGGGCTCTATAGAAATTAAGATACATAGACATCAAAGAGAAAACTTTGAAAATGTAGAAGTAAAGAAGAATAATAATAAAAAAAAGGGAACACCAAATTCTTGTAGGAAAAGTTGAACAAAAAAATTAGATCAGATTTGACTTCATCATCATTATATATACCAGGGATCTAGAAGCATTTAAATAGACAACTCAAAAAAGAACTAAAAATTCAAGTTGTAACTTTATCTGCACTTCATGGATTCAGGTACCCATGTCACTAACACGTCAGTAGGTGAGAAAGCTTCCAAAGGCTTCAGGAGTTCAGAACTCTAAAACATCTGGTTCTTATAGGTTTGGATAACCAAAAGCTTTTTCATATTCTCTGCATAAAACTTCAGGCCTTATATTACATGTGGCTGCCGACAAGCAGTCTTAATCTCAGCTGCCAAAACAACCAAATTAAAAACAAAAAATGAAAGAAAAATCTAATCCTTTACAGATGAATGAAAATATATTATAGTGATCTAATCATAAAAGATTCAAGAAAGTGGACATGCACTCGTCCTTCGGTTTTGCTTTGGAATTGGGGGTGCAAGCTTCTCGCATAGAAACACAGTTTACTTCAGTTTCCTAAAATTTATGGATTAAGGTTTGAGAAAGCTACTAAGATGAAAACAGTTTCGCCTATAATATTTATACCGTGAAGGCTTAAAAATCAGAAGACTTTAGGCCTTTTCATGATAAAAAGCTTACCAGTTGAACAAAAGATATCAGCACCCCAAATAAGTTAGGCTCCAACATAGTATCAACCATTTTATTGCTCACAATACTTTCAAGAACTTAAAGCATAAAACTTACTGTGACATCTGTAAAAGGAGTAGCATCTCCCTCCTTTCCCATGTGAGCTGCAACCTTTCCCATAATACACTCAATAAGCTGACCAATTGTCATTCGTGAAGGGATAGCATGTGGGTTCACAATAATATCCGGGGTGATGCCTTCCACCGTCCATGGCATGTCTTCTTGAGTATAAGTCATGCCAACTGTTCCCTTTTGACCATGTCTACTGCTAAATTTGTCCCCAATCTGAGGTATCCGCACAGATCTCATTCTCACTTTCACAAACCTCAACCCATCAGCATTTGTTGTCAACAAAACCTATAATAGCATCCATGCAATTTAGCCAACAACATTACACAAAGCAGCTAATGCAGGTTTGAGCATCACAAAAAGCACAAATTCTAACCGCAAATTGTATAATTGCTCATGGATTCTGAGGTCAATAAACCACCATCAAATTACAAGAATAAATCAACTGAAAACTATAGTGAACTAATATGTGTCTTACCTGATCTACCATTCCACTTTCACTGTGGCGCAAACTAGTGCTATGATCACGCCGTGAATACCGTGAAGCTTGTCCTTGAGACTCATCTTGAGCAATGGGAGATGTCTTCCCAATTATAACATCCTCACCAGAGACCCTCGTACCCTAACACACAAGAACAAATTATAGATGAGATTAGACTGCAAGGCTTGCCAGATGATCATACTAAGTTCTGTTATACTCACTGGAGGTGCAAGACCATCATCATCCAATTTTTCGTAAGAGCCATGCCGCATCCCCTGTACAATGGTGACTGAGTATGAGGTCAATTCTCAAACACAAGAAACAACAAAGGTAGGCATCATGAGACATTTACCATGGTATTTTCCCTATTTGGACGGCCAAAATCCTCCTTAACTAGTGTCCCCATTTTCTTTTCCTCATCTCTGAAGAAGTATTATCAGTACAGCAACACTCCATGGGAAATTTAATAACCACAGGAAACTGAATGGGGATAAAACCTAAAAGTATTCAATTACCTATATGACCGGAAGAACAATGATCGGAAGAATCCACGATCTACTGAAGATTGATTCATGATGACAGAATCTTCTTGGTTATATCCAGAATAGCACGAAATTGCAACAATCGAATTCTTTAAAGTTTGAACAAAATAAAGCTCATCAGAACACTAATCAAGGTGATTGAGGAATAAAGGAAGTAACACAATATCAAGTGCTTACAATGCCAGCTGGAAGCTGCCTAAAGTGCAAGTGCTCCATAGCACGAGTGGTAACAAGAGGTTTCTGAGGATAATAGAGAACATATGCCAATGTATCCTGCATGAGAAACAAAGAATAAATCCTAGCAGTTTTTGACGACATAATGTACAGAATACAAAAATCACATAGATAAAGGAACAGAACCATCTGCATACCATTCGTAATTGGTAGTTGGTGACATAAATTCCCATTGCCTGCTTACCCATGGCCGATTGGTATGTATTACGTGGAGACTGCATTCAATCAACCACCAACACTCAATGAGGCAATACCTTAAGAAAACAAGAGATTTTTTCACAAGAAAATATGTACTCTTAACAGAGCTCTTTAGCACAAAAACCTAACCTGGTTATGGTCAGGAAATGGAATAATAGAAGCACAAACACCCAATATCAATGATGGATGGATTTCACAATGGGTGTAAGTTTCAGAATAAGCCTCTTCTGGATTCAGCCTTGCAGTGACAAGATCCTGCAATAAATATTTAGAAAGTAGACCACTTTAAGCAAATCGATAGTGTCTTCAAGACGGATGGTAAGTCGTAAACTAAACAGCAAAAGCAATTACAGCAGAGAGATGGGCACAACCTTCTAAAAATCAAATCAAAGTATCTAGCATAACCAAAACTGTATCTTAAATTCTCACATTAATTGTCATGGAAATCATTGTAGTCTCCTCTTCTTCTGTATCAATATATTCAATATATCCTTTTGCTACAAGATCATGCCAACCACCATCCTCTGGTGATTCCTGAAATGCGAAGTATAACCTTAGCAAGGACTATGGAGAAAATGCTTAATTGAAATACAAGCTGAGATCCTTGAGTGTACAGACCCTTTGCTGCAAGGCTCGAATATCCTTTTTCTTTATAAGCAACCTTTGTTTCTCCACAATAAACAATGGACGACTGCAGCGACCATAGTCAGTATAAAGACGCAGCTCTTTCAAACGGATATCACGGATAACCCCAACTTCAGTGTTGACATCAACCTGTGAATGGCATATTTCTAATCTTCAACAGGCATAAACAATCAAATTCATATCACGTACGTCTTCCATATAAACAAGAACCCATGTTGAACACAAAGAATTAACCGAGGTGACAGTATATCACATATTTATGTCATTGTACCCACAAGAATAAATGTAAGTATGTCTCTAAACTAATATCACAAAGGGAGAAAATTTAGAAAATAAGGTTAAGAACATTACATGAAGATTGACAAAGAACAAGGTTCATAAGGTTTGGCAGATCCCCTTGACCATACAAGGGAGTTAGCTAGAGAGTTCTTTACATATTATGGTCGTGATGTAAGGACTTTTTAGTGACTAGCCAGCAGTAAATCTGATTTCTTTCTTTTTCATACAATAAAAAAATTACTTTAACATCTGATTTATCTCAGCAAGCAACTACATGTAATATAACACAAAAATTTTCGCAACTCATCACAATTAGAGTTTAGTAAAGTAAAACCCCCTCTACTCTCATCCACATACCACCGTACATCTCCACTCATTTCTCCTTCTCTTATAATCTCTCCTTTAATTCCTACTCTATCTATGGACAGCGTTTCATCAGATGCCACTCAGTGGTACCAGCGTGAAACACACACATGGATGCCAATGTCAGGAGGGGGCCCCACACATCTAAACTCCATCTCACCCAGTGGTTTCACGGAACCACAGGATTCTGGCACACGAGGAAATGCTCACTTGTCTGTGACATCAATGGGGTGGATTTGGGGACTCTGAAGGAGATTTTTTTTTTTTTTAATGGTTTAAAGGAGAATTGGGTGTGTGGAAATAGCAATTGCGAAAGTTGTTGTGGTAATAAGGGCCACAAAAGTGGGGGAGAACAAGAAGGTGTTAGACTTTGGGGGTGGAATTTGTTGTGGGGTTCAAGGGCTGAATTGATTCCAGGTTGGTTAGCTCATTAGCAAGGCAGATTGTGAAAGTGGATAGAGTATTTATTACTACTAATCCTTTAAAGGATCCACTGATTCAATCTTTCTCAAACCTCAAAAATTCTCCATCCAGCTGAGCTATGATAGCAGACTGATCCTTTTGAGGGAATGTTGGAAGGTTCCAGAGGGCAAAGAACAGAGTAACTGACTTGGCTTGAACTAAACACCTAGCATGTTAGTGGTAGTAGGGAGAACAATTTAGGTTATATAAGTGACTGGGTTTTGGATTAACTATGAACATTTTGGGGGCTTGGGAATCACCTGTGTGGGCTTTGGTGTACAATATGCATATATATATATATATTGGAACTTCTTCTAACAACCAATGCATTCTGATATCATTTCCAATTGGACGACCCATTAATTCAACTGAAAGAGGATTACAAACGGGTATTTTTTTTTTCCCACTGGAGATTGGGAATCAACGGATTTTCCATAGGACCCATTTTACTGACAGGATTCATCACTACTTTAGCTATTTTAGTGGCTCAGCCAGTTACTCAAGATTCCTGATTGCTCCACTTCCTAATGCTAGCAATGTACAGCGGTCAAACAGGATCATTTTCTTCCCAAGATCATTTTTTAAACAAAATACTTTTTCTTGGTAGGTGTGATTCGTCAGATAGAGATCCATTTTTCAATTTTTTTAGATTCTTTTCCATTCCTTTAGTCACATATAAAATAGCATACAGAATAAATTTAGTAATGCTTTTCCCACAGAATTTTATTGCAGGAAAGGTGTAATTGATTTTTTTGGCCACGGTTATAGTGTTAGATTTCAAGAAGATATATGATGTGGAGACTTTTCCTTAATCTGACAATTCAATGGTCTTCATTTAGCAGCTCAGTATAAGGAGGCTTAGGTTGCTAACATCTTGTTGGGAAACATAAGTGAGCTGCATCAGAATCTCCAATTCAAAAGAATTCTATTTGATCACAGATTGAATTGGTGATCCAGTTGTAATCATTCTTTCAATGATTGCTGCAAGAGAACAGGTTAATTCTTGTAAGTGAATATGGGACAAAAATGTGGTTCTTTCAGTGCATACCATTTCTCTTTCTCTTATTACAAGGTTAGATAAGTTTTCTTTAGAAGGTCTGATCTATGTGCTCCTTGTCACATTCACGGTAGCATTATTTATGCTACAGGCCTCTTGAATAAAATACTAACTAGTTTCCATTTGTTAGCTAGGAAATGGAATATCATTAATAGACATATCATAAGCTAGGTAGAGTAGAATAATTAAATGATTAGCATTTCACTACAAGGTAACATCAGGGGTATAATTTTTCCTTTTAATATTTTTATCCCTTTTTTTTTCTTTAGTTGGAGGGGTCAGTGGTGGGTATGGGAAATAGGTGGCGAATCTGGTACTTTGTGGGTGATACCTAGGAGTTTTAATGTACCCTTAATTTTATGGGATGGAAGATGGAAGGCCAAGAGGTATATTCATGATGTAAAACCTTTCTACTCTCTGTTAATGAAGCAAGAAATTTTCAAATTTTTGAATGACAAGATCATGGGGAGACAACAATCAAGAATATAACTCCCTTTCTCATATTTCCTTGATAAAAAATTCTCCCAAATATCAAAGGTGTTCACCATATAACTCTGTAAAAGAGTCTAATACCCTAAATTTTTTAGGTAGGATTGCTCAAGTTATTTTTGTCTTTATATTGCTTTGTATTTTATTGCACATAGGGTGCAGCCCACTCTTTCCTATTATTATATACATATTTTAAAGATTAGAAAAAATAGTTATTCACCAGTTGTCACTTCTTCCTTTGAATCCTTTCCATATAATAAAAATACAGAAATGAAATGCACACAAACAAGAACCAGTGCTTTTCCAAATGAATTTAATAAAATTAGGCCATGGCATGAACCGACAAACATAGGGGCAATGATTCTCCAGAAATAATTGAAAGCAAAAACATATGAAGAACACCATAGAGGGAATTCATAATGACAGTAGAATTTAAAAGAACAAATATAGGTCTAGCATTCATAACATTATAATTTCAGTCATCTTTTCAATTTTTTCCATTGATTTTTTGTGAGTGGGATGGAATTTCTGCCCTTCTTGTTGGTATTGATGTATAGCACGTTATTGAGGGGGAAGAAGGGGTACTACTAATCGCCGTGGAGGCCTTATTGTGTGTGTGTGTGTGTGTTGGAAGACCATGACTATGCAACAGAATACCAATAAGCAAGTCCAATTCAAATCTGTAAATTTTATAGTTCTAGAAACTACAGTACTAACCTGCCTCCTCAGTTGTCTCAGGGTTCTAACCAAGAGGTCTGGATTCCGATGAATGCCAACCCAGCAACCATTGACGAAAATTTTTGTAGCTTGAGGAATAACAGCAGGAGATATTTCCTACAATTAAGAACCAATTTATTAAGGACAAATTGGATAGATGAAAAACTTAGCATCCCTCACAAACCACGTTCAAAAGGACATACTTCAAAATTTTCAGTACTCCACTCTTCCAAAAATTCCAGAATAGGATTAGCTGCTGATCCCACTGTTATGTACACCATTAACGCAAGATTCTTCACCAATCCACAAGCCTAATATCACAACCGGAAAGAGTTAATAAAGCTAAGCCTATAAATAAAATACATGATAAAAAGTACCAGTCAAGAGACAAAAGTGTTTATTTTGCAATATTCCTACTTGTCCTTCTGGCGTTTCTGCAGGACACATCATGCCCCAGTGAGAATTGTGCAACTGTCTGGGTTTTGCCAATTTCCCTGTTAAATAAAAAAAATCATAATTGAAACCCAAAAAAAATTTAAAATTAAAAAAACAATACTAAATGTTAAGAAAATGATAGTACCTTCACGGCCAATCGGAGAGTTCAATCTTCGCAAGTGAGATAGAGTGGATGCATAGGTTAAGCGATTCAACACCTAAAAGTTTAATGGACATGAGATCACATTTTAACCAAAACAGAACCGTGCATGCTTTAACTAATTATATTTAAGAACTCAAAATGGAGATGAAGAAAACAAAAGATCTTCAACCAAATTCAGAAATGTAAACACACACTTCAGGTATGTTAAACATACATGCACAAACACATATTATAAGCACACATGCACATGCACATAAAGACACAAGCACACGTGCGCACGCAAACACACGCACAGGCATACACATACAATGAGGTAATGAAAGAACCTGAGACACTCCAGCTCTGGTACCAGCTGCATTTGCTTGCCCCCAGTTCCCGGTTGCAAGAGAGTATTTGAGGCCACTGGTAATTGTTTTAGCTTTAATTGCAAATTGCAAGTTAACATCTTTTCCATTATCAACACACTGTTCTAATCATGACATGTATCAGTACAAAAAGCCCCATTAAACAAGATGTAACTGCATAAACCAAGTCAAAAGCTTGACAAGGGATGAACCTTCTGAACATATGATCTCACGTCCCTGGTCAATTTTCTGAATAGCTGCAGCCACACAAACAAATATCAGACACCGAAATTAAAATCAATTGAAGTTGAGAAAAACGTAAAGTATTCCACAGACAACAGACCATTCGAAACAGGCCTCCAAGTAAGGGACCAGCAAGGTCCAGCCTTTTATTGCCATAATGATCCCTATCATCTTCTGGTCTTCGTCCGAGAGCACAGAGTAAAAGCCGATGGACAATATATCTGAAAGAAGAAGCAGACATATAAACACTTTAATGTATCCAACAAATGATGTAATGCAAACCATTGATGAAGGATAACAACCTACCCAAAATAGTAAGCTTTCTTTGTTTCACAATATTCCCCAACTCCAACATGAGGAAGCATTTCTTTTTGTAGGATTTCTTTTGCATACCTGTAAAATGAATCAAACAAATGGCACATCAAGAGGAATATAGAAATCCAAAATATGATGATGAATGGCAAAAGCATGATATTTACTTAATCCTCTTTTCTTTTGTCACACCTACGGTTGATCCTCGTTTTCCAATGTAATCTAATGCAACCTATGGCAAAAGTGGAGACAGCATAACCAAGTGAGTAACATCCTTGAATCACTATCAGATCATGAATATAGACAACCAAGCAGCCCTAGGAAGGAGGAAGCACTGTGTGTGATTGAAAGCAATCAGAAGAAAATGAAGAGCAATAAGGTCAAAACAATGATTTTATTCCGAAGATTAAAAAAAAATTAAATACATAAAAATAAAAATAAAAAGAAATAAAGGAAGTATGTTTATGGTACTTACAAGAAAGGAAAAAGGCATAAATATTAGCAAGTTCAGGGAAAAGAACACTTTAAAGTTTAAACACTGAAATCTTGTATTAGATGAATTTTACTTGAGACGGAAAGAAAAGTAACCATATTTGCTTGAGTAGCACTAAATCCATGATAATAAGGCAGATGACCTCAAAAAACAACTTGGTTGGTGAAGTCTTCAGACTACGGTTTTCAAATCATGTTTGCTATAGCATATGTCATGCAGTGTCAGATCAGAGGTGTGCAACCAATGCATTTGCATGGAATCAAAAGATTAATAAAATCAGAAAATAATCACACAAATTTTTTTTAATAAAAGGAAAAAATAATTGGATTGCATCAAACAATTTCAAAGTAATTTTCATTCATATTTTGACTATTTCTATTATCAAGTGCTCTTTCAGTAAAATAGAAAAGCAAACCAGAAAAATAAACAAGTTACAACCAAACTCAAAAATTGTGCCACAGGATAGACATTATAAGGCATTTTGATTACAAATGAGTCACATATTTCCATGTGTGGCTGAAAATGTTGGCATGGTAAGAAATACCATAAAACAACCGCATGTAGCCACATTTGACAACAGTGATTGAAACCTGAGCTTGAATACCAACTGGCATTGAAACCCATCCTTGCACTTGCCTACCCGCCCTCCAAAAAATGGAGATCAAATCCACAACCATGCTTCCTTGATATTTTACAATGGCAAGACCATTCACTGGAAAAAATGGGTGAAATTTTGGACTTCCAGTTTATCAAGTCAGAAGAGATAAATGGCTACATAGCTTCACCAGAACGTGTCTTGTCATGCATATAATAACACCTTAGATCATAAACTCTTAACCACAAAATTGAAGAACAAGCAACAAAGATACCTGCTGATTTTGAATCACAAATGCTTCTTCTAGAGATGGCCTAAGTAACTCCATCATCTGAGTATCAGAAAAATCATAACAGATGTGTTCCAATATATCCTTGTCGGCAACAAATCCCAATGCCCGAAACACGATAATTATTGGGATTTCTGTCCGAATATATGGAAGGGTAGCTCGAATATACTGTCCTGATGAACCCTGAAAAGAGAGATGACAACAGCCGGATTAATATCATAAACAACATGAAGGTAGCCAATATTAAACAATTATACAAACACAAAACAACTCCAAACACAAGTCAAAATTCCCAATACCCCTTTAGCACTAGTCCGAGAAAGCATCCGCACAAACATGCTGCTTGGTGGCCTGTTTTGGGACTCTGCCATGGACCGAACCTCAGCCACATACGCATACTTGTTTGGCTGCCTCTTCTTAAACACATAAACATGGTTGGTGCTCATCTTCTCCTGAGCAATCAGAACCTTTTCACTTCCATTTATAATGAAGTACCCCCCTTGGTCATATGGACACTCTCCAAGTTCAGTTAAATCCTTCTCCGAGTTCTGATACAATGTGCAATAACTTGACCGAAGCATTATAGGAACCTGAGCATCATACAAAGTAAACCAAAGATCAATTCAACATGACATCACTATCAACTGAAAAGTCGAATTCAAATACCTTTCCAATAAAAACTTTGGTTAGTTCCTGAGTCTCGGTGACTTCCTCCAAGTCATGTCCTTTCTTTATAGTTCTCTTGGTGACATCCACATACAACGGGGCCGAGTATGTCAGGTTCCTCAACCTCGCCGCCTTCGGAAACAATGTAGATGTCTCTCCGTCAGATTCTGTCATCATGGGCTTGCTCAGATATATCTGACCAAAGCTTATCTTGTATATTGTCTGCATCAAAACGAGCAGAAAGAAATCTTTAGCAACGAGAAAGCAATAAAAGTTTCCTCCGCTACCAAATCACGAGCGAACATTTCCTTTTCTCACAAAACCTCAGTGTTTCTACCACTAATCCTGTATTTCACTCGTAAGGTAGCAAAATTTAGAGTTTCTAACTCAACAGAAAAAAATTTAGAGGTTGCAACAAGAAAATCGAACATCAAACCCAGAGAAAACAAACCTCGAGGAAATCTAACTGACGACCGGGATTGTGTTGAGACTCCGGTCGGATCTCGATGTCGGCGGATTCGTCTACAATTTCCTGCATGGTGTTTTGAATGAATTCGTCAAATGAATCGAGCTGTTGCCTAACAAGCCCCTTCTCTTCGAAATAAGCACTGATCACCGCCCACGCATCTTCTTGAGTGATCTCTTCGTCGTCCTCGTTTAAAGGGGGATCGTACTCGTCTCCCTCCTCTCCGGCATACATTTTCAAGGAACTATTCTACTATATCAGCAACAAAAACAGAATTCTGAAAATCCCTAACTATTTGATCGTCTGAAATTCTTTCAATTTACAGTTCGCAAGTTTAATTCATACTATAAAGAATTAGGGAATGGAATAAAAGAAAACCTAACCAATATTGGGGAAGCGATTCAGAGAGAATTTAGAGTTCGAATGGATCGTCCCAAGAGGTGGAAAACTGATTTAAGAGCGCGACCACATGCCCTTTAGAGCCATGTCGTAAAACCTAGCCCGGGCGTTAATATGATAAGAAGCAACTTTAGTCAAACTCAAATAAACAAATTGCATTGTTCCTACATTTTTCTTTCTTTTGGTAAAGGGTCTTAACGAGTCCATATCCGCTTGTTCCTCACGTGGAGCATCTGATGGTCCAACGGTGAAAGGTGTATATACATAGGCTTCATGCACCTATGTAGACACACCTTTCGCCGTTGGACCAGCAGATCTTCCAGTCAAGGGCTCTAGCAGATTTCAAGTCAACCTTAACAAGTCTTACATGAGTACATCCAATGTAGTGCTCTTTGAGGATATATTGATATAATTCCAAATTGGCTAGTATATCTGCTATATACCAGTAGGGGCGAAGCCAGAAAATTAGTTAGAAGGGGCAGAATAAATTCAACTATATTAACATTAAAATGTTTTAGAAACATTACTTTTAAAAAAAAAAGAAAAATTTATGAAAACGGGTCACTTTTGGCCGGGATATATATAAAAATAGTCCATCAAGAAACTTCTTTCCATTAAAAGGTTACTTTAAAAAAAATTTGAACTATAGGATAACTTTTTTTTGGGAAACTTGGGGTATCCGGGCCAGCTTGTGCGCACCACGACTAATCTCCAAGGGCTTGTACATTCCCCCGTCCCACACAAACAAGTTAATTACCAGGCCAAATGTCCTAGGGGTAGCCCTAAAGAATTAAATACACTTGAGAGGTAATTGAACCTGAGACCTTGGAGGGAGCACACCCCCAGGCCAAAGCCTTGACTACAGGATAACTGTATTATAGCTATATGGGATACCAGCACAACCTACTTGGGACATGAGTGTATTATGCATGGGATACGAACTTATTATGTGCTCGCGTCCCATGTAGGAGGAGCTCGTCCCCCATGTCGGATGCACTTGTATCTCACGTACAATGCACTTGTATCCTAAGTAAGTAGTGCTCATGCCTTATGTAGCTATAATAAAGTAATACTACTTTTTAATTTTTTACAATAAAGTGATACTACTTTTTATTTTTATTTTTTTCAAAAGTGACCTTACAAATCAATTATTTTGGAAAATTAATTTTTTTGTAAAGGATATTTGGTTTCAGTCACTATAGCGTTTGGGATACCTAAAAAAGTGTGTTATTGCTGCCTTGAATGATCCGCTATTATCCCTGCATATAGCTCCACAAGCTACCAAACCAAATCCTCATCTCGCTGTTCCGTCTTGATTAACTTTTAGATTAGTGTCCCCTGGTCTTGTCCAGTTGATGTAGATTATATTGTTCTGCTCCTTGGGTGTGTTTACCTTCCATGTACTTACCTTCTTTCAGTCCTATTGGAGAGAGTTGAAAGAAGAAAGAACTAGATTAATTGAAGATACTCTCTTTTCAAAGATTACTTAATTGTAGTTCTTCCACGCCACCGAAAAGAGATTAGCCCATGTTTTCTTCCATTGTTTGTAGTATCTACTCCTTTAAACTGGTATTCGGATGAATCAGATTGAGTCATCCTCCAATACCGACAAACCAAATAGTTCTAGTAAACTGACATCCCGCAAACACATACTTGTCTCATCTTTTTTCTTTTTCTTTTTTTGAACTCAGGTATCCGAGCCCACTTACGTTCAACTAACTAATCCCTGAGGGCCCATGCAATACCCTGCAACCCACATGGCCAGATTAAGTCTAAGGCCCATAGACCTTATGCAGGTAGCCCCAAAGAATTGATAACACCTAAGAGGTTTTGAACTTAAGACCTTGGAGGGAGCACACCCCTAGGGCTCATCTTTTTCCTTAATTACTTAATTAAGATACATAATTGTTTTTCCAACTTTAGTCTTTAATGGAGTATACCATTAGTAGCAAGACCATTGTGAGTGCTCTTCCACATGTAGAAATGAATCTTATGCGGGCATGGAATTCTCCACAGTTTATACCATCTATAATTCATTTCCTGTTTAGTATTTGTTGCCAAGAGCAACTTGTAAGATGAGGCCATTGTATAGTCGTCCTTCTTGGTGCCTCTCCGTATAATTTTTTTTTTTTTTTGGTAGAAAGAGTAAACCTTTTATTAATTCCGTAGGAAATATACATGACGAGCATCATCAACAATACAAGTGCGCAAGAAATGAGGAGGCTCCATAAGCCACATAAAAGGATAATTGTCAATTGCGAAGTTGGCCAATAGGTCTGCCCCACGATTGCCCTCACGAAGCGTGTGAATCACTTGTAGTCGATTGAAATCAGCTCTCAGCGAATTGAATTGGTCTATTATAGCTTGTAACCTCCAAGGATAGGATGAAGATGGATGGTTTAGAAAGTTAACCAGTACTTGAGAGTCTCCTAAAATCACTTGAGAAAACCCACATGAATGTGCTAGCTTTAAAGCTTCCAAAGCTGCTTCTGCCTCTGCCTATAATGCTATCTGGGCTTCACTTGTTGCTGCAATGGCTGCCAAGAATTGGCCATTGTGGTCTCTTGCTAATATTCCAATTCCAGCTTGACCTGTAGAGCGACGAAGAGGTGAATTCCATGCAACACTTATCATCTCAGATTCTTTTGGACAATTCGAAAAACTTATGCCCTTGAATTTTGACTGCAGATTTTTGAAAGATTTGATAACCTGTAAAACATTTGGAGAAATTTTGTCAAAAAGCACCCGGTTACGATTGTTCCATAATACCCACCCGAAAACTGACACAGCAACTAAAATATCATTAATATTATCAGAGGGAAGAGGTAATCTGCACCTGAGAAGCAACTGTAGCCATTGCTGGAAAGTGTTGGGAAAACCAATCATCTGAGATGAACCTCCCAAACAGTGGAGCCATGCTGCACGTGAGAAAGGGTAGAAACGCCATATATGGTCCACTGTCTCTCTTTGGTCTTTGCAAAGTATGCATTCAGGTTCTATTCTTGGAAGACGTCGGTTGAGTAAATCTGCAACTGGAATGGCATTATTCATTGACTTCCATAAGAATAAGCAACATCTTGCCGGTATTGGAAGGTGCCAGATTTTCAGCCATATCTTGTCCGAGTTATTCAACAAGTTTCCCATCAACATTCTATATGCGGAAGCCACAGTGAAGTTACCATGCGATGAATATCTCCACACCTGCTTAACTTTATGAAGTAAAGGAGACAAAGGGGTGGCCAATATGGTAGAGACGACTGTGATGGGCCATAACTAAGATATTAGGGATAAATTCCACGCTCGGTTTTGAGATTGTATTAATTGACTCACCTGATTAAAATGAAACCCTTGCGAAGTGGGTGATGGAGGAGGAAGCAGCTCCTAGTTTTGCATCCATCGATCTTTATAAGGGTGTATTTTTTAACCGTCGGCAATAATCCAAGCTAATCCTTGCCGCAAGTGGTTTTTGATGGCTTGAAGTTGACGCCATATACAAGAGTGGACCGGCTTAGTGGAAGCATCAAGAAATGTTGAATTAGGAAAATATCGATGCTTCATGATTTGCAACCATAGATTGGAATTTTCAGTTTGGAGATGCCAAGCCACTTTCAGGAGCAACGCCTTATTCATTAATTCAGGAACTTTAATGTTCAAACCTCCATTTCGCCAGGGAAGAGTGATTCGGCTCCAGCAAAGCAGAGATAAGCCTTGAGTGTCATCGCCTTTCTTCCAAAAAAATTGTCTTGCAACCTGATCCAACCTATTTAAGATAGTTTTGGCAGTAAAAAACATGACATAAAATAAGATGGCAAAGCATTAAGAACCGACTAGATTAATGTTGTACTCCCCATTTAGGAGAGAAGGAGGGATTTCCAGCCTGCAAGTCTCTGTGTCACCTTTTCCAGTAAAACTTGACAATCTTTAGGTGAGGGCTTCTTGTTAAGAATTGGAATGCCCAATTACTTATCACATCTAGAACTGAAATCAACATTAAATAATTGCCTGATTTTTTATCTCTGGTGACTTGAGGTGGAAGCGCTAAAGCTTATTGAACACTTCTGAAAGTTTAGTTCCTGGCCTGACTCAGCACATTATTTGTGCAACAGGCATAAGAGACAGTGGGCTTCTCTTTCAATAGTTTGTCCATAGATGATTAAATCATCTGCAAACATCAAGTGAGATAATGAGGGACCCATTTGCGACAATTTGACCCCATGGAATCTACCATCAGCTTCAAGCCTATTAATTGCAAGGCTAAGGACTTGCTGGCATAAATTGAAGAGGTAGGGTGATAATGGATCACCTTGCCTCAAGCCTCTCTGAGCCTGAAAGTGCCCCACAGGTTTACCATTTAAAAGGACACTAAAGGTCACTGTTTTAACACAATTCATTATGAGATGAATTACTTGGGCACTGAATCCATAAGCTTGAAGAACTGAATGTAGAAAATCCCAATCAACCTTGTCATAAGCCTTAGAGAAGTCCAATTTCAAGGCAAAATAATCTCTTTGGCTTCGACTGTGTTTAATGTGAGGAGTATTGTGGGACTTCTTCCTCTTTTTCTGGTTTTTTTTCTTACAAGTCCTCTGGAACACATGAGAAACCTCATGATGTAGTAGAATGTTGTCCCTTATTTGTCTACCAGGGACAAAGGCGGCTTCATTCGGAGACACCATATGATCCAAAAGTGGCCTAATACGATGATACGAATGGATTTGGGTAGAGAAGAAGGGGAACAGAATAGTGAGAGAAAGAATAAGGATTCTGGAAATTTTCTATCCCTTTACTCAATACTTTTGACTACTTAAATAGCCTTATCTCCTAAACAAACTTCAACTACTAAACTGGAAAAATAGGATAACTATCACTCAGGTTGAAGATCAGCACAACCTGAGCTTAACAAACTTGAACAAATCCTAACAACTTAACAATCTTAACCAAAGATTAAAATAACTTAACAAACTTGAACAAATCCTTCTTGACCAGATCTTCTCCACGTCTGCCCTTCCAGTTGGCATGTATTCATTGTCGCACATATCATTCCCCCCCCCACTTAAGAATCCTTGTCCGCAAGGATGAAATCAGGGTACGTTCTGGTAAAGCGCCATTCATTTTCCCACGTTACATCTTCCACTGGTGCACCCGCCCATTTGACTAAGATTTCTGATTTGGGACGGTATTTTCTCTTTTGGATCACACGTCGATTGAGGATAGCTTCTGGCTGTGGAAGGATGGTTGAAGATTCTGTGACTGGTGGCAGTTGAGGAAGAGGGGAAGACTCAGGTGTGAGTAGTCCCAAATGCTTTCGTAACTGACTCACATGAAAAACATTATGAATTTGGGAGCCAGGAGGCAAAGCCAATTTATAAGCCACCGAACCTCATGGAACCCCGAGAAGACACAGAAGTCTGTCGATATGGCTGTAGTTTTAAATACACATAATCGCCAACATCAAAGGAGACCTCACGCCGATGTTGATCTGCCTGGCATTTCATTCGTTCTCGAGCTAACATAAGGTTGCGACGCAGCTCACGTAAAATGGTATCGCGGTCACGCAGGTATTCATCTACTGCTTGGACGCAAGAAGTGCCTGGTATATAAGCGAGTAGACTTGGGGGTGGGATGCCATAGACAGCCTCGAAGGGTGTCATCTTGGTGGAGGAGTGAAGGGATGTGTTGTAGCTATACTCAGCCCATGGAATCCACTCTAACCATTTCCGGGGCTGGTCCCCTGCAAAACATCGCAGATATTGCTCCAAGGTGCGATTGACAACTTCAGTTTGTCCGTCGGTTTGGGGGTGATAACTCGAACTCATGCACAACTTGGTCCCTTGCAGCTGGAACAATGTTCGCCAAAATGAGCTTATGAACACTTTGTCTCGATCACTAACAATTGATGTCGGAATGCCGTGGAGGCGAACCACATTGACAACAAATGCTTTTGCTACCGTCACAGCGGTAAATGGGTGTTTCAAGGGCACGAAGTGAGCATATTTCGTCAAGCGATCCACGATGACCATGAGGACAGTATACCCATTTGAAGATGGTAACCCCTCAATAAAGTCCATCGAAACATCTGTCCACATGCGAGTAGGAATTGCAAGTGGCTGAAGTAACCCCGCTGGCCTCATACAATCGGTTTTGTACCTCTGACAGGTATCACATTGACTCAAGAAAGCCTTCACTGTCTGGCGCATATGAGGCCAAAAGAAACTTTGTTTGATGCGAGAGAAGGTTTTATGAAACCCAAAATGCCCACCGATTGGTGAAGAATGGCAGTCCTCAATTATCTTTGAAATCAGTGTGGAGGTGGGGCTCAAATAAACTTTGTCTCTTTTGAACCATACCCCATCTCTCTGTAGCAGATGGTGATGTAAGCGTGAGGGACTATTTGTGATCAAGTCCTTATAAAATGAGTCCTGTTGGACTTCTTGTTGAAGAATTGGCCACCAATCTGCATGTGGTACAGAAATGGATAAAAATTGAAACTCAACTACACGTGACAAGGAATCCGCACCTTGGTTTTCAGGCCCTTTTTTGTACTCAATTTCATAATCGTATCCAAGGATCTTTGGCAGCCATCGAGTTTGTGCCGGTGTAGTAATCCGTTGCTCCAACAGATACTTGAGACTTTTATGGTCGGTGCGGACTGTAAAGGGTTTGCCAAGCAAATAAGGACGCCATTTTTTGATGGATTTAACAATAGCTAACATTTCCTTCTCGTAAGTGGATAAAGCCAAGGCTGAACCCTTCAATGCTTCGCTAAAATAAGCCACCGCTCGGTTCTGTTGGGAAAGGATTGCCCCGATGCCGATGCCGCTCGCATCACATTCGATCACGAAGCGTTGAGAAAAATCTGGTAGCCGCAAAATAGGTGGAGAAGTTAGCGCCTCTTTCAATTGTTGGAAGGCCATCGCTGCAGTCTTATTCCAATTAAACCCATCCTTGGACAAGAGTTGGTGCAAAGGAGCTGCTATGCATCCAAAATGGCGGATAAACTTCCGATAGTAGCCGGCTAGGCCGAGGAATCCACGAACCCCTTTTGCTGTTTTTGGTGTTGGCCAGTCAATAACAGCTTGTATTTTGGTTGGGTCAACTGCTACTCCTTGCTCCGAAATTACGTGACCCAAATAGTCAACCTGTAAAACACCGAAGCGGCACTTCGATTCCTTTGCAAACAAATGATTAGTTGATAGAATCTGTAAAACAATTTGCAAATGGGATAGATGGTCTTCCCATGATTTTGAATACACAAGAATGTCGTCAAAGAAAACCAAAATAAATTTTCGGAGATAGGGACGGAAGAGATCATTCATCAAACTCTGGAAGGTGGCAGGGGCATTTGTGAGGCCAAATGGCATTACTAGAAATTTGTAATGCCCTTCATGTGTCCGAAAAGCTGTTTTCGGAATATCGTCCTCTTTTACTCGAATTTGTGATAGCCAGCCCTTAAATCCAATTTAGAGTAGAATTTAGCTCCGTGAAGTTCATCTAATAGTTCATCGATCACCTGAATTGGATACTTATCTTTGACTGTAATGTTGTTCAAGGCTCGGTAATCCACACAAAACCGCCAAGATCCATCTACTTTCTTCACTAACAGGACCAGTGAAGAGAATGGGCTGTTACTTGGCCTGATCAACCCAGATTGCATAAGCTCGTTCACCAACTTCTCTATCTCAGTTTTCTGGTAATAAGGGTACCGATATGGCCTTACACTCACCGGTTGCATGTTCGGTTGCAACGGAATTTGATGGTCATGCGACCGTGGTGGAGGCAAGCCGGTAGGTTGTTCAAAGACACGAGAAAATTTGGCGAGGAGGTGGCTCATATCAGGTGGATATTTGTGTGGTTGAGTGCTGCTAATAGAAGGAACAATTTGAAAAAAAAATCCGGTACCTTTTAAGGCATTGAATTCCTTGTCAGATAATGCTTCCATGCTAGCACGTCTTAAACCCTTGAAGCTGTGAGAAACTCCTGCAACGTTGAACGTCATGCTTAACTGTTTGTAATCTGTCTCGATGGGTCCTAGAGTTTCAAGCCATTGCACACCCAACACCAACTGGCATGCTGCAACAGGAAGAATGTAGAAGTCCGCTGTAATGTGATGGCCTTGAATGGTGAGGTTGAGTGCCTGACATTGCCCAACACAATCTATTTTTTCTCGGTTTGCGACCATAACTTGAAATTTCTTGTCCTGATTCACTGGCAATCCAAACTGAGAAACTATGGACTGATCGATGAAGTTGTGAGTGCTGCTGCCATCTATTAACACTACGACATTATTATTTTTCAACTTGCCCAAAATGCATATGGTTTGTGGATGGTCGGCTCCTGCAATTGCATGAAAAGAAATTTCAGGTATACCTTCATGATTTTCTAGTTCTGGGGAGATGTCATCGGCATCATCGATGGTGGAATGAGGTAAATCCTCTATCATGAACAGCTGTGGTCGTTCACAACAATGGCCAGGAATGAATTTCTCATCACAATAGTAGCATAACCCCTTTTCTCGACGTTCCCGTGCCTCTTGAGTGGTAAGTCGACGGGCTGTTGTTGGTAGAGGAGTGAAGCTTTTGTTCATGTGCTGAGTTGGGGAGGGTCCGAGCACTCCAGCTGTTGGGTTGGTTGGCGCCTTCGGTATTGCTAAAGCAGATGGAAAACGAAATTGCTGGTTGGGTTTTCTTTGTAATAGGTTCCGTTCCTCGATCAGCCGAGCCACACCTATGGTATCTGCCAAGGTTCGAGGTTGCTTAATTTTGACATCGAGGCGAATGTCATCTCTAAGTCCTGCAATAAAACAACCAATTAGAAAACTCTCGGGCAGGTCATCAACTTGATGGGAGAGTTTTTCAAAGGCTTCTTGATAAGCTGCCACAGTGGAGGTGTGTTTAAGGCGAGTCAAAGCTTCTGACGGGTCCTCGTAATCTGTTGGGCCAAAACGGAGCAGTATAGCTTTGGTGAATTCATTCCATGTGAGTGGGCCATGAAATTTCGTCAACCACCGGTGCCACTGTAAGGCAATGCCCTCTAGATGGAAGGAGGCCAGCTGAACTTGTTGAGGAGGCACAATATTTTGGAAATCAAAATATTGTTCGGCTTTGTAGATCCAGCCATTTGGGTCTTCGCCATTGAACTTTGGAAAAGACAACTTGAGTCCATGATGAAGATGACCATTGCTGGTGCTGGAACGACCAACAGTTGGTGAGTGTGAGGTCTCGCCCGAAGCGAACGGGTTAACGTCAGTTTGAGAGCCTCGGGTGGCTCGCAGAGCTTGTAGTTCCGTCAACACTGTTTGTAAGGCAACATGAACCTGATCAAAGCTGGATTCATGTCGTGCCAAAATTTCATTGACATCATTGCGGAATTCTGCATTGGATTTACCACGGGTGTCCATGATCGTAGTGTCTCTGATACCACTGATACGAATGGATTTGGGTAGAGAAGAAGGGGAACAGAATAGTGAGAGAAAGAATAAGGATTCTGGAAATTTTCTATCCCTTTACTCAATACTTTTGACTACTTAAATAGCCTTATCTCCTAAACAAACTTCAACTACTAAACTGGAAAAATAGGATAACTATCACTCAGGTTGAAGATCAGCACAACCTGAGCTTAACAAACTTGAACAAATCCTAACAACTTAACAATCTTAACCAAAGATTAAAATAACTTAACAAACTTGAACAAATCCTTCTTGACCAGATCTTCTCCACGTCTGCCCTTCCAGTTGGCATGTATTCATTGTCGCACATATCATACGATTAGCCAAAAGTTTGGCAATAACTTTATAAGCCACATTGCATAAGCTAATGGGTCGATAGTGAGATATATCTCTTGGGTAGGATAATTTAGGAATCAGTGTAATGTGAGTTTGATTCAAATTTGCAGGCATAGATCCAGAGACAACGAAATTCTGGACAGTAGAGATCACATCCTTACCCACAATGTCCCAGAAGTGCTGATAAAAAACTGCAGGAAAACCATCAGGCCCCGGAGCTCTGAGAGGATCCATTGCATTGATGACATTCCAAATCTCCTCTTGTGAAGGAACCCTGCAGATAATTGAATTCTACTCTTCTGTTATCTCTCGGGGTATTAGGTTAGGTAACTCAAAACTTGTCCAACAAGGATGGGCCCTGAAAAGAGTTTGAAAATGAGTTATCACATATTTCTCCATTTCCTTGGGGTTAGTAATTTCAACAGTAGGCGAGACATGAAAAGAATAAATGAAATTCTTTTGTCTACGCATTAAAGTGGATTTATGAAAAAAAACTAGTATTCATGTCGCCCCATTTCAACCACTTGATTCGAGATTTTTGAAACCATATCATTTCTTGCTGCTTCAGAAGTTTCTGATACTCATATTGTAAGCTTTTTTCCTCTTGTATCAGTTGGTCAGTAGGGTGTAAAGATGCAGCTTCTTGTACATCTTGAAGTTGAGCCTGCACTTTTGAGAAGTTTATGATGAATATTACCAACCGTCTGCTTGTTCCAAACCCTGAGATCAAAAGACAAACATTTTAGTTTTTGAATTAACTATAAAGAAGAAGGTTGTTTCTACCATGAAGTGGCAATAATAGAATTGCAAGATTCTTCGTGGAGCCAAAGTGCCTCAAATCTGAAGGGTCGATTTCGATGACTGTTATTCGGCAGAAGTTCCAAGACCATTGGACAGTGATCAGATCCCTGTATAGCCTAGGAATAGAGAGTTGGTGAGGCGAACAAATCAAAACAATTTGGAGAAACAAACCCCCTATCAATTTTTTCCGAAATGCGTCGGAAACCAGATTGACCATTTGTCCACGTGAATTGTGGACCTTTAATAGGTAGCTCACACAAACTGCATTTGTCGACAAAAGCAAAAAAATATGAGCTTGTCGAAAATTAAGGGGATTACCACCTCTCTTTTCCTCAGTTCGTAGCATGGCGTTGAAATCGCCGATGAGCATCCAGGGAATCGTATAATGATTCTGCATTGATTCAATTAGACTCCACTGCTTCTTCTGCACTTCAAGCTTAGAATCTGCATGTATGAATAAGATATAGCATGATTTATCTTTAAAGCTGAATTGCATTTCAATCAACCATGGTGTAGACCACAAAATGGTAATGGATACATCATTACTCCATAACAACAAAAAGCCATTTTTTCGACCCTCAGGAGGATGATAATAGTGGTTAGGATATATATTTAGAGCGACGGACAATTCTGAGTGCTGCCCGTTCAGTAGCAAAAGTTTCCGAGATCATTACAACCTCTGGATTGTGTGAACAAATTTGGTCTCGGAGGTGTTCCTGTGTCGTGGGACAACCCAACCCACGACAGTTCCAGAATAGCACCTTCATGTGGAGTATGACTCCTAGGGGAGTCAAGAGGCAGATCAGCCTCAGAAACAAAAGACGAGGGAAGTTTCCTTTTTTTGTTTGGAGAATTCTGTGGGTGAATGTGACTGATATCACGATGATGATCTTGAGAAGCCAACCGTATATTCTTCCATGGTTCCTCTTGGATGGCGAGGTTCGATGAAACCGATGATACCTTCATCCTCTCAATTGTTTGCTGTTTATGAAATGTTGATAAGTTCCTGTGTAACACTGAGAAGCTTAGGTGTGGTGAAGATGAATGCTCAGCTGATGTAGGTGGACCAGAAACAGAATTAGTTGCGGATGACGGACCAGCAAAAGACTTCAAAGGTGGTGCCTCTCCGTATAATTTATCTTCACTTCTAGAATTCGATACATTGATTGCAAGAATCTTATTGACTGCCTCTCCATATACAGTTGCCCTTCTTGCTGTTCCTACATGGTGTAACCTATTGTGTAAATTTTCAAGAAAACATAGACTTCTTTCTACCTTCCAATTATGGGCTTAGTCTATGTTGTGGCCTTTATTAAAGGATATATCCATTGTTGGAAGAAATGCACCATAACCCAGCCCATCAATTTCCGGCGTAAATAAAATACCTGGACAGACCCAGGCCTAGCTAGAAAAGTACCAGAGAATCTAAAAGCCTGCAAATCTAAAGACCACCCAGAGTCCATTGGCCAGAGAACCAGTGTTTCAGATCCAATGCTGTTATTTGTTTGTTCTTGGCTTGAGCTTGAGCTTGGATGCTGAAGTATATCATCACCTTTTCCCAAAATGTCATTAATGTCCTCTTTGTTTTTTTTTTAATTTTATTTTCTTGTTGGTTCATGAGACATTGGTCAAGACTCATTGAGAAAAGAAAAAAGTTAGCAAATCAGAAGGAAAGGAGTCACTTTCAGTTTGGGTCAATATGGGATGGCTAGTATGTCTACCCCATCTTACTCAAAAGGAAAATGAATAGTGTAACTTTGTCTACCCACATCCAACCAACACCATAGAAAGAGAGAGAGAGAAGAGCATGAAAAATAACAGAAGAAGCAGGGAAGAAAAAAAAAAAGAGGATGTAGTTTACCTACTAATGACAATAGAAATATTTGGGTTCCTAGGTTTTAGGATGGAAACGAATCCTTTGACTAAAATAAACAGTATGTCAACTGTACGTTTCATTTTTTGTTTTTTATTTTTCAAAAAATACCTGAAGTAATGTTAAGCCCTTATCATATCCATTTTTTCCTATTACCTACCTTCTAAAATTAACTATGTACAGTACTGCTCACCAATAAAGTAGAAAGATAATAAGGTGTAATGTTCACATGATAAAGTCTTGGCTATGTGACATTGAGATCTAAACTTTGATGTTTCCTCCTTCTGCGTGCAATTTTTCTTAAAAATATAATGTCACATGACATCATGAGGCACAGAAAAAGAGACGAATCTATACAATATATAATGAGAAGAGGCTCTTTGAGAATTGTGTCGAACAAAATACGCAGCTTTCCAAATAGCCTTTACACATTATTGAAAAGATTTATTAGTAAAAGAGTAGAACGGTCAAAACTATCTCAACTTTTTCAAAAACTAACAATCAGTTTTGCAAGTGTTCCCTCCAACATTGTCTCCATCCTTCGTACATAGGTGCAATATTGCACATGCACCCCTTCTAATGAGCAATAAAGGAAAGGAAACTGAATGCATTTAAAATGGATTTCTATAACAATAAAATAAATTTGTATTAAGTTACTCAAAATATTGCTAGCATCATATCTTCATAATTTTAAAGGGGTGTTATTGGTATTTACTAAAGCAATACTTTTGAGTCACTTCATTCTTTGGAACCCTATTGCTTATCATTATATGACCAACTTAGGTCATGTCACAATGTTTGTACATAAACTAGGTTTTACATTCTGAGTGTGTCACTTGGGACCATCCTTACTAATGAAAAAGAGTTAATTATTGTGGATTCTCTACCCTGTTTCTTCCGTTGCTATAGTCTACTATTAATCAAAACATGTTATTTAACATGATTTAATAGGCATTATTGTAAAAGGCCTGTTAAAACATATATGCCACATAAAATGTTTTAATTGGCGACAAACCAGAATGATGGAAGAAACATGGTATAGGATTCCATCTCTTGCTCAATGGTTCACAGTCATTGCCCATCAGGCTCATAGGTATCCCTAATAGCCAAACTCCCCAATGTCTAGTAAGTTGGTAATTAATGGGATGTGTGCATGGGCCTATGTGCCTAATTTACTAAATGGGTTCTGTCTACAGTTGCTATTCCATTACTTCTCCATTTTCCATCTACTTCTATATATATTCACTTAACCATCCCCTCATTTCAAAGTTAAGAACTTAAAAAAAGTGCATGATACAGCTTGTCACAATCAAAGGAAAAGGATGTTCAACTACCCTCATCTCCCCTTGAATTGAGCCTTCCTTCCACTACCCAAACCATGAAAACTGCTGACAAAATAAACAAGCCACGTAGAAAAGACTTCAAAGACTACGTGGTTAAAAATGGGAACAACTTACCAGTTCAAGTGGACGGTTTTGGTGACGGTTGAGCATCTCAACAACAAAAACAAAGAGTAAGAATACAAGTGCACCACCCCCTATCTGCCTTCCTAACAAAGCTACACCTCATACGCTACCCTCTCCTCCTGTTCTCCCCTCTAGCTTCCACGTTCAATATTAAATCAAATTTCAAACTTCGCTTCAACTCCCATTATTTCTTTCACCCCAATTCTGAATGCTGGTAGCAACGATGGCCAAGCCCAAGAGGTTCTACACCATTCTGCTAAGGCTTCTTGCCTTGGGTGCAACTGTTTCGGCTACCATTGTCATGGCGACGAATCATGAGACCTCTCAAGTCTTCAACTTATCATTCGACGCGAAATTTTCCCACACTCCTGCTTTCAAGTTAAGTTTCGATAGCCATCGTCTTCATGTTCTTCTTCTTCTTTCTTCTTCTTTGTATTGATTACTAAAAGAACTGGACACAGGTATTTTGTTATTGCAAATGCAGTTGGAAGTTTGTACAGTCTTCTGGCTGTTTTCCTTTGCCCTGAGAGCTCGCTGTGGCGATTGGTAGTTGCTCTTGATGTGGTAAACATCTTGCTTTATTTTCCTTGTGGGCTTGTTGGAAACTTTAACTAATGTAGCTTAAATACCTGTGATCAATTGCGTGTTGCAGGTCTGCACAATGTTGCTCACTTCTAGTCTTTCAGCAGCCTTGGCGATAGCCGAGGTGGGCAAGAAAGGAAACTCTCATGCAGGTTGGCTTCCCATCTGCGGCCAAGTCCCCAAGTTCTGTGACCATGCCAAGGGTTCTTTAATTGCTGCTTTCATTGGTGCCGTAGTGTATATGATCCTGCTGCTCTATTATATCCACACTGGTGCTGTGTAGGAACTCAGACAGCTTCTAGGGTTTTTTGGCTGTAGTATTTCCTTCTTTCTTTCTTTTTCCTTTTTGGGTTAAAATAGTATTTGAAGTTTGGCTTTTCGGCAACCATAAGGTGTTATGATTATGTTTGGATTTCATGGAAGGAAACATCCAGTCATGTTGTATGTGCTCATAAGGATATGGATACTATCATTCATTGATTTGGTCTGTTCTTTCTTTTCTTTTCCATTTTTATTCTCAAACGAATGAGGTAAACCTTTATCCTTGGTTATGTCTATATTTTCTTTTTAAACGCCTGATTGGAAGTATTAGGGACCAAGTGTGCACCCAGGAACAAAGTAACCTGTGGCTAATTATCTCACAAAGAGTCTTAAAGACAATGTTGGTTTATACAAATGCAACAATATTCATTTGATATACTTTCTCATGCTAGCTGCCAAGAGAGCTGCAAAGATTCCATGTCACATAGGACCTGATTCCCTGATGACAATAACTACAACTTTACAACTGTGACATGGGATGCCACAGTTAAAAATTCAGGTCACACTTGAAAGGCTATATTGCCGATAACTTGAACAAAAACTAATGCTGTGATTATTTACTTGTTTGATTCATAATGCCATTTATTTTCATTGATTCTGTACATTTATAATGGTATCTTTCAGTATGTTCTGGTTTAAAATCCGCCAACAATAGGCATCCCAAAGTCACTTGTACAAGATGTGGTTTTCCTATAGAACTGTTTGCAGTAATCAACTAATCATGAGTCAGATGAAGAGATAAGATTGGAAATGATTATGTGTCTTAATTAAAACATTGTATATGTGAATTTTTATCATCTTTGCATTATTTTTGTCATCCAGTCTACATATTTGGAAAAGAAAAACAGACAAATTAACATGACTGAGTAGCCTACATAATACAACAGAGTAAACAACAAAGCATTCAGAAAGAGAACAAGTTGCAAGAAAGCCAGTCCACGCCATATATGTCATGGGATTCCTCTTTTAAGTTGTAGTCTCATTTTTAAGAACTAAGACAAGTTCCTTTCACGCATAAATGACTCAATTTTGTCAACATCTTCAGGAGTATCTACACCATGAGCTTCATGATCAACCTTGATCACCTACATAAGAAAGAAGATTTAAGAACTTTGAATTGTAGTTATGAACCAAGTGACAAAAGGCAATTCATAGAGACCATTCCTAACTGATAAATTTCGTGAATTTTGGTTGTTATAGTAACACGAAGATATTTTTTTACAATCAAAATAACCTTATCATTTTAAGTTGGGTTCATATCATAAGTTCTTAACAGATGTCATTGCTTCTCAAAGAAAAAAAGAAGAAATAAGGAAAAAAGCTCTAAAGTTTTCAAACAATTTAATGGAAATGTAACTTATACAAGCATGGAGGGTTTTGTGCTCAGAATTACTCAAGATTTATAAAACTCATAGGCATGTATCAAAGTCAAATATGGTCATTTCAGGTTGCTGTCAACATTAAGTTGTATAAGCATGAAATTTTGTAGGCATTTAAGAATGTATTATGGTGTATGTAAATTAAAATTTGCAAGAAATGATTGCCATGCAAACTACTGACAAAATTTTGGAAAAAAAAAGTAAAAATAAAATCAATCAGAGAGAGCACAGATATCTTATTGTACCTTCATCTTATAGCCATTCTCAAGTACTTTAAGCTGTTCTAGGTCTTCTTCTAGTTGCAGTGGAGTTGGTGGAAGTTCTGGATATATCCTCAAAAATTTTGAATCATAGCTCTGGCTAGGCAGAAAAAAGACAACATTAGCATTGAACAGGCAGTGTCCAAAGGCAACATTAGCACTTAACAAGCAGCTCCAGGAAGAATAAAAATGCAACAAACAAGCAGGACTGCATTCCCATGCAAGTTGACCCATAAAAAAAATTAATAAAAACAAGTATCTTTGGTACCTGAATACCAAGATGAAGTAAATATGGAAACAGAGGATTGACTTTGCCTGACCTGTATGTGGCATGGTTAAAGACAACTGATCTTACTGAGCAAAGTGCACATGTGTAATTTTGAAATTGAAATGGAAAGTACTAAAAAAACTCACTTGTTAAATGGGATCAGCCCCCTTGAAAAGTAGATTGCATAACCATGATTGTCCACAACACATTTAACCCGATTTGTATCAAATCCATCTTCAGGTTTTAAAGATGTGACGGCAGTGCTAAACACCGCATCAGGGGCTGCCTGCAAAACTCAGATACCAATTCAGTCAATTGAAGAGGGTATAATCCTATACAAACAATATGCAGATAACTCAAGTTTTTATTTAAAAACTTGTCAGTGGAAAATAAAAATGACACACTTCCATTAGGTGGTCTTAGTTACCAAAAAATTATCAACATCAATTAGAAATCCACATAAAAAAGAGTGAATTGATTCCTGTCTAGGGACCAATATAAATACAGAATGGCATCAAAGGATGACATTAGTTTCAATCTTTCACTTCCAACATTATATAGAATGATAAAAGATGTGGGGAACCTAAAGGAAGGACGATAAAAACTCCAATGTGATGTTATAAAGCTAAAGGAGGTATTTCAGAGATCGAGTTTTCCCTGTCTTTTGTTAACAGGATAAGCATTTTAAAAAATTAATAAATGATTTCTAGATAGCTAATACACATGAAAGAACAGGTAATAGAAGCCAAAAATGCCTCGAGGTCTATGACCAATATAATCCATAACATTTTGTCTGCTTCGAGGTTTTAGTATAAGTTAATAAAATGCATCATCACCTAGTTTATTTGCTTTCCACTGTAAAACTTTGCTCAGAACCAAACACAATAAAAGCAATTAAATTACCTGCAAAGCTTTCACAATCCCATCTATTATCTCAGGTTCAATTAGAGGTTCATCCCCCTGAATATTGACCACAATATCGTAATTCTTCTCAAGCTTCTGGAGTGCTTCATTGCAGCGTTCAGTACCTGCAAATCAAACAGATCTATAAGATTGTAGTGCTTCATGTTAAAAACTGGAAATGAAGGAAGAGAACTGACTCCTACCATTTCGGCAAGATTCTGATGTCATGACCACATCAGCTCCAAATTGTCGACAGCATTCTGCAATCTTTTCATCATCGGTTGCCACAACTATTCAAGAACCCAATAACGATGAGTTACAAGTAGACAAACCAAACAAGGAACATACAGAGAGAGAGAGAGGGGGGAGGGGAGGGAGAGAGAAAGAAACAAATAGGATAATGATCAGTGTATCAATTTTTAAGAAGACTTTCAAGGGTGGCGAATAGTTGTAAAGCATGTAAATATGGCACCTTGTAAATCAAAATAGCTTCTTTCTTTTTTTTTTTGGGTTGGGTTGGGTTGGGTTGGGGGTGTGTGTATGGGGTTGTTTGTGTTGGGTGTGATCGTGGTGTGTCCACAGTGAAGAGTTTCTATGAAGAGACAGCGAAAGGTAGAAAATGGTAATCTCCAAAATGGAGAAGACTCAAGCAATGAAACAGGAAAATAAGAAAGAGAAAGCAAAAAACAAAGCAAGGTAAAAAAACAACCAACCCAAACCAGACAAGCCACTCTCGTCCTATGGCAGAGTAAGCCAAGAAAAGATAAACAGAATGCAACCTCATGTCATGTCCATGGTTCAAAGTATCGTATCGACATACTGTATCGGACAATCCAAAAATGGAAATGTATCGAGCATACGCATGGATACGCACTAAAATGGTAGATACATAGAACAAAACCTATCTAGATAAAAAGATAATTTAAAAATATGTTAAATAAACATGTTTCTAGCATTATAGGGCTACACAAACTGTATTTATGTATCATGGAAGCAAATAGGCATACGCGAAAACGAATGATAATTATAATAAAAGCTATAAAAAGGCTAGATAAACTAATAAATAAAGTGAGAAAATTCATTCATGTAATGTAAGCAACACACTAAGTCAATAACACTTAAAACATCAAAATCAACAATACAAAACTATCATAACATAACATTCTCCATAATTCATTGCATATATATATCTGGTTCCAAAATCCAAACATGCAAAGCTACCCCATGGTTTAAATGGCATTAATCCCAGCCTCTCTTAGGAAAAGAAGTAGAACCCAAACATTAAATTTAATAAAAATAAAATATTTTTCCCATATTTTTAATTAATATTCTGCAAAAACAATTATTAAAAATAATTTTATTGACAAAAAAATTATAAGAATTATAGGGGTGATAGATCAGCCCCATGTGCATCTTACATAAAAACTTGAAGACAAACCGTTAAGTTTTATATAATTTTTTTCCAAAAAAAGTGATTTTCGTAAATTTTTTTCATATTGCAAAAAAAAATTGATTTTTTACTCAAAAACGCTATTTTGATCTATGGATTTCAATTCGAATTGATTGATTCATACAAAACATTGTCAAACCATGCTTAAATATGAAAAAATAATGATTTAGATTGAAAAAAAAAACTGAAAATCTAAAATACCTTTTAAATCTGTAGACGATTTTGATTTCTATTGCTTGATTTGGTCTTTAAAGTTGTTTTGCAGAAATTGTAGTACTAATTAGGCGAAAATAGGTAGATAACAATGGGGTTTCACGGATTTTGGAATGGGTTTCTCAGTAAAGAGTTATCTTCTATCTTCTAAGTTGCTGTTTTAAGGTTTTTACCCTTCTTATCGACTGTATCGACTCGATACAGGTCGATACGAGTTGATACAGGTCGATACCAACCTGTTTTGCAAAACGAGAGTGTGTATTGTGCCGTTAGGCACGAAACACGATACGTATCGCGCGATACAAAACGATATTTTATACCATGGTCATATCACTGATATATATCCATTGAACAAGCTCGAAAGGTGACAACTTTAGTACCATATATAGATTGAACAAATAATTCCATGTTTTCAACATTTTCCCTGGAATGCAAACTCTAATACAAATCCAGTTTATATTCTTTTTTTTTATCATTAACTTACAGCCTGGTCAATTTTCATGTGAGTCATGATTAAGCAAACATTGATATTACACAATCCCACATAGAAATTCAGGTAATATAGATAAGCAAGGTGGTGTGCAGTGTGCCAGATACCTAAAATTCAAACAAACTGAATGCTTTTGGCAGCCACTATCATGTACATAAGACAGGCTGAATCTCAATGTGTATAGTTTTCTTTGATTACCCACCGAATAATGATGACATTCACAAGCCAAAGGTACAAAAATCTCTCACACCATTGACCTCATCAACTTTCTTGGTACTTCTTCACAAATTCCTAAATTATATTCCCATATGTGTTCAAAATGCATAAAAAATTACCAGTTCCGACTAACAGGCAGTAACATTTCAGTTTGAATGCCAAACATGTGATTCCCAGATATTCTTTTTTTTTTTTTATGAGTAATGAAGCTTTCATTAGATCAATAGAAGAAGATAGAGAACCCCACAAGAAGTGGGATCACCCCAAAGTACAAGATGTACCAAAAAAACATAAAAACATAAGAATATACACTATGGGTTATCAAAATATAGCGAGCTAACATCCAAAACCACCACCAAAAAGATAGACCACCCCACACTACATATATATTAAAGTCATCCAATTCCTGATGATATCCATGGACGAATATGAGTCGAAATCCTTCTGCCCTGATGCCCAAAAAACTGTCAATGAAATCACTTGGTCCACCACATAAGATCTTCGCACCATCTCACCTTAAAAAATGCTCCTATTACGCACCCGCCATAGTGTCCATAAAGTAGCAAAGAACGCTCCCCTATAAAGCTTCCTCCCTAGTCTACCAAAGCCCATGAAGCTCCACTAGAAAGCTAACTCACATACGGTATAAGGTAATGCCCAACTCACATTTCCTAAGTTGAGCATATGTCTCCATACGTGATCAGCAACAGAACATACGTGATTCCCAGATATTCTTTAAAAATAATAATCACATGAACAATTAGAAGGAGCTGATAATCTAAGAAAACACCAATAATCAAATTAATAATGTCCTTCCCCAACTACTCGGGTCAGTATCATGGATCTAACTTTATTAAATAATATTAAAAACCAAGCATTTGAAGAAGCTTTAGACTGGCTGTCAGAATATAGTGTAACCTTACTTCATAGGGATAAATAAAATATGCATGGAATACATACCAACACGCTCCAATGTGGTTGCCTGCATTGCTCTTTCCCATGTTCTCTGTAAAGTGCAACCAAACAGGTAAGTAGATGATTTTAATTTGAAATCACCAACATAAAGTAGCATGCGATGTTGTAAAATGTTAACTGAGATAAAGATTTAAAAAAAATATAATAATACTTCAGATGGATCATCTGCTCAAATTACCTTTTCTTTCTTTGCTAAATACATTTTAAAATACTCTTACAGATGATTAAGATAGAAGCCATCACAAAGGCGCATTTAAATTGGCAAGACCCAGTAGTTTACTCAAGAATTTAAGAAATAATAAAAAATTCAGCACCTCTAATTCACTCAATAAATCTGAAAACTATCATAATCAACCAAAGGAACATCATTTCCTTTCATTTACTAGAATAAAAAGGCTGTCCTAACAAATAGGAGTTCAGAGGACCATCATTCTACTTACACTTATTATCTTGAAATTATCTTAATCAATGCCCACAGGCCACAGCTGGGCCAGCCTTTCATGATGAGTAAAAGAGGTATCTGAAAGTTCTTGGAAAAATCTGACATGTAAACTAACCCAATAAGTTTTGGCTCTTCTATCATACTCTTCAGAAAGCCCCAAAGCCTTCACCCCATTACTTCCTCAACAAAAGAACATGGCTATCAAACTAATAGCACGAGCCACTCAAAGCTCTAGGAAAACTTAAAGCAGCATAATATACATTGAAGAAAACAACAAATTAGACTTTTTGCCTCAACAGTCAGACATAAACCTCAGAAAAAAAAAAAAAGAAAAGTCATATTGCTAATAGGTTTACTTGACCCAATTCAACTGCTTATTCTATTTGATCTAATTTAGCCGCTTAAACCCCTTTTCATTTTTCTTGTTCTTTATCCCATTCTTCTTCAAATGCATTCATTCCTGGGTTTTCTTCACTTGATTTCTAACTATGCTGCAACATGCCTCACATATCACATACTAACCGTTCGGTCCATTCCTACTTATACTGTCATTTTTCCTTGTCCAATAATTGATCTCACAACATTAAATTCATAGTGCCTATCTTTATTGCAAACCTGCATAATAAAATTGTTACATACAATTCAGATATAACACCGTAGTTGATCAAAAGTCACAACTTAAGTGCCAAACAGCATTTGGAAATCAACCTGATGGATGGATTTGAATGTGCGAAATCGCGGTTAAGGGTACTTCATAATGCACCATCTAATTCTCGGGAAATTTAAGGCCTCGGTTGGCACTAATTCTCAATTCCCCAAATGGGGTTGCATGAGATATCTCAAACTGGGTTCGACCGTTTGGTAATTTGCATTTCATTCTTGTAGAGCTTATAAATATTACAACTATGCCATTATTCTAACTTACAAGAACTTTTCATAAATAACAAGTCTATCCTTGTCATTGAACAAGTCTTTAAAACAAGTTTCAAGCATATCCATCAGAGTTTTTATATATTACCAGTTTGCTACATAATGAGTTCTCAAAATCAAGAAACGGCTCTAGGGGTGATTCCTCTTTTAAGTGCATTTTTTAAAACTCACTTAGGGAGAACTCATTCCCAAATTGCAACCAAATGCTCGTTTTGTTACCAAAACATATTCTAAGCCCGGAACTCATTCCAAGTAGTTGAATGAGTTCCCAAAATGAATGCCAAACAGGGCCTTAACTCAACAACGAGACAGATTTCTCTTTGGAGTTGTGATCTGAGGTCGGCAAACTTCTCTTTCGCTGCCAATCATCTCCAGCGTGCTTCCAGAATTGGCCCTCTCGCCTGTTTTGAGGTGTCTTCTTCCATTCTATCGGTTCTTGGTTATGCTAGATTAGGGTTTGGGAGGCAATACTTTTGTTCGGCATCCTGCCTGTGTTCAACATCTAGTGCAGCATTTACAGGTTTCCAAGTTATTTGGTCTCATCCCAGTGGTTTGCTGATTTTGATTTTTTTGCCGATGGAATTGGCCGGTGAAGATTCTGATGACCCCGATGGGGATGACAGTAGGGGTTGCCGTTATTCACTTCCAGCAATGTTAACCCCCTCACTGTTCTCATTTTTGTTGTTTGTTTTTTGTATATGGTTTCTACTTTGTGTATCTTTTGGTAGGTTTTGTCGGTAACGGCGGAACTTGTGCATTTCAAGGGTGTTATGCCAATGGAGTTTTAAAGTCTCTTTTGTTGTTGTTATTGGTTGGCGGTTGTTAGTTCTTTTTGTGGTTAGGGAGCCTCGATGCAGAGGCGCCACTTTCTACCTTTGTCTACTATACCTCTTAGCGTGAGAGAGGTTCAATTCACCGATTCCTCACCCACTATTCATCACGTCTCTGACGTTGATGTTATCCTCCCTTTGTTTGGGAATAGGATCTCTAATCCATCTAGGAGCAAACCCCGTGTCAAATTCTACCGCTGGTTTCCAGCTGGTTTATGTGGCTTCGATCATAGGACTGACCTATTTGTGTCGAGGAGTAGTAGAATTGGTTGAGAATCCAGTGACTCTGTTGATAAGTCTCCTTGTTTCAGAATGGTCTGCTTATATTTTCCAGCCAATTGCCGATGACTATGTAAGTATGGTTTTTGTTAATGAAAATGTTTAGGCTTGACCTACAAAGGAACACTTTTTTTTTTTTTATGAAAGGCCAAGCCTAAACACATTCATTAAGAAAAAGCACAATTAAATTGTTACTAGCCACCAGCCGGAAAATATAGAAAGACCATACAAACAACAGGAACCTTATTAACAAATTCACCTGATTCACAACCAGTTCTGCTATGATCCGGCACAAATAGGTTAGATCTGTGGCCGAAGCCACATAAACCAATTAGAAAACAGCGGTAGAATCTAACAAGGGGTCCGTTCCAAGACAAATTGAAGAAATTATTCCCAAAAAAGGAAATGATAATATCAACATCAACAACATGGTGAATAGTGGGTGAGGAATCGATGAACCGAATCTCTCCCACGCTAAGAAACATAGCAGACGATGGTTGAGAATGATGTCCATGCACCAAGACTCCTCAACCACAAAAAGAACCCAAATCCCATTATGCCAACCTAAAGCAATACCAAAATAAGACATTAAAACACCATTGGCATGCCCTACCCAAAGATAAACAAGAACGACTATACAAACTGCAAACAAACAACAAAAACGAAACCAGAAAAGAGGGTAACCATAACCAGCTTTCCAACCTAGAGCACCCAACGACAACCCCCCACTATGATCCCCGTCATGATCATCAGAGTCTTCAGCCGCCTCTTCCATTTGCAATAAGATCACAACCAACGGAAATATGAACACAATATCAAATCTGGAAACCAAAAATCGAATACAATAACGTGAACACAGACAAGATTCCGACCTCCTTCTGACGAGAAATCGGCCATGCAAAAAAGATGCCTTCCAAGCCCTAAATCTTGCCTCCCGAACCCCAACCTGAGTCTATCCAATACCCAACACAAAGAGAAGAAACACACAAGGAGAAGGCAACAGGGCCAATTTGGAAGCACTCACCAGAGATGATCGGATATAACAGCGGAAGAGTGGTCGCCGACACCAGATCACAGATCCAGGGAGATAGCCGCCTCGGGCTCCTCAAACGCTTGCCTCTTATATTACATTTCTTCAACTACGAAGGAACACTTTCAAAATCTTGTACACAAGGAATTCAACTTTAATAATAACACAAGGAATCTTAAAGTTCCAACTAATATTCAGTTCCCGTACCCCAATTGAGAAATATATGACAAAATCACCTACTCGAGCTGACGAACCAAATAAACGAGAAATGAAGCACCCCACAAAAATGGAACGCACTCTTAAAGAGAATTGCAACCAGATAAAAAAAATCACAAAACTCGATTAAATAAGCACGGGCAACTGCGGCATAGGCACAAAAAACGAGAATCCCTGGGATCCGTTGATTCATTTAAGAAGAAATGAAAAGAAAATGCAAGGTTATCATACAAATCTAGGCAAAACAATTCACTAAAAGTAATAGAGTACAAAAGACTAGCTTAAACCAATGATCGATGAAAACGAAAGACTTTTCTGATGGAAACTAGAAGAATACCTGGATCATGGGCTTCCCAAGGATTTGAACAAGCGGCTTGCCATGGAATCTCGAGGAAGCTAAACGAGCAGGGATGATCCCAACAACTCGGCTTCGGAAGTTGGCGGATCGACGGAGATAAAATGCCGCGTAAGCTCCAGCTGCCGCTGCAATTGCAGCTCCGGCAACCAAGCCGTGCACTATCCATGCCTTGCCACTGCTTCCAGATCCAGACGACGACGAACAGATCGACATGCGATCCATCACTGTCTTCAATCAACTTCCCCTCCGCCGCGAGATTCAAAATGAAATAGCGAAAACGGTGAGGATCCGTCCCTACTAGGCTCATCTTTGTTTAGCTTCCCTGGCCATGATTCTATACTTCCCAGCTCTTAATGCCTGTGATCGTGTCACCAGATCGGCTGCACTTGGTAGCATGTCACACCAGCGACATCTTTTGCTAGACGATGATTCCGTACCGTTTGATAATGCTTTTCAAAAATGTTTTTTTGCTTTGGAAAGTAAAAAATTGTTTTCGAAAAAAAAAGTATTGTTTAGTTATGCACACATGAAGCAATTTATAAAAAGCAAAAAAACAATTTCATTGCTTTTCAAAAAAAGCATAGAAATATTGCTTTTCAAAAGAATCTTAAAAATGTTGCTTTTTTGCTTTCTTGCTTCTAAAACCCCTGACACAAAACTAAACCGAGAAAAAATTTACCCATCATGTTCAATCCAACCCAAATAAACGTGTTCAGGTTAACCCGTGTAATAATTGGGTCGGTTTCAGGTTGGGATTTAGTAACTCACTCATATTCGGATCAACTCAAAATTTAGTCTGATAATGATTCGTTAAATCCGATAATTACCTGTTTAACCCGATAATAATCCATTCAACCTGATAATGACCCATTTAACCAGATAATGACTCATTTTATCCGATAATGACTTGTTTAACTGTGAAACATGGGAAAAAAATCAGAAAATCCAATGACTTCCTCAATCATCACACGGGATTAAATTAAACAAAGAGTCGCCACCATTCAATCTAGGTGTGAATGGACACCAAAATATTAAATAAGCACAAAAGGCAATTTTAGGGTAAAAATAACCCTCCTAAAAAAAACTACCAGAGATGGGTAAGGGGATTAAGTTATGAATAGGGGAAGGTGTTAGGCACCCCTATTCATCCACACAAGGTGGTTGCCAGGTATTTGTTCATGTTAAAATAAAGGAAAAAACTTGCTATAAAAATCACAAAAATCACAAAAAAGGCGAAAATATATGGTTTTTTCATATGAATATTCTGCTTGATCCAGAACTTTCAAATATGATCATACCATTCCTAGGGTTTCATGATCAAAGCAAAATTGAGATAAAATCAAATCAAATCAAATCAATTTAAAGTGAAAAATCCAAAAATCTGGCTTCAAGTCAAAATTTTAGAAATCTGGAAAAATATGATTTTTATAAAATATTTCACAATTTAACTTAAACAGTCCAGGACATAGATAAAGCCCAAATTTCACATTAAATCAGAAAATAAAAACCAAAAATACCCACGTTAATGAAGAACATCAAAATGGGAGAACTTAGACCGTAGGGTCTTCTCTTAAAAGTGAAAAACGATTTAAAAACCACATCATGAAACCCTAGAATTTACTTTCAGGCTTCTAGATCCAGATCTATCATATTGATCATGATAAATCCAGGATCTTAACCTAAAACCACAAAAATTACGAAAACAGTGCTGTAGGTGCAAAAGTGGCAAAATCCAAATTTTAGCAAAAAGTGGGGATCTCATGCTATAAACATCATAGATTCATGTAATTCATTCAGATATATCATAAAAAGCATTAAAACATGATCAGGATATTCAAAGCAGTCACATCTCACAAATTAGAGCACATGGGGGTCTACCCTACGTATCCACCTGTTCTCTTTTTCCCTTGTTCTCTCTTCACGTTTTACGGCTAGAGAGACTCTTGAGGTACTTGGAGATAGGTTTGGTTACACAAACACAATCAAAGGCCTTATTCTAGAAAATAGATATGGGGTTCTATTCCAGGGATCCACCTGTTCCCATTTCCCCTAGTTCTCTCTTCACGTTTTACGGCTAGAGAGACTCTTGAGGTACTTAGAGACAAGTTTAGGAAGACAAATATAACAGATGGCCTTATTTTACAGCAATAGAGATGATCCTATTACTTCTAGAATTGAAGACAGAAAATAAAAGGGAAAAGGGACTTACCTGGATTGAGCAAGCAAGGCAGCAGGGGTTCCTCTCCTTCTCTTGGAGCTTCTTAGAATTCCTTGGACTTCAAATTTTTGTGGCCTTTTGCTTGAGGAAAGACCCTCTATTTATAGGCAAACACAGGGGCATGGTTGGTCCAAGGTTTGGCAAGATAGAGTTTCAGTTTGAGTTAAACACAAGATTATGCCCATCCTTTATCCACAAAGATATTTCGCACGAATAAAATAAATAATTCGCTCATTTAAAGGGATATTGGACTAAAGATAAGGCTCAGAAATCGAGATAAGAATAAAACTCACACGAATCTAATGTGCCCGTAAATGATTTACGGTCCCACGATATCCGTATATTTACTACGGGCACAGCTTGCCCGTATTTAGAATTCGGGCATGCTTAGCCCGTAGTGGTAATACGGTCCAGGCTCTAATTACTGATTTTCATGCATTTTTGGCATGTTTTAAATTCCAATTAATGTTTTCATTATTTTCTCATTTTAGTGCAATTTGAGGTGTCTACATTAACCCAATACTGATCCGTTTAATCCGGTAATAACTCGCTTAACTTAATAATGGTCCATTTTAACTCGATAATGACCCGTTTAACTTGAAAATGACCCGTTTATCCGATAATGACCCTTTTTAACCCAATAATGACCCATTTAATTTGATAATGATTCGTTTAATCCGATAATGACCTGCTTAACTCGATAATTACCCGTTTAACTTGACAATGGCTTTAAATTGTATCATTAATTCATGTTATTTTCTATTAGTGTATTTTTTATAATTTGAAAATAAAATATTTTAATCACGTTGGTGGATTGAACTCGATTATTGGTGAATTTGGTTTGATTTTGGGTTTTCCTAATCCACCAATAAATAGATTCAACTTAAACCGACCCCGATTATTGCTCAACCCGTTACAACATACGTCAAGTATATTTTTAAATAAAATGCGTCAACTGTTTACAATAATTTTATATGATAGAATAAAAACAATTTATATGTAACTGTAGTTACCAAACATGCTTTATTGTTTTTTAGCAACAAAGCAAAAGTTTACCAAACAGCTTTGTTTCAACAAAAGATTTTCTAAAAAACAGAAAAGTACTTTTTTGCTTTCTTGCTTTTAAAAACAAAAAAAACAAAAGTATTATCAAAGGGAGCCTCAATCTCATCCCAATACAACTAGCTGGTCCGCCGAGGATTCAAATTTTAAATATTTTAATTAAAATAAAAATACTTCGTCCTAATCTGTCGTGCCGGTTGGTGCAACCCGCCGTTCTTTTTGGTCGGACTCGCAAACCGTCCCTTTGTCTTTTTTTGGGTAAGCCTCGCACACCGTTCTTTTTTATTTTTGGTGGGACTCGCACACCGTTCTTTTTTTTCGTAGGACTCGCACACCGTTCTTTATGCGCCAAAACTTCTAGAAAACCAATTTATCACAAGAGGGTCCCGATAAGTGGGCCCCACTCTCATCACATGATCGAACGGAATGAGGCTTGATAGCATTTTAATTAAAATACTACCGGCTGTAGCTTTACAATAATGAGCCGACCAACTCCGTCCTTATCCGGCTCTCTGCAAGATGAAAAGCAAGAACGTATTTAACAATCCATTTTAGGCAGTCAACACGGTATATAAACCTTCTCTGCATTGCGGACGAAGCCGGTGATCTCTCTGCGGTTTTCGGAGTCTTCTTCTCGTTCGGTCTGGTCGTTTTCACTATTTTGCTTTTGAGGTTCATCGGAAGAAATAAATTTGTTTTCAATCTATCTGTGTAAACCCTAATTGGATCTTCTGCTATCGAAGAATCGAGGACGTCTCTTTGCGATCTGGTGATGGCTTCCGGATCCTCCGGTAGAACTGGTTCTGGCTTGAAAGGTTTTGATTTTGGCTCGGATGATATTCTGTGTTCTTACGATGATATGGGGAATCAAGTGACACCTAACGGAAAGCTTACGGACCCCGCGGTTGGAAGCAATTCCGCGAAGGTATACTCTCTCTAATATCGATCTAGCATCTCCGTTTTCGTTTTGATTGCAGCGCTTCTCGAAATTACTGTTATGGAGTTGCGGGAACGATACTTAGTGTGAAAGAACATGTAGAAATCGAAGAATTAGGCAGTTCTGCCTTGAAGGAGAGTTTATCTTCGAATATTTCGTATTTACTGTATGATTCGCATTGATATTGAGTTATATGCCCTGAACGAGATTTATGTCCTTATTGAAACAAGGACCTGATTTATATATATGGGAGGAAGCTTGGGTTGTTGTCGACGGTTGGGGAATTGGGTCCCTATGTTTTGATGGTTTCATGGGCTGTGTACTTCCAAGGGAAACAAAATCAAGGCTGAGATTTCATGAAGATTAACGATTAGTGGCTCCTATGTCTTAATGCTGTTGCGATTAGTGGCTCATATGTTTTAAGGCTGTTGTGTGTGCTGGTGAGTGAGTGAGGGAAACTTAATTTCAGCTTGAAAACTAAATGAAGCCTGAATGAATTTTTTGATTCACGAAGATTAATGGTTGTTGTCTTCTAGGCTGCGTTTGGATACTAGGAAACTGCATTGCAAGAAACCCCTGTTTATCACATCCCAACCCGGGAGCGGGATGAGAAATAGGCCTGTTTTTCATCCCATGCTTTCTCAGATGCTAGGTCCCACAGTTTTTTTTTCTCTCTCTCTAGTTTCCAAGCACCCATCAAATCCTGCAATTTCTCGGTAAATCCAGGTACTAAGAGTTTTACTCTGTGTGCTGCTGGGCATGCATCTGATTCTTTGTGGATTACTTTGTGTATTTTTCGATCGTTGGTGGAGTTAATATACTTTCTTCTCTTTCCCTTCCTTCTCCCCTCAAATGCACATGTGTGCATATGCGCACAAAAGCAGGAAATTCATTCATGAAACTGAATTAATAGTTCTCTGAATAAGGGATTTTATTTGAATCCAGGTCATCCTGTGAATTAGTATAGATAGAAAATGTGAAAAACCAGCTGAGACACATAACTCTACATGGACACTTACTTGGAGAACCTTGCTTCTTGACATGTACCTTAGATTAACCTCAGGTCAGAGGTCAAATTTTAGCCATCGAGACATTTTCCATGTAGCAGCAGGACTCTCCGAAAATGACCTTCTTTCATTGTATAGAGCTTAAGGAACATTATGAAATATGATGGTTGAATAACATGTGACCAAACCTATTGCATGTTCTAATGAAACTTATATGGGTTGAAGTATTGCCCACGTGGCTGATTGAAAGTGTCATCTATGAGATAGATGAACTGGATTAGCCACATAATTCTTCACTGTCACACAAAAATGGTTGTGTTTGCCTGTTAACTAAACCTGATGAGTTAGACCAGAATGCGGACCCATTTTATTTCAATTTTAGTTGTCATTTGTCCATCTTTCACCAACTGGTTTCAAACACAGCTTCAATAGGGTAGAAAAGGGCTAAGTCTGTCAAACCTTTTTGTGGTGGTGTCATACAAACTTATCAGGCCAACTTTTATGGAGCATTAAGACACTTTTTTTCCTTCAGCTACTAGCATTATCATTGAGTGCAGGGAAGATGGAGAGATCTATTGAGAAACCAAGATACAGAACCTTATATCATCAGCCTTCCCTGGAATTCTTCGCAATTTCCTCATTGGATGATATAAAACATAATCCATGAATGCCACAAATGCCTCTTCACATTTCCATCAAGTACGATGCAACACTGTCACTGCAAACTAATCCACTAATTCTGTGGCAAACTTTTGTATAATTCTGCAGAGTTCTTTGTGAGAGGAAACTAATCTTGCCTCTCACTACTAAGAAACATCTTGCTTCTTCACACCTTCTTGATAGGCGTGTGTGGTCTTCTGATCCTTCTGGCCATTTTTCTTCTAAGTCCTTTGTGTCTTCCTTTCGCTCTGATGTGAATATTCCATGCGCTCCTTCCTGTATCCGATGTATTTGGAAGGCTTTGGTTCCCCCTTGCATAAAAGCTTTTGTGTAGTCTGCCTTGCTGTACAAGATCAACACTTGTAACATGCTGTAAAAGAGAAGATCCCATATTGCTCTTTCTCCTTATGTTTGTGTTTTGTGTTCAAGGCAAGGTGAGTCAGTGGACCATTTATTCCTTCATTGTGATTTTTTGTGGAAGCTGTGGTACAAATTTTTCTGATTGACTAACATCAGTTGAATCATCCCATCTTCTATTCCCTTCTTGTTGGAACAGTGGCATTTCGCCTAGGTAGGAAAGGATCTTTGCTATTCAATACTCTTTTATATGCGGTTTTCTTGTGGAAGGAGAGAAATAGGCGGTTGTTTGAAGGGATAAGCATTAGTTGAGCGATTTGTGATTCTATTATTATTGCTTGTGCTTGTTGGATTCATGCTCTTCCAGAGTTCAGTGGTACTTTTGGGACAGACATTATACAACATTGGGTGGAGCTTCCAGAGGTCATATCTTGCATCAGGAGGCAGTTAGTGGGTTGGGTTCTTGGTGGGTCAAGCTTAATTTTGATGGTAGAAATGCAGGAAACCCAGGTCCTTCTGGAGTAGGGGGAGTTTTTAGGTATGCTTAAGGTAAAGTTACCCATGCATATTCGGGGCCTATTGGTATAGCTACCTCCACAAGAGCAGAAATAGAGGCTTTGATCTTTGGATTGTTGGAGGCATAACAAAACAGTTTCACAGACTTGATGGTGGAAGGAAATTCATACACAGTTATTTCTAGGGTTGCCATGGGGAGTGATAGTCCTTGGTCTCTTGTGCATTTAGTTCGATTGGCTCGGATCTTGGCTAGTGGGTTGAATTCATCATTCCACCACGTTCCAAGATCAGCCAATGATGTGGCAAACCGGTTAGCTTAGTATGGAGGGGGTAGAACATCTTTTTTTTTTGGTGGTATTCCTGATGGGTGTAAGTTGTTCTGCTTATTTTTGCAGGCTTTCATAATCCGCTGTTGTATTCTCCCTCTTTATTATTATTAATCTACCAGTAACTCTCCAAAAAAAAATTCTTATATTCTATCAATTCAAGCAGCTGATTCAAGGTTTATTTATTCTTTATTGATTAGGATTTCCATGAAAGCAGAAAGGGGAAATCATCATTGTTACCTGTCTATAATCCACTGGAAGAATCTCTCAGGCAGGATATGATTTCTACTGTTGAAAAGACAATGAAAAAATATGCTGACAATCTACTTCGTTTCCTTGAGGGCATTAGTGGGCGCCTGGCACAGTTGGAAGTATATTGCTACAATCTTGAGAGATCAGTAGGAGAAATGCGGACTGATTTAGTTCGTGATCACAGTGAAGCAGATGCAAAGCTTAAGTCTCTGGAAAATCATCTTCAAGAGGTGAGTTTATGGTTAAGTCCATTATTTATGCTGTGTGATGTTATTTACGCTCAGTGGAATGGTTTTTTGGTTTTAGTTTGCCATGTCCTCTATTACTTGAAGTTCCTTCTATATGTCCATGTTAGCACAGAGGAATTTTGTGAGAGACATTAATCATATTGGCAGTTAAACATGTGGTTTGAAACCGCTGGATTGATTCTATGTAAACAACAATTTTTTTATTTTAGGAAGCATACCGTAAATGGTAACATGGACATATATAAGGAACAGGCATGCTTCTTGAATATTAATCACATTATTTTGTTTGAATTTAGAGACTTTGTGTGATGGTAGGATGGTAAAAGTCTTGAGCTGCTAGCGTTAGATCGTTGATTAAGTTTGAGTGCCAAAAAATCAATGATTATATTTGTTGGCAGTCCACTGCTCCTGGGACGCTGCTTTGGCAGAACTTGCATCAGGCTGTTGGCCTTATTTAGTTTGTATGCATTTGATTTTTTAACACAAATTGATTTTTTTTTATCTATGTTTTTAGCTTCTGCCTAAACACAGTGATGTTCATGTTTGACTATTCAAAGGCTTTCTTTATGCAATGCCTGATTTGTTCATGCCTGTTTAGTAGCCATCATGAGGTATTAAATACCTTTGGGTCTTGCATGCATTTATTAAGCATATAAAATAACTGTTCTGTGCATTCATTAAGCATAGAAAGGAGGCAACTCCAGATGCAGTCTTCTATGTGGCAGATTTTTGGTCTTCAATCTGTCCTGAGTTTTTTGGTTAGGGTTGGGGGAGGTTGTAAGAAATTGGGAAATGTTGTTATGGTAGAAAGTTTCATTCCATCATATGCATGTTTGTGGGTGTGTTAGGTTTTAGGGCCTTTTTGGTTTTTTAGATTGCATCTCATTCTCATTTGATGCCATCGCTCTTCGTAAGATTTTCACTTTCAGTTTTTAAAACATTTTCCATTACTGATAAAAAAAATGATTGTTAGGATTAGCATTCTTATATTTGACCTCAAGCCATGTTTAGATTTTCCATTGTCATCTTTTTCCCTCAATTGTCCTTTGGTCAAAGTTAATATTCTTATTTGACTGAAAATCTGTATCATCAAGTCTTCTATGATTGCTGCAGGTTCACAGGTCTGTGCAAGTCTTGAGAGACAAACAAGAACTTGCAGAAGCTCAGAAGGAACTTGCCAAGCTTCATCTGGTGCAGAGAGAATCCTCTGCAAGTCATTCAAAACATAATGTAGAGGGATCTTCTTCAGCTGCCTCTGATCCCAGGAAGACTGATGCTACTCCGGATATGCAGAATTTGCAGTTAGCCCTAGCTTTACCCCCTCAAGTAAACATGGCACCGTCACTTCATACCAGACCTCTGGAGCAGCTCCAGCCTTTGCCACCTCCATCTCAAATCCCACAACAGAATGCTCATGTTCAGTCCCAACAACAGACATACTATTCCCCTCAGAATCAGATGCCAAATCCAGTGGCCTTGGCCCAACACTCCCAAGATCAGTATTTGCATACAGATACTCCCTACCAGAGGCAACAAATGCCGGATGTAACGAGACAGACTCCCCAACAAACACAGCCTCAAGTAAATCAATCCCAGCAACCACAGCCATTCCCCCAATATCAGCAGCAATGGTCACCTCAACTTCCTCAACAAGTACAACAGCCACAACAGCCCTCTACTCAACCTCCAATCAGGCCCCCTACATCAATGTATCCTCCCTACCCACCAACACAACCTGCAAACCCCTCTCCTGAAACATTTCCGGGCAGCATGCCAATGCAACCATCATTTTCAGGAATCCCCCCATCAGGGGGTAGCCATGCTGAAGCCTCGGGTTATGGTTATGGTAGGACCAGCAGAACAGTTCCGCAGCAACCAGTTCAGCAGCAACCTCTACCTCAGCATAACCTACAGCATCAACCACAACCTCAGACCAGCCAGAGCAGCTTTGGAGCCCATTTGAGTGCTGGATACCCAGGTCCTGGAACCCCACCTACACAATCTCCAGGACCAGGATCAGGATACATGATGTATGTTGGTGAGGGAGGACGTGCTCAGCAACCACCACCGGCTCAGTTTCCACAAGGTAGCTATCCTTCAACACAGGTTCCACTTCCACCTATTCAAAACCCCCAACAGGCTATTGGCAGTAATCTTTTGGTCCGACATCCAAGCCCATCACAGATTATCCGCGGCCATCCATACAGTGAGCAAATTGAGAAAGCTGTGAGCATGGGCTACGGGAGGGAACATGTCGCAAGTGTGATCCAGAGGATGGAGGAGACAGGCCAGCCAGTAGACCTTAATGCAGTGCTTGACAGGTTGAACATGCATTCATCTGGAGGTTCCCAGAGACGATGGAACTAAGCCCAAAACTTACCAAATAGTAGTGACTTTTAGAGCTCTTCGCAGGCCTATTCAGTCTCTAATAAGATGAGTATATATGTTGCTGTATATCTGGTAAAGTGGAACTACCTCACACGACTTTCATGTTGACTATTCCATACAGTGCTCCAGTACCAAAATAGACGTCATCTGTTTATGTTTTAAATTATATGCTTTAAGAATCTTTAGTTTATCGAGCTGAAGAAATTCGCGTACTGTTATTGATGAATCTTTCAGTCTCCAGTCATCAAGGGAATGCAGGAACCATGTTAGAGAATGGAAACCAAAAATGGCGAATGGGTCGCATATCTTCTCATGATGAATTTTCCGGTCATCCTAGGAAACAAAATCGGATCATTTTGATCCTTTGCTTTCTTAAAGAGAGGGTTGCTCTGACCCATTTCTTCATCCTTTAAAGAACCAAAGGCATGCAAGATGCAAGTAATTTTTGTTATGTTCTGCAATTCCTGGCCTCGCAGCCGGGATCTCTATTTTTAATTTTAAAAATTCAATTTAATTATTGACCTATTGAACCATCGCTTGGAACGGAAATAGCACGTGGTAGTCTTTTTCTTCTAGAAAATGGAATTATCTCTAACAAACATCAGATTCAGCTTTGGTCTTTAGAAAAACTAGTTGCGGAATAGGAGCAACTCAGGTCATTTCCAAAAGAAATTCCTAGAGGGAAGGAAAACAGCTTCCAAAACGTGGTTTGGTAGAGCCTGCTCAGTTGCTTCAATAAAGCGAGATGAAATCGTCTACCAAGTTTTTACTGAATTGTCCCCTGCTTTGGTCATGAGATGCTTCTATGTGGAGCATCTCACGGCTAGTGTTTTTTTCATGTGAGCCCCACTTGAAACATGTACAACAATCAAAAAACAGTGGCCATAAGATGCTACACATGGCAGCATCTCAAGGTTACGTCAGGGGCCAATTCAGGGAAACAATGAAAAAGATTTCATTGCCAATAAAGCAGACTTTATAGTTCATAGATAATTGCTCATTTATGAAAACAATATCAGTTGAGTTTCTTCGAGTCCAGGAAGCAGTAGCACTCCCAAAACTAAAACTAACTCCTTTTAACATGGTTCTGTCCTGAGTGAGTAAAGAGTGAATAACGGTACGTGGTTCTTTTATATGCTCATTTTGGTTCCAAATGGAGGACAGTGTTTTAAGTTAATATGGTTTTTGAGCCTCAGAAATAATACACTGAATTATTTAAATTAATGCAATAATCATGCCATCCAAGTTCTTCCTTTCATGATTTGGATCAAACTAAATTTTTGGTATACTTTAAATAAATAAACATATTGTTAAACAAAGAGCCCGTGTCAAAACTGCTGCCTAGAATGCATGGACAAGAAATGCCTTCTAGCAGACCTCATGCATACTTGCAACTATGGTTGAGGCAAATCTCTACCATTATGTACTCTGACAAATAGTAGTTACATACCTATATCCTAGGTTGCATGTGCCATAGTAGATATCATGCAAACAATCTAGCTGCTGCTTGCTGGGATTCCAGAGAGGGCCCTGCCTGCATACTTGTGTAAACGACTGCCTCCATATTCATTATCTCCACCCAGGTATTATATCCTACTTTTCTTTTTTAAATGTCTCCCTTTCCTCGTTCCATTCTCTTCATTCTTGATCTTTCGCAACTCCCCATTTTCTTTTATGGCATCTCTGGAAGCTTTCTTCCTTTTGGCGGCATGAATACTGTCAGCCAACTCAGCCCCAGCAATATCATTCCCTCTTGGCAAAGGTTCTTCATCATCCAACTGCCAATTAAACATCAAACCCTGCTGATGCTCAAAATCCAGATGCACTGGTTCACCTGCTCCTGGTAGCAAGCTATCAAAAGTCTCATCTCCATTACACCCACCCTTTCGCTCCAGTAGTACAGGATCTGGTCTTATTATGGTACCAAGAATGCTTCTATTGGGGGCCAAGCCAATGATGGTCTTGGCATTTGTCAGCGTAGAGAAAGCCATAGCAAAAGCTGATCTAATCTGCAGCAACAAATACAACAAAATAAAATTTTAGAAATGAAGGTTGTAATCAGTTCCCTAACCACGTATCATTGCAAGCGTGGGCCCCTTCATAACATATACCAATAAAGCCTAGTTAGATGGCTACAACCTAAAATAAGGTAACACTATGTAAACTGATATGTGTTGCAGTTTCTGGAATAATTTGTTTTGGTGAAACATGCAATAATGTCCTCTTAGGTACCAATACCATAGAACTTGTTTTCCAAGCATCCAATGCTTTCTAAGCAAGCAAAGTAATTTCTTATGCAACAAGAAATTGGCTTTACAATCCAGATTTGGATTCCTCATGCAAGGAGGAATAAAAAAATCATTAATATGTGGAAATAAACATTCTAGGCTTAGATGTAGTTTTAAACCTACTGAACAATGGCATTACTGCCAGAACAAGAAGTGAATTAGAGAAGGAGAAACAAGTAGTAGTAGTTAATAGTATTAGCTATAATTGTTGGATCCAAAAATCTTTAGCACATGGAGAAATACTTGACCTAGCAAGTTAGCATCAGCAATATAAAAAACTGGTGTGGAGGACAAGCACATAAGCAGGAAAAAAAAGGCATGGAATCAATACAAATTCACCACTCCAGAGTCAAATATCCATGTTTAAAGAAAAACAGGAGCAGTTCTAAAAATTCATTATGCATCGTCTGAAAGAGGTGCATGTAAAGAATGTATTTTGCAAATTTATTTTCATTTTGCCGAACAACTGAATGCATGAAAAGTATTGACTTATCTTTGTCAAACTTGTTTCTGTGTTTGCAAATAGGACAGCGTAGAAGGTCTGTCTTCATTGTCTTTGACTTCAGCCTTTCCTTCTTATCAATTGTTGGTGCTTTGACTTTCCAAGTTCCAATTAGCTTATTACTTGTAAGATTACGTATTCAAATTATAAAACAGATGTAAGAACGCAATAAAAATCTAGGATGAGTGTTTTCCTTGTGGTAGACCTATTTCCATTAATTATTGTAATTATGAAAGAACAGGTTACTTGATTGTGCAAAAAGGTTATCCCCAAAATGTCCACAACGAATCCTTATATATGTTTTATAGGGTAAAAATAAATCTAGGCTGAGAAATATCCTATGGAATATTTTCAATTATTACTGTCATCTTGAAAGGATTTCCTTTCCCCATTGCATGGAAAAAGGTTATTCTATTATTTCTGTCTTCAAAGAATAGTTTCTAGCGCAACAAGAAATTGGCTTCTACCCTACATTAGGTGGTTGTTTTCACTTCGTGTACACCACCCCTATCTGCTAATCTTCTCCTTTTATACTACTATTTTTACATATTAAAAAATAAATAAAGAAAGAAAATTGGCTCCAACCCATGGATACGTTGGAAAAAGTTTCAAGGGTTGCCTTTCATGATGTATGATCAAGTCAACTAATCCACTAAGACAAATGTGCCCATGACATTTTTTTTTTTAAATTAAAAAACGTCAGCATAGATATACACATACATGCATACCCCCACAATAACACAATGAGAGACGGAATGACAGAGATGCATTCTTCTGTCAGGTCAAAATGGTTCACTTTTCCTTGGCCAACATGTAAAGGATTAATCAATCAATAAAATAAACATAATAGCAAAGCAAACTCAATCCATATTACCAACCTAACTATGTAGTTCCTGTCTATCAGATGGTGTGGCCTTGGTTGCTAGCAGGGCTGAATCCTGACAGCAAAACTTCTTTCGGGGTGGATTTGAAGAAGAGAATCATTGTTGTGGAATGGAGAATTGTATGCATGCCCAGAGAGAGAGAGAGAGAGCTAGTATTAAGGCCTTCAGAGAAGTAAAGCTCTTCAGGGGAAGTGGCTGTGGAGGCCTGGCCTGGGCTCGAAAAGAAAAGCTCATAGAGAAAGGTCATTTTAGCTAAATTTTGGGAGTTTGGAGGGATATTGGGAAGTGAATCCTTGGAGGTGCCTGTGGTGTGAGGCTGTGAGATGCTGGATTGGCATCTAGGACAGTTGGACCTATCACTGTGGGAGCAGGTACAACAGTGATATTCTCGGAGTCTTGGTCGAGAGATGGTCTTCCATGTATTCAAATCCAGATTTACCTAAGCCCGTTTTGAATAAGAGAGCATGGATTAGGGAGGTTTTGGAAAGGTTCAAAGGGGGAGGCAGCATGATTCCAGTAAGACCCTTGGATTTGGTGCCAATTTTTTATCTCCTTTCTCGGTCACATTAAAAACAGTTTAGGAGCAGATTCTATAAGATGGGCATCAGATGGTTTTCATAACGCTGCTTTGTAAGTAAATCAACATGGCAGCAACTCCATGGCTAAATTTCTGTGATTAGATTCCGTCCCCTCAATGTTTGACATTTTTCATGCTATTTTGGCTCTTGATAACAAACTTATCATGGATTACATAGAAGTTGGTAAATTCCTAATAGATGTAGCTTGTGAAAAAATGGATATGGAATCAGGCAACCATTTCCAAATCTATCATCTGGTCTTCTTCTCCATTGTCAGCATATTTGAGAAGATAAGGAGTTACAATGGTCCAACCAAGGTTGCTTGCTGCATTATCAAATGCATGGTGAAGGACATAGGAAAAGGAAAAGGATAATAAAAGTATTATTACGAAAATATGCCAAGCAACTATTTGTTGTAATTGTAGGGAGAAAGAAATTGCAGAATCGTTGAAATTAAAGGAACAAGATGCAGAATTTGTTGAGGAAGTTTACTTGTAATCTAGACAAGTGCTCCAGTGCTTCCATTATTTGAGGATGTTCAGGTGTCTTGTTATTTTAGAGGTAGGATGTTAGGAAGTTACGATTTTTGGCAGAGTAGGATCAGTTTGGCAAGCCTAATCTTTTAATGACTAAGAAAAAAATAAAATGTATAAAATATTGAAATCCACTTTCATTTTCTTGAGGACATTTCAAACAATTGTATTGAGATATACCAAGATTTACTAGGGTTCCACAATAAGTGCATTGCGTCTTGTAGTTGCTTTATCCATCTTCTTCTTCTTTTCCTTATATTAGTATTGGCAGCATTCTCTTCACTTCTGCTTACTTTCCCAGAGTGTGAGTGTGTGTGTTCACACACGTGCATGTGTGCTTATATTCAGAAACATACACATATGGCTGTGTCCTCCTACCTTCATTTTAGGTGGGTTCAATTTTACATCCCACATCCACGTTCAAACTTGATAACCATTTCCATGCCCACAAAATATAGCATTCAACAACAATCCAAGTACGAGATACAAAACCATGAAGCGTTATTCATATCTCTAAACTAGAAAACATAATGTCAGTTCTTGGAGAACAGAATATGCCTTCTTTTTTTATGGAAAATAGAATAATGTTATCTTCGCAGAAAATTTAAGAGAGTTTTAATATACAAGGCTAATTGAAAATCCAAATGATGCAGCCAAATCATGGGTCTAGGGAAGAGGAGACTCCTTTTTAGTCCATTCATATCAGTCACATCTGACAGTTGCTACGTCAACCGTGATATTCCAGGATCCTAACAGTTAAAAACCCACTGCATACTTATACGTAAGGAAGAAGCTCCCTACAAACTTCATCTAGATACTAAGAAAATAATTTAATGTTCCATGAATCTTTTACTACTCAAGCGAGAACACATCTACCATCCATACAGTATCATCAAATCCGAAAAATATTGCAAAGATAGATGGAAGTCCAAGACAAAACTAATCTTTCAAGCACACTAGTTCAAGAAATGAAGAGAAAAAAGTTCAAATCATAGAAGAGCAGACCTGGAAATAGTTGAAGGAGTTCTTCCCTATGTCACTCTCTGGTGCCTGGATAATCATCAAAAAGGATAATGAAACTGAATTACCTGTGTAACTAATGTTTCTTAAAGAGCAGAATAATACAAATCATCAAGATGGCAAGAACACCTGTGGATCCTCAATAGAGATTAGGTATGGTCGGCCTTCATTCAGAAACCTGAGAAAAACAACCCAAATTACAAACAGAACATTCAAATTCCTATTCGAACATAAGAAATGCAATATCAAGTCATCCTATTTGAACAAAACATAAGAAATACAATATAAAGTCATCACTTGATAAAGTTTTTATCACCCTTTATTACTCTTCAAAAAAAATGAGCTTGCCCTCCTACAAGAAACACCAACATCCCAAGTGTTTAATTTTCGTCCATAAAAATCAAAGAAGTTGACCTGCCATCCAAAATATAAATTGAGTAAAGAACATTGAGAATACATCACTCAAATCAATAATATTCATACGATTAACAGAAAAAATGATAGTAACCACAAAATATTATGCTGGAAAAAAGAATAATCAGTAATCCAGGCAATCCAGAATTATAAATTGGGTTCGGGAAATTAAACTTCTTTCGTTGCATATTTTCTTTAAATTATAGCCATCCATGAGGGCTAGAAATTAAAGACATCTCTCAACTACCTACTGTTTAAAAAGAAAAAGAAAAAAAAAGCAGTAGATAGGTTAATCACGATAACAGTCTTTATAATAACCCCCTAGATCTGTCAGCCAGAAAAGCCTGAGTGCAGGTGTACAAACCACCAGAGCAGCTTCCCACAGCAAAGTTGGTGGTTTTATCAGTATGTCTAACAATCCATTACATGCACTATAAAATCAATGGATATTAACCACTTTGATCATTAGTTATTAACTCTATCAAGGCTCACAAAGTGGCCTTAATTGCATCTATAAAATCTGAGATCAGCTGAACTCCATGCCCTGTTGAAGGGGTCTTAAGAGAGGCAGTTATTGGACTTTCTAATTCCATTGAGGCCAAATTGGCCACTATTCAAAATGGTGTCTACCTAGATCTTTGGCATTCTACGATGAACCTCTTGTTCTCATAAGTTCCTACACCAGCTGATAACTTTGGTTTAATCAAGAATATGGTTAGTCCCTAAAAAGTATTTCTTTGGAGCAGATGTTTTACAAGAGGGTGCATTTCTCTTTGCAATGGTAACCTCTTAAGTTTCTCTTTTCCTTTTTCTTGCTTTCAGGCTGCATGCATGGTATTTCTGTAAATGTTCCCATCTCTTCTGCCAATAAAATTTCACTATCCACTCCGCGGGGTGGGGGGGCGCGGGGCCGGGTGGGGTGTGGTGTGGAGGGCGTGAACTGGTGAATAAAGAAATAAATATAAGTTCTTATATTGTGTGAAAGGTGTAAAATTGGACCAGCAGAGAAACAAACCTGCCCCCTAGCCCACCTCTTATCAACTTAAAACACAAAATAATAATCCTTTATCAGGATTTTAATGTCACTTTCAATGTAGATTTTGCACCTTCAGAACAGGAAATGTTCAAGGGAGATTTCAACTCTTCGCAATGTTTTCATTAAAAGCTACGCATAAAGTTCAAGAGAAAGGAAGTATTGTTGTAAGGAAAACTTCAGCACCCTTCGGAAAAGAAATTTCATCAATTTTAGGAACAGTTGATAACTACGCCATTAATCAAAAAGCTAGCTATCTAGTAGCACAACGGGCCTCACTAATCCCTTTACAGAAGTAAAAAAGAGATTAGCACCTGCCCTTTCATTAGAGCTGAAACCTGAAGTAGCTTTCATCATGGAAAGAAAAGTGAGAAAACAAACCTAGTACAAAACATAAGACCTTGACAATGTTGAATATGTGATATAAATTTATGCAGGAAAAACTGCTACAGAATGTTTTAAAATTAACAACCTAAATCAGTGACTGCAACAGTATGTATGGAAAACTAAGGTTATAAGAGAGTATATTGAAACAAACTGGAAATGGAAAAATGGGCTAAATATAGACTAAAACATCTGCTTTATGTGCATTTAGGGTACAAATGATAGAATTGAAATACAAAATTTCCATGGGATTATTTGTGAACTTTAAAACATCTATGGGGTAAGGGTCAACTAGATTGTACTACCTTTTTTTTTGGGGGTCTGATTCTGTATTAGATTGTACTACTTTTACAAGAGCAAAACACAAACTATGAAATCCTCAATTTTATATCTAAACCTTTTTTGTTCAAAATTTGTCACTATATGTATATGTGTATATATATATATATATATATATATATTGATAATTTTGGAGTCATTATATTTGTTTAGTTCTCAATCTTAAACATCCCAAAAGATTAATAACATAATATATGGGCGTAAAAAGTCATGAAAGTATTCAGAATACCTTCAAACCAGAATTTCCATACGAATTTCTTAAGCAAAACCGTTAAGTTAAATTTAAAAATTATTAGCAAAGAGGCATTCCCAAATTTTATAAGCAACTACTAGCAGCAAGCAATAAAAACAAGACTAATTACATAATCTTATACATCGGATGTGTGGACGATTTTGGGGACACAATGTACATTAAATTTACAAAATTTAATATGTGGGCACAATCTCAGATCTGTGCTAATCTATGAAAAAAAATATCGGGCTGACAATTTAGTTATTTATATCAGCCATGCATGCTAATCATGTCCATATTGACAGCTCTCCATTAAAATAAACAGATCTCATAGATTTAAGGATATTATCTAAATGTAACAGACATAATGCAGAAGGAAAGATGGTCTTATTTAAGGTATCGACTTCTGACCATCTAGCCTTTGTTAACTTTTATGTCCATGAGTTCAAGGAAAGAGAAGTGTGAGGAGGCTTTTCTCAGAAGTGTTTTCATTGCAAGAAACAAAGTGGGGGAAAACAAGCATAACAAAACCTATTTGCTAAGGAATACATACCAAAAGGACTCCCAAGTTATGTTCTACATTAGCACCGCACTCCTGCAACCCCTGTCTTCCCCAATATATCAGATATCAAAGAAACATGTCAACAAAAAAATAAAATAAAATAAAATAGAAACATTAAAGAGGAAAAAGGAAAGAAACAAATGCCAAAAGCTTCAAAACCCGAAGTAGTACAAACATATTCGCCAAGCAGTGCAAAGATATGAAAATGGTGATTTAAGAATTAGGGTGGTGAAATTAGTCAACAAATTTGATTTATAGTCGGAGACATGCAAAATGGATTATACTTTAGGAAGCCTTATCAATAATTATAAGATTGCATACTTGTCCATGTAGCAAGTTAGATTACAATAATACATAGACCACTTTAGCAATAAAATAGCATATACAATTTTTTTTCTTTTTTTCTTTTTTTTGTGGGCCAGCATAGTTCTGTATTTTTCTTTTTACTTCATCTTTCAACTATCTGGTTTGAAACTATAATTTTTCTTTTCTTGTTAATTGGTAGTTTCAATATCGTAACTGATGTTTTAATATTATTGGTTATGTTATTTCACTATGTATAAATCAGGAATCATCACTGGCGTGACCATAAAAGCCTTGGGATGCAATATGAGAATGTTGGTTTAAGTCTACCACAGCCACTCTACATAAAAATTCTATAACAGGCCTTGAAACCTGTATTAGGCAAGGATTATGCAGCACAAACAAGAAAAGTAATAGAAGATCTCAAAGCAGTTTGGAACTTTAGACATTTGAGTACATCCAAGTCCTTTTTGATCTTGTTTAGTGGGATAAATATTAAAATTATAATATCAATACTAGGTTTACAGACAAAAAAGAACAGCAGAAAATCTAAAACAGAGCGATATACGCTGAATCTTCATTAAGAACTGTGAGGGTGGACATCATGATCCAGGAAGAAACTGCATCAATATTAGGTCAGGGTGGGAAAGATCTAAAATCAAACATGTAGCATATCCAGTTTCAGTGGTATATGGTCATTGGTACACGATTGATTCTAAAGCAGATGAGAGTCAAATTTAGATGATCAGACATGAGTCAAATTCAGTTACAATCCGGATGAACAGCAAAAAATAAAAATTTGACACCTTACCTTCAGCTGTGCAATAAGCATAGCAAGGAGTGCATAAGAACCAATTCCACCGGAATACACCTACAGAACAAAGCAAAAAACTATCACATGCAATAAACTAGGAGAAAAAAGAAATTTAGAAAATTTTATGAGCTCAAATAAGACAAATAATACCTCATTCAATTCTCTCTGCTGTAGAAAGACCTTCAAAATCAAACACAATGGCCGCAAAGGAGGCAACTTTTCAACAGCATCCTGGGAAAGAATATACATAAAAAGAACATTTCTATTCAACTTCAAAAAAATAGAATAAAATTACAAAAAGAAAAGGCAATTGTGCCTTGTCTACAGAAAAGGGTAAAAGAAAATTTAGAAAAAGCCCAAAAAAATTCACAGTGAGGTCAAACAATGAGAAAATATGAAACAGCAAAAGCAATATAGAGTCTCAGAAACGGGTTTCTAGGAAACTGAGTTAAAAACCCTCTTTATACACGACAAAGAAAACAACAGTAAAGCTTTTCACAACTGAGATTTTGATAAAACAATTTTGTGGGTTTCTTGGACCCAACTTGATTCATTGGTCCTATGTTTTTGGTGAGTTCAAGGATGTGAACTTTGAAAACTTTTGTTTTGAAATATAGGGGCATTACTGTGGGAGAAAGATAACCACACCTCTGCTGCATGTAGTTCTTTTGTCTAGAAATATTTCCGATGACAAGTTTTGCGAGCCAATCTCACGACTAATAATTTTCCATTCATGATGAATATTTAACTTCTGTGGTATCAATGATATGTGATTTTATACAGTAATAAGTTCACCTTATAATGAGAAAAGGTAGAAGCAAAATCTTTGAAATTCAATCCCATCTTAGTTACACACAATTCATAACCTTTTTTTCAGTTTGAATCCTCTTTCTCCATTCTACTCTATTCTCACAAATTATCCTATATTCCATGTCAAAGACCAAACTCCCTCTTTGTTCAGAAGGTTACATGCGTTATTCACTATGGTAGTGGTTATTTAAGTAACAGTTTATAAATTATTTTGATCCACAATACACAACACAAATGTGCACACATCATTTAAATTCGCACAAATGCATCAATCATGGAAACACACACACAGAGTTGTACAAAGTACAAACATGCACTGAAGTTAGTCTATCCCTTTTCCAAGATATCATTTAGTTCACATGGGAAAGCAGCCCCAACAAAAAGGGAAATTTGTAGAAGCCATTGGCATCCCAATGCCAAATTGGCTCTTTACATGACATTGAACCTTGAAATACTCACTGTACCTTCAGCATGCTAATAACCAGAGCAATAAGATTTATAGTTTTGCCAAACTGCCATTGATGGGTCCCTAGATGATTGTCAGTTTTTCATATAACCTTATGACATGAGAAACCTCTCAATTTACAATGAAGTGCATAATCGAATATGAGAAAACACATAAGTGGTTTGGACAAATGAGAACCAGAACAGGGTCAACTACGTAAAACTACGAGTGAGAATGAGTTAAATAATAGGCTAATAGCACAATTAAATACAAAGTCTAGCCAATCTCAAGAATATATAACCAAGTGCACGAATTTGTCAGAAAAACATGTATACGGCATTGTTGAAGCTATGAAAAAACTGATCATGGGAGAAAATAAGTTGCCTCAAACCTTTATAAATTCTGCTGCTTTCGGTCCATTTTGCACATCAAAACTGTGAGAAAAAACAGAAAAACCTTAATATTGCCGAATAGCACTTTTATACTAGACATAGAAGTAGAAAAGGTGTGAGAGAAGGATAAAGTTACAACATTGAAACTTAAGGATCAACACATCTGGATAATAGATACCATCAATGTCCATTAATTGCATGATACTTCTGAATTTTGACCCATCTATGAAAAAGGATGCTCATTGAGCGTCCCTTTGCTTAGGGTATAGCCATTCATTGACCATATTAAAGTAAGGGTCCTCCAACTTGCTTTTACGGGTAACAGATCATTCTATGATCCTTCACTCAATTTTCACCTCCTCCATTCATAAATATACCCCCTTCACGTTAAATAAAACATGAATGGGGTAGGTGCAGGCCATGCCATGGGCTCGTGCTATGCTTGGGCCATGTCTTGCTGTTGGCCGCTTATTCATGGCCCAGCATAGCACACCAAAAGAGGTTGAACCATGCATGCTCAAGCACAGTTATATCAGGTGCTGGCCCACAAGGGCCACAACGACTTAATAATATCATTGCCTATAATTTTTCTCACGAAATACAGATTTAAACCAAAGAATTTGATACGAAACCCATTTCCACAAAAGCCTTCACATCAAAGTCCTTCATTTTGTATAAAGCCTATGCCAAATGAACCCTTAAATTCAAGCTCAAAAGGAGCAACATCAAATCAAGCAAAACTGTAAAGAAAGCCATAAGAGACACAATCATTTACGAACATCTTAACTCCAATTTGACAAGGAGAAAGAGAACAAGTCTAGCAGCAAGAAAGTAAACCACCACTGCCAAACTCCTAACAATTTGTCAACATGTGCACTTTGGTAAATAGTCAAAGACAAAGCTTCATCATAACCAAAGGAGGCAATTTTCAAACACCACACTTCAGAAAGATAGTGAATAAAAGAAACTTGGAAGTTTTTGGTACAGGAAGACCAGAATGCAAATCTTAACTCTTCGTATAATCCTCATTGACATTGAGTACACAATGTTCTGAGATTATGAAGGATTTGAAAATCATTTATATTCCAAGGAAGAATAACATAATAGTAGAGGTGACTTCATCTCTTGAGGAGTATAATATTTTGCATCTAGCATGTACAAATCTATTGTAGATGCATATTATATGGAGGAAAAGTTAATAAAGGACATTAAGATAGTCATAAACAAAGAAAGCAAATATGGATGAAACTTTGATTTATAGTGAATTTATACACGAATAGGAATTGGTGTCATCAGTGTATCTAAGATTGGCATAAAAACCATGTAGACATGGTAAAATGGAACTTCCAAAATTTTGCTACTACAAAAAATGAACTTTGTTTTCAGACAAAGGGAGTGGCAAGACATGTCCACAACTATTTTCCTAGTAGCTTAATTTGATTGCTCAGGGCTCTATCGCAACAATGTCTCATTTCCCATTTTCACTTTTTATGGTTGCCGTAATTATAACTACAGTTCTATGAATAAGCAAAGGAGATTTAGCTGATCCAAGGCATTAAGGTACACAAATATGTACATCTTCATCACGAGACACAGCACAGCTCCCAGGCACTTCTAGGGGAAGCAGCTAGAGTTTTTAAGGCCACTGAGAGATTAGGGTGAGATTAAGAACTCCCACTTCACTGGGCACCTCTAATGTAATGCACCTTAGAAGCATTTGTTTTGACAAATATCAGAGACACAGCAACAGTAATGGATTGTATAATCATTCTGTTAAAAAATTCAAGGAGAAAAACAGAATACATGGTTAAATTGATGCAAAGAGATACCATCGTAAAATCTTATGAAGAATGGTTAGAAGAACTTATACATGCAACTTAAACTTCTAATTCTCCTATTTTTTGTAGTTCTATATATTTCCAGGATAAAAAGTTGCAAAGTCAAGAAGAATTGAAGAGTAGAGGGCTTTTGAAGTGCTACAATCTATTTTAATGATTTGTCTATCATTCTTCAACTGTCCTTTGATCAAGGAAATACAAGATGAAACATGAAGAAAGTAGGAGAAATCATCCTTGCCCTGAGAACAACTGGAAAGGGTTATCTAGTCTTATGGAAGCATCAATGTAGCAGACATTTCAATATGTCAATTCTGTTGATCATGCATTGAGCACTAAGGATGATATTTTAAGCGCAATATTCTGTTCAAGGTGCCCACTTAAAAGATTATCAAAGCACACTATTGAATGATACGACCAAATCTGACAAGACCTTTTTGGTGTTATCTGACTGGAGTTTTAAATAATAGAAGCAACAACGCTTTTGAAATCACTTAAACTCAAAACCTATATCATACATAAAAGCTCAGTAAGTTCAAATAGCAGTATCTTATTTTCCTATCCTTTGCACGTAACCTAACCCCAACACCTCCATTGCATATAATAAATATCTTTATCTTCAGTCTTCAAGTACAATTCCATAGATTCGTTGAGACGTAAACTGGACACCCCACCCAAAAATATATATATATATACTCCTTAACAAATTCACTCCTTTGAGTTGACTTTGTACTTTCATTATCCTTTTAATACCAATTTTTCATTACCTTTCAAAAACAAATTCAGTGAGCAATAAATGAGAAAAGTCACAATTAACAGATATGAAAGACCACAATATTAACATATTATTATTTATAATATAATCACTTTCATAAAAAAAAAAATTAATATCACCATACAACATTTCCAATATCTATTCAGCTCCAGCAATTAAATACAGAGAGACAAGATATAAACCTAATATCAAAAGCAACGCCACTTCTCTTTTCAACAAACTTAATTATTGGTACACGAGCCTTTGCAATCACCTAAGCATGGACAAAGATCAAGGTAAGAAAATAAATTTTATAATTTTGACTCTAAATGTTGATGGAATTTCGTCACCTGTATCTTTTTGGCAATGCCCCTTTGCGATAATGCCCTAGAAAGAGCTTGCAAGCCAATTTGTGGAGTTCTGACTTTTGAATCCAAAATCACAACCTAAAATTGATAGCATTTGCCAAAATCACACAACTACGAATTAAAAAAAAATTCAAATTTTATGACTAGAAGTTAAAGAATTAAGGATGGAATGGCTAATATAAGTACTGTGCAAAAAAGAATAGAAAATGTATTGAGATTGTAACCAAGTTCTCCGTGATATTAAACATAGTCATTTGTAGTATAAAAAGAACAAAGAGGGGTGGAGAATGAATCCACGAGATAAAGAGGAGGTATGGGACACAAGTATGTACAATTGATTGATAAATGAAAATATCAAACAAAAAGACCAAAAAAAATAGCTTAAAAATTTATTGCATAGACCATTAGAGTGACGATGGATACAAGAGTGTAAACATCCATTACACAAAATGCAAGATTAAGACAATAAATATTGAAGATACCCAGAACTTTAGCATATCTATCAAGTGAACAAGGGATTTTTTAAATAAAAAAGTGGCTTTAAGAAGTATGCTATCTAAATCAAAGAACAATTATTGAGTCCAATCCTTAATAGAAACCAAGATGTGTGAGACGGTTAAGAAAACAACAGCCACCCTCTCAATCAACCTGATCTCAAGGCATAAGCTACAGAGATGCGAAAAAAAAAAGAGGAACCTTGATCTCTTGCCTCAACCTTCTCCGTGACTTCGACGAAATCAAAAGATAACCCCATTGGCTCGCATGGGAAATTAAGCTGCAAATATGCTTGTCCAAATCTCGTTTTTCTACTTGTTTCCAAATCACATACATCTTGACTTATGCAATAAAAATCCCAGTTCACATGATAGTATGCCTTTCCCATATCCAGTTTACAAATCAGACCAACTTCCCTTCCTCAACTTTGGTTCAAAGAGTAAACTCCCAATCCACATCCCTCAAATGTATACATGCCCCTCATAAAAGCTCTATGAAACCGAGAGATCACCTCACATAGAACATTTTGCACCAGCAACTTGGACACAATTTTATAGAAGCTATCAATTAGTCTAATAAGGAGACCCCTGATGTTCACAACTCATTATTTCTTGGAAATGGAACAAAAGTTGCACTGGCACATTTCTCAAAGTTCTAATTTTAAAAAATATAGATTTGTTTAACAGCCTAGGTAGCGTAATCCTTGGAAATAACATGATGGCTCTTATAAAAAGCAAAGGAGAATCCTTCAGAAACAATATTTTGTTGCAACCCTCTTTGAACTGACATTCCCAATTTCATCCAAAAATCTAATCGAACAATTAGTCTCTTCTTCATCCAACATGACGTAACTAACTGAACCACCATATCTTTCAGCAACTCACCTATATTCACCTTTACCTACTTCTCAAACGCTAAATCCAAAGTTTTTTTGTTGCTATTCTTGAAATGTACTCGCCATGGCTTCCTATAATAAATAACTACATTTCAACTACACTCTCTTTAAATATCTCAATTTCACACCTCAAACATGTGATGAATGGAAAAACAAACTTTCTAAGACCTTTTCTGGTGCAAACAGGAAGATGGCTTCTAAAGATTGTGGAAACAGGAAGCACAGCTTACCCTTTCATTCCAATTTTATTGTTATTTGGAATCACAAAACATCCTATTGTTGTATAATTACGTAAAAGATTTCCTTTTGTATAATTTTTCTGCCAAACACAATTTCTAGCAATAGACTTTGATTCAAAACCCATTATTACAAAGCTCTTATTTTCTCAAGAAGCTATGGCAAAAAATCCTAAGCAGTAAATCAATAAATAGACTAAAGTGACAGAAACAACAATTTATAATTCTCAGTATGCACTTAATTTTCAATCTGACAGAATGAATATACAATAAAGATCAATTTTAATAAGGTATTGGAACAAAAACAAAAGTGAGTTAATATTTAATACTGATTTTATTTACATATTTGAAGCCTTTCAGTGCCTACTTTTATAGAATCAAACTAAAAGATATAAATATACTCACATCAATGTCACTAGTTGGAAGATAGAGCCCCGTTTTGAATGATCCAAACACTTCGACCTGAAATACTGCCGGTAGTTAAAAATAAAAGAAAAAAAAATGCCCTTAAGAATGGAACCACTTGCCATATGAGCATAACAAACCACTACATACCAACGCACACATCACATGTACACACACACATAAATATGTACATATATAGATATACATACATATGTGTGTGTGTGTGACGAGAAAGAGCAAGAGAGAAAGAGAGAGAGGACAAAGACATAACAAAAAAATCCGCAAATCTGTACCTTACAATGAGGCCATATATATTTTATGACGCCAAATACAAATTCTACTGCCATGTTGCGCGATGCTTGTTCTTCCAGGGTTGGCGATAGAAAGCTGCAAAAATCCAATATCTCTGCAACACTGGCGATCAGTTGAGAACCACACAACCTTTTTCTTTTCCTTGTTTTCTTTTATTGCTTTGCCCAGAAGTTATGGAGACACTTATGTTCTTATGAAATAATCAAATCAGGCTCTAAATAGTCATATGGTAATTAAATCCTCTGCAATATTACTTATTTTAATTTGGAACAAAAAAATGAATCCAAAGTATTAAAATTTTGAACTAGCAAATATTGTACGAAATGTTAAGAAAAGAATCCAAAGTACTAAAATTTTGAGCGTGACACCGAAATAGTAAGAAATACTAGAAGAGTCATTGCAGTGGATGTGTTGGAAACTAGAAAAGAAAATGTGAGGAATTATTATAACCTGAAGTGTCTAAGTGTTGCCAAGATATGAAATAAGATAAAGAAAGGTATGCTAAGATAGTTCAGGCAAATAAATTGTAGACCTAGGGGGGCAATTGTGAGAAAGTGTGTGAAGTTACCCATCGAAGGATTTTATAGGACAACGAGAAGCCCAAAACGAACCTGGATATAGTCAATTAAGAGGGATTTTGGATACTCATAACGATAAAAACATATGACTTTTTGACAGATTGAGACAGAGGAACAAAATACGTGTTTCAGACCCAGACTAGTCATGGCTAAGGCATTTTATACATTGTCACTGTTGTGGTTGACCAACTGACAAGGAAGACTTTAGCCTGGCTCAAAACCTGACAGGTGTAGCTTCTTTCTAACAACTAACTCAGAATCCCAAATTACCCTTTAGCAGATTTTAAGAGCAAATACAGCATGGTGAGGCTTGGCCTTAACAACGGAGACTCATCATTCTACTGTCAACAGCTGCAGGAATAACCAACCAAGATCCTTCGGGATGTGAGCTAAAGCTCTAAATCATCCGATCAACGTATCAATGTTCTCTCACTTTATGTCGTGAGAGTTTGAGCGGTCCAAACGTCGATTTGGAGATCAATATCACCTGATCATATGAAAATTATTTATGCTAAATCCAGGTAAAAGAATGTGGTCAGTGAGAGAGAGCAGCACGACAATTCTCATTGGCACATAAAAACAGAAGCGACTGGCATCCTAATGTTTTATTATTATTATTATTTTTTTCTTTAGATTTTGTTTTGCTCGTCAAACTAGAATCCACATGCTACCCCAAGAAGTCGGGATGATATTTGCAGTAACTTACACATCTTAATTTTCTACAGATTCGGCTCCCACAAACATCTCTTAAATTTCAGATTAACAGCGGGGCGATATAAATATTTAATATAACCCGTTACGAGAGCCAAAAGAGTAAAGCTTGGAATTGAATCAATTTGGAACTATTCTTACCTTTGTGAAGCTGAAGCATTGGACTCCTGAAACGGCTATTTGCTCGAAACCAACCAAGTTCCAGCCTTTGATCTGCTTCCCTCGATGGGGTAGGACCGGGAGCAGGGGAAGAGGAAGTTGGAAATCTTCTCCAGTCCTCGACATGGTCGTCAATATCAACGTCAAGGGAAAAGTAATCCGGAGCGGCGACCTCCGGTGACGGACAATTATGAGAAGATAAAGATATTTGGTTCCGGAACACTGAGTAGGGCTCGGACAGGGTCGGCTCGGACGGATCCGTAGAAGTTGGGGTGGACGCGGAAGTGATCGTGGCGGAGAGAGGTTCTAGGGTTTCATAGACGAAACCCTCGATCTCCATTAAACTGAAACTGAGAGCCTGTTAGAGGAAGTAGAGCGTGCCAAGTATAAAACAACTCGGGAAATCTCTTGCAACCAAAAAGACTAATTTAAACAACGGTTTCTGTCGAATTTAGGCCGACCAGGACGATCTCTGTTCCTTCGGTTCTAGGTGAATACTAACAGTGGACGTAACTGTAGAGCCGGCAAAAAACGAACCGACCTTACGACCAACTCGACTAATCTGATTATAAACGAATTGGGTTGACCCAGTCAAGTTGACCCGTTTATTAATTGGGTCGTTGCGGGTTGGGGTTTTCCCAACCCGCCCTGTAATAGGATCAACCCCGATTATGACACGCCAACCTGATTAAATAAAAAAAATAGCATGAATCAACCCGATTATGACTTGCCACCCTGATTATGACCCGAACCTGACCCAATTACCCCATAATATATATATATAATCGGGTTGCCGGGTTGAACCCATTTATTGACGAGTTGGGTTCGGTTTGGGGTTTTCCCAACCCGCCATTAACCGGGTCAACCCGAACCCGCCATTAACCGGGGTCAACCCGAACCCGCTTAACCCCAACCAGAGTACAACCCGACCCATTGCCAGCTCTAGACGTAAATAATCATCCCCGTATCTATTCTATATACTATCAAAAGAGAAGGGTGAAAATATTCTTTCAGATTCTAGTCATTTTTCTTTTTTCTAAACGTTATCCTCTCTAAACAAACAATTCCCTGTTATTTTAAACATTTTGTAACTACTTTGAACTGTTTATCTTAGTGGGTCCACATTTTCTACGCGCGTAGCGAGTGCAGCCCCTAGTACGGATTTAAAACGACACTTTCAAGAAGCATACGTGCTGTAAAATCGTTACATTAGGGAAAGTTACATGAATTTCCCTATAACTTAGAAAAATTAAAATGCCCTCTTTAAGATTTTAAAATAACACTTGCATCTCGTAAGGTCTGGCCGTTTACACCACTTTTTTTTTTTTTTTTTATATATGGAAAGTCGAACTAAGCTCTTTCTTCATTACATGAAAACATTGTTACAAGAGTTAATGCCTCAAATCAGTACAGACAGATAATATACTCATATAAGCATAAAAGCAAAAAATGCCAGGATACTAAGAAAACATAAACCCCAACAATCTGGTTGCAGTTCTAAGCGATAGTATCCGACCCTGCACCGAAGCAGCATGAAACCACTTGAAGAACAAGGATAAAGTCGAACGGTAGGTCTGTCAAAACACGGATTGTAAATCCCATTAATGGGAAAAAAAGGTTTCGTCGGAGATGAGATAGCCAAAAAAAGAGTGCTCGATGAACCGAGACACATCTGAACATAAAATTGCACTTGGACTATGGGGGTTGAGACCCTCTGGTACCTAATAATACAAAACCTAACTAAAAACAATACAATAAAATTAATTCCACTAGAAATGAAAACAAAAATAAATACATGAAAATTGATTCCACGGAGAAGGAGTTGCTATAACAAAATCATCAACACGCCAAGTCCTGATGAACCGCCAAGGCTTAAACTTGTGCAACCCCCGTCTTCTTCCCCATTGGGGTATCTCCTTCATCCTCCGATTCTGTAGTCATTCACGAAGGATGCAAATTGACGACCACCAAACTTGACTAACAAAAGCCCAAATGACGAGATTGGGTGGCAAGCAAAAGAACATGTTGCAGATGCCTATTTCTTTATTCTTCTTCTTCTCTTGAGCCCAAAAAACCTCGGGATTAGAGACTAGAGCCCAAGCCAAACCTAAGCTACAAAGCACCCCTTGAAAGCAGTAGCAACTAACACCAAGAGCGGCGACGCCAAGAGAAGAGAAGATGAAACCAAGAAAAAACACACATGGAGTGGAGAGGCACGAGAAGGCCAATCAATCAAGACCAAAGAGCAAGAAACTAGAAAGGGTTCAAAAGAACTCAAAAAAAAAAAACCAGCCAAACCACGATAAAAATCAGCGGCCAGGAAAGCAAGGAGAACTTAAAACCACCATCAAAACCACTAAGGGAGTGGTTTGGAAGGGGGGAAAAAGAAGCCCAAACGTCAAAACCGGCGGCAAATCCAAGTTGATCTAACACCCCAAGATTCCTCGAGACCCCAAAACAAAATCGCCCTTTGCTCTCCCCTGTATTCGGTTTACACCTATACCACCCCTTTACCAACCTATATATAGCTCTAGTTTTTAACCAACTTGAAGTTTTTTTCCCTTGATAATATTAATAATTGACTTAAAAATATATATTTTTATTTTTACTTGCAACAAACTTTTAATTATCCAACTAAAAAAAAGGAAATAAATGTAAAAGTATAAGAATATTTCAAATCAAGCATATTCCGTCACATCCATGCATCCTATCATGTAATAGGGACCACCTAATGTTCCGACTTTCACAAGACCTGAATAATCATCTCTAAGAATTCACATTTCCTCATGAATTCTTTTGAGGTAGTATAGTTTTGTTTTCCAATACTACGACACTTCTTTCCTCGGGCGATTACAAGTGGCCCTCCAGTAAGCTTCCATTGTCATCTTATTGAAATAGTTGTCATGGCCTGGTACGTTACGTACAACCTTGAGAACCAAACTACAGCAAACATTGCTCCAACAATTCTGGATACACATCATTGGTCCCCATTCTTACAATACAAACCACTTGATTTTGTAGGGGATAAGGAACTCGTGCCAGTGAGTAGCATGGATTAATGAAGCAAGTGTCTATCACCTAATTCATGTCATGGCACGCGAGGCTAAGGAATTATTTCTTATGGCACGGGGAAATAATAATATCGTCTTCTATGAGTGCTGCTATGGTTTCGTTCCTTTCTTGTTTTTGTGTTTCATTTTCCTTTTTTTGATCTTTCTCTAATTTGTTGCATCTCACTTTCGTGTGCAATCTCTCACCAAAATGAAAGTATAAAATGTCCTTATTGGACCTTGACTTGTAAACTTTGTTCAAAGGCTCGTAATGACCAATTTACACACTTACGGATCCTGTTAAAAAACTTGTAACAAGCCATTCTATCAACTTATAAACACCCTTAAACTGATTTATAACAATCTAGTTATTTACTGACCCGTAAACCTTATAGAAAGAATCCTTTTCAAAGACTTGTAATAACTTATTTAGACGTATAAACAAGAACAAAGGACTTGTAATTTATGTGTTATTTAAACATTTAAAAATGACACTTGTTTTCAATTATTTTAAAAATATAATTTTTTTTAAATTATCTATAAATTCGAGACTGAATCTGAATTTATTTTAAACATATCATTGAAACGACCTTTTGAAATCATCTGCCGCCTTTTAGTGCAGTCAACTTTGCAGCTAAACCAAGACGCTGACATGTGTAGCATCCGACACTTGTGAAGTTAAAATTTTAATTTTAATTTTTGGGAAAAATTGGGTTTTAGTGATACTTTTTTTCAATAATTTAGATTCAATTATCAAATTCATGGTAATTAAGAATTACTAATACTTTTTTAAAATAATTGAGAATCAGTATTATTTTATTGTCCTAAAAAATTCCTTCCAAAAATACTCCAAAATACTTGCAAATTTCGCTTGTAATAAAATCAGTAAAAAGGGTTTTCAAAGACTTTTGAAGGTATGTTTGGGAAAATTTTTCATGAATAGTAAAATGATATTGATTATTAATTATTTTAAAAAAGTATTACTAATTCTTAATTAACAAGAATTAGTTAACTAAATCCCATTATTTTATTTGGAACGCGAGTTATAGTTGAAAAAATCCTACCCGTCAAACTCTGCACGTTGAAGCATCACACTTGTAGTCAACGGCATCAGACGATTTCATCCCATTAAAAAAAAATAAACACGATTCTGGTGCAATTAACCGGACGCTTTGACTTTGTATACCGGCCACGCCAGTCAACGGCGTCAGACGATTTCATCCCATTTAAAAAAAAAACACGATTCTAGCCTTTACGAGTCGAAACATCTATTTATTTATTTTTTTATAATTCGAAACATCTATTTTAGCACTCCACGCGTAACATCGCGACAATAAATTCACCATTCATGTCGGTATTAGTTTCGTTTCACAACTGAGTGGCACTTTCATTCCACAGAAGACGCTGCTTTATCCGGCTTTACTGACACGCGGCATGACACGACTACTATTTTTTGCCGAAAAGTGAAAGAATTTTTTTTATCGGGATAATTGAAGGAGTATCGTCTGGGCAAAATAATCTACAATTTTTTTTTGAATTGGTTACTGTATTTGTATTTGAAATGGGATGCCACGTTGAGCATCTCATGATTAATAAATTTTTAAGTGGACCCCATATAAAAATAAAAATCATTAACATGGATGCTCGACGTAGAAGCGTCCACTTCGGTAAGCAACTTCCAGTAAGCAATTTAGGCTTACATTACATACGATCATCTCCGTCATTGACGCAGCACACGATGCTATCCCATCTAACGGATAATTTCGAGAAGGATAAAGATCATATGTCCCATCCGATTCCGTCCTCTTCGTTTAACTTCTGTCGGTCGAAAACTTTCGGTCATTTTTGGGGTGTCAGTCTACGATTTTTATGTACTGACAGACGAGAGAGAAGATGGAGAAGCCTCGAGGATCGGATTCTTATTCGCCTTCTCACAGCTTGTCCTGCTCTTAAATTTTCGTACAGTCTGCATCTAGAGTCTCCGATTTATCCAGAGACGGAAAGCAGAGATGACAGACGAGCCTCTCCGATCGGGTTCTTAACCGTTGTCACCCCTAGATATCTCCGATCTTAATTTGACGGTAAGTTTTGGAGTCTTACGAGTTTCCGATTTCTCCCCGGACCGAAGCCAAGGAAGATGGAGGATCCTTTGATTGGTGGAGAGAGTAGCAGCGAAAACAGCGGCCAACAGAAGCCGAGGGTGTATCAAAGAAGGTCTGATGCCATCACTAACGGCACGCGTTATCAAAGGGCCGCAGGACTTGTTGATCTGGTTAGACAGTGCCTTATTTTTAACGCTAAATTGTTCTGGATTCTGTTTTTAAGCATGTAATGCACCTTTTCTGTTTTTTTCTATTTTCGTAGTTCTGGAAGTGAAGCACGGTGAATTCTATATGGGTATTTAATCCTAATGCTTCAACCTAATTCCAGCGAAGCCTGACATTGATGTGATGCAGTTGGCAGTGCCGATGGCAATTTTAGTATTTTCTAAACCTGTTTTGTTGCAATATTTTGCCCTTTTTGTTTTTTTGGCGGGATTGAGAGCTTTGAAGAGTTGAAGATTGTCTGATGGGCGTTCTACAGGAGATGTAACGAGTGACCCGAAGTTGATGTTGAACAGCTGATCTATAAAAGCCAGAGTTACCGAATAACAGATAGGGTAAAAAAAGAAGCTGGCAGCAGGAGCATACATGACCATGTGGTTTTTTAGATGATAGAAATAGTGATGGTTAGTCATGGTTTATCGTGGTTGTTTTCATGGAGATATATAATGGGAAAAATATTGGACAACTAAGAAAAAAGTATATCCATAGGCTGTACATTGCTGGGATGGAGAAATTATGGTATGGCTGAAAAAGTAGAAAACATAGGATTAGGTACGAAGAGCCTATGAGTAGCTATAATAGGTGAGTAGTTCTAATAGATGATAATAGGTGGTAAGCTCGTACAGCCCTTGGATCAAAGAGCCTATGAGTAGCTCTAGTAGGTGATAATACAAAGCTGAATGGATTGAAACGGTCTGGAGTTTGGACAGCTAAAAATTTTTTAGTGAGACTATTAGGTTGTGCAAGCAAAAGGCCTTAACTTTACATTTGTGAATAGAACATCAAATCTGCATCTTGAATATTGATTGAAGACATAATTTTAGATGTGGTGAAATGGACGAACTAGAATAAGGACATCCAACTTAACTAGTTTGTGGATTGATTGATTTGATTGTCACCCAAGTGGTAGAGTTAAAGAATGAACACAATTCAAGGGCTTCAGTTATAATGGAAGTTACAATATAATCAAAGTCAACATTTTCATTTTCATTGCATGTTTTATAATATTGTATGCAGAATCAAAATTTTTTTTTAAACCTTCCAAATGCCGCAGTATTCACCTTTTTGCTTGTTAGTGCTCATTTCCAAGATCAGCCACATGATGACTGCATATGTAATATCTGACTGGTTGTGAAACACTTCATATGTGATACTTGTCAAAGATTTATTTCTTGGCATGCCTTGCTTTCCAAAACTTAGACAGATTTGTTAAGTTTAATAAATTGAGGGAGCTTTATCATTTGATTAGTGATTCAATACTTCTTAGTCATATTTCTGTTTTATAGGTATGTGGTTCTTGGAAAAGAAACACATTATAAGTTCTACAGTTTCCACTTTGTTGGTTCTCCCAATCTCTTATTTCAAAAAAATTCTGAAAATCTCTCGAAAAGGTGAATACAAGGTGGAAAAAGTAGTAGTTATATGAAGGTTATTTTAAAATAAGAGTTCTTTAATTAAAAATTTTGGATCATGAAGGGGAGAAAGAAGGAGAAATCCCAGATCTTTACGGGAGAATAAAAGCAGAATGAATTTAAAAGTGGAGTAAAATGGACTATCCAGGCTTGAGGAGATCAATTGGAGACAAAAGCCTAGATTGTTATGGTTGATGTAGGGTGACAGGAACGGCTAGTTCTTTTATAATTTGGGCAAGGATAGAAGCAATGATAATGATTGTCAAGCTCAAGGTGAACATGTAATGTTAATGAGGAGGAACATATTAGAAAAATCTGGTATTATTCTATGGTAAGTTTTTTTTTTTTGATCAGTAATCAAGGAGATAAAAGTATATTAATGGTAGAAGATAGAAACAGAGTCTTGATGGTACATAGAATATGTACCTAGGACAACAAAGAAAAGAAAAACAGAAAAGACATAACAGGACCTAGAATATAAACCAACCAGCCCTCTAGTCTTGGAATGTCTCCCCTATATAGAACTCATGAAAAGGAACATTCAACAAATAATTTTCTGAAACAAACCAATCGTACATCAATCTCAGAAGATCAGGAATTCTTGGAGAAACCATTTTTTTTAAAGAAGAGGTGATTTTGGTGTTTGGGGAGTTTCATGAGAGTAAAACAATTGGTTTTGGTAGCTGCACCATGGCTTTCTACATAAGGTGGTGGAGCATTGTTTGATGTTAATTTGTGGATATTATTGAGTTCCACAAATTAATCCCACTGTTCAGCTTCTTTTGAGAATTGTGACACACTTATCCAAATATGAAAGATTTTGGTTGTGGCATCTAAAATATTATTTTAAGTTGCTGGTCAATCTAGCAAAGTAAGTTTTTCTTCTTCCATGTAGCTGCTGTAGCATGCTTTTATGATAGCCTATGACAAATGAATGCTTAAAAAATAGCTTGAGTGGGGGCCTCAGTGTAACGTGTAAGATTGATATGGAAAAAGCCTATGACCATATCATTGGAAAATTGTGTTATGTACATTTAGAACCGAGAAAAACTGGTATTGGGGTGAGATTCAGGATTTGGATTGAAGTATCTATATCTATTCTGCATTCTTCTGCAATTTAGTTGATGGGGTGTCTTTAGAGATCTTCTAGAGCCTCAGGTGTTTGAGACGTTTGATCCTTTTTAATGTTATGGTACTTGAGCTCCCACTGTGTGCCCTTTTTGGATATTACACATTATGGATATGGGTGTTGGAATGTGTTTCGCTGTCCTTGACTCAATGCCCACTTTTTTTAAATCAAATTTTTGTTAAGCTGGGTATGAATCCTGGACCATAATAACAACCAGTGGCCATCTAAGATGGTTAATGTTAGTATTTCCTTGTATAATTATGCTGCAATTTCACATATAAGCTTTTTTATGTTGTATTTTTATTTATAAGTGATATGCTTTGAAGTTGACCCCTTTTTTTAGTTGAATATAAACTGCCAATGTATATAATTGCTTCTTTATGCAGACAATGTATTATTATTTTTTAATGAAAATATATGTGCTTATGAACCTTGTTCACATAGTGCCGATATGCCATATCCTACATGATGGCAAATCCGGATTCAATGTCTAGAAATATACATGTTTTGAAACTTGTACCTGAGTCCATAAAGCATTGTTCCTCGTGTTTTTTTTGAATATTTATGCAAGATATAATATAAATGAGAGATGGATAATATACCAAATTTCACCTCCTCAACTTAGGTGAACCAGAGAAAAAAACTAAAAACTCCCAACAACACATCCCCAATCACAAACACCAATCTACTATACAAAATCATCCCAAACCCCTAGGGTCTCCCTTGAACACACCACAAGACTAACCTATACCTGTTGCCTCATCAACATCAGTGCCCACTTAGAGATCAGATCATCGTGCTCTAGCCTTGGCCAAAGAGTCGGCAACTTCATTAACTGATCTTAGCACATACTTGAATGAGACATTTAAAGAAGAAGCTAAGGATCAAGCCTGCCGAACTGAATATATAAGCTGCCAAGGACCTTGAATCTCTTGAGTCATCCAACAAAATATAGATTCCAAATCACCATCAACAATAAAGTGACTAAATGCTGACCTCTTTGCCTGAGATAGGCCTATGAAAACTGCTAGAATCTTTGCCCGATGGGCATCTCCTGATCCTATCGTACCACTAAAGAAAACATGGTCCGCCCTTGATGATGCCTAAGGATCCCACCTGCTCTTGATACCCCCGGGTTTCCAACTGAACCATCATGTACATTCATCTTCAGGACACCCAATCCTGGGGGCTGCCCTCTTAGCTGCCGGAGGTGAGGAGCGACAAATAAGAGACCACTCTAGTAGAATGACCAGTCTTGAGACTCCTCTAGAGCTCGCTATACCATTGATCCAGGTAACTATTGATACTTTGATAGCCTCCACAACTGCCTTAGACGATGAAGAGATGTCCTAAAAATCCTCCTGTTCTGCTCACGCCATATATAGCACAAAATGTCCTGAAATAACACACGTTAAAGGATTCTGCTCCTCCTTTAAAGCATTGTTCCATCCTTCCACCCTTCATTTGTAGTAGAAGCCTTAAGCAGTTATTGGTAAGGTGTAGAAAAGAATTAATAGTTATTTTTGTTTTGTTTTGTTTATATTTTTTTGGTTGGAATGAGGGAGGTGTTGTGTGCATGGGATATGCTTATTCTTTCATCTTACATTGAGAATTTGAAGAGATCTTTTGTGCCGCTGGATGTACAGCCACAGGGCTCTAGCTAGCATCATTTTTTATGCTACACTTGTTTATGCAATCTTAATAAGCTAAGACGTGAGTAAGGGACATGTGTAGGAAAACAAGACATATAAGCACTCATGAATGTTGAAGATTATGGTTTGGGGAATGAATAATTGCATGTGTGCTAATAAGTGGATAAAGCAATAATTCCAAAGTGGGTCTCAAGTGGCTAAATCATTAAAAATTTTGTTGTTTTTGACACAAATTCCGTGTTTGAAATAGAGGACAAGAAAAAGTTTGAACAAATTACAATTTGTATTAAAATGAGTAAATGTTACAATTTTTGTGATTCTCCTTTGATTCGATCTTCTTGACGAGTCTTTGATCTAAGGGTTGTACGAGCTTAATCTTGAACCAATCTTCAGTATTCGATTCGAGGGTTGCAAAAGCTTGATCTCGTGTAAATTCACACGTCCGGGGGACTGTTGAGATTATGTTTGGGCCCTTTGATATATATAGTTACACCTTCATTTATAAGCTTATGCTTTTTAGGTGCACCAATTGTTCAAAAAATATTTTACACAGTATGGGTTGGGCTGAGTTCTCTTCTCTTTGGGCTTAGCTAAAAATAGAATCAGTTAGCTCAAACTTAGCCCGTTCTAAAATATACTTGGGAATAATGAGCCAAATCCATCCTGAACTCACTTGTTGAGTTTTGAGTTGGGTTCAAACACGTCAAATTAAGCACATTTTCAATTAAAAGAATTTAATAAAATCTGTCAAAAATGTAAACAAAAAATGGTTTCTTGTCATACAACAAATAATTTTTCGTTTAAGACATCATAAATCTTGTAGGTCATTCCATTGTTGATTCAATACTTCTCAAAAGTAAAAAGAATCTAACAACAGTGATATTAGGGATGTAATAGGCATCAAGCTCAAGTTGAATTTGATTGAACTCAATATGAGGCTAGATTGGGCTTTAGGGTTGTGGAAACTTTAGCTTGAACTCAATCGAAAAATGAGTCTTTTACCAAATCCAAATGGTAAATTTTTTTTTTTAACTTATAAATTTGGGCTCTTATTCTTGCCTGGTCGGGTGGGCTTTGATTGGGCTGCACAAAAGTTATAGCTTTATTTGCAGTACTTCTTGGAACCATCTTAACTTGCTTTCTTTTCTCTATCTCCTATTTGGGCAATACCTAAACACCCTTGGATATCTTGTAACACTTGATTGGCAATGGATTTTGATTCTCATTTTATCTTTCCTTTTTTACCCCTTTTTGAAATATTTCTCTCCTTTTTCATGGACACATGTATGGAGACATTTAGTTTTTAGACATATAGTTCTAAGAAATCCTTGATTACTTTATATAAAATGAATGTTGTTTTGCATGATTTATTGGTAAGTGTTGTGTTTGCTATTTCCATTTACCGCTTTTATTCTTTGTTACTTATTTCTTGGCTTGGTTAGCTCAATATAGATGGAAATTTGAAGGATGACAGTATTGGTGGTGGCTATACTTGTTGGCTCCAATTTTAATATAGGTTGGTATGGATTGGTCCTTACTTGTATAGAACTGAATTAGTTAGACTTATTGGGTTGAGCCAAGTTACCAGAGCACAAAGTGATAGCAAGAGCATCAATTTTGTAAGTACTTGGGAGTCTAGAGGGCCTCTAAACTAAAATATATAAATTAAGTAATTTTTAAGATTTAGTTTTAGGAGTATAAAAGTATCTAGTATAAAAAGCATGACCATAATCGTAATTACAAAGACACACATATGTACACACACATGCACACATGTATTTATGTGTACGTGTATCTACACATATGCATGTATGTATTTTTTTGTATAAAATAAATGTTTAAATATTTTAATAAAAATCATATTTTCTTTATTCTTATAAAAATTATATTTATTTTATTTATAGTATTTTGTTATAAAAATTCAAAAAAAATTATTTGATTAGGGAAGTGAATATATTTAATCTCGATAAATGTGAGTAATTATTTGAAAATATCAATTGGGAGAGAGTTGGAGGATAGGACTATAATAAATGCATTGCAAATGTCCCAATTTGTTCCAATTCTTGATGGATAGAAAGAAAAAATAGAAGTGGGAGACGGTTACAATAAATGGTATATTCGAATGTGCTTCTAGTGTATAGAGAAAATGTATTGATTCAAATGAAATTGTTTTTTTTTTATTTTCTATAAAAAGCGAGTACTCATTTGTCAAAAATGTTGTACTTACTTTGTCAAGTTAATATCTCATTTTTAAATAAATCCATGAACTGAAGGTGAATTCGCTCTCAATGCATTGATCTACATATTGAACGTGGATACTCCAAAAAAAGGAAGTTGATTAATTGATGGAGTCAAGGTCCTTTGATGCATCAAATGTTTGTGGGAGTTGTATATCTCAGGCCAGTTTAAGTCTGATACTGATATTGATCAGCTGGCCCATACAAGTTTGATACTGGTATCGGTTAGCTGTCCATAACTCTACTTTATTATACTCTAAACCAAGGGTAATGGTGTTGAAGACATCTCAATATGCGTATTAGATAATTACTCACCTTTTTTTTGGTTGAAAATTTCTATCCAATTTTTTCCTCTGTCTTTTGTTTTACAGTGACATGAGTTATAAATTCATTAATGATGACTTCTAAATTATTTATTGCAGTTTTCTTTGAAATGATAATAAATTGGTTCGGAACTTCTGATATCTACTTTGTTCAGTTATTGATCTTGTTGAAAATGCATTTTGCAGGCTGAAGACGGTATTGGTTTACCAGAGCAAGTTCTAGATGAATCAAGCTTTGAAAGTGCAGCAAGATTCTATTTCATTTTTATTCGTTTTGATTTCTTATGGTCCCTTAATATTTTTGCCCTGATCGCACTAAGTTTCTTTGAGGTTAGTTCAGTTTGCTGATGAGTTGTTTGTTTTCTGTATTTTTTGAGTTGATTATAGGGAATTTAGGAATATTGGAAATAAAAAAAAGGTTGGGATTGCCTATAGAAAGTTAATATTCTCCAGGTTTTTAATAAGGATAAGCATTTTGTAGTATCCCGTTTATAGTTATGTTATTTTGGTTTCATGTACTGTCAGTTTTATGAATTATTTTTGCTTAAATATACTGTCTTGTTTTTTTATTGATTTAAACCCTTGCAGAAACCTTTATGGTGTGCCAAGTTGACTGGACATTCTTGCAATAACAGAGAATACTTCTTCCTTGGGCAGTTGCCATACTTAACTGCTGCTGAATCTCTCGTATATGAGGTAAATACTATAAATATTTTTTTTCGAAGCTCATAGCTGTTATATACATTTACTGAAGAATATAACTTGTGATCTACAACTTCCGGGGTCACTGCGGTCTGCATTGTGGACTTGTCAAGGGGTTTGAGTAGAACACGAAATATGGTGATAGTGTCACAAATTCTGATTATCTCAATGTGTTGCAGTTTGGAATTTGAACTTTCCCACCTTCGAACTTTGAGAGTTGGCCTGTCATTCAGTGGCTGGATCATGCTTCCCTAGATCTTCGCTTGTCATTCTATTCAATTCTTGGTGGAAAACAGTGCACCAATGGGACTCTAAATAGTGGAATGTTATTGCTCGGTTCAAAGAGGGGAGATCTTTCTTGTTGTTCCAATTTCTGTCCAATGAAATGGGACCTTTACTTTTTTTGATCGATTAAAAAAAAAAAAAAAGTAAAGGTCCCATGCATACATAATAATGGTCCCCACTTCCTAAACGGGACCTTTACTTTGTTCCTTTCTTTTTGTTTCTTGATGTTTGGCATTCCTCATTTGAGTGTGTGGTGATAATGCCTATTAGTTGAGTGTGGGTGAGGATATTTGACCTTCTCTTGTATTTCCATTGCCAAGAAATATCTTTCACTTCATTGGATAATTGTTTGTTGAATGTATCAAAACAATCCTTGGTGCTGATAAAATGAAGATAACAGATAGGCTCGACTCATGGTTACAAGATCTAATAGAGGAAGTGAATGCACAGTGTTTCACTAATATTTAGGAAGTGGAGACCATCATTATGTATGCATGATTTGTCTTGAGACTATCCTGGACTGACCCTCAAAGGCTTCCATGGTTAATGGGTTGATAGTTATTTCCAAATTCTTGTTCTTTGGAGGGTTTGTTCCTAATCCTAACAAGAGATAGAACAGAGTCATTGAGGCTGATTTCGGAAATCTTGGATCCTCGGTGGTAGAGGTATTTCCAATTTTTGTTCCCTGGCGGGTTTGTCCCTATTCATACAAGGGATAGAACAGAGTCATTAAGGGCGATTTTGGGAATCATGGATCTTCGGTGGGAGACATTGAGGTGCAAGTATTGGGTTCCATATGCCACTATTATGGCAATAAACAACTACATATAAAATAACTCATGTGAAAAGTCATAATGCTGATTAGTCTTGGAGTTGGAGAACTGGAGTGATATCTTGCACCATTTGAAGCTTTGCTTCCTAGTGTCGGACCATTGAAATCAGGGTCTCTTAAAAAGCCATTATCCAAAGATGTTTTAAGAGAGAGTCCCATGGAGGATGTCACATCGGAGCAATCTACCACGACAAAATTCTACTCTAGGGTTCGCATTTCAGAGTTGCAGTTGCTTCTCCACACCTAAAGAAATGAATGGATTGAAATTAAAGAAAAATAAAATAGGGAAAATAAAAAATTTTAGAAAACAAAGGCGTTATTGTAATTTTTATATGATTAAGTGGTAATACACACACACACACACATTAACAACTTCTTATATGCTAAAAGTTTATCATGACAGGAAAAATTGGACCAATGTAATAGTTGTTTACTTTTTATCTAAAGTAGTTTTGCCTGCTCTTGATTTGTTTTTTATGTTTTTGTATTTAGATGATATGGTAGGCAAGAAGGAGGATATTGAACGAAGTCATGGCACACTATATGAGGGCAACAAGAACAAGGCAGTTTGCAATTATTGCAGTCATATTATTAGGGGTGGTGTGGTTTCTAGATTGAAGCAACATATAGCAGATGGGTATAAGAATGTGTCAAATTTCCCTGGTGTACCTCCAGAAGTTAAGGAGATGATGAAGGAACATCTTGATTGGTCCAGTATAGGGTTGGCAATGGGTTGAATACGGTATGGATCTACCTTGATCCGAATCCGAATCGAAAATAAAAATCCGATATCCGAATTTGATCCGAAATTTGATGAATATTTTGTATGTGAATCCGAATTCGAAACCGAATTTATATACTGTATCTGAATTCGAAATTCGACCGAATAAATAACTGAAATCCGAATTAGATCCAATTTGAACTTAAAACTCGAAATTCAAGTTTAACTATTAGCAAATTTTAACTATCAAAACTAATGAGCCATATAAATATTAAAGCAAGACATGAGTAAGGATGGTTCAACCATGGTTTATACAAAGTTTACCAATGGTTTAATGAAAGTATATGTTGATTTCGGTTTGGATCCTATTCGGATCGGATATGGACAGATTCGAATTTGGATCCGAAATCCGTATTCGAACCACGGATCTATATCTCATATTCGAATTTGAGATTTTCGGATCGGATTCGGATATATATCCGACCCATTGCCAGTCCTAGTCTAGTACAAGCAAGGTAGAAAGGAGGGAGAGATAATAGGATCTGAGGAGGAAGTTGGTAGGCTGTATGAGCGCTAGATAGCATTTCAAATGAGGACATTGCATATCCACCTGATTGTGTCATACAGGAAGATCAGGGTAGTTATTGGGTTCAATGGCGGGCATATATGCAGCCAGAGTTTGGTAGGAGGAAGTCTAAGAGGCTTGGGATCTATAGAGGGACATCTAGAGGGGAAGGTAGAGGGTTTGGTGGCTGTAGGATGCTAGGGGGTGGAGATGGAGCTTTGAGATGATCCCATAGCACAAGGATGCCCAATCCTCTCATGCAGCCTTCATTTTACAAATCAAAGAATGCAAATAAGAAATGATTGAAAGACGTATGGAGTGGGGAGTAGTATGAGGGATAAGATGGGCAAATTTATTCCAAAATTCTTCATTTTCAGTCACATTCCAGCAAATGCAGTTGCTTCTCCACACTTGAAGAATAAGATAAAAATGGGCGTAAGGTCAAACCCAAGATTAGAATACATTGTGCCAATCCTTGGAAAGCTGTATCTGGTCTTGCACCTGCCTTTCAGCCCTTGGTTACATTCAAAATATGTGCTAGGTCCTCATTATTCTTTTGGTCTGGCCAATGGTATTGCTTACTTTCCCATTGTTGCCCTAGACTTTTTTGTATAAGATTGCTTGCGGATCTTTGTATTGGATGTTCTTTCTTGGATTTCTGTGGTTCTCATTTGGAACCTTAAGTTTCGTCTTGACCTTTGGCTTGCAAAATTGGAGGAATTGGGGTCCCTTCTAGTGGCCCTTAATTCCATGATTCTTGAGCCTAACCTTCTAGATCGTCATATTTGTTTTCTTTCAAAGCAAGGGTTTTTCTACTTCCTGCTCTTTCGTTGAGTTTTTGTGTACCCTTGTTAATCCTATAACCCTTCATTTTCCACCCCTTCTTATTTGGGAGTCCTCGATCCCTCCCAAGGTGAAGGCCTTTCTTTGGATTGTACTCTACAATTGCATCAACACTCTTGACGATCCCCAAGGAAAAGGAAGTGGCTAGCTATTTCTCCCTATTTGTGTGTTTTGTTCATTGGAGACAGGGAATCAGTGGACCATATGATGCTACTTTGTGAGATGGCTAGATTCTTTTGGTGCTTTGTGTTGAAGGGTATTGGGTTGAGTGTAGTCTTCTGATAGAACTCTTCTATCAGTACCTCGAGCTCGTTTACTCCTCTAGGATTCTCGGCAGCAACTCGGTAAGGTTGAGCAATGCGATTGAAGAATAGAAGAATGAAGAAGATGAAAGGGATGTAGTTGGTATTAACTGTAACTGAATGATTACATCAATGGAGGTGTTCGAGAGACCTCCCCTCTCCAAGTTAGCTCATACAAATTCCATAAGAAAAAACTCATCCTCTCCCTCCCTCTGTTATTTGATTGTTCGTAACAAACTCCCCTCCCACAGACACGTCATCACCCATATCATTCTCTAACTAATTCCTAACAAACTCAGCATCAGTGGCTTCACGTGAGTTTCTTTCTTGGGCTAAAGAGTTGCCTGACGTGGCTGCCCTTCCTCTCCTGACGTGGCTACTCCCCTCCTGGTGTATGTGAAACGTATGGGAGGTATGCTGGTACTTGGGATCTCATCATCTTCCCAAGGAGACTAGTTGATCTTGTTCACCAATGGCATTACCATGTGGGTAACTTGGTTGGCCTGTAACAAAAGTATCTTTGATGCCTTTACTTCTAATAACTACAAAATATTTGAGGACATTATAGTGCTAACCTCGTCTTGGGTGTGCCTTCATCAGGAGTTTAGTTTTGCATTTGTCACTGATTTGCTTTGTAATTGGATTACTATGGTGCCTACACATTAGCTTGAGGTTCGATGTAAATTTCTGTCTCATAGGGGTCTTATGTTTATCGTGTTTTGCATTTTCTTGCCCATATCTCATGGGTCCTTTTAGTTTCTTACTTTGATCTTAATGAAATTTGCATTAACCACCCAAAAAAATTTTTTTTTTGAGATGCTTAGTGTGCCTTAGAAAAGATGCAAGAGATGCATTGAAATGGATTTAAATGGAAACAAGGGTCCTTGATGGATGTGGTCAGAATTGATTTAAGTACTCATAATGTGATTAAGTACACGGTTTTTAGGAAATGGGATGAAGAAACAAGAATCATATTTGTGACACAAACTAGTTAGGATAAGGCATTACTATTTTACTCAAACCAGTTAGGATAGGGAGAATAACTCACATAATTTAGACCTGTTAACTACTGGGGGTTGTATTACTATTTTATACATGAACTTAGTTGAATATTTGTTGTGTTACATTTGCTTCATTTGTAACGTGGTTCATCATAGACCTATGGTTCCATTTACTTGGCTGTCAATTGTTTGCAGGGTATAACTCTTTTCATACTTACAGTGCATACTTTCTTTCCCGTTGCATATGAGGGTTGCAACCTGTATTGGAGGAAACCTTTAAATCCATTAAAGGTATGTATCTACCTATTTTATTATTTATTTATTTTTTGTAATTTTATTATATATATACACATATATTCACACTTATATATAATGTTGTTAGAATCCTTAGTTTTTTGATAAATAACCAACTTATATTGAAAATAAAAAAGGAGGAGAATGTACATGATTTTAGACCAGGAATCCAAAAACTTGCTTATATGTGAACTCTTTGGCTTCTCTAGGCACTTGAGTAAACATGATTTTAAACCTGGAATCCAAAAACTTTGCCAATCAAAATGGATGGATAAGCTTCTGAAAGCTATCATGAAAAGATGCAACCAATTGTATCACACTATTTGATTCCCTTCGATTGTCACCGCGGTGTGTGTTGGGGGTGTTGAGTTGTGTAGAGTCTGATCATGCTGGACACCCAGCCACAGCTGGCGAGTCAAGCTCGCGGAGGGCGCTGCCCCCTGTTCGTAAGGTGGGGGTTTGGGGGCGGAGCTTCTGAGGCGAAAATTCGCAAGAGGGTATTTCGGGTATTTCTATTGTATTAGGGTTATATTTCTCTTTGTATTGTTTTATCCTTGTAAGCTTCGACCATTCTGAGATTATAGTGAAACAGTACCAGCGGCCGTGGACTTAGCCCTATTTTGGGGTGAAACACGTAAAATCTCAGTGTTTAATTTCTTGTTTGATTTTTTCTATTGTTTTCTTTGTTTCTCACGATCTCTAGGAATCATGTTGGATTCCTAACAACTGGATCAGAGCTTTGGTTTGAGTGGGAGCAATGGCCACAGAAGATGGTTAGATCAAGATCGAGAAGTTTGATGGTTTAGACTTCGGATTCTGGAAGATGCAAATTGAAGATTACTTGTATGGCGAGGATCTGTATTTACCTCTCATAGGAGAGGAACAAAAAGAGATGAGTGATGCAGATTGGGCGATTCTTGACAGAAAAGCCCTAGGGGTTATTTGTCTATCACTAACTCGCAAAGTTGTGTTCAACATTGCAAAAGAGACAAGTAAAACATCTCTCATGAAAGCCCTATCAGATATGTACGAGAAACCCTCTGCCTGTAATAAGGTATATCTGATGCGACGTCTATTCAATTTGAGAATGGAAGAAGGTGCCTCAGTGACAGAACATCTAAACGAGTTCAACACTATCATAACTCAGTTAAGTTTTGTGGATATTGATTTCGAAGACGAAATCAGGGCTTTGATTCTCCTTTCATCTTTGCAAAAAAGCTGGAATGGCATTATGACAACAGTGAGCAGTTTTGCAGGAAAAACGAAATTAAATTTCAATGATGTGCGGGATTTGATTCTAAGTGAGGATGTTCGCGGAAGAGAACTGAGCCAAACATTAGGATCAGCTTTGAACACAGAGAGCAGAGGCAGGATGATAGACAGAAAAAATGGTCATGCTAGATCAAAATCCAAACATAGAAGCAAGTCAAAATCCAGGGGTTCATCAGGGTGTTGGAACTGTCGAAAACAAGGACATTTCAAACATGAGTGTCGGGCACCCAAGAAGAAGTTTAACAAAGGTGAAGACAAGCAATCTGTGAATGTTACCGAAGAGATTAGCGATGCTCTTATTCTCAGGGTGGACAGTCCGTTTGAATCATGGGTATTGGATTCAGAAGCATCGTTTCATTCTTGCCCACATAAGGAAATCATGGAAAACTATGTTAGTGGTGATTTCGGAAAGGTTTACTTGGCTGATAATGAACCTTTGAGTATTGTGGGAAAGGGAGATGTTCGGATCAAGACCCCTAGCGGAGGTGTATGGCTACTGCAGAATGTGAGACACATTTTGGGTTTGAAAAGAAATCTAACTTCTGTTGGGCAACTTGATGTTGAAGGGTATGCAGTATCCTTCATGGGTGGATTGTGGAAGATCACCAAAGGTGCAATGATAGTGGCTTGTGGGAGAAAGACAGGCACACTCTATATGATTACCAGCATCCGAGATATTGTTGTTGTTGCAAACAAAGAAGCAGATTTAGATCTGTAGCATTGCAGACTTGGCCACATGAGCGAGAAAGGAATGAAGGTACTCTGTTCAAAAGGAAAACTGCTGGGACTTAAATCAGTCGATATTGGTCTCTGTGAAGACTGTATTTATGGTAAACAGAAAAAGGTGGGATTCTCAAAGAGTGGCAGAACACTGAAGATAGAAAGGTTAGAGCTGGTTCACACTGATTTGTGGGGGCCTACTCTAGTTTCATCCCTTGGTGGCTCATCTTATTATATTACCTTCATTGGTGATTCGACAAGGAAGGTATGGGTTTATTTTCTGAAAAATAAATCTGATGCTTTTGATAAAATGGAAATCCTTGGTAGAAAATAAAACAGGTTTGAAGCTGAAGTGCTTGCGATCTGATAATGGAGGAGAGTACAATCTTACAGAGTTTAAGGAATACTATGCTGTCAATGGAATTAGGATGGAGAAAACCATCAAGGGAACTCCTTAGCAGAATGGAGTTGCAAAACGTATGAACAGAACTCTTAATGAGAGGGCTAGATGTTTGAGGATATACCGGGTTACGTCAGATGTTTTGGGCTGATGCATTTAACACTGCAGCCTTTCTAATTAACCGAGGACCTTCTATACTTTTGGATGAACGTATACCAGAGGAGGTTTGGAGCAGAAATGAGGTAAATCTTTCTTTTCTAAAAGTCTTTGGTTGTATTTCTTATGTGCACATAGATTCTACTGCTAGAAATAAGCTTGATGCTAAGTCTGTGAAGTGCACTTTCATTGGGTATGGTGGTGATGAATTCGGGTATCGATTTTGGGATGATTAGAATTGGAAAATAATTCGAAGTAAAGATGTCATATTCAATGAGCAGGTTATGTACAAAGACAGATTTGGAGCAGTAGATTCTGACAGTGTAGGTTCCTAGGTTAGAGACTTTGAGTATGTAGAATTAGAAGATATTACTGACTCCGACACAAAGGGGAGTACTCAAAACAGTCAAGAGGTAGCTTGTCCACAAGCAGAATCCAGCACACCAGTTACTGAACCTAGAAGGTCAACCAGACAACACAGAGTTCCACAAAGATATTTACCATCCTTACTCTATACTTTATACTTATACATCCATATAATATATACTTCACACTTTCATTATTCATAAAAAAAAAAAAAAAAGTTGGTGGTGAACCTGTGAGTTCTAATGAATCTTTGCAAATAGAGGATGCAAGCAAGTGGGAGTTGGCGATGCAAGATGAAATGGATTCTCTAATTTCAAACAAGACATGGGAATTAACAGAGCTCCCTAAAGGCAAAAAGGCCTTACATAACAAGTGGGTTTACAGGATAAAAGAAGAAACTAATGGCAGCAAACGGTTTAAGGCCAGGTTAGTTGTGAAAGGTTTTCAACAAAAGGAAGGTGTTGATTACACAGAAATCTTCTCACCTGTGGTGAAGTTAACTACTATCAAATTGGTTTTGGGAATTGTGGCTATTGAGAATTTGTATCTGGAGCAGATGAATGTAAAGACAGCGTTCCTCCATGGTGATCTAGAGGAAGAGATTTACATGAAGCAACCACAGGGTTCTGTAGTTGAAAGCAAAAATGAGCTTGTGTGTAAGCTGCAAAAGAGCTTATATGGTTTGAAACAGGCCCCAAGATAGTGGTACAAGAAATTTGATGGATTCATACACAAGATTGGCTTCTTGAGATGTCAAGCAGATCATTGCTATTATGTGAAAAGGTCTGACAATAGTTTCATTATTTTACTTCTGTATGTGGATAATATGTTGATTGCAGAGTCTTGCATTCAAGAGGTAAATAATGTGAAGAAACTGTTGTATGAGCAATTTGCAATGAAGGATTTGAGAGCTGCAAATCGGATTCTTGGAATGCAGATTATAAGAGACAAAGTGACTGGTACCTTGAAGCTGTCACAGGCTGACTATGTCAGAAAAGTTTTAAGCAAATTCAATATGCAAAATGCGAAGCCAGTAAACAGTCCTTTAGCTAGTCATTTCAGACTAACTAAAGAATAGTCACCTACAACCGAGGTGGAGCGTGCTTATATGGAAAGAACTCCCTATGCTTTAGCAGTTGGCAGTCTTATGTATGCAATGGTGTGTACTAGATCAGACATAGCACATGCAGTGGAAGTAGTAAGTAGGTACATGAGTAATCTAGGAAAGCAACATTGGGAGGCAGTAAAATGGATCTTTTGGTATTTACAGGGTACCACAGATACAACATTGTGCTTTAAAGGAGGAGGCTTAAAATTGCAGGGTTATGTTGATTCTAATCTAGTTGGAGATGTTGATAACAGGAAGAGTACTACAGGGCATATTTATACCTTGAATGGTACTGGACTGAGTTGGATCTCTCAATTGCAGAAAATTGTAGCTCTTTCTACAACAGAAGCAGAGTATGTTGCAGTTACAGAAGCTATCAAGGAGATGGTTTGGTTACAAGGTTTTTTAACTGAATTGGGAAAGGGGCAGAAGAATAGTGTTTTGTATTGTGATAGTCAAAGTGCCATCTATCTTGCTAAAATCCAATATTTCATTCAAGAACCAAGTACATATAGTTGAGGTACCATTTCATTCGGTCTTTATTAGAAGATAAAGTATTGGCTCTTGAGAAGATTCTAGGAAGTGAAAATCCAACTGATATGTTAAGTCACTTTTGATAAACTGAAGCTATGTAGAGCTTCAGTTGGTTTGGGCACTTGATGATTGGGATCTTTGTCACTGGTCTATTGTTCAGCTATGTTTCTTTGAGGATTTGAAGCTTGAGAATTTAGATGAGATTAGCCTCTAAGTGGGAGATTATTGAGTTTGATCATACTGGACACTTAGCCACAGCTAGCGAGTCGAGCTCCGCTGTGAGCTCGCGGGGGGTAGCACCCCCCTACCCGTAAGGTGGGGGTTCGGGGGCGGAGCCTCCGAGGCAAAAATTCGCAAGAGGGTATTTCAAGTATTTTCATTGTATTAGGGTTATATTTCCCTTTGTATTGTTCTATCCTAGTAAGCTTCGACCATTCTGAGATTATAGTGAAACAGTACCAGCGGCCGTGGACGTAGCCCTATTCTGGGGTGAACCACGTAAAATCTCAGTGTCTAATTTCTTGTTTGATTCTTTCTATTGTTCTCTTTGTTTCTCATGATCTCTAGGAATCACGTCGGATTCCTAACAGGGGGTCCAACTAAAAATTCAGCTCTATCAGTTGCTCTGCAGGCGGTGTCCAAGAACAGCTTGCACTTGACAGGCCTAGAAAGAGAATTCGTTCAATGTACAATTTGAGTACAATATGCTTTGATACAAAAATCCCATGAACTCTTGGGAGAGATCCATAAGGTAGCATCCCCATCACGGACTTGATAAATTGAATGGGGGCAGCATCAACAAATATTTTTCTTTTTTTTCCCTTGTGTTCCACTACATTCCTAGCTCTATGATTTTCCACACGTCCAATAATGAGCATAGACTTTGGCCAAATACTCTATCCAACCTTATAAGATGCATGATACGTCATGAGCTTCCAATTGATGCGGAAATAAATGAGCCACTGAGTTACCATATCTAAGGCACATTAGAGACACCTGAGGTGGTAGAAGTGTCTCCTCATTTGCAGAGTATCATATATAATGAAGGGTTTGACTCTAGTTGGAATCAAAGAATTCCACAATTGATTGTGAGGAGATCCTAGTAGGAGGATTGTCTATATTTGCCCAAAGGAACATGAAACTTGAAAGGGGTATCATAGAAAATCTGCCTCCTAGATTGGAATTTTTAAGAAGAGGTTAGTCTAGTCAATAAATATTCTTAATAAAGAGTTGTCATTAAAAGGTTTATTCTTGCTTAAGAATACGTTTTTATGTATAAATAAACATGTAACTTACATATTAACTCATACATATGGAAAGAACTTCTGGTCTATCTAACTGGATTTTGTTTTTGTTGATAGGGCCATTTGTATGAGTTTCATTCTTAATATCCTATGTTCTTCATATTTTCTGAGGAAAAGTATGGTTTGCATACATACATACATATATAAATATGTATATATTCATGTTTGCATGTATATATGTACGTATACACACATATATGCATTTATATATTTATATATGTATGTATGTATGCATGTTTGTATGAATTCTTCTAGGAATCTGTCAAATTCCTGTATATATTAACGTGTAAGAAAATTTTGCGAATAACACTATGGAATTGAATTCCCTCATTCTATTTTAAACTGTAAAAATCCTAAAATGAGAGCCAATTGTGCAAACTTACAAACAAAGCTCACAAGGTTTAATAGAATGTTTGCGGTTGATTTTCCATAACTTTCTGATGGGTATTCGTTTTGGGAGCTTTTTGGTTTTTATCAGGAGAAAAATAATTTTTTAAGAAATTGTTTGTTCAATTAGTTATGATGCTAAAATTTGGCAGCCTCTAATTCTGTTTAACTTGTATGGAAATTACAAGTATCTAGAAACTGTTTTTGTGGAATTTGGAAGAATATTGGAGGTAAGGGTTTGCTTTTCTACTGTGTTTACTGCTTCTTCTTCTTCTTCTTTTTTTTTTTCCAAATTATTTTCTGCTTGTGCTTCGGAGCACTGCATGCTTCATGTGGTGATTAGAAACACTGCATGCTTCTCTTTTGGACTTGCTTCCAGTCCTGGCTTGGATTCCTTTTTGTACTGGGGGCAAACTCGTGCTGCTAAATGTTTGCCTTTTTGCTTGCACATGGTTAAAGTGGTATCAAGCAGTGGATGTATAGAAGGCAGGTCTCAAAATCTACAAAAACTCTCATGGAGTAAGCAGACAGTACAATACATGCCATATATGTAGGACCTAAAATTGCCAAGCAACATCTACTTGAGAGTTGAGATCAGCCGGGACTATCAAAGATAGTATGTGAACTGTATTCCCCATGTTGAACCAAAATTTCTATTTTGTGTACCGTCTTTGATTTTGCCATTTGATAAGCCAAAATTGACCTTCACACCCTCGACTATTGTTGCCAAGATTTCTTCTTTCGGTTTAAAATTATTCTGGAACATTCTTCAATTTCGTTCCCTCCAAACATGGTAAATCGTGGCAGAAAAGGATGCTTTTTGAATGGCTGAATCATTACATTCCATTTGAATTCCAGAAGTACCCAATTTACTTCCTCTCTCCATCTTGGGGCTGTCATGTTATAGCTGTTTGTTTTGGTGACCTATTGCCAAATGTATTTGGTACATTCACATTTGAAACAGACGTGCCCGTGCTCCTCAGATTTTCTAACACAGAAAATGCATTTGTTGTTTTTTTTATGAATAATGATGATGTATGTATATATATATATATATATATAAGATGGAATATACACCGTACAAAAAGTCTATGCCATATGCAACATAGAAAATGCATTTGTCGTTGGTGATAATCTTGAGTCTCTTAAGCTGTTTTCTTGTGAGTGATCACTTAAATGAAGGCATGTTTTGGAATCTACCGCACAAACCAAACCAGATACTTTCATGGAGTTTAATTGTTAGTGTGAGTCTGTGACACATTTTAAGATAGGAGCCTTCGATGGAAAACTGTCCCATCACTTGAAGCTGTCCGCACAACTTTACCTTCCCTGCTATTTTCTGGAATCATCAAGCTACGTAATTCCTTCCAAATTTTAACTGGATTGGATGAGGAAACAATCAGTGGATCCCAACCATGAGTGTTAATAATTTCACACACTTTAGCTTCTAATTGTAAACCTGAAACAAGGACAACTCATCTTCCAAATTTCTTTATCAACAGAACAAAAAGGATGCAAAGGATCAAACCATAGGCTTATTCTTCTTGCATATCAAACCACATACTTTGTATGATTCATTGCCATGATTCTACCTTTTAATATCTTTTTCCAGCTCTAAGAGCTACTAGAAGGTGTTACTAAACCCCAGAACTCCCTGGCTTTAACCAGATGTTCCATAATCCATTTAACCCACAATGATGGTTTACTTTATGTAATATGCAATATCAACCTCATAACTGCTGCCTCGTGCCGTTTTTCCCAATTAATGATTCCAAGCCCACAGTGTTCTTCAGGTGAGCTAATAGTCTCCCAACTTACAAGTTACAAGAGAAATTTTCCTCTTCACTTCTGGTCCTGACCAGAAAAAGTGCATACAAAGTTGTTCCACCAATCGTATTATCTTCTTAGGAAGAAGGAGACAAGATAACCAGTAAATATTTGTAGCAAAAATGACCAATTTAATCTGTTGGACTTTGCCAATGTAAGATAGCATCCTTCCTTTCCAATTTTGCTGTTTGTTCATCACTGTTCAGGAGTGGGCACAATCTATAGATGTAAGTCTGGTTGTAATCAATTGTGAATCCAGGTAACTTGCTGGTATTTCTCCTTTCTTGAAGCATTTGAGGTCAGTGATTTCATTCTTCAGCTTCTCTTCTATACAGCTAAAGTAAACAGTACTTTTTCCCAAATTTACCCTTAGACCTGACCAAGATTCTATCCACATGAGAGCCTTTTAGAAACATCCAACTGAAGTTTTATCTCCTGCAGAAAATGGGAAGATCGTCTGCAGATCTGAGGATTTTAACTTAGTGTTCATTACGGAAAAGGTTATGTATAAATCCCTCCCAGGTTATCATATCTATAATCACTGCTAACAATTCCATGGTAAGAACAACCTTATAAGGAGACAAAGGGTGTCCTTGAATGAGGCCTTTCACTCCAGTGATAAAATCTTGCATACTGGTATCGATTATTATTTACTAGTTTACTATAGAGTAAGCAGGAGTATTGTATCAACTAGTTTTCCAATTTATGAATGATAAAAGGAAGTTTGCTTCTTCAAGTATCAACTTGATCAACCTCCAGACAACTGAATCATATGATTTTCTAAGTCTGCCTTGCGAGCACATTGGGGGCCCTTGTCCAAATGTTAACTGTGCTGAATTTTGTGAGTGGGCAAAAGATTATCTACAATGCATTTTGTTGATGTTGAAGCATCAAATGACAAAGGTGAAAAAGCTACTGAAATTATAGACCTCTGTTTTTTCTTCTTTAATAAAATTTCTCTGCACCCTAATGTGAGATAAAAACCAAGATGACTGGCGTGACTGGCTGGTTGAACAGGCTCTTTTGTTGAGTTTTTTTTTCTCCTTTTGTTTTTAAGTAAATTGTAATAACCTAGAGCAGTTAGGGTGAAAAGTCTTTTAAGTTAGAAATAGTTTGAGGGTTAAAGTAATCTCTAAGTTAGACTTAGCTTAAGGGTTAAAATTGCCTTTTAAGTTAGAACTAGTCATGGTTCAAAGTATCGTATCGACGTGCCTTATCGGACGATCCAAAAATGGAAACGTATCGAGGATACGCACGGATACGGTCTAAAATGGTGGATACGGGTGGATACATAGATTAAAACCTATCCAGATAGAAAGATAAGTTAAAAATATGTTAAATAAACATGTTTCTAGCATTATAGGGCTATACAAATAATATCTATGCATTTTAGAAGCAAATAGGCATACGCGAAAATGAATGAAAATTATAATAAAAGCTATAAAAGGTTAAATAAACCAATAAATAAGGTTAGAAAATTCATTCAAATAATATAAGTAACACACTAAGTTATTAACACATTTTTTTTTTGATCGGTAATGAAGAAATATATTAAAAAGAAGCTGAAAACAGAGTACAATGCTGTACACCAAAGGTGTACAATACCCTCATCCCCTCCCCATCCTTACAAATCATTGAAATCTTTACACATTAATACATCATGACATTTCAATCCCTTACAAGATTCCACAGCAGACGCCCAATAAAGGATAAGATTAAGAGAGTATTTGAAAAGGGCATCCCGAGATCTTTCCTTATTCTCAAAAATCCTGTTGTTTCGTTCCTTCCAAACTGCCCACATCACTGCCCCTGGTGTTAACCGCCAAAAGACCTTGAAAGGAGAGTCTCCTTTTGAGATCTTCCAACATAAAAGAAGCTGAGAAACACCTTGAGGCTGGACCCAAGCAACACCAAACCTGGCTAAGAACTCATTACAAACTCCACTTGTGATTGGGCAATGAATGAGGAGATGATTGACTGACTCCGCATCCGCTCTACAAAGGCTACATCTATTAGGGAGCTGCCAGCCTCTCTTCATCAGATTATCCAAAGTCAAAATTTTCTCCAGCATCGCTGTTCACATAAAGAACCCTACCTTTGATGGGAGTAAAGGTTGCCATAACAGATTGTGGACCTTGAAATTAAGATTCCGCTTACTAATAAACCCATATAGGCTCTTCACGGAGAAAACCCCATCACTGCTCCTTGACCATCTCATAACGTCTTGATGAGAACCAAAATCCTTTCCATTGATGCACTCCAGAAATTGGGACAAGTCTTCCAATTCCCAATCAAACATACCTCTTCTGAACTGCAAATTCCATTGTATGCCTCCCACTCCTTGGGAGTACAGGTCTGCAACAAAGGCATGAGGGGCTGAAGATATATTATAAAGTGTAGAAAATTGCTCCTTGAGAGCTCCACCAGAGCACCAAGGATCCAACCAAAACTTAACCCTATCTCCCCTCCCCACCTGAAACTTCACTCCTGCCTCAACCAGGGGAGACAATCTGCATATGGGCCTCCATAAGCTGCAACCAATTCTCCCATTCACCTGGTCAGGAAGCCACCTTGTCTCATCATAGCCATACTTAACAACAATTAATTTCCTCCAAAGACTGTTTACCTCCTGGCCAAACCGCCAACACCACTTCGCCAAAAGGGCTCTATTAAAAAGCCGCAGATTCCTTATACCCAAGCCACCATACTCTTTTGGGTTACAAACCTCCTTCCAAGAAACCAGATGATAATTACTGGACTCCTCCCCTCCTGCCCATAAGAAGTTCTTCTGTAACTTCTCAATGGCCTCCAGCACTGAAATCGGAGCTAATAAAACAGAGAGCATATAAGTTGGGTGGTTAGATAAAGCACTCTTGATCAAGACTGTCTTACTCCCTTTCGATAAAAGACTCCCCTTCTAAGCCGACAACTTCTTTTTCATCCTCGATATTGTTGGTTCCCAAATTAATTTGGATTTAAAAGACGCCCCAATAGGAATTCCGAGATAAGAAGTAGGAAAAGACCCCAAACGACACCCCAAGAGACCACAGAAAATAGAGGAATTTCCACTTCCTCCAACATCAAAAAGCTCGCTTTTCTGAAAATTCACTCTCAAACCCGATAGCGCTTCAAAGCAATTCAGGATAGATCTCACCACAAGAAGTTGAGAGGCTTGCGCCTTGCAAAAGAGCATAGCATCATCTGCAAAAAGTAAATGAGAGATGGATAAAGAGCCTCCTCCCACCTTCACCCCTTCAATAAGCTCCATATTTTCCGCCCTAGCAACCAATCGACTGAGAGCTTCCATAACCAGCAAGAAGAGTAAGGGGGAAAGGGGATCTCCTTGTCTCAGACCCCGAGATGACCGAAAGAAACCAGCCGCCACTCCATTAACCAAAACAGAGAAAGATGCTGAAGAGACGCAGGTTTCCATCCAAGATCTCCATTTGGCCCCGAATCCCATCCTCCTCATAATGTACCATAAAAACTTCCAATTCACATGATCGTATGCCTTCTCAATATCCAACTTGCAAAGAATCCCATTAACACCCTCCCTTTGAATGGAGTCCACACATTCACTAACAATCAAAACACCATCCAAAATTTGCCTCCCCCCTATAAATGCATTTTGATAAGGAGAAATAACATCCGAAAGCACCTCCCTCAATCTTTTAGCAAGAACTTTAGAAATGATTTTATAGAAACTCCCCACCAAACTAATGGGCCGATAATCTCTCAATGATGCAGCACCTTCCTTCTTAGGAATGAGGGAAATAAAAGTGGCATTCAAACTCCTTTCAAAATGAGATGAATTATAAAATTCTTGAACTGCTCTCATGAAATCCGCCCGGATGTGGCCCCAACAAAGCTTGTAGAATTTGATTGTAAACCCATCCGGCCCCGGGGCCTTATCACCCTCCAACTCCTTGATAACCTCCAACACCTCTTCTTCCCCCAATTGCCTTTCCAACGTATCCCTGTGATAATCTGAAATCAAGTCAAACTCCATACCATCCAGCAGAGGTCTAACATGAACTTTCTCTATGAAAAGGTCTTCAAAGTAAGCTGCTACCGCCTTCTTAATTTCATCTTGCTCAAGCAATAGGGACCCATCCACCTCCAAGTGGTCAATGGAATTAGCTCTCCCTCTAGCTGAGGCCATCCTATGGAAAAAACCTGTATTTTTATCACCAGACTAAGTTATTAACACTTAAAACATCAAAATCAACAATAAATTACTATCATGATTCATAACACAACATTCTCCATAATCCATTACATAAAAATAGGTGGTTTCAAAATCTAAACATAAAAAGCTACTTCATGGTCCCTAATATCTTCTTCAATGCCAGAAGGAGTGACGTGCAGGTTCATCTTCAGCTTCTTCATAATCGGCCAATGGCACGTTATGCGTGCGCTGAACATGCTGACAATAAGAAGCCCAATCCATATAATTTCGATACCATGCTTCATACTCCCTTCTAAATTGCTGATACTGTGCTGAAGTAGGCCTATAGTAACCCCCAACATTACCACCATAGTGACCATACTGATCCATCTGCTGCCCATAAGATGATGATCCCTCCTGGCCATACCCATAGCCTGTATGCTCATAACCATATCCATAACTAGACTGATAAGATGATCCTCCCTGGCCATAACCATAATCATATGAAGAAGATGACCTCTCCTGGGTACGCCCAAAAGACGACGACCTCGACCCTGAATTTGGTCCACCTCCAAATATGCCTGAAAGACCCACATTAATCAAGTCTATTCCTTGTGTAATGGCATCTAAATTATGTCCACGTGGCATCATCACATCATCGTGTTCTGATCCCGGTGCTGGATGGCCTCCACGTCGTTTTTGATGGTAAAGATTATGAATGGAAGGAGGATGTCCCCTATGGCCACTACCATGATCATACTGCTGCTGTTGCTCCTCAGCCTCCTCTGTAATGTGAATACCACCACCATAACCACTACCAGTACCACCCTGTGGTGGACTTGGTGGTGATGAAGGACTCTCACGACGTCCAACATCATCATCGTCGTCACTTTCATAGCCATCATCTCCATCATCATCAACATCATTAGGAGGATCACGACCCACTCCAGTATTACTGCTGCTCACCCCAGCTCGACTACTCCCTGCAGCTCTAGTATTTCCTCCTCCTTCATCATCACTAAATCTGTTGACCAAGTTTGCCACATAGCTACTTGGTCTTGTAGGCCTCCCCTCATCATCTAATTCATCGAGCACTACCTCCTCTGGATTATCCAACCACTCCGTGAGTAGCTCATCTGCATCTTCATCAAATATGTGTGCAAGGTCAATCGGCCTAAACTCGCCCTCCCCCCTTCTGCTTTGCTTTTGAAGATGTCGTATCTTTAGCCTCATGTTGTAGTGCACAAAAACCAGCTTCTCCAACTTTGCATAACTCAAACGGTTCCGCACTTTAGTGTGGATGAGAGAAAAAGTGCTCCAGTTTCTTTCACATCCACTGGATGAAACCGTCTGTGATAAAAGTCTTAGTGCAATTCTTCTCAAATTTGATGCATCGGTTCCATACAAGAACCACCACTCAGCTGCAGAAATAACAAAAAAAAAAAAAAATGAATTCCTCCCACATGCAAATTATACAATTTACTTGAACAATGAAAATAAGTATTTTCATTGTTTAATTTCTATTACCTGGCTCACATGTAGTCCGTGCCCTAATAGCGGCTGGATCTCCAAAACCATACATAGCATCTCTAAATGTTTTCTCCTATTAAAAAAAACATTGTTAGTGATTGTCCATTACAAAAAATAATAAGTAAATAATTTTTAAAATTCTTAATTCCTAAATCACCTCACTGAGTGCTTTACTGGCACGCTCTGGATCCCTTTCCAATCTCAACATTACCCTTCTGAATGAACTCACTAATTCCGTATCGTCCCCAAGATTTTCAGTGTAATGATACGCCGGGTGGAGGTAAAATGCTAATTCAATAAAAAAAATTAGTAACTTATTCAAGATAGGAAGTAGACAATTGGAAACAAATTTACGTATATTACCTGCACGGTGGATGTCCTGAATAAGCTGCTTCTTACATCTTTTATCAATAATTGCACAATACATCTCTTGATCATCAGGAGCAGCTTGGGCAATAGCAAGCTTAGACCTTCTAATAGCTTCATATAGATAACCTATTGTGGCTTGCTTTTCTCCATTCATAACTTTCAACACTTTCACAAGAGGATCATGTATTTCAGCTACCAATCGTCCATTCTTCCAAAAAGTGTTATTTAGAACAATATCCTCAACCTTTTTTCCAACAACATCCTGTCTTTGTCGACATTCTTGCCACTTATCTGATAAAAACATTCTTCTCAATCCAGCCTTTTCAGACATAATACTATTAATTGGAATGAAATTTGTGGCAAATCTTGTAAGACCGGGCCTAAGCAGCTTCCCTTTGGTGTGTTCTCTCATTAGGCTAAGTACCCAGTTGTGGTTGTAAATAAAGTTTGTCAATCTCCTTGCTTTTTCAATCACACCTTTCACCTTCTTCTTCTGACCAAAATCATGGAGCATAAGATCAATACAATGTGCCACACACGGGGTCCAGTACAGATGTTTCCTTTTCTCCATCAACAACTCCCCTGCTTTCTTGTATGAAGATTGGTTGTCAGTAACAATCTGTACAATGTATTTTTCACTAATCTCCTCTACAACATCATCCATCAATTTGAACATATACTGATGGTCCTTGATTTTGTCAGAAGCATTAACTGACTTGTGAAAAATTGCTCTTCCATCACAGTAAACCAAAAAGTTAATGATCGATAGCTTGGTAGGCCCAGTCCAACCATCACACATCAAAGTTACACCATAAGTATCCCATTTCTTCATAAATGACTTTATGTAAGTCTGTATCTCATCCACTTCTGCATCCAGTATAGGGCCTGTGATCTCATATGGAGCGGGACCTTTAATCCCTGGTCCAGCCCTAGCGATCTCATCAATCATCGTCTGATAGTAGGGGTTATTTGCAGCATTTGGTGCGATATTGCTGTTAATTAACCACCTACCAATGGCTTGCTTTACATTCTTTGCCCATTTTCCTGGATGCCAAGAATCCTTCAACCTAATTTGCTTCGCATCTCTATTTCGATAAATTGAAGGATCCATCTCTTCTATAGTAGATCCCCTTGACTTCTTTCTTGGCTGCTTCGGCCTTCCAACCATTTTGTCAAAAGCTTCTCTGACACTTGTACTGCGCATCAAACCAGCTCCATGACGATGCCCCCCAGAACTAGCTCTACCTGGTGTGCAACCAACATCTATAGAATCTACACTCCTTCTCCCTCCTTGCTCTCTGTAATGAATGTCTGCAATTGATCTTCTCATTGCTTCATCAACATCTTCTCTTTCCTCTCGTATCATAACATCTTCTCGATCAGAATCATCATCAGAAAAATCATCATCAACACAGATGCCCTTTCCCCTATCCATCCGTGTTGCCCTCCCAGCTAACCTATCTCTTAAAGCATCTCTATAGTAATTTTCTCCTTCTCCTTCCTTGCAGCTCTAAGATGCTCACTCATAGCCCTGGAAACTTCTACAGGACAACAGTAGCACTTCTCTACATTCGGATTCCCACCAGCAAGATGATGTTTCAATCTAGTAACTCCACCCCCTCTAAGTTCCTTCTGAAAATAATTGCATCTTGTATGCAATCTATTGCCTCCAATCATCTCTCCGTGTTGCTAACTGACGTCTAGCCCTTTCCGTTGTTGCGTTTTAGGTGCCATATCTACAAAATAATTAAAACTATATCAAGAAACATGCAAATGGCATCACCAACCTCTCTTAGGAAAAAAAGTGGAACCAAAATATCAAATTTGATAAAAATATAATATTATTTTCCTATATTTTTAATTAATATTCAACAAAACAATTATTAAAAATAATTTTATTAATGAAAAAAATGCAAGAATCATAGGGAGGATAGATCAACCCCACGTGCATCTCATATAAAAAATTGAACACAAACCGTTAAGGTTTGTATAATTTTTTTCAAAAAAAATTAGAATTTTCGTCACTTTTTTCCATATTGCAAAAAAATTTCGATTTTTTTACTTAAAAACGCAATTTCAATCTATGGATTTCACTTGAAATCCATAGATTCATACAAAAGATTGTTAAATAATGCTTAAATATGAAAATACAAAGATTTAGAATGAAAAAAATCGAAAACCTAACATATCTCTCGAAAATGTTGACGAATCTTACTTTAGTTGTTTGATTCGTTGTTCAAACTTGTTTTGAACAATTTAAACCACCAATTAGGTCGAAAATGGGTTATAATCAAGGGGGTTTGACAAATTTTTGAAAGGATTTCGAACGAAGGAACTATTTGGGTTCTTGTAAGAGGGCTGTTTTCACGTTTTTGAACGTGACAGGCTATTTATAAGGACTGTATTGATCGATACAGTCCCTGTATCGACTGTATCCAGTCGATACAATCGCGATACATACAAGAGTATCGTGCGTATCGAGCGATACGGCACAATACTTAGTACCCTGGAACTAGTTTGATGGTTAAAATAGTCTTTATATAAAAAATATTTTTGACAAGGAATGGGGGTGTACGTCGAAGTTATTAAGGTATATTTGTTTTTATTGCTAAATTGAATAATTCAAGAGAATAACCTAAATCTGTTATAGGTCTAATTATTGATGATTAATGTCCAAATTTACCTTTATTTATGAAAGCATGAGTTGGTTAAATTTATATGAGCTGCATACATGAAAGTTTAATGGATCTGCATGGTTATGAATGATGATTGAAAAACACATGAATGCATTACAGATACTTGCATGAACTGCATGCTCAGTTGGAGTGAGGTTTGAGGGTTTATAACCCAAAAGCCATTAGCAGCTTTATTAATAAGAGTGAGGTGTGAGAGTTTGGGACTTGATAGTGACTAAAAACTCTTTATAGCAGATAGTGAGGTGTGAGGCTTTGGGATCCAACAGTCACCAACAATTGTTTTGAGATTATCCTGTGAGATATGGTGAGGGATTTTTTAGAGTCATACAAACCTGTTTATAGGAAATTATGACATAAGTGCCTAGACCTAGGATTGGTCTGGAAATAATTTTAGATTGATATTGTTTTGCATATTGGAGGCAGGTTGTCTTGGGGATGTTTGGGGCATGTGCAGGTATATTATTCATTTTCAGAAATAGTGGTTTGGCAATGTGATCTTATTCTGAAAACGTGCAGCGTGAACGTAATCTAAAATAGTAGAAACAGAAGAGAAAATTCATACAATGATTTTAAATGGTTCGGCAGGATGCCTATGTCCACTGTGTATAGAGAAATTTCTACTATGTTTCAATTGGTTACATTAGAAGACATATACTGACCCTAATCTAGTATTTTTTGCACTTGTCTCCAGGGCCCCTCAGGCCTCTCCCAAGGGGACCTAGACACAAGTATGAGCCACACTCTACAGATCTGATCAGTTGAAAGCTCGTAGAACTGCAATATATTCGTAGAATATTGTAGATGTACTGAGAGTTAAGTGATCTAGAGTCTATAGGTAGAATTTGTATTGTTTAATATGTCCAATACACTTCACATTGCATTGGCCTGTATCATACTTGGTTGCGCATGCTTTTATTTGTTTTGCATGGCATGATATTCTGGAAGGTTTTATTTTGGGCATGCATGCATTATAGGATTATGAAATTCATTACTGGATGCTTTAAATTCTGTTTTTGCATTTGTTTGTTTGTTTTTTTTTTTTGGTGCATTATTGTAAATGTCTAGAGTTTCCAATAGAAACTAAGTATGTAGAATACCATCAACTGAGCATAGCTTATATGATTTTGACCACATGCAAGGATTACTCAAGAGGATCAGGATTGACTTCATTAAACTTTTCTGGGGTAAACATACGGAGACATCGATTTAAGTCTATATAGAATAGTTAGATTTATTTAAATTGATACGAAATGTTCATTGGATTTTTTATGGCTCATTTTATTTATATTGATTCATAGGTTATTTATTTATAGGTTGAAATTTTTGGAGTACATATTTTATTATTAATTAACAGTTTCTGTACTTTTATTTAATACTAGTAAATATGCACGTGCGTTGCACGTGGGATTTTTATTTAGAGTAAAAGGTAAACTAAAGGTTTTATAATAGGTAAATCAAAGATTGTAGTTTGAGGGAAGATGCATATGTAAACGTTTTAAGAAAATAGTAGGCAGGTAGGAATAGGCTAACGATTATTGCTGAGCAAACAGGAACTTTCATGATGCTATATTTCAGAATGGTTTGGGATGCATTATCAATTCTATGTCTGACTTTTCATTTATTTATTTATTTATTAATTCTATGTCTGCACCTTCATCGTTATACTATAAAATATTGCTTGATGATAGAGCAAAGCTTGAGGAAGTGAATGTGTAAGTTTCCTACCTTGTATGGTCTCTAATATTCACTTAAATTTCTGTTTTGTCATCTTTTAAACCAAGATTTGTAAGTTTTCTATTAGAGTTAGAACTATATCTATAATTATGGTGTTGAATAGATCATAGATGTAAGATTATTCTCAGAGGTTTTCTATTTGGAATAGATCTCTATTATGATAGGAATTATTTATTTAAGAAATGTATGATTTCTATCCGTGCAAGAAATGTCAACGAGATAAAACTGTGGAAAAGGTAAGAAATTGGGTGGACATTGATGTTAATAGGCTAACGATTATTGCTGCCATATTTTTTTCTTTCATATTCGTTTATTTAAACAAACAAAGCGCTTAAGATGAGGTTTTGAGATAATCCTATTGGAAATAATCAGACGATAAGAGTAGAAGGGATAATAACCTCTAAACAATAATATATCAGAATAGTTATTATTTACAATTGATCTTTGAAAGGATAATAGCCTCTAATTAAAAGAATAGAGTTATTATTTGTTATGATAATCCTATTGGAAATAGTAAGACAATAATAACTTTATAAAAGAATTAAAAAATAAAGATTTAAGACAATAATCTTATGTAGTGATTTCACTCAGTCCGATATTTTTGTAAATGAATTTAAATAATCGAGAGTTTTACTTTAAGGAGATTTAAACTAATCTATTGCTTCCATATTTGTTTCTTTCATATTCGTTTATTTAAACAAAGAGATTAAAATGAGGTTTTGAGATAATCCTATTGGAAATAATCAGATGATAATAGGAAATAAAGAATTGAAAGAAATAGGTAATTCCACTACACCAATTAAAGCAACGAATCTAACTGGTAATCAGAAGTCTCTATCAATGTCTGTCTGGGAATTAGAAGCCAAAAAGTTCTGCTCCACGTTAATCTTCTTGGCGGCAGTGAGGTAATTCGATACACTTCTAAGATTTTGAACAGTGAGATTGGCTTGCTACACAACATAGTCTAATGTGTTCGTTGTGGTACTGTGAAACTTCCCCTGGCCAGTGTACAGAACAACACATCCAACACTGAAAACAGAGCAAAACATCAATGACGTCAAATGATCAATAAACTAACAAACAATCAACGGGTAAAGTAAAATGAGAATAGGAACTTACTTTGCGGCAACAGTGAATAATATGAGAAAAATGAGAGAGAGGGCATAAGCTATTCACGAATAGCCATAATAGGGTCTTCGGCAACAGCAAAAATAGCAGCTCATACACAACAATCACAATCCAAAGACCAGGAACCAGATTGCAGCAATGATAAATAATGGAGCCGCAGAAAAACCCATAGACTGTTTTCAAAGTAATTCCAGAAAACACAAAGAAAAGGATAAGTTGATCATGATAAACACCAAACAAACTAATCACAGATAAGAAAAATCAAAAATACGACAAGCAAGCCAGAACAAAGGGGGAAAAAAATGCTCAGACACAAATCAATTTCCAAATAAAAAAAATCGCTTCAGTGCTCTAGAAAATGACGATCCAATTAAAAAGTAGAGATAATGGATTATGTATTTTAGACATTCACAAGTCAATTATATAAAAATAGATAAAACCCAGAAGAGATGACCCATCAAAGATCCAGAAACTTACAGCCCAGTAATGCTTATTTTTTATATTCCATCCACCGGTGTAACGCTTGAATCCATCTAGAGGGTCTTTCCTATGTGTTCTCCTTGCAGCTAATATGAGAGATGAGTTGTATGCAGGGTCACTATTGTTCGCTTAGGCCATGGACCTCCTCGTACCCCATGAAATCACCACATCATGTTCTCCCTCATTAATTACCCCTGACGGTAAACAGAAAGAGCAAACATTTCAGAAGGAAGAAATGAGAAAGGAAAAATGGTTGTTCAAAGAACAACTCTGTAACTGGAAAAACAAATTCCTTCGTCAAATTCAAGGATAAAACAAAGCAATAAACACGATGTAGAATGGAAACAAAAACAAAGAGGAAAGGGGAAAATCTTTTACTCGTTAAGAAAACAACACTATTCACTGTGGAACAAAAAGAACAAACTTGCCAGGGGAAGGAAAAGAACATAAAGAGAGACTGACAGAAGTAATCTTTCAAGATAAAAATAACAATACTATTTAGTGTGAACCAATTTCTTCGTCAACCAGAAAACTAAGAAATACCCACCAAGCAGAAGAGAATAGATAATCACTAAAAAAAGCACCTGATACGGGTGACGTTTGAAAATGTAACAACTGAGAACCTCCTTGCGCGAAGGAAATGATGGCCGAAGAAAAGAAGAGAAGAGTAGGAAGGAGGAGAAATGTTTATCTATTTCTAATAGTCTCTATCCATTCAACGATGCAACAAGTTCGTCAATATCCAAGACACAATCACAGAATCGACAATTCTACTGGCGGTTATTAACGATTTGAAGGGGTACCTCGGTTATTAATTGATATCGTAGTACGTGATTCCAGCAACACTAATAGACACACTTGCCTCATTGCTGTTGCCAAGAAGTGCGGTGAATCGAAAGGACAGATTCATCCAAATTAGTTTTTACTATGAGGTTATTCTAGGAAGAAAAAAGTGGACAAACATTAAGGGCTTTCGTACTTTTTATAGTAGTAAAGATTATACCCTGATTGATTTTAATTGTGCCTAGTCTTAGTTTATTTAAATTTGAGTTGTTGTTTATGTTTATATTGATTTACATTATTACTAATACTGGATTTGGGGTGTGACATAAATAATCTGTCAGGTGAGCTTTATTGGCTTGTTGAGCTGGTGGTTGAACCAGTATACCTTTTGTGTTCCTGTAGATATTCAGTCTGGGTTCAACAATATTGGTCCAAAAAGTAGTTTGATTGTCTGGGTATTTGAGAAGCTTGTGAAGAATTTAAATGAAACAAAGATCAGAAGAAAATCTGAAGCAAGATTGATATCTATGCTGCTACCCCGTTATTTATGGAAAATGTTCAGCTTACACTATATTTTGCATTCCTATTTTGCTCTAGACATGACTTTATCATGTCCTTGATTCGCGACTTTGATCATTTGCATAGCATGAAAAATCTTTTCTTAGTAGTTTTTTCCTCTTTCTAATGATTTGTTGTTCCTTTTTCAGGTTGTTTTCCTCTTGTTTTTGGCTGCTGATTTATTGTGTTATTGTGTATTCTTGTCTCCGGTGGGTTTCAATTCTCTACCCATAAGGATTGCTCCATATATTCGTGTTATCTTCTTCATTTTGAATATTAGGTATGTGATCAAGTCAATTTTTCTTGTTGTCCTTCTAATTTTTCCTTTTGTTTTTTGAAATCTGTGTCTTCCCTTTTGAAATGAAATTTGAGATGTTAAAAAATAAATTTTTTTTGGAGTTGCAGTTATTTGTGTTGTGAGCTTTTACTTCCAGTTATATTATGCAATAACTCAAATTATTGGCTGTGCGTTTAGTGGGCTTCCCTGGTTGTTGAATACAGGAATTCAACTCTATATTTTTATCTAGTCGAACTGTCGAAGTAGTGGTTGACCTTCGAAAATGAGTACTGCAATTAAAATAGTCCAGTTATTTATTTATTTATTTTTGTTGATTCTTTGTGGTGTGAGGGGGGGGGGGGGGGGGGCGGGGGGGGGGGGGGGCGGGGAGGGCCGGAGGGGTGGTTTCCGAAGAAAAGTAAGGGACTACACTAAATCTAGTGCTTGAAAAAAGTTAGAATTTGGTGTTATCCTTTCTTTTAGTAGATAGTAAATTATTTTGTCAATCATTGTTTTAGCGATAGAGCTGACAATTGTTCAAACGGCATAAAGGGAAGTGGCATTTCCATTTGGTTTTGATTAGGCTAGATCTTATACGAAATATAATTATTTTTTGTCTTTCTTGATTCCCTGTTATTCGCTGGTTTTGATATTTTAATTTTTTATTTAAAATTAATTTGTGACATCATGACTCAAATTGTTGGTCCACTAGTTGAAAATGTTCATATGTGCAATCCCTTTCGTTGTTGGGTACCATGCTGGTTATGGAAAGCTTTGCTATGATCACTCATGGGAAAACTTTGTATCTGTAAAATAGAATGCTACTTTTATTAGGGATCAGGTTTTTATTGTTGATCCTCACATTTTGTGTGATGCCTATATCTATAAGGGATCTAGTTGGTCAATGGAAATGGTTTGGAACATGAAAGAAGGGTGAGCTTTATATAGATTTCTATTAATCCCATTCTATTGTTTATTTAGAAAGAATGGAATAGAAGGATATATGAGGAGGTGGTGGAATCAAAATATAAAGTATCTGATTCTATCATGGGAATGGTGGCTACATGGGCTTTAATGTAACAAGATTTTAATGGTCTATCCAAAGGACTTTAGACAAGCTCTAGAAGCATGGGGTTGGAGAAAAGGGAAGTCATGTAGAGACGTAAGCTGGAACTTAATGTCATGACCCAAACTTCCAAATAGATAAATTAATATAGAATGTAGTCCTAGATCGTGACCTTGCCCGTAGGCGAACATAATATGCAGTAATTAAATCAAACTTTTAAGTTGATAAAATAATTAACTGATCGGTTCCCCAATATGAAGCCACTAAAAAAAATTAAATGTCATAACTACTACTACATTCTCTCCAAATGAAATAAAATAAATTCAAAGAAAAGCCTTACATCTTCTAAAACTGCAACTCGAAATCCTCAACCGCTCCCTTTGTTCTGTTGCTGTGGCAACTGACCTGAAATATTAAATATGGGTGAGTATGACGACTTAGTAAGGGAAACCACTAGTTCCCTTATAATGCAGATGTGATCCAACAAGATTAAATTCATACAATAATAATGATTAAAATGTAGTCTCTTATTTATCATCACAATTATTTCTAAACAGAGCATTCATCACATATCAATAGTCACAAAACATGACGAACAAGCGATCACACCTGGCGCCTTCACTACCAGGTGCCTTGCACCAGTATCCTCCATCACCACTAGGAGTATACTGACACGGGTAGAACCATCATGCCCTGCACCAGTTACCTCCACCTTCATTGGGAGAGTACTAACATGAGGTATCTCCACATTCCCTGCACCAGGATTCACATTCTTTGCTGGGAGAGATTGACATGTGGTCCACAACACAAATTTTCATCCACTTTAATCTCATTATTGCAGTCACAATTCACCATTCAATTAACAGATTCTAAATGAGTCATCAACTAAAACAAGAAATGAGTTGAGTAGAACATGACATTGTATACATGTAGTATCAATTTTGTAGAGGCATCTCTATGTCATTGGCTTCGGAGTTGAATGCCTTATTCAGCTACAGCTACGATTCTATCTCATGTCTGTTATAGTTGTTCCTTGGATGCATATCGATGGGGGATGGTCGTTTAGTTTTGTATTTCATTGAGTGGATTATGTATTTTAGTGGAGATTTGTCATTGGGCTGGGCAGTCCATGTAGAAAATTGATGTACATTCCATCTTTTTATATTTATAAAATTTATACTATCATTGCTCATCAAAAAAAAAAAAAAATCAAGAAATTTAATAGATTTCGTTAACTACATGCATCATGCGATGAGGGTGTATCTAGATGTAATGTATCAATCCATGGCCAAGACTACCCCCGGATAAACCAAATGTAATTTTGAGTAACAAGACTAGTGATTTGTGGGACCTCTGCTCTCATTCAAACCACTTAATGGTCATTTGATGGTTCCTAAAGATATAAACCATGGCATAGCCATGGTGGTTTCAGGAAGAAAAGACAAGTGAGTGGTTTCATGAAGGGACCATTCACGTGATGATGACTTCAGGAAGAAGGGCTTTTTTTTTTATTATCTAGCCATGGTATTTCTCTCACCAAACAATGGCCATTCGGGTGTCTTTTATTATTATTTTATTATATTTTTTTTATCAACCATGGTGGGGGCCATGGTCTCACTTAATTGTCAAACCATGGCCGAGCAATGTTTTTTCTCAAGCCATGGTTTCTCTCATCGCTTTTCTAACCATGCCATGGCCATTCGGCCATGGTCTTCCTTTAATACACCATGGCCATTTGGCCATGGTGTCTCTCTTCCTTCTAATAACACACCATGACCATTCAGCCATGGCAACCCTAAGCACAATCATGGTTTCTTAAAAAAAAATAAAAGTATCTCCATGAGATTCGGCCATGGTGGAATTCAACAAAATAAATAAATAAAAAGATGAGTAATTATGGTTAGGGTTTTCAAACAAACAACTTGATGAGTAAGAATTCAATCAAGGAATTACATCAGAATCATAATAGACGTAGTAGAAACCCTTACTGGTTTGAAGAAGATCCTTAATCGGCGTCGTTTAGATCTTCGAGTTGGATCTGGTACAAGGAAACGCTAATCAGCCAAACTTTGGAGTCTTCCGTTCTCTCCTTCTCTCATTGACGCCCCCTTTTCCTAGGTTTTTAGAAATAAAATACAAGCAGCCCTAAAATTCTTATTTATACTCACTGTAGGATGTTATTTCGTGTGTGACCCTACAGGATACCAACATACACCAGCCAATCAAAATAAAAGGATTTAAAAGACTTTGACTGGCCTACGATCTGGATCGGGTCAAGGTCAAAATTTAATTTCCGGGTCATTACACTTAACCCCGTAGCAATTGCTTGGGTAATATGGGGTGAAAGGAACAAGAGGATCTTTAAGAATTTCGAGAGCAGAGAGATAGTATTAGAGCGAGCTGTTTTGAGGATAATGCATAGTTGGTTGGTAGGCCAACCGGCAGGAGCTAACATACCCATTGACGATTTCTTGTTATGTAATAGTTTTCATGAGCTAGAAGAAAAGGTGAATGAATGTGTATTTGTTCATCCCTGTCCTAGAGGGTTTTCCTAAGCTATATTAGTAGTTAATTGTTTGCCCTGGTACACATTTTGTGTACCTATATATTGCTTTATCAATATATATAATATCCTTGCTTACTGATAAAAAAAAAATGGTCTATCAATTGCTGACATGACATTATGAGGAATTGGACTGCAATCTTCTTCTCATCTACCTCGTTTGACCATATAATAGTGGCACGGAAGACCCCAAGAGAGGGCTGCTTGAAGATAAATTTTGATGGCTGTTCCATTGAAAATCTAGGCCCCTTGGGTATCTGGGATTTATCAGAACCCACCAAGGATAGGTGCTCAAAGTATACAGCGGACCTATCAAGGGTAACAGATGCTACAAGAGTAGAATTTATCTCATTACTGATAGGTATACAAATCGAGAAACAAGAAGGGATCCTTAAATTAGAGGTGGAAGGGGATTTCACTACTGTTATTTGATGGATGAAAGTGGGTTTTGTGGCTCATCTCGTGGAGGTTGCAATATATCTAAAGAATGGCAAAGGTTTTGCCCAAGGATTGAATGTCTCATTTAACTAGGTGGTGAGAACAGCAAACTCAGCATTGGATGAATTGGAAAAATCAGGGGTTGAGCAAGCGGAACTGGTTGTTAGTAGTCACTTGTAGCTACTACTTTTGATCTAGCGGATGCTTCCCATCAGACAAGAAGGGCAGTAGTACCCGAACTTTCTTTTAATGAGAGTCTCTTCAATTATTAAAATAAAAATCCAGGAGGGGATAATTTGGCCATGGCAGCAAAAACAGCCAACAAAACAAAACCCTAGCTCGATTATGGAATACTGAAAAATACTTATGATCCATAGCGTCAAATGCTCATAGACAGAAGTAGTTATTTGGAGTTTGAATCTACTTTATTTTATTTTTGATTCATTTTGTTAGGTTTAGAGTTTTGTATTGCCTTAATTCTGTGCCAAAAGTAGGTTTAAAGAGTGTATGGGTTGAGTCAAAGTGGTTGTGGTTTGAATAGGATTGCAATCGGAGTCAAAATGAGCAAGTTTTAACCTTGCATCTGATTGCCCCTTGGCCAAGTTCGAGCGTGAAGAATAAATTGGCTTTCAAGCATTGTGCTCAATCTGAGCTCGAGCGAAACATCAAGTGCTATTTTGAAATTAACATAAAGACATGTTGAGCTCTAGAGCAGCACTAGAGAGTGCTCGACTTGTTGCTTGAGCGGTCAGGTTTCAACAGAGCGCGACTGACCCTTGGCTAAGGCACGACATTGGCTTGAAGCTTTACTTATGAAATAAGCCTTCATGCTCATCCTGTGCTTGACCCTGAGCTTGAGCGTGAAGTTACGTAAAATTCCAAAACTTCAGTTTTTCAATTCGATTTCTACAATAACTCTTTGGAAACCTAAATAGGACTATGGTACATTTTTAAAAGTTGTTGGTGGTATTTTTGAGAAACCTACACGTCCTATCTTCTTTAGAATAATCTCCTTGTGAGTTTTCTACTTTGAGCCTTCACTTTCTTCTATTCTTCCTTGTTCTAAAGCCTTGGAATTTTGGGTTGGGAAGAATTGTTCGTGGGAGTTACTGCGGTACCAGACAAGTTCGTTTGGAGTAATCGTGTGAGAAGATCTTTGGAGTTTCAGAGTGCTGCTGTGGAACAGATTTGAAGAGTTCTTTAGTTACTTGCAAGTTTGTAAGTTGCATAATCTAGCATAGGGTTGTTGAGTCATTTGAACTATAGGTTGTAAGTCTTATTCTCATAGTGGATATTTTAGGTGGCTCTTGCATATCTCAGAGGGTTTTTATCATAGATCTGAAGAGTTCTTCAGTTACTTGCAAGTCTAGCATGGGGTTGTTGAGTCATCTGAACTACAGGTTGTAAGTCTTATTCTCATAGTGGATATTTTAGGTGGCTCCTGCATAGCCCGGAGGGTTTTTCTCATAGAGAGTTCTCTTTGAGTTTTCCCTTCATCACCATATTGCTTGTGTCTTTTAATAGCTTTCGTTATTGCTTGAAATTTGTGTGGCTTGCCTTGATAATTATTACTTCCTACTGTTTATTTGAGGACTTGTGCATGCTTATAGTCATTAAATTGTTTTTGATTATAAGAAATTTTGATTTCCGCTGTGCTACACCTATTCAACCACACCCCCCGCCAGGTGTATTAGGAGTCTAAGGTCATGCTTTTCACATTTGATCAGCATCCAAAGTCATAGTTTACAAATTAATTGAAATGTTCCTTTACATGCTGATTTTTAACAAAAGGGTATCATGTTTTGATTACTAGATTTAATAATTATGAACTTTATTTTGGATCTAGGGAATTGTGTTCATGCGTGCTTATCTTGGCTGGAATGCTAAACACATACATCAACGTTATGGTAACTTGCTCATTCCCTAATTGTATTCATTGGTTATTCTACTTGTTATTATTGTAAAAACTTCCTTCATTGATCAAAATCTCATGAAGATTCTCCTCATGGTGCATTAAGGTCGAAACATACTTATTTCTGGTACATCTACTGGATTTTGCATGATTTTTTCTGTCTTGTTACATTTGGATTTCTTGGAATGCAGGCTCTGGGGCTTTTATTTCTTCTATTCTCTAGTTGGCTAGCCTATGTCGTATTTGAAGATACACAGCAGGGAAAGATGGTGTTTAGTTCTTATGGTACTACATTGTATCAAATGCTTGTTTTGTTCACTACATCTAACAATCCAGATGTGTGGATTCCTGCATACAAGTAAGTCGGACTTTGAGAAAAATATCCTTGTTTGAGGGAAAATTTAATCTCTATTAGAAAAAAACTATTCACTACAGTTTGTTTTTAGAAAATCCATATTTCCTTGTAAACATGATTGCATTTGCACTTTGTATATGAAATATCTGTTTCTGTTTTATAGTGCTAATACGTAGCTTTATTTGCATCAGATATGAGTTGAAACTTTTTATTTCAAGACATTTTTATAGGCTATGCAATTAGTTTAGGAAGTGTGATTTTTTTCTTTTATTTCAAAGGTATTGTATTAATGTCCTTATGTTTTGATGTACTTGTATGAAGGTTGTGGTTTGTGTGGAGTTTTTATATTTAATGATTGGTATTATTAAGCTTGTTATTGGCAGCTAACCTATGTCTTTGTGTCGTGAATGTTCTGTTCATGTTCCCATACTTTGCATACCCTCTAGTAGTGTATACAATGCTTGGGGTGTAACAAAAATTTAATGTTTGGGCTCCTTTAGGGGAAGCCTGTTTCTCGTGTAATGCAGTTCTTTGCATGATTGGCAAGGTCTAATAAGATTCTTACCATGGATCATCTCATTCCTTCAGCCTTACTGTTTCCCAAAATATGCAGCATTGCGTATAAAAGCATCAGAAATAGTCACTATCTGTTTCATTATCCTTTGCCCTTGAATGTTTGTGTTTTCTTTTTTTCTGTTTTTGTTTTTCTGGATTTGCTCTTAGCTGCTTGGGCACTTGATAGAACTGCTTTAGGGCCCTCTACTTGTTTACCTTCTAAGCTTTGTGGAGGTTTTGGTTCACTTATGGTATGTTGGTTCTTGTGGAAAGAGACCAACAAAATAATCTTGCATTCTAAAGAGAGTTCAGTTTCTCATGGTATAAAGAAATAGATTCCAATGTGCTGATTGTTGATACCTTGTTGGGATGGATTTTTAAATTTTGGATCATGGATTCCTCAATTCGTAACTTTTTATATCTCTCTTTTCAGTTTGTAACTAAAAAAAAAGACACTTATCAGTTGAACTAATTCATTAATTTCTTTTTAAAACATCTATTTGCCAGGGATTCCCGTTGGTATAGCCTGTTTTTCATTCTCTATCTGCTAATCGGGGTGTATTTTGTGACCAACCTTATCCTTGCTGTTGTATTCGATAGCTTTAGAGTTGAGGTACATGCTTCTTTTATTATTCATGCATTGCTATGTGCAGGTAATTGTACTGTTATATGTAAGTTGTTCTACCTTTTTATAATCATGCTTCATATCTTGCTAAAACACTTCTAAAAAGAATTATTGTTATTGTTCTTGGGAAACTGTAACATTATGATATATGTTCTTTAATATTCTCTTCCTCGCAGCTTGCAAAACAAATTTCTGAGATGGATTCTATGAGGAAAAATATCTTGGCAAAGGCGTTTGGTCTCCTTGATATATACGTAAGTCAAGGTGGTATGATGTGTGAATTTCTCTTTTCTGCAAGCAAGCCTATGTGTTCATCCATTTTCTCTGTGCTCACTTCTTATTTCGCAGCCATTGCTATGTGTTCTGATCATATTCTTTAGTGCTTTAGTGTATTTGTGCATCTGTAATGGAGTATTGCTCAGTTTTTATATCAATGTCCTAGTACTGGTTCTAATATGTATAGAAGACCTGATTCCAGGAAGAAAGCTCCTTCTCTGAAACACAAGAAAGATATCCTTTGATTTATTTATCAACTTAATCGGGGAGAAATATGTTTCTCATTACTTAGGGAAATTGCTTAACTAAGAGGTGCTTCTAGTTTTTAATGTTATCGACGTGTTTAAGTCGAGCAGAAAGGAAAATTCTATAAGACAAGATTAAGCTTCCTATGATGTTGGAGCAGAATATTTGACAGTAAATAAGAAAGATATCGCCATCTGGGAAGATTAGGAAATATAAGGAATTAACATATTGGAGAGTACTTAGGTGTTTCCTAAAATAAAGTTAAGATGTTAAATATATAAAGTGGTTAAGATGGGTTGGCCACGTGTTGCAAAAGCCTAGGAAGGCAGTTGTGAGAAGATTTGAGAGGGTACAAATTGAATTATCTAAGAGGGCAAGAGGAACACCAAAAAAAGACCTTTTTTGTTAGCGAGGAACTAAATACTGTAATTTAATTATTCCTAACAAGAGTTAGGGACCAATCGGACCATCAATTGTTGTGGTAGTAAAAGCTTCAGGCTGCTGGTATGAGAATGTGCTGATTCCAAGGATCGACTTTTCGGTGATTTGGGGTGCGCCGGTAGGCGGCCGAAACGAAATTCTGACGAAATTTCGCTGAAATTCCGACGAAATGGCTCGAAACAGCATTTTTGGCGAAATCGGCGGCACGCCGCCGAAACGCCTTTTTTTTATTAAAAAAGATGAAATTAAACTGTCAGAAGGGCCATTTCGCCGAAATTGGCGGCACGCCGGCGGCACGCCGACGAAATGCCTGTTTTAAAAATAAAAAACATAATTAAGCTAAAATAACATAATAGACATGATTTTATACAATTTATATGCAAAAATAGATAGAATAAATAAGTATTTGATCTAATTTATGAACAAATAGTCAAATACAAACACATGAACATAAGCAATTACAAGGCTACAACTGTAAGCACATTACATCACACTTTGTAACATGTGTTACATACTTACATGCGTAAAACAAAGTCATAGCCTCATAGGCACATAGATTAATAATCATAAAAATTAAAAAGACAAATTGCAAAAAATGCAAAATACAAAGTAGAAGTCTACAAGAGAGTCAAGAGATAAGAGACAAGAGTCACAAGATTACAAAGTACAAACTACAAAGATCAATAAGAAGTAGAATGTCTAGAAGGCTGGAAATGCTGATGTTGTTGCTGTCGTCGTCTCTCAAGCATGTGAACATATCGCCTCCATGACGTGCGCCCTGCGTACTGACTTCTGTAACGACGCACAACCTCCTCATACTCATCCTGATCTAAATCCACAATAAAGCCCACAGGAGGACACTCATCATAATACTCCCTCATAATAATAACACCCGCATCCTCATCTTCTTCCTCTTCCTCCTCCTCCTCCTCTACTACGACTGGTGGAGGATAATAACCATATGGATATGGGATAGCTGGGACTGGCACTGGCACTGGGACATACCCATATCCGTATGCAGCTGGATATGGAGCTGGTGCAACTGGATATGAGGGAAAATCAAATAACCCATAGCTGTCAGATGTGTGAAACTGCCCAGGATATGGATATGCATATCCTCCATACTGCCCACTCTGATCCCCATAACTACGTGAAGATGTACTGCTAGATCACTCCATGTCCATACTCATAAACGATTGAGACATCTCATCCTCGTCCTGGGCACCAATCCTCTCCTTCCCCTTACCCCGCCTCTGAAAAGTACGTGGCTCTGGATCTGACTGATCACCCTGATTGTATCGCCCTCCATGGTGGGTGTCCTGGGTGGCATGTGTGTACACTGCCTCCCCAGTGAAAGGACTAACCCCTGGCCTATGTGATTGTCCTCCACCTCCCTGATGATCATTTCCACCATCATCGTCGTCATCATCATCAGACCCTCCACCATCCCCACTATCTCCATCCTCGGAGTCAGACTCTGTACCCTCAACTGACTGAACTGGGACTGAGGGCGTCGCTGCTGCTGTAGAAACTGAAGGGGGCACTACGCTGGTATCTCTATCAAAAGAGTCAACAGAAGGAAATCCCCTCTCTTCCTCCATAACAGCATCAACATCAATCCCCATCTCTGCTGCGGCGCGAGCAACGACTGAACTTGGCCCACCATTAGGCTCGTCTAACTCTGCAGTCCTCACCCATTCTGAGAATGGGTTGTCTTCATCAATCCGGGTGCTGCATAGGATGTCCAGAGGGTCGTCAACATATGCACTACTACGCTGTGTCTCGATCTCCAGCTGTTTCGCTCGTAATCTCATGTTGTAGTGACAAAACACGAGCTTTTGTAGCTTCTGATAGGCCAGCCGGTTCCTTTGCTTTGTATGAATCAACGCAAAGGTGCTCCAGTTACGCTCGCAAGCAGATGAGGATGCAGTCTGAGCGAGAATCCGACACGCAAGCTTCGACACAGTGGGAGCACAACCTCCGTACATGGCCCACCATTCGCCTGAAACGTGTAATGATTTTCAATAAGCATAAAATAAATTTAGAAATTCTAAATGATTTACCAAAATGTAGTAAATTACATACATGGCATCATCGTACTCCGCGAGGCAATGGCAGTCGTCATTCCAAATGATTCAATTGCATCTCTAAACTTGATCAACTGCAAGAGCATGTTCAGAATTTAGTAAAAATTGAGGAAAAGATTCCAAATTACAATTGATAGAGCACTTATTTATTATTTATATTTTTACCTCATTGCCGAAATCTGCCTGCCCGGTAGAATTGGGATCGAGGTGGGAATAAACCATCAGCACAGCTGTCCACATCTCTGCGCGCATCCCAAGGTTGTCCTTGTAGTGATATTTTGGGTTAAAGTAATGTGCTGTTATTGTGTTTGAAAAGAAAATGAGAATTAATAAACAATTTAGCATTATCAAAGAAGTATAAGTATAAAAAAAATCAACAAACCTTAATTAATATTATAAATTAATTACCTGCCAAAAGTATGGGATGCTCCATCGATTTAATCCAACGATCATCAATGATCTTGTGGACCCACTGGTAGGACGACTCTGCGGCAATTTGAACTTGTTCTTTCATCACCCTCATGCTCTCATAGATGGAACCGAGGGTCGGGTATGAATCTGTATCAACAATCCGTAGCACCCTGTAAATGGGCTCCAATATATCGACAACTTCCTTCACACAATCCCAAAAGCTGCCACGAAGAACGATATCCTCTACTTCCCTCCCCTTCTTAGTGCGACTATGAGAGCAAGCACCCCAATCCTCACTAGTAAATAAGGTTCTCAATCCTTGCTTGTGTCGGAGCATGCTATCCAAGGCAATATAATTTGTACCAAATCTAGTAATCCCTGGCCTGATTATATCTCCATGACATACTGCTCTCATCTTCGCTAACACATAATTATGATTATAAATAAATGTAGTCAACTTCCGAGCATCTTGTAGTGTCTTCTTCACCCTTTTCCTCTTCCCAATGGCTCTAACATCAGGTCTATACAATGTGCAGCACAAGGGGTCCAGTATATGGGGTACTTCGCCTGTATCATTTGACCAGCCTTCTTAAAGGCACTCCCATTGTCTGTAACAATCTGTACAACGAGATGTATCCCAACCTCTCTGATCACCTCCTCTAGTAAACCAAAGATGTACTCTGAATCCTTGATTTTATCTGAGGCATCTACAGACTTCAAAAAGACGGCCTTGCCTCTACAATAGACCATAAAGTTGATGATTGACAGCTTCGTAAGGCCTGTCCAACCATCACACATAATTGAAACCCCGAATCTCTCCCAATATGGACGCAAAGATTTAATAAATGTCAGCATCTCTTTCTCTTCATCATCCAAATAAACCCCCATGATCTCTTTCGGTGTAGGAGGTAGGACTCCAACCCCAGAGTCCTGAATAACGTCAACCATACTCTTAAAATGCGGAGAGGAAGCTGCATGTGCAGGGATATGGTTGAATATGAAGAACCGAGATATGAACTTACCCATCTTCTTTCTAACTGATCCTCCACTCCAAGAATCTTTAAGCCTCTTCTGCTTCGCATCTGATGATCTATGTGTGTCAGGGTCCACAGGATAATCAGGCATTCTCGTAGAATGAGAACGCCTCAAAGAAGCCGACCCACCAGCCCCAGAATGACCGCCTCTCTCAAATCCATGTCTCTGCATCTCTCTCCGCTCAAACTCTGACTCCAGGGATGCATGGTGTGCTGCTCTATACTGGGCCCTCTCAGCCTCTGTGTCGATCCCGCTAGGGTAGACAAAATCATAATCATCCTCAGCTACCCGTGGAGGCTCTGCTAGTCTCCGTCTGATCTCGTCCTCTATAATATGCTTCGTTTTTCTGCTTTTCACACCAATTGTAGGTGCTCACACATCTGCTTTTTAACTGCAGGTGGCACTCTATTACAATCCTTGACGTCCTTGGCACTACCTGCCAGATGCATCTTCAGTCTGGATACACCTCCCCCCTTGAATACATGACCACAGTAATTACATACTGTCTTATTTCTGTCTCCCTGATAGCGGGTACCATGCTGCCATCCAATATCTACTTTACGTCCACCCGTCTCAGCACCATCACCACCACCAGATCCTGATGCCATCACCCGCTAGGCCGCTACCTAATCACCTGAAAATAGTAGGTTACCTGTCGAAGTGTCAATTCCAAATTTCCAATTTACAAACAATTAAACAAAGTATCACTTTAGCATACCCATCTAGAAAATAATCAACTAAAAAAATAAAAGTTTGCATGCCCATCTAAAAATTGGGTGTCCACAGACTCCACACTTCACATAAATATAATCCATATTTTTACTAATTTTTTTCATATTTTCTTAAAATTTTTTTAATTTTTTAATGATTTTCGGATTAAATAAACAATTATTCATTCATTTTTTACAAAAAAATAAAAGTTTGCACGCCCATCTATAAATTGAGTGTCCACGCTTCACATAAATATAATCCATATTTTTACTAATTTTTTTCATATTTTCTTAAATTTTTTTAATTTTTTAATGATTTTCGGATTAAATAAACAATTATTTATTCATTTTTTACAAAAAAATAAAAGTTTGCACGCCCATCTATAAATTGAGTGTCCACGCTTCACATAAATATAATTCATATTTTTACTAATTTTTTTTATATTTTTTTTAATTTTTAAATGATTTTCGGATTAAATAAATATTAATTATTCCTTTTTTACAAAAAATAAAATTGTGCACCCCCATCTATAAATTAGGTATCCATGCTTCATTCATATAATATTTCATATTTTCATCCATATTTTTACTAATTTTTTTTCATTTTTTAATAAATTTTTCAAATTTTTTAATGATTTTCGTATTAAATAAATAAATAATTATTATTGTTATTGTAAATTTGTAATAGTAATACTAATAGTCTAGTACTATAAAACATTCTCATTATATTATTAATATGTTATTTTTAAATACATAATTAATTATTTTTGTATTAAAAAAATAATTAAAAATTATTTTTAAATGATTTTTCGTGTCAAATAAATTAAAAAAATACTAATTTTTGGAGAAAAAAAAAAGTAACAACACCCATCGATAGATCGGGTGTTGTTACATAACATATAAAAAAATCAGTACAATCTAAGTTAATTACAAGCATAAAAAAGGGAAAAAACATGATTACCTCAATTTTACACTCTTCAAGGCTTCAAATCACACAAAAACTGATGGAGATTGCAATCCCAAGCTTCAATCCTTCTCTATCTTCGATTTGGAAGAGAATGGAACAGCTAATTTGAAGAAATTCAAAAAAAAAATTGAAATTTGGGGGTTTTCGAAACCCCCTTCTTCTGTTCGTCGAGATTTCGCCAGTTCTGGCGAAATCTCGACGGCACCTCACCTTTTTAAGGTGAGGTGCTGAGCGCACGCGCAAGGCACGTGCGCTCATTAGTAACCCCAGTGCTTCGCTGGGGTTACGCGAAACGCAGCGAAATTTCGCTGCGTTTCGCTGGCACCTCAGCGAATCGCTGAGGGGCCAAAAAAATTTATATTTTCCCTGCGTTTCGCTGGGATTTTGCGAAACTCAGCGAAATTTCGCTGAGTTTCGCCGGCACCGCTGAGTTTCGCAAAATCCCAGCGAAACGCAGGGGCGAGGGTTTCGATTTGGTTTTTCGTGCCGCTAAGGCACCGAAATACGAAACGGCAAACCTTGGTTGAGTTTGACTGCAGCCACTTTGCAAAAAAAAAAAAAAAAAAGTCAAATTTGGGTGTATCACTAGTCCACCTTTCTGGGACCTAGCTTTGGTGGGTCATAGACCGAGTTAATATCCTTTATAAACAATGGAACTGTGGACCAAGGTTTTTTTTTTGGGGCCAATCCCAACTTATGAGTCATTTTGTTGTTGTGGTAAATGTTTTCAATAATCTTGTTGCAAGGTCTTTTGTGTTATTTAGCTCCTTATATAATTTCTATCCTCTTTTATGTGTAAGGTCTAAAACTCACCTGATACCAAGTGGTGCCAAGCGATTCAACTCGGCACCGGATCTTATGAAGCCGGTACTGATTCCCGAGATGAGGGTTTTCATTGGTAACCACTTGACTTGGTCGTACTTGCCAAGTTTTGCCAAGAATGATAAGATTCATGTGGTACTGAGTTGTTACTGTCCAAGTTGACTCAGTCAATGGCAGAAACGAGAAAAGAGAAGTAGTAAGAAGAAAAGTATGGGAAACGAATCAACCTGCAACCAAAAAAAGGAAAAAAGAAAGTTAGGTTTTCGATGGTCTGTAAGGTCAAGAACCAAAAAAGGGTTTTCAAACCTTTTTATCGTTATATTTATTTGTGTATAACTAATGCAATTGTATTGCAAGGTTTGTGTGAAGTGATGCTTATTTGGAGACAATGTTTTTTCATCCTTAGGGATTGCATGTAACTCTTTTTTTGTATTCGTAGTAATCTGGGGTTTTGTATAAAAAAGGTGGACTTTGATAGGGTTCCAAGAGAATTAATTTGGTGGACTTGTGCAAAAAAGGTTTACCCATGAAATATATTGATGTAATGAAGGATATGTGTGAGGGAGCCTTAACTAAATTAAAAATTGTTGGCGATGAGACAATTGATTTTCCAGTTAAGATAGGTTTGTATCAAGGGTCAGCTATCAACCTTCATCTTTTTGCCTTAGTTATGGATGAGTTGACGAGTCATATTCAAGATGAGGTGCCTTGGTTTATGTTATTTGTAGACGATATAGTATTGGTAGGCCATACTAGAGAAGAACTGAGGAAGTAAATATTTTAAGCTAGATTTGTGGAGAGACACCTTATAATCAAAAGGTTTTAAAATAAGCCGTGCGAAGACTAAATATATGAAATGCCATTTTAATACAAATAACAATATAACTAATAAAACTATTAGAATTGATAATTAGGATATATCTTTAGGTAATAAGTTCAAATATCTTGGATCAATGGTACAGAAAGATATAAAAATTGACGAAGATTTTTCACATAGGATTAGAACTAGTTAAGTGGAGGGGTGCTTCTAGGATTTTGTCTGATAAGCGTGTTCAACTTAAAATAACGGATAAGTTTTGTAAGATAGGAATTAGACCGGCTATGTTGGGTAGGAAAGAACCAACATCTTCAGAAGATAAGTGTTACTGAGATGAGGATGCTAAGATGGATTTGTGGCAAAACTAAGAAAAAAAATATAAGAAATGAAGACATTCGAAAGTGGTTAGGCATTGCATACATTAGGGATAAAATGGAGGAGAGTAGGTTAAGGTGGTTTGGTCATGTGAAGCAGAGACCAAGAAGTGCACTTATAATAAGGTGTGAGAATCATGGTTCAAAGTATCGTATCAACGTGCCATATCGGACGATCCAAAAATGGAAACGTATTGAGGATACGCATAGATATGCACTAAAATGGTGGATACATAGAACAAAACCTATCAAGATAGAAAGATAAGTTGAAAATATGTCAAATAAACATGTTTTTAGCATTATAGGACTACACAAAGAGTATTTATGCATTATGGAAGCAAATAGGCATCTGCGAAAATAAATGATAATTATAATAAAAGCTATAAAAAGGCTAGATAAACCAATAAATAAAGTTAGAAAATTCATTCATGTAATGTAAGTAACATACTAAGTCAATAACACTTAAAACATCAAAATCAACAATACATAACTGTCATAACATAACATTCCCCCTAATTCATTGCGTACAAATATCTGGTTCCAAAATCCAAACATGCGAAGCTACCCCATGGTCAAACCATGTAAATGGCATACCCAACATCCCAACCTCTCTTAGGAAAGAAAGTGGAACCCAAACATCAAATTTAATAAAAAATAAAATATTTTTTTCCTATATTTTTAATTAATATTCTGCAAAAACAATTTTAAAAAATAATTTTATTGATGAAAAATTGCAAGAATCATAGGGGTGATAAAATCAGTCCCATGTGCATCTCATATAAAAAACTGAAGACAAACCGTTAAGATTTATATGGTTTTTTATAAAAAAAATAGGCATTTTCTCAACTTAGATTGCAAAAAAATTTGATTTTTTACTCAAAAAGGAAATTTTGATCTATGGATTTCACTTCAAATCGATAGATTTATACAAAACATTGTCAAACCATGTTTATAAATATGAAAAAAAATGATTTAGATTAAAAAAATTGAAAATCTACAATACCTGTCAAAACTGTACACGTTTTTTTTATTTCTTTTGCTTGATTCGTTGTTTGAAGTTATTTTGCAGAAATTCCAGTAATAACTAGGTCAAAAATTGATAGAGAATAATGGGGTATCACAGATTTTCGAAAGGGTTTTTCAGTGGGGAGTTATGTTCATTCTTCTAAAACGTGAAAACCCTGCGTTTTCACGTTTTTTGTGCTTTAGTATCGACTGTATCGAGCAATACAGTCGATACACTGCTCGATACAGTCGATACTATCTTGATAAAGTCCATTTCACGAAACAGGATAGTGTTTCGTGCCTGTCGGCATGATACATGATACGTATCCAGCGATACAACTCGATACTTAATACCATGGTGAGAATATGCATATTGAAGGGCCTAAATGAATAAGATGGAGACCTAAAAAGACATGGATGGAATCTATAAAACAACTTACTAAAATGTAGATTAACTGAAGATATGATTTTTTATAAGAGTGGGATGGAGAGACAAGATTCATGTCACTGACCCTATTGTGGTGGGAAGTGGCTGATGATGATGATGATGTAAAATGGGGCTGCTTTGTACTTGTTATTCACATGGATTTATAAATCTTTATAAGGGTTAAGCTCCTACGTCCCCTAACCCCCAAAAACACTCTTCTTTCAAAAAAAAAAAAAAAACCACAAAAGAAACACTTTTCAGTAGGTGTAATTCCTGTTATTGAAGAAAACAGGCTGATGGTACTACACTTTTTCCTTTTGACGAGGAACATAATCAAGACAAGAAACCTTCTCAGTTAGGGTTTACCTTTTGTTCATGTGCATATTAAGTGTTCTCTGGATTTCCTTTGTGAAATTTGGAATCTATAATCTTAGTATGTGTGGTTCTAACCTTCAAGATAAGGCAAGTTTAGGGAATGTGCTGTGAACGTTTAAGCTCAAGGATTTTCTTTGAGCCAACCTTTAGTAAACCCTTGATGTGTAGGCTGCAAATTCATTTTTAAAGAGTGGTTTATCATGTTCTGATGACAATAACTTTCTTTGGCATTCTTAGATTTGACCTAAGTTACTTCAACAATATATATATATATATTTATTATGGCTAATGGGATATTTCATTACATATTAAAAGAGAAAAGGATACAAGATACCCACAAGAAGTGGGCGTAAAGGGTAAAAGAAGGCAGCAACCCTAGTGAAAAGAAAACTAACAAAACAGTAAAGAAAACCAACTATGATAACTTCCTTCTTGTGGTAAGAGATTAAACTCTTCCTTATACACACCCAGCCTACAACTAACACCAGGATGTCCTCTAGTATCCTATGTCTTCAAACCAATGCTCCATAAAAAAATTAGCCGTTCCAAACTAGCCAAATAATCCACATCATAGCACAGAAAACAACATCGTAAATCTACTTCCCTTTCCTTCCAAGGAAGGGGAACTACCAATAATGTGCCAACCCCAACACTTTCCTCGGAAAGACCCAACTCAGCTCTATCTTTCCCAATAATGAATACCACAGGAATGTGGCCATCTCATAGTGCAATAGAATGTGATCCACAGACTCCCCACCGTCGAAGCATAACACACACATTAGGAAGATAGTTGAGAACTTTCCAGCCGTTGGACATGGTCAGGAGTTTTAATGCTATAGTAAAATGCTGTCTAAAAGAACACTCCGACTTTGGGAGGGGTTGGGGATTTCCTAAGGAAGTACAGAAGGAAACGGGGACTCACCCGATCCGGAATACAACAAAGGACTTAGAAGAAGGAGCTGGATGAAAAGGATCCATGGCAAGAAAGAGAGCAAACACAACGATTAGTACTATAGGTTTCAAGAGATAGAGAACTAAAGTCCTCCAAAAGGGAAGTTAGATCCTTTATTTCTACTAAATGGAGACCTTGGGGAAACCTAAGATTCCAAACTAAACCTGTTGAGCTCCAAGAAAGGATGTCAGATACCAAAGGATTGGAAAGCAATCTAATTTGAGAAAGTCTAGGGTATTGATGGGCAAAAGTAGAATCCCTCCTTCAAAGATCTGTATAAAAAGATGTAGATCAGCTAGAATGGATTTTGAAAGAAACTAAAGGTTGGAAGGAAGATGCCACATCGACCACTGCTTTCCAAGGACTAGCACAATTGATTCTAGCCTTGGGGTTTATATCTCATCCATTCATGTGACTGCTGAATTTATTGACAATAATATTATGCTACAAAGACTAATGTTCCTCCCCAAAGCCACTTTCCCAAAAGAGAACAATCCTTGGTGTAGATGTTTGCCAAACCTAAGCCCCCTCAAATCTTACTAAGGCACACCTTACTCCAGCAATCTAGATGGTCCTATTCTATCATCTTGTCCTTCCCACAAGAATTCCTGATGCTGTTTTTCTAGCATTCCTATGACCTTTTTTGGGAGCCTAGAAAGGAGTTACTTCAATAATATTTACATAAAGTTCATTTAAAAAGATGGATGGTTTGTTGGCAGCTTCTTACCATTTTATTATGGCTATATGCTATTGTAGCTGTAAATCAACACTGTTTCTTGTTCCATTAACTGCTTTGTTGGTTCAGTGGTTTAATTCAATTAAGACAAGGTATGGTTATTTGTAACCTCTCATAAATGAAGTGATTAAATTTGCTTAGCATCATATTGTAGTATCTGTTGTGCATTATTAGTTTTTAACCTTTGTGTCTTCAACAGAATCAAGGATTTATAAGAAAAGAGGATTGTATCCGTCTATTTGAGGAATTGAATTGTTACAGGTAAAAATCATCCTTTCACTACTTTCTCCATGCTTATAGCATTTTGAATTTTGTTGTGCCCTTGCAAGCCAATTCTGAATTTTCTAAAACTCTAAATCTTGTTATTCTTAAGAGAATCAGTAGCTTATTAAAGGACCTGGCTCACCTTTACTTTTGTATTTGTATGTTTAGTATCAGGTTTATTTGTTTTCACCCTTTTTTAATTTTCAAATCCTTTTAAACTGTCTTAAAGGAAAAATTAAAAGGAGAGTGAAAGTAGTAGGCACATTCAGATGAGTAAATGCATTTTTGGTTAGGTCAGGTTTCCCACTTCTTCTTCATTGGCCCTAAAAGCGAGAGAGATAGTTGGTTCATCACATATGACCAAACACATCTCAGATGGCTCTATTGATTGCTATAGGGCTTGTCTTGTTGCCAATGGGTTCCATCAATGTCAAGGCCTTGACTTTGGTGAGTCATTTAGTTGAAGGATCAAAGCTCAAAGGCTGGCTTCCTCCTCTTGAATGTGGTCAAGTGTTGGGGCAGAGAAGGATTTTCTCTGATGCAGCTGTTCTCCCATACCAACCTAGCTACCTGGCATTGCTATTGGCACAAGATTCATATTATGGAAATTAGAGTGAGGGGAAAAGGAGGAGAAAGACAGAGGGAGGGAGGGAAGCCCTTGGCCTAATTATCCAATTTGCTCCAACAAACTGAGTTTTTTCATAGAGGTCACTGATGCTTCTTTGGTTCATAAGCAACTGACTTTATTTATAGATGCTACTTATTGCATGATTATTGTTGGGTGATCACGTTCTAATGGTTGGCCAAATCATTGTGCTTCTTCCTTGGTGAGGCAATTTATTTGTCAATAGGCAAATTTTTAGAGTCAAATGTTATTGGGAGATGCTGGTGGAAAGGATCAACACACACACAAACATACAAATACATATATGCATATTATAATATATTACAGCTATTACTATATATTATATTTTTTTAAATGTGCAATTATTAACATTGAATCCACAAAATCTATCTTAATAACCAAGGTCAAACCTCCGAGATTATAGATTCTAGAACGCAAATCAAATTCTTGAATCTCCACACAAGATTTTCAATTTTAAAAATAAGCAGCTAAAATCTGGATTTTGAAAATCTAGGTTATAGTATGAATCTAGAAGACTAGAACCCAGAATCCCCACCAAATAACCCCTCAGTTATAGACGGTAAATTTGCTGCCTTGACTATCTCTGCCATAGCTTTCTGATACTGATCTTGTAATGCTTCATTTTCCAATTCTAATTCTTCATTAGTGCGCAAGCATTATTAGGCGTCTAATTTAGTGCAGTGCTACAATAAGCATGATTAATATCTATGTTTTAGCTTAGAGAAATAATCCTGTTTCATTAGTGTCAGAACCCCAATTTTGGGGTTTAATTTGCAAAACAGAAAAAGGAACTTTTTGAAATAAAAGTTGGAAAATAGGGGAAAAGTGAAATTTTCGAAATTAATTTTTGCACCCTAAACTTTTTAAAATAACAAAAAAGGAATTAAAATGTTCAAATTTACAAAAGCCTGCCCCTGGTTTTCAACGAACAAAAAATCCCTTTTTGAGTTTCGTGGGTTGCTATTTTAGCAACCAAAGCAAGAGGAAACCTTTCCAAATTGAGTCCCATAAGATCAGAAGAAGATTGGAAGAGAAATAGAAGGTTTTTTTAATCAAAACAAGTTTTTTAAGAAACTGGCGACCGACTGTTTCTACAGTTGATCTAGCCAGATTTTTCGGTCTCTCTCTTTCACCCTTTCTATTTTCCTTCCCCTAGGTCCGGCAGACTCCAGAAAATCAGTGGATGACTTTCCATTTGGCCGGAGCTCTCTCCCTCCCTTTTTTGGTTGAAAACGGCAACTCACCCCTTTAAAAAGGGACGAGTTGCTCCTAACGAAGGAAGAGAAAAACTTTGATCTGTTGGGGGATTTCTGAAACTCTCGAGAAGCACAAACCCGTAAGTTTCTCACTCGCAATCTCTCTCGATCTCAATCTCTTGCGGCTTTTCCCTCTCGCAAACCCCCTGTCACACCCTGTTCGCAACTCTCCATACACGCTCTTCAGTCACTGCTACGACTCCTTGCCAGCGCTAACAACTCCCTGTAGCACCGTTTCCTTTCTGTCCACAACACCGTCTGGGGAGAGAGTATATTTCGTGGAAGTCGGAGTCTTCCTTTTCTCTGCGTCAATTAGTAGAGCTTCACCTTCTGTTGTAACTCCAGCAAAATAAGTTCACAGGTAAGTCCTGTAAACTCCTCAGGCTCTTCCTTTAGTTAATCACATTCTATCTATTCATTCGGCTGAAATGATTCTTAGGTTGGAGAGAGCTAGTTATTCAGTTTTTTTTGTGCTGTTAGCCGTGTGTTCATCAGTGTGCTGTAATTGTAATACTTTCTGAAATGCACTCTGTTTTTTTTAATATGCTTCAAATTGGTGAATAAATTCTAATTTTTTTCTGCAAAATGGAAGTGATTGATTATGTTGTTCTTTAGTTATAATATTCGTGTTTATTTACTCCAGGGATATCGTCACAATTATAGTAGTGTTTAGTTCTTTAAAAAACAAAAAAAAAAAAAAAACAAGTAAGAAAAAAAAAGTAAAAGGAAAAATCAGAATTTTGTATTATAGGAAATTTAAGTTTAATATTTTGTTAGGTATTTAAAATTTAGGAATTTTGCATATATATAAATTTTGGAATATTAGAAATAGTCTATTTGTATGAATCCTAAAAAATTAGAAATTTCCTTTTCTTAGAAAATTAGAAACTTTCTTCTTTAAAAATTTAGAAATATTTACCTTGTATGAAACTTAACAAATTTAGAAATTTCCCTTTTAGGTTTATAGAAACATTTAGAAAATTTCCCTTGTTTTAGAAAATTAGAAACTTTTCTTTTTTAAAAAATTTAGAAATAATTACCTTGTATGAAACTTATCAAAATTAGAAATTTCTTTTTTTAGATTTATAGAAACATTTAAAAACTTTCCTCATTTAGAAAATTAGAAACTTTCCTTTTTAGTAAATTTAAAAACTTTCCTTGTTAATATTTAAGAATTTGTAAAATTTTAGAAATAATTTTTTTGTATAAAATCTAAGAACTTTAGAAATATTTCCTTATTAGGATTTGTATATTAATAAATTTAGGAACCCTTAGAAGTTTAGAAATCTTCCTTTTTTAGAACCCTTTTTTTAGAAATTTGTAAAGATCTTTTTTAGAAATATTTCACTTGTATCAAATTTAACAAACTTAGGAACTTTCCTTAGTATTTGTAAATATTTAAAAAATTGAAATTGTGAATAAATAATTTCTTTTTAGGGTGAATTCTAGATAAGGTAACTGGTTCATTGAACCAGGGGTGGTTGGGTGCCTAACACCTTCCCAACCACTTAATTGAACCCCCTAACTCAGAAATCTGGTTGAATCAAATTTGAAACTCCCATGTAATTAATTATTTTTCTTGGTGTCCATCCACACCCGAAATCGAACCATGGATGGTGGCGACTCTATTGACCCGAACCGACCCCCACGGGTCGTGTTCCCACAATTAGCAAATGGATGCTTTGTAATATTGTTATTTTCATTTAAACCCATTTTATTTATAGGCTTGGTAATTGCATAGCCTCATTTAGGGGTGCTTATCAGGTCAGGCTGGCACGGGCACGGCACGGCCCAGCACGCTTAGAGCATGCTTGTGCTTGGCCCCGCTTGTGCCCTCCTAGTGGGCTGTGCCTAGGGGGTAGGCACATGGCCCGGCAAGGGATGGTGGCTCGGCTAGCCGTGCTAAATGTTGGGCCCGTCGTGTCTACACGCGCGGCCAGCCAAACGGTCCGCTCCCAAAAAGTGTTTTTGTCTTTTTTTCTTACAATTTTACCCCTCAACAGCTACATAACAGCTATATTAGGGTGTTATACTTGTAATTGACTGTAAATGACAATTTCTACCCTTCCAATAGTCATATTTGAGGATAGAGGTGGTAAAAAGCCATTTTTGGCTTTCTATAAATAGGCTTAACCCTTCCCACTCCAAACCACACCTCTTTTACTATCTTTTTTACTTTATTCATCTCTGTAGCTATCAAGTAATAGTTTTTTTTTAAAAATTGCTTAAGCATAAAAGGTGGGAAGTGAAATCTGGAAGTTAAAGGCTTCAACTGCATAGTTCAAGCTTCATTCTTAAGAGGTATTCCTTTATTTAATTTTTAGATTTTAAACTCATTATAAATATTATATATATAAGTAAGTCTTTCCTTCTACCTTATTATTTGAATGCCTAGATAGTGGGTGACATACTGTGTAGCTAAGTGCATCTCTAGGAAAGTTTTGTCATAAATGACGGGATAATTACCCAAGGAAACTGGGTTTTAAGCGGGATCGTTTATGGCGCCTCCAGTTACCTGGGAATTTTCCTGATGCATTTTTGGCGTACATTATTTTACTTTACTATAGGTAGTGTATCACCAAAAAATTTATTATTATATTATTCATTAAGCAATTTTTTTTTTTATGAATTTGAAAATGGATCCTAGGCACCCTTATTACTTTAACACCAAGGAAAGGGAGTTTCTTAGACCCCTTTTTGACCCAGGTTTTTCTGAAGATTTTGATGAGACCTAACCTCCATATAGTGACCCACCCATCCAAGATCATGACCCTGAGCAAGATCCCACAAAAATAGGATTATCTTCCACACCACCTAGAAGCAGTAAGAGGAGTAGAACCTCTGGTGTCTAGCAAAATTTTGCAATTGAAATTATAGGGAGGGAAGAGAGGGCAATTTGTAACCATTGCAAAAAAAATTTTAGCTGCAAAAGTTCAGGTGGTATAAGCCACTTGCAGTGGCATTTGTAGAAATGCCTTCCAAAACATGGCATACTAGACCCTAGGCAAGCCCAACTTTCCACCGGTAGCTCCAATTTGGGTAATTTTGTTTTTAACCAAGAAGAGACTAAGCAAGAAATTGTCAAGTGGGTAATACAAGAAGAATTACCCTTTAAACCAATAGAAAGTAAAATATTTAAGCATCTAATGACCAAATATCTAGCACCAGGATAGAAATCCTTCTCACGCCACACTCTAAGAAGTGATGCTATAACATTATATAAAAGAATAAAAAAACATTAATAGAAACTTTTTCAAGCAATAGATTTAAGGTGGCTTTAACCTCAGATATCTGGGCAAATAGACAAAATGTAAGTCATTTAGTTATAACCAAGGTTTTGAGTTTCGGTGCCATTGGGCGTGCCGATCCCTGAAAAAATCGGCACGCCGCTAGCGTGTCGACGAAACGCTAGAAAAATCAAGAAGACAAAAATTGGAAAATTTTGATTTTGTCGAAATTTCGTCTGCATGCCGCAAAAAATCGCTAATAAAAAATTAAAAAATTCATATTTTTTTCTCTCTTTATCGCCTGTTTCGCTCGGCATGCCGTTGGCATGTCGACGAAACGCTAGAAAAATCAAGAAGGCAAAAACTGGGAAAAGCGGCATGCTAATGAAACGCTAGAAAAATCAAGAAGGCAAAAACTGGGAAAAAAGTGTTTTTTTTTTATTTTGTCGAAATTTCGCCAGCACGCTACAAAAAATAGCTAATAAAAAATTTCTATTTTTCCTCTCTTTATCGCTTGTTGCGCTCGGCAAGCCACCCCGTTTGGTCGGCACGTCGCAAAAAAATCGATTTGCAAATAAGCTTTTTTTCTGCGCCGAAACGCATCGTTACCTCTCAAAAAACGAAATTTCGACGGCACGCTGCAATGTGCCACCGAAACTATAAACACTGGCTATAACTGCACATTATATAGATGAGAATTGTAGTATGGAAAAAAGAATAATAACTTTTGCGTTACTAGATGATAGACATTTTAGACCAGCTATAGCAAATACTATGACACATAATATAAGACAGTATAAATTACAACATAAAATAATGGCTCTAGCACTTGATAATGCAAGTGCTAATAATGTTGCAATAGACATACTAAGACAACACTTAAATCTAGACAGATGTTTATTTCATGTTCAACATGCTTGTCACATCCTAAATTTAGTTGTGTAGGATGGCTTAAAAATTGTGAAATATCATTTAACGAATATTAGATATGCAATAAGATTTTTAAAACAATCTAGCACAACTGCTAGAGATTTTAAAAATTATTACGCAAGTTTGGGAAAGCAACATAAAAAAAATTATCCTAGATGTTGACCATAGATGGAATTCAACATATTTAATGCTAGATGCTGCATAGAATTTAAACAAGAACTTTCACTATTTTACGAAACAAAAGTGCCTGAAAGTCAACTAGAAGAATTTGATTGGCAAATAGCAGAAATTTTAAGAGATTTTTAAAAAGTTTTTTTTGATGCAACATTCTTATCGAGGGTTTATTACCCAACATCCCCGAATATTTTAAATATAATATTTCAAATAAGTAGTTGCTTTCAAAAATATAGAACCATGCCCGTTGCTAAGGATATTTGCCCAGCAAATGGAATCTAAAATTTTAAAATATTAGCTAGAAATGCCCTCTTTATATTGTTTAGCTACTGCAATGGATCCTAGGACTAAATTAGGAGTAGAAAATTTAATAGATGTAATAAATGAAAATATGCAGTCTTCTTTTCAAATAGATATAAGTAGAATAAAACACTTTTTAGAAAGACTTTTTTCTGAATATGATACTTGCAGTAGCAGAAAAATCAGACCTAAGGAACACTACCAGATAATTTCTCCTGGAATTTTTTAAGTGGTAGAAGAAGGGGGAAACAACCAGCATCTGGTAGTGGGGGAGCATCTGAGTTAAGGATATATTTAGAAAGCCCCCTACTACGGTTAAATACTATAGATGAGTATAGTTCTTTTAGTATTTTGGCATGGTGGAATCAAAATCAGGTTAGTTATCCTATGCTTTCCTCCATGGCACGTGATCTACTAACGGTTCTAGTGCCCACAGTTGCATCGGTATTAGCTTTTAGTGTAGGTGGATGAACGGTTGACGATTACAGGACCATATTATCGCCGGAGATGGTGCAAGTATGTGTCTGTTTGACGGATTGGCTAAGTGCGAAACTGAGAGATCAGGAATATGCGGATGATCAACTTGTTGGAGACTTTGATGATTTGAATATTGACGAATTTAGTCTTCTAGATTAGCCTAAGTTTTATTATATTTTTTTGTAATCAATGTAAAAGTTTCTGTTTAGAAACTTTCCTCTCTTTTTTTTTTTCTAAAACTGCAAATGAAAGATAGATGAGTGGGTGCCGACCTAGTTGCGATGTGCTCGTACTATAGTGATGCATTATTATTTGTACAAGTGTATTATGTATAAGTATTGTTGCATTTGAAAAGTTATACTTGTAAGAAATAATTTATTTAAATTTTTTTAGAGAAAATTATATCCCAACATGCGTACTAAATTTTTGTGAGTAATAAATATATTTTTTTAGAATTTTCTATGTTTTTTTTTAAATATTTTTCCCATTTTCTTGCAAAAAAATACCCCAGCCCCGCGGGTGGCCCGGCACGGCCTTAGTCGTGCCTGAGGTATTGGGTGACGGGCTAGGTTCAGCCTGCGGCCCGCCAGGCACGGGCTAAACATGCCCGTGCCGGGCTGGCCCGATAAGCACCCCTAGCCTCATTTTTTTGGATTAGCCCCTTTGTAATTTTTTTTTATTTAGTTAGCTTGCTGTTCTCGTTGATTATTAATGAAATCCTTTACTTATTAAAATGAATAATATGTGGTTGCAAAAATCGGATCTTGAGTAATTGTTCACAGTATTTTTGGTTATTGAAGTAATTGTAACTAAGTGTTTGGCTGCAGATAATTTCTGAACAATGTTTGGGTTGGACAGGATTGCTAACTGTTGACTTCATTCTTCCATTTAGAAGTACGATTATTCATATTTAATGAGGTCTAGATTGTAAACATGCTTTGAAACTATTTTGTTGCAATTGCAACTGATTGTTTATTTGGAATATCTTTAAAGGAGTTTGTTATGCCCTTAGTGACATGTCATGTAAATGGATTACTAAGTACTCACTTCACATTTTTCTGCACTATTCAGTTTCTAAATTTGCTCAATATACTTGTTCGTAGTTTGTCATGACATTTGTTTCTTGTTTTAGTTTTTTAGTATTCATATGGCAACTTTATGTCACTGGTTTCTTACCACTAACCATATGATTTTTTTTTTCCTTTTCCTAATGTTTGTCAGATCTTTGCCAAAAATTTCGGGGGAGGATTTTGAGTTAATATTTGATGAACTGGATGATAGTGGTGACTTCAAGGTGATTTTGTGAAAAACTCTTGGGGTGGAGTCCTTTTAAGGAATGGCTCTTCTATGCATATCCTAGGGTCAATTCTTGCATGTAAATCTTTTTTTGAGACATGGATTCTTTCTGTGTTAGTTTTCTGCTTTTTAACTTCCATTATTGCATATAGTTAGTGTTCTATATGTAATTATTTTATGAGTAATGGGAAAGCTACCTAGTCATAGTCTCTCCCAGTGGGTATATCAATCCATCTGCCAACTTTTTCATTGGTTGATATTGTTTGCGGCTCTGTATGGGCTCACAGTTTTTATTTATTCACCATTGCATTTTTGTGTAACACCAGGAATATTTGTCATAAAAGTAAGCTGATGAGGTTATTTAATTTCCACCTTGCTAGGAAACATAATACCTGTGTATGTCTGACATCTTCTGCTGTGAACCAGATCCATAATCTCTATATCTGAATGTTGTTGAATCTGATTTCAGCGACAAACTCACTAAGTAATTCAAACATTTAACTAATACAATCAGGGAAGTTTTTATTATATTTAACACCGATATGTACAAAAAAAAATTGCACAGTGATTTACAAGAAAATACATCTTTACTTCTTTTGTTTCTCTCTTATTTCTCAATAGAAGGCACTAGACATGGTCTCTCTCTCTCTCTCTCCTTATTTCCATTCAGTGACTAAATTTTCTTCTCCTTCCAATACATCTTTCCCCTTCAGCTTTCTGTCTGAAAGCATGAAATATTTAATTAATCTTTCAACTCACTAAGTAATAACTGTAGGCAAGCAAAACAAATTTTATCTGTGGATAAAACAATTTTATGAAAACAGTTTACGCAAGGGGAAGGCATATTATGACTCACTCAATAGTAACTGTAGCAATACAGAGGTAGTTATGCAGGACCTTATTATGGAGACCCAGGCAGTCTGTAGTTAAAATGGCATGGATGTCAAGTGCATCCCTTATTGATAGCTAGTATAACTTTCTTGGCATACTGGTTTGAGGCTCACTGTAAACTCATATTAACATATATATGCCCGATAGTTTGTCCATCTGATGCAAGAATGTGCCACAGTGTCCATACACTGTGGAAGATGGTAAAATGTAAATCATTCACTGTTTGGTGGCTGTACAATACTAACAAGCTAACCCATATCGAAACAAATGAAACAATCATGTAAAGGTATTCATAACATATTCTTATATGATGATGAAACATATTTAGCCATTTTTGCAACACATTGCACTTAATATGATAACTGTTTCCTGAAATCACATGATTCACGTGCTAAAAAATTTCTTTCATAGTTACAAACAATGCTATGTTGGTGGTTTATGGATAAAATAGAATGGGCTTTAGGTTGGCCTTTGACTGGCTGATCAAGGCACTTTGATTATCTGAGCCTGAGCTTCAATTAGCTGATAAAATTTCATGACAACCTACAAACTTATTTTTAGGAAAAATACGTTTCTCAAATCAAACACATGAAATGATGACTCACAACCTCCATGTCATTTTGGACTCAAAATACTTTGAAGCCACTAGTTTTTCTCACTAAAAATTCATAAAAATGCATTTTCCAAATCTTGACAAACATACACACTTACTATAGAACAATTTGAATTTACTTAAACAAAATTTGGCTTCTGTGAAACAATTGGGAAGCATTATCCAAGATTGGTATAGCAAAATAGCACAATGAATTCACGAACTTTTACAAAATATCTTACAATTGTACTGCAAACATGTGCAGTAGCTAGTACTTCCAATTGCTAAGCCAATACACCTCAATTTTGCTTTCATTCTTTATTCTTCTCCACTCAGCTTAGCTACTACCCATTGTGAGAAGGGATGCTTACTTAATCTTGATTATCTTAATTAATCACTTTAAACATGCCTTAACGTATCTTAAGCGTGCATCATTTTATTGTGGGGTCATGTATCACGCTCTCTACCTATCATTCTATTTTTGCAGCATTTTTCTTGCACGTGTGGTACTCTCTCCTTGTCTGGTCCTTAAGAGAAGGGATTATGATCCTATGCATGCTTGCTTATGCTCACTTGTGCATTTTAGTCAATCAGATCCATTTCTTATCTTGTTTCGACCAAATTTCTGATTTTAGTATATACTTCTTAACCAATCGAAGCCTTTATTAGGTCATTAAGTGTATCCCAATCATAATCAACTAGATAGACCTGTTCACCAAGGCATATCTAAATAGCAAAGACCTAATGTCATCTGTGTAGTTGAAGAAATACAAAAATATAACATTAATTTCCTGATATAATGAATTAAGGCCTCTAACTCAATATATCTAATGTTACAAATTAAGATCTGTCAAGTTATTTTGAGAAATTAAGTGCATTTCAACTCTGTTAGATCAGATTTGTTTAGCATTGGAAAGAATATTGCTTCAATTGCTTAAACGATTTGACATTCAGTCTTTGACATGGTGACTCAACCTGTTAACACCTCCAAACTTAATTAGGAACTATCAGTATTGATCAACTTTGTATTTGGAAGTTATTTTATTTTGTTACATCTGCCTCATGCAATCAATGATTTAATGAAAAATCCTCTTGAAGTACCTCTCCCATCTGAGGCTTGATCTTGTTAACCTCAAGTTCTATGCAGTTGGTTCTCGTCATACTTAATATTTCACGTGTTAGAAATGTATCCTTATCCAACCTCCTCATTGATAGTGTTCTGAATGAACCTCATGTTCAAGGGCCCAATGGAAGCTCTTTAAGACTAGAATAAATAAAGCATTCCCAATGTTCTCACTTGGCATCCTCGAATTTGCATGCCTTCCAGCTCTGGACTTAAGAACATGACAAATCTGAGTTCTGAGATAAACAAGACCATTTATCTGTCATTGGAGAGTGGCATCCTTAACCTATGAACCAATTCCTATCCTGTGTTTCTAAGAACACTTGTGACCAGTGAAATCCTGGCAGAAGATTTTCTATCCTACAGCAACATATGTTGGCTCCCCGCACTCTTCAAATGACCACTGGTGATTATGACAGTCCAGACTGAATCATCGATGAGGAAGCCCTCTAACCAAGCCTCTCACGTGAGGAATTGTTCATTGAAATTAGCAATTTTTGCTCATATCTACTATCCAGAAAGCTACATCTGCTGTACAACCGTAATGACAAACTTGATATGTCAGTAAAACACGAACCAAGTCCAATATAAAATTTTCGTCAAAGCATACCAGAGAAGTATAAAATATTTTTAATCTGGTTTGTTTCTTTTTTCTCCTGACATAAACTTGGTTCAATTCATTTTGTTCTCTCTCTCTCTCTCTCTCTGTATTTAATTTTTCACTCTGATTAATTTGATGAAAATTTATGTGTTTTACCTGTATATTAAGTTGGATGAGTTTGCTGACCTATGCAATGCTGCATTTATATTTTTCACTCTGATTCATTTGTTGAAGCTTTACGTGTTTTTACCTGTAGATTAATTTGGATGAGTTTGCTGACCTGTGCAATGCTATTGCCCTACAGTTCGAGAAGGAGCCCGTCGTAAGTCAATTTCTTTAGATTTCAGATCCATGAAGAACTTTAGTTCAGTTTTTGCTATATTATTGTTAATGATGATGAGTTTCATAATGCGTTTCTTTTGCTTTCATCTTTCTGCAGCCATCTTGTTTCGAATGCTGTCCATCATTTTACCATTCACCTGCATCTGAAAAGTTGAAAGCCTTTGTTCGGAGCGCCACATTTGGATACATAGTTGCTTTTATACTCATGCTCAATCTAATTACTGTTATAATTGAAACAACGGTATGAGTATGACTAAAATATTTGTAAACTAGACATAATTTAGACTCTCCATTATGCTAACTGGGCCTTAAAATTGAGCTTTTATCAGCATTAGTTACTTTTGTATCTGTTTGAACTTTTAAATACTCTCAAGTAGATATTAGTACATATTTAATGTTCTGCTTTACGCTTACTGTTTTGTTACATTCACCAACTCTGGGGATCCAATTTATTTGGAGCTATAGATGGATTACCTTTGTCGTAGTCTGTACTGTATGTTGGACCTGTTCCTCATTTCCTTGATATAGAGGTTTGGAAAGGGATCATGAAGGCTATTCCTAGAACATCTAAAGTTTTAAGAGAGAAATAGAGAGAAAATTTGGTTTGCGGGGAGAGTTTAGGGTCCAAGAGTCTTATTTATAGTGGAGTGATTTTATTAGGTTCTAATTTTAATGCAACAGTTGCGATGGGTCAGGTCAATTCAAGTTGAGGCATTGTTTGAACTCTTATTATTATAGAAGCCCTAGGATCAACCATCTGATTTGTGGGGGTATGTCTATCTGGAATAGATGGAGTTTAGGGACCAAGAGTCCTGTTTACAATGGGGTCATTTATTGTGTTCTGATGCAAATGCAACCTCTGGAAAGGGTCTGGTTGATTCAAGTTGAGTCATTTTCTGAACTGCTACTATTATAGGAGCCCTAGGATCAACTATGTGATTTGTGGGGGTATGTCTATCTGAAATAGATGCATCCCCTATGAGGCTGAGGAGGAGAATATGTCACTTGTTTATTTATAAAAAGGTTGTCTAAAAATATCTTGAGCTTTGTCCTTTCTTGTTAGTGTCTTCCGAAATCTAAGTGGGCATGTTTGGTTAAGTTGAAAACAATGGAAAGGCAAGTAAAATTAGCAATTTACTTTCCATTTTATTGTTCTTTCATTTTAAGAAAACTTTGAGAGCCTTTTAGTGGAAAATGGGGCTCTTTGGAAAAGTACTTTCCTATGGGCCCACATTTTCCTGCGAACCAAATACACAAAATTTAGTGGAAATTTCATTTTCCTTTCTTTCCTATAGATTTAATGTAACCAAAAACACCCTAGGAGATTTGCTCGACTCTTGGTGGATGGGAGTTTTAATTTGAGGGGATCCTTGTGTGGTCTATTACCTTTTGCTCTATGATGGGATTGTGGAAAAAAGGGAAGATGATTTTGAAATGGACAACTGTGGTTTGCGCAATATCTCTAAGTTGATTAGACATTGATTGGTGGATTGGTTGTTTATCCCATGGAGTTTAAGGTTGTCATAAAGTAAAAAAGACTTTCCCTTTTTTTTTTTTTTTGTGTGGGCATCAGCAGGGAATAATTTTTCCTTTGGGTCAACCTCATTCATGGGTTTTGAATTTGAGGGTCCATACTTTATTTCTTTTATTTTTATTTATTTTTCAGTTTTACTTCTGCTGAGTATAATATAAAATAGTCTTGTATTCAGTTATAAACTTATAATCTCTCTTAAATTGGATATATATAAATATTTGCTGATCATCATTTTAAATTGTCATTGGTAAACACTACATGATATTAGTTTCTTGCAAAGTTCTAAAGTCCTTTAACTAGTTCTTAATTTTAATATCTCTTCTACACAATGATTCTGGATGACAATTCAGTTTGCAGTTTGATACAATGAAAATTTCTGGCAAAATTCTGCAATCTTTTAAATATATGAATTTTATCATCTCTTCCCTCTACTTGCTGATTTTGGATGGAAATTCGGTTTGCAGCTTGACGTAGCAAACAATTCTGCTCAAAAGGTTTGGCAAGAGGTTGAGTTTGTATTCGGTAATGTCCTAATGAAACTGTCCCCTTTCACGCCTTTAATGTTGCTGCTACAAGTATTTGCCATACATCTCTGGTCCTAGTTTTGTCTCAATATACTTACGATATCGAATTTTGTATGCATATTTGAATTCATGACACAGCAAGTATTATCTACTCATGACATTAGTATAGTTCCATGTTAAAATCAGCTCTTCATTGTGCTGGTAGTGTCATTTTCTGGTGTATCATCCTAATGGATTGTTTGTCAGTTACTCTACGTTTACAACAAAAAGGTGTGAATCTATTTGGTTGTTAAAATTTTTGAAGGACTTAACCTTTTATTGGTGGAGAAATTTATATGGTAGATGAAAGCAACTTTGTGGCATCGCCTTTGACTTTCGTTGTCAAGGGAATGAATTAAACCTCGATTCTTAAGCGTGTTCTTTTTGATTCTTCAGAATAATAACTCCAATGCTGTACGTAAATCTATTACTAATGTCACTCTTCTTGTTGTAGTTTGTTTTGTGGCTTCCAATTTCTTTTGGTCCACTGCAAATACGTAATTCGATTTGGATATTCATTAAGTTTTCTTATGATGTAGTCAGAGAACTTCTTAACTTTACATTACATTATGGTCATATCAATTATGCCCTTTTTTTTTTGGGAGCTGCCTGTTTCCTGCATGCAAAGAACTTTGCTGTCATTCTTAACCATGATTGTTAATGGAACCATTCTTGTGGCTTTACACTTTGATTTTAAAGGGATTTATGAGCATCTCATTCAAATAATTTATAAAATGTAGGAATATATAATCAAAAGTAAGATAGTATAGATGCACTGCAAATTCTAATGGAAACCATGCCTTTTCAAATACCAAAATCAAATTGATTATTGTTCTCTACACTGCATTTGATGCTTGTGTTATGAATAAATAAAAGTTTTATTTTGAACTTTGTATGAGATGTTAATGCACTGAATCTTGTCCTACAGGTTGGGTTTATGTCTTAGAAATGGTTTTAAAAGTCTATGCACTTGGATTTACCAATTATTGGAGAGAAGGCCAAAATCGCTTTGATTTTATTATCACATGGATCATAGGTAACTGCAAAGGATAGTATACTACGAGATGTCAATTTTTTCCTGTCATAACTTATATTTCTTATACAATTTTCAGATTACACATCCTGTGAAGATTTGACATCCTTGAGTGTCATATATGATTTAATTCATGAATTTATTATTATTTGATTTTATCATCACATGGATCATAGGTAACTGCAAAGGATAGTATGCTTACTTTTTGGGGAAAAAAGAAAATGTTAGTTGAAATTTTTCATAGAATTTTGTAAGTCCAGGGTGGCTGTATAATCTGGTTCTTCATATGTTTTCACAGGCATATTTGTACATTTTTCACTATATCAATATATATAGTATATATCATTACTCATCAAAAAAAAATATCATTGACTAGAATAATAGGAGGTATCAAGTTGCCAATTTCAAAAGTTTATAACGCCCTCTGATAATTTCCTACCACTTAACTGTTATAACTTATAACGATATCTATGTTATGCATTCTTTTCCTTGTGACAAATTATTGGACCTTTTAAACCAATGACATACCTTACTTTACTATGTGGGATTGCAACATGAACTTATTCTGTGATCCCATTCTATATGAAGATTTTAAACAATATAAAAGGATATTAATTAGGAAAGGAGAGCCAGCATACTGGTGCATACGATGACAAGTCCTCTAGAGCACAAAGCTTTGGATCTTTGGATGTTTGATCATACAATACTAATAATTGGGAACATTATCCACTACAGGGTCAGGGGGACTATCCATAATTATTATCCTTGGCAACTTGGCCCAACATAGTCATCTGATATTTGCAGCTACGGTTCATATGATATCTTAGATCGCAGATGCAGACATTTGATACATATAGGTTCTTCCCAGGGAACCCTTATCCGTATGGTTTCTATGATGCACCAGGTGGGTGTTAGCCAATGCATATAGCCATATTTTTTATTCTATTTTCCTACTCCTGCACCATTTCCAAAGCCAGATAGTTTGTTAGTTAATTCTTACTACCATGATTATCCTCCAGTTGACATCATGTGACATATGACTTAGGCGGAGTATAAGGATCATATTAGATTATACCTGAAAGAGTGTAGACTTAGGATGGAATGGAACTGTGTCTACCATTTTATCAGTGAGTGAGCAGGGTTGAAGCTCCAGCACTATTTTCAGTTCTGATGGCATCATCACCGCCGTTGTATGTTTTTGTACTTGTTATTATTGTTTCCAATTTCCCAGTTGCCATCATGTGAATTTTGTTTGCTTTATATATTTCATATTCTATCATTGTATGACCCTATTAAGATAAGGCTGATAATCACTTATGATTCTGATGGTTTTTACGTATATTATTACATATTATGTATATATAAATGAATATGATGCCGCATCATACATGAGAAATCAATTAATAATGAGTTTTTTTTTACAAAGACACAAAAATAAGATTTTGGAAAACCTTTTTGGCATTTTCGGATGATGTTTCAAGCCCTGGGCATCACATCCAGCGGCACTGAAAAAGAACACCTTGATCAGTACTCGTATTCCCCTCCTTTTGTGTACATTAGTGTTCATATGTTGTAGTTAAGGATGTTTTGAAAAACCTCTTTTATGTTTTGAACAAAAGGCCATGCACTAAGAAGCGTGGGACAACTCATAGACTCTTTTTTATCCTCTCTCTTGTTTTCCTTTGTTTATCTTTTCTTTTTATCTAGATTTTTAAAACCTTAACACAAACATGAACATCATAAATGAAAAGTTTATACAACGAAAATTGCTGTTTGTTTGCAGATTTAATAGATCAACCAGTTTGATTATATGAATTTATCTCATCCTTGATCTATAATTGTATGAAGTATATGAATTTCTTATTATTACTTTTCATCTCCGTGTCAACACGCCAGGTCAAGTAGTTGAAGAGAACAGAGGATTGGTACCTTGAAGGTCAACTTTGATGGGTGAACTTAGGCAACCTAGGACCTTCAAGGATTGGAGTGTTTTGGGATCATATGGGAGCTGTCTCTTACTATTTTTACTGGTCCAGAGGGTGTTGGGGATGCCATCTAAGCGGAGATATTAGCCCTCTTAACCACTCATTGAGGCTAGATGGTTGGGAACCATAGAGTTAGCAGTGGAAGGAGATTCGGCTACCATTATCAGATGGGTGTCCACAAAGGATATGAGATCTTGGAGACTGTCACATCTCATTAGTAGGGCTAGATATTTGGTGCATGAGCTGAACACCTTATTCAGCCACGTTCTAGAGACGCAAATTCTGTTGCAAATCAGCTAGCCAAGTATGGGCCTCCAGAGATGAGTTATATGTTGGGCCCCCATGCAGGGAGACGACATGGCTTATGGGTGACTATAGATGGGTGAATATGGGGGTTATCATTTGTGTTGTGTGCATGGGGATCTAGTAATGTTGAGAGGGGAGTCATATTTTAGGTGTCTCTTTTATTTAGGAGATGGTGTATGTATAACGTATAGGATTAGCTTAGACCTTCCTAGCATTCATGTACATTGTATCTTTTTTACTTAATACAATATTCATTATCCATAAAAAAAATATTTACTCTTTAAATTACTTAATAAAACAAAATTTTGAAAAGTTATAATTCATCTAAAAATCTGATAGATGTTAGTTAATGTCTAGATCATCCTCAATCTATCGAATATAATGTGAAAGTTCTTTTTCTTTTTTGAGAGCTCTTATCTTTAGTTTAAGTTCCATAAAATCAAATGCAGTTGCCTTTAAGCTCAGATTGAATGATGAGAGTGATTGGGTAAGAAAAGCATTTAGTTTTAGGTAGTTCCAAAAAGAGTCAAGGTTTTGGATCATCTTGAAATATACAGTATGGGTAACAAGTAACAACCAATAAATTTATTGCAATACCCTTTTTTTCTTAATTTGCTTAAATACTACATTCTGAGAACCTAGGAAATCTGTTATTCCAGCTATGTTTAATCTCTAGATTTCAGAGACCATCATGCATTAACGGGAACATATTGAAACAGCATGTCTGGTTTCATGTCTGAGTTATAAAATCTGCACAAAGTACACTTTTAATTCTACTTGTCACAGAGTGATTTGCTATTTAGAAAAGTTGTCATTGAGATAGAATCTAGGAAATAGAGAAAAATTGAAAAATCTACACTAAAGAGCATGTTGGCGTTGATACCAAGACAGGTTCTAGGAAATAGAAAAAAGAATTGAGAAACATACATTAAGGAGCATGTAGTTTTGGTGTGACATTTGGTAATAGTTAATGGCTTACATGTAACACAGACAATATGAGGTGGCACACTAATTAGAAAGGAAAATGACTGCATTTAAGAAGTGAATGAGAAGACAAAGGATTCCTATAAAATGTACTAAAGAAATGTTATTTCTTTCATCTTTGTCTTGGAAACTCTTCTTGTCCATTAATCCCAGAAATTGTTTCTTCAGTCGCGATGCTGTGAATTTGAAATAGCTTTTACACTGTAATCCTGCTGTTGTTTCATGCAGTAGTAAAAAATGACTGAAACTTTGCTACTTGTCATTGTCAATCCATTCTTTGTTTTTGGTTGGATTTACTGTTGTTTGTTACCTGATAATCTTTTCCAAACAAAAAATTATTATGTATAAGCTTGCTTTGAGCTTGATGTGGTTTGGAACTTTTAAATAACTTGGATGATTTTTTTCTTTGCAGCCATTGGAGAAACTGCAAGTTTCTTCTCTCCCGATGGGCTTCCTTTTCTTTCGAATGGGGAATGGTAAAAATTTTAATATCTGGACTATGTATATGATAGTTCTTGTTATTACTTTGCTGAAGGGGTTTGATTGGGATTCTATTGATGAGATTTTGATTCTCATTATGGATTGCTAGAATCTGAATTATGATCATTTATAAAAAAAAAAACCAGAGGATATAAAGGAATCTGGAATTTGATTCTGGATATGGCCATATATGGGTCAGCTTTTGAGTTGGATTTTTTTTTTTGGGTGGGGCAGGCGCGGTGGGGGGTGGATTTGACATACTAAAGAGTTAATAAAGCTGCCCTTGGTCCACCAAAATAGGGTTCATTTTAGGGTTGGAAACAATGTGGATCTCTGCAAGTCAATGGCAGGTCTTTGCAATATATTATAATGAAAATATATTTTAAAGTAACACCGCGTCGATTTGACATACTAAAGAGTTAAGAAAGCTGCCCTGGGTCCACCAAAATAGGGTTCATTTTAGGGTTGGCAACAATGTTGGTCTCTGCAAGTCAATGGCAGGTCTTTGCAATATATTATAATGAAAATATATTTTAAAGTAAAAGATACAATCACTTATAATTTTTGTAATTCCGGTGGCATGTCATGACATGCTCGCAAAAGTTTTGCCATTTGCCCTGTGGTAGCAGGATATTTGTTTGTTGGAGAAGGGAATGCACCAAATTGCTGGCATTCTGCACAATCTCATTCCATGCAATTGAAATTTTGATGGCATGGGGAATTTGGCATGTGATGTCTGAAACCACCCTATCAAGGACAGTTTATGGAAATTGGGAATTGGTGCCTCATGTCACTGAAATGCCCCTAGTTCTTCTCCTCCTTTTCATGAGCTAAAAAAAATGCTGAAATACCTTTATTTTCACTCTAAAAACGTGGAAGACATTTATTTATGAGTGTTTTGGGAATCTGGAACACTCATCTGATACACATTTATTGAGGATTTGAAGCATTTCAGCACCTTTGAATGAATGATTTTATGGATTTATTTGACATTCTTATTTTCCTTCATTATCTCTTTGACTTGTGTTGATAATATTGAATTATTTCATTTTGTCTTATTTTGGTATAATTCCTTGTAATGGTCTCTTACTTATACCTTTATTTAATTTAACATTATAATTCAATCATTTAATCATAATTTCTCTCTATTTTTTTTCCATATATTACAGTTTTACTTGCCTATATACATTTGACCATGTATGCATATTTCTTTTGATATTTTTGAGGTTCTTAGGTTTTTTTTACTCTCATCTAAACCTACTAAATGTTTTGTGTGTAATCCCAAGAATTTAGCACAACCTCCCACAATTTCCATATGTTGGTGAAATTTTCCCTCATGCCAAAAAAATTTCAGGCAAAACCAAAATGTAAAACCTTGATCACTTGATATTCTTTATATAAAGTAATTATTTTCATGTTGATTACGCATGATTTTATCATATAATTAAATGGAAGTGCAAACCTGATTTTTGATGTAAAGGTGAGGAAGGGTGGGCTACCCATTGCTGTCCCTAGCGAGGTTGGGTCATGTTGGAGGGATTGGGGTGGGTTGACCAAAAATTGACCACCAACCTGAACTTTATTATAGAAGAGTTATACCTTTTCTTTTTCTCTCTGTGATTAACCAACAACCTCCATATGGATTCTGATCATGGGGCTGAATTTGTCATCTGATTTTAAAAACACACAGAATCTTAGACGAACAACTATTTTCACCGGTGAATTCATTGAAGAAAGATTTACTCTCATTACAGAATTATCCTTACCGAAACCCTCTGGATTAAGTCATTTGATTTACATGAATGAAGTTCTTGGTTTCTAAAAAATATTTTGAATGATTTGATTGGTAGAATTTGTGGTTTCAGTTGTTAAAGGAAAATGAGAAGCTTAAACAGGAATGCCATAATATATAAAAAAAATGGAATAATACACAGGAATGTCATTTAGGAGTTTTTAATCAGTGTTTTTCTATCTGCCAATGCTAGTAATTTTTGTTTTAAATTTAATCCACTAATTGTTTCAAGATTTGTTCATTTGGTTTGACCGTCAGTATGTCAATGTTGGTACCCGTAAGTGTTTTTGATACACTTAAAAACTTGGTAATGTAAATTTATTATTTTTAACGTTTTTCGGTTTATTCTGGTGGAAAATTGTACTTGGTTTCTAAAAATTAACTGTTAAACCAGTGAGTGCCTTTTTAATGCATATGGCTGAATTGATGTTTCTGTTACTGCAAATGTTCACAATCATCTGCAAGTAAAAGTTGATTTATCAGAAAGCTCTTCCTGGTGAATTTAATGTCAATAATTACTTTATTTATTTATTTTTTGTTTTGCCAAATTTAATTTTGGAGATGGTTCCATAGATACAATTAAATTTACAAGGAGACAGTGCATTTCCTTGCCGAAGGTCTCTTGTATTATTGAAAAAGGCAGGGGATGATCCATTCACAAGAACAGAGAAGGTAGTTGTTTTAAATCACTTCATAATTAATTAATAAAGTAAGAGTGAGAACTAAAAAGTAGGTGTTTTTCCTGAAAAAAGTTCTCCCCAAGTTTATGGGTCCTTATTATTTTGATTTTCTTAGTTTTATAATTCATGGACTAATTATTAAACAGAGTGTCATACACTTTCCTAGTGGGCATAAAGGCAAAATGGAAGGGTAAATTAGTCATCTGGAAGTAGTCTAATGTGATTCACAGGAGTTTTATTTATCACTTTGTAGATTTTATTGTGATTTCAAGTTCTTGTATGCACATCCTAACTCAAATGGCAGAAAAATTTGAAAAAGAAATGCTTATTTAATTAATAACAAGCGAGCATTGGCTTGTCAATTTCAGTTACATGGCAAAAGCTGATAAGTTATTGATACATTGATTTCCAAAACTTTCAGAAAGGATACATTCTTCTGTGATTCTAGATATTGTGTGAGTGCTAGTTTATCTTGATATGTTAAACAGTTATAAAATACTTACACAAATGTATTCTTTTTCATTTTGTTTACAGGATTCGATACCTACTGATTGCTAGAGTGCTGCGGCTAATAAGGATTTTAATGAATGTTCAGCGATATCGAGCTTTTGTTGCAACTTTCTTAAACTTGATCCCAAGTTTGATGCCATACTTTGGGCTTATATTTTGCATACTATATATCTATTGCTCTCTTGGTTTGCAGGTAGTTTGTGTGATCACCTCAACTATGTTGCATTTGATATTGGTAGTGGCTAAGGTTAACATGGATATGGAATACAAAATTTTATGAACATTTTAAATGGGAATTATTGGTGTAGCTAAATACTGTAAGAACAATGTGATACCATTTGTATGATATCCCAATCCCACATTGGAAACGGATGAATGCCCGGTAAGGTATAATAGGCAAGGAGAACGCTTAACTTAGCGAGGTGCCTTTTTGAGGACAAAACCTTACAAGTTGAGGCCCAAAACGGACAATACCTTGCTGGGTTGAGTCATTACAAATTGTCTTGATATAATAGTTTCAGAGATTATATGCCAAAATTTGCTTTGAATTATGAGTTAGTGCTTGATAAAGAGCTGAATAAAAGAGAATTAAAGCTTCAAAACTTTAGAAGGCAAACTACAGATATTCACATCCATCCACTCCTCTTGACTTCTCACAACTGGCTCAGTGTGGCTTCATTTTGCACCTTCTTGACTTTGGTTTATCTTATTCCTATTATTTGGGCTACTCATAGATACTCTCTGATATGTTCATTCATTATCATATCTTTCCAAGTCTTTTCACAAGTCCACCTCAAACATGGATGGAAAAGGGGTGGGGTTTTAGAAATGCTAACTGCCTATATTGGATCCACCAATACGGAAGCCACTTCTTACCCAATTGGCAGCGGGTGGATTGAGCCAAACCCTAACCCATTCTTTTATTTTTCCAACTCTGCGCTTTAACCTACCTTTTAATCTTAATATCCTCATCTCAATAACACTCGTTTTATGGATGTGTTGCTTATTTGTTGCCTAATGTTCTACATCATAAAGCACAGTAGGCCTGATAGCTATTATATAAACTTTCTCCTTACATATTCAGTGCAGTACATCATTCGCGTGGCACTCCATAAGCACCTCTTAACTTAAGCCATCAAAGATCTAATATGATGTGCAACTTCCTAATCAAGATCTCCATTATGGATAGCTGGCTTGTATAAGCTAAAAGAGATGGTTATTGTTTTGTGGCATTTCTCCACATGATGCATTTATATATCTGTTGACTAGGGAATCATTTATGAGACCATCTGGTGACCTTCATTTTAAAGTTATAATAAATACTCAATAGTAAGACTATATTAATGTTAGTAATGTAAAGTAACATATATCTTGGATTGTCGCAGCAGAATTCGTGCTTTGGATTCAGAATCTGACATTTGACCAGTGCGGGTTAATCATTTAGAAAAGTCCAAGCAATTTGCTTCCCATGAGCAGCAGATTGCTTTAAATGCAAACTTTATCCCTGGATTTCTCAACCCTTCTATGAAAATTTTGGAATTCTCATTTGAAGGTTCCTATTATTAGAAGCATGTAATTGGAAGAACTTGATTTCTGTTCTAAGTTCTAACACATAATTTCTATAGCAAATAGCTGAAATGGTTTGTATTTTTCATCTGTGTCAGTTGAAACGCAAATAGCTGAAGTAGTTTGTATTTCTCATTTGTGTCAGTTGAACTTTTTGCTAATTTCCAAGGTTTCATGTCACCCAATACAATTATTCAATTTCCTTAATCTATATGTTGGGAATGTATGATTTGAGTATTTGAGTCAGTCATTATGGTACATTTTCTTAGCAAACATGAAATAGTTGTCCTGGCTTATTAACTTCTGATACAAATATTTTATTATTAAACTATTGCTGATATTTGTAGCTCTTTGGTGGGATTGTCAATGCTGGAAACACGAAACTGGAAGGGAGCGCTCTTTCTAAAAATGAGTATCCTTCCTTTATGTAGCTTTACTAGAATAGTTGATGGCATAACCATATCTGTCACTGTTTGATGGAGCTTTCTTAGATACGACTAGAATAATTTTGACGGCATATCATATTTTTCATTATCAAAGACCCATCTTATTTCATAAAACATGGATGAACATTCGATATTGACCAGTAACACCTGTGTCAGGATTTCTTGTTTCCTTATCATTTATCTTTCATGCTGTAAAGTTATCAGCACATTAACTTTTTAATTCTCTGTACCAATTTTCTTAACAAATCAGCTATCTCCTTTTTAATTTCAATGACTTTCCAAATGGAATGGTGACACTTTTTAACTTGATGGTTATGGGAAACTGGCAAATATGGATGCAGGTACCACAAAAAAAAAAAAATGTTTTTAGAATTTCAGTATGAATTTGTTTTCTATTTCTCACTATTTTTTTTTTTGATTAGATTATTTTCTTTTTCTTTTCGCTCACTATTAATATCACTCTTCTGTGGTTGCATGCTTTGTGTCAGATTTTGTTTGGGATTTTTATTATGAAATAGCTTGCCTGAGAAAATTACCAGAGGCAAAATCATAAAATCTTTCTTCTTGTTTGATTGATTTATGCAATTGCGGTCTTATCTCTGTTAGGATTTAATTATTCTTATTTTCTTTTTCATTTCCTTTTTTTTTTTTTTTTACTTTTTAAGCAAAGGGAGCTTTATCCAAAATGAAACTAGTTAGAATAGAATAGTGTTCCAAATGAAGTGTGGAAATTCATGAGGTTGGTCATAATTTCTTGGTAAGTAATTTACTTGATCAGATTCTAAGGACAAGAAACTGGTTGCTGTTTCTTTTTTCTTCTTCTTCTTTTTTTTTTTTTCTAAATATTGAGAGGATGGTGGTGTGGGGGGTGGCATGGATACATTGTTTTACCACTACTGGAGGAAAAAGGAGATTTGCAAAGTTACATCAATTGTCAAGAAATTAGACTTACTCTATGATAAAAATGAGCATAATTAAGAGAAATAATCGAGAGTATTGGAAAAACAATTTGGTTGCTTTTCAAGGAGGTTGACTACTAATTCCATCATTTGACTTGGAATTTAGGTGATAATTTTAGAGAGAAATGGGAGAACGCGGTCTATTTCTATTGATTTAGAGGATACATGTGATAGTGAGGGCCACTCGGCCAACTTGAAAACACATATACCATATTTTGTGCAAACACCCAATATATTCCAGAAAGTTGGAGGAAAAAATTCTGAATTTTTGTGGTTACCTTACATAATTGGATTCTTGTCATTGTTTTCTTATAATTGTTCCAACCTCATGAAAAGTGTTAAACAACCAGTGCACCTAAAGCTTAAGTTGGCAAGTGAAGGTGCAAATATGTATACCAAATGCCCAAATAAAATAACTCAACACTCCCTTGCACATGCGACTTCGCACAGGAATATACATGGGGAGGACAAACCAAGGTTTTCAATTTTGATTTCGATGGGCGTGCTGATCCCTAAAAAAATCGGCACACCGCCGGCGTGCCAACAAAACGCTGGAAAAATAAAAAAAGGGCAAAAAACTGGAAAAAATTGATTTTTTTTTTAATTCTGTCGAAATTTCTCCGGCACGTCGCAAAAAAGCGTTGATGAAAATTTTAAAAAATCAGTTTTTTTTTCTCTTTATCGCCTGTTTCACTTGTTTCGGCCCGTCGCAAAAAATCGGTCGAATTTCAAATAAGCGCTTTTTTTTGTGTCGAAACGCATCGATACTTGAAAAAAAACGATTTTTCGGCGGCACACCGAAACTGAAAACGCTGGGACAAACACAAGGCATTCACACCCTGGATACAAATAAATGCCACGGCAAACTCACCCCAGGAGTTGAACTTGCCTTGATACCAAGCTAAACAACCGTTAGGGCTAAAAGCTTAAACTGATTGGTGAAGGTGTAATTTTGTATATCAAGGGCCAAAATACGACAAATCAAGACTCACTCACACATGCAACTTTACACAGGAACATACACAGGGAGGAAAAATACAAGTCACACATACCTTGGATACAGATAAACAAATAAATGTATGGAAAACTCTCCCCCAGGGAGTCGAACACAAGACCTCCTGCTCTAATACCTTGTTGAACTAAGTCTAAAAGCTTAAGCTGATAGGTGAAGGTGCAACTTTGTAAATCAAAAGACACAAAACAAACAAATGTCCAAGCAAACTCACCCCCATGGCCACACATGACCTCCTACTCTGTTACTATGTTAAATGACTGTTGGACCTAAAAGTTAAGTTGATAGGTGAAGATGTAGCTATGTATATTAAGGGCTAAAATACGACAACTCAACAAGAAACAAGGAGAAAATGTTCTTTCCCTATTTTATTGTCTTCTATGCTTTTGGAATTCTTTTTTTATTTTTGTTGGTTATAGCAACTATTGTATGTAATTGTAGAGGGAAACAAGGTTAGCTGTTTAAAAAGAAGAGATGGTCAACAAATAAATGGGGGATAACAAAGGGAGTTTTTTGTACCTTCTTGTTGAGCCTTTGAATGAAAATGCAATAAGGCAAAAGAAGATCTTACAATTATTATCACATATATCATGCTAGGCAAAAACAAGCAACACATGCATAAGATGATCACTGCAGATATGCAAACATTGAGATCAATGTGTGGGAAGACTAGAGAAGGCATGAACATGGCATCTATACCTACCCTAGTAGATGATCCTATCAAGGAAAGTAGGTTGCGATGGTTTGGAAATATAAAGTGATGACCTACAGAAGAAGGTTTTGTGGGGGTATTCCTTGAAAGAGCTGAGGGTTTGAGAGTATGACCGAAGATAAATGGATGGAGGCAATCATAGAGGATTTTGAACTTGTAGACTGACCGGAGATTTGGTATTTAACAAATTGGGATGGAGAAGCAAGATTCATGTTGCCGAGCCCAACCAGTTGGAATGAGGCATTTGGTTATTAATTGATTGATTTGTTAATTATTTAACACGTTTTATTTAGATTTACTTCCATGTCTTAGGAACAGGGAAAATAAGAAGGCATTCTCAATGCTGATCATCCAGTTGAAGCTAGGGATGAAAAAAGTTAAATTCGGAAGTGAAGCTGGAAGCTTCAGTCCATTGCCTTCCGCAAGTAGAAACTTTTTACATAAAATACTGACAATTTTGAGTTTGAGAGATATGAGAACCCACCTCATAACCTTGTTCCTCGTAAAGAGCAATATGAGTGAGAATGATAACCGCAAGACACTTTGAGTGGTGAATGGAGTATAGATATCGGTGTTGAAATGGAAATTCCAGGATTTCCATGGCCAAGTGAATGCTGAAGATTATATTGTCTAAACAAATGTTCAAAGGGATGTGCTAGATGACAAGAAGCTCAAGTTTGTTGATATTCAACAAGGTTGGCACGGTAGAATAGCTGGGAACAAAACAGGAGATAAGATGGAAAACAAAAATTACAAATCAGGAAAGGATGAAGGAAAGTTGACCCCAAAGTTTCTCTGTGGTAAAATACCATGTGCAATATACTCTCTCATTGTAAAAACTCTTTAGCAAGGAGATACATCTCAAGGAGAGAATTTTATTGACTAATCTCTGGATGTGACATGTCAAAGAATGATGATCAGCTAGTTATGCAGTCAATACGTGTGGCTTTGATACAAATTGTACATGGCATTTTTCTGTACAATTTTCTTCAACTGCATCTTGGGCTTGCCATCATGCATTGATAATATAGTACTAGAGATGGATTCAGGTCTCTTAACTCAGTAGACAGTAGGTACAGGTCAAACAATCAAATCAATCAATCACCATATGCCTTATCCTGACTAGTTAGGGTCAGCTATATGAAGCAGCTGGTGTACATAAATTTTTTTTAATAATTAATGATGTACATATATTAAGAAAGTAAAAGGTAAGTACAAATGTGTATGATTCCCCTTTTGCCCACCCTCCCACAAAGCACCCTATAAGATTCCTATACAACTGTAAAAATACACACTTCCATGTACAAAGCCCCCAAATCCCTCCCAAAAATTTGAGCCCCCAAAAGTATATATTGCTAATCAACACATAAGCTAGCAAACTCCTCTGAGACGAGACCAAAGTATGTATAATTGGATTATAGCATCTGAAGTTTGGGACTTTTTATGAGCTCTGATTCCATGGTTCGACCAGGTTGACTTAACGTCTTTGTCACTGCAAAGCAACCTCCTTAGTCAGTTTTTCAGAGCACTCAGTAGCATTTACAAAATATAAATTGCCTAAATCACGCTCTTGGTATGTATATGGTATATAGTATGTAACTACTTATTTGGTGTAATTACCACTGTAATTGAATCTTCATCCCCACCACTTGTTTTGTTAGCTGCAGCTATATTGAAATTGTTTATCATCTCATTACTTGCTATTTCAGGGCTACAAGGAATTGACTGGAACATCTTGGTCTCTTGTCTACTTTGTCAGCTTTTACCTCATAACAGTTTTGCTACTTCTGAATCTGGTGAAGTTTTCCTCTCATTCCGATCTTTCCTTAAATTTTATATTCTTGAGTAGTGTGACAATCATAGATATGTGTATGCATGCCAATCATGTTTTATCTTGTACTCCAATATTTTATGTTATTTGAAGCATGGCATTACCTGATGCACATGAGCATGTGGCTTCTATTTTGAAATTTTTGGCTTAATAGGCTATTGCTCAAACTGGTATTTGCAACCATGGCAATATTTCTATACAAATTGTTCTTGCAATAAATGTTAGAAACTTAGAATAGCATTTTTGTTACAAAGGTTAAATTGGTTCAATAGAAAGGGTATTAGATAGCTTGTGATTGACTTTTTAGATTGTTGAATGAAAATGGTTACCGGTCATGAATGCAAATGTGTAGATGCAGTTTAAGAAGAATTCACCAGACTGACCTATTCCTTTGCATAGAAATACAATACAAAATCAACTGTTGTGACTATTTCATGTTCGGATAGTTTAAATCTACTCAATAATTTACGTGTGTTTCTAGAAACTATATACGCATTTTTGTGACGCAGACTTTTAGTGGGATTTTTTGTCCTTCCAGATGATCTTATTACATGCTTTTATATCAGATTCCCTGACACCATTTTTTCGAACACATACCATGCTTGGTGGTTACATTGCCTGACCCTTCAACTGTGCACCAGTGACTAATGTAATCTTCAAACTGCTGTTTTTGCAAGAAGCCTCTCCTCTGTGAAAGATTTCTCCTCTGTACAAAGTACAAACATTGTGGCAGTTTTTCAATGCTATCTGATCAGCACGTGTTTGAACAACAGAAATTGGGCCTTGTTTTCTTCTAAAAGATTTTGAAGTAGAAACATGCTTTCTAGTTGAAACATATTGTCCTCCATTATGGAATTGCAAAAAACCTCTGGGTAGTGGGTGCCTGCATGAAAATGCAGGTTCGTATCTGGGTCCAGCCCACCCTGCTGAGAACCTGCTTTGGTGAGCCTCGTCACAGCCGTTTATCATGAAATTGTCAGTAGAAGACCTAGGATCCTTCACTATCAATCTTGCCCTATACGTATGGACATCCAAATACACAATGTGTATGCACACATGCAACATGCAGCAGAGGCGTGTAAACTATTAGATATTGAGTACATGTGCTTGGGAGTATTAAGGATCAAATTTAATTTAACAGTAGAATTCAATTTCTTAGGACTGATCAGGAATTTCCTTAAATATGCAAGATTCTTATTTAAATGGCTCAAATTGAATTAATGTGTTATTGTTAGCTAATACGCACACACAACAAGACTGCTCAAAATAGAGTTGGTATCACTGAAACATATGTTATTTGACCAAATAGTGGATTTAAATGGTCCACATTCTGAAATTTTGTCTGAATGGACACTTCAGTTTATATTTAAAACATGCTAGATTACAACTTTCTACCTAAAATAAGAGACAAATATAGGCACTGAAAAGAAGGCTAGATTTCCAAAACATAAACACAACTCATTGAAATTTGATGAGAAAAGGCCTTATGGAAAATATAGCCTGACAGACTAGACTTTTCCATAACAAATGAAAATTTGAGCTACGAGGCCGCTTATCTTAAAATTATAAGATACAATTTGAGTCCTACATTTTGGATCACATCAAAGTTTTCAGCAATCTATACCCTATGTTTGAGTCCCTTTTGAAATCAGTCAGATTCAATTTGAGTCCTGCAGTTTGGATCACATCTAAAAGTGAGCAATCTAGACCCTATGTTTGAGTCCCTTTTGAAATCAACTCTACGGTCTTTCTTTTGGTCTTGGATTTCAATTTTAAATTCTGTCAAGCGTTTTTCATTCTAATGCAATCCTTTCATTTTAGTCTTGGATTTCCATTTTAAATTCTGTCAAAAGTTTTTCATTCTAATGCAATCCTTGATTTCCTATTCAACTCGTTTTTTCACTGCACAGATTAGGGTATTGATTTGTATCATTCACTTCATTGATTGCCACAGGTATGGTATTTGAATCATGTTGACATGTTGGACACAATTTCTGACAGGGTTTTATATGGATTTTCAGGGTTGTGGTGGTCCATCAAATCTGGAATTGCTAATTTTTTTGTGACATTAGTCAATATTTTTGTGTGGAATTGAATTCCCTACAACCAACAACAAAACCTCTCCCCCCACCTCACCAACAACAAAACCCTTTTTGTAATTTTACTCATAACCTAATGGTTGGCAGTAATATTTTAATAGCGAGAAGAAAAAGGGATTTTGTCTGATGCATTTAATTCTCATCAAAATGACTATTGGTGATACTGCATTCAGCTTTTGCTTTGTATTTCTTTTCCATCACTCTCGTGACTGTTTGTCCATTTATTTTCAGGTCTCATCATTTGTGTTGGACGCCTTTTTTGCTGAAATGCAACTTGAAAAGGGTGATGAATCTGAAGAAGAGAGCAAGGTCAGTTTTTTTTAAATCTCTGAATTTTACAAATATATGCACATCTGATTTCCATTAACAGCAGAAACTATGCAATGAATGCTTCCAGGACATGAAGTCATTATGAGATCCAAAATTCTTAGAGAAGGGAACTGTTATAGGCTATGTGACTCCCCAAATCCCGGTATCTTGAGTCAGCTCCGCAGTTAACCGAGTGTTGGGGATAAATCACAGTTATCAAGCAAACCGAATATCCAAAATAGATATCAATTGATAGGACAACAGATAGATCAGAGTGCACCGAGATAAAATAAACAACTGAAGAGTCACTGCTAACTGAGCAAATTAGAACTCCTCAAATCAACTAAAACACATAAAGCAGAGTTGACCATGATGTATGTCATGTTGATTTCCAGGACAGTTTAAATTATTAGACTTTATATATCAAGGGAATTTTTGTGATAATTATCAGGAAAAAAAAATGGAATATTGATTATGTTGCTAAGCACAGAAATTTCTAATAAATGGAAACGTAATTAGTTCCAATGAGGCAATTAATTAGCACTGAGTGGAGGAAAACATAATGAAGATTTCAAGAGGCATAATCATTCCGCATAACAGTTCCCTGATTTATATAGGATTCTTTTGTTAAAAAAGACGTGAGAACAGAAACATTGTCATGAGGTCACCTGGAGACACTTGTTTTTCTCTTTTCCACATTTTGTTAATGACCTCTCTATTTTCATAGAATTACTGTCACAAACTTTGACCCCTTCACTTATTTGTTAAATTTGATCTATGAGTATGTGAGGTTTCGAGATTGGTTTGTAGAAAAGAAAAGTGTGAAATTTTCTATGACTAGCCTTATAAAAACTTTTACGAAAAGATAAGTTGTTCTGTTATTTTTACAGATTTACATCTGTTCTTCCTGGTAAGCCAAATGTTTGCTGTTACTCTTAATTGTCAGGGAGATGTTTGCTTACGGTTATCTTGACTAATACATTTAGAATATCAGTATACATTTACCATCTTCAGTGCTGTATAAGTTCGCATCTAAGTTACATATTTTCTTTATCCAGGATGGACGAGGAAGGAAGGACCGACGTCGACGTATTGGGTATGTATAATGGAGAAACTTTCATCTGCCTCCACTAGATCTATTCACAGTTGACATAATTCCTTTTGAGTTCCTTTTCTCATGCAGGTCAAAAACACGAAGTCAACGAGTAGATGCTCTTCTTCATCATATGCTAAGTTCAGAGCTGGATGAATCTCAGAGGTCCAGTACAGCAGCGTAGCTTAATAAATCTCAGAGCTCCAGCCCATTTTTCTAGAGTCAAAAATTTGATTCTTCCTCCTCTTGAGTTTCGGGGAAGAATTAACAGATTTGATTCCAGAAACTGTGATCTTGTGGTGTTCCAAGACTGTAGGAGCTGGAGGCATAGAATGTCAACTGTCTTAGTTGTGCATTTTATGTAGGTTGAAAAGACTAGAGAACACTGAGAATCTCGATAATAACGCTGCAACATCTTTCTGTGAATTTTATTTTCTGGTGGGGGTTTGTGGCACCTTTGGAGATCAATGTTTACTCAACCTCTTACCTTTCTACAGTGTTTATACCAATAGTTCATAGCCATGCAAGCTTGCACTTGATGATGTCTTAGATCTACTCAATTTGTTGAATTTGTTCTTTTGGCAGATAATCGTGTCAATGAAACCATTAGCATTTTTTATCGCTGACCATTTCATGTGTTATCAGGCTCCCAACTAGGTAGACAAAGAGACAAGACGAGTAGCTCGTTCCTTGTTTTGGGGTCTTGTAACGGATCCTTTTGGCAGGTAAGCATGAAGTATTTCCCTGGTTCTCAAAACAAGGAACGAGCTACTCGTTTTGTTTTTTTCTTCTACTCGTTCTCAAAACAAGGAAGAGTAGAAGATATCATCAAGAATTTCCCTAGTTCTCAAAACATGAAGTATTTCCCTAGTTCTCAAAACAACAAACAACGGATGCTTTGACTTGATGATATCTTCTACTCGTCCTCTTTTTGTTTTTTTTCTTTTTTGCGGTACATCTGTTATGGGCATTACCCTCTAGCACATATCCGGTATACACACATGTCCATCACACTTATGTCTTTGGGGATCATGTCTAAGGGGACTTATAGGCCTACATACAATGGCAACTCGAACTACTCAAAATGTCTCAACTATAGGTAAGCTATTAAGTACTCTTGCTTTGATTTGGTGAGGGTTTTTGCTCAATTTGTTGTAACTAATCTCAGCATCTTCAAAACCGTATTTACCCATTCCAATGAGACAAAAAATGAGCAGACTAGATGGTTCTGGGGCCACTCATGGTAGTTTGATGAATGACATGTTATCTACATGATTAGAACAAGCAAGCTTCCAATTATGATTCTCATCAATGTTTTTTTTTTTTTGACGGTTTAGTGCTTTTTAGAAAGTTTAGGTGACCCAGTTGTGATATATGGGCCAAATTGATGAATCAGTCATCATGATCATCTTTAACTTTTGAATGACCAGGAATACATGAACCCATTAACTGATTTGATGATATTATCTGGTGAGTGACAGTGATAGTTCATATTGCATTGCACCAGTTAAAGGTAACCATATTAAGCTGCGATTTGGGAGGCTATCCTTGAGGCAAACTTATAAAGTTTTAGAGGGCCACTGCTTGTCTAGATTCTTGTTATTATATTTTGTTCATGGGAGATCATTTTCATTTCTTAATTTGCATTATCTAGACTTTAATTATAGATAGGTCATAGGATTGTTGGCCTTCTTAGGCTTTAGTTTTAGTGACGGATAGGGAATTTTGTTGCTTTTCCATGTGGAAGACATTCGATATGGTCAATCAAGATTTTTAACATGATTAGTGCTTTGGGGGAATGATTCTTGAGTCCTTACGGAAACTCATATTGGCATCTTCTCTTGCTCGATTCCAAATAGTTGCTATATCTCAGATATTATATTGGTTTATGACGATGTGATCTATCTTCTATAATATATAAAGAACGAGCATAAATTTAGAAAGAAAAAAAAAATCGACAGAATATGCTGCAAGTTGAGTTTAATTAAGCAGGAGCTTCTGCAACCATTATATGGTTGGTCTCAGTCAAAAGAGAATCCTGTCTCGGTCCCTCATGAATTTGGTTGATTGTTTTGTGATTGTTATATAATTGATTGCGCCCTTATAATTTAATTTATAGAAGCTCCATATCTAGATTCTCTTCAACTATAAATGATCACTTTTTTGCTGTAATAATAAGAGTCTTTTTATTGCACGTTGTTAACTCTAGTTAAGAGAATAGAGTAACTTTGGATGAGGTGGTATGGGCAGATGATATGTTCAGTTTCAAGATTTCTTTTATTATGAACTTATTAAACCAAAAAAATACAAGAAAGATTGAAAAAACATATAGTTTCCGGTTTCCCCTCACTATTGGGTAAATGTAGAGAAACATATATTTCCTTGTTTCGCCGAACTTCCAGCGAAATTTAATTTCTCCGCTGATCTCTCCTAGGAAATTTCCATCCTTGCGGACACCTATTTTGTAAAGTTTCCATCAGCCGCATCACCGTTACTTGCTCGGGTTGTTTAAGTTCTGAGATGACCTCTTGTACAATCTCAACCATGCATGCATCTAATATTAAGGATTCTCCAACATGTTTAGGGTTTAGTCGACATTGTGTTCATTTACTTGAACACTGTATACGTTGAATCTGTACTCTGTAGGCAATCGATGATTTAAATTAATTAGTAATGAACACACAGCTCGAGACGAAGTGTGTCATGGCATGTATTACCCCAAAAAAAAAAAGTGTGTCATGGCATGCCCAGCTTGTTTAATTCATTTCTCAAGCTTTAAATTAATTAGTAATGAACACACAGCTCAAGATGAAGTCTGTCATTCCTTATCAAAAAAAAAAAAAGAAAAAAAAAGTCTGTCATGGCATGCCCACCTTGTTTTGTCAAGCTAAAGCCTATACTATCGGATAAGAATCAGTAAGTTCTCATGTTCTTACGCTAATAACTATTCTGCAGGGGCTTTACCACAAGCCTACGACATCACTAAACAAATATGAGAGACGCAGATATATATGAACAGATTTGCATCTGCTTTTGAAGTCAGTTGAGGTTCAGTTAAGAAGTTTTGTAGTTTTGTTTGTTTTCTTTCATTATTTCTTGCTAGACGACACAAGAAGTCTCTTGGGAGGCGATAAATGAGAACCTGATCTTGTATTTCTGAGCCACTCGTCCGTGGAATATTATATCAGGGAATCCTTCTCCTACGAGCACACAGAGAAAAGCCGGAGACCTTGTGTTTTGTAACCTACCAATATTAAAATCAGAATCTCTGCATCTGGAGAGAGAGAAAATCGTCCTTATTTATTAAGGTCCCCAAGGCGAAACAACCCAAGAGTTAAGACCGGACACGGACACAGACACAGTGGCACATACTCCAGATCATGAAGAGCATGAAAGGAGAAGTTGTGCTCCACATCCCTGCTGAGAAAGCTTGGGAGATGTACAGAAACAATGACATCATCAGCAAAATAAACCCAGAAATGCTTGCCGCTGCTGACTATATCCAGGGAGATGGCAGCCCTGGCAGCTTGAGGCTTTTCAAGCTTGGCCCTGGTCAGTTAACCTCTCTCTCTCTCTCTCTCTCTACACCTCTGTAACTCCACAACCCCAGTACGTTCATATCTTGTTTTTCGGTTCATGTAGCTGTGCACAGTTACGTGAAAGAATCTACGGAGAAGATAGAGAAGGTGGAAGCAGGAAGATCCGTCACATATCGAGTGATTGGGGGTGAGCTCAAGAGCATGTATGATCCTTACAGAGTCACGTTCTCGTTCGTCCCTGTGGATGGCCATGAAGCAAACATGTGCATCGCGGAATGGAGAGCCGAGTTCCAACCACTCTCTCCGACGACGCCACCACCGGAAAAAGCCAGGGACGCCGCCCTCGGATTCCTCAAGTCCTTTGAGAAGTTCCAGTTATGCCGATAGTGCTTAAGATGCTGACACCTGGAGCACCTGACGGTTGCTTTTTAAGGTGATGTGTCTACGTGCATGCACGCGTGTGTGCATCTTAATATGTATGCTGTCTTGTGTGTTTATGACATCTGTAATGTAAGCCTGAATTGCTTGCTGAAGTTGAAATGGGATGCTTCCACGTGGAGCATCCCATGGTTAATAATTTTCACTTTTTATTACACCTGTAGTCCTGTCACCTTATGTACTTTTTTTTTTTTGGTAGTGTCACCTTATGTACTTGTGAGTTGGGACCTGGTAGTCCTGTATTAAGTGTTTCTTGCTCTTCATTATCAAAAAAGAAAGAAAGGTGTTTCTTGTTTTTTTCATGTGGCATAGTGAAATTTTTTGGTAATGTTTTTTGAAAAATAAGTTGAAAACCAAAAACCGTTTATATTGTTTTTGTGTTTTTGAAAACAAGTGAGGAAAAACCCCTTTTTTTAATATTTAGTTAAAACCAATTATAATTTTAAACATTAGTAAATTATAAAAATCAACAAAAAAAATATCTTTGGTAAGTCTAATGACCATTATTTAAAAACATTATGTGATGGTAATATAATTAGTGTTGTTAATATTAATGATAGTGAAAATATTGGTAGTGTGATGATGGTGGTAATAATAGTGTAGCGGTAATGGTGGTTGTAAGTAGTGTGATGGCTGTTGTTATTGTGGTGATAGTTATGTGATGGAAGTGGTAGTGATGATCATGGTATGTTGTTAGTGGTAGTATGGTGTAACGGATTTCCTCTATGGTGTCGTGTTTTATGGCGTTTTTACAGTGGCCGTTCTTAACGCGACGCGTGGAGGAGACCTCGTTTGTGAATTAAAAGAGGAGAATAGAGGAAATCGATTGAATATGGTGGTAGTGATATCATCAAAAAAAAATATGGTGGTGTTGATTAATAGCGGATGGGCATCGTATGCAGTGAAGGCTGCATACAGCCCCTCACATGAATTTGGTGCGGCCCTCCAATGAATGGTGGGGCTCCTCACTACATGTGAGAGGGGCTATATGGAGCCTCCGCTGCAGAGGATGCGAGTCCAATTATAGCTGTGTTTATGACGGCACGGTAATACTGATGGTGGTGATGTGACGTTAGCGGTAGCTGTAGTGATGACAAATGAGGCCGCAAATGATTTGATTAATCAAACATGAATTTACAAAGATGCCATGAAAAAATTAGAAAACAATCATCTATTTTTAAATTTTGAGATTTTCACTTCCTAAATACAGGGTTATTCTTTTGAAATCTTCACCTTGGTATCTGCAACCAAAAAAGAAAAAGAAAAAAAAACATAGCCAACAGCCTCTTAAATAGAAAATATATATTCCTCTAGCGACTACCAGACGTATATACATTTTTCTACAGCCATATGTAGTGTGGTTTTTCAAATCAGTGCTCTCAAGTCTCAATCAGATCGAATTCACTGTACACACACTCCTATAAATGTATTGTAGTGAGTCCTTAATTGAGCTTATGAACGTTTACAAAAAGACGACCTCCAACTGGAAACGTGTACATCGACCTCTCCATGTCTTTGGACAGCAAGAGTGGTAATATATATATATATATCATGATAATCCTCACTCAATGGCAATCAAATCCATCTGTTAGGAGATTTTTTTTTTTTAATAAAGCTCCAATTGATGCTCTGGAGAGGTCCAGCTTTGGTAGAAAATGAAACCAAAATTCTTGACTCTAAATGATCAGAAGTGCTAATAGATTACATAGGCTTACAAAATACAAACAAGAGTTAATCTTTCCTCAAGTGCTAACTTCACCATTTTTTGTCCACTAAAGACTAAGTTGCATATGGCATTAATTGCTTCTCTATTTTTGCTTTTGTAAAGATCTTTTCATAAAGCAAAAATATTCCGTCCACATTTACTTGGTTGTAGAATAATAATAAAACATGTTTCGTAATATCAAAAGCATAAAAAAATGTGTTTCGTAATATCAAAAGCATAAAAAAATGTGTTTCGTAATATCAAAAGCATAAAGATGTACTATTATGATGAGATTGTCTGATAATGGAGGCCGGTGAGTGGTTGAATGGTGGTAGCTATGGTGGTGATGGCAATGACTAGTTGAGAGTATTGGTATTGGTAGTGGCAATGGTGGTATGGGTGTGCTAGTAGTTGAATGGGTTGGTGGTGATGGTAGTCGTGGTGAGGGTGGTGGTGGTGGGTGGGTAGGCACTTGGTGTTCGTTGTGGTAGTATTGGGGTGTGTAGAGGTGAGTGGCTGGGTGGTTGTTGATAGTTATGGTGAGGTTGGTGGTAGTGGGAGATGGGTGGTGTTGGTGGCGGCGGGTGAGGTAGGTGATCGTCATAGGGGTTGTGGTGTGGTGGTGGTGTTGGAGGGTGACAGTGTGGTGTGTGAGTTGGTATTGATGTTGGGGGTAGGGTTGGTGGGTGCTGTAGGTGGTGATGGTGGTGGTGGGCATGCTAATGAGGATGGGTGATGCTATAGTAGGTAGTGGGTGAGTTAATGGGTGTTGGTATTGGTGGTGGGTACAAATAGTGAGGGTGGATGGTGGTGGTGATGGGGTGGTAGTAGTGGTTGTAAGTGGAAGTGGTAGATGAGTGATTAATGCTAAAAGCAATAAGTAAAAAAATAATAATAATAAGTAAAAAAGTTTTAGTTCTCAAGAAAAAGAATTACCAACCAAGCATAAGTAAATAATAATAAGTTAAAAAGTTTTACTTTTCAAAAAAAACAATAACTAACCAAGCATGCTTATTGCTACAAAAAGTTTGGTTTTGCTTAAATAAGTAAAGAAGCAAAATCAAAAAACAATGCACCCAACCTTACCTTTTAGTCAACTACAAAGTTGAAGTCCTCTGAGTTTCCTAATTCAGCTGAGTTTCGTAGTTAACCTCATAATTAAAAAGACACGATTGAACAAACATGATTTTCTTCCTCTTAAATCTTAATACCAGGCAGGCATGTTACTTAAGCTCTGTAGTTATGAAAGGAAAATATGCTCGTAGACGAGTGAACAAACAAGCAAATTCCCCTCTCCTTCTCTTCACTTAAAACTCATGGAATGCTCTTTGATCAGAAGGACCTTCATCCAAGCATAACTAGGGAGCAACCTTTATCCAAAGACAATCCTTATGCAGAGCTTTCCATTTGACCTTCTGTTAGTCAAGGATTATATTACAGAAATCGACTTCCAATGAGAAAGCTACTATAAGTCCAACATATAACGTCCCATGCAGAAAAATTAGAAATTCATCTGGTAATTAAAAAATGTATCATTTAAGCAACTTAATCCAGAAGAATTCTAGCATACTATCAACATATACTTGATAATTATTTACAGAACCCATTATCTACCAAATTGCAGCTAGGCATTGCCATGTCTTCCAGATCTAAACTTAAAAGTTACAGAGCCATAAATGTTTAAAACACAATATGACTATTAATAAGCTATGCTGTTTAGTACCTGTCTTAGCCATCCCATCAAATTCCGAAATCTAAACCATGCTGCCAAACATGAAACTGCTCTGTCTAGTACTTGATTACGGCTTCACCATCTTTTCAGAGCCTTTATCTCACAGCTTTAGTTTAGTATCAGGCACTTTATTAATTCCCTTTCCTACCAAAGATAGAAATTGTTCACAGTCCTGTGATCCATTTTTCCTAAACTCTGGCACAAGCAGTTTGAGCTTGCAAGCAAGTTCACCTTGAAAACCCTTTGAGCAGCTCTTATCACCCTCATCAACATCCTGTACCCCGCCTTTTGCAAGGCAACCAACTTGTGCACCATCCATATATGCTTTACATGCCACCAAAATATCATATGCATGTCTGCGGAAATGACCAGCAACAAAGACCTCGAAATGCTGTAGGAAAAGTCAAAAGACACTTGCATCTCAGCACTTGGAAGCTAAAGAGAGAATGGCGTGAATAAAAGAAAACTACCAATCAATTGGAACCTTAAACAAAATTTTTTCAGCTCTAAAATAATGTGCTTGAGGAGAAAACCTAGCTTGAGAGGCAATACATTCACTAAGACAGATCATGAGAGTGTTCAATCTATGGATAAGTCTAATGCTTGATAGTTAAGATGGTCTCAAAATCGTGAAATGCATTTTGAGTGAGGGAATAACATCTCGTCTAGAGTTTTCAAGCCTTGTACTTCAAATAATTTGTCCTTGTTTGCCAAGAAGTTTCTCATAAAGACCTTGAAGGTGTACCAAACATCTTCAATATGACTCTTTTTAACTCCTATTGTTAGGAGAGGTCAGTATTAAGTGGATGAACTAAGCTTCCAAATTAAGAACAAAAATGTATTTAATAGAAATAATTCAGCCAAACCTTCGGGGGCCTCCTCAGTGTGTACAGCATTGTCTGCAAAGATTTAAGAAAAGTACCCTCGTTATACTGGTCAGACCTCCTTTCACCTTCTGGCCCCCTGTACATACTATCATACCCAGGCTCATTAAAAAAGGGCTTTGAGTTCAGAATCAAAGCTTGGATAGAAACCAAAACTTGTAGCATAGTTGACTTCCCCGGGATCCACTTCTCATTCTTGCCACCATTCCAAGTGTTCAAAAGGCTGAGGCAGACTTTCCCAGAATCATACAAATTTGGATTCAGTCGAAGACCGCCAGAATGGTAATATACTTTCTGGCAAAAGCACTTCCAACATGGTCAGATTTTTTTCCCTTTTTTTGTTTCCTCCTTACAAGAGCAGATATATCATGGCAATTACACTCTGATCAAACACATACCGGTGGTACATTAGGGTAGTCAAAAGGGAAAACAACATCAAAGAAGAACAGGCCATCATGGTAGGGTGTACCCGCTGCTCCCACAATGACAGCTCTTAAAAGATCCATCCTGGCTTCATATACCCTTACAAATATTGCATCTGTTAAAGTGAGAAAAAAAAAGGAGGGAAGAAAAATATAAAAAGAAGAACAACAAGAGAGTAGTCAATCAAACCAATAACAAGGGGAGAACATAGTTTAGATACAGAAAAATGCGTAAGGTGAGGATGAAGAAATTGGAATAGCATAGAATTAAGATGTGCACACCAGGACAGATATGCCCATGCCTCATGCGTCACGAGGTATGAGCCATTTACCTCAGACCACACAAGCATAAACCTTCCGTTGAGCTTGTATGGCTGTGCCTCAAGATATATTAAATGCCTTCTAAAACACAAGTGAAGATCAAGAACCAGCTAAGTAAAATAAAATAAAGTGGCATCAAGACTAATAATCAAGATAATGCACACTGTTGCCTATGCATTTTTTCCCTTTTTTTTGTGGGAATGTGGAACCTACCCCAGGCACATCATTTGGACCCACCCTAGAGTAGTAAACCCCGGATACATGAACACACCCTCCAGGCCCATGTATCATTTAAGTTATAGAACACCAAGAAGAGGTTTGAACCCAGGACGTCTGAGTTTACAATTCATCTCAAGTTTCTTCCCTTACCAATTAGGCAAACCTAGCAGTATGGTCACCGTCCAGTAATTTGACTTCAAAATTTGAGTTAATAAACTCAGTTTTATATTTCAATCATAAACACAAATTTACATGCTCTGACCATAAGTGATGCAGATTTCCCAAGGACTCAATCCATGAATGGCCTCAAGATCATATGTTATAGGACCTCCAAATGCCATAACTCGAATTTACATCAAGAACTCACCCGGCAAATCCTTCTCCAATATCTTCCACTCCTCCTGAATTTTCTTTACCCAATTCTTTGATGGCTGTCATAAACAACAAGCCAGGATTATACATTCATACATATATACATACATACATATACATGTTTACAAGAAGCAAGATCATATATATATGCATAGACATATCTTGAATAAATATAAAGAAAATATGAGGTGCATCTACTTTGAGTACCAGCATCATCGAAGAACCTTCCCCGGAATAATGATGATCCGAATAATCTTTGACTGTATCAAATTGTTTAAAAAGTTGAAACTTATTCAAGACTCCACCTTCTTCCTCTTCCTCCTCAAGTGACACTATAGGAACAGTTGAACAGCTTTGTGAAGCACTGGATTGGGTTTGCATACTTTTGTAAGCTGAACTGCTTGTAGGAGCTGACTTCATTTTCATACGATCCTTCCAGCTAAGTATAGATGTCTCCGGCACAGGAAGGAAACTAAATTGGTTTTGCAAATTTGAATAAAATGAACTACTAGAAGCAGTTGCCTTATTTTTACTTAGAGCAGGAATCTGCAACCAAGGGACAGTGGCCTCTACCCCAGCAGGAAGACCCACAGAATCAAACTGAGTTTGCAAATTTAAATAATCATCCTCACAAATACAATCAAGATAATAATTATGATCAATAATATCAGCATCATCATCAACAGCATGGTCATTGTCATAACATGCCAAATGAGGATCGAAACCATTAAGATCAATTGATTTATGTGATGCGAAACTTTTAAGAGGATTAAGAGCCTCAACCAATCCAGGAACTGCTGCACCAGTAGGATCCAAAAGGTCATTGGCCAAAGCATCCTACAAAAACCAAAATAATATATATATATTTAAACATATACATAAGCAATAAAGGCCTGCAGTCAGAAGTACCAATCAGAAATAAAAGCTATCATCCAAGTTTGTGAACTCTGATGGAAATTACATACCTTAACTTGCTTCTGCCAAATTTTGTCATACTGCCTTTTCATTGACTTCTCCTTGTTACTCATGTCAACTTCCTCGTCAACAATCACAACTCCATCAGGACATTCATCTCCGTCAATTTCAATTATGTCATGGGGAACAACCTACACAACAAAATTGCTTCTTCAACATACATTAAGTATGTTTAAAAATTTTCGTATCAGATGCCTACCAAATTTAAAGAAATAATGTCTCCTCCCAATCGACACACCAACCTAGTGTCAACAAAATAAATAACGTTTCTAGCCGGTAAGAGCATGCAACATCAACAGAACACCTCGGAAGAAGAAACAGAAGGAATAAAGAAGGTCCACAATATAAATTGATTCAGGAGAGGAAACTTTTATGAAAATTGTGTTAACATTTGTTCATGCAGGTGAGGGAGGGGTAAAGTGAGTGAGTATGAGGGGGGAGAGAGAGAGACTGCAGTCAAATTGAAATATTAACTTGTCATCAATCCTCTTTTGTGTCTTCTAAGAAACCAAGGACAATAAGGACTTCTACAGCTACCTTGACAACATATCCTAAATCACACAGTTGTCATAGCACACTTAGGCTTAAATATGGGCAATAACTAATTTCCAAAATCACACAGTTGTCATAACACAACAATAAAATTTCTTTCAAAATATAAGGGATAAAGACAAAAATACAGTATTAGTAGTAATTTATAAGTAATAAAAAATGTGTTAATAAAGATTAGATAAATAATATGTGCTATTTAGTAGGATTAACTAACTAGAATAAAAATAAGTTACATAAATTATATTATTTCACTAATAATAAGTGAATTCTAGTTGCATAGCGGTTAGTTTTTATTGTTATAAGTCGTACAGAACACAAATAATGTAAACTCAATCAATAACCAAATGCTATCCCAACTAGTTATCATAGACAACATGAATCCTATTACTCCATCCAATCTGTCAAAAACCATATGTTCAATCAACTCAAGTTTATTTAAAATTATTTCTCCAATTGACTCCATTCACGTTCTGTTTGATCTTCCCCTATCCTTCTTAGATCTTCTTATGAGGATGATCCCTAGATTTGCAAGTGGTTTGGTATTCAACACACCAATCTTAGCATCCTCAACAATTCTCATCCTACATATATGTTGCTTCTTTGTTACCCAAAATTCTGATCCGTACATCATATGAGCCAAATAGTTGACCAACAAATTTTACTTTTAGTTTCAGTGGAATACTTCAATCTTATTACAATCTACTATTTATCCCTAATTTGATGACAAAAATTGTCATTAATGTTTCACTCGTTAATAATTGATCCAAGATGACAAAATTGATTGCTTTTACGAATCTCTCGATTCTCGGTTCTTGAATCTTACTATTCTTTACTTCAACTATTTGTGCTATAGTTATGGCCTATTACTCAATCTCAATTAGACTTATTTTAGTTCCTTTAATTCCAAGGTATCCCTTAGTAACTATAATTATTTGCTTATGCTTTCTCTGATATTTCTACCAAAATCACATCTGTAAACAGCAAACAACAAGGCATCTCATCTTGTATATGAGCATCCAATTCATCCATAATTAAAGCAAAAATAAAGGAACCCATAGCTAACCCTTGTTGTAAACCTATCATTATAGAGAACTCATTTTTCTTGTTACCTAACATTCTCATCCTGGTTTAGTGCTCCTTTATATACATCCTTAATAACCTCAAGGTATCTAAATAGTACAGTTTATCTGCTTAAAATTCATAAAATTAGCTCTCCGAAGATTTACATCCCATGTTCTCTCGATCAATAAAGGCTAAGTGAAGATCTCTTATCTTCTCTGAACTTCTATACTAAATTATCTATACTATTATATGAAGCTAAAACCCACTTTCTTGCTAACATTTCATAAACCAAACACCCTCCATTTTTTCTTTTCCAAATTAACTCCTACACCTGTTTGTTAATGCCACATGTATGACTTACTAACTGCCTAAAATTGTACACCCGAGATGCCCTCCCTTTTTTTTTTATTTGCAACACGCATAGCATGTGCACTCCCCTAGTTCAAGTAAACAAACCATCAAACTGATTTCCTTACACACAAATTTTTTTAATATTCTTTGGTCCATTACTATTTTCCATAATTTCATGGTATGACTCATAAACTTAATTCCATGATAATCAATATGATTCTAAACAACTCTTGTATTCTTCTTCACAAGTAGTATGTGCTCTTCATTTAAGCGTCAGCATTTTTATAGTTTTGAAAATGCTATCAAATAATTGATCACCTACAATACAGCAAGCTCTTTTATGCACTTTCACACTTGAATTGGAATACCATATGATCTTAAAGTATTACCTATTTTCATCTTTGCTGATGTTTCTTTACTTCAAGAAACCTAATCTTATGAACATATTTGTGCTCTCTTAATCCTCCAATAACCACATGCATGCCTAAACTAACTTATCTTCACTATTTAATTTAACAAAACATATTTTTATTTTTCAATCCAAGTACTTATTGTCAGGCTATTTAATTAGGCACATGGACAATTGTGAAGATCAATTTGTGTTTTATCAAAAAATATTTTTTTTTATTATTTATTTTAAGATTATAGAGGGCGAGCCTTGGCACAATAGTAAGGTTACTCCATTACAGCCTAAAGGTTGCAGGTTCAAGTCACAAGAAACAGTGTGGTTAGGCTACATGCATCAGACCCTAACCAGACCCCGTGCAATGGGGTGAGCCTCATACACTGAGCTAGCCCTTTATTTAAAAATTATAAAATTATGTCTATTTAAGAAACCAAATAATACAATATGCAATTGATAAAGCACTTTATATTCTGAGTATAAAATATTGACAAATTTGGTCAACCTTCTAGAACAAATTAACAATATATATATATATATATCTTTGACAGATAAGAAGATTCTTATAAAAAATAAACTAGTAGAAAAAAGTAATTGAATTATGTTTCAATACAATCTTAATGTTTTTTGTGTGATGAATAACAAATTCACATACTAAAATTTATATCTACCAAGGAATACAATTTCGACCGCCAACATATCGTGTTTTCCCCACATGGCACACGTGTGGGAAAATAGGAATGCCGAGGCATTCTTGTGTGTTGGCGATATTTGCCATGTCAAAGTAAAAGTCGCAGGTGTTGTAAGACAGGTGTGACTTTTAAAAGGGCGAACTAGCTCAAAATGTTGCCATTTCAACAATGTCTCCAGACATTTTCTCCCTTTTCTTCATCTTTCATAAAAATTTCACAATTTTCTTCAAAAATCATTCACCAAAAGTGGAAATAAATCATTCACCAATAGTGGAAATACTGTTTCGTGTGTGTTTTACACATGTAAGGCAATTGAGGAAGGCTTAGAGGGAGGATCGAAGAGATTTGGGGATTGTGTGTAAGGAGAATCTTTAATTTTAAAATTACTTGTGTCTAAACTTAATAAAATTGCATGAATACTTCACATAACATGTAATCATATGGAGGATACGGGCATGGTTATACCACTTTGGGTGGATGGGAAACAGCGAAGAACCATGACCAGAAAAAGGTAAAATAAATGAAGCAGACAAATTGCATGTAACATGGGGCGGCCTAAAAAAATGATCCTGTCCATAGCGAAGTAATTTCCCACAGTTAATCTCTGCAACGGATGCTCAAGCGAGGAACTCGGCCCAAATCGTAAAAAACAAAAGATAACACCACTACATCTACCAGCAACCTCCATTTCAGTTCATAAAGAAGCAAACATGACGAAATCCGTTCTTCAGAACAAGAAGCCGAAATTTGAAATCAAGAAAGCTATACTTAGGTCAGAAAAAATTCAAAAAATAATAACCGACAGACCAGAAACACTCATCCAACGATCAGCTTTAAAAAATTTCAAAATCCATACTCTTAACCATAAAAAATGAAACACGATCAATTCAGTCCATCAGAAAAACGATATCATCAACTCCAAAATACAGAAAAGATCAAAACAAGAAATCACCGAAGAACAAAGAAAACTTCTTTCTTTGTTTTCTTCTTCGTCCGATCATTACCTCGCTTAGTTTGAGCTTCTTGGAACTCGACGGCATGACCTCAACGTCTTTGGGATCGATTCTTAAAGAACTCCCGGCAGACATGTAGCGTTGCCTGAACCGATTACCGTTAGAAGGAAAACAGAACAGGATTGAAACTGTACGGGAAGATAAACTAAGAGAGAGAGAGAGTCACTTCGAATTTCGCGTTATGTATCTGGCTAATGGCGGCGGCTCCATCAGACAATGCACCTTTCTCCCATCAAGAAATAAAACGAAGAAATGCTTCGGCTCGGTTCCGGCTCTTCTTGGCGGCGGCTCATTTTAAAATGAGACTCTGCTCTCTCTCTATCTCTCTCACTCTGCAGGTCTCGCGACTCCTTCAGAGATTCTGCTTTCGTTATACGGAGAAAGATGTAAAAACCAAAGACACAGAAAGAGCCCTCACTTTCCTCATCCCTACTCCTGCCTTGCCGAGTAAGTTTCCGTATTTCCAATTCTCATGGAATGTCCCTATTTAACTACTAAATTACAAAAAGACCACGGCATGTTAGTGTAGGTAGGCACGGCATGTGCATGATGTGCGACTTGGTGGTGTGGACCCACGTGATCTTTTGAGGCCGTATGATTGGTCCCCGCTTTACCGTCTGATTTTAGACTATAGACTATTGGATGTACGTGAGATCTTCGCTGCATGTATGCCACGTACGCTGATACACACAACATTTCTAGCTTCGCAAGCATGCTAGAGAGGAGGATTTGATTTTTCCAATCTCTTTCCCTATGCTTTTCTAGAATTGTAATTTGGAAATTTTTCTCTGCCGTTCTTGGATGATGATTCTTATAATTTCCGATTCTTTCTTATAAATTTATTATTTTCAACCCATCCAAAAACATAAAAGTAATTTTTTTCTTCAATTTCCCCCAAAATTTTATCAAATATTGATTTCTACTCCTAACATCGTCACCATGAGCACTCCAATTTCTTTAGTTATAATTCCAAGTTTTTTTACAATAAACCAAGAGGAGACACGTGTGTTACTGCACGTAGATAGATGGTGGTTGTAGTTTTTTACAAGATAAGCACTAAGTAATTACATGATGGGTTATCTTAAGTGAGTTGTTATCAATATTGATAAAAGAGTTTTTTACAAGATAAGCACTAACTAATTACATGATGGGTTATCTTAAGTGAGTAGTTATCAATATTGATAAAAGAGTTTTTAAGGGTTTTCAAGAAATATTTTGTGACTGAAGACCAACCATAATCCTAAGGAATATTCTCCATGATTGGCCTAAATAATAGTATAAATGTATACCTTAAGGTTGTAATGGTAGAATTTGATGCTATACTCCAAGATGAAATTCATACTTTAGGTTTCTTTGAGCTCTCCATCCCTTATAGAATACTCATACAACAAGTCTATTGTATTAGTTTACAATATAAAGTTTTTTGTGATAAGTTTTTCATCACTACACTTTGAAAGGTATCCCACGATATCTACATCATAGACAACTTCATCTGCAAGAAGGGTAAATTTGGTATTTCCCTTTTATGCTAAAATTACTAAAGGGAGAAATCGAAAACAATTTTTCGTTTAAGTGGTGCAAGTGAAAAAAAAATTAGAAGTACGAAGAAGACTCTAAAATTATAAGTATATTAATAAGGGTTAGCAATCAAATTTTTTATTTTAATTTATCTTTTGACATCGCTGCCTTTAATTCTACTCGTTACTGCAGTTTGATTCAAATGCTGATACATGGAGCATCCAACAGTTATAGAATTTTTAATTTTGAAAATGTATAAAAATTCTTTTTGTTGAAAAATAACGTAGGTGTGAGATGTTCACGTGGCAGCATCTTACGTAAGCTATATGGATGGCCATGGAGGCAACGATAGTCACTATATCATTAACCTTTTATGACACAGCATTTTTTCAATGCTCTCTTTATGACATGGTTGTTTACACGTGTAGTAAATTTTTTTCAATGTTTAACGCTTTGAAACACGATTGGAGGGAGGAGAAGCACAAATAAGAACGGTTTAAAGGATAGGCGTTACTGGAATATTAATAATTTAAAAGAGATTTGATACAGTGATGTAGCATCACTTCATATTACCGTACATCATACCTTCACAAGGGACATGCATGCAAAGTGTGAAGGAATGATGTAGGGTGGTATGCATCACATTTTCTATTAATTATACTAGCAGCTGGCTGTTGCATGTAAAGAGAGAGGGAACAATTTTGCATCTATCCAAAATTTAAATGAATCTACAGTATTTTGACTATTTTGACCCTATATTAATTATGCCTTAACAGCAAACGGTAAGGACTTTTTAGAGAAATCATGCATACTTGTTGTGATGTTTCCCAATGGACTTGATATTCTTGTTATATATAGATAGTATAGATTAGGCTGCAACTCGATGCGATTTGGTTTGAGTTGGCTTCAACCCAAGGCCAAACCAATGTTACTGATGTTCGGTCCAAAACCGAACTAACCTCAGAATCAAAATACCCAAACAGAAAACCGAACCGATTATTTAAAGAAAACTCGTAACCCAACCCAATTCGGTTTGGGTCATTTTCCCATACTTAAAACCTGTTATCAAGAGAGAGATTCTCACTTTTGCCCAAAAAAAATTTTTAAAGAATACACTCAACAAATTTAAAGGATCATCACTTACATGCGATCCAATCCCTTAAGTAGTTCACATGCATACATAAAATGGAGCAAAGAGCTTAGAATCCTAAGTCATATGTTAATTGTTTTGGATTGCACTTTTGAGCTCATGAATCAATTTAATAATTAACTATAAAGATTTATAAAATAATAATCTTATTCATTATTTTATAACTTATAATTTATAAGTTATATTTTATTAAACAACTTTATCTGTTGTATATTTTATATATATTATTATATTTCGGTTTGGGTTACACTTAGGAAATTCGGTTTGGTTTTTGGTTCAGTTAACCCGAGCCTTTAACCCAAAACCGAACCAAACAAATTCAGTTATCTATTTTTAGAACCAAAACCTACCCAAAGACTATATAACTCAAAAACCAAACCAACCCAAAGTCAGGTTGGACCAGTTCGATTTCGGTTTTAACCGACCTAAGTTGCAGCTCTGGTATAGATTACCTTAGACTTCTATATATATTGCCAACATGTTATTGTAATTCAAATTATACACTAAAGTTTGGGACAGGATTGCCAATTTCTATCCATGAATACCCAAGACAATCACAAATATTAATCACCAATGGTTGTCCAATGGTCTCTCTAGCACCTAGCATGTCCTTCAGTTTATGCACCGGGTCTTTCTTTCCGCTAGCTACATCATTTTAATTCACAATACACAATCAATGAATGTTCATAACCATGAGATCAATTACGGTGTAACGATGTGTGGTATTCGTAAATTAAACAACCAGTTTCCAAGTTGAATAGGTTGCAGCATATTGTTCCTTCAGTTCTCCCACGTTAAATCCCACATCGGAAAGACACAAAAGAAGGAGAATAACGGTGGCTATAGATAGTATGTGAAGTCTGACCTTAAATCATACTTACCTGGACGGGGTGAATGGGTTATCAAGAAGGCCCATGGCCTAAGTTGGCGGCCTCCATTGCACTTAGGAGGGGCGCCCGCCTAACATCTCCCCAAGTGGGAGAGTGTACGTCATAATTTGTGTTAGAGGGGGCCTGCGTTCGCGCGGCCCCTACCAATTCGTAAATTTTAAATATTTTAGCACCTGGTTGGCTGGATTAACGTCATCAGAAAGGATAAGGTATCGTTTTGGCCCTCTAGTGGAGTATGAGTCTAGCCCATGGTGATTTTGACATATGGCTTTAATCATGTGCCCTTCTAATAAAGAAAGAGGTTCAACATAGAATCATGCTTGGAGGGAGGCTATTGCCTCGGCTTACTGCTTGGTTTTCTTGTTTTTGGTTTAAGTCTTCTCCCCTGTTATTAGCCCTCTTCTTTTGGATGATATTCGTGGAAGAATGCTTTATCGGAAAAGTTAATATATTAAAAGTTTTTTCCAAAAAAAAAAAAAAAACTTAAAATCTCAAATTGGAATAATAGTAAAATAGTGCATCGCCTATTTATCTTTATTTGATCAAATAATTTAACATATTTATCAAAAAAAGTTACTGCTTCAAATTGCAAGAATTACAAAAGAACATCAATCTTTATTGGGTAAATTGGTTTTTAGTGATGCTTTATCAAAATAATTCAGATTCAGTTGACCAAATCTTGTTAATTGGTTTTTAATAATACTTTTTTAACATAATTAAGAAACGGTATCATTTTACTGTTCCTTCAAAGATTTTTCCAAACATGCCCTCAATAGAGTTGCAAACTTCATTTATAACAAAATGAATGAAAAGGTTTTCAATGTCTTATGAGGGTATTTTTGGAAGAAAATTTTAATGAATAGTAAAATGAAACCGATTCTTAATTATGTTAAAAAAATATTACTAAAAACCAATTAACAAGATTTGACCTACTTAATATGAATTATTTTTATAAAGCATCACTCAAAACAACTTTAGTTGAAGAAGCGATGAAACTCATCAAGAATTAAAAAGAAATTAAAAAAATTAAAAAAAGAAAAAGGTTATGCCTAAAATTTAGTTGGAAGATAAACTTGATCTAGCGTATTAAACTTGATCTCCGTCCTGAAGATGCCGGTTCTCATCTGCGCGTTTTCCATTCGTCTAAAATATCATCCACGAGAGTCTCTCTTTCAGGTTGGACCTGCAAACCTGCCATTTATAATGATTAGATATTGTGTAAATGTGTTTGGGTGTATTAAGGATCGGATTTAATTGAACAGTAGACTTCCATTTATTATAACTCACCAGGAATTTTCTTAAATATGCAAGGTTCTTATTTAAATGATGTAAATAGAATCAATGTGTAGTTATTAGTTAATATGCACGCACAACCTGATTGTGCTCAAGATAGAGTTGCTCACTGAAACATATGTTATTTGCCAAATTAATGGTAGACTTAAATGGTGCACATTCAGAAATTTTGTTGAACCCTTCAGTTTATATTCAAAACATGCTTAGATTACAATTTTCTACGTCCAATAAGAGACACATACAGGCGCTAAAAACAAAGCTAGATTTCCAAAACATAAACACGACTCATTGACATTTGATGGGAAAAAGGCCTTACGAAAATATAACCTGACAGATTGAACCTTTCCATAACGAATGAAGGGTCGGGGATTGTTTTGTTTATGACGGCAAAGTTTGGAAAAAAATAAAAAAAAGAAGACCAAAATCTAAGAATATTCCCCCTCTTCTCTTTACTAATAATATAGAATAGATGATACAATTTGAGTCTTACAATTTGGATCACATCTAAGTTTTCAGCAATCTATATCCTATATTGGAGTAACTTTTTATACAATTTGAGTCCTATGTTTCAGAAATCTAGGTTTGAGTCCTTTTGAAATCAATTCTACAGTCGTTCATTTTAGTCTTGGATTTTCATTCTAATGCAATCCTTGATTCCCTCTTCAACTTTTTTTAGGGCACAAACTATGGTATTGATTTGTATCATTCACTCCATTGATTACCACAAGTTGGAACCATTTATGACAGGGATGTGTTTGGATTTTCCGGGGTTATTGTGGCCATCAAATCTGGAATTGCTAATTTTTTTTATGAAATTAGTCGATTTTTTTTTTTTGGTGAATCTTATTCCCTAATTTTACTCATAACATAATGGTTAACAGTAATATTTAAATAGCGAGAAAAAAAAGGGGATAAACATGGGTTCTTATGATAGACTTCTTCTTACATAAATTTAGTTCTAATGACCAGAACTATATATATTAATGTGTTATAGGAAAATAATTTAAAGTATTTGTTTGAGAGCAAACGGCAATAATAAAATTCTCATTAATACATATATGTATATATCTCATTAATTACTCTATAATTTTTCTAAATTTTAAATAATAAAATTAATATCTAACTAATAAGAGGTTATTTAAATATGAGTAATATCTTAAACAATTATTTTTATTAATTAATTAATAAAATATTAGCAAAAAAATCTAAAAAATTATATATATATTGTATATCTAATTTTAACATTAATTCATTAAATCCATGTATATTTGTGTATTCTTAATTTTGTTTAGAGATTTTTACTGATAAAATTAAATATTTAATTTATACGAGATATTTAAATTATTAATGAAAAGAAACACATTTTATTAATTATTTACGCTTATTTTATTTAAGTCTAACTAATATTAACAAAAAAAATATAATTCAATTAATAATAGACTATTTGAATTATTGCTAATTTCTCAACTACCCTCTAAATAAAAATAATAAAATAAATTGTTTACCTTGTGATTGCCGAAACATTAGTTTGCTCCAATATCTCAATTAAGTACTGTATAAAAGGCAAACAAAAATAAATTAAATTAAACGAGTGTTAAACTAATTTACTAAGGAAAATAAAAATTAAACAAGAATTAAATTGAGAGACAATTAATATAACTTCCATGAAATTTACCTATTTTATTAATGAAATGCATATTATAGAGGATTAGAAATTGGCATATATGGAATGGTGGTGATGAAAGTTGTGGGAGTAGTAATTGTCTTAAGTAATCTATTTATAAGTTTGAATCATGTGCACAATTTGTTAAGGTCATTCATAATTTGTTGGATCATTGAAAATATAAAATGCATGACAACTGTTCATAACAATCTCATTATGCTTGAGAATGAGAAAACAAAATCTAACCATTTACAATAACAATTACATTGTGAAAACTACATTGATGCAGTTTGATTCGGATGCTGACACATGGAGCATCCAACAGTTGCAGAATTTTAAATTTTGAAAATGTATAAATTTTCTTTTTGTTTAAAAGTAGCCTAATTGTGAGATGTTCATGTGGCAGCATCTCACATACGGTAGATGATGGCTACAATAAATGGCGGTAGATGATATCATTCCCCTTTTCCAACATGGTTGTTTACACTAGTAGCAAATCCTTTACAACGAACGGTAAAGGCTTTTTGGAAAAATCATGCATAATTATTGCCTTGTGGGCACGCATCCTAAGGGGCCCTTTTCTCATTATATATAGTATAGATATAGATTACCTTACTTTTCTATTAATATAGCCAGCATGTTATTGCAATTCAAATTATACACTGAAGTTTGGGACAGGACTGCCATTTTATATCCATAAAAAACCCAAGACAATCACAAATATTAGTCACCAACGGTTGTCTCCCCAGCACCTCGCATGGCCCTTCAGTTTATGCACCGGCTCTCTCTTTCCGATAGCTACATCATTTTAATGCACAATTCACAATCAATGAATGCCGTTTCATTCAAGGAAGTTGAAATCATAACCATGAGATCATTCACGGCGTAACGATGTGTGGTATTCGTAAAACAATCAATTTCCAAGTTGAATAGGTTGCCGGCGCATATTGTTGTTCCTTCAGTCCTCCCACGTTAAATCCCACATCGGAAAGACACAAAAGTAGGAGAATAACGGTGGCTATAGATAGGATGCGAAGTCTTACCTTAAGTCATACTTACCTGGACGGGGTGAATGGGTTATCAAGAAGGCCCATGGCCTAGGTTGGCGGCCTCCATTGCACTTGGGAGGGGCGCCCGCCTAACATCTCCCCAAGTGGGAGAGTGTACGTCATAATTTGTGTTAGCGGGGGCCTGCGTTCGCGCGGCCCCTACCAATTCATAAATTTTAAAGATTTTAATTTATTTTAGTATAATCTAGTATGGTAACCTAAATATTCAATTTTCGAAGATGATTGTAAAGAGATTATCAAAACTTTTAGTAAAAATATAGTTATCTTCTTCAATAATTATCTATTAAAAAATTTAAATAAAAAAACATTAAAGTAAAAAACTTGTCAATAGTTGCATATATAATTTTTCCTTGCACTAAAACATTAGTAAAGTCCAATAAAATAGTTCAATTAATTAAAGGAGAATTTAGAATAAATGTGAATTAATTTTATTTGATATTTAATGACCAAAAAAAAATTTTTTTATTTGATATTTATTAATTGGTTGTGTAAATCGTGAAGGTATAGAAGCGGATATAAATTTTATCTACTTAAAATTTGTCAGATTATCTATTAAATACATAATTTAATAAACTCATTAACATAATAATTATTATTATGTGATAAAAACATATTAGTTACCGTTTTCTTTATCTCTGATACTTTTAAATGATTAATTGCTATTGAATTATTAAGTTAAATTCTTTGAATAACTGATAAGGTGAGTGATAATAATTAATTTATGGATCATCAATAAGGCCACATTCTTTATCACATAATTATTGCGCTTATTCCACCAAATTATCACGTAGGTGGATACTACATGCAAGTATATATTCTATTAGACAAAGTGTTCTATTATAATTTATCTAGCTAAAGATTTTAAAGAGTTCTTTTATAATATTTATTTAGTCAAATAAGTATTTAATATTTATAGTTATAACTAAATTATAATTATTAATTAATAATATATTAAATTAGATTTCTTCTCTCATACATGTAATTAAAAGAATTTTACTATTATAATAAAAAATTGAATCTTACCAATTTCAAACAAAAAAAGATAACAATAATCCGTATTCATATGATGCAATTTGATTAGGTATATTACTATATAACATTAATGTTTGTTTAAATAATTATTTAATATAAATAAATCTGTCTAATTTTATATTTTACGATATTTTATTCAAAATCTTTATCCTTTTTAGAGTCATTGGAGGAACTCTTGAAGAAAAAGGGAACTCGTTACCTTTTTTGGAATTCTATATAAATTTTATATTATTTATCTTAAAAAAATTTCTCCTTATTTTCTATATTTTTCTATTAAAATAATAGGTATTATTTGTTCTTATTTATATTTTTTCTATTCATAATAATAGTTTGTTGTACATTCTAAATATTTTTATTTTCACTATAAAAATCCTTATATTTAGTTTTCTAGTTAAAATGCACTAATGGATCAAAACAAAAGGTGAATCCTAATATTATTCAAAATCCTTATCAATGAGATTAAATTGAAAAAATATAAAATGTTCTTTTATATTTAGATTCCCAAAATAAATTCTAAATAAAATGGAAAAACAATAACATATATTAAAGTAAATAATAAACATGAAATAAAATAATTTAAACTTGAAATCATTTTCAAAGTGCAACGCACGTTGACATTTACTAGTACTATTAGTGAAAATATTAACTCCCTTAAGTGTTTTCCATTTACACGTACCTAAAATAACCTTCTCTATAGTCTTTAATTTGACAGACTTATCTACTTAAAAAAAATTAGTAAAAGACATAAAATTAAATTACCAATCTAATATAACATATTTATAATTATCTTCGTCCATACTTATCTACTTAAAATAATTAAAAACATAGTGGTAAGTAATTTGATGTGTTTTCTTATTATAGAGCGCTAGTGGAGTGCATGTGCAGACATATGTATATAAAAAGTTTAGGACATAATTTGTTGAAGCATATCTTTAGGAAAGTGAAAAACGAAAAAAAAAAAAAAAAAACAAAGACACCCATGTAAATATATAAGATAAAATGACATTCAAAGATTATTTCCAGAAAAAATATATTTGTTTGGCAAGCTTCCCAAAGGGCTTGTTAGTTTTATATACATTGTAGATTTTGTGTCCAAATCATAATTTATACTTGCAAGTCATTAAGTATCCAAGAAAATCGAATCACATACTCACTAGCAGTTAATGAGGTCTATCCGAATGGTCTGATCACCAACCCAAGCGCAATTAAGAAGAGTTTAGGATATTGAAGGATTAAATTTTTTTAAAGGATGTTTTATTGGAAAGTAAAAAAAAAAGACAAATTTACCCTTATAGAAATATTAAACAATATGATATTATAAGGTTGTTTTGGGAAAACTTGTTGGTTTTGGCACGCTTCCCAAACATGTGTTCTCATGGACAATGAAAATGTTATGAATGTTTGCCACAAATTTTACATTTTGAATGATCTTAACAAATTATGAATGATTCTTACAAATTATGTACATGATTCAAACTTATAAATATATTGTTAAAGATAATTTGTACTCCACAGCCCTCACCACCACAATTATGTAGATGACAATTTCTATATCTCTATAATTAGCATTTCCTTAATGAAACAGGTAAATCTATTATCACTAAAAAGTAAATAAAATTTCATAAATGTTATATTATATGTCTCTTAATCTAACTCTTGTTTAATTTTGCTTTTCCTTAAATGAATTAGTATAACTCTTGTTTAATTTTGTTTAATTTTTGTTTACCTTTTATCCAGTACTTGATTGAGATATTGGAGTAAATTGAATGTTAACTTACTGCAAGGTAAATAATTTATTTTATTATTTTGTATATTTATTTTATATCTCATAATTTATTATATAACTTGATAATAAATTACTCTCAAGTTGTGATATTATGGTAATTGAAACAAATTACCATTTAATAATTAGAATTGAAACGGCATTCTACTTTATTGGAACGCATAGACACATGCAAACACGGGCACATACACATATTTATCAATTCATTTTTTGTGAATTACTTAAAATATTTTAATTCATTTTAATTATTTTATTTGATTTCTATTTTAATGTTTTGGTAAGTTATCTTCTAACTTTGTTTTCTAAGTTATCATCACATTTCAGTGTCATCATCTTGGAGTGAAAAATAGACGCTCAAGGTAGCCTGTCGTTACTGCAGAATAAGGTGGAAAAGGATGGAAGTAATAAAGAGATAACAAGAAATTATGAGTTTGTAAAAATTCTGTTAAAATTTGTGGAAATAGCCAAATAGGATAGCGGTTGGATTTTAAATTTTAATTTGCAGGTGATTTTGTGATGAGTTGGGTTGAGTTTTAATTTGCAAAAAGATGAGAACTTCCACAGTTCCACCTCTTTCAAACATAAATCCAACATCCGAAATTTGCAAAAAGATGAGAACTTCCACATTTCCAACTTCTCTTTCAAAAATAAATCCAATCCAACATGATATATGATTCATGCTGTGTCAAAAAAACCCACCCATTTAACAATTAACTCAAATCAGCGTAAAAAAGAGTAGAATTTCAGAATTAGTTTCATATTTTGCATCCAATGGCGCAAAGAAGAGTAGAATTTCAGAATTAGTCTTATCTCTCGCATCCAATGGAGAGTAGAAGTTCAGAGTTAGTTTTATCGTCCGCATCCAATGGGAGACTAAACAAATATACCAATCGTCGTGTCAAAAACAATTAAAAATAGGACTCAAGTATTTCATCCTCGTTGACATTATTTGAGTTATTTCAGAAAGCCTGAACTGATTTGGTATATGAATGACCTTTTTAGGTCATTAATCTAATCAAGTGCATAGTAGATTAAAGTTAATAATTATAGTGACATGGGCAATGCTGAGAAAACCCCATATTGAAGTCAGTGAATATAATTTAAAACAAACATTTAAGACCCAAATTTCAACCAAACAGTAGCAAGTCATCACATTGCATGTGGGATTCTGGTCACACCAATGAAATGATAAAAATTTTGGATTGGACAGAACAAAATTATCAGACTTCCAAGGGAGTTCATTATTGGTGAACTAAAGAACCAAAAGAAATCTTTGTGCTTCGAGCTTTACACTAAGCTTGGATATTCAAGCAGGCTTTCAGCCCTTTCACCTTGTTATCAAGCCAGGAATGTGTGCATTGCTGATTTCCAACCCAGTTCGAGGGATCCTCCTAAACACCAACTGCTACCTTTTCAGGTTTCCTAACTGCTGCATCTTCTGGTTTCTCAATTCCTATAATATCAGTTATTCTCAGCCTGGTAAGTTCCTGTAAAGGATACAATTGAGCACATAGTAAGAACAATACACCAACCAACAGAGAGGCATTACACTAAAATTCACTTCCTCACACCTGGCGGTGCCCCTTGGTTCTGCGGTAGTTCTTCCTTCTCTTTTTCTTAAATATGATTACCTTGGCATCTAGTGCCTGAAAGAGAGAAAAAAATAGTTGCAAAATTTTAAACAGGATGAAAAGAGAAACACTACATGGCATTATAGTTCATATAGACCATTGACTTCATTCCATTTTCTTTGTCTAATTATACTTATAAGATCCTCCCAAAGGTTATTAACATTGATATATTTTTAATTTCAAAAACTATTCTTGAAATTTTTATGAAATTATTATCCTTTTCAAATACCTACTAAACAATTAAGAAAAAGAAAAGTTGGAAATCCCATTTTCTCATATTTATTAACCTAAACATCTATGTCACATACAATTAAGGGTAAAATTGCCATTAAAAGCCCATAGTTGGTTTGAAAATGTGAAGACACTGGTGGTTGAGAGGGGGAGCAGATTGGGTTTGATAGGATGAACAATGAAATCAGATTTCCTCATCAGGCTCTTGTTAAGAGAGAGAGAGAGAGAATGAGTTATATTTTTGAGTCGAGATTTTGAGCATAAAGATTCCACTGACCCATAAAAAGTGGGCCTGACCATTGGGGACACATCTAAGAAATTATTTCATTGAGCATACTCCCCCTCCACCACAACACACACCCCCACCCCCCGGGGATCTAGGAAGGTACTGTCCAACCGAATTAAATTCAACTGCTTTCAACCATTAATTTAAGAGAGAGGACATACTCTCAAATGTGAAGAGATTCTTTTAGTTGGATTAATGAGGGTAAAGAACATTGACCAGAAAGACAGTATGCACAGTTTTATCAGAGGGTTTTTTTTTTCCTTCCTAATCAATCGACGGCAGCAATCAGATCCATAGATCTAGTAGGAATCACAACATCTTCTGGCTAGTGTTGTTCATCAACCTCATCATCATCGACTGCCCATCACAACTACTCTGACAGATTTACTAAGCTCCTCATGATCTGAGCATCCAGTCTCCCCTATTACAGCATAATACACTAACCCAAAAATCATATATTTTTCCCTGCCTTAGACAGCATTCCCTCCTGCTTAAGAAATTTAACTTAAATTTGTTATCTGAATCCTGTATTGACTTCAAGACACCAAGCATACAGTATCCAATCCTCTGGAAGATCACACCCATCAGCTATGGATGCCAGGATATTATTCTCTACATTACCTACTTCAGACACAGCGTTTTCACTTCTGCTAACAAATTTAGATTACCTTTGTCTTTCAAAGGTGGTTGGCACACCTGAATCAAGAAATTTCCAATTTCAAAATCTCTGCATACCCCATAGATCCTTCCCACTTTACATGAGATCCCATTGGTTCATAGCTTCTCTCATCACTGCTATTGATGACTTGAGGCAACATCAAAACCCAGTTAAATTTAAACCCTGTTTGTTCTGAAATGTTAGAACCATCTATAATCTTATTATAAAGGAACATGGTTAGTTTCAGATAACTTGTACTCCAACACTGATGCTCCATTACAATAACTCCACGGATCTACAAAGAACTATCAGAATACTTAGTTTGGCCAGTGGACTCTGCACATGCCGTTTGATGGACGGATAAGAGGGAGAATTTGTGAATGTTTTAGACACTCTATAACCTCTTGGATGTATATAAATATAGGCTAAAACATAATACTAATTTCACACATCAAAGCCAATATGAACATTTAATATGCTTGAATTTTTAAAGATATAACTTAATAGAGGAGTAACGCAGTACATTTTGCAGAAATTTCATATAATTTGTGTTAACAGATTCTACTAAAACTAGCAATTATCTACCATAATAACAGTTCAGGATAAACAATGGCCAACTTGAAGGGTTAAAATGAAATTGATAGAATCTGTATCTCTTACATGCTCCTCAACGACAGCATGAACAGCTGTATCAGGCAAAATAGGCCGGCCAACAATCGTCTGACTCTTTGATCCCAGCATAAGAACCCTATTCAAAATCAACTGAATGATAACGGAATCAGCGAAAAATCATATATACTAACATAAGTGAAGGTTACTTGATAGCTATGGCATTCATCTTCAAGAAAAAATGAAGACCATACAAGTACAAACTAAAAGTAACTCTATATTTCTGCTATTCTTGTGACCTACTAACCACAGTGTTGATCCGCAAGTAACAATCAATACCGTTGGAATATATACAATAAAAGTAACAAGGTTTCTTCTGATGTTCATGTGAATAACATACATAAATGCAAACAAAAAAGTCAGAAACCATCTCTCCTATATGAAGTAAATAATAAGAACGAGGAGTTCCGAATGTCCAAAACCACATACCTTGTCATTGACCTCACAGAATTTCAGTCTCTCTGTGTAGATGGTATCTCCATTGCTGACCTTGAATTGATGTGAACCAACCTAAAAAAAACCAAAGAAAAAGATGTTCTTATGATTCCCTTACCGAGAGAAAATTCAGATGTTCCAATATCCATCATTGCAGGTCAATATCTGTAGCTGGAGTTGTGAGGCTATTTCATATTAAAATAAAATAAAAAATGAGCACATTAACTCAAACCTGGACAACAGCAAAAACTGGCTCATAATATTTGAAAGGCCGCTCAGATGGATCAAGGGGCCCAATCACTTTATAACCAATGGCAGCCGCTTCATCCTCTTTCTTCTCCATCGAGTATGCTCTGTGCATGTTAGAATTAGATACAGAATGATCTCCATCACTGTCCATCTCACTATTTTCTTCCATTTCTTCATCATCAACTTCATCTACATTTCTGTCAGAATCATCCTCATCATCATGCCTTCTAAAGTTTCCCCCCTGAGAAGAGAAATGGCAGATGGATTTGGGAGGAAAGCAGTGAAGAGATTCAAGACTATGACAACTGTAATGAAGATTTGAGGTAAGATTTTCAAGCACGGATGGGTCAGATGCAGGGGTGTGAAGATGAAAAACAGTTCCAGGGCAATGAGTTGACATGTTTAATGATAAGAGAGATCGTCCCTGATGGGCTAGGACACTTAGACATCGTCTTTTAAGCATTGTTTCTTCAAATTAAATGTTTGGCTTCACAGGAATGAAGGTGCGGAGGCTTTAGTCATTTTTTCCTTCTCAAGACTAGCAAGAGACCAAATGACCGTTTTATGCTGCGCACTGTTGCCCCAAGCAACCTAAAGACCTACAAGAGAAAAAATTTATAGACTTAAGAATTTATAAAACCATTACCATATGAAGATAATAACAACATGAATAGGACATGCAATATAAAATTGGCTAAATATATCACCCCAAGGCTTAAAATCTCACGTAGGGATTCTTACACAGCTAGTGGCCAACAAATGACTTTAAGGTATTAAATTGATTCAAACGCAAAAATAAATTCATTCAACAATAAATGAATCAATTCGCACTGTTAGACCATCAGAAATGGGTTCAAACACCTACATGATCATGATTCCAAGACTTTTTTTTTTTGCAAAAATCATCTGCACCATCTTATTGGCATTGTCACACCAAAAGTGCAAATATATGGAATTTGATGTAATCTCAAGGACTTCATATGGCTCATGGCTCACTCACACAAAAGCATGTGCTTCTTTAAATAATTTCCCCAACAAATTTTTACATCCTTGTCAATCTAAAAGCTTTTAACCTTATAAAGGAAAAAGAAGAAAAGGAAATCAGCCTACGGCTACCTTCAACCAATGGAGGATTGCAAGTAATAGATATTAATGGACCAATATAATTCAAAAAATAAAAGATAAAAAACAATCAAATGGCTTAGAATTATGAATTAACTAGGGGAAGGGCATGCGCTATGTGAGTATCAAAAGGATTAGATAATTGCGGGTGCAAGTGATTCTAACATGATAGTAATTATGTGGGTGTTTAAAGTAAATAGAATTAAAGGTGAGGCATAATTTGGGGTTGAAATCTCAGTCGAGAATCTTCACAGTTCCTTTCATAATAGTATAGATATCTATCTAATAAAAGAATTTGAAGACAAAATCATGTAGAAAAAGATGACAACAATAGTTCAGATGTGAAATTTAAACTATAAGGAGTCTCTTATGAATTTCAAATATAAATGGGTGCCTGAAAAAGTCAAGATACATAGGCCAGTGTATGCAATCCCTGATGAACCCCAAACATAGCTTAGCATTTATAGTAAGTAAAATATATTCAATATCAAAATATGCATTGAACACATTGAATAAAAATAATGCACTAAATTACTAATGGAAGCTAAATAGCAGATTGGAAAAACACATAAAATAATCCCACATTTACACAGTTGCAAGTTGAAAATAATTCAAGACAGAAAAAGCCAAGGGTTTTCAAAATTAAAGATAAATCACAATTTTGACTTAAACAATATTAAAGAAGTGAACAAAAGTTTAATTGTGCTATAAAAATATACAGAGAAAAAAATGAATAATATTTTGAGATTGGTTTGGATCTCGTTAACATGTTACCTTTTCAGAGAAGATGATATATGTGACACCATGGAATAAAAAACTAGCAAAATTAGGGATGCTTATTATCACTAAATGGAGCAAAGAGGATATGCTTCAATTATATTGTACATTGTCAATACGTTTAAGCTCTCTCTTCACTCATACACATCCCTCAATGTTTTGAGAACTGACCCAAGTGCAACCTGGTCAGTGACTCTTGTTACGTTTGCTTGTTCATTGCTGTCCCTGACTCCCTGCTATACAATGATATAGCATATATAGGGACATTAGATGCAGTTGAAATATACATATAATCATGAATGATTAAAAAGAAGGCTTTTTTTTTTTAATCAGTAATGATAGATGATATATATCAGCATATAGAGGTACAAACTATAAACTACAAAAGACAATGTAGGTTACAAGGTCCCAAACCCACAAGGAGTAGGATGGTCCTAATAAAAAAAGCCCCACCAAACTATGGTTAGAACATAATCTGGAGAAAATCTGGAAAAAAACCTGAAAGAAACTTTAAAGTAACATCTGCTCCCAACGAATACTTTTCCCAGTTTTTAAAAAGAAGATTTTAAAAACGGGGAAAAGTACAAACAAGAATGAAATTAAATGATTAAGAATAAAATAAAATTAAAAAACTAAAGACAAAAAGTCATATTCATTTTATTCAAACTTGTATATTGATAGATAATTATTCGTTGCTAATTAAACATTAAAGAAAAAATTTTAAGAAAAATTGAAAGTGGCACATTCCAGGTAGCTGCCCCCATGGAAATAAGTTTATCTTTTCTGTAAAATCAAATCAAATATGTGGAACTCAAAATTTCATTCCGCACCCAGAACAACACCAAATTAAAGCAGCGGTTGTTTGGGGGGGGGGGGGGGGGAGGGGTGGGTGTGTGTGTGGAGCAAGTCCAAAATCAAGATAGAAAAGACTCAAATAAAATAAAAACATTCTACCATCCACAGAGATGCAAAACTCTATCATCAATCTTCGGTTTTTGTTCACTTAACTTTGAAACAAGGGAGGAAATGGAAGAGTAACAACAATCTATCATCCATTTACAAATGTAGTGTTTGTGATCGTGAAAAAATGAAAAAGAAAACAAAAACAAAATACCTAAAATATAGAAGGCCGGAGGAGAATGTGATCGAATACAAGAGCTGCATCTCTCCTCCCGGGTTTTGAGACTGAGAAAAACCCTTCCCGTGCTCTTTGTTGTGTGGGTTTTTATGTTAACCCGTCTTGGGGTTTCGATACGTTGCAATGACTCGGTCGAGACGATTAAATGGTTGGTTCTACAAAAGATATTGAGGGGGTTGAAATCGTCTGCCGCCATCGCCACCACCGTTGGATGTTGTCGCGTGTAGCATCCAACAGCAGCTGCTATTTCAATGTGAAAAGTCATCGAAATGACATTTCACATTGAAAAATGTGAGGTGAGTAGCTAACTAACTTGTGAGCAGATCCAAACACTATATTTCTTCATGAGTTTGGTCGGATTTTAGAGCAGTCATTGACCCGGTTGCAATGAACCATTTAATCGTCTCGACTGAGTCATTGCAACGTATCAAAACCCCAAGACGGGTTAACATAGAAACCCACACAATTTTGCTAGTTTTTTATTCCATGGTGTCACATATATCATCTTCAGTGCTTTGGCCACTTCACTAATTTGATCTGCTATTTTGTATTTTTGGAGGAGTGGAAGTTGCATGCCTATGAATATAATCATTTTTCAGCCCTAATATTGCATGCAAGATGATATTGAAGTACCGCCATCCTATTTCACTTGAGCGAAAGTACCGATAGCTAATAACTCGATTTCTTACGTTGTGCCCAATAGTATGGAGAAACATTGCCAATTGCTGCTCCACAGAGATATAGATAGTATCTCTCAAAAACCTTCTCTTTCAAAACATCACATAATCCATAGAATGCCTACTTTGACAAACGCAACTGCTGTATACATTTGTAGTCTCTCCTATTGATTATACCAAATAAATATTTTTCTCTTTCTTTGTCTTTGTTTACATGAGGCTCTCTTGGTATGTGTTTTAGAGCACGAATTGCAGCAATTGTTGCAAAACCTGCTACCATAACTACAGTTGCCGCAGTCACAGCCTCATTTCGTTTTTTAATAAGATAATCTCTATCTTTATCCATCTACAAGTTAGGTATAAATAATATCACATATTATTTAAAAAAATAATTACTCACCAAGTAACAAATGTAGATATTAACTTCTAATGGGACTACCTTATGAAGATCTTTGTAGCTCATTTGTGCTTTAAATGCAAGATTTGAAGCATGAACCCAAGCTCCAATTTACAGAAAAGCCAATGGATTGGAGATGGGAGTTTGGGGGAGCTAAACAATCTATGGTTGTAAGATGACAACTTAGTAGTTATCACTTCAATATCTAGTTGCACTTGCAGTGATCAGAACCCATTGGAAATCGATTAAAGCCTTGACAGTTAATGCCAAAGATTGGAGAACCGAACAATGAGCAAAATCCTCATTCTCATCTCCCTTGCTTTGCAAATCCTTTTCACACACAAGATGCATCTAATAACTTGTGGGATGTTCAGTCGAAGCCATGAAGTCAGAGCAAATATTGCAAGCTCTTACTCTTTTTGTACGGTACAAAAATTTGTTTACAACCCTGATATAAATTGTTATCCTTGAGTAAGTGGCAAACAACTGAGAGGTGAATAACCCATAACTAAAATTTTCTGAATGATCCAAGAGTAGATGACATAAAGAAGCAAGGGGAATAAAAGTAGTATATGTTTTTCTCTTCATAGCTGGTACATATTGAATGGGTTACTATGATACCAAGAGAAAAGGAGGAGAGATATATTCATGGTGTGGAGATCTAAATATATCAGGCTTCTGAAATAAAAGCATAGACATCACAACTTGCTTAATCTAGATTTAACTCAACTCATAGTAAATAAAATACAGGGACCAAAGGAGAGATAGTGAGAGTTGCTGCAAGCTATGACTGAGTTACGTAAAAGGGGACAAAAAGGGAGTTGAGGATTTAGAACTCAATTGGTACAGTGAACAAAGTAGCCGGCATTCAGAATAAGAAAAACGAGAACACGTGATTGGGGGAAGACTCCTAATTTTTAGTGCCAATAATCGTTGGCAATTTAAATCTTGCAGTAAGAGCGACCATCCATGGGTTCTAGTGCATCCTATCAATCGGAAATAGATACAAACATGGAAAGAGAGATTGATAAACTTTTGGCACCAATCCTCCTTAACCAAATTCAATATTGGAATGATAACAAAGACTACCGATCAATCATACCAATCAATTATCAAACACCCAGAAGAGGCAATGATCACCTAATCATAGCAGCAGCAAAGATTACAAAGCTATCATTACCCATCAAGTAAAAAAAAAAGAAACACTGAATCAAAGAAAGAATTCGTAAACCCAACAGAAAATAAATAAATAAATAAGAAAAGAAGGAACCGTTAAATGGAGATCTGACCTCCTTCTCACCAGATTTCAGCAATAGTTCTTCCTAGGATATTTTCCGTAAAGCCTCAGAAACCTAGATGGCTGGAGAGCAATAGAGACAATGAACAATGCTGTGCAGAATCTGTCGTAGGCGTGCTCTAAGAGGAGGAATACGTTCCTCTTGCCCGAGGAGGAAGAAAACACAAGACTCCCCGAGCTACCTACGTCGAAGACGTTAGTCGTGCCTAGAAGGAGGAAGAAGAGAGTCGAAGTCGAGGAGGGAAAAGAGACTCGAAACACGAATTATGTTCGTAATGCCCTGCTTCAGCGGAAGTTATTTTCCGCGGAAATTTTCTTCATTTTCGAAAATGTTTTCCCTTACTTTTCGTTTTTCCCTACAACAAATGTTCAGAAAATTTCAAAATTCGGAAAAATATTTTCCTTTTCCGTTTTCCGGTTAAACAAGCAGAGCCTAGCTCAAGCTAGAAGTATATTCGCTAATTCATTGTCCGAAGCGATACACCCACCACCCATGACATAAAAAAGGTCCGATGAGTATTTCAGAGTTCATACCTCCTTGGTTTTCCTTTCATTCGTCGTTGTTTCTTTTCGGGGTAGGGTTGGACGGACTTGTTCGGGTTCGGGCAACAATTTTCGACAAGATTATGGGCTGACCATCTGCTTTTAACGGTCCGCATGTATGACCGGTTCATAATTTTGCGGTCCGATCCGGTTTTATAAACGCTGGCCGTGTCACGAAGGTTGGACAACCGTCTTTTGGCACCCAACGGCATCGAACCCCTCTCCTCTCGTCTCCATTTCTTAAAAGCGAAGCTAAGAACGTTTTCAAGTTTTTACTCGGTTCCCCGTCTGGGAAGTCTTAGAAATTCCACCGTGAGATCCTTGCGAGTCTTCAATGGCGGGAAGATTCGGTTTTGGCTCTTCGTCGCCTGCTCCTACAACCATGATCGTCACTAATACACCCGGTGCAGATCTAGCCCTCACGAATCTGGCTTATTGCTCTCCTTCAGATCTTCGGAAGTTTTCGGTCCCCGGATCGAAGCTATTTTTGGCGTTAGTTGGTGATTCGCTTGTTTTGTCCTTCTGATATCCTTTGTAATTCGTTTACTTCTGTTGCTCATTTTAGATGATTCGTTATTTCGTGTTCTTTGGTCGAATTTTTCTATTTGGCGTTTGGATTGGATTTGGAGTGCGTTGATGACTCCTTTTCATCGTCAATTACTTGAAACGTTTTGCCGAATCATATGACGAGTTTGCCTGTTTTTGCATTGTCTGTTTGTTTCTACTACTGTACTTGATGATGTGAAGATTGATGAATTGTTTTGATTTATGCGGAAATTTCAATTAGTATCTGCATGCTAATTGATATGCAAGTTGATCAAGTTATGCACCAAACTCTGATTTGATTGACAACCTTTTGTCTGGATGATACTGAAGGCCTTCTATTTTGAAGGGTGCTGTTGTAGATGTACAAGTTTTTAGTGCTTTTTTTCCAAGTGTCTTGAGTTGCAGTGTCAGAAGTTTATATTTTGAGCATTATCTGTGTTCAAGTACAGACTAGGATGGTGGAACAAAATTCATATTGCCAACCCCAACTACTTGGGATAAGTCATTTTGTTTTTGCTGTTATCAAAGAGAAATGGGTAACTTTTCACACAACTGCCGGCATTCCAGATTCACCTGCTTGTTGTAAAAAATAAGCAATTGCCAATGATTATTTCTGAGTAATTGTGGTTGCCAAGATAAATTTTGTTCTGCAATTGCATATTTTACCCATTTTTATGATATATTCTTTGTTTGCAACCCCTTCTGATATTCTTAGCTCTCTATTTAGCTTTATAGGTATAGGAACTTTAAACAGGCGATAAAGGGCTTTGAGGCAACTAGTGCTTGGGTTTATCATGATTTATTGGTGGCCATAAATCTTTTATTTGAGATGGTCTCCATCAACTAAGCGCATTCAATCCGAGTGTTGGGTGAATGTGATTTTGTTTTTTGGGCTTCTAATCTATAACTGCTACCATCATGCATTTTAGTGTTTGTTGTGGCCATGTGGGTATTAGAAATTTGGTTATATCATTTGTTTTATCTCCCTTTTCCCCTGAATTCATGAATAAATTTTTTAGCTTTTCAAAAATTTTGTTTGTAACTTTTATTGGTGTATTAATTTTTTTGATGACCAAGGCCTTATCTTCAGCTTTTTGACTTTAATGGTAACCTCTGTTTGTTTGGATTCTGATAAGTCACTTTGCACCCTCCCATTGAGAAAACTGTCAACTTGCCTTCTTATTTGTTGCAGCACTTTTTTACCTTGTGTTTTCCTTTTGCTTTTACTTATGCAATAATATTCATATCTGGTATTATTTATTATTCTGGCCTCTATCCTTCAAATTTTTCCTGATTTTTTTTTGGGATAAGTGATAAAATTGTATTAAAGAGAGGGAAAACAGAAAAGTGAGAACAATAACAGTTTTTGTCCTGATTTGGTTAAGATTCTTGAGATGGAAACAAGTGTAAGAATTAGGAACCGAGTGCAATTATGCCAAATTGATACACTCTAAGCTACAAAAATGACCTAATTGATCACTCTTTACAAAGAGTTTACTCTTGGTTTCCCCTTAACCATGACATACTGCTCATGAAAGCATACGTGATGGTCATATTGCCCTGAATGCCATCCAACGCCGGCATGCAAGAGTTTCTACAGGGGACACCATATCCATAAACAGGTTGGCTGTAATGCTTTCTTAAAATTTAGTTTGTCTTATGCTGAATGGTTGCCGGAATACCAATTATGGTCTATTAATATCTATATACTATTGTTTTTAGATTTGTTCCACCTGATAAATTCAACTTGGCATTGCTTACACTAGATTTGGAATTTGTGAAAAGAGGGACTAAAAATGAGCAGGTATGCCTTTTCCCTTGGATATGTTACACACTAGGTCCTTAACCATTCTTTGTTCCAACCTGAAATTTCTGCAGCCTGATGAGCCTTAACTCATTTTCCTTGGTCTCATACCAAGAGGCATAATTTGTTACAGCGGGGCCTTCTAACATTTTCTGTGATTTCTGGAGGGTACTAAAATATAAGTATTTCTGCAGATTGATGCAGTTCTTCTGTCACAGCAGCTTCGAAAGAGATTCATTGACCAGGTTACCCTCACTTCTGTTGCATGTATTGAGATGTGTGTGCATGTATTTGGGTGCTAGCTTTGCTTTTAGCAAATTCTATTTGAATCTTGTAACTGTCTTTTTTCTCTTAGAAACTGGGATGTGTACTATTGTTCTGATTTCTGTCTTTGTTCAACCAAATTACTAAAAGTTATGCCATTATAAAACTTAATAAGATCGATTAACTGCATTTTCCACTTATTTTTTGAATTTTCTTGAAGTAATGAAGCATTGAAGCATTTAATCATATTCGTAATTGATTTATTTTATTTGATATAAATTATATTGAATCTTGGCATTTTTAGGTTATGACAGCAGGACAAAGGGCATCTTTTGAATATCATGGAACAAATTACATTTTTACAGTCACTCAAGCTGTCATCGAGGGGCAAGAAAAGTCTGGAACCATTGAAAGAGGGATGATATCAAGTGATACATACTTCATTTTTGAGGCATCAAATGCTAGTGGGATAAAGGTTATCCTTCATCTTTTTCTGTCATCTGCTTGATTGGTTATTTTTCTTCAATCAACTTTCAATAAACTTCTACCAAGAATCAATGTGCTGATAGTTGATAGCCCTTTTTTTGTATATTTTTCTTATATTTGATGATCCTTCCATTTTTAGCATCTATCACTAAATTGTCAACTTATTAAACAACCATGTATAATCTCCTTGACTTACTAAGATTATTGATATTTTGTCTTCAAATTGAGCCATGCAGATTGTCAATCAACGTGAAGCTGCCAGCAGCAATATCTTTAGGCATAAAGAGTTTAATCTTCAGTCGCTGGGTATAGGTGGTCTAAGTGCAGAGTTTGCTGACATATTCCGGAGAGCTTTTGCCTCTAGAGTTTTTCCTCCACATGTGACCAGCAAGTAATTGCTTACTTTGAAATTTGTCATGGCCAGCATAAACATTTTAAGAATTCCTGGCATATACCTTTTAAGAATTCCTGATCTTATGTATTTGTGTACTTGTGCCTTTAATTAGAATATCTGCTGCTATTCCAGATTGGGCATTAAGCATGTCAAGGGAATGCTCCTTTATGGTCCTCCTGGTACTGGAAAGACACTTATGGCTCGCCAGATTGGGAAAATGTTGAACGGGAGGGAACCAAAGGTAAAGTAATTAATTTACAAGTAGTTGTCTTCATGCACTAGCAAAAGATAAAGAAGAGTTGACAGGGGGGCCAACGTTAGTTACTTTAATCTCTTCATGTTAATCTAATTGTTGAATATGTTCTACCATCGGTGGGAAGGTTTGATGTCTGGTCTAATATCTGCATTCTGCAGTTGAAAGTATAGATCCATAGAGATGACTATTAAATTATTTTATGAAACGTTTGCTGTTTTTGGTGGTAGAGATGGGTTGGGGTGTGATTTTGTTGGGGTTGGTGTTTGTACTTCTCTTTTGGTAAGCATTGCCTGCTCTTCTACTCCCATGATTATCAGCCTGTGTATTGGATTGATCAAGCTGGAACTTGGAGTATAACAGAATTGTATTACATTTAGTGAAATCCAACAGACTAGCACTGAAATTCTTCAAACATGCACACTGCACAATATCACCAAGATAACTATTTTATTGTTTTGCCTATAATCAGGATTTTTTTCCTAATCTACATTTTCATGAGCAGAATCATCCTGAGATTACTATCTATTTTACTAATATGTTTAAGATGATTGGTGGTCTTTTTTTTTTTTTCTTTATTAATGATTATGTTGCATGAACTGTCCATCATCGCGCATGATTCATTATGATTAGGTATCTATCAAATATATTCCTAGTATGCTTACTTTTGTCAAGTTTTGAATGGAACCAGAAAATAGTTTTATAGGATTTATGTTAACCTAGTTTGCTTCCAAGTTACTCGAGAAGAGTGGATTCTTTATATGCTGTTTAAATTCTTTGGAAGCTTTAAAATTATCCTTCAAATTAGGAAAATAACAGTTTGGATTGGAATTCTCAAATATACGAGGCTAACTATCAAATGACTATCAATGTTCTCATTTGGGTCAGCTTTGGAATCGAAATAGCTTGTTGACTGACTTGTTAGCTTCGAAACTGATTCGTAGAAATCATGCCAACTGAGTGGCATATACAGGCCTCTAGGTTTCATCTCATGCAAAAATTATTTAGCCAATATGAAAATTAACATGTTTTCATTCTTCTGTATTCTTATAAGATCAGCTTAAGACTGTAATACGTCGCACAAGGCCTTTAGGCCCTTTTCTGGTTTATTTACAAGGTATTGGCCAATTTTCAGGCTGAATGTTTTTTTGACTTGTAATGCAATATTGTTGAATGGGTTTTTGACTTTTTTAAATGGCTTTATCCTTCTTGTCTGATATTAAATATTCAGAAGAGTCACTTGCATATGATTTTCAATGGCTATATTTGTGCCAGTTATATCTGGAATTTACCCAGATAAGGCCAGAAAACTGGTTAAAATTGATGAATTTGTAGGTCAGATTGTTCACTTGCTCATGGACACCTTGCTAGACTAGAAAAGATGAAAATGATACGTTTATTCTTCTAAGCTCTTTACTAAATTAGAGAGAATGCCCTCTGTATCTAAATTTAGGACAAAACACACTCCCTGACTCAGTCAGAGCAAGTTTTTATGTAGTCATTCTTCTGCTTAAACAAAAACCAGAATACCCTCTTTCCCTGAATCATTCATGGATTTGAGGGAGTTTTTTAAGGCATCATTTTTTTAAAAATTTAGGTGTTTAGATCACTATGGGAAATGTTGCTTTCAACAAAGAAAATACTCAATTGCAATTGGTGGTTTTTCAAACAGTCTGATGGTTAGCCATTAGAAAATATGCATTGAATGGCTGCTGTCATATATCGTCCTTGGCCAGCATCATCAATGTCCACAGGATAATCCCCCTCTTTTTCTCCACCTTTCAACAGGCAAGGAGATTTCTCTCTCCAGCTTTCACTGGAGTCGAATCTCCTGCATGGCACCAAGAAAGTTGGTTTCTAGTCATTAGAAGAGTTGAAGGAGTTATTGCATCTTGGGCTGCAATAACTCATGAGTTTGATTCTTGTTTAACTTGGGGGTGCACAGATTACTTGCATTCTCTATGATCCAAGTTTATTGGGCGCAAACATTATTAAAAAAAAAAAGAGAACCTATAAATTGACAGCATATGTAGTGAATATCAGATAATATCAAACTTCATTGTTTGAAAAATGAAATTAGAACAGCAGAATGCAAAAGTTATAGAAAAGCAACCCAGCTTTCCAAATTAATATTCTAAACTAAAAAATAAGAAAACTTTTATAAAAAAAAATAATAATAATAATTCTCAAAGAATGAACTGCAAGCACATGGCTGGAGTTGTTTAGATATGATTTGAAAGCACATAATCTAACCAGAAATTTTGGTGGTTTGGAATGGCAGAAGAGTTTTCCTGTTTCTAATGTGAACTGGTTGGGATAAGCTATTTTGTTTTTATTTTATGAGAGACAAATGGAAATTTGTAGTAATAAATCTCTGCACCTTTCTATCATTGTATTACTTGCACTTTTTTGAGATTCTTGAAATAATTATTTGTTGGAATTGTCCCGCATCTTGAATCCACACAAATGCTGGACTTAAAAGAGTTTGGTGGAGTATTTTCCACATGTGTAGGTGTATTTGTTTGCTGATGGTGGTTTTGGCCAATGTTTCTCAAGATCAGCTGCATTGAATTAAGTTGACTGAATTTGATCTGGATTTGATTTGTCATATTTTGCTTTGTGTAGTCTTCGTCTCACATTTTTAAGAATCTACATCAACTTCATACTTGCTCCTCAGAGTTATGTAATGTACCCCCTGGTTGGATAAGGATGTGACTCTCGTTAATCCTGAATTCCTTCTTAAACATGCAAAGTACTACACTGGTTTTTGGTTACTTTAGATTTCAAACAAATACAGTCAAGGCCTTTGTATTATAAGGAAACCTCAGGATTCCTTCTCAACTTGCAAAATATTTCATGAGTTTACTTATCTTCTTTTTATTAGATTGTTTGCCAACAATTGAGGCCTTTGTAATATGGAGACATCTAGGGTATTGTATTTAAATTTATTTTCCAGTTATTGCTTAAATTTTATCTGTTTTTCAAATGACATACAATGCTGCAGCCATTTCTAAAGCAGACATGAGATTATTTCTTGAGGATGAAGTCAAACAAAACTCATGATGTACCTCTCTAAATATTGGTGGCATGTTTCATTGCCTTTAACATATTTTGAATTTTGGAACCTTGAATGGTCCTAAGATTGTCTTACTATTTAATCTCAACAATAACCATTTCTTTGTGTACAAAATTGATCTAACTATCCTCAGCAATTGTAGTATCTTTTGAAATTCAAATTCATTGTAATAAGATGATGCATGGTTCTCTAATTCAATTACAAGGGAGACACGTGAATATTAGGTATAACTCTTTAATATTGCACGCATGAACCCAATGTTGTAATTCACAGTCGATCCTTTTACATGAGTATTCCCTTGGCTTCATGGTTTCCATATATGCATGAAATCCTATCATCCAGCTTCTTCTTATTCAAAGTTATGTTTGGCTTGTTGTGGAAAATGGGTAAAAATGGCTCATTTTCTGCCATATGTGCTCTTGAAGTGCTTTGTTCTAATCTCTGTGACCTTAGATTGAACAATATTTTTTTTAAAGGATTTAATGCTAGTCAATGATGTTTATGGCCTTGACAGCTGATTGAACAGCTCTTAATAATGTTTGTATAATACTTTCTTCATCAGATATATGAATGATTGCTTGTATTTACTGTTATTTGACTATCAAATATTTCTGTGGTGCCTAGATTGTCAACGGTCCTGAAGTGTTGAGCAAGTATGTTGGAGAGACTGAAAAGAATGTAAGGGATTTATTTGCAGATGCTGAAAATGACCAAAGGACTAATGGTGAGTTAGGAAGACGTCTCAACAAAATCTATTCACTGGATTTCATTTCCATTATATCATTGCTTTATTTATTTAATTTTGCAGGAGATCAAAGTGAGTTGCATGTTATCATCTTTGATGAAATTGATGCTATTTGTAAGGTTAGAGCTTTCACGTTATTATCTCAATGTTCATTATTAGTGGCTGATGTTATCATTTCTTTATGAAATTGATGATATCATTTATTTATCTCACGTTATCATCTTTGCTGATGATTAAATTGATGTTATCATTTTTTTATGAATTCTTAGTGGCTGATGATTGTCTTTTGCAATGCTGATAGCAGTAAAAAGTACAAACAGCTTATATATTTATTGTTACGGAAAATGCATTTTCTTGATCAGTGTACATTTATGGGGTTTTCAGTAAATAGTATTCATTGGTGTCTCTGACAATTATTTTGGGCTGTTAAATACCCGTGGATTGGTCTTCACCATGAATAGAAATTTTGATATTTTTTGTTGATGATATCCAGTTGGGTTAATTTGTGGGTTAAAATAGATTAACATGCATGTTTCAGATTTCAGAAAAGCTGTGATGTTATTTAAAAGGGAAACCAAAAAAAAAAAAAAGGAGATACAGGAAATAGTTAATGTATTTGTGAATTTGAAGAACCAAATATTTCCCTGCATCAAAGTGATAAATTTACAATATATTTCTTTTAATAAAACATTGAAAGTGAGAGATCTTACTGGGCAATACATAAGTCCTTGACTAGTTTAAAAGATAAATAATTACATGACAAATAGGCATTTGGATTCTCTTGCTTTCTATTTTTATTATAAATATATATTGGCTTATCCTTGTTCTGGAAAGCTCTGTGTACTAGTTTTTACTTGGGCTGTCTCCATTCTCTTTTTAGCAAGGATTAAAGCACAGTTTTGGATCTGTGAATACTGATATGAGTTGCATTGTTCGATTCATATTGGATACTGGCAGATACTATTAAAAATAGACCCTATTGGTGAATGTATCAGCCTATACCTTTATCAATAGGTTCTTAATGGTCATTGTCAGAACAATACAACCACAAAACCAGTATAACTGATACTTGAAACCTGTATTTTAGTAATATACTTACCTTTATCATAAGAAAAAAATAAGGAGACAAAAGTAGGCTTTTATCTTGTATATAATGAAACTTCTGAGTCTTTGTGAGTACGAATCACCTGTGATTTTTATATGGATTCTGAAGCAATACAATGGTGATGCTGTTGTAAAATTCTCCACTTGCAGTATATCCAGAGTGACCATTATATTGTTTTTATGCATTAATTCATGCGCAATTTCATGTGGTGATATTTAGAAATATATGTAATCTAATGGGCATAAATGTTCACTACAATGCTCCATCTAGATGGTATGAGTGGTTCTTATCAAAAAAAAAAATTAGATGGTATGAGTGGTTCTTTGCTTGCTTTTATGTAATTTTATGTTAATTTTCTTTTTTGTTTGGCTTAAAAGCTCTGCTTGTATTTTTCAGTCAAGAGGATCAACTAGAGATGGTACTGGAGTTCATGATAGCATTGTGAACCAGCTCCTCACAAAGGTAGGTTGGAGTTATAAGTGGTTTCTGTACTTGGGAAGAGTACAAAAGTTTCCACGCAATTCATGCCCACAATATGGCTAATGGAGTATTTATTTTTTAGATAGATGGTGTGGAGTCATTAAATAATGTTCTACTTATTGGGATGACCAACAGAAAAGATTTGCTTGATGAAGCTCTTTTGCGGTGAGTCCCTTGCTTGCTTAGTGACTATTGTCTAATAAATATTTAATTCAAATTCATGAAAATTTCAATTGCATTAGAAGGTCAGTAATGATTCACTTAAGGTGATATTGGTTCTTCACTAAGAAGCCATTCTGGGGCTGTCACTTGGTGTGATAGCAAAAGCCTTGAGCTGCTAGTATGAGAATGTGGGTTTAAGTTTGAGCACAGTTACTTTGTGCAAAATTACCAAAGTTTAGGTTTGTTGCCAATTCACCCCTCTCAGGACTCTGATTTGGCTAGACCTGCACCAGATTGTGGCTTTTTACTATAGAAGCCAATCTAAGGCTATTGTATTATTTCAGTCCAGATGACAAATATGTTATTTTTATTCTAAAGATGGAAAGTTGGGGGAAATATCAGTAAGTTCAATTAGCATTTATATAAATGCATAGACTAAAAAAATTGAAATGTTCTTGCTCATGTTTAATTTGGTCAGCTGGAACACTGGATATGAACTTCTTGTTTTTGATTTATTTCTTGAAATGTAGATAGTTTTTGGGAAGCTTTTTTCTATGAATAAGGTTTGATTTATGTCCTCTCTGTATTTTAAAGACCTGGGCGTTTGGAGGTTCAGATTGAGATTAGCCTTCCTGATGAAAATGGTCGTCTACAAATTATTCAAATTCACACAAATAAGATGAAGGAAAATTCTTTTCTTGCTCCAGATGTGAACCTTCAAGAGCTTGGTATGTGCCTCAAAGAAATTTTCAGAGATATTCTTCTATGCCAAATTACTCCTTTTTTTTTTTTTTTTTTGATGAATTTACAAATATTAAAAAGCATGACAACAGAAAGAATATACAGCAAGAAAGAAGATTTATAACATCTGTAAGTGTAATCAAATAAATATTCTGGCATCTTGTGCAATGCAAATCTTTTAGACTTCCATGAGGCATCTGTATTTGTCAGCACATGTATGGATTTGTTTTTTCTTTTTTGCATTTGTCTTTATTTTCTCTTAATATTTGAAGTTCTGAAAATGTTTTAACATTTCCAAATAACAGACATTAAAATGCTCCGGAGTTGAGTCCATTTAGGTTGAGACTTTTTTAGAACTCAACTATGTTACATGGACTCTGGTGTGATACGGATTTCACATGGTATATCATTTGGGGAACCCCACTTGTCCATGTGCAGTTTCACATGATCCCCTCAAGAATACCAAGCAGCTTTGTGAAAGCTTCCTATGGACATAGTTCCTAACATATATACATAGTTATGTGTTGTAAACTATCATTTACAATGAAAAAAATTTGGGGAATTATATGGAGATAATAGTGATGTATTATGAAAATATTCATATACAATGAACACAATTTGGTGAGTCTGTAGAGATATGATCAATTAAAAGGCTTAGTAGGTGAGATATTTACCCCCTGTTTCACATTACCAAGGAACCTAGCTAGGTGTTTGTTCAAGCCTTGCAGGTTATGAAATTAGGCAAGTTGAAAAGCCAGGATGTGTTATTATTGGCTGGAAACTCTTTGCTATCTTATTAACTAAAGTTTACAGACGTTTTTTCAACTTTCTGTCTTTATGCCATTAAATACTCCTCATAGTTTTCATATTTTATGAATTAAGTGTTTTAAAATGCTAAGGTCCTGTATTATTGATTAGAAAGCTCTCCCATGATCCTATCTCAATATCTAAGATTGAGAAAAGGATATTTCTGAAATTATATTTATCTTAAGGATTTCTGTGAAGATCTCTCATATTTTTATTTATTAGTTTTCCAGTACATGATGTAGTAATTGCACCACTGTCCTCACTGGTTTTTTGTTTACTGTTGTTGCTCCAGTTTTTAATTGCAAGCACAAATAGTGCTCTTTTTCTGCTTTACTTCTTTCTGTGGATAAGGTTCTTCCAGTACTGATATTTTTGGTTTCTCTACTCTGATGTAGCTGTTTGTAATAAGTTCATTAACTTGATGATCACCACCTAGTTCCTATAATTTAAACCACTTTATATGGCAAAAGAAGTTTTTTTTAATGATTAATGAAAATTTCATTAAGATCAAAAGAGGTTAAAAGGGGGGACCCCACAAGACACAGGATCACCCTAGATACAACATAACGTCACCACCAAAAAGACCCTAACTAGACACCCATACTGTGGAACAGCACAATACAATGAGCTACATCAAAGAACTTACCATAAAATTTGAGAGAAATTTGTGTTTCTGGGTGCAGCTGCTAGAACAAAGAACTTCAGTGGGGCAGAACTTGAAGGTGTTGTCAAAAGTGCTGTGTCATTTGCATTGAACCGGCAACTAAGTCTCGATGATCTTACTAAACCAGTGGATGAGGAGAGTATAAAAGTTACGATGGGTGATTTTCTGCATGCTCTTCAAGAAATTGTTCCTGCATTTGGAGCCTCCACTGATGATCTTGAACGGTGCAGGTAGATAACTTTGCCTGATGGATAAAGAAATCATATTATTTATAAAATTTGAAGGAATTCCTAACGTTTTAAGTTATCGAAAAAAATTTTTACATAATTTTTACTCTTTATACTTTTGCTATCGTGAGGATAATTATTGTTTATTTATTTTCTTTTAATTGTTATAGACCACTAGTAATTTCATAGTAATGGATTTCTGTGATCCACTGGATTTGCATGTTTTGATTTGTTTAAGTCTACATCTACCTGAGCTTCCTAAATTTTTAAGCATTTAATTTTATGTAATCATCCTTAAATTTAATCACAGTGCTTACTAAAGTTGAATGAATTTTTTAAGCTTCCAAAATCTTATATTGTTTTGATATTTGGTTTTTATTTAGTTATATTTCTTAAGCATCAAGACAATGCTAGATGAACATTCATTCATGACTTAGCTTTTTTATCCTCTTAAATTCCATCTTGAAAGGATCAAATGTTCAAAATATAATCTTATGTCTAAGATTATATGATATTTCAGTATCTTATTTTTGAATTTCAGTAGCTGTAGGACTTCCAAATAATTCAAAGTATAATCTTATGCTTAAAATTTTATGATTTTGTTAGTAAATTATATTTGAAATTCAACTTATTTACTAATTAGGACCTTTGACTTCCAAATTCCCTCTTCTTATGCTCTATCCTTTTCAAGATTTATCACTCCTAGAAAAAATCCCTTCTCTTAAAATCCTTTCTTTAAAAAATGATTTTTTTCTCCTTAAAAAATTTGGTACCTTTAATTGCACTTACAACAAGATTTTTTATTTTAGCTTTCATCTAAACCTTATGCATACTAAAAGAATCTTAACTTAATACCCATATTTAGAAAGACTTACTCTAGGTGACACCCAAAGTATATAATAGTATGGAACTCTTCTAATGACTAACATATTATACTCAAATTTAATATTTATAAAATTTTTGTTGACTTTTTAAGTTTTTTAAAAACTTATACTTGGCCTTTTAATCCTCAAGAAATCCCATAGTTCTAATTCATTTTGAATTAGATAATTAGATTTATTTAGAATCATATGTCTTCAATTCAATATTTCGCTTTAAGAATATTCTTTTTTATAAATATTTTTAAATATCTTCTTTATTAATAATTATAGATATTGATAGGGATAAAGTATACATGTGGGTTATTTATTGAGATATAAATTTAAATCTTGGTACAAATCATGTTTTTTTTTATTAATGTAGGCTTATCAGTTATCAAAAGAAAAATGGAGGTTTATTATGTTCATTGTTTACTAGTATTCATGACCGGGCATGTTGACCTCTAGCTTAATTAGTCTCACATGATATTATTCAAGGTTGAACTGAGATCTACGTAATTTTGTGCTCTCCTCTTTAGGGACCCCAAGAACAGAAGACTTTTGCTCTGTCCTTCCTTTAGCTAGCATGTCAGCCAAGTCATTGGCTAATCTAGGAACTTGTACAAGCAAAATATTCATGTCACTAACCAATGAACTAGCTAACCCAACCAAATAGGCCAACTTTCAGCAGCATATAGAAGTATTAGAAAGCCTTGAATAACTGTAAATTTCTTTCGGCCTCAAGTGATTGATAACCTGAAGACATTTGTTTTTCTCAATATTGTCAAGAGGCCACCCTCAGCTCACATTTCCTTCTCCAATAGCCCCTGAGAAGGTGTGGATGATATGGCCCTAGAAATCCATCCTGGGAAGGCCACCCTAGATTCCCCAGTGGGTGCCACCAAAGTTGAATTTCTTGATCCTTCTCTGACAAGCTTCCTAACAACTACTGAAATGGGGAGAGAACAAGTGTGAACTGTTGTCTACACATTTCAAGCACTGAAACACTTCTAAACTGGGGGGACAGACACAAGAGGCGACCAAAAACTCATTTGTTCGTTTCAGTCTTGGACCTCCTATCGTCAGTGAATCTCTAATTCCTTTTCACTAGTGGGTGACCACCAAAGTTGAGTTTCTTGATCCTTCTCTTACTGGCTTCCTAACGACTATTGAAATGGGAAGAAAACAAGTTTGAGCTGATGTCTACACACGTCAAGCACTGAAACACCCTAAACTGTGGGGACACAGACCCAAGAGGCCACAAAAAACTCATTATTTGTTTGAATCTTGGACCTCCTATCCTCAGTGAATCTCTTATTCCTTTTCTGCCATAATCGTTACAAAATGGTGTAGAAGAGCTTGATAGATCGACTTACATCTTCTTGATTTAAAAATTATCTGGACAATATCTATTGTTATCATCCACTTCGTCCATAAAACTTTGTGGAAATAACTCCTTCCCCCTTTACCACTACATAGTATAAGGAAAAGTGGTTACATACAATAAGGACAAGTGATCCTAATGGATTATGCACATGATACAAACTTGAGTATATTAACCTGGTGAGACAGATCAGAATACCTTTCTTTGGAAGCTTTATGTTGAGAAATTCAGTCTCTCTTTCATTGATTTTCTTGTTAGTGGCTGTATGTGTTCACTTCCTTTGAGTTACAACAAATGTAAATAATCAATATAAGATTTTTTTTTTCGAACTTTTTTTCCAGCTTCATAGTTGTTTCTTGGTGGTTGCTGACTTTGAGCAATCATATTTGAGATGCTTGATAAATGATAACATCGTACCAGCCTTTTATTTTCTTATCAGTGATTATATTAATCATGCAGTTTTTGCAAAGTATTTCTCACCATTTACTTAGGCTGCATGTAATATATTGTCATTTTCAAATCGTATCTGTCAAAATTTTTGAAAGTTTTCTGGATTAATATTTTTAGATTAGTTAATTTGAAAAATCTGTTGTGGATTCTCATTTTTGAGCCAAATGAATTGACGTTACATTGGAGTGTGCTCAGCTTCATGCTTTTCCTAAAATTTTTAAAGATTATGTTAAGGTTATGCTTGGGGATGGTGTCAATAGCATTCGTTGTCAATTCATGCTAATAGTATGCTTCAAGGAATTTTTTTTATGGTGGGAAAATAAACCTTCTTGTTCAGGTATCCTAATTCTTCATATGCCATCTACTTGATTTGCAGGCTCCATGGCATGGTGGACTGTGGTGGACGACACAAACACATCTATGAAAGAGCTATGCTGTTAGCAGAGCAAGTCAAAGTGAGCAAAGGAAGCCCACTTATTACCTGTCTTCTGGAAGGTCCAAGTGGCAGGTAGATCGAACTGCTTGTCATTCGCCTTTTGTTTATTTTGCTTTTTCTGAATCTTGAAATTATTGGACAGTGGCAAGACTGCAATGGCAGCGACCGTTGGTATCGATAGCGATTTTCCTTATGTTAAGATAGTAAGCTCCTTCCCTGTCAAATATTTTGGTACTGCTAAAATCTTTCATAATTTCCATTTTTTTAACCTTTATTTAATTATTAATTTCCTCTTTTCAATTTTCACCCTTCTCTATGAGGCTAGGTTTCCGCTGAATCGATGATAGGTCTTAATGAAAGCAGTAAATGTGCAAAGATTGTCAAGGTATTTTTATTGAGTCTATACTTTTGAATCCTGAAATGCATCTACATAAGGCCTAGTAGCGGTCTGAATGACGAGTGTTGTTTTGAACTCCTGGATACTTCTATGAAGTTTATCAGTGTGTCCAAGTAGATATGGTGGTTCCTAAAAGGATTTGGAGCACTGGAGGCTTTAGTGTTGCCTTATTTTTTTGTATTTTACCACATTTAATTTGTATGACAAGAACTCTAACACGTCTGCAGGTATTTGAAGATGCTTACAAGTCACCATTAAGCGTCATCATCCTTGATGACATTGAAAGGTGAATTTTTATAATTTCGATTCTGGTGGCCTTTTTGTGATTTATATCTAAGATATGTTTTCCCTTGCTATTATGTGTGCTTAACAGTTACATGAATCATTGGTGCAGGTTACTGGAGTATCTTGCAATTGGGCCTCGTTTTTCCAATTTGATTTCTCAGACTTTGTTGGTCCTTTTAAAACGGCTTCCTCCAAAGGTTTTTTCTTCAGCCACCTTTCTTGATCATCATTTGATGTACCAGTATAGCTTCACCCTATGCTCATTCTTGAAAGATGTCTTATTCTTTATATGCTTTTAGGGGAAAAACATGATGGTGATTGGGACAACAAGTGAGGTGAGCTTCTTGGATTCAGTTGGTTTATGCGATGCTTTTTCCGTCACTTACCATGTTCCCACATTAAAGACAGAAGACACCAAAAAGGTAATCATCATCATCATCCTATCTTAAAAGTCTGGGTTTTGCAACATAGACCCATTTTTTCCAGTTCATTGTCACTCACTCTATTTTCTGGTAACTTGAAAAAGTTGAACAAGCTTAGGACACATAGCTATTATGCAGACATGATAATGGTTTATTTCTCTATATTTACCTACACACTTTGGGCATGCATATGAAATGATATTGATGCACTTGTGTCTATCTACGACATCAGAGCTTATTTTACTGAGTTATTATTCATAAAGATGATCCAAGAGCCATATTTGTTTGAAGAGTTTTAATGAATAAATTTAATCATCTGTAATATAATCAAATCCTAGATTATATTGAAAATTTGATATTTATCCAAGACTGATGGGATAAGTTAACAGATGGGATCATATTCCAAATCAGACAATATCTTCCTCAACCTTTCCTTCCACCCAGTACGAAATGGTCTCCTCCAGATTCCTAGGCATTACTCACTACACATGGAAGTTCCTTATGAAGAAGTTCTTAAGTCCTAACTTCAACTCATGAAGAAGATAAACCACCAATTCTGCACCTGCTTTGCACATTATTGTCCCAACTCTGCTTCTAATTTGTCTTAGATTATGTTTTCTGCCTCCTTTAACAGTGGAAACATGATAATTGAATTATGATAATTTTCTTGATAAAACCACAAATGTTTCTTTAATTTTCTGTGGAAGACTTGGGTAGTTTTTGGCATTGACTAGTTAAACTATTATTTATAACCATCTCTTTGATTAAGTGAAACAGTGCCAATGCAAAAATTTGTTCATTTAGAAAACCTTATTACATGATTTTGGAGCTCTGAAATGTAAAAAGAAAAATTTAAATCTGAAACTCTGGTGATCCAGCTTCTGATTTCACTTCCAATACTTTTTAAAATGCATTTTCTAACTTTTATAGTGTACTGCTAAGCAATAGCACATTTGAAAAACTGTGTCCCACATAATGTTTCTGGGGAAATTTTGCTATTTTCTAGTTTTCCGGTACAAAAATTTTTTTCTTATTTTTGGCGTATACCACTATGGTTTTGAACATTGAATGCTAACAAAAACTATTTGGATTCCTCAATCATGTAGCTCCCATTATTTTTAAGATTGGGGATACAAACAATGTCAAATAAGGCCTCTGCTATTTTTAGGATTGGGGATCCAAAATCAATGCCAAAATGAGCTCTTAGTTTTTCCTCATTTTTTCTTTTAAAGTTCTTTTTGCCATTGTTTTGATTTAATTTCTCTGTAGAAATGTGATGTAAGAATGGTTTGAAACTTTGGATATATGTGTGGCTGCTATCCTTGGGTGTTAAAGTTCAGATCTCTATGACAATATGTACACAAACATGGGTTTGGATATACGAACATATATGTATATGTTCTCTGTTTGGAACATCCAGATTTTATGTTTGTATGCTGAAAATATTGGGCTACGCAACAGTTGTTGAAGGAGCATAGTGAATAAGCTTAAGAACCCGTACGGTTTAACCAAATTTTCCTCTTATATTAAGGGTAGTATCTTGTTGAAGGAGCATAGTGAATAAGCTTAAGAACCCGTACGGTTTAACCAAATTTTCCTCTTATATTCAGGGTAGGAAAGATACCAACGTGACTCTTGAATAACCTGGAATTTACCAATCCACAAGGAGAAGGGTCCTTTTAGGACATTTTTAGTTATTGACCATAATCTAAGATGACAAGCTTTGTGAGAGGATTTGGTAGGATGAAATTTCTGACCCTTAAATGCAAGTGCATGAAATTAATATATGGGGCTATTTATATTGTTTCAGGATACCTTATGTTTTCTTTTTCTTTCCTTTGCTATTCTAGTTGGTTTGACGTATTGTTGAATGCAAATATATATTTTTATCTCAGGTTGAATATCTCTATCCATGTTCAGATATTTAAGTCAGTTTATGCTTTCCACAGGTTTTAGAACAGCTAAATGTCTTTTCTGGAGATGACATTGATGCTGCAGCGGAGGCCCTAAATGATGTAAGCTTTAAGTCCATTAAGTTTCCAGGAATATGTTCTAATTTTTTTTTTTTTTTTTTTTGGTGAAAAGGAAAATGTTCTAATTATTGTCTCCTTTACATATTCCAGCATTAATGGTTACACCAAAATATATATATATTCCAGCATTATAGAAATTGTTGCAATAGTCCCTGAATTTTATGATTAACTGATTTCCTTGTGCTGACATATTGTCGACCATGATCATGTCTAATTCACTCAATAGTAGTGGTCCAGTTGATTTCTGCTCCATGTTTGATTTTCAACCATAGACAATCAAGGGTCATAGTGAACAAGAGGATGAAAGATTGTTATCCATGTGCTTTAATAAATTTGTGTTATGTGGTTTCAGATGCCTATCAAGAAGCTCTACATGTTAGTTGAAATGGCTGCCCAAGGCGAACGTGGGGGTTCAGCTGAGGCTATTTACTCTGGCAAAGAGAAGATCAGCATCTCTCATTTCTTCGATTGCCTTGGAGACATCGTCCGCTATTAATACATCTATGCACTGTACAGTTTGTTGGTTACCAACACAACTCTCTTCTCCGACTTTTTCTTTTTCTTATCCTCTTTTATTCTTTTACTGAGGATTTTTCAATCTCATCATTAGTTAGGAGTCATATACTAAACATGAATTATGGCTTATTATTCCTTTTTTTTTTTTGTCAATCTTCCCTATCCTGTTTTTCGCACATAAAAATTTTGAGTTTAACTCTGGTGATTCTTATGAGTTGCTGGAGAAGTAAAAACATACATCAATTTTTGAGGTTATTGAGTATATTTTGTATTTCAATCATATACATAGAATACATGAGAAGTATGGTTTGAACTAATATTAAAGCCATTTTATGGGGTGGGAATGGCATGCTATTTTGTGATCGTAGCGACTTGTGGGCAACCTCCAACGGCTCTCAATCAATCCAGATCTTTGTTTTGTAACCTTTGTTTCCCGTTCGAGTTGAGATCTGACATACCGAATGTGGATCTGATCTCACTGGGAAGGTCTGATCAGAGAACTTAGGAACTTTAATTGGCCTACGTGTGTATCATGCAGGACATATACTTTCAGCTGGACGATCTGGTTTTGGATGTATCATCGTTCAATGCATTAGATTACTGATCCTAGTAACCCCAAAAACCTCTAATGTCAACGAATCCCAGAAATCCAAAATGCCATCAATATGAAGTTAATTGTGGTTGGGACCACAAATTAACAGGCGACCGGAATATTTCTTACCGATCAGCTGCCGTCTTCCTCCTGGCACGGATTAGAGACAACCACCAATCCAGAATACTTTTCTCTTGATGGTGCAGACCACTTATTGATCAGCTGCCGTCTTCCTCCTGGCACGGATTAGGGACAACCACCAATGAAGAATACTTTTCTCTTGATGGTGCAGACCACTGGGACAGCCAGAACCAGCCATGGTGAAGATGTGGTGACTTCACATTCTAGATTTCTATTTTCATCATCTGGTCTCAATGGTAAGACAGGTTTACACGTCTCTTTATGGAGGTGATGATGGTACTTAGGTCCTCTTTCGTTTTTCATTACTTGATGGTTATGTAGTGTCGATATCGCGTGAGTAAGAATCTCACCATGACTACCCCATTGCTCGTCCATCACCATCGTTTGAAAGAAATGGCATCCAGAGGAAAATGAAGGTAGATTAGTGCAGAGTCTCTATCTGTCTAAAATGGCTGTCCATGTCTCTGTAAAAGATATCACCAGAGGAGACTGAAGGTGACTGAGAGGACAATAGGAGTCTTACCATCTTCCATAATTGAGATTCCCACGCATGCCTTGTGTGTCCCACAAGCCCCATGACCTACATTGCATTCATCTATAAGTACAGGAGCTTACCTTACATTTTGAAGGTATAGAGATTACAAGCAACTCTCTTCTCAGAATTTCTCTGTTTAGTTTGCGTGCAATCTCTCTCCATTGCTCATCATGTCGACCTGCGGCAACTGTGACTGTGCTGACAAGAGCCAGTGTGTGTAAGTAATTCAATTATGCCCTTGATATAACCCCAAGTTATTCAATCAGCTAAAATTGTTCTCTTAATACAGGAAGAAGGGAAACAGCTATGGCATTGAGATCATTGAGACTGAGAAGAGGTAGTTCACTGCTTAAGAAAAAAGATTCTAAGATAAAACTCTAATCTAGCATAATGACACGATGATGCTTGTGACTAGCTAACAAACATATCTTAGTTCAGCTAATGGTTAATAATAATGATGATAGATTGATGTTGTATATTTTTGCAGCTACCATGACGAGGTCATGGCTGAGATCCCCGTAACCGAGAATGATGGCAAGTGGATGTGTGGATCAAGCAAATGGATTAATACAAACGGAAACTAGAGTTGGTTCCGTAATGGTGTGTTGTGATGAATAAGCTAAGATGGTGCTGTGTGCAACCGTTAGGAGTCTGTCATGTATGTGCGTGTGTATTGGTGGTTTCGTATTGATGTCCTAGCCATGTGATAATTATTTCTGTGCTGTTCAATCAACTATAATTAGTAAATAATCGGGTTCTAATAATTTCTAAGCAATCTTTTCTTTTTTTGTTTTTGACTGTTTGCATGTAGATACGTTCAGGAAGATTACAAATTTTCCTGAACATATTGGTGGCTTGCTCCATTTTTATCCTCCCTTTATCCCTCCCTCTTTCCTAACATAACATTCATAATTTCTTTTTGAAAAGCAATGAACTTTTTACTAGAAGAAAGAGATAAATAAAATACTAAGGTTAAGAAAAAAGATCAAAACAAAACCAACAGAAAAGAGGTACCCAACCATCATAAACATTGTCTCTGGACGTTAATCTCTCTCTGAACCCAATTACCCAGCTAAGAAATGCATTAAAAGAAGAACAAGATGTTCAGAAAATCAGCCACAGATCAAACATAAGGTGTTAAAATGCCAAGAACACCCGCAGATGCTTGAGCCCTTGAACGATAGTACATGAACTACCTTTAATACACAACCTCTGAATTCTGGCCTTCGGCTTCTCTCAGCCTGTCTAAATAGCAATAACCTCGGTTCTTGTAAAATTTCCTTGTCCTATGGGAGAAAGGAAAGCACAATAAGGCATGGCATCTAAGGCCTCCAAAATTCCTCCAACTCTTAAAAGTTCAGGATTGCTTAGCAAACCTCCATCCACATTCAACCTCACTGTAACATCTTTAGTAAGAGAACATGGCATACAGAACTCATACACAACATGGTATAAGAAAGATCATTTGCCTCCAGATATCAAAATACCTAAAATCAGAGTAACTCTTCACTCATATTGGCTAAATAGTAAAATCAAAGATATTTCAGTTTTAACTTCCTGGGTCAACCACAAGGTAACATCAATCAACCAGCCATAAAAGAATTCCTCCCAGAACAAGAGGCCTTAAATCAAAGAATGATTGACTGGTGTGTTATTAAGGTGTGACAGAAGACAAGCAACTGCATAAAATCACACCACATATCAAGAGACATGACAACCAGTTTGGTACCTTCCTATATCCATATAGACAATCTAGTATAGCTAGATAAGATATTTTCTTCCTTTCTTTGTTTTCATAAAGAAGGGAGAAAGGGAAAAAAAATGAAGATTATAATCTGGTTTTGATCTTGCCAGAGCAGGATCTTCAGAGGCTTGATTGTTAATAAACCTAATTTTAATATCTTCACATAAAATGAAAGTACCGAGACTCCAACCATTAGATTTTACCTGATCATGAGATAAAGATATACAGAAGTAGGTTAAAGTAGCTTGGGCATATACAGCAAAGACCTATGGAGGTGGTTTAACAAGGTAAAAAGCACATGTATTAAGGTTTAATAAGGCGAGAGTAAACCAAAAATAAGGGATCAATCTGAAAGGATCTGGATATACATATTCAAAATGCAGATAGGGCTTCTAATAGATTGAGGTAAAAGAACAAGATTCCTGTTGCTGAACCCACTGAATTCATATTTGGCATTTATTGTTGTAAATAGTGTTGCTGTTGTTGCCACAATGATTTAAATTCTATACATAACTGTAGCAGCTGCAATAACTGAATAATGAAATATAGAAAATCCAATCAAATTTAATTGTATTTATGGCACCATTTAAGTGTTTTTGATTTCAATATTTGTTTCATTAATGACATACCAACTCCAAAGGTACCATATGAACAAGCCAGGGCTGCTCATGTTGGGAGATGTATATATTACCAGGACACTGGCATACAGCATAACTTAGTGAGTCCCTTGACTGGCAGACAGATCAAGATGTTCATGTCCAGTGTAATCTCCTTCATGCTTCATCTTAGACAGTTACAACATTGATTATGAAATTTTGATAATAAAATACCAAGATATATGAGTTTAAAGAATGACAATTTTGATAATTAAAATCAATATAGAGAAGTTTTGAACGAAGATAAATAAATTAGTATTTAAGAATTGACCAACTAACCTCAGTACTGGAATACAGCTTGAGACGAATAAGTCCTTCTGGTTGACTTTCTCTAGTTCTATCCATGAGGGGTTGCAAGGAGTTGAAGCATAGTAAACAAGACAAACATTGAAATAACTCTTTATTCATTTGAAAGAAAGTTTGCCAATGCTATAAGAAAATGATGTATTATGAAGTTAATAAGAGCTGATGCATTTCATACATATCAATGTTCATGAAGAAAAAAGTCATTGTTTCCTAAAAAAACCTGAGAGCGAGCGAGAGAGAGAGAGAGAGATGTTGTACTTAACTTCAGATATTTATTCTAAAAGTTCAAGCACGTGAGTTATCTTCTGGTATAAACAAAAACTTGAGCCTTGAGGTACAACTTTGCTCTATGACTCTGAAATTTTCATTCTTCTTTATTGATTCAGCAATCTTCAATTTTCATACATTAAATCCTTCTGAACGAAGGCACTTAAGATGAGCATCAATCCATTTTGTGCAAGCAGCTTCTCCATGCTCCACAATGCACTCATCTCTCAGCTTTTTGGTTTCAGGGCAAGCACAACAAATCTTCTTCTTTGGTTTTGAGTCTTGCCTTGAATCAGTTGCCAATGTTCCTTGGTTTTGCTGTGTCCCCAATAAAACCAAGGAAGAGGATAACTTCTGAGTAGGCACTGCAAACTCTGAACCAGGCATTGTGACAAGTCCTCAGAGGCCTGCGTTAATGGTAACCTGCAACCACTAAGATCTTGTAAGCTATTTAGGATAACAAAAATGAAAAGAATAAAGGTCAGCTGTGTTAAATGGATGCTTCTATTCACCTCAAAGTACCCATGTCCACCTGACTTGACATGGGTATAAGCAAGGGATCTGTGTCAGATCCTTCAGAGATGTGTCCAGCTTTTTTTCATAGATGGTTCCTCATTGGCCTTCTATGTTACACGGGCTCTGGTATGGATGTGTGTCTAGATGTCTATTTTCTCTACTCCCCATACAACAGGACATTGGGGCTTAGTCAATACATTATATATTTTGAACTACCTATATGCGATAACATTTCCTCCTCGCTTAAAAGTTGATAGTTATTTTCATAATGAAGACGAAGGAAGAAAATGCGGGAAAGAAGTTTTTTGTCCACTTTTTATTTTATTTTAACTTTAACTAACAATACCTTTTAGCATGAGCACATTGAATCATAATTATTTATTCACTTTTTATTTTTATTTATTCTAAAAATAATTTTTCCTCTTACCATAAGCATCTTCAGTCCTAATTTTCCCTTTTTCCAATAATTATAAGATATTACCACAAATATGGAGGATTGATTTGTATTTTTTCCCTTTCCTGAAGCCATCCCCCAACCCTATCTATTACGAGAATAATATTGCTTCTAAATTATAACAGTTGTTCCTTAACTTTCATTTGCCAGCCAGGTCATGTCAGATGCATCCCATGTGATCCAAATTCTAGCATAGCCACATTGTCGCCTTTTCTAAGAGAACCTTTCAGCCAAAAAGAAAATTCTCATGCTGGTAGTACAAACTTTTCTTTTTCCTTTTGATAACTAGGCTACTATAACAAAATAGGGATCAAGACCTGATGTATTACTGATAATTCTTCTGTCTCTACTTTAGTTGCTCTCACACTAATTATGTCTCGATACTGTCTGTATATAGTCATGACCAGTTTTACTTCCAATTGCTACAATGTTTTCTTCCTAAGAACTCCATCATGTACTCCATGTCCATAAAAATCACGTGCACCCTTCACTATATTCTTAAATAATAGCTACCTAAGTAGCTTCAATGGTTGATCTTCCAAGCATATAGCCTGATTTTAACTTTTCATTCTTTCACCAAGATATACACAAACACACATACCCCAATATTCTTACATATGGAAATAATGATATATCCTTGAATTCTGAAAGAATGGTAGCGCTGTGATGCAAGAAAGATATTATCCAATATGAGATTGCATCAATGCTTTTCTCCACATCTTCAAAAGTACAGCCATTTTGCTCCTTCGATTTAATCCAATGAATGGGCAAGGGGCAAATAGTACACAACAAAGCTGTCCTACCCCACGCTCTCTGTCTCTAGCAAGACAAAATATCAGCTACATGACAAGGTAGGACCATCTCAAGTACAATGCCTCAAAAAGAAGCCCCAAGCATAGTATTTCACCATAAAATCAACTAGAAAATAATTCACTGACTCAGAATCTGAGTGACACAAAGGACTGGTAACATCCACCCTCAAATGATTGATGGTAAGGACTTTTTTTTTTTTCACCATAGTTGTAGCCCACATAAATAAAGATACCTTTGAGAGAATAAGAAATTTCCAGACAGTCACCAGACTAACCAAGCGTCCACTGAAGCAAGACAGGAAGAAAATGACCTATTCTTGTCCAACAACCACTTCTAGAAGTTCGAGCCTTCAGCAACACCTTTTGACTAAAGCAAAGGTAAAAACGATTCAACCGTATCCAACACTATATCCAAAAAAGATCTAGAATGAGATTTCCAAGAGACCTCACTCCTTCCTTGATCACATGATCATAAACTGAATAATCTTGCACCAAAGCCACTAAGTATAAGTCTGATGACCAGGATGGCAAATCACCACACCACATTTACTCCTAAAATCTCACCATTCTCTCAATTGGACCTCAAGAAAAGTGCCCCAATCAAACTGATCACAAACACCATAAAAAGGTTTCCATAGAGCTACATTCAGTGGGAGCCAAAATTTGCAAGATTCCTAATGTTTGGTTCTTTGAACCAGTTTCTTGAACTTCACCTGCCGTTAGTGTTTTAAAATATACACATGAGAATGCAATGGATAGTGGATTAAAAGGTTAATTTACTTATCTATTCTTATATAATTCAATCAAAACACTTTCCAAGAAAGAGAAAGAAGAAACATGAATATCTTTCTAAAAAGGCAACAATGAGAACACCAACAACAGCAATTAAGTATCTATGAGCTACACATGGCATGACAAACCTGAAAACAGTAGCATTTATTTGAACTCCATTTTCTGCAGGACCATCTTCCACATTGTCAGCTGATCCAGGCAACATAGAAAATGAGACATCCTTTGAGGTGACTCTATTGACCAGATTAATAGTATTGCTAACCTCCAAGAATGAATAGAAATAAAAAATAAAAAAAAAGGGAGGCTGAAGCCCCCTTCAATTAAAAGCCTGAAATATTTAGCTTCACAGCCTTCCTAATTTCACACTGAAAGATTGCTTCTCCAAGCAGAAATGAGAAACAGTTATGCTTATCCATTTTCCTTTCTCTCTCTACCTCCCTCCCTGCCTCCCTCACTCCCTCCCTCTTGCAGAAGAATGAGCAACACAATCATGTTATCCAAACAACAATTAAGTTCCTCAAACCTAGCCCCTTGATCTTAATCTTGTTTAAGTAGTTATTTTATTATGAATTTTGCACAATGATAAACAGATGAGATAAGGCACCTTTTTTTTTTTTTTTCCTTTTTAGTAAGTAATGAGGTTTTCATTAGATAAGGCTCATTGCTACTGTTGTAGTACACCTTGTATCACGCCCTCGGAGTTTATGAATTCAGGCCAAGTCAAAATTATTTCCTAAGATTAGAATAAGTTTAGCAAAATTGCTAATAAACTTTTAGTGAATAACTGCACTTGTAATTAGGATTCTCGTTCGACTGCAGTTCAACCCCTGTAGACGATCAGTTTTCCACGTGCAATCCATTTCCACAAGCGACACGCGATTGAATCATAGAATCCAATGTTCATAAATCTACATGTCCTGTAAGCTTCTAAAATCTATTCAAATTCACAAATCGGGAACAAACACATAACACAACTAGCTCAGATCGCGAATCCGAAAATGCCTTTTTTTATATATCTATTGAGCTTAACTTGAATAATATTTCTGGACCTTCGTTTCTAGGTTTTAAAAATCGACAGCTAGCAGGGTTGCCATTCGAAAAGGAAATTCAAATCCACGCGAATCAGAGAACGGTAATTGCAAACAAAAACAAATAGAGAATAAGTGAAGTAACACAAATCAACGGCCAGACACCAACCTTTCTTCTGCAAAATCTTCTCTCCTTCGACTTCGTCTCCAACTTTCCAATCTCTACGAAAAGAAAAATGAAGTGGAAACAAAATCAAGAACAAAAGACCTAGAAAAATCATCGAATAAAACTAAAAAGATTGCCACCTCGCAGGCTCGCACCTTCTAAAACCTCTTCTTTCGTTCTTGCAATTATACGTTCGACTCGAGCGTGTGGAAATGAATAGAACTAGAGCGTGTGGAAATGAAGAGGGCGACGCTAACGAAGAGGGCGGTGAGTTCGGCCCGGTTTTAACAAGTTTCCGGTTCAACATAACCCAAAATCAGTTGGTCTGCCCTAAACCTAAAGTCATGGAGCCCTAACTCAACTCAAAGTTTGCTAATTCAAACAAAAGATAATATCCTTTAACCCTTCAGGATTTAGATTCAAATCTTTCAATAATATTCTGTATAAGCCATCAGATTATTCTTATACTAGTACTAGCAGGGTGCACATACAGTACTGCAGAGTAGGGTTACTAAATGGGCTAACCCAGGCCCGTTTAGCGCGTGCCTAGCAGGCCGCGTGTCATGCTGGCCCATTAGCCAAAACCCCCTGCACGACCCAGCCTGTGGCATGCTTAGGGTTGGGCTGTGCCAGGCCAGGCAGGCCTGGGTATATTTTTTGCAAAAAACAAAGAAAAAATGGGAAAAATAGTAAAAAAACCTTTAAAAATTCTGAAAAATATGTTTATTACTCACAAAATTGTCTTACACATACTGGGATAGATTTTGCTCAAAAAAATTTAATTAATTAATTATTACAAGTACAACTTTGCAAATACAACAATATATAATACACTTGCACAAATAATAACTATTATTTAAAAAATTTTACTTTTCCCACCTTTGATGCTTGAGTAATTTAAAAAAATTAACTATTACTTGATAGCTACAGAGATTAAGAAAGTAAGGGAGATTGGAGAAGAAAGTAAGAGAGATTGTAGAAGAAGTGTGGTTTGGAGTGGGAAGGGTTAGGCCTATTTATAAAAAACCAAAATCGGTTTTTTTACCACCTCTACCTTCAAATATGGCTATTATTTAGCAGTTGGAAGAGTGAAAATGGTCATTTATAGTCAATTACAAGTATACCTCTCTAATATAGTTGTTATATGGTTTTTGGGGGTAAAACAATCAAAAGTAGTGGTAAAAACCACTTTATTGGGGTAAAAAATGGCTAGCCGTTTCGTGCCTAATGGGCCGACCCAGTCGGGCCCAATGGCAAGCACACGTGCTTGCCGTTGTGCCGGCCCACCGGGCTAGCACGTAGGGGAGCCCATCGGCCCCCGCTTGACGCAGGCTGTGCCACCCGCCGAGTCGACGTGCCTGGTTGGCCGCATGCCCAATAATAAGGGCCCGGCACGGAAAAACGTGCTGGGCCGTGCCGCCATGTCCCGATTAGCAACCCTACTGCAGAGTTTTGACTATTTTAGCCCTACATTTGTCATGCCTTATCAACAATCGGTAAAGGGCATTTTGGGGGAAGTCGTGTATAGTTGTTGGCACCCTTCCCAAGGGGCCTATTCTCATTATGTATATGTGCATGTGCATATGCTTGTATATAGAAATTATTTGTGGGTAATATTCAAAGGATGTAACAATCTTTTATAATTTTTTAAGAGAATTCTAAAAGAGAAGGTGTGCAAGTTAGGGGATATTGAAGTTTTTAAGACATACAAAGAGTCATAGCGAGGGTTATGCTCAGCCAATATGTAGCACAAAAGTCCATAAAGGGATTGAACTTTTTTATTCATAATGGATGGGATTACATAGTTTAGTCTAGATTTTACCAATTACAGGATCAGAAGTTCATTATGTATCCTATAAATTCGGATTAAATTATTATGCTTTGTAAAACTATTTCAACTCTAAAGGGAAAAAAACAATAGTATAAGAAAATTTTATTTTGCAACAAAATCACATAAAAGAAAAAGGCCCAATTACAAGTCTTGTTGTAGGAAATGCTGCAGACAATATGTAGGCTAAAGGGGAATAGGGCTCCAATTTAAGTACTTATGCAAGCTTCTCAGTAGTAGCAAGTTAAGCTATAAAATAAATGAAGAAAATCTAGGCTTCAATGCTGTCTCAACACCTGCTACAATCAAGGTAGGCTTTCTAATATGATTCCTTGCCTTTCTCATCATTTCCTTTGAAAAGGAATTCTGTACTGAGGAAAAGAGTGATACAAAAATAGTGACTTGAATCGCTCATACTGAAACCCAAAACTGAGACTACATTGTATCCTCAAAGTCAGGATTAGCTAATACAGAAAAGAAACTCCTTCAACATGTTTCTTTTAAGCTTCCCTTCGATCGATCCATTCCATGGATTCCTGCTAGCTTACATGATTGTTGTGTTATCAATCTATACGTCGATGCTCTCTCCCACGGGACGATTCCAAAATCATCGTTATACTCTTCCATACCTCCAACCATGAATTGCCAAACAAGGGATCCTGCACCTGACTTACTCTTCCTGGCTGACTTATATATGATGTCAAAAGCAGCCTTGTAAAACTTGTCCCTGTGAGATGGTTGGAAGTTCTTGTTCTTGTTTGACAATCCAAGTTCAGTGAACAAGACAGGTTTCTGAAGTTCTTTATCTCCATCTTCAATGTGAGAGACCATCCATTTGGATACAAATTTTAACTTGTCTTCTACTTCTTGCTCCTCAAACCTAAAAAGAGGAGAATGAGATGAGTTTGATTTAAAATGGTCGAACAATAATAAAGAAGGTGCTCCTTTTTTGTTGATTTGAACCAAATTGGGCTTGTGTAATCTACTTGTACATTACACTTACCAATGATCAGGATAGACATGAACAGAGGCGAAGTCAAGGGTTGGGATCTTGAAGTTGCGAATAAAATCAGAACCAAGGGCACTGACCCACTCTCCTGGATTCACAGTTAACTTTCTGGGGCTTGTTGGACCATAGAATCCTTCAAGTCCAACAGTTAGCATATGACTACCATCTATTGATTTCACGTATCCAGCCATTTCTTCTATCCAATCCTGCAATTATTTTGCAATGCAATCAAATCAAAGCCAGAAATCTATAACTCATATAAACATGATATGCTTCAGTGAGAGCAACACGATCAAATCAAAGCCAGAAATCAATCTATAACTCATATAAACATGATATGCTTCAGTGAGAGCAACACGATCAAATCAAAGCCAGAAATCAATCTATAACTCATATAAACATGATATGCTTCAGCGAGAGCAACACGAATTATGGTCCTTTTTAGATGATATTACCATTTCAAGTGTTGAATCATAAATTTCAAATCCAAAAGAAAACATTGGAGGAAAAAAAAAGGAATCAGAACAATCAAAATAGTTTCTAATTATTTCATCTAGCCTTTCTGAACTCTTAGCTGTGTCAGATGGCTTAAACACATATTCATTGATTCAGGTTCACAACTCGGTAATCTAAAGAGTTAAACAAACACAAACATGACTTACTTGGAGAGTGTCGCCAGATGCATCAGACATACAGCGAGGTTCATTCATCAACTCCCATGCAAAGATAGTAGGATCATCTCTATATACGATCCCAGTTATCGTGTTCCTCCTTGTCAGCATTGTCTGCAAGGGAAAGCATGTCCAAATTCATGATGCCTTGATTTCAATGCCATTGCTTCATTCTTCAAAAATGATCACATTGATTCTCAAAAAAATTACCTGTTCTGTTATTTTTCTTCCGATGCAATGGTAAGAGGAATCACAAATGCTAGATGCAGAAAATTCCAAAATTTATATTCAGCTATTTCAATTTCTTTGGACATGACTTGAAATTTTAACTAGTTCATTATCAAGTTCTAAAGTATGTAAACAATCATTCTATAGAACATTATCTGGGTTCTTATATGATTATTAAGAACGCCAAACTAACTAGAATTTCACCTCTGCGCAATTTCCAGAATGAAATTTAGGATTTGCCACAAGGAAAGAGATGTTCTGTCATAAACAATAACTACTATTTTTAAAAAACAAAAAGAAATCAAAGCAGTTAAGATATCTCCTTCAGAAAATGTTTACTAATTTCCATTGAGAAAAAGGAACCCACCTTGACATAAGTTTTGAAATGATGCCGAATAGATGGATCAAAGAAGAATGAATCATTTGAAGAGCTCAAACCAAGCCCCTCCCCCCATGCCCACTTGACATATTGTGTCTTCCCACCAAAAGCTTGCAAGTTATCAACTAAGCTAAGGATCAGCCTGATCCCATGCTGTTCTGCTTCTGAAATGACATGATCCAGTGCCTGCCATTTTTTACCGTTATCAAAATACAAAACTAAAATAGGGGAAAATATTCATGAAACACACTAAAGCCTTAAAAAATATAGAAGAGAAAAAAGATTATACTTCATCCAGGCAATGCACAATGAAAAAGTTTATCCTGCATCTGGAAAATGCATTTTGAATGTAATATATAACCTGCTCTACAATTCATCATTTCCTATGTCTTAAATTAGGGGACATTTAAAGCGTGTTTAACTTGTGTGGGTAGGTGAAAATTTATTATAATCATTCCATGCAGATCAAGCCTGTAGCATTCTACACTATCATTATATGGTAATTGTCTTTTATATTATCTAATTGAAGATATAGATTTTGATAGACTGTAATGAACATAATTGTTAACCCGAGTTAGCTGAGATAAAGGATTTTCTTTGTTTTGTTTAAAATCACAAAAATAATGTTACACAAGTACACTTCCATTGGAAAAGTGGTGGGGATTCAGAAAGGCTCAAGTATGCTTGATCCATGGATCATGGATCTCCTTTTGCCTTGTTTATTATACCCAAAAAAAAAAACCATTTGAGATGAGAGTCACTAAGAGATCTAACTGTCCACAGCTCAAGCACATGCAAGATCAAGATTTTTTTATGAAAGCCCCCAGAAACAGAAAAAAAAAATTAGTCTGAAAAAAGACATCATCGTTTTTATGTTTTTTCTTTTTTTGCTGATAATTCAAAAAAAAAAAACTCTGGTACAAATCAATGTAAAATTAATTTTGAACTTTTCCCATCTCCGAAAGAATGGGTGGTTGATGAGAATTATGGAAGACTGAATTCACAAGCATAGGACATGAAATCTGAGAAAATAAAACATCAGAAAGGGGAAAAAGAAAGACCTAGACAAAATGCCCAGCATTCCTTTTCCTGTCAAATGAATACTAATACGGCAATTAGATGAAAGCAACACTGACCATCGATAACATTAAAACTAATCTAACAAATCCCCATGTTATCTAATGCAATCTTTCTTAGATTAATATGTTTTCCTTTTCTTTTTGATAATCTTAGAATCCAGGTCTCCCTCGTTATTCAGTTACGCCATTCCAACACTACAGTAACACTTTACTGTAGTGTTGGGACAGTAATGTGTTATACTACTGGTACACAGTTTGTGTACTATGTGATCTTTTCTAATTATTTATAATATATCCCTTTGATTCCTGACCAAAAAAAAAACTAAAGAACAATGAAACAGAAAGATCCAGAAACATAAAAGAATCAATTCTATTAAACTGTCCAAAATTCTAATCTGAACTTCGGAGCTAAAAACAAACATCATGAGCAGAACCGAAATGAAGAACACTTTAATTGATATGCATGAGACAAAGAGAAAGGAAGAACAAGTGAACGTTCTGTAATACCCGGAAAACACGCTCGTCGAACTGACCAAGAGAGGTCTGCAGGGCATTGTAAGCTCCATCATTAAATGCCCAAGTCCGACAAACGGTGAGACCCATCCTGGCACCGGTTTGCAGCATTTCGCTTACTCTAGGTCTGCTGAACTCCTCCACAGCTTGGTCCATAAGCCAGTATGAGTTCCAGCCATTAACATAGAATGCCCTTCCATCCACCATGAATTGAGTCCCATTTCTTCCCACAAAATCCAGTTTTGGTTCCTGAAAAGAAGGGAGCCTCAAGTCCCCAAAAGACATGTAAATGAAAGCAAAACAGGATGCAAAACCAAGAAGAGGGTACAACAGCCCATTTCCTGCCAACATTCTCCCTGTACTCTACAAGACCTCAGAACAGACGAATCAAGCACGGATGTTCGTATTCCTTTTGATCTCTAGGATGGGGAACTCTTCGAATCATAGATGCCCAGTTGACATTTCAGTGCCTTGAATTTCTAGGTCCTCAGATCTAGGCAACCCAAATGCGAACAGATGTTGCTTGTCTGATCTTAGTCTTTGTAGTAATGGGTGCTAGAAGAGAAAACCAGTATCAGTTGAAAGGCACCCAGAATCAGAAATCTTCAATGACATCAAAATATCACACACCCATAATAATCGCAAGCGGAACAGAAGAAGACGGAGGGTGAAACGCTGGTTAGGAAGGGAGTTCTGCAGGTTCTTCTGAACTAGAGGTTTTGTGAAGAAAAAGGGATCTTAAATGGAAGAAGTGAGGAGACAGAACAAATGGGAGAGAGAGCACAACTAACCCGTCTCTACATTAGCAAGAACCAAAAGTGAGTAAAAGGGAATAGGAACGCTTTTGTCTGTTGTGTGGTGGAATATTGGTGTCTGTCTGCATGTTCTAGTTGGCCTACTGTTCCTCCATCTTTCTTTCCTTTCACTTTATTCCCCTACTTACCAAGTCAATTTAAATACTAAAAACTGGAATATAGATCTCTCAGTTCACGTGCTCACATGGATCCCGAAATTTCTACAGTGCAATTAGAAGCTGGTAAGGCATTTATTTTAGGGAAATGCCATTAACCAGGATCAAATCATCTTATCATTATAGAACTCAAAAATGCCACTGTCATTTTCATCTGTAAAAAGAAAGATGAATTTGCACTCAAAAAAAAATTTGATGAATGAGTATTTAATTAAATACTCTCTCTCTCTCTCCCCCCTCACTCTCTCTCTCTCTCTCTGTTGAGTGATGAAACATTCAAACATACAATGGCCTGCAAATACCATTTTCTTGAGTCTTAAAAAGGTGGTATCATGTTTCCTAACCTATACCTACTAAGATAATGAATTTTTTGCTAATATCTTCCTTGTAACAGCCATCATCTTGTTATGGGTATTACTCTTAAAATTAAGCTAACAACAAACATATTATATTCTTTCACATCCGGTGCATTAATTCCTATTTACAAATTGTAATATATTCAAGGTGAATTACATGAAGTAGCAGAGGAAAAAATTTCAGTCACCCAATTCTTTCCATCATTATTAATTTAATGAAGGATAAAAATAAAGCTCCTCCATCATATTTCTCTCATTTATGTTATGGTATATACCTTAACTAAGTGCAGCATTTTGGAAATTAATATTGAATCAAAGAGTTTTTCCCCACATCTTCAACCTTTTTGTCGGTGTTGCTTTTGCCACTGTGAATTAATCTAATGTAGTATTCTCTGTAAGTCTTGGTCAAGAGGAGACAAAAGGGTGTTATATCACTGATTGAAGCAGTCATGGATTCAACTGAATCAAAGTCTACTTGAATCATTAAGATAGTGATTTCTCCTTCCCATCAACAGTTTCCCATCCATGTTCATTAAAACAAGTTTTTATTATATTTTGACTTCAACGCTGCATATAATAAACAACGATATTTGAACTCTTAAACTCAACTTATTACACTTATAAACTTTTTTTTTCTCCTTAAGGCAGAAGAACCAACTTCACACAGAAAGTGACCATACAACCTACTAGCCCTTCACATTGTTCTTAATCATCATCATGATTTTCATCATAATGCCGTCTTCTATACCGTTTGAAAAATCACCAAACTGTTGTTAAGAAGGATCTTTCATCAGGCAACCTGCAAGCTACAGGTATGTTATTCATGGAGCCATTGACAGTGTGCTTATTTGTAGGATATTTGGTGTTAAAGGTTCATTCTAATTATATGTTATTAAGAAAAAACTAGATGATGTCAGCGATTTGTGGGGTTCTATCTCCATGAGTCAATAGATTATGCCGAGAAGATCTCAATGATTAACAACATAATTTATCAAAGTGAGAGCAACGATGATTTCCAAAATGCTTAACTTGATTTATAATAATAGCTAATGAAAGACAGGTTGTTAGTACAAACAGCAATATATATATCTTAACCGTTATTTGGTACTTAATACACCCAAGGGGAGTAAACTGGTCTAAATTGATCAATGTATTGGCACAACCATTAATATCGTTGAAGAATGAAGATATTATATCTGTATCTGATTAATAAAGTTAAGTCAAATTGATAGAATAATGTTGTGGCCAACTTTTAATTGATCTGACATGGTCTTATCAAACAGCTCGGTTTCAGGATTCTCCACTTGAACGGTAATTCCATGTTGATATGACTGATTCACCAAAACCGCAACTAAATTGATACACCCATCTCATCCGTCTCATTTGATATTTGTCTTCTGTTAGGCGGAGTGATGAACGGAAGAGAAAGACAACCCGACACGATAATAATAGCCAGCAAGGAGCTAGCTATGTTAGATTCCGCTTTCCATAACACAAATGCAGGCCTTTTTCAGAGCAACCCACATGGTTTTCACTGAAAAATAAAGAACTAAGCGGGTCCCTTTTTTTTCAATAATTCTGCTTTCTCACTTATCAACTCACCACATTCTTTCAGACATCTTTGCTTGATATGTTGTATTTCATGATACTACTATTCGCAAACTGGTCTAATACATGTGCATACATGGGTGATGTCTCGGTCATGGAACCAGCTACTGCAGAGGACAGGAGGCTCAAGTTTGGTCTTGGGGCCTCCTTGCTAGCACACCATGACATCAAGCAGGTACTGGCAAGCCGTCCGTGAAGCAAAGCAAAGCGGCACCCCACCTCCAGTTGTTCCAACCTGGAAGAACCAATTGTGAATAAAACTAAGAAATTTATTCCTGTTCTAATCAATCAAAAATAATGTAAAAGATTTCAAGATGATTTTGATCTGCTATTCTAGTCCTATAGATGGACAGAGATCAGAAACACTTGGGCTACATGACAGACTGATAATGGTCGTTTTTGTCATTATTATTACAAAAAAATGAATAGAACACTCCACACATGCCATTTATTCTTGCCGCTTTACAGGGAATATGCCTCTGTTTATGAGAAAGGAGATGGATATTAAGAAATAGACAAAGGTGTGCACTGATTCTTCCGTACTTCAGGCGAATCGGGTGTGTGAATATGTCTAACACCTAGAAACATCAGCATATACAAGATTAAACATCAGTTAGACTAGTCAAAAGATTTTTCCATGACTAGTTTGCATAATAACCCCAATTACACCTGTTCCTGACTTGATACATTCATTTGAAATTCAAAAATTGTCCGAAGTTGGCTTGCTAATACAAAAGTTCGCTTCAACCTTGAGAAATATTAAGAAGGAATTACCTTCTTAAATCTATAAAGCCAACATTTTAGCAAGGATTTAATAAAGACTGCATAATCCTTAATGTTAATTGCACCTTTTCAAAGCTAATTACAGAATATAACCCCCGAAACTCCTTCCTTATATCATCTCACATGTGTGCTAGATCTAATGAGTGAAACCCTAATTATGTAATACTGTCAATGTGGACAAAGGTGTGCACTGATTTCTTCCAAACTTCAGCTTAAATGGATGCGTGAATATGTCTAGCATCTAAACACATCAACATCTAAAAGATAAAACCTCATTTACCCTGGTCAAAGCTTTTTCCATGACTAGTTTGCATAATAAACCCACCAAGCTACTAAGTCAATAACCCTTAATGTTGATTGCACTTCTCAAAATTTATAACAGACTATAACCACCCAAACGCCATCATTATATCATCTATCCCAACAGCCCAAAATTTCTGGTAGAGTACCAATAAGAAGCCATCTCGATCTGAGCCCATCTCCCATAAACTCCATGACAATGCCCAAAAATAGGGCTCAAGAAGGAATTAATCTACTCTGGTTATTTCAAGAAGCCAAAGGAATTGTATGAGGTGCCAGAAACGAAGATGAGAAGAAAGCTGAATACATTGCAGTGATGGCTCTGGAGAATTAATGCTATTATCTGGAAGCAAATGATGAGGATCCTTCCTCGGCAACGAATTAATAACCCAAAATGACAAATGATTTCATAGTGGCTGCTCACCAATATGTCAATAATTCTCAAATGTCAATTGCACCTTTCCAAACCTCATAACAGAGTAGAAATACCCAAACACCTTTACGAGATCATCTGTCATAATAGCATAAAATTCCTGATAGAATGCCAACATGAAGTCATCCAAGCCTGGGTCTATCTCCATTGAACTCCTTAGCAATGTCCACAACTGTTGGCATCTCCAGCATGTTTTTTCCCCAGGTGAAATACTATCAAAAGAGAGCCCATCTGGCGTGAGAGAAATTTTTTTTTTGTAAACCACCTACTGAGAAAGATTCCACATAGAATACCTTGATATCTTTATTATTATGTACTAATAAGCTGCCATAACATAGAAATCAACTAACAGAATTAATCAAGGCATAAGAATTGGCCATACAATTAAAAAAATACCATAACCAGTCAATAACACTACCAAGACCAGTACCGATATTAACCTTGATACAGACCACTTTAGCAGTTACTTATCTTTAAAAACTTCTTTTATCAGAAGCAAATCAGCTTGTAATCCCAGTTATAGAAAAATTTGCCTCTGTTTCCGTGTTCTAAAGCAATGCAATCAAAGAAAACAACATGGATTCCTTTTGATTTCAAATATATAGATTTAATTACCATTCCATATTTTAAAAATGACTCCATAAAATGGCACCAAAAAATAAAAACCATGTCACCATGTTCCAGAGAAAAATCCACGCAAACGTAAAAGCCAAAACATATTTAAGAGGATATCAACAAAGTAAATCCGTATATGTTTCATTATGATTATTATTTTAAAAAAAATTACAACGAAGATACCATGTTTCACAAAGCCAACAAGGGCAGCCAGATGTATTCATATGATTACAAAGAAATAGGAAAAGGATAATAAGAACATCCAAGTCGTTAAACAAAGTCCAGACAAACTTACGAACCCAAAAGCCGAGATGCTCTGTATCCATTTTCAACTCCATCCCTGGAGTCCTACGGTATCCAATAGAAAGTCCCCCTTCAATAAACCCAGAATTATGGTCCTTCCCAATTCTCGTTAGATCCATTGACAACTCTCAAAGCAAATTTGAGATAAACAGAACTACAGAAGCAGCAAAGCATGAGTTCATCGGGCAACGCCATTCAGTGGAAATGCTGCTGAGATTAATCTCTACAGAGTACTTTCAAATCCCCTCTCAAACTAATCATACTTCTCCCTCCACGAGTAAACAAGGAAGAAAACCCAAGAAGCCGCCAATGCAATATCCCCAACGACCTGTCTCGGCCAATCATGAGCAAGATCTTCAACCCTCCTCTCAAAATAAACCCTCCAGAGAGCCATAAAAATATGAAGAAGTACGCAACCTCTGGCAAAAAAGGTCTGAAATTCTCTGTCTTTTACAAACGCCACCATGAACAGCAAGAACCCAATAGCAAAGAGAAGCAAACCCGCAAACGAATCAGAAATCTGTATAAGCAGCTGATCGTGAGGTGTCGATACCAGAACCTTCCCCGCCGTCTCGCTTCCACGTCCAAACACAGGGATGTCATAAAACAAAATACAAGCTCCACAAACGACAGCGACCACAGAGTGCAGAAAACAGACCACGAAAAAACCAGACGATCCCATCGATCAAAACCCCTACTAATCTCTCCTTCTGCTCTTCTTTAACGGAATCCTTGATTATCAAATGCGTAAAGTACATGGATTGGAAACTTAATTCCAAAACCCTAAACCTAACCCGGCATTTACGGAAGCTGAAAAGCGATAAAGTTCTTCTCTTTCTAGAAAGAATTCCTGCCTTCAGCGCGCGTTTTATTGACCAGCGAATCAGTGACCACAGGGGAAGGGATAGGATGGAAATGAAGATGTTATCGAACGTTATAACTTGAGAACGATTTGGAGTTTGGATTTAGGCTCTGTTTGTTTGTTAAGGTAGAAAACGAACTTTCCTTTCCTCGTGACTTTCCTTGCCTTACGTTTTCCCTTCTTACCAAAATCAATTTCTTTGTCCTCGCCCTTTTGACTTAGGTGACAAAAAATTTTAGTGTCTACAAACTCAAGGAGCGCAAGAGATTAATCTCAAATCGGATTTTGATCTTCGATTCAAAGGCCATAAAACTTGATTTGAAATCTGTTAGAGCCCTAGGCTGGAAGATCTGTTGGTCCAATGGCAATACATGTGTCCACATAAGTGTGTGAAGCTGACGTGTACACATACATTACCGTAGGACCAGCAGATCTTCCAGCAAGAGGGTCCAGGTGATATGCTCTCGTAAAGCTTGATCTTGGGGCTACATTTGGTTAGGTGGAAATGAATAGGAGAAAAAAGAAAAGAAAAACAGTACTTTCTTTTTCCTTTCTTTTGTTCTCCCATCATTTCGAGTAAAAACATTATGGAAACATGGGACTATTTTGAAAGGTTACTTTTCAGTGGACCCACATTTTCCTAATTGCAGCTCTCCTCCTCATGATGCATCTTCAAATCTGGTTCCCACAATTACTTTACTTGTTTTGAAAGAAATATAATCCACATTTTCAAATAAATCAAAGAGGGAAGGGAAGGACTGAAGTCAAAATTTTGTTTATTGGGTATAGTATAAGTGGGTGAAAATAAAGTAGACTTTCATTTGGAAGTTGATTCACATGGGCAAGGGGGGAATCACTGTCATTCTCCAACAGGCACAAAAAAGTTTAAAAGTAGACTAATTTCCCAGAAGAAGAGAATTCTCCTGGTACCCGGATCTGTTCATCTATAGCCGCTGAAAGCTCTAGATCAGTCAAGCATAATCAATTAGTTGAATATAAGAATCAATGCCAAGAAGTTGCCATCATGCATATAAACTAAATGAATAGAGAAGGCACAAGGCATGCAACCAAAGTTCGAGGAAAATGGGAGCAACTCATAACATTTATTTGTAATAAATTTATATTTACAACTGAAAAGAATAGATATCAACACATCCAGACAAAAATCAATGCTCTTGTTTTCTATGGAATGAAACCTAGTATCCTCATCTTGCTTGAAACCTCTTCCCTGCAATTCAAAATTTTGAATGCCGAAAAGAAAAATTTTTTTTTTTGATTTTTGAAGGAAAATTTTAAATTGAATTGTTATCCCTACTACCAGCAGCAGCTTTACGATGACGCCTTGAACCGGATCTCTTCTCTCTCCCACGCTTTGAGGGGGTTCTCCTAGCAGGACTTCTTACAGCCCTGTTGTCACTAACAATCTTAGGTAAAGATTTAATGGGTGGTTCATTAGCCGGAGGTGGAGGAGCATAAATAGCAGCAGCTTTTGGAGGTGCCATGTGCTCTAATAGATCTCTATGGTATTCCTGCACAAGTGCACATTGCAAATTCAGTGATAACATATGGAATACATGCCATCCACTGTGAAAACCTAAAGTAGAAGATAATCTAAGACCAAATTTCACTTGAAAGGTTCTGAATTGTTCAATGAGCCTTATCACCCACTTCTCAGTAATGTACACCGATATAGATCATTAAAGCAGGGTTAAATAATAAGCACTCAACAAATCTTTGGTTTTTAGTACAACGACAAAGCTAGGAAAATATTTTATATCCTGAAGTTGAGAGGGTATGGAAAGATCTAGGAATTTAGGAAAGAAATTAATCACTTCTGTTCTACCAATCATAGCAAATTATCTGAAGTGATAAGGCATGGCTATTAATTCTAATAAATTTATTACCTGAACCACAAAGTTGCGCCTTTCACAGTCCATGAACATGTATATACTCCAACTTACTTTTGACATAATCTTGTCCCTTACAGTGGAAAAACTGATCTGATCCCTAGAAGTAAAGCGATCAACTTCATTGAACCAGAGACAGGTAAAAAGGTTGGTAATGGGAATGTGCTCCCTTATAATTACACATCCTTCAGGAACATCTGCCAAGGAAAAAAAAGGCAGAATGTCAAATTAATGAAAAGGAACCAAGCAATGAAAAGGAAGTCATTATTTACTAACCACTGGTAATTGGAAGCTTAGCCTCAGAATATGGTGTCAAACCCTCCCTTCTGTAAAATTCAACCTGAAAATCAATGGAAGCATTGTCGTATTTTGCAGCAGCTTTATTAGCTTCAGCTTCTTCAAACACATCAAATCGTCTATAGTGCCTTGAGATTGCAAAAGTAGCATTCTTCCGCCACAAGAATCTGAACAGTTGATAGAATGGTTACCAAAAATAAAAAAACATCAAAGTTGGTGAGACAAAATATACATGAGCTTACATGGATTACATATGGAATAATGTCAGACGCCTGGGCATATAATTAATCCTTTGATTAAACTTCATGCTATTTACTAGGTGCTTTCCCAGGGCTACATTCACATAAAAATGTTAGTAAGTGCTGGCAAGATTTCTTTCTACTTGGATCTTTCTATCCCAAGAAACAAAAATCAAGTTACACATATGCATCATATCTGCCCAGCTCAATGTTCTGGGGAACATATTCGACCAGGTCATAGAACTTTATAATTGTGTTGGTTTACTATGTTTGAGATAAAGGAACATCATTAACAATCCAGCAGCATCACCAAAATCTTCCAAAAAATCAACAGCAATTGCACCAAGGGGCAATTTATCAGCTCAATAGATTCATCCTATTTTTTGGAATAAAGTAAGCTTTCGATATTCATTTTTTTCTTTGCATAATTTTAAAAATATAAAAACTAGTGTTTATCATACAATTTTCCTTTAGATCTAATTTATTTACAATGCACTAATACATGCCTGAACCATCAGGTTTGAAGTCAAAAGTGGAGTTAATATGACATGTTTTATTACTTTATATGCTATAGTATAGCTTTCTTCTTTAATTTAACCAAGTTCTTTATTAAGTTTCCACGCACCTGCACTAGCACCAGCTTTCTATCCATGTGAACATGTACAATATGAGTAGGTGTAAGATGTGAAACTCATATTAATTTGCCAAGTTTTGAACTTATCCTTGCAATTAATAAGCCGTGTTTTAAGTTTTCTAGAATTTTCATAAATTTTCAATACTTTTTTAATGCATTTCCAAGCACATAGATATATGTCTCAATATATTTCCATTTTTTGATGGACCCAATTCTACCTCTCAAGATAATGTGTTTTAAGTTTTATAGAATTTTCATGAATTTTAGATACTTTTTAATGCATTTCCAAGCACATAGATATGTTTCTCGATATATTTCCGTTTTTTGACGGACCAAAATTCTACCTCAAGATAGTCTTTTGAATGATTACATATATTTTATTAATGGGATTGGCAAATCCCATACAAACATACAATCTTTGAAGTTTTGAGACTCACTTGATAATTGAAGACTTAAAGCTTGATAACATCCATGCAATTTTTCGCTAGTAACTCAGCATAAGAAATTTGATTGATCCAAACTTTCTGATTTTATATGTATTTCTAAAGATTTTATTTCAAATATCACATATTAATACATTTACTTGTCAAATAAACATCTATGCTTTATGATTTACCAATCAAAATTAGTTTCAAAAAAGGAAGGAAAAAAACTTTCTTCACACCTAGCATTGAAAAGATATTTCACCAGTCAAAACAATAAATAAAAAGGGTAATCCGGTGTAAATAATGATATTATGATAATTAAATAAACAAAAAATATCATCACTTAGACATAAATAAATAACATCAATAGGAACAGAAATATCAGGATTCTGAAACCTTGAAATAACTTTTTTGGATCCTTCATCATTGTAAAGTACTTGTTTTTTAATAAGATCCCACATCAGTATACATTGCACAACAAATTCATGAAACATAGTAGAAACCAACACAACATCAAATTTACCTCTCGAGAATTTGATATGGATCCACAACAAGCTTAAGCTTTCCATCAATCCATATTGAGAACCGAGCATTGGGAAAAATTCTATGTAATAGAAGCTTTGGAATCTGCCACATGTATGAACATGATCAAAGCCATTAAATTACTCTTCAAACTTTTGGCAAGAACATACCCAATGAATCCCAGTTACTGAACAAATACAGGAAAGCAAGAATAACAAATAATAACCTCATATATTGCACCTTGACTGACCTGAACCACATTTCAACCTATGCTTACCTTTCCATTGCGCCGTGCATCAATGTAAGGTAGATTATGGATGACGGCAATTCTCCATAATCCAACCTTCTTCTCACTGTCCATGGCACTAGAATTTTTTAAATATGCTTCTGTCTCTTCATCCACAAACATGTAAAAGCAGACATTTTCCTTTGCAGCTTCACTTATATTGCTTGGTTGTTGTATTATATCATAGTTTCCTGGTCCAGATGCAAACATGAGCAAAAGCAAGCCACCTGCTATAAACATAAACGAAAATAAAAAAACTACAATGTGAATGACAGAAGTGAGATTAAACATGATAGTACCAAATATTGCTGAAGCAACAACAATCCCATGGCATTGTTCCATCTCAAAAAGGCCAGCGTCATCAATGTCAAAGCCAGTCTGGTGACCAGGTTTAATTCCTCTGACAAATCTGATAAAAACAATAAGAACTAGTAAAAACAAAGGTTAAAAAAGAAAATAAAATGAAACAATGAGATGAAATGTACATAAAAATTACTATTATAAGTAAAGAAAAACTTCAAAGAAAATATTTATAGAACCTTCTTCTTTCAGGACCAGAACCTTGAGCGGTTATAGAAAGATCTATATGAATATTTGATAGAAGAATGAATCTTACCCGCAATGCACATTCATTGTTTCTTTTATATCAAAAGAATCATTCCTCTGCTTCAGAGAAGGATATCCACCAAATTCTGAACCTCCAAATTTCTTAGTTCTAATTGAAGTATCCCCATATAAATAAGTTAAATTCCTAAGTACAGGAGATATTGAAGGGGCCTTTGGCATAAGGGCGATTGCTTGCTCCACTGGAAGGTAACATACTGGGCATGCTGGTGGAACATAAAAGCAAGAAAACTCAGTGCCATACTTGTAACAGTAATACTTTATGTACAGGCTCTAAATATGTGTGAATGTTGTCCAAATTTCTACTACAGCTGTGCTTGTTCATCTGTGGTGGCAACACGATAATATTCAGAAGAACCAAAAGAAAAGATGGCATGAGCATTTAAAATGCAAACTCAAGCAATTCAAAACTTACGTCGGGGTCCAGTCCTTTTTTTATCAGCTGGTGGTGGAGGAAGGGCAAACTTTTCACATGGATGCCCTGGTGGAAGATCATACCCATTTAAAAATACAGGAGTAGGAGGCTGATCTTTATTTCCAATACTTCTTTGCAAGCTGTTCACTGAGTAAGAGTCATTATCCTTCTTCATTGCTTCTCTATAGATTAGCATGGATACAGGATAACTTGATGCAAAGCTGTTGTTTATTCTAATATCAATATGTTGAGCACGATGTGCATCAGCATTTTCAGAGGCATCTTCATCTGAAGAGAAGACAGAGACATTTCGTCATATAAGCAATTAAAAATTAGACTAAACATAGACAGACATCCAAAACTTAAGTGCTACATTGAGTTTGAACAGTATCTGCAGACAGAAATGCTCAACTCATGTGTTTGCATGTCCAACCAAACTCATAAAACAAATATGGTGCAGGACCATAAAAAAATAACTGACTTGGTGAGTCTAACCATCCTGTCTATCACATTCTAGTGAGGAAGAATAGATATGGGACTTTATCAAGGAGAAATTCATATCAGGATCACTACGTCAATAGATTATCCTATAAGGTCGCTATTTATATCACCGCTGGTGATCCTAACCAAATGGTCAGCCACAACCTATCTGCACAAGTCCCTGTAAAATTGGGTAGTTGATCATCCAGTTAGACACATGGCTGAGTGCACCCCCCCTCTGTGAATCAAATACTACAAATGAATCATTGAAGCACATGAAATATGTGAGAAAATAATCAATTGGAAAAAATTATCTATTTTTGAGTTAAGATCAAACAATAACATGGACTAATAAAGCAATAAAGTTGTTTGGTAACATGAGCAATTAACTTCAAATACACACACACACACACACACACACATATACATATGCACATACATACATACAAACTTGAGCTTTCTGAAATTATCAAAATTTTCAATGATAGAAGAGTTAAGAATTGTTAGGACTGGTTGCTGCATTAATCATCATAGATAAAGCCACAAGAAGAGCTCGGAAAAGGAAAAATAGGCAAGGAAAATAGATAATCTGACCTCTAAAAAAACCAGATAAAGTAGATGCCAAAACAACAATGGAAGTGAGAGTCAGGAACAACATTCCAACGCTCCTTCGACCTGCAAACTTGCAGATCTTATGAAGAAACCTCTCCTTCTCTCTTGATCCAGGCAGAAGCATTTTTGGGGGCTTGCGTATGACAACTGGTGTCGTCTGACTTGACAGAATACTGTTTTGTAAATGCTGTTGCAATGATCCATAACTCCCTGTACGAAGACCCAATGACCCTCCAGTCATTGTCCCCCCAAAACCCCGAGCCTGCCTTTCATCTCCCTTCTCACCCGGAATGCCTTTTCATTCACAAACCCTGTGACTATTATTTTCACAACTCAGGAGACAAATCACTGAAATGCCACCCAATAAAGATCCAATACAACCAATCTGCCAATCAAATTAAGGCATAGATTCCGTAATACTTCTCAATTTCATTAAATATTTGAACTTCTGCCTCCAATCACGAAATGAAGAGCTAAAAGCTGCCTCAGCAGCTATCTCAAAGTACATGTAGACCCAGTTTCAGATAAAATCCTACAGTTTTTTCTGAAGTAACTCACGCATACCTAGTCTGAGTTTCGGTAAATCCAGGAAATCTTCTCCTCTTCTTTATTTCAACTACCAAATCGGACTTTTCTGTGCAACAAAACATCAAAAAACAAATAAAATAACAATCAGAACAACAAGACGATTCCAAATGGAGCCAAGTCAATCAATCCAGAAGTTTCACGAACCTTCCAAACTCACTTTGAGTAGGGACCTAATTGAAAATGCAGAAGCCCAAATCGGAATTTAAAACACCCCGGCATTCCGAACCAAACCAAAAAACTCACAGATCAAGACCCAAACAATGGACCTCCTGCAATGCCAGTAGAAAAACAATCAAAAACTCCGTCAACGGCCGTCCAAATAAGGTAAAAAGCATCAACACAAACCGCGATATTTGGTTACCTATCTGTCCAACATTTCCTCCCAAATCAAATTCTAGGATTCCTGAAACAAAACTTCCGATCTCTCGCTAAATTTTCTGCTCTTCGCGTCCCTGCAAATCCGAGATCATGGTTCTTCGCGTTTGCAGGTTCTGTTGCAGTTATCTCGGCGTGGGAAAACTCACAGCATCTGCCGTTTGACCTTTTTTCTTTTTCAAATAGAGCGAACAAAATAAAGGTCATAAATCATAATTCGGAGTTAACAGAGACGCGCATACTAGATGGGGGGTGTGTGATCTAGTACGCTGCGGCTCAACTTAATCCGATGATACAAATGTGCAAGCCGTTGGATTCGAACATGATGCCCCAGAACTCCTACTGTTGTCCATTAACATGGTATTAGTTAAGATTTATTATCGTTTCTTCATCACATCGTTAGTTGCTAATTTAATATCGAAACCTTCTGGTGGACCCGACGGGCCGACGATGTACCTACCTACCATGATGGGAAGCATTCTTGGATATATTTGATATGGTAAGATGCTTGCGTGATTTCTATCTCAGAATGAGCACGTTTCTAGTCATTTCAGACCGTTATTTTGTCGAACCTGTGGTCTAGGTTCATGATCTTCAGAAAAAAAAAAAAGTATAGATGTAGGATTCGACCGTCGTATCAAACATGTTATCGGTTCCCAGTCCCCACAAATTTATTCTACTAACATGTCTAGGAGGTTCGTTATTTGACAAAAATTGATACATATAATGATTAAAGGGGCTCTGTGGGTTACACATGGTTCGCCTTCGGCGGTTCTTACTATAGAAACCCAAGGCCTACTGTTAGCACCTGATTTTTGCACCCCCAAAATAAAGAAAAATGAAAATTCAAACTAAAAGTCAAACCCCGAGGGGGTCAAAAATTGACTTTTTGATTTAAGTAAAATTGGCCATTAAACTTCCTCTCATTGAAAAGAGCATTTCGACACGGTTCTAACGCAACTGAGTTTGCCAGAATCGGGGTCCGGATGAGGAAGTTATGGGCCGGTCAAACTTTTGGGGAAGCGAAAATTGACTTTTTGGTCGACCCCAATTCAGTTGCCAAATTTGATCCCAGTGGATAGTATGTTCCGAGCTGATTCCAACGACACCAAATTTGCTAAAATCGGACATCAGACGGAGAAGTTATGGGCAGTTGAAGTTTCAAAGAAAGCTGCCCATGTGGCAAAAAGCAGAATAAATGAGTTAAATAAATAAAATAATCAAAGAATCTCGTTTTTATAATAAAATAATCAAAAAATCGGATAAAAATCTTTAAATAAACCAAATTGAATAAAGGTTTGAAATCCAAACATTTTAAAAACGTGCTGGACCGTATTTGAAATACGGGCGAGGCATGCCCGTACTTCAACTACGGACAAGCTTCTAGAAGAGGACGCGTGGCGGGACACGCGTCCCGTACGGAAGAATCTGCGATAATTGCAAATATTCGTTTTTCGCCCGTATTTGAATTACGGGCAAGGCACGCCCGTACTTGAAGTACGGGCAAGGCATGCCCGTAGTTCAAATACGGGCACGAAAATTTTGCCTATAAATAGAGAGGCCACCCCCCTCATTTGAACAAGCCTTCCTCCTTGCTGGCTCCCCTCTCCCTCCTGGTGCTCTCCACGGCCAAGCCCTGCCCAACCACCACCACCCCTAACCCAAACTTCTTTTGTTCCCAAAATACCCCTATCTTACTAAAACCATGCCCAAGCTTTATATAACCCTCCTTTGAATGTAGCCACCTAACAAACCCCTTTCAAAATCAACTTAGAAAATCTCAGAGGACGCGGAAGCGCTGCCGAAATTGCTCAAATTCAGAAGGACCATTAAAGATAGTCATAAATAGTATTGTAAGTATTTTTTCATCCATTTAAATACAATGAGATAAGCTTTAATTTCTTTTTTAAGTTATTGTACATTCTACATCTTCCACTAACCTTTTGTTGTTTTCTTCTAAGTCATGGCAACCTCAATTTAAAAAGGAGTTGATCATATAAAAACAAAAGAAGGAAAGAAAGTGTCCAAGGGACACCTTGATCAACTAATTTAATGATCCCCTTTGTTCTATCTAAAATTGGAACATGATTTCTTTAAAGTCACTCAATCCCCTGTAAATTACCCCTTTCCCATTCCTAAGATTGATGGTGAATGACTGAAAGAAGATCTTGTTTACTCAAAGAACAAAAAGAAGTAAAAGATGGTCATTTGGACTAAAAGAAGGAGATGCAGCATATTGAAGGAGCTGGAACCATCCTAGATGTTGCAGAAAGTTCCCAAGAGGCCACCGGAGTGATCCCAAGCAGAATCGGCAGCAAAAGTGCAGAATAAGCTTCGCCCGTATACTCAGAGCGGTCCAAGCGTGCCCGTCATTAATATACGGTCTGGCTTGAACCGTATTAAAATTACGGTTCTGACCAGACCGTAAATTAAATACGGTCAAGACTGTAAATAGCTTAAAAAATTAATTTTTCGGACCCGGTTGGACCCAATCCGACCCATTTAAACTTGACCCGACCAATTGGGCTTCTTGGATAATTCCAAGCCAATTCTTGAGACTGTGGGCCTAAGTGGGCCCACCAAGGCTTCTTGGGCCTTCCAATGGGGCCCATATCCCGTCTGGCCCAACCAAGGCCCATTTTAATAAATGGACCCAAGGCCACATGATTAACTGCCCGTGGGCCAAATCCAAGCCCAATGGGCCCTAAAAACTTCAACCCACTAACTTTGTGAATATGCAATAAACCCTTAAACCAAATAACCATAATCCAATAAGGGTTATTCAATAACCCGAATTGGGCCTTGGGCTTGACTTAAGCCCAATTTGGATCCCAATGGGCCTTCCAACGGGGCCCCTACCAGACCCACTTCACTAACTTAATAAAAAGATAAAATCAAATAAAAAGGGGACCCACACCATCAACGGTCCCCACCAGACCAAATAAGTGTGCATGTTGGCTTAGGAATTAGGTGAAAACTAAGTTGACTCAGACCAAGGAGACCCACGGGACCTGTCAATCGACGGGGCGGGCTAGGGTGTCTTCGGGCTTCCCTAGACGTAACCGAGAACTTGCTCAGAACTCTAATAAGCCGCAGACCAGAATAATTAGGCCCGAATAGGTGCCCCTTTTGTGTCTGCCTGCACCTCTCAGGCAGTGGCGACTCCAAACCAAAACAGTCCCGAGGCGAGCATCACTCTTTGCATGCACCTCGTCGTGCGGCCCGAAACCGGAATCGGGGGGTGCGCACAGCTTGGCGACTCTGCTGGGGACCTCTCAGCCCAATTGGACCTTGGTTAGGAAATGAGTCAATGGAACTCTTGCAATTACGTGATATTGGGGGATCCTGTCAAACGGACATGATAATCGCCTAAGGTAAGTGGTTTTTAACAGGGACCGATGTGACCCGCCCACTTACCTGGGGATCCACCCAGACATCGTATTGCATGCTGTTCTATATTCTCACTATAAAAGTGACATTAAGGAACCCTTTATCAGCTCATTATCCGAGAATCACCCGAATAGACACAGCACTTTGCCCCACTGCACACACGAGCACTTCACTACACTGTGAATGATCTTTTAACTGCATGGGGTGACATGCACGAGGGGGTCTGCATGAATGATCCGCTTTGAATGATTTGATGAAATGCTGCTCTTCTTCACCAAAACCTAGATCTCTCTAGCAACCACCCTTCTCAAACGATGAACTTACTTTTGGGATGGTATTAGCTCTACGCTCCCGTGGCTTGCCGGGGAAAGCAGGGTAAACCCATCTCCCCAGGTTTCTGGATTCCTTGGCGCCACTGGCTTCATGCTGTGGTACACGAGGGTCTAGTACTTGGCTCAGACCCTTGTAGGCAAATGTCTCGGGCTGGGTATCCTTTCCCCACCTATTGTTTCTGATAAACCACGGCTTTGTGAATACAGCATGGATATGGATGTGGATGTGAATATCGGAAAATAAAATCAATTTAAAATCCAAGAGTCCATCAGGGGCAATACCCCCGTTCTTTTGCATTGAATTGAGTGAACCCTAGATCTTGGGCTGCCTCAGCCCTAGTTTAGGAAGCCAACCAAATTTTGATCAGGGGAGCCACCTCAGATCCATGCATTGAGTCCCATGAACCATGGGCCTTGACCCATCGAGTCCATTGGGAGCACTCCGAGTCCAGGTCGGCCTTTTGAGCAGATGAAAGCCGGCCAGATCAAAAAATCAGGCAGAAATAGGCCAGATCATAACAGGGGCATAAAACCCTAGATCCAGGATTCCAGCCTACCTGACTTGAAGCAAATTTGTATCCTTCTTTTGGGTTCCCAAAAGCCCTTAAGATGAAATTTTGCAGATTTGGAATATCATGTAATTTTAGCCTTTTCGGCAAATTATTAATTCTTTTAGTCTGACACCTGAAAGCAAAGATAGACGAAAGAACAGACAAAAGAAGGCTGATCTGGACTTAGAGGTGCTTCCATACACTTGTATGTCTAGAAGTCGTGCCTCGAGGGGCACCAACCTTTTTAGGACTATGCACACACTTTTTTATGCAGAATGGTAATGTTGGTTCTAATTTTGTATACGCGTCTTCATGCATCAAGTGCACACACTTCAAGGTCGTCTGCATAAGCATACTTGATTAACTCATTTCAAAAACAAAAAACAAAAAAAAAAACAAAAAAACAAAACAAAACAAAACAAAAAAAAAAACACACACACACACACACAAAAAAAAAAATCTTTCAAAAATTTGAATTGCCTCTAAGTGTACATTAAATTTGCCTTAAAGCAAACAATGGTTTCAGCCCCCTATGCTTAAACCAAGTTTCAATTGGCTGTGAAACAGCCCAAAATAAGGAAGTGAACAAAAAAAAAAAAAAAAAAGAAGTCAAGGAAAAAAATCTGATTTTTTCCAATGGCCATCAAACAAAGAAAAATATATATATATATATATAAAAAAAACTCTTAAGAAAATCAATCAAATTGGGAAATCAACTCTTGCAGTTTCCTAGATCCTGATGAAAATCAATACTTTGTGTTCCTACCATCCTAAATCCCTTATCATTCCTTGGAATTCACCAAACTGATCCTTTGGAAATCAACGCTCTGCTTTTCCAAAATCAAAATCAGCTCCTGTGGTTTTCGATCCCAGAGATTATTTCCTTACCTCCGAAGTGGAGGTCAACCTCCGAAGTGGCGGTTGAAGGAAATCATTTTCAAAAATCTTCTTTCCTTACCTCCGAAGTGGCGGTCAACCTCAGAAGTGGCGGTTGAGGGAAATCATTCTCAGAAATCTTCTTTCCTTACCTCCGAAGTGGAGGTCAACCTCCGAAGTGGCGGTTGAAGGAAATCATTTTTAAAAATCTTCTTTCCTTACCTCCGAAGTGGCGGCCAACCTCCGAAGTGGCGGTTGAGGGAAATCATTTTCAGAAATCTTCTTTCCTTACCTCCGAAGTGGCGGTCAACCTCCGAGGCGGTTGAGGGAAATCATTTTCAGGAATCTTCTTTCCTTACCTCCGAAGTGGCGGTCAACCTCCGAAGTGGCGGTTGAGGGAAATCATTCTCAGAAATCTTCTTTCCTTACCTCCGAAGTGGCGGTCAACCTCCGAAGTGGCGGTTGAAGGAAATCATTTTCAGGAATCTTCTTTCCTTACCTCCGAAGTGGCGGTCAACCTCCGAAGTGGCGGTTGAAGGAAACCTTTTCCAAGGATTATTTCCTTACCTCCGAAGTGGCGGTCAATCTCCGAAGTGGCGGTTGAAGGAAATAATTTCCACGCATCTTCTCTCCCTTTACCTCCGAAGTGGCGGTTAAAAGGGATCTTTCCTCCGAAGTGGAGGCTAACCTCCGAAGTGGCGGTCCTTTTCCTTACCTCCGAAGTGGCGGTCAACCTCCGAAGTGGCGGTTGAAGGAAATCATTTTCAGAAATCTTCTTTCCTTACCTCCGAAGTGGCGGTGAAAAGAAGATTATTCTCAGGGACTCTCCCCTCCGAATGGCGGCTAAAAAGAGATCAAATCATCCTCCTTGGTTGTTGAATAAAAGTTTCAAAGCAAAGAAAAAATCAATTAAGTAGAAATCAATCAAATCAAAAAGTCATTGGCATGCATCAACATGCATTATATTTTGATGAAATATGAATTCTTTATACTAATTTTTGTCTTTTTGTTCAATAGGTACCAAGATTGCGTATCGCAGCCCGTACCTCCTACGTTCAAAAAGAAAACTCCAAATGGATCCTGCTGAAGGACTTGAACAAGCACTCCCTCCACCTCCTCAGGAGCAAGAAAAGCTGGAAGACCATCCAGTAATCTCAGGACTTAACCAGCAAATGGCTCACATGACGGCCATGATGGCGAACATGATGCAGCGAATGGAAAGGCTGCAAGTACCTCCCCAGTTTGCACAACTGCAGCAGCAGTTGCCGATACCTCCACAACAGCCGGTACCTCCCCAGGAGCCGCCAGTACCACCACCACAGCCATTGGCACCTCAACCACTGCCAGTGATGCCAGAGCAGCCACCACCTGCCATTCCACAGATGAACTTGCATCCACCAGAGCAGCCAGTTCCTCAACCACTACCTGTCCAGCCGGAACAATTAAGGATTCCGGCACCCCCTGCTATTCCACAACAACAAGTGATGGGAATGGGGCATGAAATAGAAGATTGGTATCGGGCACAAGAATCGATGCAAGCAGATGTGCAGGCCTTAAAAGAACATGTATGGAATGCGAACCGAAGTTCTGTGCCAAAGGAAGCCTCACTGGATAGGCTAGGGTTTTTCCCTGATTTACAGCTTCCACCAAAGTTTAAATGTCCAGATCTCGTAAAATTTGATGGAAGTGGTGATCCACTGTTACATCTCAGAGCGTACTATGGAGACATGTGCCAGTATGCGCATGATGAGAGGATCATGATCCAATTCTTCCAACGCTCACTGACGGGATCAGCACAGAAATGGTTCGCCAGTCTAGACAGGAGCCGAATCAGGACATGGGATGACTTGGCAAGTACTTTCCTTGAGCATTTCAAGTTTAATACTGAGGTCTTGCCCACTCGAATGGAGCTACAAAAAATGACCAAGAAGAGTACTGAGTCCATCCGTGAGTATGCCAAGAGATGGCGAGAGATGGCTGCGATGGTTCAGCCACCCATGTTGGAAAAAGAGATGGTAACCCTATTCATCTCAACATTGGGGCAGCCATATTATACACTGCTGCTAGGGCAGTTTGCTGCGAGTTTCGCAGACCTGGTGGTTGTGGCAGACAGGATAGAAGATGGAGTTAAGTCTGGTAGAATTACAGGATTTCCTGAGCAGAGAAGAGGTCCTGCTAGTGGGAGAGGTCCAGAAAAGAAGAAAGAGGACGAGAATGTTAACTACGTCCAGCAAAGCAGACCTTACCACTTTTCAGCACCTAATAACTAGAACCCTGGACAAGAGACACAGGCTGCAAGAAGGCCTAGGTTGACCAGAGAGGAACACCAAGCAAGAATGACAAGAGTGTTCACTCCCCTCCCTTACTCAGTTGCAGAATTGCTGCCAACTTTGTTGAAAAAGGGATATTTGCAGAAAAAGGATCCAACCCACCAGCCGACTAATAGTCGCAATTACAATCCTAATGTACGCTGCGAATATCACATGGGAGCTCCTGGTCATCATACTAACTATTGCTGGGATTTGAGGCATGATATACAAGATTTGATCGACAATAAGCAAATTTCCGTCGATCCCCCAGCAACAACTCCTCCAGTAGGGGTCCAGACTAATCCTCTTCCAGACCATAACAAGGCATCTACTAGTGGGCCAGTAAACCTTGTAAGCAATTGTGATAGAAACCAGGGGCAGTTTGATCCTTCAGTGTTAATTGGACGGCCAGGTCAAATGGTGAGGGTATGTATCCTCGAAGAAATCAAACCACTGGTTGTGATTGGGAATAAAGAAAACATGCCACCTACTCCCATTAAGGAATCTAAGACTGAAAAGGGCTTGGATGCCTACATCTGTGCACTCGAGGATGACCCTCAAAACAGTGAAGAGGTCACAGGACCACAGCGTCCAAACAACTGTGGATGGATCAGTGATTCTCCATCGCCTCCAGCAAGAGAAGGAGCTGGCAGCTCTGCAGGGTTCTGGTATCAAGGCAGGTAACTTGCCCAAGATTCATCGGTGGATAGCTCAAGGGTACCCCCTCAGAGGTCTGTTGAAGGGCCTCCTGACTGTACGTCTGCTACCTTGGAGCCGAACCTCTATTCCCTTACGGATCCACTGTCACCCGAATCTGAGCCGGAATCTATCTCTTCTGAGATGCGCCTGTGGCTCGGCCTCCCTTGTGTTACAGTAGAAGGAATGCCACCATCTACTCCTGAGCTCAGGAATCTGCCTGACCCATATGAAAGCCAGGGTGAGGATTCAGATGATACTTCATCAGAGGAGGAGGATCCGGATGAAGACATGGAAGATGTAGCAGCGCCAGATGAAAGTGATCCAGATGAATCCGTCAATATGATCACGGTTGGTGGAACTGAACCGGAGGAGGTGGTTGAAGTCAAGACACCGCTCAGGAACTGGAGTGCTGTGCCCGTTGCGATCCGCAAGGCCAACCTTTGAAGGGAAGTTTAATTTACTTTAATGCTTTTTGATTCTGCATAATAAAGAAGAAAAAAAATGCAAGTGTTTGGTCAATGATGACATTGTTCTGAGACCATACCCTTTGGTAAGACCATGATCATGGAAAAATGCCGAATAGCTCAAAGGTGTTTTCAGCAGGGTGCAGGATACTGTCCCATGAGAACCTTGACTGAGCCAAAGGCAGTCATTTCCTGATCTATGCTTTGATTTTTCTCCCAAACCCATCCTTGCACTAGGGCAGAATAACCCTGGAGAGGAAAGAGAGGAAAAAGAGAGGAAATGACTAAACCAGCTAAGGGCCGAGGCCGACTTGAGCAATTATGTCTTTGAGAAGGGATGAGATGCCATCCTTCATCCATCCTGAATTTTAAGAATCGCTAGTCAAACACTTTGAACCTGATCGTATTATTCAAATACCTGTGTTGTGTCTAGCCACCCCACACTGGGGCAAAGCTGAAAAGGAAATAAAAAGGATGAATTGTTTCCTGAATGAATTTGCATGAAAACAATCCAATCAAGTTGTTACGACTTCTGTAGAATGATGAAAGGCCATCTTTGATTTGCATCCCAAATTTCCCTAAGTCATATCCTTAGTCAAATCCTTTGAGCCTAATATTCTTCTTTTCTAACCCATTGAGTCAGATACCCTAAATATGGTGCTTGACAAAGAAGAAAGAAAGAAGAAATGAGGCAAGTGTGCAAAAGCAAAGAAAAGAAAAGAAAAAAAAATCAGAATGCACACTGGGGCATGCCAAGCAACTCAAAAAGCAAAAATCGACCCCTAGGCAAAAGGAAAAATAAAGGAAAAAGCAAAAAGCCTCAAAAAGAGAAGAAAAAGCAGACATTGTCAAAGTCCAAGGGTAGAATATGACTCAACCCATTCAATAAAAACAAAATAACTTTGAGCCATATTCCCTTTCTTTCATAAACTAAAACCTCGGCCTTTGTTTCGTCCTATTAGAAAGTCCTTTCTGATTACAGAAGAAGTGACGATCAGATTTTGTGCAAATTTTTGGAAGAATGAGCTTCGGCATGACACAAAGTAAAACCTGAGAATGAAAAGATAAAACTTTGACCTTGTCTCCTTTCATTTCTCAAACTTGTAACCAAGCCAACATTTAGTCCTAATTTCAAGACCTCTCTGATCTGAAGGGCATAATATGCAAAAAGTTGTCCAAAGAACCCTCAAGTTGGGATAGTCACTAACCCAGGGTAGAACTCTCAATTGCCAAATCCAGAAAAAAGGAGAAAATGAGAGAAACCAAAACCTGGGAAATGGGGGACATTCCTTGAAATACCTCTCAGCTTTTAAACCCTTGCTGGCCTAAGTCAAGAATTTCATGGGAATACGTGTCGAGCACACTGTCCCAAAACACTTCGAGTTAATAAGGCAAATCTCTGTGGTCATTGGTATTGCCTTTTCTTTTAAGATCACTTGCAAAAAAAAAAAAAAAGAGAGAGAACCTATTCTGCTTATCTTCTTGATTTCAGATGCCTTACCGCTTTGTGAGATCTTTGTAGGTCATCAAGAAACGCCTTGAAGCCAAAGAAACAAACAAGACTGGAAAAGGCTAAGCAGAAAGCCAAGGCAAGGGAATTGCAAAAGGATCCCTCATCCCCAGCAGATTCTATTCCCCAACAAAGCTCCTTTAATCCCCGCAGAGTGCCCATACTCAGCAAAAAAAAAAAAAAGACGGTAGAGGCTCCCACCAATCCCCAGTAGAGTCATTCCAAACCAAGGAACCTCTACCTTATCACGAGGGAGGCTGATGGAGGAACTCTTCCCCAAGCTGAGAAGGCCATGCCATGAAGAAAGAGCGGTGAAGTTCTCAAGACTTGAAGAAGAAAACAGAATGAAGAAGTCCTTTTGTAATTTTTGATTTACCACTTTTGTAAATAGAATAGGTCAGGTGTGCGAGGTTCTCCGGATGACAAACAGCAGCAAGGCAGCCTCCTCCCGACTCCTTCAGTCCTGAACCACCATCATCAACCCTCATCTAGCCTCTAAACTAAAAAAAAAAAAAAAAAAGCTCTAAATCTGCTGAAAAGAAAGCCAAAAAACTGGAAATCACCTAAAAGCTTTAATGGAACAAACAAAAAGAAAAGAACATTGTTGAGCATCTTGCATCGATGCCGAAACAGGTTGGTGAGCTTAAGTCCAATCCCATCCCTTTTAAAAATTTAAATTGAAATCAAGAAATTGCTCCAAGAAACCTGCGAAGTGTGGGTGAGCAAGCTTCGAGATCCAAGTAGAAACCAATCAGGGGTTGCTCCAGGAAGCCCGCGAAGTGTGGGTGAGCAAGCTCCTAAAAAACTTAGTGGAAACCGTTTCGTGTTTCCGCTGCTTTGAAAATCAAGAGGACTTGAGCTCGTTGATCATGTCGACCGAAGTGCAAGGTGCAAAAATAAGGTTCCTTTTCTTCTTTGTCGTTCATCCCCAAGGTGACTCCGGCAAAGAGGGGCAGCTGTTAGCACCTGATTTTTGCACCCCCAAAATAAAGAAAAATGAAAATTCAAACTAAAAGTCAAACCCCGAGGGGGTCAAAAATTGACTTTTTGATTCAAGTAAAATTGGCCATTAAACTTCCTCTCATTGAAAAGAGCATTTCGACACGGTTCTAACGCAACTGAGTTTGCCAGAATCGGGGTCCGGATGAGGAAGTTATGGGCCAGTCAAACTTTTGGGGAAGCGAAAATTGACTTTTTGGTCGACCCCAATTCAGTTGCCAAATTTGATCCCAGTGGATAGTATGTTCCGAGCTGATTCCAACGACACCAAATTTGCTAAAATCGGACATCAGACGGAGAAGTTATGGGCAGTTGAAGTTTCAAAGAAAGCTGCCCATGTGGCAAAAAGCAGAATAAATGAGTTAAATAAATAAAATAATCAAAGAATCTCGTTTTTATAATAAAATAATCAAAAAATCGGATAAAAATCTTTAAATAAACCAAATTGAATAAAGGTTTGAAATCCAAACATTTTAAAAACGTGCTGGACCGTATTTGAAATACGGGCGAGGCATGCCCGTACTTCAACTACGGACAAGCTTCTAGAAGAGGACGCGTGGCGGGACACGCGTCCCGTACGGAAGAATCTGCGATAATTGCAAATATTCGTTTTTCGCCCGTATTTGAATTACGGGCAAGGCACGCCCGTACTTGAAGTACGGGCAAGGCATGCCCGTAGTTCAAATACGGGCACGAAAATTTTGCCTATAAATAGAGAGGCCACCCCCCTCATTTGAACAAGCCTTCCTCCTTGCTGGCTCCCCTCTCCCTCCTGGTGCTCTCCACGGCCAAGCCCTGCCCAACCACCACCACCCCTAACCCAAACTTCTTTTGTTCCCAAAATACCCCTATCTTACTAAAACCATGCCCAAGCTTTATATAACCCTCCTTTGAATGTAGCCACCTAACAAACCCCTTTCAAAATCAACTTAGAAAATCTCAGAGGACGCGGAAGCGCTGCCGAAATTGCTCAAATTCAGAAGGACCATTAAAGATAGTCATAAATAGTATTGTAAGTATTTTTTCATCCATTTAAATACAATGAGATAAGCTTTAATTTCTTTTTTAAGTTATTGTACATTCTACATCTTCCACTAACCTTTTGCTGTTTTCTTCTAAGTCATGGCAACCTCAATTTAAAAAGGAGTTGATCATATAAAAAAAAAGAAGGAAAGAAAGTGTCCAAGGGACACCTTGATCAACTAATTTAATGATCCCCTTTGTTCTATCTAAAATTGGAACATGATTTCTTTAAAGTCACTCAATCCCCTGTAAATTACCCCTTTCCCATTCCTAAGATTGATGGTGAATGACTGAAAGAAGATCTTGTTTACTCAAAGAACAAAAAGAAGTAAAAGATGGTCATTTGGACTAAAAGAAGGAGATGCAGCATATTGAAGGAGCTGGAACCATCCTAGATGTTGCAGAAAGTTCCCAAGAGGCCACCGGAGTGATCCCAAGCAGAATCGGCAGCAAAAGTGCAGAATAAGCTTCGCCCGTATACTCAGAGCGGTCCAAGCGTGCCCGTCATTAATATACGGTCTGGCTTGAACCGTATTAAAATTACGGTTCTGACCAGACCGTAAATTAAATACGGTCAAGACTGTAAATAACTTAAAAAATTAATTTTTCGGACCCGGTTGGACCCAATCCGACCCATTTAAACTTGACCCAACCAATTGGGCTTCTTGGATAATTCCAAGCCAATTCTTGAGACTGTGGGCCTAAGTGGGCCCACCAAGGCTTCTTGGGCCTTCCAATGGGGCCCATATCCCGTCTGGCCCAACCAAGGCCCATTTTAATAAATGGACCCAAGGCCACATGATTAACTGCCCGTGGGCCAAATCCAAGCCCAATGGGCCCTAAAAAACTTCAACCCACTAACTTTGTGAATATGCAATAAACCCTTAAACCAAATAACCATAATCCAATAAGGGTTATTCAATAACCCGAATTGGGCCTTGGGCTTGACTTAAGCCCAATTTGGATCCCAATGGGCCTTCCAACGGGGCCCCTACCAGACCCACTTCACTAACTTAATAAAAAGATAAAATCAAATAAAAAGGGGACCCACACCATCAACGGTCCCCACCAGACCAAATAAGTGTGCATGTTGGCTTAGGAATTAGGTGAAAACTAAGTTGACTCAGACCAAGGAGACCCACGGGACCTGTCAATCGACGGGGCGGGCTAGGGTGTCTTCGGGCTTCCCTAGACGTAACCGAGAACTTGCTCAGAACTCTAATAAGCCGCAGACCAGAATAATTAGGCCCGAATAGGTGCCCCTTTTGTGTCTGCCTGCACCTCTCAGGCAGTGGCGACTCCAAACCAAAACAGTCCCGAGGCGAGCATCACTCTTTGCATGCACCTCGTCGTGCGGCCTGAAACCGGAATCGGGGGGTGCGCACACCTACCTAGGATACGATTAAAAAAGTTGTTGAGCCTAGGGTTGCTTATCGGAATGGCGTGGGCATGGGCACAACACGGTCCAGCAAGCTTAAAGCGTGCCTATGCCTGGCCTGCCCTGCTAGTGGGCCGGCACGACACAGCTCGTGGCTCCTAGCAAGCTGTGCCATGCCCAAGTGCTCGAGCATGGGGCTTGGCGGGCCAGTTGGGCCGTGCCCACGTGCTAGCCCGCCTGTCACGCAAAATTTTCCCCCAAAAAAGTGGGTTTTCCCTTCTTTTTTTACCATTTTATCCCCTAACTTAGTATAGATAAGTGTCAACCTAGTTGGGATAGATGGGTGCCAACCTAGTTAGGATGTACTTATACTATAGCGATGCAATATTATTTGTGTAAATTTATTATATATAAGTATGGTTATATTTGCAAAGTTGTACACTTGTACTCGTAATAATTAATTTATTTAAATTTTTTAATCAAATTCTATCCCAATATGTGTAAAACATTTTTGTGAATAATAAACATACTTTTTTACTAATTTTTTCTATTTTCTCCAATTTTTTTGCAAAAAAAAAAGGACCCAGGCCCGCAAGTGGTCCACCAGGTATGGCATGACCCAACCCTAGTTGTGCCACAAGCTGGGCTATGCCTGGTTTTTCCCTGATGGGCTAGGCACAACACGGCCCGTAAAGGAAGCAAGCCGTGCCCGGCTGGCTTGTGGCCTGCCAGGCACATGCTAATCATGCGCATGCTGTATTGGGCCTGCCCATTAAGCAACCCTTGTTGAGCCCAACCCAGCTCAATCCATCACTATCTTAAATAGCAAACCATCCCTAAGCTTTGATTGGAAGACAAGGGATCAAATCTATTGCTAAGCCCAAGTCTTTTTGTTTTTTTTTTTAAATCCAAGATTCCAAACAAAGCCCAAGTCTTTTGTTTTTCATGCGACATCTTTAACTTATCTTCTTCAATCTTATCTCATACTTTAACAAAACATGTACATTATTCAATATATTTGTAACTTTCCTCCTCCTTTCATAAATTCATGATATTCATCTCAACATGTACATTATTCATATGTTCAACAACCTACGCAACATTCATCCTCATTAATACATGTTGCGCGTATATTAAATTACATATCAACCAACATATGACTGTGACCTAATATATAAATATATAAATATGTTTTAAGTTCTTACTTGATTAAGAAGGCAAATGACGCTTGTAATTCTTTCAAACGGTTTATGATTTTCAAAGTATTAAAAATGAATATTGTATTAATAATATTTATTAAATTAAAAAAAAAAAGAGAAAACAAATATCGAATGTCGCTACATATAAAATTTAATTTATACTGATATTTTTTGAAAATAAATAAAATTCAATGAGAAAAGATCTCCTGAGAAACTCTAATCAAGATAATTATATTCTTCTAAAAACGGGCATACACCAATCAATCCATTTGATTAAAGACATTCTTGGAAGAATTTGGATTTATTATTAAATAATTATTTTGAAAGGGTATCACTGAAACTTAATTGTCCCTGTCTTATTTTCGAAATTTGAATTCATTCGAGTGATCGCGACGGAGAGTCGAACCCTATTATTAAACTCGACCAGTTTCTCAGTTTGTTTCTTCTTTCATTTGTTTTTGAATGCCTGGCATGGCTTGCATGTTGATGGATACCGAAGAAGAGGACTTCGCAGAAAGTCAAGTCGGAGTCGGTGGCTTCGATTTGGTACGAAACGGGGACTTGCGTTGGGATTTTCCCGGTTCGCAATGGGCTGCATTTGCTGCAAAGCTTCTGCAATCGGAGATAGCAGGGAGAGTCCACTGGAGAGTCGTGTTCGGGAAACAAAGGTTCAAGCCAAGGATAGAACGGATGGTGGCGATCGGAGAGCTATATTAACTGATAAGAACGCAAATGGATCGAGAAGGTTGCAGACCGAGAGTTTTGAGAGGGAAAGGAAGGCGAAGATTGAATATGCGGGTAATCATCACCCAAGGATGGGCAAAATCACGAAAGCCACGGAAGGAGAACAGGTTGCGGCAGGTTGGCCTCCGTGGCTCGCTGCAGTGGCCGGAGAAGCTATCAAGGGATGGGTACCACTCCGTAGAGATTCGTTTGACTTGCTAAGTGTTGTAAGTTTCTTTCTTGACTCGATAGTTGACTTGATTTATTCTGTGCAAAAAATGATTTCTATTCGCAATAGCAAGTATTTGAACCTTATTGTGCAATCAGAGTAAGTGTGTTTCAAGACTGCATTCTTTCACCACTTGAATTTTGTTGTGGAGATCAGAAAGAAAGTTCGATACATGGTACGATCAGTTGGCTTGTAATTTTGACTTTCACAGAGCAGGTCTACATTCATTCTGTATTTGATTTGGATGTAACCATTGTCGCTCCTTGGGGCTTCCGTTATCAAATTTCCCAATTATTAAGTTCTGAAAAATAGTTGGAATGAATTTTGATCACTTTTTGCATCGTTTATGTTTTAACTTCTGCTTTAATTTTGTTTTTACTCTATATATGTTTCCCTTTTTATATGTTTTCCTTTAATGGGTCCATTGCCCAAGTTTTCTTATTATTGTGTGATAGCATATCATTTTTGTAGGTTGGTCGAGGAAGTTACAGTAGTGTTTACAAAGCTCGTAATATTTTGCTGGGGAAAAATGTTGCTATGAAAAGAGTAAAGTGTGATCTCAATGACCCGAAGAGTGTTAAATTTCTTGCAAGGGAAATCCTTATTTTGCGAAGGCTTGATCATCCAAATATAGTAAAACTGGAAGGCATAGTAATATCGAGGATGGATTTCAGCTTGTACCTTGTTTTTGAATACATGGAGCATGATCTAGCTGGGCTTTCATCAAACCCTGATTTCAAGTTAACTGAGCCACAGGTGTTCCCCAAAAATTATATTCTTTCATACATATTTGTGGCACACAACACACACACACACACTTTTGTGATGGCAGTTTTGTTTTCTAGTCTAGCATCTTTTCTGCACCCTTTTTAGATTTTTTCTTGTTCTATTTTGGAGAATAGACCCTGAGGTTATATCACTTTTGTGGCAGATTAAATGTTACATGTTACAACTTCTTTGTGGACTCAATCATTGCCATAGTCGTGGCATTTTACATCGTGATATAAAATGTTCTAATCTTCTGATTGACAACAATGGAATCCTGAAAGTTGCGGATTTTGGCTTGTCAAGTTTTTATGATCCCCAACACAGTCATCCATTGACAAGCCATGTTGTCACTCTCTGGTATCGACCACCAGAGCTTTTACTTGGTGCCCATTTTTACGGTGTAGCTGTGGATTTGTGGAGTACTGGTTGTGTACTTGCTGAATTATGTTCCGGGAAGCCTATAATGCCGGGAAGAACGGAGGTGTGTTTCTTATGCTTTTGTTTGTGCCAAAACGGAATAATGACGATGCATTGTGTAAATTCTCTCAGAAGAAAAAATATATATGATTTTGAACATTGCCTCTAAGCTATTAATCCCAATAAGCCATAACCAGACGTTTACTTTGAACAGTCAGTGTTATTTCTTGCCTGCTTAGCAAATGAAATGAATTTGAGGACATGCATTTAGTCCTTATTTTAAGCTCATTTAGTACAAGAACATAGCCGCTTTTAGAATCCATCTTTGAGTTTGACTAGTTGAGATTTAGTATAGGAAACTTCTTTCTCCGGATGTCACCATTTTAACTGGTTTAAAATAGCGCTTGCTATTATTTTCTCTGTGAAACAGACGGCATTTTAAAATTTGTTTAGGAAACTATGTTTCATTGCATCAATTGTCTTATACTTATATAGTACTTTAATATGGACTAAACTTTATTCTAGTATTGACCCGTGTGTCTCAAATTCGTTGTAATCTCATCTGCTATTTTATTAAGTAACCTTAACGCCAAAGTCACAAAAAGAGTGGGCTGGGTTGGTCTGATTTAATCATTAAATAAACTATGTGCAAACTGGGTTGATGTGATGACTTCACATGATCTCTTAAGTGAAGCAAGAAAAATTGATGTAATGTTAGATATAGAATTTAACACCTTTATGTTCATATCCCCAATGCCAGTCTCAGTCTAGAATACTCTCTACTCTCCTTCCAGAGATCAGCAAAAGTATAACAGAATCCAAATCTCTTGTACAACCAGTTTGCTGCATAACTAACAAAAACAGTGAAAGAGGGATGAAATCTAGTGATAGAGAATCCAAAAATTGGCCAAAGGGTGATTTTGGGTTGGTTTGATTTATTTTCTTAAACTTGGTTTGGGTGGAATGTTTTTCATTTTTTTAAACTTAATTTTATCAGTGAAAGACTGAAAGAATAGTGTAATGAATGTAAAATATAGGTGTTGTAAAAAACAGGTACATAGGATATAAATATAATCCAATCAGCTTGTTTACACAAAACATATAACTGATAGCTAAGAAAGACAAATACAAAGTTATCTACACTATTATATACTGCATTCATGTAAGAAAAATCGAGTTTTATGCATTAGATATAAAAAGGAGGAAAGTAGGTTAAAGTGGTTTGGTCATATAAAGCGGAGACCTAGAGATGCATGTGTTGGAAGGTGTGCAAGTATGTAGATTGAAGGGCCTAAGCAAGCAAGAGGGAGGCCTAAAAAGACATGGATGGAGTCTATAAAACAAGATTTACAAAAACATAAATTAATTGAAAATATGATTTTTGATATAGTGGGATGGAGAGACAAGATTCGTGTTGCCGACCCCACTTTGGTGGTAATTGGCTTATGACGATGATGAGGATGTAAGAAAAATTAGGTTTTATGCCAAAAAAAGGAATAATAATACAGGTATAACACAAATTTAAGTCGACCCAGCCTGTTCACACGGAAAGTGTATCCAACGGCTAAGAAAGAGATCTGCCACCCCTTACCCTCAAAATTAATCCAAAATATTATTCCGAGGTTTACAAAATTTGGAAAAGAAACTTTTCTGAATTCTGGAAGGGGGACTGCACATGAGAAAAAGTAACTAGAATGCAGAAATGATGGCCCTGGCTTTTTAGCACCTCAAAAAAATGATTGTGTATCATCCTGCTCAAGTTAAATTAAATCTTTTCAAGAAGAACATCCACACCTGATTCGAAACTCTACAGTGCACCAATGGATTAACCACTGTTTGTACTTCTATAAACATCTAACAATGATTTAGAATTGTCCATTCCTACTGATAAGGTGATCACTAGTGAGGACCTTGTCCAACAATGCTGTCTAGATGGAGAAAGCAATTTTGGAAGGATGCATATTTTCCAAATTAACTTCTCCCGGCCTCTTAACTCCCAAGCCCGAACTAAAGATGTAAACAAAGATATAACTTAAATCTTTTGATACTCTTCCTATTCCATGATTTTGTATCTTGCTAACTCCAAACACAGTAAACTGAAGAGGTATAAGGAAGGATGCCATCAACTCCAACTCCCTGGTTGTTTTTCCCCCTTTCTTAATCAGTCTTAAGCATATGCTTTGAGTGGTGAAGCTAATCGTAGGTGAATTTATTGCTCAGGTCAAGGGCTTAGTGATCTGACTCTTTGGTCCAATCAGGATTTAGACCAACAATTTGAAGCCATTCCAGAAAAGTGATGCTTAAGAATCTAAGATCACAATTACATGAGAAGGAAATAGGCGACTGAACAGTACAGGAAATGGAGATGGTAAATGATTTCTAAATTTCTATTAGAATGTGGGAGAAACAGGAATCTGCATGTGATTCTATTAAATAGATCTAAATATTTTATAAAGGCATCTCTTCTATTTTGATTTCGGAAAATAAAAATGAAAATTAAAGCTGAAGAAAATTTAGGTGCAAAATTTCTTCTTAGAAATTCCAACTCTTGAGGGTTGAGATTCCAAGATGAAGCAAGAAAAAAAAATTTGTTTTGGTGTCTTTTTGCATTCATACCTTTATTTTTGTGTTTATGTCATCCGAAATGTCTGCAACCTTCAGGGACAACTACATTACTAACAGCAAACCCTTGGTGACAGCTACTACAATCTTTGGCAAGGTGACAATAGCCTAGGTGGAGCATGCCTAGGTGAATATCTTGGGTTGTAGATGAGTACTTGGGCTAAAGGGCGACTACCTAAAAATCTATTTGGGCCGGGCAGTCACCTATGTATATATGTTTATATAATATATATACCGACACACACAACGGACACATATTCATATAAACATATTAACCCTATGTTTTAATTTTATGCAGGTAGAAATCATGTCATGCTAGTTATTTTTTGGATTGATGCATATAGTGCTTTAGTGTCTGTTATAAATGTAATTTAGGTATCTATATTCTATGGATATACATGCATATATAAGTATATAACAACTTATTAATGCCCTGTTTTCATTTTAGGCAGCTAGAAATCATGTTTTGTTGTGATCTTTTTTATTTAATTAATATAATACTTTGGTACATGTTGTACTGTGATTTATTTACTATTAACTAGTTTCAGAAAAAAAAAATTTCACATAGGCTAGCGCCTAATCACCTAGGTGAATGCTTAGTTGATGGGCAGGTCTGTTGCCTAGCATCACCTTGATTATTTGTGTTGAGATATTGTATTTGGGCCCTCTTATATACATAGTTACGCCTTCACTTATAAGCTTAAGTTTTTAGGTGCAATTGTTGTCTAACGTGGTATTAGAGCGGGAGATCTTGTGTTCAAATTCTGAAGGTGAGTTTGCCTTGGCATTTGTTTGTTTCCAGGGTGTGAATGCCCTATATTTGTCCTCCCTATATATATTCCTGTGCGAAGTCGCACTTGCGGGGGAGTCTTGAGATACTGTACTCCAGCCCTCTTGTATACATAGTAACACCTTCACTTATAAGCTTAAGCTTTTAGGTGCAACGGTTGTCTAACAATTTGGCAATACTCATTCATGCATCAGATAGATGCATGGGCATGGATTTCATTAGGGAAAAGTAGTAGGATCTAATAGTCAGAAAGGTTCTACGTTGACAGAAAATGCTTATTTTAATTTTTTTTCTCAAGAAAGGTCCATAAAAAAATGACTACGACCCAGTGTAGGTCCCACCAGAGCAGGGTATCATAGATTTGCAACAAACCTATGTTGGACATTTATGCAAAGTGTTTCATTCTCAAAACTTGCATTTTCACATTGGCTGCCCATAAAAAAATGATTACAACCCAGTTTAGGTCCCACCAAAGTAGGGTATCATAGATTCGCAACAAATCTAACGTTGGACATTTTATGCAAAGTGACTGTTTCATTCTCAAACTTGCATTTTCACATTGGCTGCCCAATGTGTCTCAATAAGCCCTAACGTTGGACATTTTATGCAAAGTCACTTTTTCATGGAAAATAAACTTTCTAAGTAATCTATTGATTTTGTGGATGCCAGTCCAAATATGCCTATCAGTGCATGGTTTTGCCACTTGAACTTGTTTAATCTATTTTAAATTGTTTCTTTTGTAGTATTTCACTTGAACCGTGTTTGTGGTAACATTTTATGAATTTCATTGCAATTTTCCCATTTAATCCAGTTTTCTCCAGATTTGTGTGATTTTATGCCATTTTGAAAATCCTATTCTGGAGGTGCAAAATTTCTAGCTAAAACTTTATTGTAAAAATTTATTAACTTGCACATGTCTGGAAGATGCTTGGATTTATCCTTTTCCCAGAATGAGCTTTATTGCAAAAATATTGTTAGCTAAAACTTTAATCCTGCATTGAATAGAGGCAATAATTTACCTATCAAAAGAATGAGCTTTGGTTGCAAGAAAAATGTGCTCTTTTTCAATTACCAGGTATAATGTTATGTGTGATAAGTGATATTGTATCTTCCAAAATAAATAGGAGAGAAAGGATAGGCATGTTCATATCCCTTCTCTAAGAGTCATTACTGTGAAATTATTCAACTGCTTCTAAGGATCACATAGATATCCTCTCTCTTAGTTTTTCTTTGTTTATAGTTATATACTTCCATAAAAAAATTCAGTGAACCTTTTTCATGATATTTCAGAAGTTATGTGAGACATATTTCGAACTCTGTAATTTCATTTATGTAGAATGTTTAATTCTCTTTCGTTAACAGTAACTTTGGTTATATTAAAATAGATTGTGTCTTTAAATGTGTCTTTTTACCTTATAGGTGGAGCAGTTGCATAAGATTTTCAAGCTTTGCGGTTCACCATCGGAGGGCTATTGGTTAAAATTGAAATTACCCCCTGATGACATTTTCATGCCCCAAAAACATTATAAAAGGTCTGTTGCTGAAAAATTTAAAGACTTCCCACCAGCAGCCTTAGGGCTTATTGAGACACTGCTTTCCATAGATCCTGCAGATCGTGGAACTGCAGCTTCTGCTCTGAGGAGTAAGGTATGCAAGTATTTTGGAAATCTATGGTATGTAAATATTTTGGAAATCTGAACCCTCTGAGGTGAAAATCTGTTTGGAAATAACCTTCTATTCCTATGAAACATTAAGAATGGCAATACTGCTAAATTCTGAGTTTATATTGGATGTTTGCCTTTGGTAACTTATCTTATTATTTTATATTTAACATGATCATATTTAGAAAAACTCCACCAATGTTGTCTAATATTGCTATATCTTTTGGGTGTTCCCTCGGTTAAAGGGGGAGTGTTTCGTCAGATTGGCAGCTCGCTTAAAACTTGTTAAATATACTATCAACTATGACATGACTATGTTTGGAAATTTCAATGCATTAAATTTGTTCTGATTCTGATTGCAAGAAATGAAGATTCTTGTTCTTCAACCTTTGTTCTTCTTTCTTTTATCCTTACTTCCTTGTTTGCATCTTGACAGTGAGAACCATGCAGATGCTTCTCTCTTGATTTCTTCTCTTCATCGTTGTAATTTGATAGATTGAGAAGTAATAGGTTAACAAGGATTAAGGGAACCATGATATGTTTTTCAAGATTAAAAGGAAATTTAGGTAGTCTATTTCTTTGACTATGTTGCATAAAATCACCTTAGTATCTGTGTTGGATATTGTCGAATCTGATACTCTAGAATCTGCTGTCTTGTACTCTAGATTCTGCTGTGACACTCCAAGAGTTCAGCTTTTTCTTTACTCAATTACTTTTCAGGAAATCAGGAGGATTATCCACTATTTACGAAATGTCTAACTGAGATTTGACCTGCATATTGTGTGAGCTTAAATTATTGTGTTTTCATATTCTAGTGCTAACTGTGAGCAAAATGTCTATGGTCTGTTCAGTTCTTGCTCAATAGAAAAATGAAGCAACTCTATAATTCTTCATCGAATTTTGGTGTCAAATAGACATTGAAGAAGGTAACAGTTTATTATATTTTGAGAGAAAGAAACAATAGGGTATCGAAAGTCTTTTTCAAGGAGAAGAATATGTCATCGAGGAAATCATTCAATAGATGAGGACTTGGTTTAGTAACCAAAATGACAGAGTACCTGATAACCCAACTGCTAGAGACTTCATTGATAGTTGAAATTTGGGATTGGCATACTCATGCTAAGGAGCTTTCTCTCTCTTTGAGACATTTGGTGACAAAGGAGATTCTATTGCCAATGATTTTGTTTTCTGCTGCATGATCTTGCTTACTAGACTGTTTTTGTGAGCCTAGGCTTTTCAAGCTCTTTTGGAGTTTTTTACATGTTGACTATATTAATACAATCTACTTTACCTTCCCCCCCTTCCCAAAAAAAAAGGAAGCAAAAGAAAAAACAAGATAAAAAAAGGCTCTAATATGTGCGGCTACTGTTCTTTATCCTCTATCTAAGCTTTTTATGTCTGCCTTTAACATTTATTTCTCCACGTGGGCAATCCAAATCTAGGTAAAGATGATCTTTCCACTTTTTTTTTTATTGTGCAATGGTATTTCAGTTTTCCATTTACCAAAAATATAAGTGCATGTTTTCTGGTACTTGTTGGCTAATGCATTATCTCTTATTTCTCTGTTACAATGCAATATCTTTCATGGAAGTGATTATCCTGTCATAGTATTTTTCTTATCTGTCTTAGTATATCTTATTACGCAAGGTCTTTTCACTTGCTTTCATGGAGGAAGATTTAGGTTTATTTCCGAATATTGTGGTTTATGATTTGTATCTGTTGAAATCTATTTCCAGTTCTTCACATCAAATCCACTTGCTTGTGATCCTTCAAGCTTGCCGGAGTACCCTCCCAGCAAAGAATTAGACGCAAAAGTATGGGATGAAAAAGCTAGAAGGTGTATACTGTAATTTGGTTGTCATTCATGTCATATGATTGGCTAGTTTACTGTGCCTATTTTGTAGTGTTATTGTTTTCTCATCTCATAAAATATCAGCCCTTTTTATCAGGAAAAACAAAATGCCCTCCCAAGACCTTGATCAAATCTCCTTTGATATTAGGTTTCTAAGGGCACTAGCGGAACTTCGTTTGCCAGTTATGCTGGTATAATTGGCTATTTTGGAGGATAAAGATCTTATTGTAGCATTTCACGAGAATGTACATTTTGTGGAAATTTATCATGCATAATAGCATTGATAGTTTGTATTTGAGTAAATGGTTTAACAGCTTATGTTCTATACCTGATTATGGTGAACATCTGTCACCATCTTCCCAATATTCCAGGCTTTTTTTCTTTCACAATTCAAGGAATGCCAAAAGGAAGTCTCTCTCTCTCTTTTTTTCTTTCCTGTGCGGTGTCCAAACTGATTTTTCTCTCTCTTTCTTTCTTTCTTATTTCCCATTTTGCACTTGAAAGAGATAAAAGGTTGGTCTAAGGGAGCTGTCTATGGTGATACTAATACATTTGACATACTGATAAGAAGATATTTGCTTTCTAATAGTGGTTATTTTATCTGGTTAATATGCTAGGATTTAATTTCTAACGAGGAATGATGAAACATGTTGCTTTGATCTTTAAGGGTGCGTCCATACTGATAGAGATTGTTCGTGGTTCTCACAGGCAGAAAACAGTGGGTAAGGGCAAAATATTTGATCATGAAAGGAGAGCACCAAGAGCATCTCCAGAAATTCCAGAACCTGATGCCATTAATGAGTCAGTCTTGTCAATGCAGGTAACCTCCAAACCATATAATATCCATTGACGAGTTACAAATGGTTGTTTTACTCCGAATACTATCTCCCTTTTCTGGGTTTACTTGGTTGTAGTTATTGAATATATGGATAGCTGATATTTTTGCCCTTGGACTAAGTTCTCCATTGTTTTCCTTTTTTTGCTTCTTTAAATTTCATATTAGTTATATCTAATGTTATGTGCTTGGTGAATTATGAAATATGTCTGCAGCTAAATAGAACAAGGACCACAAGAGGGAATGTTAGTTCCATGCCTTGTGCACACACATTTTTTAATGTTGACATTTTCCCATGGAATAATTGGGATAAATAAAAATGGTCGTCTACCATGCAAGCTGGTCAGGTTTGAAAATCCAGAGGCTAATCTTTGTGGATTTAGGATAAAAAAGATGCCAAACACAGTTTAAGTGAAGTTAAAGAAAACAGGAAAATTGTTATATCCCTAATTTTGGCCAAACTGGACCAGTCAAAGAACCAGAAAAGAAAATAGGTACCTGTTCTTTGGTTCAACTAGTGGCCCGAGCAGTTTACCTGGTTTTACTATAAAACATATTTCAGATATATCAATTTTGTGTTTGATTACTTCCAGTATGAGTTCTAGTTGGTTTTCATTCAATGGTAGGAGGAGAATTGGGGTGGACTTCTTGTTATATAATGGAGTGAAATTCTTGTTATATACTCAGCAGTTGGGGAGTATTGAACAGCGTTGGATTTATCCCTAATCGTTAGGGAGGGCTCCCACCCTGTGCCTTTTATTTTATAAATGCTCCATGTCCTTTGATGGTTTAAAATGAGATTAGAACCTTAGTAATTCCATTTTTCTAAATTGTTAAGTGTCTGAATGTGTAAACATTTTAAAAATTTGTTACGGGCTTTACATTTTTCTTTTCCTTCTTGTTGTTCTTATTGTTTCGGTTTATTTGCAAAACTTAATATCTTATTACAGAGAAGACAAGGTAAGTCCAATTCTGAGACTTGCAGCAAGAATTTTAACTCTCAACATGATGGAACGGCTTCCGGAGTAGGGATTGATCCTCCTAGGCAATTGAAAATTGTGGAAAAAACAAGCAAGGATTCCCTGGGGAATCATTCAGGGCTGTTTGCTGACTGGGCTGCAGAGGTGAAGACTAGGAAAAACCTGGATGGTGCTCTGAAGGATTTGACTCATGCAAACATAGCAGAATTGTCTGGTCTGGACCGTCTGGTAGCAGAGAGAAGTGATTTGTTGTCCAAAGATCTCAGAGAAAAGTCTGGTCCTTCACAACCAAAACCGAAAATCCTATTAAACAGGTTTCCCAGATCTCTTAATGAGGACTCAGAGTCAGAGTCCACTAAGAGGGGCCAGAGAAAGTGTTACGCACTGGATGTGACAAGTTCTCATCCAAAAAATTGTGGAAGGCTCAACAATGAAGAACTAAGTCTTGTAAGTAGTTGGATACCCTTCCAAGAATTTCCATTCTGATCTATGTGGTTAAGCATGAATATGGAATTAGCTTTCTTTGAGAGTTCATATAACTTGTGAAAGAAATATATTCGTTAATGTTGGAGGTTATAAAATAATTTGTGAATTGATTGCATGATTTGGACACTATGTTTGCGATCTGCGTACAGATATCATCTTACCTAAGTTGGCATGTGCAGCATGAATTCCTTCTTAATTAGATATGCATTTGGTGCTGAATTTGGTTGCTGTGATACCAATTTGTAACCTTTCCCTTTATGTGGGCATTCATGCATTATAGGTTTTGAATTTTGTCCATCTTGTGTTTGCTTTAAATCCTTTTAATTCTCTCCTGAAGGATGACAAAATTTTACATTGGGTTTGTTATGTGTTACTCTGTTAATTTTACAAGTTCTTTCGTCAATGTTGCTTCAGCACAATTGCAGGTCCAAAGGTAACATGTTTCTCGGTTCATCAAGCAACAAGGATCAGATTTTCATGGATCGTCATGGGTCCAAAGGCAGCAAGACACATCATTCCGGCCCACTCTGTTCATCAGGCAATGTGGATCATAAGATCTGGGATCATGATGAGCAGATCAAAGCGTTTCTTGGTCCATCAAGAAGCTTGGGTCATCATGGGTCCAAAGGCAACAAGACTCATCATTCTGGGCCGCTTCTTTGTTCATCAAGCTCAAGCAATGTGGATCAGATACTCATGAGTCATGATCGGCAGATCCAAGAGTTTGTTCAAAGGTCAAAACTCAGACACTGCAAAAGTTAAGGAAACCAAGTATAAGCTAAAGCTCAAATTTATCTCCACTTACTGATCTCAAGTCTCCAACATTGTGGGAGATGAAGATTTCAGGTGAAAAGAGAGGATACTGCAGGAAGATGTGAAGAGTAATGGTTGTTTCAGATTCTTCAATAAGCCGGTGCTTGAGATCCTATGTACAGGGTTACCTACCACAAAGAAGCTGAAAGAAGGAATCTCAGGAATCAGTGATGTCTGGTATTCTTTGTTGAGAGTTAAGGGCTTTTTGCTTGGTGGAACTTATTGCTCTCTCGGTAATAACACATCCTTACTACTTACCCTGTGACTGCAGCTTCAACATGTGGGTCAATCTGCTGCAAATTATATGTCATAAACAAAAAGCGATCTTCAAATTTAAAATTTTGACAAGGGTAAAAAGATAGAAAGCTGCATGCATCCATCCAGATTGTGGATTGTACAGGTTCCTTGATTGTGTGACCAGGCCATTAATGGACTGGCTGTTACGCTTCGGTAATATTATGGCTTTGCTTGGTTTGTCAGCCCTTCATTTTTCCTTCGTTTTGAGGATATCTTGACTGAAAATTAGAGTTTTCTGGAAAGAGATTTTCTTCAAGGATCTTATTTTCTTATAAACCAAAAGCATAAAACTTTGTTAGAAAGATCGTTTTGCTTATCTTTCCTCTACATTCTTTTGAACATGGCAAGTCTCATTTCATCTCATCTCATATCTCTCATTTGACTCTTCATTGTTTTCAAAGTTTTCTTCAGCCAATGCTCTCCTTCTCCCTGTTTAGAAAATTCTTATTAATGAGTTCAAAAATTAAGACTTTCGAGCTGGTTATCTGGTTGTTCAAAACGGTGGCATTCACAGCATTGATGTCAACGTACACAATTTCCAAAATAATATAGGCGTCATCATGAACTTGTCGTGGTATGGGCTGGTTATTGGTGATTATTTCTGAACTTTCTGACTTTTGGCCTTTTCATAATTTGAGCACATTGACATAATGACTGCGTCCACATAAGGGTGGATAATTAATTCCAACTTTGGGACTTCACTACTCTACTCCAGTCTCGTTTTTTAAGGGCAATATTTTCTTCAAGTAGTTTATAAAATATGCTGGTGATTAGGATAATAATTTAAAAGAAAAAGCTGCATGCATTTTTAATACTCGTTATCTGTTAAGGGGGTTCTAAGTGGCTAACTCTAATATTGTTTATTTCTGTTGATGGTAGGATAAGTAGTTAGTAATTCAAGTTCTAAGAGGGTCAGTGCTGATTTAGTGTAGAAGACTTGTAACTCTAAACCTTAATCGCATTGACTGGAGGTATGTGAGATTAAGCATTCTAAATTATTAATTTTGTATACACATATTTGGTAAAATTACAAATTCCTTTCCTTGTATTTGACAGTAACACAACCTTCCCTTTGTGTGTGTGTGTGTGCGCGCACGTGTGTGCGTGCGTGTGTGTTGAATTATTAAATTTTTTAACACTTGTTCTCTATACAAAGTTAGATAGCTAAACGATTTTAACAAGGATAAAATGTTATCTATTTAAACAACTAAACTTATCAAGGTAAAAAAAAAAAACTCCTAATCAATGAAAGTGAACAGATCAAGTTAAAGGCGTTAGTTATCTTGCTAAAAGGTGCACCATTAATGCATGAGAAATTGGGTGCGGACGATTTCAAACATTACGTACTCTTATAAGTACGAGCTAAGTCAACCAGCACATAATTCCATCTTCAAACAGGGCGCTTGTTCAACGCCGTATCTCACAAAAGCCAAAAACATTTTTCAAACCTCTGTATTTTCCTCCCTTTCTTGGCTTGTAATCTCCAGAGTATGATGATCTATTAATCTATACTATATATAAAATGAGAAGAGGTCCCTTGGGAAACGTGCCAATTTTAACGTGCTCCTTTCCTAAAAAACCGTTACAAATCATTGCTATGATTTTTTTAATAAAGGAGTATAAAAGTCATTATTGCCTAATTCTTTTAAAATTTAAGTGGTTGTACAACTGCTCCCTCCCTTATTTTTCAATATATGTACGGTACTGCATGTCATCTTCTATATTAAATCTATATTATATATATATATATATAGAGGGAAGCACTACCTTAGAAAGTGTGTCAAACTAATAGCTTAATTTCTTAAAATATCCTTACAATGTCATATTATCTTATATCTCTATAGGGGTAATTTGCTCTTTTTTTTTTTTTTTTTTCATTTTCTAAGGTGCAGTCTTGCACCGACCAGCTTGTTATATTTTATTTTCAAAAGCAAGGACATATTTTATTTTATTAAATTGTTATCTTCCACTGTTGACTTTTTAAGGGTTTTGTCCTTTTTTTTAATAAAAAAGAAATCAAAATTATATATGCGAGGGCAAAAATGGAACATTACTATTAGTTCAAAACGTTGACCAAAATTCTAGAACTTCAAGAAACCTATTTCCGTTTTGGCTCATCAAGGAGGAGGCTGATTAGGAAAAGGATTCTGGGTGAAATCTTCATCAGTTTGCATGAAGTAGAAGGTAGAACACCGTATTCACATATATAGTCATCGGATTATATAGGCCGCAATTAATAAAGCATTCTATATAAGAAATATTTCCTGATTTGACCCACTAGCCGGCCAACCAACTTCAATCTTGTGTCCATACATATATAGAACTGGTTCGGTCGAACGAGCTTGCTCCTAATACCAAAGCATGGTTTGAGACTGGGCTGGCTCTCATCTAGCTTGGATTTTGATTCTTTTGAACACATGATAGTCTTATCTCTCTCATTTGACCCTTCGTTCTTTTTAAAGGCGTATTCAAACAATGCTCTCCTTCTCCCTCATTGGAAATTTTTTTATGAGTTTAAAAAGACTTTTGAGTTGGTTATGATTTGGTTGTTCCAAACGACTTGAAATCTGTTGGAGCCCTTGGCTGTAACTGTAAGATTTGCTGGTCCAACGATGAAATACATGTTTACATAAGTGCATGAAACCTACGTATATATACCTTCCATCGTTGGACCAGCAGATATTTCAATGTAAGTGACTAGTTGATATGGTCTCGTTTGAAACTGTAGGATTCACAAGCTTTCGCATCTACGTACACAATTTCCAAACAAGATAAGCATCATTATGAACTTGTTGTGGTTTGGAAAGAGTCCTAAAGTAACCTCACAATTCGTGGGTGATGTTAATACAGGAGACCGTTTCATCTGGTGCCATTCAATAGTACTAGCGTAAAAGAAACGGATGGATGCCCCTTTTCAACAGGGGCCACCCCCCAAAATACATCCCAATTAAGGGTTTCATAAAACCACCGGATTTTGGCTCGAGAAGAAATATTATTTTAATAGGATCCACCAATTACAATGGATTGGTACACCAGCACACGAACGAGAGATTAGGTGCACGATTTCCAAACATTACGTACTATTATAAGTACGGAGCTAAGTCAAGCAGCACATAATAATTCCATCTTCAAAGAAGGCGCTTGTTCAACGCCGTATGTCGCAAAAGCCACATTCATTTTTCAAACCTGTGTAATTTTCCTCCTTTTCGTGGCTTGTAGTTTCCGGAGTGTGATGATCCATTAATGGAAAGGACGCAATGCACACGCATGAGAAAGATACACGTCTATTATTAATGCAAATAACCCTTGACTCATGGTAAATAGAGGCTGCAAATAACCCTTTATCTCATGTCTCATTCCCATTCTTCTCCTTGCTGCCAACTAAGATATTAATGCATGCCGATCGTTACAATGAGCAAGCCAAATCAGGTACACCCACTAACACTTTGGGTCTATTAGTGCTAATCAGTCCATAAACTAACTTCTTTGATACATTAATCACCTGAATTTAGAGCCAAGCCACATAATCCCATGAGACTAAGTGACTAACCCACCAAAGAGGCAGGGGACGGGGTCTCATCTAGCTTGGATTTTTTTTGGAACTCAGGGTATCTAGTCTTGTTTACATTCAACCGACTAATTTCTGAGGGCCCATACAAGATCTTGCAACCCACATGATCCGGATAAATCTAAAAAGTATAGACCTTATGCTGATAGCCTCAAAGAATTGATAGCACTTAAGAGGTTTTGAACGTGAAACCTTGGTGAGATCACACCCTGAGGCCCCAATCCTTGACCTGATGCATCTAGCTTGGCTTTTGATTCTTTTGAACACATGGTAGTCTCATCTAGATCCTCTCTCATTTGACCCAAAGTGCATTCAACCTATACTCCCCTTCTTCCTGCTTAGAAATATCTTAATGAGTTTAAAAAGACTTCTGAGCTGGTTATCTGGTTGTTTGGAACTGTGGGACTCATAGCCTTGGTCTTTACGTACACAATTTCCAAAATAAGATAGGCATCATTATGAACTTGTCGTGGTTTGGAAAAAGTCATAATAAGAGATTTTAGTTAAAGAAACCTAACAAATTCATGGGTAATGCCAATACCCCACAAGCTCTTTTTATTACATTCCCATCAAGGTTTTCAGTTTCGGTGTCGGTGGGCGTGCCACCCATTGGCTAAAACAAAATTTTGGTAGCATGCCGCTGGTTTTTTTGGATTTTGGGGAATTTCGTCGGTATGCTGCTACGTTTCGTTAAAAAAATTAAATAAAAATTAAAAAAATTTACATTTTTTTCTCTGTTTCACTTGGCACGCCTCCTCATTTCGTCAAAAAATCATCGAAATTTTGCCAGCGATACAACCCAGCGATTTCTCCCAGCAAAACGTATCGCTAGGGGCAAAAAAACGAAATTTGTAAACCTTGGTCCTCACATAGCTTTTTTGTTGGTCAGTGTTCAATTCCCATCTCTTGCATGCGGTATACATCCTTCACATTTATTGTAGGGTCCACCGTTCATTTGAGCCCCACACAATGAATGTGAGGGGCTCTCTACGTGCGCTGTAGACCACGTCTACACGTTATCCGTTGATTATTCCTTAAGTTTCTGACTTTTTGCCTTTTCATAATTTGGGCACGTTGACGTAATGAGTGATTTCAAACCCCACCTAACGATGTATAATTAATTCCAACCTTTTAAGTCTAGAGAGCAACATCACCCCTGGATTTTAATGTTTGGAAAAACTATCAATAGGCAAATTACACAAAACTTTTTGAAATGGCACAATGTCAAGGATATATTCTAAGGGTTTTGTTTTCAATCATGGGTTAAAAGTAAAATACCCCTTTAAGGTTGTCTTAAGTAGCTAACTCTAATCTTGTCTATTTTTATGTATGGTGGGATAAGTAGTTAGTAATGCAAGTATTTAATGGGATTAGTACTGATTTAGTGTATAAAAAGGGTCTACAGTCTCATCTATGGCTTTTATTTTGTGACGAATTGGATCGGAAATTTTTCCGAAAATTATTATCAATATATTCTCAGAAAGGCTTATCATAGAAAATTATTTGTAAGAACATAATAACTCTAATCTCCTTAATCACATTATTGGAAGTACGTGAGATTAAGCGTTCTACATTATTAAGTTTTGTTACATAGATTTAGTAAAATTATAGATTCCTCTCTTTGCATTTTAAAGTAACACTACATTTTAAGAAGACAATTAATTTGAATTTTTTTCCCTCTCTTTTCAACTAATTAAGTGGTAATTAGCTTGCTAATCAAATACGTTGAATTTCATTAATCTTCAATGATTTTTACCCTTACCTAGAGTTACTGGTTTAAGTAAATAACATTTTACTTTGGTAAAAAGTAAAATGTTCTCTATTTAAACAACTAACCTTATCAAGGCAAAGAAGCCCTAATTAATGAAAGTGAACAAATCAAGTCAATACTAATTTTATTTTAGAAAAGTAAGGGGAAGAACTTTTAATTTTGCTAAATGTCAAGGGAGGTTTACGCAACTTTACTCAAAAAGTTAAAGCACAACATGCAAGTGATAGAATTACGTACCATTCATGCGCCGTACGTATTCTCCCTTTCATTTTGAAAAGTCAAAAGCATCTTTCAAACGTGATTTTTTTTCCCTCCTTTCCTTGCTTTTGTAATCTAAACACTTGATCTATTCATGGAAATTTAGAACCAATGGATTTAGTTAAAGAAAGAGTGCAACTTTCATATTAATTTCTTATTCTAATTCTAATTATACCAAAAGGGGTGGCATGTGTTGTATTGCAGCTAAACACTTAAACCCTCACATGGACTATCTATATTTAATTTTTTTTTTAAATATGTAAAAAATGAGGATAGTTATTTAGGAGATTATGAGAGAAATTAAATTTTAGCTGAGTTGTTTACTAAAGGGATATAGGGAGACTAAAAAGTTTTCAAAGATATTTTTCTAGTTGATCAAAATCTTATATTAAAATCTTTTGGGTTTGCTTTGTAATAATATAGACTTCTTGATGTATGCCATATTTGACGATGCACGAATGTATAAAATATCAACCGGAATAATTTTAAGTTACATTTAATGCTATAAAAGATTTGACCAATGGGCACGAAAGGCATAAATTGAGTACATTTGTATTACCATATAAAGCAAATATGTTGGAATCTAACTTGATACCTGCTATATTCATGTCCCCACATAATTATAAATTTATACCATTTGACATTGAGGGCTTAACCCCCATCCAAAATGATGATTAAGTGGGTGCTTACATCCTTTCAATAATAAATCTATATTATTATAAAGCAAAGAGAATGATTTTAGGTTAATATTTTGTTTTACTTAAAAAATGTTATTAGAATATTTTAATGCCTTTAATAATCCATTAATAATTACCCACAGCTTATGCATGCATGTAATAGCCATGTGCCACCCAATAATACTAGAGAATCAGATGACTACCACAAACACGAAAAAAAGCCTTATGAATGTGTATTATTGTCAAGGCATTAAATAAAAATGACTACTTCAGGCGATCCTTATCAAAGAGTAAGCACTTTAACGTTATAAAATTATTTAAATATTGGCTTTTTTTCTCTCCGACGTCAAAAAAGCAAAAGTGGTAATACAATTTAATATTTCCGAATCAAACTTACCGATTTCCGTCCTAGAGCTTTCCTGATGCCGGCAGCCGCCATGTGTTGCCTTTCCTGCTTGGGTCTGTCTTAAATAACGAGAAAGCCCTCGAAATTTTGAACTTTGAATTGAAAAAAAAATATTTAGGAAGGAGTGTTAATAATGATGCTCGGACATGGATTAATCATAAATGGAGACTTGAATTATACCAGTGATGCAATGTCTTAAAAAGGTTTAACTAATTGACCACTGGGTAAAATTTGCCCTGCCAAGTAGATACGTTGTAACCATCTAACTCAACAAGGTATTATCCACTTTGGACTTAAGCCTGCACAATTTTGTTTTTAAAAGGCGCTTCACTAGATTAAGTGTTCTTCTTGAATCCTATATTTTATTGGGTTTTTATCTGTTTCTGATGTAAGATCGGGATGTCATAAAATGTTGAGGGATTATTTGGGTCAATGGTGAAGCCCTGTGATGTTTATATCCAGAGTCTAGGTTTGAAACGCATTCTCACCAAATAAAAGAGAGCGTAGTTGATAATTTGCTTCACGCTTCGAGCTTCATTAGCTTATAAAAATGTCCTTTTCCTTTTGCAAAATTTCATTTTCTATCTCATATATCCACTATCTCTGTAAGAGTGGAAACAGCTTTTGAGCGGTGGTAAGTGTGAATTGTGGTGAATGCACCCTGTTTTTTTAATTAAGCTTCCAACCTTCCATGATTCTTCCTACAAATATGTTTTCATGATATAATCAAAATTTTTTTTGGATTAATCCAAGATATACCATTATAATAATATGGACAGTTTATAGATAATGCTAAAAAATACCTTTGAAATCTTTCCTCCAGCCATAAACGACTATATATATATATTCTAACTCTTTTTTCTTTTCAGAAAATGACCTAAACAATTTTTTTTTTTCCAAAAATTGTAACATGCAAAACCATTATATATGTTCTATTTTATTATTTTCCAACGTGCAGTGTTGCGTCTACTCCAGATTGTCATTTTGAAAAGCAAAGACATTGTTAAATTATGGTTCCCAACTCATGCCATGAGATATATATATTAAATATTTGTCCGTTTCCTATTGTTTTTTTTTTCTGTTTTTAGTGTTTTTTTCCTTTTTTTAATAGAAAAGAAATCAAAATATGGCAGGGGTTAAAATGATATTTCACTATTAATTCAAAACGTTGACCCAATTCTAGAACCCAAAGATCCGTGTCCGAACACTTTTTTTTTTGGTAACGATCCGTGTCTGAACACCACCGACTCCTCTGTTTTACCTTCCCATTTAATTAGTCCAAACAGAGCTCTGTTTCACCTCTTCTGCTCATGCTCTCGTCTCTTCAATTCCAATGGCGATACGTCCTCTCTTCTTTCTCCATCTTCTACTACTCTTCTCCAAAACCTTTCTTTTTCATTCAGTTTCAGCTCTCGATTTCGTCTTCAATGGCTTCGATCCTTCCGATCTCCTATTGTTCAGCAATGCCACGGTTGATTCTTCCGTCGTTACTCTCACCACCGACGTCCCCTTCGCCATCGGCCGCTGCCTATTCCCCACGAAAATCCGCACAAAAGCTTCGAACTCATCTCGTGTTCTTCCCTTCTCAACGTCATTCATCTTCTCCATGACTCCCTACAGGAACCGTCTCCCTGGTCACGGAATTGTCTTCCTCTTCGTTCCTTTTACCGGTATCCAAGGCTCACAATCATCTCAAAATCTTGGCTTCATCAATCGCACCAACGATCGCAAACCCGATAACCATATTTTCGGTGTGGAGTTTGATGTGTTCAAAAACCAAGAATTTAATGATATTAATGACAACCATGTCGGCGTCGACCTGAATTCCCTCACGTCCACCGCCGCCGAGAGGGCTGGGTACTGGAGATACAGCGGAGGTGGGGGAGATAGTGAGGATTTTGAGGATTTGAAGCTGAACAATGGAGTGAATTATCAAGCGTGGATCGATTACAGAGACGCCCAGCTGAATGTGACGATGGCTCCTGCGGGGGTGAAAAGGCCTCGACGGCCTCTGATCAGTGTTTCTCTCGATCTTTCTGGGGTTCTTTTAGATCAAATGTATGTGGGGTTCACATCAGCCACGGGAAGGTTGGTTCAAAGTCACAGAATTCTGGCTTGGAGCTTCAGTAATTCGAATTTTTCGATAGGTGAAGCATTGGAAACAAGTAATCTCCCATCGTTTGTTCTTCCCAAGAGATCTGTTCTTCAATCCAAAAGGTTTATTATAGCAATTACAGTCGCTGCAGTTTTTGTTGTCGGTTTTAGTGCTGCGGTGGCTCTGTTCTTGATTAGCAGGAAGCAGAGGACAACAAGGGAGGGATACGAGATGGAAGACTGGGAACTGGAGTATTGGCCTCATCGAATCCCTTATCAGGAGCTTCACTCGGCAACGAACGGTTTCTCAGAAGAAAATGTGATTGGGATTGGAGGGCATGGGAAGGTTTACAGAGGGGTATTGAAAGGAGGAGCCGAGGTAGCTGTGAAGCGAATTTCCCATGAAACAGATGAGGGAATAAGAGAGTTCTTGGCTGAGGTTTCAAGCCTTGGGAGACTGAAACACAGGAATTTGGTGGGGTTGAGAGGGTGGTGTAAGAAAGAGAGAGGAAGCTTGATCTTGGTTTATGACTACATGGAGAATGGGAGTTTAGACAAGAGGGTGTTTGAATGTGAAGAGAAGGTGCTTTTAAGTTGGGAAGACAGAGTCAGAGTTCTGAAAGATGTGGCTTCTGGGGTTCTGTACTTGCATGAAGGTTGGGACTCCAGAGTCCTTCACAGAGACATCAAGTCCAGTAATGTCTTGCTTGACAAGGACATTAATGGAAGGCTAGCAGACTTTGGATTGGCTCGGATATACGATCATGGTCAGGTGGCGAGCAGCACCAGGGTGGTTGGAACAGTGGGATACATGGCTCCTGAACTGGTGAGGAGCGGGCGAGCATCGGTTCAGACGGATGTGTTTGGTTTTGGGATCTTGATCCTGGAAGTTGTTTGTGGGCGGAGGCCAATGGAGGAGGGGAAGCCACCTCTGGTTAATTGGGTTTGGGAGAAGATGGAGCGAGGGGAACTGGTTTCGGCCATGGATGAGAGGTTGAGAGGAAGAGGTGGATACGATGATGAGGAGGTGGAGAGGGTTCTGCATCTGGGGTTGTTGTGTTCATACCCAGATGCAAGAGCTAGGCCTAGCATGAGACAGGTGGTGAAGTTACTGGAGGGGACAAGTGATTTGGAGGAGTCTGAAGGAGCAGAAGGCATGGATGTGTTTCTGCTTGACAAGATGAAGTCCACTGCAATGTGGTCTTCGCATCGGCATGGATTGAAGGTTGGGGGAGCGCATCCTACGTTCGATGAAATTCGGCAGTCACTCTCATCTTCCATCTCTCTATCTGGGTCTGACTACATTATAACTGGAAGATGATGGAATTACAGTTACAGTACTGGCTAGTGCACCAGCTCTCATGAGAGCTGATCTGATGTTAAAGAACGGTGATCAGATTACTGATGACACCACACAGCAAACTGAGATTACACTAAAAGGGTATTTGAGTTTTGTCTTTGATTTATTGAATTGAACATTTTTTCATTTGTATGTATTTACACAGAGGAAAAAGGATTCAATGTTAGTAGTGGATGCATGTATATCACAAACATGTCATGTGTACTCTTCTGTAAACTTTTTGTTTGGTCTTTTGTTGGTGGAATGAAATCTTTGTTGGTGGGTTGGGTAAGTCTCATGGGATGGGATTCTCTGTCAGAGAGAGAGAGAAGAGAGGTGGAGCTGCCTCGATCACAGAAGCTAAAGAGGAAGTTAGGTGGTGCTTTCTAGCATCACAGAAAGCCTGCAATCCTTATCCGTAGCATATACATAATAAACACGCAACATCCTAATTTGTCGATCAAACAACCACTCTTTGGGACTGATTTGATGTGAGGTAGCATCTGTGAGAGCACCAGAAGTTGTATTGATTGTGAGATGTTACATTATTTATCAAATAGCGATCCAAATGATGGAAACTTTGAAGAATCAAGAATAAATGATTTTGGGTTTGTAATGGGGTTAGGCTGCAAAGCCTTTTTTTTGTGTCTTTACACGTACTCTAGCATGTGTCCTTGCTAATTCAAGGAGATAAGGGTTTGTGCTGGGCTTTTGAGCTCTATCGTGTGTCTCTGTTTGATTGCACAGAGAAAGCCACAGCACAATTGAGCCAACGCACGTTTGGTTATGGGGTTGGAATTCATAGGTATTGGAAATCAGGAAAGAACCTCATGTTGCTTTTGCTTTGGGCATAGTACAGGTTTTTTTTTTAGATTTGGGTTGAGCTTAGTACAGCTTAGGTAGGTCTGGAAAATTGGAAAGGATCCTCGTATTGGGTAGCCTATTACATGTTAATAAGCAACTTTATATTAAAAAGGATTAATTTTGCATGGGTTAACTTAATTCAACTCGATTCAATTCCAACAACAGCTACAAAGTTGGGTTGGGATGAGGAATTAGCCGTCAAACAAGAGGGTTCGCCTAAAAGCCCAACCTATTGGGCTCAGCCCCCAAACCAAATCAAACCACTTGGTGGCTAACTCTGGCTTCCTGACCCAAGTCTAGTCTTTCTGAAGCCCAAATTGAAAAAGCTTCGCCAATAGTAACGAACTTTCAAAACTCAAATTTTAACTTAGAAACATGTCATATGAGGTTGGCCTGGGCTCACCCAACCCAATCCTATCCAAAAATTGTCTTGGGTAAGTTGAAACCTTACTCCTAGCAATTTATTTTATAGCCTACAATTGCTTACATACGTACATATAGAAGAAATCTCGCATGTGCATACCATAGGGTGCGCACACACATCCATATTAATTATTAATGGTGTGCACATAAAAATAAATGCATGTGTGTATGTTCATGTAGATATGCATGTACGCATAGAAAAAGAGAGAAAAATAATAGCGCAAGCTCTTTAGATTTTCAAAGAATATACAATAAAGTTTTTAGATTTTAATATTTTCATTTTATTCTGAATTAAAATCATAAAAACACAAAATTGCTTGTGTGAGCTGTATTACACGTGTAATCATTTATTATTGTCGTGCTGTTGTTTAGACCAAGACATGTTTACACATGCCACGTTACCAAAAAAAAAAAAAAATGTTTACACATGCCAGCCCGTCATAAAAGTTTTTTCACAGTTTGAGCAGGGAGAGTAAAAAAGGAAAAAGAAAAAAAATTTCAGCTCCTTTGTAATTAGCAAATAGAATGTTTTTCTCTTTTCCTGTACTAGATATAAGGCTTGCTCTCTTTACTTCAATATATTGTACAAGAAAAGGGAAGGGATCTAAACAGATGGTAAAGAAGGAGGTGGGAGGGAACAATTTGCAACTGTCTAAAATTCAAATGAATAGATAGAGTTATGACTATTATACCTTTATATAAATGAAGCCCTAACAATGGAGGGTAAGGAGCTTTTTGGGAATTGTTAGCTTCCCAAAGAGTCGCCTTGTGTTATATATAGTATAGATATAGATATACAAAGATTAGGGTTGCTTATCAAGTCGAGCCGGCACAGGCATGACACGCTTAAAGCATGCCCCTTCTAGTGGGTTGGCACAACATGGCCTATGGCCCCATAGTGGGCCGTGTCGTGTCGAGGGGGCCGGGCACATGACTTGTCAAGGCATGGCCCACCAAGTATGTTGGCCTAACGCGGGCCATGCCACTCGCGTGTTGGCCCAATGATAGGCACGCATCGTGCTGGCTCACCTGGCACGAAAAACGGCAGCCGTCCCCCTCCAAAAGTGCATTCTTTGTCATTTTTTTTACAATTTTACCCCCCAATAGCCATATTAGGGGGGTATACTATTAATTGACTGTAAATGACTATTTCTACTCTTCCAACAACCAAATAACAGTCATATTTGAAAGTAAAGGTGGTAAAAAACCACTTTTGGTTTTCAATAATGGGCCTAACACTTCTTACTTAAAACTACACATCTTCTCATCTCTTCTCTTCTCTTTTTACTTTCTTAGGGTCTTGTTCAGAGATTTGGCCAATGGCTAGTAGACTAGGCAGAGTGCTTACATGGGGGCGTCCCTAGGCCGACCATTGGAAAATCTGTTAACAGAACTCTAAGAAAGTTATGATTTTAATTTATTTATTCTTGCTTTCTTCATTTTCTTCTTAGAGTCATGTTCAATGTTTTTGTTAATGGTCGGTAAAGTCATAGTGCTCACATGGGCGCATCTGTGAGCTTGACTGTTAGAAAATCGTTGAACAAGGCTCTTACAAAGTTATCAAATTTTTTTTCTTTCTTCATTTTTGCTTCTTCATGTCTACATAGGAGTTGCAAAAGTGTTATTTGTATCGATTATTGCTTGGACAGTCAAGCAGTAATCGACTCAAGTAACACATTTGCAACTCCTTGTCTCGGCACGGTTCAAGAGGCAAAAATGAAGAAAGAACTGTTTACGTGCCATCCATATTTTGCAAAATCCTATTTACTTTTCTTTTGCGAAGGCTACAAAAGAAAATTAAAGAACGTTTTGCAGAACATGTATGCTACGTAAAGATAAATGAGTGGGTGTCAACTTAGTTGGACTTGCTCATACTGTAGTGATGCAGTATCATTGTGAAAGTGTATTATTTATAAGTATTGTTGTATTTGCAAAGTTGTACACTTATACTTGTAATAATTAATTTATTTAAAAATTTTTAAGCAAATTCTATCCCAGTATGTGTAAGAAATTTTTGTGAGTAATAAAGATTTTTTTAAAACTTTTTATGTTTTTTTTTTACTATTTTTTTATTTTCTCCATTTTTTTTTGCAAAAAAAGACCCTAGGCCTGCGTGCGACCTGCTTGGCACCGCCCAGCCCTACTGTGCCACGGGTTGGGTTGTGCCTGGGTTTTCGGTGATGGGCCAGGCACGGCATAGCCCGCAGCCCACCAAATAAGGGCTAATCGTGCCCGTGCTGTACCAGGCCAGCCTGTTAAGCAACTTTACCAAAGATAATATGTTTATTTTTGAATTATATTACTCTAGGTGCTTGTTATAAGCAAAAATTTAAAAAAAGTTTTTGAAAAAAATATCTTAATAAATGATAAAAAATTCAAATTAAAAAATATAACTTCATCTTGGCAGAATCAACACAACGCCGCTTTCATTAACATCTTCAAATTCCCACTTAAAACACCGTCTGACTTTCCTCGAGCCTTCTTCCCCGTAGAAACGAATCCCGGCACGCATATCACGTTTGTCTTACGGACTCCATTATTATTAACTTGATTTGATAGACCACGAAATCCAGTTCTTTTTTTTTTTTTTTAAATTTTCTCGGCACCACGTAACAGAAAATTACCAGCTCAGCATTCATAAGAACTACAAAGACTTCCTCCACGAAATCGAATAAGCTCTAATTCACTCTTACACTCAAGCCGGCAATTTCGTCACAAAAGCACGAGGAGACCAATTGAAATCCCGATCCTTTATCTAATTCCGTATGTAGATCCTTCATAAGATTATGCCATGTGTCCCTTAAATGGTGTAAAGGTAATTTTCTTAAATGCTTCGGCACCACATGGCACAATCTTGCGGAGGATCACCTAAGGAGTCTACACAAAGGATCCACAGGATTTCAACTCGCCGACTAAAAGCCCTGATACAAGCTCCACAGTCCGCCGTCCGCTCTGCTTTCCCTTCTCCTTTTTTGTTGGTAGGTATGCTTTCCCTTCCCTTAACTAGTCCAAACAGAGCTCTGTTTCATCTCTTCTGCTCATGCTCTCGTCTCTTCTATTCCAATGGCGATACGTCATCTCTTCTTTCTCCATCTTCTACTACTCTTCTCCAAAATCCTTCCTTTTCATTCAGTTTCAGCTCTCGATTTCGTCTTCAATGGCTTCGATCCTTCCGATCTATTGTTCAGCAATGCTACGGTTGATTCTTCCGTCGTTACTCTCACCACCGACGTCCCCTTCGCCATCGGGCGTTGTCTGTACCCCACGAAAATCCCCACAAAAGGTTCGAATTCGTCTCGTGTTCTTCCCTTCTCAACGTCTTTCATCTTCTCCATGACTCCCTACAGGAACCGTCTCCCTGGTCACGGAATTGTCTTCCTCTTCGTTCCTTTTACCGGTGGTATCGAAGGCTCACAATCATCTCAGAATCTGGGTTTCATCAATCGCACCAAAGATCGCAAATCCGATAGCCATATTTTCGGTGTGGAGTTTGATGTGTTCAAAAACCAAGAATTTAATGATATTAATGACAACCATGTCGGGGTCGACCTGAATTCCCTCATGTCCACCGCCGCCGAGAGGGCTGGGTACTGGAGAGACAGCGGAGGTGGAGGAGATAGTGAGGGTTTTGAGGATTTGAAGCTGAACAATGGAGTGAATTATCAAGCGTGGATCGATTACAGAGACTCCCAGCTGAATGTGACCATGGCTCCTGCGGGGGTGAAAAGGCCTCGACGGCCTCTGATCAGTGTTTCTCTCGATCTTTCTGTGGTTCTTTTGGATAAAATGTATGTGGGGTTCACATCAGCCACGGGAAAATTGGTTGAAAGTCACAAAATTCTGGCGTGGAGCTTCAGTAATTCGAATTTTTCGATAGGTGAAGCATTGGAAACGAGTAACCTACCATCGTTTGTTCTTCCCAAGAGATCTGTTCTTCCATCCAAAAGGTTTATTATAGCAATTACAGTCGCTGCAGTTTTTGTTGTTGGGTTTAGTGCTGCGGTGGCTCTGTTCTTGGTTAGCAGGAAGCAGAGGAAAGGAGGGGAGGGATACGAGATGGAAGACTGGGAACTGGAGTATTGGCCTCATCGAATCCCTTATCAGGAGCTTCACTCAGCAACGAACAGTTTCTCAGAAGAAAATGTGATTGGGATTGGAGGGCATGGGAAGGTTTATAGAGGGGTATTGAAAGGAGGAGCCGAGGTAGCTGTGAAGCGAATTTCCCGTGAAACCGATGAAGGAATAAGAGAGTTCTTGGCTGAGGTTTCAAGCCTTGGGAGACTGAAACACAGGAATTTGGTGGGGTTGAGAGGGTGGAGTAAGAAAGAGAGAGGAAGCTTGATCTTGGTTTATGACTACATGGAGAATGGGAGTTTAGACAAGAGGGTGTTTGAATGTGAAGAGAAGGTGCTTTTTAGTTGGGAAGATAGAGTCAGAGTTCTGAAAGATGTGGCTTCTGGGGTTTTGTACTTGCATGAAGGTTGGGACTCCAGAGTCCTACACAGAGACATTAAGTCCAGTAATGTCTTGCTTGACAAGGACATTAATGGAAGGCTAGCAGACTTTGGATTGGCTCGGATATACGATCATGGTCAGGTGGCGAGCAGCACCAGAGTGGTTGGAACAGTGGGATACATGGCTCCTGAACTGGTGAGGAGCGGGCGAGCATCGGTTCAGACGGATGTGTTTGGTTTTGGGATGTTGATCTTGGAAGTTGTTTGCGGGCGGAGGCCAATGGAGGAGGGGAAGCCACCTCTGGTTAATTGGGTTTGGGAGAAGATGGAGCGAGGGGAACTGGTTTCCGCCATGGATGAGAGGTTGAGAGGAAGAGGTGGATATGATGATGAGGAGGTGGAGAGGGTTCTTCATCTGGGCTTGTTGTGTTCGTACCCAGATGCAAGAGCTAGGCCCAGCATGAGACAGGTGGTGAAGTTACTGGAGGGGACAAGTGATTTGGAGGAGACTGAAGGAGAAGGCATGGATGTGTTTGTGCTTGACAAGATGAAGTCCACTGCAATGTGGTCTTCGCATCGCCATGGATTAAAGGTTGGGGGAGCGCATCCTACGTTCGATGAAATTCGGCAGTCGCTCTCATCTTCCATCTCTCTATCTGTGTCTGATTACATTACGACTGGGAGGTGATGGAATTACAGTTACAGTACTGGCTCTCGTGACAATCGATTTCCTCTCATACCACTTCGTCGTTCAATCTCTCTAACGTTGCCTTATCTGCCGCCGCGTGTCCTTGATGAGAATATAAACATTCCCAAAGTCAAACAGTGTTAACGTCGTTTGCCAGCTATTAAAAAATTAAAATTTTTTTTCAAAACCATCTCTTCGTAGAAAAAGGAACACCGCCCTTTTCTGTATCCCTCGTTCTCTCCGTCCTCTCCGACTAGGTGCAAAGCTCCTCTCACTCTAGAACAGCATCAACAAAACCAAAACAATATTCACTCTCGGAAGGCTTCACAAATCGGCAGGTTTCTTTCTCTCCAAATCAAATCGCAGAATTCAAGCAAATATATATATATGAATTCATTTCCTGTGGTGGCTCTGTTTTCAACTTTTAAGTGAAGCTTGACAGGCAAACACATAACTAACAATTTTCAGTCACAGGACACGTGCTTGCATTCTGTGGAGGCTTTACTTAAGAACTGCAAAGAAAACTACCACAGGAAATGATCCGTGTATGTGTATATATATATATATATTTCTGAAGCTCTTTCGGCGGGCTTCTTCCTCTCCAAGGCAAATCGCAGAACTCAGCAAGCCACACCTCGGCCACCGGCAACCAGTTTCAGGAGTCTTAGGATTCTGGTGAACTTGTTCAAATCTCCGGCAACTATTTCCAATATCTCACGAGCCCAGAAATAACTCTATTGACTATCTTCGTTTAAAAGTTACTTGCTCTCCTCTGTTCCTGTTTTGTTTTCATTTCATAGTTTCTACACCTCCCAAATTCATCTCTGATCTCCAACGTACTCACCTAAGAATTCCACTTCAAGGCGTGTTCTGGTTTTTGATTTCTAGTAAACAAGGAAGCACAAATCAACCACTGAACATACAACCGAAAGGTAGTCGACTACTCCGGTGGAGCTTCCCATCTCTCTATTGTCCTCCCTGCAAAACCCCTATATGCGTCTTTCTGAAATGCTAAAACCCCATTGAAGGATTTAACTTGAATTCATTCGTTGCATATAGAATAGGGATGAGAAGATAAGGAGAAGAGAAGCTTATACGAAGAAGGAACGCGGAAGAAGTGATTACGTATGAAGAGATCGGGAATGACAAAAAGAAGTAGAGAGTTAGAGAGAATGGGATCGTCTTCGTCTTCATCCATTCGTATCAGTCTCAGGGTCAATGGCGAGGATGGAGAGAGAAGAAGGGTGTTGCACATAGTCGGAGAGGATGTAGAGAACAGAGAGAAAATGGTTGGAGATAGAAGATGACGGTTTTGGATGCTGAGAGAAAATGGCGGCTTTCTTTCTTCGTTCGCTCGGTTAATGAGCGAATGCGCTGGACGCGCGTCGCGCGATGAGCTTATGAACGAAGATGGAAGAATCGGTATGTGAGGAAACAGATTGCTTTCGTGAGGTGTTAAAGAATGGTGATCAGATTACTGATCACACTTTCAACCAAAAAAAAAGAAACAAAAGATTACTCATCACACCACACAATAAACTGAGATTACACTAAAAGGGTTGTTTCGAAATTGGGTCGGTGTGGACACATGGTGATGTTGATGATGTGTCTTTATGCGGGCGTACCAGTATCGTTTGATATAATGATTTCGGGTCGGGTCCTGACCCCGGGTACCTGTTCCGAATCTAAATCGGGATTCGGTTCAGTCGTACTGCAAGTTACCTATAATAAAACCGGTTAGGCGGTAATATGAAGACTAGGGGTTCGGTCTTCGTTTGGGTTCTTGTAAATGTTTGAAAGCAAAAGCAACTAATGACACAAAATTCTTTTATTATAAAATCGGCCGACGGCCAAAAGCTACAACAGATAATCCCCAAAAACGAAACAAAAAGTAAAAAGAAAACTGACAAGGCTTGCAGGACCGGCCTGTCCTGGTCTTATAGCCGTAATCGGGTATAAGAGCAGGAGGAAAGGGGCGGCTGCTAGCAAAGCTAATTCAGGAGGTTCACCTTGGATTGCTGTTTAACCGAAAATACACAAGTCACTTGGTTTGATCAGAGTGAGTCTTGGGACCGGCTGCTCGAGATTCTGTAGACACAGAACTGCGAGTCAAGGGCGGCCTCAACTTATTCTCTGGTGGCAGGATTCTGTCATTGATCGGAGTAAAGAGGGGTCTAAGGTGTCATTGCGACGCGAAGTAGTGAGAGAAGTCCTAGTTTATCCTTCTGACTACAGTGTAGAAGAGGGGATAAAGATCACGGATGATCAAAATAATATTATAACCGGTTGCGGTTGGATGGATTGTGTCATTGAGCTCTTCGAATTTGTGCCTTTTATAGCCAATCTTTGACGGTTTGCTCAACGTCCTACTCTTGCATGACCTTCATGGAGGTTGGTCGTCTACAATCTTCTGCTCCTGAAAGATAACCGCTCGGCCACGATCTTAAATTGGTTACTTTCGAACGACTGATGGCACGATCTTCAGATAGTTATGAATGTGGTTCGTCGCATTGGCTTGCATGGCCTTAACTGCATTCTTAGTCTATGCGTATGCTAACGTGGCTTATCTAACTGTACAAAGCCTACGTGTGCTTACGCTATGACCTAAGTAAGCCATGTAGGTACCACGTGGCCTTATCTTATTCGTTGGTCTGTATAAGGTGTAAATAAGGGTATTTGAGTTTTGTCTTTGATTTATTGAATTGAACATTTTTTCATTGGTATGTATTTACATAGAGCAAAAAGGATTCAATGTCAGTGGATGCATGCATCTATCACAAACATAATCGAATCATGGGATGAGTCATGGATGGGATTCTCTGGCACCGTGAGAGAGAGAGAGAGAGAGAGAGAGAGAGAGAGAGAGAGGTGAAGCTGCTTGGATCACAGAAACAAAAGAGGAAGTTAGATCGGTCTTCTAGCATCACAGAAAGCCTGCAATCCTTATCCATAGCACAGACACTATAAACGCAATATTGTTTGGGACTGATTCGATGTTAGATTTGAACCCATTTAGGTGGAGTTTTAGTTATGTCTGTTTCCATTCGGGCACTGCTGTCTAGTGTCTACCATACATAGGTATTTACGTGAGATATTGGTATGAATCATCACATACGTATGAGAACACCAGAAGTTGTATTGATTGTGAGATGTTACATTATTTATCAAATAGCGATCAAAATGTTAGAAACTTTGAAGAATCAAGAATAAATGATTTTGGGTTTGTAATGGGGTTCAGCTGCAAAGCCTTTCTTGTGTCTTTACGCGTATCTTTTGCTTAGCATGTGCCTTGCCAATATAAGGAGACAAGGGTTTGTGCTGGGCTTTTGGGGTCTATCGTGTATCCCTATTTGATTGCACAGATAAAGTCACAGCACAAATGATTTCGTTACATTGAGCCAACATACGTTTGGTTACCGGGTTGGAATTGATAGGTGTTGGAAGTAGTGATTCATATTGAGATTTCAAAAGTATAAGATTTAGGATTGATATATATCATATTGTAACCCTAATTGAAAGTTTTTGAGTGAAATTTTTTGCCATACATAGTGGACATAGGCACATTTCTGAACTGCTTAAAATCTACCGGTTCTTATTCTTCTTCTTCTCTGTCTTCACTTTTCACATTGCACTATTCACAACAATAGGTGTTGGAAATCAAGAAAGAACCTCATGTTGCTTTTGGTTGGGCCTTGTACAGGTTTTGTTTTAGATTTGGGATGAGCTTAGGTTGGTTAGGTAGGTCTGGAAAAATTGTAAAAGAGCCTTATATTGGCTAGCCTATTAGATGTTAGTAAGTAACTTTATTTCAAAAAAGATTTAATTATAGAGCGGGTTAACTTAATGCAACTCAATTCAATTCCAACAAGAGCTACAAAGTTGGGTTCAACCTGTGCTGAATTGAAGTAGTTTGCGAATTGAGCTTAATTTCTGACCAAAATTCTCAATTTGGGCTTACCCCCAACCCAGATCAAACCACTTGGTGGCTAAGTCTGGCTTCCTAACCTAAGCCTAGTCTTTCTGAAGCCCAAATTGAAAAAAACTTCGCGAAATAGTAACAAACTTTCAAAACTCAAATTCTAACTTAGGAACATGTCATATGAGGAGGTTGGCCTAAAAGCCCAACCTATTGGGCTCAACCCAACCCAATCCTAGCCGAAAATTGTCTTGGGTTAGTTGAACCTTACTCCTGGTAATCTATTTTATAGCCTACAATTGCTTACACACGCACACATGACACATAGAAGCATGCTTGTATGTGCATACTATAGGGTGCGCACATGTAGACATCCATATTAATGGTGTGCACATAAAATAAATGCATGTGTATATGTTTGTGTATATATGTATGTATGCATAGAAAAAGAAAGGAAAAATAATAGAGCAGGCTCTTTAGATTTTTATTTTTTATATTTTATTCTTAATTAAGAGTATAAAAACACAAACTTGCTTGTGTGAGATGTATTACACATGTAATCATTTATTATAGTCGTGTTGTTTTTTAGACCAAAACAATGCCAGTCTGTCATAAAAGCTTTTCACAGTTTGAGTAGGATAGTTTTTAAAAAAATTTCAGCTTGTTTGTCATTAGCAAATAGAAAAAAAAATTTTTTTTTCCGAATTGGATATGTTATAGTACTTCCTCTCTTTATTTCAATAATAAACTAGCAGGTGCGTACAAGTCTAAAGAGAATGGGATGTGAACGGATGGTAAAGGAGGAAGTGAGAGGGAACAGTTTGCGACTGTCTAAGCTTCAAACATGATGGAATGGCTTCTGGAGTTGGGATTGATCCTCCTAGGCAATTGCAAAATGTGGGAAAAGCAAGCAAGGATTCCCTGGGGAATCATTCAGGGCTGTTTGCTGACTGGGCTGCAGAGGTGAAGACTAGGAAAAACCTGGATGGTGCTCTGAAGGATTTGACTCATGCAAACATAGCAGAATTGCCTGGTCTGGACCGTCTGGTAGCAGAGAGAAGTGATTTGTTGTCCAAAGATCTCAGAGAAAAGCCTGGTCGATCCTCCACAACCAAAACAGAAAATCCTATTAAACAGGTTTCCCAGATCTCTTAATGAGGACTCAGAGTCAGAGTCCACTAAGAGGGGCCATAGAAAGTGTTATGCACTCGATGTTACAAGTTCTCATCCGAAAAATTATGGAACGCTCAACAATGAAGAACAAAGTCTTGTAAGTAGTTGGATACCCTTCCAAGAATTTCCATTTTGATCTGTGTGGTTAAGCATGAATATGGAATTAGTTTTCTTTGAGAGTTCGTATAACTTGTGAAAGGAATGTATTTGTTAATGTTGGAGGTTATAAAATAATTCGTGAATTGATTGCATGATTTGGACACTATGTTTGCGATCTGCATACAGATATCATCTTACCTAAGTTGGCATGTGCAGCTGTTGCTCGAAAAATGGGCCGGTGTGGACACGTGTCTGTGTTGATGATGTGTCTCTATACGGGCGTGCCAGTATCGTTTGATACAATGATTTTCGAGTCGATTCCTGACCCCGGGCACCTGTTCCGAATCTGAACCGGGATCGGTTCAGTCGTACTGCAAGTCACCTGTAATAAAATCGGTCAGGCGATGGTATGAAGACTAGGGGTTCGGTCTTCGTTTCGGTTCTTGTAAGCGTTTGAAAGCGAAAGCAACTAATGGCACACAAATCCTTTTATTATAAAATCGGCCGAATAGCCGAAAGCGACAACAGATAATCCTTAAAATGGAAACAAAAGTACAAAAGAAAATCGACAGGGCTCGCAGGACCAGCCTGTCCTGGTCTTATAGCCGTAATCGGGTATAAGCGCAGGAGGAAGGGGGCAGCTGCTTACAAAGTCGGTTCAGGGGGTTCACCTTGGATTGCTGCTAACACGAAAATACACGAGTCACCTGGCGTGAACAGAGCGAGTCTCGGGACCGGCTGCTCGGGATTCTGTAAAGACAGAACTGCGAGTCAGGGGCGGCCTCAACTTACTCTCCGGTGGCAGGATTCTGGTATTACTCGGAGTAAAGAGGGGTCGAAGATGTCACTGCGACTGGAAGCAGTGAGAGAAGTCCTAGTTTATCCGTCTGTATTAGAGGGGATAAAGGATCACGGATGATCAAAATAATATAATAACCGGTTGCGGTTGTGTGGATTGTGTCCCTGAGCTCTTCGAATTGGGGCCTTTTATAGCCGCTTCTTGACGGTTGCTCAACGTCCTACTCTCGCACGATCTTCATGGCGGTTGGTTATCTTTAGTTCTCAGTTTCAAAATGATAACCACCCGGCCATGATCTAAGAATAGTTTTATTCTTGAACGGCCGATGGCACGATCCTCTGATATTTATGGTTTTGTCGTATTGGCTTCCGTGGCTCGAACCGCATTCTTCTGTATGCGTGCTGACGTGGCCTGCTCAACCCTTCAAAGTCTACGGGCCTTGATGTCGTGGCCTAACCAAGCCACCTAGGCACCACGTGTCCTTCTCTTATTCGTCGGTTATATAGGGTGTAAACATTGCCCCCCTACTTGTGACGCCGTCATCGGCCGGTGTGATGAGTAAGTATTTTCGGGTTTTTCAAAATTTGTCCGTCGTTTGATGTGAAAAGATCGCGCCGTTTCCCTACGATCGTAATGATGAAACCTTTCGGATTTCATCTTCTATAAAGTACCACAGCCGAGATTTTACTTTACTCTTTCTTTTTTGCTGTTTGTCTTTTCTTCTTCTTTGTCTTCAATGGCGGGCACTCTCATATACTATCCTTCTACAGTCGAAGTTTTCGACGGCTCGATATCTGTAGGCCCCTTCATTTGCGCCAGTAATGCTCCTTTGGAGGCCCCGACTGAGAAAGTGAGGGGCCCTTTACTCTTCACTGACGAAAAGAATCTCAATCTACCTCTTCGCTTTCGAAATTGGCCGACGGCTTACCCTGAATGGAAAGCCTGGGTTGACCGCATGAAGGATCGTTTTGCCGTTGTTTGGCGTAAGACAGGTATTTATGACATGATTATCTTTTCCTGTCACTCTATTCCCTGCAATCGCGATCTTCTCTGCGCCATGAGTTCATTCTGGAATGCTCAAACCAACACCTTCAATTTCCCTTGCAGAATGATGACTCCTACTGTCATGGATGTCTGCTTTATTACTGGTTTCTTCGCGACTGGTCATGAGATCCGGGTCGGTATGGCGGACCTTAAGGATTACCAGCATTTTCCTCCGATGGAAGTGGGTGATAAAGGGAAAGAGGTAGAAAAGAAAAGAAAGCAACCCCCAACGAAGAATAACAGGACTTTCAAGAAGGCACGATCTTCTCGGTCAAAAGGTATTGTGTTGTCTGAGAATGAACCTCTACCGTCAGAGAGCGAATCTCCACCAACTTCAATTCATTCTTCTTATCGGTCCTATATCAAGGACTGTGCCAAATTTCGGCCTCCAACTTATGCAGATGAGGTGGAACACTTCTACTTTCTTCTTTATTTTTTCTGTAACTTTGTATTCTGTTCCAAGGCTCAAGCAGTTACCAAAGAGTATTACTCATTGGTCAAGTTAATTCTGGGTGAGTATGAAGTTGCCCTTGCTCCTTACTTTTTATCGGTTTTGTACCGTTCACTTCAAGAGTTTGTTCATGGCACCCTTCAGAATCCTGGGGGGCCATTGTGGTTCCTCCAATTTTGGGCTTATCACTATTTTCCATCCCAGTTTTATGCTCAAGTACCGATCACTCCCAACATGCCTTCTGATTTTGGTGGCTACGCCTGTTTGGCTGCCACTCCAGCTGTTCTATCTTTTTCTGAATGTTTCCGTTTCTTTTTCAATCTTCATCATTTTCCTACTCCTCCTTTTGAAGTCTCCGCAAATTCTCCCGGTTTCCTTTCAATGGTAGATGACATAACTGACGAGCAGCATCTTATCTGGGCCAGTTTTCTGAAGGCTCGAAATTTAAATTATGCTGTGAAGTCAATTAACAAGAAACCGGGGTTTGAGGTATACTTGCCCAATTGTGTCGGCCGGCAATTTCAATGTGAACAAAGGATCCCCTTATTTGATGTGGATGGTTTGTTCACAATTAATGCCAAATCTGTTGATCGGCCGTCTGTCACTGTAGCCGAAGCTGCCGACATGGAAGATGCTTATCGAGTTGCTGCCGTTGAATTTCAACTTCCCTTTCTTCCTCGTCGTCAGAAATGTCGCTGTGATTTCCATGTTTGGTGGAAATCTTTGTGGAACAACATCTGCTGTTATTCGGCCGATTATTATCTGGAAAGACTGGGTCTGTTTGAGCCTTTGGCTTCGCCTACCCAAGAAGGTACATTCTTATCTTTCTTGTTTCTGATCCGCTTGATGTTCACTCAGTTTTTCTGTCATTAGGTAAAGTTCCGCCTCTAGCTTTGGAGGCTAGTCCACTTGAACTTTTGCCTGAACCTGTCCAAGAAGATATCAGTTCAGCTATTCGGTCACCCGGTGAAATGCCGTTTCTTACCTTGGAGGCTCATGCTTCCCCTTCCGGGGAATTGGTCGAAGATGATGCTTTGTCACCAGAATGTCCTCTCTCGATTGTCCCGTATGAAGATGATGAGGATCCCGATGATGTCCCACTACGACGGCGTCCTCGGAAGGTACTGAATCTTTATTGCTTATCTTTTTAGTTTTATTTTTCTTTCTGACACCTCATTCTTCTAGGCTTCGAGTTCCTCGGGTCCAACTGCTTTTTCTTCCAATGTCATGGAATCTTCTTCGGATCTAGTTGTTGATCCCATGTCTGTTTTTGATTCGGTCAATTTCTCTGTTCCTACCGAAACATTGGATTCTCCTGGTAGTGTCGTTGCAGCAGCCCCTTTAGCACTTCCTGAAGGTCAGGAGCATTTATCCATTCGAGAGGTTTCTTCAGAAAGAAGTCCGTCTCCCGACTTACCTCCTGGATATGAGCAGAGTGCTGCCCTTCCGGTAGTTGAGATTGCAACGTCTACCATTTCTATTGGGCCTTCCGACCCTTCTGCCTTGGCCGATATTCCTCCTGATTCTCCTGTTACAGCAGCGGAAGTTGATATTGATCGGCCGAAGCAAAAGCTTGTTGACTTGGGGAGTTCCAGTTCATCGCTTATTCCTTCTTTTGCTGCGGGATCACTCCCTGGTGATGGCCCTGGTCGATTGGACACTATATTGAACGATGTCTGTTCTACTCTCTCATCGGATGGTTCATCTGAGCCCTTATCTTCAACAAGTATTCGATCAGAGATTATCCGCCTCCTTTCTCCAGGCATAATTGGTATTTCCGAAGAGACTCTTACCCGTGTGATGGCGTTGGCTGCGCAGCTTCGGGATCTCTCTTCTGTATCTCCTGCCGTCAAATCGGTGTTCTCTTAACTTACTCTCCTTTACCCCTATAAAGTTGTCTTTGACCATCTTTCGGCCAAACTACATGAAATGAGTAATACGGCCGATTCTGTTGATGGCCGATATCAACTTTTGCAACAGTTGAGGAATGATCGCGAGATTTGTCATCATCAGTATATTGAAACGGTTCACCGTATAAACATTATCGATGATGATATTTCGGCGGTCGACCGTCAGATTGCTGAGTTTCAGTCTAGGAGGTCTGATCTTGTAAATCAACGGGATGAACTTCTTCATCCGAATAACGCTATTGATGACACCCTGAAAGAGAAGACCCGTCAGTGCATCGAGATCTCCTACGAGTTGAAATCGGAGATAGAGTTGGCTCGAGGTTCTTCTCTGCTTCGGTCCACTTTGGTTGAAGAAAAACGGTCTGCCCAAGAGTCTTTTGACCGTATATATTCTGCCATTTTAAATACTTCTTTGTAAAGCATTTAATGAATTAAATTCTTTTTTGGAATTCATTTTGCCAACTGTCCTGGCCGTCAGAATCGGCTCCTTTTTCGACAAAGTTCATCTTTTCAATTTGATTCGTCCGTATGATCTTTACCCTTAAAAAACGCTTTATTCGAGAAGATATTGAGCCGCCGTTTCGATTTCTTCGGGAAGGCGATCGTACTATCATCACCTTTTTCGGGAAGACAGCAGTCTTATCAACGCCCTTCTCGATATTTTGAATCATTACGAGCTCTCCTTCCTGCACACGTTTCCTTGCTTCGTTTCATCTTCTTCTTCCTTCGAGCTTTTCTTCTCTGGTTTCTGATATCGATCATGGCGGACGACAACCATAATGACTTGAATCTGTTCCTTGACGGTGAGGGTGGTCCTGTTCTTGGTCCATGCACTGATGAAGATACGGAAAAGGCCCCAAAAGTCCTGCACTCTTCCTACCACTTGATCGGCGCCTCTGATCCTGTGAGGTGGGGTAGTCTGACTATTCTTCCTCGTTCCTGGCCTAAGTGTTCCCCTGAGTGGAACAAATGGGTTGAGCGGTTACGGTCTTATTATATGGAGACCTGGGTTAGGCTAGGTTTGGCGGAGATGATCTTCTATTCCACCTTCTCCATTCCCTTCAACCCTATTTTGCTCTGGGTGGCCTCATTTTTCTGGTGTCGGGGTTCCAACACCTTCTCTTTTTACCATGGACCTATGACACCTACCCTGCTGGATGTTTGCTGCATCACAGGTCTTTCGGTCCTTGGGGAAGAAATAGATTCTACCCTGTCCGTTTTCTCATCTTCTGTTTTTAACACCGCTCATGCTTCTTCTGCTTTCGGCACCTTCGTCCGTGCTGAGCGAGTTTCAAATACCGATAGTCCTCCTTCCCTTCAAGAGCATTGCTCTTTCTTGCTGTTTTTTCTTTGCCATTTTTTCTGCTGTGGCCCATCTGCTCAGATGGTAAAGGAGTTTGCCGGTATTGCGGTAGCCCTTGCCCATGGTCGCCGTTTGGCTCTAGCCCCTTTCTTTCTCAACCAGGTCTACCGTGGTTTACACAGTCTGTCCTCCGGCAGATTAGGGGTTGCCAGTGGCCCTCTTTGGTTCTTACAATTCTGGTTTTACGAATACTTCCCCGGCTTTTTCTGTGCAGCCGTAGACAACCCTTTCCCTAATTATTATTTTGCCGGCCGTCTCTGGCTCACCGCGACGCCCATGCAATTGTCTTTCAGGGCTGTTCTTGATTTCTTCCTGGTAGGTCTACAGGAAAATAATCCTCCTTTATTCCATCGCTTTTCTTTAGACCAATTTCATGGGTCTCCCCTTTATGCCGCCATCAATTCTTCTCCAGAGGCTCGCCGACGTGCTACGGCCAGTTTTCTTATTGCCCGGGAGCTTCCTTTTGGCTTGCATAACCGAGATGCTCCTGCCACTTCTAGAAGAGAAGGGGTGGAAATATATCTGCCGCATTTTGTCAGTCGGCAGCTTGGTTATGGCCAAGGCATTCCTCTTGTGATGTTTTCATCTACCAATGGTGGCTCTCGGTCCGTCTTGAGCCCTAGTTATCTGTCATTAGCAACTTGTTGGTTTCGCGATCTTTCTGATCGTTTCCGCAACTATCCTCTTCCCCGGGAATCCTCAGTCGAACCTTCCTTTCGTAGATGGTGGGCTCAGCTTTACTCTGACTTTGTCCGGCTTGATGCAGAGTCGTATACTGCGCTTTTTCGACCGAATGCGGTCGATATAGCGAGTATAGGCAAACTCCGTGGGTATTATGAGGCCCGTTACCCAGGTAACTTTCTTTCATGTTCTTGTAAATTGATCTTCTCTATTCGGTCACCTTCAGCTGGAGGCGACCTTCCAAGGCTTCTGCCAGTCGGAGCAACCCTTCCTCCAAACAGTCGCCTTTGAAAAAACGGAAGATTGGTGAGGTATCGGACGGTCGTGCTTACGTTACTCGTTCCAGTTTGCGACTCCGAGTTCAGCCTCCCATGCCGACTCCTCCTCGTGCATTTCATTATGTTAGTCCCCCATCCCGTTCCTCAACTCGATTTGTCACTCCTCTGGCCGATCCGTCGCCTAGTGCATCTAGGCCGGCTCCTTGTCCCGTGGTTGATGAAGCCGGTCCGTCCACTTTTCCTGGTGCCGCTTCCTCGGGTTCTTCTTCTGGTGAATTACCTTCTGAGCCAAAAATTCCTGTGGCCAAAGAAGAAAACTATAGACCCCTCCCTGGTACTTGCTTCGGATTTGTCAGATTTTGCTTCATGGAAGTAGACCGTTGTCTTTCATCTCCAGAATTTCATGACCTTCGTCCAGTATTTCTTTCGGATTTTGACAATTGGAACGAACTCCGCTCCTTTGTTCTTCGTCGGCCTGAAGAACTTTCTGACGAGGAACTGTCAGAAGTTCGATTGTTGATATGTAGAGCCGTAGTGATGAATTCTCGCGGGGATCCTTCAACCGGAGATCGCCTGATGTCCATGCTTGGGTTTTACAGTGCCGTGCCGCAGCTAAGGGAAGCCATGGACTTTCTTCGTTCTGTTAACGTGAGATGTTTCGATTTTCGTCAAGAAATTCGTGCTGTATATGGTCATAATCGCCAGTTGGAAACTTTGAGGTGGTCTCTTCATAAAAATTCTCTTGGCCAGGGCTCTATTGCTGGTGACCCATCGGATACTGCTCCGGACGAATTATCTCGGCTACAATCTGAGGAACACAGTCTTAAAGAATCTATCCAGACTCAGATGCTGCTGATCGAATCGAGCCGGCACCGTTTGGAGGAGCACATGAGGGATGAAAGGGAGGTGGAGGTACGTCGAGCTGAGATGCAGTTGTTATTGGAGCGGGCGAAGTATGATCATGCCCGTTTTAAAACTTGGTTTGAGAGGTAAGGTTATAAAACCTTTTCTAAACAATTATACCGTTTGTTCGGTATTCACTTTTTGGTGATAATGCCATATGGCTGGCATTTTAAACTTTATTCAGCCGACTTCTCGGCTTTTTATTTAAACGGTAGTTTTTTGCATGCTTTTTGAATGCGTAACATACTCGTTTTATTTCATATCTACTGCTCGTCATGGAAAGACTAGAACTTAAAAAAGGAATAAGAATGTTTTTATTTCAACATTGATCTTTCATACAACCAAAGCCGAGCTCTTCTGGCTCTTTCATACAATCAAGGCCAGATATTTCAGCCGGGGCCTGATAATACAGCCGGGGCCGATATGCCCCTGAAATTGCTCCGCACACCAATCATAGATGGTGTTAGCGAGGGGCAATTTAATCAAAGGGGCACGAAGCAAGAGGGGGGGATGGCGACTACTCCGACCGGCGTAAATGTTGGTCGGAGGAGAGAACTCTCGTCTCTACCCAGAACTCGGTGGGAGAACACCTACCGTGATGGGGTCAGCGAGAGTAGAGTCGCCTTTTCCGATCCCGCCCATTCTCATGAAGTCATCGGCTTTGTTGACTTCTTCTTCTCCGATCGTCTCCGTCGTCGGCTCTTGATCTTTCGCCATTTTTTCTCTGCTTCCCTTTCTTGAAAGAATGGCGAGCATTGCCTTAGTATTTATAGACCGATCGTTAGAAAGAAGATCAATGGGTTTGAGCGGATCTCGAAGAGATTTCCTATTTTAGTCTAATCCGCACTGTATGTCGGCGCTTCGATTTGACAATGCCATTTATTTGGCGTTGCAGGTACCGAACAGTAGCTATTTTATTTTATTCCTGATTTTCCTCAGGTTGGTTATTGATTTCGCGGCTTTCCCATAGAGTGGGAAAGTACCGTTTCAAAAACTGGCCGTTGATAATCTTCTTTTCTTGGCCATCTAATGACTGTATATGGTATGCCCCCCCGGGCAATACCTTGCTGACTTGTAATGGTCCTTCCCACGTGGGGGACCATTTTCCATATAAGGAATCTTTTTTCCCTATTGGCAGAAGGGTTTTCCACACTAAATCTCCTTGAGCGAATGATTTGTGTTTTACTCGGCGATTATAGGATCTTGCAATCCTTTGCTTGAGGGCTCTCTGCCGATCCAGGGCTAGCCTCCTCATCTCTCCCAAGTCTTCTAATTCGACTAACATTGCTTCCGTGTAATCCTTGGGAGTGAAATTATTCTGAATAGCCACCCTCAACGATTTGACCATGATCTCGGCCGGAATAACTGCCTCATGACCGAAGGTTAAGGCAAAAGGGGTAGTTCCAATAGACGTCTTGTAAGACATTCGATACGCCCACAATGCTTCAGATAGGAGTTTATGCCAACTTCTTGGCTTATCTTCAATCATCTTTCTTAGGATATTTTTCAACACCTTATTCGTTGCTTCAGCTTGTCCGTTTGCCTGTGCGTAATAAGGTGTAGATTGAATCATTCTGATGCCATATGTTTTGGCAAATTCAGTTACTTCTTGTCCTACAAAAACGGTACCTGAATCGGTCGTGATGGTTTCGGGGATACCGTATCTGTGAATTATCTGTTCCCTGATAAACTCAATCACATCCGATTGTTCCACTTTTTTCAAAGGTTTGGCTTCCACCCATTTGGTGAAGTAATCGGTGGCTACTATGATGAAGTTGTGTAGACCGGTCGAAGGGGGATACACTTTTCCAATTAAATCCATTGCCCAACCTCTGAAGGGCCATGGCTTGACTATGGTTTGCAATTCGAATGCCGGCACCCTCTGAATTGGTCCATGTTTCTGACATTCCTGACATCCTGCAGCGAACATCTGACAATCTTTCAAGATTGACGGCCAGTCATAACCATGCCGACGTAATAACCATCGCATCTTGACTCCTGCTTGGTGTGCGCCACAAATCCCTTCGTGCACTTCGGCCATTATTAACATGGCTTCTGTTGGGTTGACACATCTAAGTGGGATGTCCTCAATACTCTTTTTATATAACTCATCGCCCAGAATGAAATAGTTGGCAGCTTTCCTTTTGGTCGATCTGCTAGTCTTTATAGTAGGATCTTTAAGATATCCCCAGATCTCACCTCTCCAATCCTGTCTTATTGTCTGGTTACAACATGCCAGTGAATCCACCAGAAATGGTCTTTTCTCGGAGTTGGGGAGAGATTGTATGGTCACCGTTCTAACTGAATCGCGCAGTCTGAGTCCGGATGCCAACTGGGCCAGTTCATTAGCTTGATAGTTTTCCTTCCTTGGCCGATGTTCGAATTCAATTCTATTGAACTGCTGGGCTAAGAATCTCGCCCTTCGCAGCAACAGTACTAATGACTCGCTATTGCAGTTATATATGCCCTCCATTTGCTTCAAGACGAGTTGGGAATCCCCAACAATATTAACCGCTCGAGCACCCATTTCCCATAGAATTTCCAACCCTATAATTGTAGCTTCAAACTCTGCCTGATTGTTTGTGGATAATTCTTCAAGTTGAAATGCATGTTCGTGCTTGTCACCAGTGGGTGAGGTTATTACTACTCCGATCCCAGAAGCAAACTCTGTTTTTGAGCCATCAAATTCCAGTGTCCATGGTTGGAATTCGGCATAGCAAAAACTGGCATGAAATACTGGGATATCCAATTCTTTTTCCTGTACACTAGATGGATGATCGGCCAAAAAATCGGCCAATGCTTGTCCTTTTACCGCTTTCTGCGGTACATATTTGAAGTCGAACTCCATCAGAGTCAGGGTCCATTTTCCGAGTCTACCACTCACTGTAGGCCGAGTGAGCATGTACTTGACCACGTCAGTGGCTGCTATGACGAAAATTTCTTTGGCCGACAGGAGATAATGTCGTAATTTGGTAGCTGCATAATAGAGTGTGAGATACAACTTCTCTAGATTGGTGTACCTTTCTTCCACTGGAGTCAGGAATCTACTGAGGTAATAAATAGCCTGCTCATATCCTTGATCGTTCTCTTGGGCCAACAAGACTCCAACTGAATCGCTCGCAGCCGCTATATAAAGTTTTAGCGGCCGTTCTTTTGAAGGTGGCACCAAGACCGGTGGGGTTGCCAAATACTGTTTGATGCCTTCAAAAGCGGCTTGATGGTCCTCATTCCAGATAAACTCTTCAGTATTCTTGATTTTCAATAATGGGGATAGGACCCTGATCTTCCCGGCCAGGTTTGAAATGAATCTTCTCAAGAAATTCACCTGGCCGAGCAATCTTTGTAGCTGTTTCTTATTGGCTAGCGGCTTGGCTTCTATGACCGACTTTGCCTTATTTTTATCGACCTCAATTCCTCTCTGGTGTACGAGAAAGCCTAGGAAATTTCCGGCCGATACACCAAAAGCACACTTTAACGGATTCATTTTCAAGCTGTATGTGCGCACCCAAAATCGATCTTAGATAGCACACGGGGCGCACGTGTCGTATGCGTGCCTCCTAAAAGATTGAATACCGGAGTCGCCACCGCCTGACGAGGTGCAAGCGGACACAAGATAACCTAACCAGGTCTATTTTGGTCTGCGGTTTGAGATTCTGGCTAAGTGCTCGGTTACGGTCCGGGGAAGTCCGAAGACACCCCGGTCCGCCCCGCCGGTATGACGGGTCCCTTGGGTCTCCCTAATTTGAGTCAACTATACTCACCCTGTCCTAATCCAGCATGTATCAGATTAGTCTGGTAGGGACTTTTGCAGGTGTAAGTCCCTTTTTGTTTTAATTTTTATCTTATTAACCTTTTATCAAGTGGGTCGGGTATGGGCCCTATTGGAAGGCCCATGGGTAGCCAAGCTGGGCTTTAAGTCAAGCCCACGGCCCATTAGGGTTATTGGGTAACCCTTATTGGATTTGGCTATTTTGATTTAAGGTTAATTAAACATGCATTTAATCAAAGTGGGTTAAATATTTTAAGACCCATTGGGCTTGAACTTGGCCCATGAGTAATTATCCAAATGGCCTACGACCCATTTATGAGAAACGGGCTTTGGTGTGGGCCAGGCTGATAGTGGGCCCTGTTGGAAGGCCCACTGAAGCTTTGATGGATCCAGATGGACCCAAGTCTAAAATGGGCTTGTAATGATCCAAAAGCCCAATGGGTTCAAGTTAAATTAATTTCGGGTCGAGTAAAGCGGGTTTGGATCAAACAAAATGGGTTTTGGGTAGTTTACACAGCCCGACCGCACTGAACCACTCTAAGTTTGCAGTTCGACCTAGACCTTGAAAAATGGCCACATCTTTAGCGTGGTTCTGCTCGCTGGCTCCCCAGGTATTCGCCGGCTTCTGCAAGCTCCAGAGCCCTTTCTTCTCTTTTTTTTCTTTTGAATGGTACATTCACTCATTTTGGCTTACATGGTCTCCCTTTTTTTTTTGGGTATTTCTGACAATGAAGAAGAAGAGAAACATGGGTGCTTCCCTTATTTCTTGAGATTAATCTTGAGAGCTTATGGTAGTCCCTACCTTGGTATGTCAAAACCACGTATGCTTTTTTCATATGAAGGTTTGATCATGGCCTAAAAGGCCTATGCTATAAACTCATCAGATCATCCATTCAAGTGTACATCACACAATTGAAACATCCACTTATGAGACACCTAAACATAACTAAACAGTAGCTAAGGCATACACAAGTCACAACAAATACACAAAAGAAAGAACCTAAGAAAAGAACCTTATCCTAATAAGAGCAAACTCGAAAGCCCAATCATGCCATGGATAATAAATGTAATAGTGAATATACTTTGATTATAGTCATATATGTGCTAAGCGTGGATGTGGGTGGTGTACTTCCTAAAGAACTAAAATAGTGAATGGGATAGGAAAAAGGAAGCATGTGTGTGTAAGATGTTTTCATTGTGTATGCATGACCCTAAAAAAATAACAAATATACTAAGAATCAAGTAAGTGAAGGGAATGAGGGGGGATAATCAAGGATACATCGGATACAAAAAAAAACTAGAGGACAAACCCCTCTCTCAAATAAAAACAATTAGTCAATGAAATAAGAATGATAACTATATTTATTTAAACACCCTTTTTTTGTTTCACAAGGTTGCTCTCCTCCCAACTTTGAATACAGCATCCCCCTCACCATGGGGATTCCATTTTTATGCAAAAGAGGGTAGAGTGATGAGAAGAAAATGAAAAGAAAGAAAGAAAGAAACGAACAAATTCATGACACCCAAAAGAGAAAAATGTTTAGAAAAATTTCATTTTTTGATCAAAACATAACAACTATTCTCACCTTTGTCTTACCTTCTCTTTTGGAACTATGATGATCCCCAAATAGATGTTGATGGCAGCTTGAAGAGCTCTTTGGACTCCCACAATGGACTATCTTTTGTATTCTTGAGAGTAGAAGAGAAAAAGGGGATAAAGAGAATCGTTTCAAGGGTAAGATAGGGATTAAATAGGACTTTAGAATGAAGATGACAAATTGGGAGATTGCTGGTTTTGGGTGGAGGTGGTAGGGACGAAGGAGAGAAAAACATGGAAGAAAAGTTGGTAGAAAATGGGTCATCCCCCCAATGGAGAGAGTGGAGAGTTAATCCCCTTTTATATTACATGATACATGACTAGAACCTAAATATTTTGAAATTGTGCCTCTTTCTTTAAAAAAAGTCATGATTGTCTTAATGCTCATCGCCAACTCATGGGACACCTATTCCCCATATGCAAGAATTCAAACTTTTTTATTAATTTCTTTTTTCTTTTCTTTTTCATTTATTTAAATTATTTAGATATTCTTTCATATTATATTATTTTAATGAGAGATTTTTTTGGTTTTGACGCACATGCGTCCTTTGCATGTTTTACTAGATAAAAATATTATTTTTTTAATTCAGAACTTTTACTTTATTGCTCTTGCTTCAACATTTACCACGTGTGCAGATTTTTCAAAACTTTGACTGCTCATAACTTTTTCATCTGGTATCCGATTCCAGCAAATTTAGTGGCGTTGGAATCAGTACGAGATGCTCTACCCACCGAGTCAGAGTTTAGCAGCAAGTTCGGATTTTTAGCAGAAGTGCAAAATCGCGTCCCGGAGCCGATTTTGCTCATATCTCTCTATCCGGGACTCCGATTCTAGCAAATTCAATTGCGTTAGGATCGTGTCGGAAATCTCTATCCGCCGGTATAAAATTGAAGTGTTGATTCAGCTTTTAGCAAAAAGTCAAAACTGCCCTCCGGGAACCGATTTTGCTCATAATTTCTTATCCGAGACCCCGATTCCAGCAAACTTAGTTGCGTTGGAATCGTGTCAAAGTGCTCTCTCTGTTGGGGCCAGATCAGACAACTGATCTGGGTTTTAGCAGAGAATTGATTTCTGCTATTCCCAGTTTTGACCAGCTCATAACTTCTTCATTTGGACTCCGATTTGGACAATCTTGGTGCCGTTGGAACCGTATTGGAATCCTCTATTCAATGGAATGAAGTTTGGTGATCAATTCATGCCAGATAAAAAAGTCAACTTTTTGACCCTTCTGGGTTTGATTTTTTCAATTAGGGTTCTCATTTTCGGCATTTTCAGTGCGCAAAAATGAGGTGCTGACACTGTACTTACGAAGTCGTTCAAAAACCTGCTTTAAATGCTGCAAGTGGTCCATTTCGGTCTGAGACTTTATCACAACATCGTCAATATATACCTCAAGTATTTGACCGATCATGTCATGGAAGATAAGATTCATTGCCCTTTGATAGGTTGCGCCAGCATTCTTCAACCCGAAAGGCATAACTACCCAACAATAAGTTCCTAATGCTCCAGGGCATCGAAACGCCGTTTTAGCTACATCTTCTTCGGCAATAAAGATTTGATTATATCCGGAGTGGCCGTCCATAAATGACAAAAACTTATGCCGTGATGCATTATCAACTAAGAGGTCTGCGATCGGCATTGGATATTCGTCCTTGGGCGTTGCAGAATTCAGATTGCGGAAATCAATACATACCCTAATTTGACCATTCTTTTTAATTACGGGTACAACGTTTGAAAGCCACTCGGCGTATCGTATCGGCCTAATAAACCCGGCTGATAAAAGCTGTTCTATTTCAACCTTTACTTTACATACCACGTCGTCACCCATCCTCCTTGAAGGTTGTCTGAATGATTTAAATTCTGGCTTGATAGGGAGCCTGTGTTCTACCATTTTTCGGTCCAAACCTGGCATCTCTTGGTAAGTCCAGGCGAAACAGTCCGAATATTCGGCTAACAATCGTCTCATTTCTTGTCTGACCGAAGGTGGTAGTAACTTACTTATGAAAACAGGCTTTTGTTCCGCCTCTGTCCCCAGGTTGATTTCTTCTAATGGATCTTGGGTATCTACCTTCAGGTCTTCTAATTTGGCTGGTGCTGCTTGTAGGTCGGCGAGAGTAATCTCATTCCGGTCTTGTACCCTTTCATCTTCTTGTTCATTAATGAATTCGGCCGAGTTTATCATTATCTCGCCGTTTTCCAGCCATTCTTGTTCCTGCTGCAACTTCCCTATCTTTTCTTCCTGCATGTAAGCCGTCATCTTTCTTAAGACGGCTTCTGCGACTTCTGATGGTTTAACCATCATTTGGTAGTTCTTTGAGTTCGGCGACTGCGGCTACCTCTGTAATCTGTAGTTGCGCCGTTTGTAGTATAGCCGAACTCGAAGTGATCGGCTGCCCATTCTTGTCATATCCACTAAATGAAATTGGTTTTACCCCTTCGTTATAAAGGGATGCATGTGCGGCATTGGAATCCACGGCAAATGGCCGCTGATCGGCTTTTACTTCTTCGGTCTTGCCATCCTTCCAAAACAGCAACGATTGATGCAAAGAAGATGGTACACATTTGTTCGAATGGATCCAATCTCTTCCCAGCAATGCGTTGTATCCGGCGGATGATTCAATTACGAAGAATGCCGTAAGGGATTGCCGTGTCCCAACCGTTAGTTCGATTGGGAGGATTCCTCTAGTTCCTGTAATACCTCCTGCAAAGTTAGTGACGGTGATCTCGGAAGAAATTAAATCTGAATAAGACTTACCTAATTTCTTCAATGTGGAGATTGGGATGAAATTTATTGCTGCCCCATTATAAATTAGAATTCTATTGATAGGGATCCCGTTCATGTGCGCCTTTATAAATAAAGGTTTCAGATGTTGAGTCATGGTTAAGGATGGTTCAACGAAACATACCTCTCCCACCAGACCGATTTTGTCACCATCGGCCGGTTTATGGTCTTTTTTCTCTTCTTCGAGATGTTCCGGATCAATCACATACAAAGCTACTGGGTCTTCCTCCTCCTGGATCTCCTCTAACCGTGGTAACTCTATGCTGGCCCCAAAAGTCATAGGTAAAGTGAGGACCATATGACAGTCAAGTGGTATCGGGGGCATCCGACCGAAACAGATTTCGGCGATTGATGCATCAGCACTCAAAGGAGGTTGACTTAGCGACTCACTGATCTCGTCTTTGGGAGTTTCGAGCGTCAATTCCTCTGTTATTTCTACCGTAGAAGGAGTTGAGATCCTACTTGTGCGCGCTCCTTTCCGGGTCGCACTGGGTAAAAATGGGGATTTGGAGTCGCCACCGCCTGATGGAGTGCAGGCGGACACCTGGGTGCCTAGATTTTCTATTAAGGCCTTTGGTCTGCGGCTTTGTGATTCTAAGTAGGCTCTCGGTTGTGGTCTGGGGAAGTCCGTGGACACCCCAGTCCACCCCGTCAAATGACGGGTCCCATAAGTTTCCCTGGTTTGAGTCAACACTGGTCTCTCACTCACCCGATTCCTAATCCAGCATTCAATTTAGTTAAGTCTGGCGGGACCGCCAAAGTGGTGTGGGTCCCTTTACTTGATTTTATCTTCTTTAACTTAAAGTGAGATGAGTCTGCATGGGCGGGCCCCGTTGGAAGGCCCGCGGATTCCTTGGTGGGCTTGGTTGTGCCCACGTACCCTTGGTGGGCCAAGTGTGGCCTTTTGGGTTTTGGTCCAATTTTGACTTGATTTTATTTAATGTTCAAGTTGGATATTAAACTTAGTTCCATGCAAAAGTGAGTCTGGATTGACTTATGGGCCCTTGAGTGGGCCACATAATTGGTTGCCAAGTGGTTTAATTTATCTTTGTTAATTGTGCCAAAATGGGCCAAGCATTGGGCTTGGGGCCCTTTACCTGGGCTTGGGCTTAAAAGCCCAAGACTTCCTGAGGTAGGGTTCTGAAACCCTAAGTTGGTTGAGTTCATGGGCTTAGTGGGCCCGATAGGCCCCACCCGTGGTCTCGGCCAAACCAGGCAGTTTATGCATTCATGTATATGGCAAGACTTGGGTGGGCCGCATTGGGTTTAGCCCATCCGATTAGATTGGTTCTTTTTACTTAGGTTATTTAATTAGCATACTTTGGAGTTCATTGGGCTTGATGGGCCCCGTTGGAAGGTCCACTATTGCACCAAGTTGGACCGATCGGTCCGAGTCCCATCTTGGGTTTCCGGGTGGCCCGGAAACCCTGTTGGTTTACTGGTTTTGACACAAATCAACCCTAATTCGGCAGGGGATCAGCAACATGCAAAAATCCAGGCTTCTGTGTGTATCCGGCAACTCAGGCCGGATACACAGGGTCTGCAGGTGATCCGGCTAGAGTAGCCGGATACACAGAGGCCCTAGGTTATCCGGCCTTAGTTGCCGGATATGCCTAGGCCTCAGGTGATCCGGCCTGAGTTGCCGGATCACCCTGGAATGGCCTTTTTGGGCTTTGGCCTTTCGGGATTGGTTCCAGGGGGGTTCCAGGGATTGTGTGGGCTCCTGTGTGAGCCCACAGAGGTTCAAAGAGACGGAGAAGACCCCATTTGGGCCTTCTTTTGGGACTTTAATGGTTCAAGCAAGGGGGAGGAGGCTTAAGGTGCTGCCTCCTCCCATTCTTGGGATGCTGTATGGGTGGTGTGGGCTCCTGTGTGAGCCCACAGTGGTCTATGTGAGAGGAAAACCTCCTCCCGGTCGCTTTTCGGGGTTTCTTAGCAAAGACAAAGGGTGGAAATGGGGGGCTAAAGGTACAAGACAACACACAAATACATGGGGGGATGGGAAACATGCATGGGGATTTCACATGTATGCACACACACGCTTCATACCCACTATCACCCTCAAAAGCAAGTGTAAAAGCTATCTAAAAGACATTTGGAGAAGGGAAAGAGGGGGAGATTGGGGGATACATGAGAGTGACCATGAGGGGGAACAAACTCCCCCATTCGAAGGGGAGCAAAAGCATGCTAAACGGCATTTAAACAATCCCTTAAGATCATATGAAACACCACTCATACCCCCTTTGGGATCTTATGAACACCCTCTCTTACCTTGAAGGCTTCCATGGGGCATAAATATAAGAGAAAGAAATAAACTAGCACTTATATCAGCAAAGAAAATCAAACCCTTTACATATGCTCAAAACACTATCATTTTCATATATGTGAAACAAGATGTGTCCAAGGCACATACCTTGGGATTTTAGGACCCCTTTGAAGTGTGTAGTCTCCTCCTTGAAGCCGGAACAGGTGATGGAGCCCTCCCTTTACCCACCAACAGCAGGTACTCCCCTTCTTGGTGGAGTGAAGATGGAGAAGAAGAAGGGAAAGGAGAATAGGAGAGTCTTGAGATAATGTGAAAGGGTATGGGGAGCCAAAAGGGGGCAGGAAGAAGAGATTTCGGGGCCTGAACAAAGGGGAGAAGGAGTGGGAAACCAGCAAAAATGGAGCCAACCCCGAAAATGAGCTGCTGTTTGCTATTTATAAGCAAACTTAATGTATCCGGACTTCAAGTCCGGATACACTAAGGCTCCTTTGTATCCGGTCTTCAAGTCCGGATACAAACACAATCATTTGAAAATTAAATGCCGCTGCGAGCTTGTCGGTCAAGTGGCGTGAATCCTGCAGAAATATCTTCATATATCCGGTCTTCATGTCCGGATATGAAGGAGAGGCTGTGTATCCAGTATACATGACCGGATACAAATCGAAAAATTACGGATTTGCCCTTCGACTTGACCGATTCGACCGATTTGACCGATTTGACACTTTTGGATATCTACGGATTGCCCCGTACGAATTTTTGTTTAGTCCTTGAGATTTTTGGATATTTAAGATTTAGCCCCGAGATATTTTGCTGCGTTGGCTGCCACGTGTGCAGTTCCTGCGCCACGTGTGCAGTCTCCGGCTTTTGCTGCCCGGAAACTTCGACAGCTCATATCTCTTTCATCTGATCTCCGATTTGAGCAAACTCAATTGCGTTGAACTCATATCGGAGCCCTCTATTCGATGACATAGGGTTAAGCACTTGGCACGGGGTACGAGGAAAAGTCAACTTTCGGCTCATCCTCAAGTTTGACCGCCCGCAGAACCCTCATCCGGACTCCGATTCCAGCAAACTTAATTGCGTTGGAACCGTGTCGAAATTCTCTATCCATTGAGATGAAGCATGGTGGCCAATTTTCTCTTGATCAAAAGGTCAATTTTTAATCCCTCAGGGTTTGACTTTTCTGCTGTCTTTTATCACATTTTTTCTCTTTTATTTGGTTTGATCAAAATTTGGGTGCTTACACTACTGTACTATGTTAACATTTGTTCAACTAACAATTGTTCTCCTTCTTCTCCGGCGAAATTGTCCGTCAATTCCTCGTCCGAAACCAACCTTTCGGTCACTGCATTGGAATCGTGTTCGGGCGTAGTATCTGGAGGGATTGGTGAATCAGGCGAGCTCTTTTTTAGCCTTTGTGGTTTCGGAATGCGCCTTTTGGCAACAAACCTAGACGACCAATATGGCTCGGATGATCCAGTACTCTGTTCTTGGTATCGTCTCTTAGCTTGCTGTCGTTGCCAGCGTCGCTTCTGCGTTCTGGTCAGTTCTGCGATACTTGCCTGCGCATGGAAAGGAAATTTAGGATGAGTCAATCTTTTCCAGTGACCATCCTGCATAATAGGTGGTTTTACCATTCTGGGTTTGACCCTGTTTACCATCCTATATTGTTCGTGAGTCATGTAGCCGCTATCCCTAGCGGAGCTATAGGTGGCTGCCGTCCTTGTTGGCGAGCCTACTTGTCTTCCAGAAGTTAAGTACAAGGGTTTCTTGCCCCCTGAGTATGGCGTGCATCTTCATAATTGACTGATTTCCCTTTGTATTGGGAATACCGGTACTCTGCTATCACTTTTTGTTTGCAGTCTTGGCAAAGGAGGCCTGGTGACATTTCTATTTTCTCCAGAATCTTGCATGATGTATCTTTATTAACGGAAGATTCCTCTAAGGATTTAGCAACCGTTTCCGGTCGCTTTTTGGTTGCAGCTTGATTGGAAGACAATTCAGAAGGAACCGAAGCCAATTTCTTTGTTGTTTTCTCATTGAGGTCTGGTTTCCTGTCTTCTTCTATCCTGGGTTCGCGTCTGGGCTTATGCCACCACTCACCCCAGATTTCACCTTTCCTCTCTTGACGCCATGACCGTCCTTGTGTAGGTGGATACCTCCAATGGTTTCTTGGTCGTAAATTCACCTGGTTTTGCACTGGTTGTGCTGTTTTCCCCCATTTCCCTGATGAAGATCCATCCAGGTCGATTTTAAATGCTGGAGTGCGTTTTGGCAAACCAATGGTAACCATATTCGCCGACCCCTCTTTAGGGAATGGTTGTGTGTCAACCTGCATCTTTTCTTTGTCGGTTTCTGCAAACTTCAGGAGTCCTTTATCAATATTCTCCTGTATCACATTACGAAGCACAGTACATTCATTAGTTTCATGAGTTTTCACCCCGTGCCATTTACAAGCTTTACCCTTGGCCGCCACATTGGCTGGGATAAAAGGATGGTCTTTGGTCAGTCTGAAGAATCCTTGTTTCAAAAGGTATTCAAATACTTCAGCCGTCTTATTTATGTCAAAGGAATAATTTCGGCTAAAAGTACTCGTCTCCTTTGTTGCTTCTGTATCCTTGGTTTTTCGGATAAGAATCGGACAGGTGATTGATTGTTTTCCCACGACTTCTACAACTCCGTATTCAAAGTTCGGGTCCTTGTAATAAGACCTGTAAGACGAGATTTTCTTTTCGTTGTCTTCCTGTAATAGCCACTCGTATTTGGTGGCTCTGGCCGACAACTCAAATAAGTCTTCGAACTGTTCACCTTTGAATTTCTTTCGAAGTTCAAAGTGTAGTCCGTTTAAAGCCAAATTTGCAAATTCCGATTCTGGTAAAAGAATTCGGCATTTGTTTTTCATATATTTAAAGCGAGCAATATATTTATTCCCCGATTCCCCCGGTTGTTGTCTTAACCGAGCAAGATCAACCATGGTCACTTCGGGCTCCGTACGATAAAATTGGGAGTGGAATTTCTCTTCCATCATTCCCCAATTTGTAACTGAATTGGCCGGTAAGGTAATATACCATGTAAAGGCCTGTCCGGTCAATGAGTTTCCAAATAGTCTAAGTCTAAGGAAATCATTACCGGACGCCTCTCCACATTGAACCGTAAATCGACCAATGTGTTCAATGGTAGATTGTTGACCTTCTCCTGAAAACAAAGTGAATTCGGGAATTTTGTATCCCCTAGGGAATTCAAATTGTTGGTCAATCCAGCCTGGGTAAGGTTTCCTATAAACCGGCCTAGTCATTCGTCAGTGATATTGATCTCCGATCATTTCTTGAATTACATTTTGGATGTAATTACGGTTTACGGCCATATTTCTTACCCCGATATCTTCTCTATGGTTCTCCTGTGCTTCCCTTTGTCCCATGGGTCGCACCTCGATCGGAGGCACATTGGGATGAACTGGGACACCAGGAGGTATTTCTCCCCTAAAAGCGGCGGTGTTGGCCTGTTCGTTTCGGCCGTTTACACCTAGGTTCATGATTGGTGGCTGCTCCGGGATATTTATCCTTTCGTGAGCATTTGACCCAGCAGCCGATGTTTCGGCTCGTTCGGTCATCATGACCGGTCTTGCCATTGTAGAGAAACCTTCCTGTAAAACCGCTAGGATTCTACCATTATCAGAAGAAATTTTGTTAATACCCTGGCCAAAGCTTGCCATTTGTTGGCTGAGACCTTGTATGGCCTGAATAAGTCGCTCATTAAGGTCCGGCTGAGAACTCGAAGGTCCTTCTTCCGGGACCTCTGAAGCATAAAGAGGATTTACCTGAGATTCGGCAGGTTCCTCTGGCGCTGCATTTTCAGCATGCCGAGTACTTCGTCTTGCCGCCATTAGTGCTCTTTCAAAGAATAATGGTCCCACCGGGCGTGCCAAAAAGGGATGTTGCTCCAAAAATGGGCCGGTGTGGACACGTGTCTGTGTTGATGATGTGTCTCTACACGGGCGTGCCAGTATCGTTTGATACAATGATTTTCGAGTCGATTCCTGACCCCGGGCACCTGTTCCGAATCTGAACCGGGATCGGTTCAGTCGTACTGCAAGTCACCTGTAATAAAATCGGTCAGGCGATGGTATGAAGACTAGGGGTTCGGTCTTCGTTTCGGTTCTTGTAAGCGTTTGAAAGCGAAAGCAACTAATGGCACACAAATCCTTTTATTATAAAATCGGCCGAATAGCCGAAAGCGACAACAGATAATCCTCAAAATGGAAACAAAAGTACAAAAGAAAATCGACAGGGCTCGCAGGACCGGCCTGTCCTGGTCTTATAGCCGTAATCGGGTATAAGCGCAGGAGGAAGGGGGCAGCTGCTTACAAAGTCGGTTCAGGGGGTTCACCTTGGATTGCTGCTTACCCGAAAATACACGAGTCACCTGGCGTGAACAGAGCGAGTCTCGGGACCGGCTGCTCGGGATTCTGTAAAGACAGAACTGCGAGTCAGGGGCGGCCTCAACTTACTCTCCGGTGGCAGGATTCTGGTATTACTCGGAGTAAAGAGGGGTCGAAGATGTCACTGCGACTGGAAGCAGTGAGAGAAGTCCTAGTTTATCCGTCTGTATTAGAGGGGATAAAGGATCACGGATGATCAAAATAATATAATAACCGGTTGCGGTTGTGTGGATTGTGTCCCTGAGCTCTTCGAATTGGGGCCTTTTATAGCCGCTTCTTGACGGTTGCTCAACGTCCTACTCTCGCATGATCTTCATGGCGGTTGGTTATCTTTAGTTCTCAGTTTCAAAATGATAACCACCCGGCCATGATCTAAGAACAGTATTATTCTTGAACGGCCGATGGCACGATCCTCTGATATTTATGGTTTTGTCGTATTGGCTTCCGTGGCTCGAACCGCATTCTTCTGTATGCGTGCTGACGTGGCCTGCTCAACCCTTCAAAGTCTACGGGCCTTGATGTCGTGGCCTAACCAAGCCACCTAGGCACCACGTGTCCTTCTCTTATTCGTCGGTTATATAGGGTGTAAACAGCAGCATGAATTCCTTCTTAGTATTAGATATGCATTTGGTGCTGAATTTGGTTACCGTGATACCAATTTGTAACCTTTCCCTTTATGTTTGGACCAATCTCCTCCCCGCCGGGACCATGCTCGCATTTCAACTATGATTACCTGTTTTCCCCAACAAGGAAGGTGTGATCCGGTCAACCGGGTTGTGACTGCAAGGCTTCTAGCTCTCTGTGGGTTTCAATGTTTCATTTTCCCCAAAAAGTAGCCCGTTAGTGCTTGGGCTAGTACTGATATCCTTTGAGTGACGACCAGATCATTCCTGTCCCTGATGAAGACACTATGTGGTTTCTCATCAATGACAAAGAAAAGGTTAGGAACAACATTTGGTTGTTCGTTTGCCTTTCTCTGCGAAGGTAATTTCTGTTCTTTTTAAACAGGTTTGAAGAAGAGAGGGAGACAAAGGTACCGTTTGGTAACGTTTTTTAGAAGTGCGTTTTTGCTTTTGAAAGCAAAAAATTGCTTTCGAAAGCAAATGTGTTGTTTAGTTATGCGCACATGAAGCAATTGATAAGAAGCAAAAAAGCAATTTCATTGTTTTTGAAGATAAGCATATAAATGTTGCTTCTCACTTTAACCACAAATTTACTTTCTTGCTTCTAAAACCCTCAACGAAAAACTAAACCTGGAAAAAATCGACCCAACCCGCCAGAATCCAACCCGAATAAACGGGTTTGGGTTGACCCTTGTAAAAATTGGGTCGGTTCGGGTTGGGGATTTAGTAACCTATTTGTATTCTGGTCAACTCAAATCTAACCAAATAATGACCAGTTAAACCTGATAATGAGGGTAGATAAAAAGTTATTTAGAAAATGAGTTGATTTAACCCGATAATAACCCATTTAACCCTAAATGGTATCACTAATTTAGGGTTTATTTTCCATTGGTGTATTTTTTTTATAATTATAATTAAAAAAATAAAAGAATATTGGTTGGCGAGTTGAACCCGATTATTGGCAGGCCGTTTCCAGGTCTACAAAAAATTGCTGTTAGAATATACGTCAAGCATATTTTTAAGTAGAATATATCAACTATTTACAATAGTTTTATATGATAGCATAAAAGTAATTTATATGTTATGTTACCAAACATGCTTTTTTGCTTCTTAGTAGCAAGGTAAAAGTTTACCAAACAGTTTTGCTTCAACAAAAGATCTTCTGAAAAGTAGAAAATTACTTTGTTTCCCTCTCTTTTCAACTAATTAAGTAGTAATTAGCTTGCTAATCAAATATGTTGAATTTCATTAATCTTCAATGATTTTTACCCTTATCTAGAGTTAGTGGTTTAAGTAGATAACATTTTACTTCTTACCAAAGTAAAATGTTATCTATTTAAACAACTAACCTTATCAAGGCAAATAAGCCCTAATTAATGAAAGTGAACAAATCAAGTCAATATTAATTTTATTTTAGAAATGTAAGGGGAAGAACTTTTAATTTTGGTAAATGTCAAGAGAGGTTTTCGTAACTTTATTCAAAAAAATTAAAGCACACCATACTAGTGATAGAATTACGTACTATTCAAGTACGGAAGTAAGCCAAAACACAAATTTCAAACGTGATTTTCTTCAAAGAGGGCGCTCGTTAAGCGCCGTATTCTGCCTTCGTTACAAAAAGTCAAAAACATCTTTCAAACGTGATTTTTTTCCCTCCTTTTCTTGCTTTGTAATCTAAACACTTGGTCTATTCATGGAAATTTAGGACCAATGGATTTAGTTAAAGAAAGAGTGCAATTTCCATATTAATTTCTTATTATAATTATACCAAAAGGGGTGGCATGTGTTGTGTTGCAGCTAAACACTTAAACTCTCACATACACTGCCTATATTTAATTTTTTTTTTTTAAATCTAAACTATTAATAAAGGAAAGAGGAGGAATATTATTTGACTCTGGTTCCTTTTTTTTTTTTTGTCAAACATTGCTACCCCTCCCCCCAAATCAAAATGTTGGATCAAAATCTTTTGGGTTTGCTTTGTAATAATATAGATTTCTTCGTGTATGCCATATGTGACTATGAATGTACAGGATAGCAACTAGGATAGTTTAAGTCACATTCGATAGTATAAAATATTCGACCATGAAAGGCATAAATTAAGTAAATTTGTATTAGTACATAAAGCAAATATTTTGGAATCTAACTTGATACTTTTTATTTTTTCTAAAAAGGTTCTTCTCACGGAGTTCCTTAAAGCTTTATGGATGCCTTAATTAATAATTATTCACAACTAATTACCACTATATTTTAATTATGTGAAAATGTCATGCAACCACTAGTATCATAAAAGTTAACCATTGGTTAATCATTAAAATTTTTTTCAATAGAAAACTTACTTTTGGCTTTAAAAATAGTTGAGCAAATTTAATAAACAGTAGGTTTGCTTACATGCCCCACATAGATATAAATTTAAACCATCTGACATTAAGGGCTTAATCCCACCATCCAAAATGATGATTAATTATTATGGTTATGACTTATAAGGCTTGTGGTTAAAAAAATTGAAAAGTGAAAGGTTTTAACTCTTAAATATTTTAACGTGTTTACACCATTTTATAGGAAGTCAACGTAATTAACTCAAATATGGTTGTTTTTCCACAATTAAAACCTTATTAAGAGTACAAGCACCAAATGGGTAATGCACTTTGAGTGAGATCTTGTTATGCGGAGCATTTGACGGTTATTTTTCTTTATTATAAATGTTTCATGTTCCACTTGAAAAATCACTAACCGTGAGATTCTCAACGTGGCGGCATTTCTATCGAAGACAATGGCTGCGTTTGGTAACGCTTTTCGGAAGTACTTTTTTGCTTTTGAAAGCAAAAAATTGCTTTTAAAAGAAAAAGTACCGTTTGGTAACGCACACGAGAAGCAATTTACTAAAAGCAAAGAAGTAATTTTATTGCTTTTCACCGAAAGCAACAAAACGTTGCTTCTCAATTTTTTTACAAAATTGCTTTATTGCTTTCAAAACCTCTTGATACCTTATTGCTTTATTCCTATATTAAAGATGATGCCTCCATACTCACTTAAGAAGCAACAACGTATTGTTATTGCTAGAGCCGGCAAAATGCCACCCAACCCGACGGGTCAACCCGATTATAAATGGGTTGGGTTGACTCGTTTATTAATTGGGTTGGGTGCGGGTTGGGGTTTCCCCAACCTGCCAGTAATCGGGTCAACCCGATTATGACCCGCCAACCCGACAGTTAACCTGATTTTAAAAAAATAGATGGCAAAAGTATCATGTTTCAACTCGATTAACCCCAAAATCTGACCTGAACCCGGTACAACCGGATCCAATTAACCCCCCAAACCTATTTTAATAAATTTTTTTGAAAAATAACAGTAATCGGGTCAACCCGATTATGACCCGCCCGATAGGTAACCCGATTAAAAAAAAAGGATGGGAAAAATATCATGTTTCGACCCTGATTAACCCCAAAAACCCGACCCGAACCATGTACAACCGGATCCAATTAACCCCCCAACCCTATTTTAATAATATTTTTTTGAAAAATAAAAAATAATAATAATATTAAACAGGTTAGCGGGTTGAACCCGTTTATTGGCGGGTTGGGTTTGGGTTGGGGGTTTTCCAACCCGCCTTAATTTAGTTCAATCTGATTATGACCCGATTAACCTCAACCCGATTATTTGAATGTAATTAAATGACTATTTTATGAATCTTTTATAATATTGGACTTATATTTTTGAGTGTATTTCTAAGGACAATACATAAATTGTGTACAATACTTTTATGAAAGCAAAAAGCAATTTCTATGTTATTGCAATTACCAAACATGTTTTTTTGCTTCTTAGAAGCAAATCAAAAGTTTACCAAACGCATTTGCTTCAAGAAAAGATTTTTCGAAAAGCATAAAATTGCTTTTTTGCTTTTAGAAGCAAAAAAGCAAAAGCGTTACCAAACGCAGCCAATGTCAGTAGGGTATTTAATGGTATTGGTTGTTAATGGAATACTGTTTCTACTAAAAGCTCAAGCTGATAGTAAGGAGTGAACTTTATATATTTAATATATTCCTTAACATTGGTGAAGGCTAATGCCGAGTTGCATTGATCGATACTGTTGAGAATTGTTCATCACGAAGAGTAAAATCTTAGAAGAAAAGTAGAAGAACACAAGGGTTTTAAGTGGTTTGGGGATTGCCTACGTCCACTATGTATGGCAAAAATCCTACTAAAAAAAATTTCAATTGGGATTACATCATGATATATACATTCAATGCCGATTGAAATTTAAAATAGTGGCACAGAACGTTTTGCTATTAGCATGCCTCACCATTAACAAAATCTGTTGTGTTTGTCTGCAATCATGGTAATTATTAGGTTCATGGTTAATAAATCTCAAAATATAATATACAAAACTTCCTCCATCTTTAATTTAAGTGGCTACTTACATCCTTTCAATTATTTAATAACAAATCTATATTATTATAAAGCAAAGAGAAAGATTTTAGTTTAATATTTTTTCTTACTTAAGAAAATGTTAATAGAAAATTTTAATGTATTTAATAATCCTTTAACCACCCAATAGTACTAGAAAATCAGATGACTACCACGAACATGAAAAAAAAGCCTAATGAATGTGTATGATTGTCAAGACATTAAATACATATTACTAATTCAGACGATCCTCCTCAAATAGGAAAAGCAGAATTGGTATGATTGTCAAGACATTAAATACATATTACTAATTCAGACGATCCTCCTCAAAGGAAAAGCAGAATTGGTTTTTAGTGTTATTTTTTCAAAATAATTCAGATTCAGTCAACCAAATTTTGGTAATTGGTTTTTAATAATACTTTTCTAACATAATTGAGAATCGATATAATTTTACTGTTGATTAAGAGTTTCTTCCGAAATACCCTCAAAAGACTTGCAAACCTCACTTCTAACAAAATTAGTGAAAAGGTTTTCAAAATCTTTTGAGGGTATTTTTGGAAGAAATTCTTAATGACCATTAAAATGACATTGATCCTCAACTATTTTAAAAAATACCATTAAAAACGAATTACCAAGATTTGACGGACTCAATATGAATTATTTTGAAATAGTATCATTAAAAAACCAATTTCCCCAATAATAAACACTTTTTTTAAAGTGATAATATCCCCAGAGTAAAAATTAGACGTAATAGGTACGAAATTCCTTCTGGAGTTTTCCTGAGCCGCCAGCCGCCATGTGTTGTCTTTCCCGATTGGGTCAGTCTTAAATAACAAGAAAGCCCTCGAAATTTTGAATTTTGAATTGAAAAAAATGTATTTAGAAGAGAGGGTTATATAATAATGATGCTTGGTCATGCATTAATCATAGACGGAGGCTAGAATTATAACAATGATACCTTGTCTTACAAAATTTAACTAATTGAGTATAATTTGCCCCAACAAGTAAATAAATTGAGGGGTTATTTGAGACGGTGGTAAAGCTTTGTGATTTTTATGTCTAGAATCTTTATTTGAAATGCACTTTCACCAAATAAAAGGGAGCGTGCTTGATAATTTGCTTCATATTTATGCTTCCTAATTCAATACAACTTGAAATCTACTGGAGCAATGACTAGAATATCTGTTGTAGCCAACGATGAAGTATGTGTACATGTATGTTTATGAGCTGATGTCTACACATGCTTAACCGTTGGACCAGCAGATAATCTAGCAAGGGACTTGTCCTTCAATACTCTGTAAAAATGTGATTTCTTTTGCAAAATTACATTTTTTATTTGATATATCCACTGCCTCTGTAACAGAGAAAATAGTTTTTCAACCGTGGTAAGTTGTACCCTTTTTTAGCAAGCTTCTTACCTTCCATGATTCCTCCTACAAATATATTTTCATGATAAAATCAATTTTTTTGATGAGTTTAAGAATATCATTATAATAATATGGACAACTCATAGATAATGCTAAAAAATACCTTTAAAATCTTTCTTCCAGCCATAAATAACTATATATATATATATAAATCTTTTCTAAATCTTTTTTTTTTAGAAAATTACCCAAACAATTATTTTTTAAAATTTTTGACATCCAAAACCGTTATATATGTTCTATTTTATTATTTTCTTACGTGCAGTCGTGCACCTACGCCAGTCGTTCTATTTTGACACCTACGTGTCATTTTCATAAATTAAATTATGGTTCCCAACTCTTGGCATCGAAATATATATTAGATATTTTCCCCTATTTTTAATAGAAAAGAAATCAAAATATTACAGGGGTAAAAATGGTATCTCACTATTAGTTCAAAACGTTGACCCAATTCTAGAAGCTAAAGATCCGTGTCTGAAGTCTGAACGCCGCCGAATAAAAGCCCAATACAAAGCTCCACGGTACACCATCCGCTCTGCTTTCCCTTCTCTTCACTAGTCGAAACAGAGGTCTGTTTCACCTCTTCCGCTCATGCTCTCGTCTCTTCTATTCCAATGACGATACGTTCTCTCTTCTTTCTCCATATTCTACTGCTATTCTCTAAAATCCTTCTTTTTCGTTCAGTTTCAGCTGTCGATTTCGTCTTCAATGGCTTCGATCCTTCCGATCTCCTATTGTTCAGCAATGCAACGGTTGATTCTTCCGTCGTTACCCTCACCACCGACGTTCCCAACGCCATCGGGCGTTGTCTGTACCCCACGAAAATCCCCACAAAAGGTTCGAATTCGTCTCGTGTTCTTCCCTTCTCAACGTCTTTCATCTTTTCCATGACTCCCTACAGGAACCGTCTCCCTGGTCACGGAATTGTCTTCCTCTTCGTTCCTTTCGCCGGTGGTATCCAAGGCTCACAATCATCTCAAAATCTTGGCTTCATCAATCGCACAAACGATGGCAAACCCGATAACCATATGTTTGGTGTGGAGTTTGATGTTTTCAAAAACCCAGAATATAATGATATTAATGATAACCATGTCGGGGTCGACCTGAATTCCCTCACGTCCACCGCCGCCGAGAGGGCTGGGTACTGGAGAGACAGCGGAGGTGGAGGAGATAGTGAGGATTTTGAGGATTTGAAGCTGAACAATGGAGTGAATTATCAAGCGTGGATCGATTACAGAGACTCCCAGCTGAATGTGACGATGGCTCCTGCGGGGGTGAAACGGCCTCGACGGCCTCTGATCAGTGTTTCTCTCGATCTTTCTGGGGTTCTTTTGGATCAAATGTATGTGGGGTTCACTTCAGCCACGGGAACGTTGGTTCAAAGTCACAGAATTCTGGCGTGGAGCTTCAGTAATTCGAATTTTTCGATAGGTGAAGCATTGGAAACGAGTAACCTACCATCGTTTGTTCTTCCCAAGAGATCTGTTCTTCAATCCAAAAGGTTTATTATAGCAATTACAGTCGCTGCAGTTTTTGTTGTCGGTTTTAGTGCTGCGGTGGCTCTGTTCTTGATTAGCAGGAAGCAGAGGAACACAAGGGAGGGATACGAGATGGAAGACTGGGAACTGGAGTATTGGCCTCATCGAATCCCTTATCAGGAGCTTCACTCGGCAACGAGCAGTTTCTCAGAAGAAAATGTGATTGGGATTGGAGGGCATGGGAAGGTTTACAGAGGGGTATTGAAAGGAGGAGCCGAGGTAGCTGTGAAGCGAATTTCCCATGAAACCGATGAGGGAATAAGAGAGTTCTTGGCTGAGGTTTCAAGCCTTGGGAGACTGAAACACAGGAATTTGGTGGGGTTGAGAGGGTGGTGTAAGAAAGAGAGAGGAAGCTTGATCTTGGTTTATGACTACATGGAGAATGGAAGTTTAGACAAGAGGGTGTTTGAATGTGAAGAGAAGATGCTTTTAAGTTGGGAAGATAGAGTCAGAGTTCTGAAAGATGTTGCTTCTGGGGTCTTGTACTTGCATGAAGGTTGGGACTCCAGAGTCCTTCACAGAGACATTAAGTCCAGTAATGTCTTGCTTGACAGGGACATTAATGGAAGGCTAGCAGACTTTGGATTGGCTCGGATATACGATCATGGTCAGGTGGCGAGCAGCACCAGAGTGGTTGGAACAGTGGGATACATGGCTCCTGAACTGGTGAGGAGCGGGCGAGCATCGGTTCAGACGGATGTGTTTGGTTTTGGGATGTTGATCTTGGAAGTTGTTTGTGGGCGGAGGCCAATGGAGGAGGGGAAGCCACCTCTGGTTAATTGGGTTTGGGAGAAGATGGAACGAGGGGAACTGGTTTCCGCCATGGATGAGAGGTTGAGAGGAAGAGGTGGATATGATGATGAGGAGGTGGAGAGGGTTCTGCATCTGGGGTTGTTGTGTTCGTACCCAGATGCAAGAGCTAGGCCTAGCATGAGACAGGTGGTGAAGTTACTGGAGAGGACAAGTGATTTGGAGGAGTCTGAAGGAGATGGCATGGATGTGTTTCTGCTTGACAAGAAGAAGTCCACTGCAATGTGGTCTTCGCATCGCCATGAAAGAAGGGTTGGGGGAGCGCATCCTACGTTCGATGAAATTCGGCAGTCGCTCTCATCTTCCATCTCTCTATCTTGGTCTGATTACATTACAACTGGGAGGTGATGGAATTACAGTTACAGTACTGGCTCTCGTGAGGTGTTAAAGAATGGTGATCAGATTACTGATCACACCACACAGTAAACTGAGATTACACTAAAAGGGTATTTGATTTTTGCCTTCGATGAATTGACATTTTTGTCGTTGGCATGTATTTACATAGAGGAAAAAGGATTCAATGTTAGTGGTGGTTGCATGTATCTATCACAACATCAAATCATGGGATGAGTCATGGATGGGATTCTCTGGCACTCAGAGAGAGAGAGAGAGAGAGAGAGAGAGAGAGAGCTGCTTGGATCACAGAAACCAAAGAGGAATTTAGGTCGGTCTTCTAGCATCAGGAAGCCTGCAATCCTTATCCATAGCATAGACACTATAAACACGCAATATCCTAATTTGATGATCAAGACAACCAGGTGTTTGGGACTGATTTGATGTTAGAAAGAGAGAGAGAGAGAGCTGCTTGGATCACAGAAACCAAAGAGGAATTTATGTCGGTCTTCTAGCATCAGGAAGCCTGCAATCCTTATCCATAGCATAGACACTATAAACACGCAATATCCTAATTTGATGATCAAGACAACCAGGTGTTTGGGACTGATTCGATGTTAGATTTGAACCCATTTAGGTGGAGTTTTAGTTATGTCTGTTTCCATTCGGGCAGTGCTGTCTACCATACATTAAGGTACTTATGTGAGGTATTGGTTTGAATCATCACATATGTGTGAGAACACCAGAAGTTGTATTGATCGTGAGATGTTACATTATTTATCAAATAGCGATCAAAATGATAGAAACTTTGAATAATCAAGAATAAATGATTTTGGGTTTGTAATGGGGTTCGGCTGCAAAGCCTTTTCTGTGTCTTTACGCGGATCTTTTGCTTAGCACGTGCCCTTGTCAATACAAGGAGATAAGGGTTTGTGCTGGGCTTTTGGGTTCTATCGTGTATCCCTATTTGATTCTACAGTTTAAGTCACAGCACAAATGATTTCATTACATTGAGCCAACATACCTTTGGTTACCGGGTTGGAATTGATAGGTGTTGGAAGTAGTGATTCATATTGAGATTTCAAAAATATTGGATTTAGGATTTGTGTATATATATATATATATCATATTGTAACCCTAATTGAAAGTTTTTGAGTGAAATTCTTTTCATTACATAATGGACATTGGTACATTGCTGGACTGCTTAAAATCTGCCGGTTCTTATTCTTCTTCTTCTCTTTTTTTACTTTTCACATTGCACTAGTCACAACAATAGGTAATGGAAATCAAGAAAGAACCTCATGTTGCTTTTGGTTGGGCCTAGTACAGGTTTTGTTTTAGATTTGGGATGAGCTTAGTACAGCTTAGGTTGGTTAGGTAGGTCTGGAAAATTTGTTAAAGAGCCTTATATTGGCTAGCCTATTACATGTTAGTAAGTAACTTTATTTCAAAAAGGATTTAATTATAGAGCGGGTTAACTTAAACTTAATGCAACTCAATTCAATTCCAACAAAAGCTACAAAGTTGGGCTGGGATTAGAAATTAACGGTCAAACAAGAGGATTGGCCTAAAAGCCCAACCTATTGGGCTCAACCCAACCCAATCCTAGCCGAAAATTGTCTTGGGTTAGTTGAAGCATTCCTTTTTTTTTTTTTTTGGGGTGGAATAGTTGAAGCATTCTTGTGTGAGATGTATTACACATGTAATCATTTATTATAGTCGTGCTGTTTTTTAGACCAAAACAATGCCAGCCTGTCATAAAAGCTTTTCACAGTTTGAGTAGGATATAGTTTAAAAAAAAAAAATGAAATTTTCAGCCTGTTTGTCATTAGCAAATAAAAAAAATTTTTCTTTTTCCGAATTGGATATCTTATAGTACTTCCTCTCTTTATTTCAATGGTAAACTAGCATGTCAGTGTAAAGAGAATGGGATGTAAACGGATGGTAAAAGAGGAAGTGAAAGGAAACAGTTTGCAATTGTCTACTCTTCAAAGAAATAGACAAGATTATGACAATTATAACTTTATATAAATGAAGTCTTAACAAATTGGGAAGTGAAATATAATATTGGCATGCTATATATAGATATGCAAAGATTATATTTTTATTTTTGAATTATATTACTCCACGTGCTTATTATAAGCAATATATATATATAACTTTATCTTTGCATAATTAAGACAAAGCCGCTTGATAAAGGAAAGAGGGGGAATATTCTTTCATTTTGGCTCCTTTTTTTTTCCCAAATATTGTGTTCCACAAAATTCAAATTTAAACACCTTATAACTAACCAGTGGGCCCCACCGTACTCCCTGGAAGCATTTCCTCTAAAACCAAAATCCAATGGTTCCGTGAAACCATCGGCTGGGATGGAATTTGTATGTGTGGGGCCCCCTATTGACATCAGCATCCATCTTTCACGCTGGCACCATTGAGTATTTCAGTTTTCAATTTACCAAAAATATAACTGGTACTTCTTGGCTAATGCATTATCTCTTATTTCTCTGTTACAATGCAGTATCTTTCATGGAAGTGGTTATCCTGTCATATTATTTTTCTCGTCTTAGTCTATCTTATTACGCAAGGTCTTTTCACTTGCTTTCATGGAGGAACATTTAGGTTTATTTCGGAATATTGTGGTTTATGATTTGTATCTGTTGAAATCTATTTCCAGTTCTTCACATCAAATCCACTTGCTTGTGATCCTTCAAGCTTGCCGGAGTACCCTCCCAGCAAAGAATTAGACGCAAAAGTATGGGATGAAAAAGCTAGAAGGTGTATACTGTAATTTAGTTGTCATTCACGTCATATGATTGGCTAGTTTACTGTGCCTATTTTGTAGTGTTATTGTTTTCTCATCTCACAAAATATCAGCCCTTTTTATCAGGAAAAACGAAATGCCCTCCCGAGCTAGACTTTAATCAAATCTCCTTTGATATTAGGTTTCTAAGGGCACTAGCGGAACTTCGTTTGCCAGTTATTGTTCTATACCTGATTATGATTGGGAACATCTGTGACCATCTTCCCAATATGCTAGGCTCTTTTTCTTTCACTGTTCAAGGAATGCCAAAAGGAAGTCTCTCTCTCTCTTTATAGATCTCTCTTTTCTCTTTTCTGTGTGGCGTCCAAACTGAATTTTCTCTCTTTCTTTCTTTCTTATTTCCCATTTTGCACTTCAAAGAGATAAAAGGTTGGTCTAAGGGAGCTGTCTATGGTGATACTAATACGTTGGACATACTGATAAGAAGATATTTGCTTTCTAATGGTGGTTGCTTTATCTGGTTAATATGCTAGGATTTAATTTCTAATAAGGAATGATGAAACATGTTGCTTTGATCTTTAAGGGTGCGTCCATACTGATAGACATTGTTCGTGGTTCTCACAGGCAAAAAGCAGTGGGGAAGGGCAAAATATTTGATCATGAAAGGAGAGCACCAAGTGCATCTCCAGAAATTCCAGAACCTGTTGCCATTAATGAGTCAGTCTTGTCAATGCAGGTAACCTCCGAACAATATAATATCCATTGACGAGTTACAAATGGTTTTTTTTACTCCGAATACTATCTCCCTTTCTGGGTTTACTTGGTTGTAGTTATTGAATATATGGATAGCTGATATTTTTGCCCCTGGATTCAGTTCTCCATTGGTTTCCTTTTTTTGCCTCTTTAAATTTCATATTAGTTATATCTAATGTTATGTGCTTGGTGAATTATGAAATATGTCTGCAGCAAAATAGAACAAGGACCACAAGAGGGAATGAATCGCTAGTTCCATGCCTCATGCACACATATTTTTTTAATGTTGACGTTTTCCCATAGAATAATTGGGATAAATAAAAATGGTTGTCTACCATGCAAGCTGGTCAGGTTTGAAAAAACAGAGGCTAATCTTTGTAGATTTAGGATAAAAAAGATGCCAAACACAGTTTAAGTGAAGTTAAAGAAAACAGGAAAATTATTATATCCCTAATTTTGGTACCTGTTCTTTGGTTCAACTAGTGGCCTGAGCAGTTTAACTAATTTTACTATAAAACATATTTCAGATATATAAATTTTGTGTTTGATTACTTCCTGTTTGAGTTCTAGTTGGTTTTCATTCAATAGTAGGAGGAGAATTGGGGTGGACTTCTTGTTATATAATGGAGTGAAATTCTTGTTATATACTCAGCAGTTGGGGAGTATTGAACAGCGTTGGATTTATCCCTAATCGTTAGGGAGGGCTCCCACCCCGTGCCTTTTATTTTATAAATGCTCCATGTCCTTTGATGGTTTAGAAAGAGATTAGAACCTTAGTAATTCTATTTCTCTAAATTGGTAAGTGTCTGAATGTGTGAACTTTTTAAAAATTTGTTACGGGCCTTACAAACTAGGTCAAAAATTTTGCCCAGAATTATTCTTAATATATTCTTGTGTGGATCACTCATAACTCTAATCCTTAATCACATTGACTGGAGGTACGTGAGATTAAGCATTCTAAATTATTAATTTTGTATAAACATATTTGGTAAAATTACGGATTCATCATTTCCTTGTATTTGAAAGTAACACAACCTTCCCTTTTAAGTCACAATTGGGGTTTTTTTTTTAATTTCTATTTTGGACTAACTAAGTGATAATTAATTGGGTTGCTGAGCAAATATGTTGAATTTCATTAATTTTTGAATAATTTTTACCCAAGTTAGTGGTATAAGCAAATGACATTTTACTTTAGTAAAAGGGGTCGAATTTTCTGCTTTTTTTCCTTACTAAAAAAATAATTCATATGCCATGCATGTTTATTGCGTACGAGTACCAATTACAATGAATTAGTGCACCATTAATGCATGAGAAATTGGTTGCAGACGATTTCAAACATTACGTACTATTAATGCATGCCGATCGTTACAGTGAGCAAACCAAATCAGGTACTCCCACTAACACTTTGGGTCTATTAGTGCTAATCAGTCCATAAACTAATTTCTTTGATTCATTAATCACCTGAATTTAGAGCCAAGCCACATAATCCCATGAGGCTGACCCACCAACGAGGCTGGGCCTGGGTCTCATCTAGCTTAGATTTTTTTTTTTTGGAACTCAGAGTATCTGCTCTAGCTTACACTCAACCGAATAATCCCTAAGGGCCCATACAAGACCTTGCAACCCACATGACCTGGATAAGTCTAAGACCCATAGACCTTATGCTGATAGCCCAAAGAATTGATAGCACCTAAGAGGTTTTGAACGTGATGAAACCTTAGAGCGAACAGACCCCGAGGCCCCAGGCCTTGATCTTATGCATCTAGTTTGTATTTTGATTCTTTTGAACACATGGTAGTCTCATATAGATCCTCTCTCATTTGATCCTTCATTCTTTTCAAAGGTGCATTCAACCAATGCTCCCCTTCTTCTTCCAGCTTAGAAATATCTTAATGAGTTTAAAAAGACTCTTGAGATAAGTTGTTTGGAACTCTGGGACTCGCAGCCTTGGTCTTTAGGTACACAATTTCCAAAACAAGATAGGCATCATTATGAACTTGTCGTGGTCTGGAAAAAGTCCTAATAAGAGATTTTAGTTAAAGAAACCTCACAATTCATGGCTAATGTCAATACCCAGCGAGCTCTTCTTATTACGTCCCCATTCAATTAAGCAAATGGTTTTCGATAGCACTGTGTGAGGCTGCCTTTGCAAGCTATGCTTTTTTGTTGGTCATAGTTTAATTCGCATCTCCTACGGAGCATGCTGTATACACCTCCTCACATTTATTGTGGGACCTACCATTCATTTGAGGTCCCATACAATGAATGTGAGGGGTTGTCTACGTACATTGTAGACTATATCCACGTGTTATTTGTTGATTCCTTATTTCTTAACCTTTTGATTTTTTGCCTTTTCATAATTTGAGCACGTTGACGTAATGAGTGATTTCAAACCCCACCTAACGATGGATAAGTAATTCCAACCTTGTAAGTCTGGAGAGCAACATCACCCTTGGACTTCACTGTTAGGCCAAAGGACCCTTTACTACTGTCTCATCTTAATTTTAAGAGCAATATTATCTCCAAGTAGTTTTTGTGATTAGTTTACTTTTTTACCATTAGAAATGCATTTTTACTTTTAACCAAATCATATAAAATAAATAGGAATCAATTGCAGCTTTTATTTTGTGATAGGATTAGTACTGGTTTAGTGTATAAAAAGGGCCTATAGTCTCATCTATGGCTTTTATTTTGTGACAAATTGGATCGGAAATTTTTCCGAAAATTATTATCAATATATTCTCAGAAAGGCTTATCATGGAAAATTATTTGTAAGAACATAATAACTCTAATCCCCTTAATCACATTATTGGAAGTACGTGAGATTAAATTTACACTAAATTTTAAGAAGACAATTTGAATTTTTTTCCCCTCTCTTTTCAACTAATTAAGTGGTAATTAGCTTGCTAATCAAATATGTTGAATTTCATTAATCTTCAATGATTTTTACCCTTACATAGAGTTAGTGGTTTAAGTAAATAACATTTTACTTTGGTAAAAAGTAAAATGTTATCTATTTAAACAACTAACCTTATCAAGGCAAAGAAGCCCTAATAAATGAAAGTGAACAAATCAAGTCAATACTAATTTTATTTTAGAAATGTAAGGGGAAGAACTTTTAATTTTGCTAAATGTCAAGGGAGGTTTACGTAACTTTACTCAAAAAATTATTAGGGAACTAAGCCAAAACACAAATTTCAAACGTGATTTTCTTCAAAGAGGTCGCTTGTTCAGCGCCGTGTTCTCCCTTCATTACGAAAACTCAAAAGCATCTTTCAAACATGATTTTTTTCCCTCCTTTTCTTGCTTTTGGAATCTAAACACTTGATCTATCATGGAAATTTAGGACCAATGGATTTAGTTAAAGAAAGAGTGCAACTTTCATATTAATCTCTTATTCTATTATACCAAAAGGGGTGGCATGTGTTGTATTGCAGGTAAACACTTAACTGCCTATATTTAATTTTTTTTTTAAATCTGTACTATTAGTAAAGGGAAGAGAGAGAATATTCTTTGATTTTGGCCTCCCTTTTTTTTTTTACCCAAACATTGTCTCCCACAGACAAAACAGTCCCAACATATAACCACCCTTCCTTCCACTTTTAAATTGAAACCCACACTTTTAAATTGGACAGTTGCAATTGTACCCTCCCTTACATGCAATTCTGCACGTGTACCCTACTAATATGTAGAAAATGAGGATGGTTATTTAAGAGATTATGATAGAATTTAAATTTTAGCTGAGTTGTTTACTAAAGGGACATTGGGAGACTTTAAAAGTTTCAAAGGGTACTTTTCTAGTTGATCAAAATGTTGGAACAAAATTTTTTGGGTTTTGTTTTGTAATAATATAGATTTCTTGATGTATCCACTGCCACTGTAACAGGAAAATAGTTTTTGTGCCGCGGTAAGTTGTACCCTTTTTTAGTAAGCTTTTTACCTTCCACGATTCCTCCTACAAATATATTTTCATGATATAATCAATTTTTTTTGATGAATTTAAGAATAATATTATAATAATATGGACAACTTATAGATAGTGCTAAAAAAATACCTTTAAAATCTTTCCTCCAGCCATAAATAACTATGTATATATATACAGGGGTAAAAATGGTATCTCACTATTAATTCAAAACGTTGTTCCAATTCTAGACCCTAAAGATCCTTGTCTGAAAACCGCGGAATAAAAGCCCAGATATATGCTCCACAGTCCGCCATCCGCTCTGCTTTCCCTTCTCTTTACCAGTCCAAACAGAGCTCTGTTTCACCTCTTCTGCTCATGCTCTCGTCTCTTCTATTCCAATGACGATACGTCCTCTCTTCTTTCTCCATATTCTACTGATATTCTCTAAAACCCTTTTTTTTCGTTCAGTTTCAGCTCTCGATTTCGTCTTCAATGGCTTCGATCCTTCCGATCTCCTATTGTTCAGCAATGCTACGGTTGATTCTTCCGTCGTTACTCTCACCACCGACGTCCCCTTCGCCATCGGGCGTTGTCTGTACCCCACGAAAATCCCCACAAAAGGTTCGAATTCGTCTCGTGTTCTTCCCTTCTCAACGTCTTTCATCTTCTCCATGACTCCCTACAGGAACCGTCCCCCTGGTCACGGATTTGTCTTCCTCTTCCTTCCTTTCGCCGATGGTATCCAAGGCTCACGAGGAACCCCAAATTTTGGCTTCATCAACCGCACCAACGATGGCAAACCCGATAACCATAAGTTCGGTGTGGAGTTTGATGTGTTCAGAAACCAAGAATATAATGATATTAATAACAACCATGTCGGGGTCGACGTGAATTCCCTCACGTCAACCGCCGCCGAGAGGGCTGGGTACTGGAGAGACAGCGGAGGTGGAGGAGATAGTGAGGATTTTGAGGATCTGAAGCTGAACAATGGAGTGAATTATCAAGCGTGGATCGATTACAGAGACTCCCAGATGAATGTGACGATGGCTCCTGCGGGGGTGAAAAGGCCTCGACGGCCTCTGATCAGTGTTTCTCTCGATCTTTCTGGGGTTCTTTTGGATCAAATGTATGTGGGGTTCACTTCAGCCACGGGAAAATTGGTTCAAAGTCACAGAATTCTGGCGTGGAGCTTCAGTAATTCGAATTTTTCGATAGGTGAAGCATTGGAAACGAGTAACCTACCATCGTTTGTTCTTCCCAAGAGATCTGTTCTTCAATCCAAAAGGTTTATTACAGCAATTACAGTCGCTGCAGTTTTTGTTGTCGGTTTTAGTGCGGCGGTGGCTCTGTTCTTGATTAGCAAGAAGCAGAGGAAAACAAGGCAGGGATACGAGATGGAAGACTGGGAACTGGAGTATTGGCCTCATCGAATCCCTTATCAGGAGCTTCACTCGGCAACGAACAGTTTCTCGGAAGAAAATGTGATTGGGATTGGAGGGCATGGGAAGGTTTACAGAGGGGTATTGAAAGGAGGAGCCGAGGTAGCTGTGAAGCGAATTTCCCATGAAACCGATGAGGGAATAAGAGAGTTCTTGGCTGAGGTTTCAAGCCTTGGGAGACTGAAACACAGGAATTTGGTGGGGTTGAGAGGGTGGTGTTAGAAAGAGAGAGGAAGCTTGATCTTGGTTTATGACTACATGGAGAATGGGAGTTTAGACAAGAGGGTGTTCGAATGTGAAGAGAAGATGCTTTTAAGTTGGGAAGATAGAGTCAGAGTTCTGAAAGATATGGCTTCTGGGGTCTTGTACTTGCATGAAGGGTGGGACTCCAGAGTCCTACACAGAGACATAAAGTCCAGTAATGTCTTGCTTGACAAGGACATTAATGGAAGGTTAGCAGACTTTGGATTGGCTCGGATATACGATCATGGTCAGGTGGCGAGCAGCACCAGAGTGGTTGGGACAGTGGGATACATGGCTCCTGAACTGGTGAGGAGCGGGCGAGCATCGGTTCAGACGGATGTGTTTGGTTTTGGGATGTTGATCTTGGAAGTTGTTTGTGGGCGGAGGCCAATGGAGGAGGGGAAGCCACCTCTGGTTAATTGGGTTTGGGAGAAGATGGAACTAGGGGAACTGGTTTCCGCCATGGATGAGAGGTTGAGAGGAAGAGGTGGATACGATGATGAGGAGGTGGAGAGGGTTCTGCAGCTGGGGTTGTTGTGTTCATACCCAGATGCAAGAGCTAGGCCTGGCATGAGACAGGTGGTGAAGTTACTGGAGGGGACAAGTGATTTGGAGGAGTCTGAAGGAGAAGGCATGGATGTGTATTTGCTGGACAAGATGAAGTCCACTGCAATGTGGTCTTCGCATCGCCATGAAAGAAAGGTTGGCGGAGCGCATCCTACGTTCGATGAAATTCGGCAGTCGCTCTCATCTTCCATCTTTCTATCTACGTCTGATTACATTACAACTGGGAGGTGATGGAATTACAGTTACAGTACTGGCTCTCGTGAGGTGTTAAAGAACGGTGATCAGATTACTGATCACACCACACAGTAAAGTGAGATTACACTAAAAGGGTATTTGAGTTTTGTCTTTGATTGGTATGTATTTACAGAGTCGTGGATGGGATTCTCTGGCACTAAAAGGGTATTTGAGTTTTGTCTTTGATGAATTGAACATTTTTTCTTTCGTATATATTTACATAGAGGAAAGAGGATTCAATGTTAGTGAATACATAGATGTGTTCTCTGGCACCGTGAGAGAGAGAGAGAGAGATAGAGGTGGAGCTGCTTGGATCACAGAAACCAAAGAGGAAGCTAGGTCGATCGGTCTTCTAGCATCACAGAAAGCCTGCAATCCTTTTTTTTTTGGTAGGAAGAATGCCTGCAATCCTTATCCATAGCATAGACACTATAAACACGCAATATCCTAATTTGATGATCAAGATAACCAAGTGTTTGGGACTGATTTTATGTTAGATTTGAACCCATTTAGGAGGAGTTTTAGTTATGTCTGTTTCCATTCGGACACTGCTGTCTACCATACATTAAGGTATTTATGTGAGCTATTGGTTTGAATCATCACATATGTGTGAGAACACCAGAAGTTGTATTGATTGTGAGATGTTACATTATTTATCAAATAGCGAACAAAATGTTAGAAACTTTGAAGAATCAAGAATAAATGATTTTTGGTTTGTAATGGGGTTCGGCTGCAAAGCTTTTCTTGTGTTTTTACGCGTATCTTTTGCTTAGCACGTGCCCTTGCCAATACAAAGAGATAAGGGTTTGTGCTAGGCTTTTGGGCTCTATCGTGTATCCCTATTTGATTGCACAGATAAAGCCACAGCACAAATGATTTCGTTACATTGAGCCAACTTACTATTGGTTACTGGGTTGGAATTGATAGGTGTTGGAAGTTTGTAACCCTAACTGAAAGTTTTTTAGTGAAATTTTTTTCTGTACATAGTGGACATGGGCACATTGCTGAACTGCTTAATATCTACCAGTTCTTATTCTTCTTCTTCTTTGTTTTTACTTTTGACATTGAACTATTCACAACAATAGGTAATGGAAATCAAGAAAGAACCTCATGTTGCTTTTGGTTGGGCCTAGTACAGGTTTTGTTTTATATTTGGGATGAGCTTAGTACAGCTTAGGTTGGTTAGGTAGGTATGGAAAAATTGTAAAAGAGCCTTATATTGGCTAGCCTATTACATGTTAGTAAGTAACTTTATTTCAAAAAAGATTTACTTATAGAGCGGGTTAACTTAATGCAACTCAATTCAATTCCAACAAGAGCTACAAAGTTGGGTAGACTTTCCAATGGGTAAGGAAGCATCTTCAAAGTTCTAAGCAGATAATCGCTTGGAGCGGTGTGGAGCTCGAGGCGACTAAGGCAATTGTGGAACTCGAGGTCTGCGTTTGAGTGTGGGAGGCGGTCATCGTCCCCAGATTGTGATCTGGTTTTTGGCCTGTATTCTTCTGTTAATCCGATCATCTCCAGTGATTTTGTTCAACTCCCCTTCTCATTTTTTTCCTTGGGATCTTCTTCTATTGCTGATATCTCCTTGTGGCATCTGAACTGAGCTTGTGATTTTTCCTTGGAAGGAGTTTGAAGCCTTACCGATGGACTTGGTTGAAGCTGAATCTGACGACACTGAAGGGGACGACAGTGGGGGGTTACCACCGGCTTTCTCTGGTGGGAAAGTCGGCTTCGGGTACCCCGTTTACTAGTTTTGTTTTTCTTTCTTGTTTAGAGTTTATCAATGTCTATCTATGTATCTTGTGTTTGGACCTGCTGTGTTGTGTTGTTTTTTGTTGTTGTCGATATTGGTTGTGATGGTCGGGTTTGTTTCTGTTTGTGTTTGTTGTCTCTTGGAACAGGGGTGACATGTTCAACCCCTATCTCCAACGTCTCTTTGTGTGGCTGAGGTTCGGTTCGCCGGTTCCTTGTCCACTTTTTCTCACATCGCCGTTGGTGATGGTTTCCTCCTCTCCGTTGGGAACTTTTCCTTTAATCCGCTTAGGTGCGGACCCTTCGTCAAAACCAACCGCTGGTTACCAGCTGGTTCTTGCGGCTCCTGCCACAGATTTGACATTTTCTTTCCGAGACGTAGGTGATCGGGTTGCTGCTACGGTGGTCTTATTCTTAATTTTTTTGTTGTTCCCATCATCCTCTTGTATTTTTCATAGGTTGTTATCTCTGTAATTTGGCTTTTGTTTAATGAATGTATGTAGGCTTGACCTTTCATCAAAAGAAAAAAAAAAAGCTACAAAGTTGGGTTGGGATGAGAAATTAACGGTCAAAAAAGAGGATTGGCCTAAAAGCCCAACCTATCGGGCTCAAACTGTGCTGAATTGAAGTAGTTTGCGAATTGAGCTTAATTTCTGAAATTTCTTAATTTGGGCTTACCCCCACTTGGTGGCTAAGTCTGGCTTCCTAACCTAAGCCTAATCTTTCTATTGGGCTCAACCCAACCCAATCCTAGCCGAAAATTGTCTTGGGTTAGTTGAACCTTACTCCTAGCAATCTATTTTATATAGCCTACAATTGCTTACACACGCACTCATGACACATAGAAGCATGCTTGTATGTGCATACCATAGGGTGCGCACATGTAGACATCCACATTAATGGTGTGCACATAAAAATAAATGCATGTGTATATATTTGTGTATATATGTATGTATGCATAGAAAAAAAGAGGAAAATAATAGAGCAAGCTCTTTAGATTTTCGAAGAATATATAATAAAGCTTTTAGATTTTTATTTTTTATATTTTGTTCTTAATTAGGATTATAAAAACACAAAATTGCTTGTCTGAGATGTATTACACATGTAATCATTTATTATAGTCGTGCCGTTTTTTAGACCAAAACAATGCCAGCCTGTCATAAAAGCTTTTCACGGTTTGAGTAGTATAGTTTTTAAAAAAATAAAATTTTCAGCTTGTTTGTCATTAGCAAATAGAAAAAAAAAATTTTCCGAATGGGATATGTTATAGTACTTCCACTCTTTATTTCAATAGTAAACTAGCAGGTGCAGGTCACTGTAAAAAAAAATATGGGATGTAAACGGATGGTAAAAGAGTTGATCAAGAATTCAAATTAAAAAATATAACTACATCTTTGCATAATTAAGACGACGCCGCTATAATTAAGCTCTTCAAATCCATACCATTGATAGAGGAAAGAGGAGGGAATATTCTTTTATTCTAGTTCCCCTTTTTTTTTCCAAAAATTGCCCTCCACAAAAGAAAAAACAATCTCTTAAAATGACCCCACCACTACTCCACTCACGTTCAAATTTAAACACCCTATAACTAACCAGTGGGCCCCACAATACTCCATGAAAGCATTTCCTCTAAAGCAAAAATTTGATGGTTCCGTGAAACCATGGGCTGCGATGGAGTTTGTATGTGTGAGATCTGCTCTTGACATCAGCACCCGTATGTGCAGTGGCAGAACCAGGACTCCAAATTTGGGGGGCAAAAAAAATTTTCAATTAACACTTCCTATGAAATATGGAAATTTTAATGATTTGGGGTGGACAAACCAAAAATTTTAGAGGGGATTCTCATGAAATATAAAAATTTCAATTACCTTGGGGAGGGGGAAATCAGAAATTTTAGAAGGGATTCTCATGAAATATAAAAATCTTCAATGGGTTGGGGGGGCAAACCAAAAATATATGTGCGTTCCATGTTGGCACCACTAAGTGGCACTAGGTGAAACGCTTGTGACCATATAATATAAAATTACCAGAGAACCCCTCAGCATTCATAAGAACTTCAAAGACTTCTTCAACGAAATCGAACAATGCTCAAATTCACTCTGTGCCCCAAACCGGCATTTTCGTCACTCCAGTACTCCACAAAGACACAAAACCATGAATAGACGTCGAGACTCCGCGTTTTTGGAATATTCTCGTAGATTAGAAAACGCTAAACCCCAGCCAGACACGTTTAAGTTAGGTACCCAATAACTATCCGGGTCCCACACGATATTCATCCATCGATGTTCTTGGATAAGACCACGTGTTATCCTCGTCAGCCTCCGGTTGGCAGCATATGACTCCGTTACAATTGAGATCCCCCGCACCGTCAATAATTTAGGAAAATTAATTTTAGTGGTATTTTTTGTAAATAATTAAAATTAAGATAGAAAGATATAGGATTTAACTTTAAGAAATCTTTATCAAAAATAATTAAATTTTAACGACAATTTACTATTATACGAACTGTTCTTCACCACAAAACGAATCCCGACACGCATATCACGTTTGTATTACGGACTCCATTATTAACTTGATTTGATCGACCACGAAATCCGGTCCTTTTTTATTTTTTATTTTTCTGAGTACCACATAATATAATATTACCAGAGCACCCCTCAGCATTCATAAGAATTTCATGGATAGGTTTGCTTAACGAGTTGACTCGGCATGTAGCTTGTGCCTAGCGGGTTACGGGCTGGCCTACTTCCTTGATAGGTCGTGCCATGCCTAACTCCTCAAAGAAAACTCAAGCATGGCTCAGCCCGTATAGCTGACAAAATGTGACACGACCCGACGGGTCAACCCGATAATAAACTAGTTGGGTTGACCCGTTTATTAATTAGGTTGAGGAAAGTAATTGAATCAACCTAATCATGACCTGCCAACCCGACGGGTAACCCGATTAAAGGAAAAAGGCGGCAAACTGTCTCGTTCCGGCCCGATTACCCCCAACCCGACCTGAACCCGACACAACCTGATCCAATTACCCCCCAACCCTATTTTAATCATATTTTTTGAAATAATAATAATAATAAACGGGTTGACGGATTGAACCCGTTTATTAGCGAGTTGGGTTTGGGTTGGGGGGTTTCCAACGTGCCTTAATTTAGTCCAACCCGAACCCAACTCGATTATGACCCAAACCGAACCTGACCCAACCCGACCCGTTTCCAGCTCTACCAGCCCGTGGCACGGCTAGGGTTGGGCTGTGCCGGGCACTGCGGGCCCAGGGGTAGTTTTCTGCAAAAAAATAAAATAAAAAAATAGAGAAAATAGAAAAAATAGTAAAAAAAAAGTTACTTACCTATTGAACTGTGCCAAGATAAAGAATTGCAAAAGTGTTACTTGCATCTATTATCACTTGACTGTCCAAGCAATAACTGACGCAAATAACACTTTTGCAACTCCTATGTAGACGTGAAGAAGCAGAAATGAAGAAAGAAATAAAATTTGATAACTTTGTAAGAGCCTTGTTCAGTGATTTGCTAACGGTCTGGCCTAAAGAGCACTGTGACTCTGCTGGCCATTAGCAAAATCACTAAACATGACTCTAAGAAGAAAATGAAAGAAAAAAAATTCATAACTTTCTTAGAGTCTTATTAAAAGATTTGCCAATGGTCGGCCTAAAGATTCCCCCATGTGAGCACTTTGTGAGCCTACCAGCTATTGACCAAATCTTTAAATAAGACCCTAAAAAAGTAAGAAGAGAAAAGAAGAGATAAGAAGATGTGTGGTTTGAAGTAGGAAGGGTTAGACCTATTTATAAAAAACCAAAAGTGGTTTTTTACCGCCTCTATTCTCAAATATGACTGTTATTTGACTGTTGGAAGTATACCCCAAAATATGGCTGTTGGAGGATAAAATTGTAAAAAAAATGACTTTTAGCACTCTTTAGGGGGGGAACGACAGCCAGCATGCGGCATGGCTCAGCATGCTCGCTTGATGTGGGACACGGCATAGCCAGGGGCTATGGGTTGTACTGGCCCAAAAACATGCTGGACCGTGCCATGGTCGTGCCGACCGGCCACGATGAGTAACCCTATTCATGGATACTCTTTCAACGAAATGGGACAATGCTCAAATTCACTCTACAGTCTACACCCTCAAACCGGAATTTTCGTCACTAAACAAAGGCACAAAACCACGAGGAGACGTCGAGACTCCGCGTTTATGGAATGAATACTCCAAGATTATACGCTAAAGCATCCGGACACGTTTTTCATTACTAAAAGAAAAAAAAAATCCGGACACGTTTAGGTTAGGTACCCGATAACTAGCCGGGTCCTACACGATTTGATAAACTCATCCATCAATCTTCTTGGATAAGACCACGTGTTACCTCGTCACTGCCTCCAGTTGGCAGCAAATGTCTCGGCAGATGGCGTCGCTGTGGCCCCATACCGTCAATAATTTGGGAAAATTAATTTTTACATATACTTTTTAATACATAATTAAAATTCAATCAATAAAGTTTTGCGTTTCAAATTTTAACAAACCTTTATCAAATTAAATTTGAATGACATTTTACTATTATAAACCCATTCTTTTATTAATACTTTTATACCTATCAATCAAAAGACTTGTACCTTCTGTCAACACTAGGAACAGAAACGAGGTAGATTTATACCGCTCCTAAGAGTTTAACCAAAACAAAACCCTAACCTGCCCATCTATTAGGTTGGTAATGGTGTGGGATGGGTTTGCTCCGATTGGTGTATAAATGAATAAAAAATATATACATTAATAATATATTTATTTATAAAATGTATATATCTTATATATATTATATATGAGAATAATATTAAGAACAATATTTTAATATATAAAGGTCAGGTTTGGAGTAGGGTCAACCGAGTTGGGCTAAACCTGAAAGGCTGAACCTGCCCTTAATTGGATTTTAAGCATATCAAACCCTAACCATTAGGGTGGGGCAGTGCAGGTTAAACGAGTAAATCGCCTCCTTGTTATCCATATCCCTAATCAACGTTGTATATTAAGTTATATAAGTGATTTGATTAAGGGGGTAAAGAAGAACTTTGTGGAATATTAACTAAAATTTAATTATTTCTATAAAGGCTTCCTAAAAATTGAAACACAGAACTTTGCTGACTGAATTTTTAGTTATTTTGAAACAATATCACTAAAACTTGATTTTCCCCAATAATTTCTCCATCTCTCGAATATTCAGTAAATTCGGATAATGGAGCTCAAATAATTGCGCCGAACTGACGTGGAACCTTGCTGTCCGATCTGCTCATCCTCTGCTATATCGAGCATATTACCCAGTAAGCACGGGCCACGTGGTTGACGGACCCCACTTTCATGTTCGCCGCGAGTCGTTCGCGGGTCCCCACTGGTCCTCCTCCTCCACTAGGGGTCTAGGACTATATAAACCGACTTTGTTGTCTGTCTCGTTTGGGATAATTAAGAACACGTGTGTTGAGTTACAGAGCGTCGGAGAGGGAGAGGCCATGGTCCGAGTTGCGGTGGTTGGTGGTGGTGGTGACGGCTTTGAAATTGCAGCAGCGAGCTTTGGCGATATGGTGTTTGGGTTTCTCGAGGAAGGAGATCAGGGGTCGCCAGAAAGCCTTGACAACGGAGAGAGATTGGACGACGCGGAGGAAGAGGAGGAGAACGAGAATTCTGGGAGTATTGAAGAGAGGAGGGCTTTTTGGGAAGAACAGAGTCAGCTTCTCCAAGTAATTTTCATATTCTGATCCCAAGTTTTCATTCAAATTTCAATCGTGCTTGTTGCCGGTGAACATGAATACTAATTCAATCTTTCATCGATTTTCAGACAGCCTTATCGAGGAGTAGCTCTCTCGAATCGAGAATTCGACAGTCCATCAAGGATGCCCTTAGAGAATCACAATCGGCCGGTGTGGGTTGCATATGCCGGAGACCCGCTGTCGGGAGTTGCCGGAGTTGCTTACTCAGACACATTTCCGACGGACTTCGTAATGCCGGTCATAACTGTTCCATTTGCAAGTCCAAATGGAGAACCTCGCCGGAGATCCCATCGGGTATAAATTTATATATTATGGGTCTATTAGGATCATGATCCAGAAATGACCAAATTACTCATGGAGTTTGACCTGAATGTTCTGCTTGCAACAGGTGAACATACCTACCTGGATGTGGTGGAGTACACAAGTTCTAAGAAAGGAGAGGTGAGGGTGGTGATTGAGTTGAATTTTCGGGCCGAGTTCGAGATGGCGCGAGCGAGCGAAGAGTACAGCCAGCTGACCAGCAGGCTTCCGGAAGTTTTTGTAGGGAAATCTGAGAGGCTAAGAACTGTGATCAAGATATTGTGTTCTGCTGCTAAGAAGTGTATGAAGGAAAAGAAGATGCATCTGGGTCCATGGAGGAAACACAAGTATATGCAGGCAAAATGGCTAGGGACTTTCAAGCGATCTGCGGCTGAGCTACCGTTCCCAACGGGGCATTCTGAGCGGCTGCCGAAACCTAGAGCCTCCATGCTAACTTTTGATTTGCTGGAGAAGTTGCCTGGCATACATTGCACAGCAGTTGAAGTTGTATAACTTGTAAACGAGATTTTGTTAACTCTTGCTTGTTTTTTTCTTTTTTGTAACTGTAAATAGTTACCTAATTGTCATCTTTCTTATTTAATTTTATTTGTTTAATAAGCCAATTGAAGTAAGGTTCGATGTGTTTCTATGGTACATAATTCTTCATTGATTATTTCCCCTGCAGACAGCATTAAAACATGCAACAATTAACTTATCATATTGCCCAGTGGGCAGTCTGTAAATCCCTTTTTCTTCATTTTATGTGTAATATATAACTCATTATTTGCTATAAAAAAAAAGCATCAATAAATGCTCAACAATTGCCAGAGATGGGGGTGACTTTGTGACAATTTTTGTCTTTTTTGTTTTGTTTTTGTGGGGTGGGGGGAGGGAGGAAATCACTTATAATCCAATCATGTTTCATGAATAAAATTTAGTATTGCTCTTGTACAGATTGAAAATTTATGTACGTGAATTTAAGAACATAAAGTAATGATGATTCAAGCACAAAATGTGGTAAAAATGGAAGCCTTAAGGATTCAAGGAATAATTCATAGAAGAAAGATTCCAAAAAAATTGGGATCCATCAAATAAATGCATGAAATATATCCATGGAGAATCCAATGGTATAACATGAAAGGTTGATTTTATCACTGCTCTAAGTTATAAAAACTCGCTCCCTGCTTCAATTAATAAATAAGATCCTACGCGTGTCATATGCTGTAGATGAAGCCACAGAATCTCTATTGTTGACTGATAGGATTGCAGCACTTGATGGAGGTTGACATTGATCCTTGTACCATGTGCAATGCCTTCAGACCTCATAAAGTCACAAATTCAAACCACCAACCAACCAGCTATCCATGAGAGGGAGAGAGGCTTGGCCAGGTTCGAAAGTTCTTTGGTTAGATAAACTTTCTTCAATGAAAAATGGGAGGCAGTTGATGGGATTTTGATAATCTGCAATAAACTCTATTTACACTGGTTTTGATTAAATCTAGGAGATAGAACTACCCTAGCTATGAGTTGGGCAAGCCTGCGTGCCCCTGGTCCTGGTTTGAGGCGGGTAGGATCACCAACCTCAGAGCAGGGGGGATTGCCAGAGCACCAACCACCGGGGGTGAAGCTCCCATTTGTTCGGCCAAGTAGATCCTTATCAATCTTATCGAGGACAGGGTCATCTTGTTTGAACTTCCGAGCAAAGGGGGCATTACTGCTGATCATCTTGGCCATGTCATTGATGTTAAGTGTGTGTGGGTGCTGCTTTGGCGGAGTATCCCATGCAATGTAGTGCATATCATGGTTGGCAGTGGTCTGTGCAAACTCAGGTACATTACAGATAATTGTCTGGAAGTATCCTTCAGGAGAGGAGATGAAGTTGGTGTAGTACATAAGGAGAATTCTGGGTAGGTTATCCCAGCCCCATATGCAGTACTCAACAAATGAACGAGATAGAACTGTCCATGCTGATCCTGAAACGACAATGAGTGCCAACCATCAGAGAAATAAAGTTAAAATTACCAACAGTATGCGGCAATTATTCAAGGGATGGATCAGACACAAGAGAGAGCTACAAGGTTGAAAATTTGATTGGGTGTTCCAAGCAATAATATTGATCTTTTTGAATAAATATGGTCACCGTTTCTTAATTCCATATTTTTATGAAATATTTAGATCCCTCATAGATAGAATTCATGATATGTTACAAGCACAACCTTCTGTAAAGTTTCTACTACTGCTGATATTGTGCTTGCTTAGACAGACATCAATCACAATTCATGGACTATGGACTAGATTTTTACCATTACTGGCATTTGGTTGCAAGGCAAATCAATGCCACCAGCATATGTTAAAAGCCTCAACAAAATGTAATCTCACAGATTCTGTACACATCAAGATGCATAACTATCATAGAAGATAGCTTCCATTTAATCCAACTACATTCCCAAAAATGCATGATGTGCATTTAGTTTAGATTCCTTCTCTAAAGGACAAAAGCTATTTCTGATAACTTTAATGGAATGGTCAACTTGGCAAAGATTGCTTAATAGGATGCTCCATGTCCAGATATGGCAGTCATTAAATGAATTAAATCATTGCAAATCTAATCAAAGATGAGATCCAGAAAGTATGGTCATTGTGATCTATTGATAAATTGAAGCTGCAGTTCTCCTTGATGGATAGGATTCAGAGTTTTGTGGGTTCTATCCTTTTCTGCTAATAAATTTGCGAAGATGGCAACTTTACACTTTTGTGTACAAGATTCATATATCGGCAAGCAATTTTATTTAATTACAATGTGATTTAACGAAAGGAGGGAGCAGGAGGGCTGACCAGTAAATAATTTAAATGCTGTCGGCACCGCTCTCCGTTGTGTGACCCAGAAGACATCTGTTTTCTTTGACATGTAAAGTCCAGGATCTATAATTAATGGCCTAGCCCGTTGAGCCCTGGAAAACACGGCAACAGAGGTATTAATTCCTACAACAGAGTAATTAAGAGAGTAATGGAGAGCAAAAAAGATTGTGTACTTACTCCTTCCATCCCAAACGACTTGTGTGATCTATGAAATTCAGATTTCTATTCAAAGATGAAAATGCATAGAGAATATCTGCAGAATACAGACACAATTGATTGAAATTAGACAACATGAATCATGAAGAAGACTTAGTAACACCATACAAAGTAAAATATCCAGACCTAATTGAGGCCTAAATTACACATTCAAGGTTGTTGAAGAAAAAAATCATCATTTATCAAATATATCTAGTAAATTTACATAGAGAGAGGTTATGAGTTAAACAAACCATCCTGAGTGACCAGAGGATAATCTGAAGCGCTGAGGTTTATGAACCAGTCCCATTCCTTGCTTTGCTTGAGAAGGATGGCACAGGCATGAAGTGTATTAGCAACCATGGTAGGTCCTCTGTATGTAACCATATTAGCTTTGCTAATCATGTGTACGTTTCCGATCTTTGCAAAGACAGGATTATTTTTTATGCGCGAAGCAAGCTCCAATCTTTCTTTTGCTGGTGATTCCAAGTCCAGATGGACAACATACTGATTCAATGGGTGATACAGCACGCATAGTGTTCTCCAAAGTTTCTCTAAATCACCTCGTGATCCAGATACCAGATAAGCAATACGAGGAATATCTCGACCGGCAGGCGGAGGTGGAGATTGTGAAACCATTGTTTCAACAAAAACAGGTCTTTTCTGGTTTGCAGAGATGTGCGATGGGAAGATTGAGAAAATTGAATTGATTGTGTGTAATGAAGAAACTAAACCCATGTTGAACGATGTTGCTAGGAGAAATACGCAGACAAGGGAGCTTATAGCGAGTGGAAATGCCCATTTCTTCTCCATGTTTAAGGGTCCCATTAACAGAACTTAGCATGGGTTCAACTCAATTTCAATCACTTCAAGATAGCTTCAATAGCCGATGGAGCAGACTCATTCTGGATTAAATTGGACTATTTCATGAGACAGATGTCTTGAAATTATTAATGAGCTGACTGGAATGGCATCGATAGCAAACGCGAAGCAATTCGTTAGAATTGACCTGTGTTACCAACAAAAAAGATTGGAAAATAAGAATCTCTGCTGAAAGGGAATATATCTTAGAAACAATTGCTTAGGTGCTAAAAAGCATAGAAAATCAAAGAAAAGGCAAAAAAAAGGTCATAAAAGGATATCTAAGTTTTGTGTGGAGATGGAACAAGTGAACAAACACATTGTATACATCTAAAATGGCCTTCTTGTCAATGAGATAAACAAATTTTTCTTCCAAAAAACCTACTATTCATGTAAAGAAAACCTGCCTGTGAATCGGGAAAACAAATTTTCCTTCAACAAAACTAATTCAGGAAGAAACAATGACGAGCATTTGAGCATTTAAAAAAAAAAAAAAAGGAAAAAAACACAGGCAAATAGGATCTCTATGACCTACATTCAGAATGTGTGGTGAATTCCATTAGAAGAATCATGTTGACAACTCACGAAAGTTGCAGAAATCCAACGAATCAGATAAGATTCCAAAATGGAAGCTTCAAATAATCCAAAAACAAAGGAAACTACCCACCAAAATCATAGAAAGGTTGCATGAATAACGGTGTGGTACCACAACATATATCGACCCAAAAGGCACAAAAAGATAATTAAAAAAGAAAAAATTCAGATATGGCAACAAAAACAAGACAGCCCATTTGGCAGTTTTCGATTTTAGCGGATTAGAAATAACGGAAAAGTATACAATAGAGAAAGAGAACCTGCAATTACATCGAAGGAGGAGCCGTGAGCCGTTCGTGCAGGGAAGAAACAGAAACAGAAAGCAGCAGAGAAAATAGAATAAAAATAATGAGACGCAAGATGGCTTATCAGCAACACAAACACGACGTGAAGTGTGGGGTTGTTTTGTTTTGTTGAGGACTTCTCTCTCCTTCGTTCTTGTTTGTTAAGGAGAAGGGCCACGCTTTACGGAGCCTCGGTTGACCCGAGAAGGCGACTCCATTAACGGTTTCAAGCCAAGCACTGTTGTTACCATGCACCCCGTCTCACTTTAATAGTTTACTACCGGTGTTAAGATGACTGGACACATAGCGGAACCCACAAATCTCCGTCCGATCAGCTGGAGGTGCAGAATGTTTATACAGAGACGTCGTACTGGGGTTCGTGATGTGTGGGTCCCACCTGTTTAAACAAGTATTAGTGCGTATTAATGCGTGGACTGTTTTGTGTTTAATTAAAGATAAAGATAGGAAGTTATTTTAAGATGGGGATTAGTGATGTGATTAATGTGGAGGGTTTTGGGGATAAGGAACGGATCGTGAGCAACAATAAACCCTAACGAATCGGTCAACCAATATAAAAATGAGTTTTGAATGAGGACGAAAGCAATGAATGTAGAATAACATTTACCTTCACTTTGAAGACTAATTGTTCCCGATTTGGAGAAATATTTATGGCTTGATGGTGTATATTTTTATGGCTTGACAATGACGTAAGAAGTAAAGGGATGTGAGTACTTAAGGGCTGAGCTTTTTTCTGGGTTGGGTATGGGCCAGCTCAAATTAAATGCATTTCCTAATCAAAGAAAACCCCAATAGGAAGAAAAACCTATTACCAAAAAAAATAAAAATAAAATAGGAATAAAAACCATTCTACCAACAAAAAAAAAATCTATCTATTAATAAAGGGAAAAGGGGGAATATTCCCTCTAGATTCTGGCGTCCCTTTTCTTTTCCAAATATTACCCTCCTCAACTAAAACAATCTCAACATATAACCACCTTTCACTTTTAAATCAAAACCTTCAAAACCTTGCAACTGTTCCCTCCCCTATGTGCAGTTATGCATGTGCACCCTACTAGCATGAAGAAAAACCAACTCTCCCTTTATATAGACAAATCTTTTTTTTTTTTGTGAGAAAAACAAACCATGAATTATATTAACTTCGAATGAAACCACATCCCCTAGTATTATCCAAAAGAAAATTGGATAGAAATGGGGGAGGGTTCCTCAACAAGGTACAGGAATACATATCAAGAGCAAAGTTAGCTAATACATCAGCTACTTGGTTATACCTTCTCTAAAAACATGAGAAAAAACCACAAAATCAAAAGAGGAGCACAAAGCCTTAATCTGAGAAACAATTCCAAGGATAATCCATGGTGGAATAATATGAGGACACTGCAAGAGATGAATCACAGTGAGAGAATCCCCCTCGAGAATAATGTGGGACGATCTGTATGCAACAGCAAGTTTGATGCCTTCTAATGCCGCTAAAGCCTTTGCAATAATGGCTGATCTTCCGGGAACTTCAACAGCGAAACCTCTTAGAAATTGACCATCGTAGTCTCTAAGAACACCTCCAGCAGCTGCTCGATTAGTCGTTCTTGGGAATGCACCATCAAAATTGAGCTTGAGAGCCAACCGTGGTGGGCTGATCCATCTGACTTCTTTAGGCAGTCTTTGTAGCCATGTTCCTAAGAAGAAGAATTGAGGATTAGAAAATCTTTGAGTATTCTGTAATTGTACACAAACCTCTTCAACTGAATCTTTTTCCCCATTGAATAAGATTCCATTTCGTTTTTTTCCATGAAGTCCACCCAAAGTTAGCAACCTGAGCAAGGAAATCCAAGATGTTAGCATTCATATGAGGCATTTTAAGAGAGGAGAGATACGAAAACCAATTTAGAAAGGAATCTTGGGGACCTGCCATCTGCAAACTACTTGTGCGCACTTCGGGCGGGCTGAAAAAGCGTGTTACATGTTTTATGGAGTCGCTACTACCTGAAATGGTGCAGGTAGACACCTTGTTTGATTTTTTTGGTCTACACCAGTGATTCTGGATAAGTGACCCGATTACAACCCAGGGAAGTCCTTGAACACCCTGGGTTGCCCCACCGAAATGGGTTCCCTTAAATTAGTTGGATATTTAATGGGCTCTCTTATTTATTATTTTTATTTTTAACAAATTCTAATAATAACATATCTACATTGGGAGATGTAAGATTAAACAAATAAAACTAACAAAACTAATAATGACATTCTAAAAACAAATTCAAATAAAACATATCTAATTTCAATACTTGTTTCATTTGCTTTTTCACTTTTTTATTATTTATTATTTTTTGTTTTGTTTTGTTTTCTATTGTTTTTATCATGCAAGATTAATTAATTACTAATTTACAAGGCAAGAAAATGAGATCACTTGAACTACTTTTAATCATGGCCTAATTACTAATTTACAAAGGAAACAAAAAAAATGAAACAACCTGAATTACTGCGTTATACAGATTCAAAGATTCATATCTCCCTCAATTCTTAACCAAATTGTGTGAAATTTGATTTCTTAGAATCATGACTTTAAGTACTAAAATAACATATAGCAGTTTTCAAAAATTCATTTTCATTTAGGAGATATGAAGCTCCAAAATTTACTGTTAGACATTTCCAATTGAAAATCTGAACCAAAGAAAATTAAAAATAAAATACTTACTCATAGTGTAGGGTCTCAAGCATATTTTTAGATTAAATTAAAATAAAAATATCGCAAATCTCATGAAGGACTTTAGACTTGAATCAAACTAGAACTAGGTGAAAAAAATTGGTTTATCTGGAAAATAGGTGCAAACCTAATGTAGAAAAAAAAACTCAAAACTTTACATCTTTGTCTTTTTTTTTTCTTTATGATAAAATTACCCAAAGCCATCAAACATATATACATGTCTCTCACCAATCATGTAATCTCATCTTAAAAATTATAATGAAAAAGAGGTTTCATACAATGTATTAAACAAATGACTCACCTGTTATGGATTGACACTTCAAATCAGGTCTTGGAACCTTGGTGTATCGTGAACAGCAGTTTTCCTTTCTCCCTCCTTGCTAGTAGACGTCCCTCTTCTTTTCTCCACTTCTTCATACTTGCTGCTTTTTCTTTCAACGAACTCTCTTACTTGCTCTTTTTTTTTTTCAAAGAACTCTCTTACTTTTTCTCCTTCCTTTTTTGTTCCCAACTTCAAGCCTTTTTATAGAGGATTCCCACCCCTTTAACTTCTTAACCTCTAACCTTTCCTCTTCTTCTCCTAAACCTCTCATTTCCCCTTCTCCTCTTCCTCTCTTAAACAACTAACAACTAACCCTTTATCTTCCTTTCTTAAACCCTTAACTCTTCCTCTTCTTCTCTTAAACAATTAACCCTTCCTCTTTCTCTCTTAAACCCTTAACTCTTCCTTTTCCTCTCTTAAACACCCTCATTCAATTAGGTTTGGTCAAAGTCTATTTTGTCCCACATTTTTATTAGGCTTATATATATTTTTTATGCTTTGTCTTAATATCTTAAGAGAATATGAGTTGGACCAATTTGTCCAACTCATTTCTCTTTGTTTATTTTTATTATTATTATTTTTTAATCTTAAACTTTTATTAACTTTGTTATTTATTTGCATAAGAAACCCCATTAAAAAACTTACTTATTTACTAAAACAACCTCACAAAATTTTAATTTATCATTAGTTACATGGCAGCCACCATGACGTACACGTGGTTGCCATTTAGCATCCAATTTCGGTTTTGTAAAAATCCCCAAATTACCCTTTATTTCTTTTATTCATAACTTAGCCGTTTGAGATCCGATTTGAGCACGGTTTGGAGCATCGAAATCGGCTCAGAATTCTCTTTATTATAGGCTTGTTATTTCAAAAAGACGGGTCCATTATAAAAACCTCGATTTACGTGCCCACATATATGCCGGTTTAAGATATGCTTTTTGGGCAATTTTATGCTACAAAAATGGGGTGCTGACACTACCACAAAAAAATTTAGACCATGCAGCTCTAGAGAAGGGGCACTGAAACCAAAGATGCTCTGTGGAGTCCTATTCATGATCACAAAAAACACAACCCTTATCAATATTGTTTAATCTAGTAGCAAGCAGTTGGCCCGTTGGGAGACCTCCAGACAGACATTTCCATAAGAAAAACATACCAGAGGAAGTTAGAGACCAATGCCTTCTATCACTTCATAAGGATTGAGAAATCGGGGTGGAGGCTATCTTTTGAACAGTGTCACCATTCCAAGATTGGGATAGAAGATGAAAGTTCCATTGGCCAATGATAGGGCTAATCAATTGGCTCACCATTGATAAGTTAAACATTTCATGGTTTTTTTGGACAGCCACCCTATCGTCATTTCCCACTATCCATCGATCATTTAGAATGTCAAGATATATATATAGACAAACCGGCTGGGAATGTAGCATCATAGTTAATCACTGTTTTAAAACAATTAAAAATTTAAAATAATCCAATATATATTTGAAATATTTAAAAAAAAACATATATCCATGTTTACATATATTTGGATCTTGTCTAGAAATGAACTTTTTCATATTTGAATTTAAATTTAATTGAACAAAAACTTTTTAACCGTTTGAGGGATAAAATAGCATATCCGTATATGAATATTTGGATCGAATAAGGATTGATTTCGGATCAAGAATCCGACCCATTAACAGCCCTTATTGCAAGCAAGCTAGAGGGTGACCATTGCTGAGTACAACCATTAGGACAGAATATTATGGGTCCATAGCAATTGAGTGTATTCATGTTATTGCAACAAAAAGCAAAAAATAAGGGCGGATCACAACCAAACAAAGACTCACAAACCAATAATCTGTAGAAAACCCAATCACAATATGCAGAAATCCCAAATCCGTAACCACAAAAAATTCAGATCTCAATCAAAGGAATAAAATTGATGAATAAAAAATAGATCAAAGAACTTATCGTGACTGATACGAGATTCACAAATCTCTATACTTGGAAACTTTTAACACCTCATTTTCGGATGAATTTCTCAGTGCGTTGGGCTCCTAGTATTAGACTTCCCAGCATTCAACGGTCTAGGATCTCAACTGGTAGATTGCACGAATAATACTGGTGATGGCGAGCCTTCTTGAGTGCACTTAGATCAGACTCAAAGATAATGGAAGATGAAGGAAGTAGGGTTTTTCCTCTTTCGTTTCTCTCAAAATAGGGTTTTAGAATTTGTAAACCAATGCATTCAATCGTATGAAATGATCTAAAAAGGGTCAAAAAAACTTGCATTTGATCGCTCGAGCGGAGATCGAGTGTAGGTCTAGCCAACTGATCGCTCAAGCGCTCCCTCTAGTGCTACTCTCGGGTTGCAGCAGGAAAATAAAATAATAAACTATGACAAAGATGAGCGTTAGAGATTGATTGAGGCACTGCTCCAGCGATCAAGGACTCGCTCGAGTGTCCATTTCACGATTTTCAAGCACCACATGACATTTTTAGAAACTGTCATGTTTCCTCCAATCTCTGCGTCATCCATCCATAACGGCAATTGCTCCACAGCTGTCAGCTGCACTTCATTTTTGAATTTTTCGTGCCATTCCAAAAGCTTATCAGCCAAGCGTGATCTTTGCATGTGCTAAGAAATTTTGAAATTTTCCTCCTCTCTCTTTATATCATGATCCCCATTTTCAAGAAACTAGTAGGCCGTCTATATATAACTATTTAAGTATATATTTATAATAAATCTACAAATAATTGCATAAACTATAAATAAATATTTTTGGTATTTTTATAAAATTATTATAATATATAAATATATTTGTACGTTGAAAAATAAGAAAAAGGCCCCAAAAATTGTGAAAATAACTCTACGGTTGTGGGCCACGTAACACTGTTTCGGAAGGCCCAGTCATTGCAGGCTAAGCGCCCACTGGGCTTCTGTGGGCGCTTACTCTTGTGAGTTGTGAGGCCAACGCACATGACATGGACGCTTCCTTCTTAGTGTCTTAATTGACAATTCTAAGGCTAATTTAGTCATTCCCGTAAGAATTCTCTTGTCGCTATTCAAGATCTCACGCCTCCACGATCCGTGATAACCGTACGATTCACGGTAGAAACGTGGACGGTTTCGGCCTTTTATGTCCAGCACTTAACCTCCGTACATTATTCCCGGACGGTGACCGTTGGAATTTTCCTTAATTCCCATCACGGCGAAAAGTGAGCGCTTCTCTGGTCTGTCTCACCAGACTCTTCACCTGCGAGAACACGATCTTTCCATTGCACGGATCATTCTGATTTTTAATAACTTATTATTTGGGGAAAGGACTCCTTAGTCTTTTTTTATTTGTATCAAACAATCGATACGTGTTACACCAGGGTTCGTGGACTGGTCTGCCATGCTAGCATAAGGCCAGTCTTTTCAGACTTTTTTGAGATGTATCCCACTGTCCCACCCACGCGAATGGCGACGGTAAAGGGTCGAACGGAATCTACGGTCGTATGTGCTTCGTATGTTATACGTCTATGAGTAGGTGGCACTACCGTTTCGAAGCAGCTCCGTACGTGATTTGGTGTAGATAGTTGATACTAGATCCTGTCTTTCACGGTGATAGAGAAAGAGAGGCAGAGAAGTTGCAGACAAATAGATTTTGAAAAGAAGACGATGAGCTCGACAGAGCAGAAACATTGTACCACCATAGGTATACGGTTTAGGTACGCCTCTGCTTCTGATTTCAGGGCCATTTTCATTGGAGGAAAGTTATCGCGTTGTTGAATTTTCGTTTCGATTTTTAATGGATTTGTGATTGTTTCTGACTCGGTGATTGATTGTGCTTTGTCTTCGATCGGGGTTCTAACTTCTAAACAAGAACCACGTTTCAGTTTTTTGATTTTTTTTTTTTTTTGACGTTTTAATTTATAATTTATTTGTTTATATGGGGTTCTGTGTGGTATTTTTCCACGTTTTTGCAAACGGTGGCTTTTGACTTTGAGAGGAAAAGGTTCTGTTGCTTGCGATGAGCTGGAATGGAGATCGGGGTTTTTCGTGCTTTGGTTTTCTGAGGTTTTTCTGTTAAACGGGTTTGAAAGGATTTGGTTATGATGGAGATGAAGAATACGTTTTGGGGCTGCAGAATCTTAGTGGGTTTTTATGGTTTTACGGGATAATGATTTTATTGTAGGTGGGGATTGGGTTCTAGAGATTTTTTTCTTTTGATGGGTATTGATGGGTTTGAAGGGATCTCTGATACGGGGCTGTCTAATCACTGTAGGATTGTTGGAAGAACAGTTTTCTGATTTGAAGTCTAGTTCTCAGCTGAAGAAGAAAAGGAAGAAGAATAAGGATTTGTTTGATTTTCATGTGTTTTAGGGCTTTAGTGAGGTGAAATGGTGGAAGAAGCCAGCTCTTGGATCAGGAGGACGAAATTCTCTCATACTATTTATCATCGATGGGATTCGATAAATCTTTCCCCCGCTCCTCTTGGGATTCAAACAGATCGCATTTCGGGATTGAAGATGAGGCATGGGACAAGTTCTGTTTTTCAGAGAACCGGATCTTTTGATGGACCTGTTCGGCAAAACTCCATCACCAACGGTCAGAGACCCGTGTCTCCTCATCCTGAAACCGTTCTTTCGGATGCGTTCAAGGAAGCTCGTTCCGATCAGAAGCGATTTTCAACTCCGGCTCCTCAAAGAAAAGATCCCGAGAAGGGAATTTTGGGAAGATTGTACAGAAAGGAGTCCGCAGATAATCGGGAATCCCGTTCCTCAAGGAAGAAAAGCCCACTCAGGCATCTCTCGCCCAAGAGAATTTCTGAGAGATTCAGGGGCCGGAAGGAATCATCATGGACAAAGTACTTTGATTATGGCGGGGGAAGGGTCTCTGCTGTTGATACAGCTGATGAATGGATGGTCGATCTCTCCAAGTTGTTCCTTGGGCTTAGGTTTGCCAGTGGGGCACACAGTCGGCTCTACCATGGGATATACAAGGATGAGCCTGTTGCAGTGAAGATTATTAGGCAACCTGATGATGACGAAAATGGAGCCATGGGGGCTCGTCTAGAGAAGCACTTCAATAGAGAAGTTACTCTTCTGGCTCAGCTCCGCCATCAGAATATTATAAAGGTAACTTGGGTCTTTCTTTTGTTTTGAATCTATGTTTTGTTATATATATATATTTTCAGTTTGAAGTTATTTCAACTGCGAATTCACTGAGCCACAATTATAATGTTTCCAGTTGTTATTGTGCATTCAAATGCATTATTCTTACTTGTATTATTGTTTCATCTCTTTTTCTTTCTGTTTTAGAAAGTCTGTCCCTTGATTTATTTCAATTGTGTGTGTGGTTTCAGTTTGCTGAAGTTGGTTTAAAACTTCTCTTGGACCCTAGATGTTCATTACTTGTCAAAATTACCTTGGAAGTATGAGGGGACGAGTTAGATTTGGCTTCTTTATCTTTATTTTTGAAATATAGTCAAGACTGTTTGATTTTCTTATGGTTTCCATTATAGTTTTATTTTTTATTTTTTATAGTGGTATATTTTTATTGATTCACCTAATTGTCCATGAATTATAATACTTTGTTTGTAATTTGTGAAAATTGTGGTACTATTGATGTTTTCATATTGACAAGTCAAAACGATCACTGTCAAAAATAGCTTGGAAATATGAAGGGATAAAATAGATTTGTCTTTTTTTTCTTAATTTCTGAAATGTAGTCTTGGCTGTTTCTGTTTCTTATGATTTCCAAAGAATTGTAATAGCGGTAATGGTTTCACATGGATCATGACTGTCAACTCTTTTATACTGTAAACATATGTCTATACATCAGCAAAAGTGAGGATAAAATTTCATATGCATTGAAATGGTGTTTTCTTCTTGCTCTTTCTCATGGAGGTCTGATGTGAGAATGCAGTTAGTAGCAGCATGCAGAAACCCTCCAGTATTTTGTATCATCACTGAATATCTTTCAGGAGGTTCCTTGAGGGCATTTCTTCACAAGCTGGAGCACAAGTCGCTTCCTTTGCAAAAATTGATTGCGATTGCTCTTGAAATTGCTCGGGGAATGGAGTATATTCACTTACAACGTGTTGTACATCGAGATCTTAAACCTGAAAATATCCTCTTTGATAGGGACTCCCACTTGAAAATTGTTGATTTTGGAATTGCATGCGAAGAGGCATACTGTGATTCTTTGGCTGATGACCCAGGGACATTTCGTTGGATGGCACCTGAAATGATCAAGCACAAAGCTTATGGACGGAAGGTTGATGTGTACAGTTTTGGACTTGTTTTGTGGGAGATGGTGGCTGGAACAATCCCTTATGAGGATATGACACCCATCCAGGCAGCTTTTGCTGTAGTAAATAAGGTATGTCTCTGTGTTCTCTTTTTAGGCTCCATTTGGTTAGCAAAATGGAAGTCTTGTTTATATTGGTACCCTTCTAGATCTGTTCTCAATTACACTGAAAGTATCCACCAGGTGACTGTCTAGAGTTACAGTTGTGAAGTCTTGTTTGTATATACTATTTCCCCAAACCAGTCGAAACCAAAGTATGTTTTGTATATATGATGGATACACAAAGGCATATTTCATGCCTTTCGGAGATGGGCCTATGATACTTGCTCTTTGTAAAACCTACAAGCAAAATCCAAACTGTTGGTGGCTCGTACCCTGTTATTATTAAAATTAATGTTAATAATGATATGATTAGTTTTAGTATTAATATTAAGAATATACTTGGCAGATGTAAGAAACATCCTTAATCGCGGTTAAGTACATTATCCATCTTGGTGAATTTGGCATGATAATAGTCATATTCATATATGCTACTTGTTTTCAGAGATAAATTTCTGTGGATGTTGACTTTGATTCTTCCATTTCCTTTTACCTTGTTTTTCATTCTGTGATCGGAGATCAGAGAGCATAAGCCCTGTGAGTAAGAAAATCTAAATTCTAACCCTCAAAACAAATTGGGATTTTACAGAACTTGAGACCTGCTATTCCAGCGGAGTGCCCACCTGCTCTGCGGGCTTTAATCGAACAATGCTGGGCATTGCAACCGGAGAAGCGGCCGGAGTTTTGGCAGATTGTGAAAGTATTAGAGCACTTTGAAACTTCAGTTGCTCAGGATGGTACGTTGAATCACGTATTCAACTCGAATTGCCAGGATCAAAAGAAGCGTCTGTTGCAGTGGATTCATAAGCTTAGCCCTGTAAATGGTGAAGTTTCATCCCCTAAAACTAAATATCCGGAGAATTCATCCATGCTTAAACCTAAATTTTCTTGACTCTATATGTCCTGGCTTTTGTAGTTCACCAGGTTGCAATGTAATTAAATATGGCAAATAATAGTTGTCTTTTAAATAGTTTAATTTATTTGGTTCTCATGTCAATTATCATATAAAATTTTCTGTTTATGGTAGCACATTAAAATGTACAAAAATCCTGCATGCACCTGTTTTGCCAATGCCCCTTTGCCAAAGCAGTTTGGCTGTAAGGACTACAAGAACCATGCAAGTATAAACAATTAAATACATATATCTATACTTACATGAATGTATATGTTGTAGCACAAAATTGTCAAATAGTTTAAAAACATAATCCTAAGAAAATTAAGTTGTGGTGAAAAGATATTTTCGAGGCTGTTTGGTGGCCTTTTTTGGAATTGTTTTTGTGATTTTGGAAATGAGTGAAGAGATAAATCCATTTGGTAATCTGAGTTAAAATCGATTAGGATTTTAAAAGTCAGTAAAATCGTGTTTGATAAGTATAATGATAATGATTTGAAAACGATTTTGATAAATTCATAATTGTAGTACTTTCGGCTATGATTGTAACATTAGTGGTGGTAGGTACTAGGTACTAATGATGGTGATGATGATGGTGGTGGTATATATATTACTAGTAAATGAATCTTTTAAGTAATTTGATTAATTAAACGAGAATCTGAAAAATGCCATAAAGTTTTTTGGAAACGATTTTATGTTTTTAAAAGCTGAAATTTTTTGCTTCTAAAAGCATTAATGTTTTTGGATTTGTTTTACATTAATTTAAAAACTGTACTTACCAGATACAAATTTAAAAAACAGAAAAATAAAATTTGTTTTTTTTAATGAAATGATGCAATTTATTAAAGAAGAAAGAATTGAGCAGATATATACAAGAAAAAGAAGTAATAAATAAATAAATAAATAAAAACAAAAAACTCCAGACTAGGCCATCAAATCCCTAGATGGAATCCCTACATACAACTTATCCCTATGAACCCCTTGTTGGGCCAAAGAATCAACCCAAGAATTCGCATATCAAGAAACTTGGGGAAATGAGTAATCATGTTTGAATACAAAACTTTTACAATACAATAATAGGTTCTAAATTATTAAGTTGTTTTATCATCTTAATAAATAAAGCATAAGTTCTATATTTATTATATATGGACATTATATATTTGATAAGTATATATTAATTGGACCAGCACGGACATAACATGACATGACTTACAAACATGTCAAGGGCCATCTCGTGCCAGCCTCTTGTAAGTCTGCCATAAACGATTCAGTAAATGGGTCGGCATGGCATGACTCGCATTGCATGGTTAGGATAACATTCCACATGAATGCCTCCATTTTATGGGAACTTTATCCTTCCAAAAGAGGGAGAAATATGCAGGTCTAAGTCACATAATTTCCAAAGGAAGGTACCAGGCATTGGATGCCATGATATGACCATCAAAGGACCTCAAAAACAAGCACCGAAGGGAATGGCACAAGTCCAAACAACCTAAGAAATTAAGAGGGTAAGCAAGAATCCCCACTATATGTTAGCCCAAAGTGAGGGATAGAAAAGAGGGGCTTGCCAGAGAGGAAGTAGTCTTCCAAAAGCTGGATGTATGCACCTCAGCTTGTTGTATATCCCAATCATTACTAGAAAAACTGTTCTTGAAAAAAGTTAACCAAACAGTCCCCAATCCTGTCCACAAAATTGAGGCAAAAGTGAGAAACAAACACTTCCATAAATCATATTCTTGGCCCCGATAGATATGTCAACAGCTATCATTGTGATTAAAGCCAAAGTGTCTCTCGATAGCATCCATAGCTCAAAAAGAGAAACACACCCATCGAAATGCCTCTACCCTCACCTGGCTAAATTTTGTCCACTGGGTCCATATTATCAAATATGCCTTCCTTTTATGGTAAGCTTTGAAGATATGCTTTGATTTTAGGTAGATAACTACGCACATACACATCATGCTTATCTTTTTAGGGAGCACAGCTTTAGAGGAGAACCTCGAACCTAAATATGGTTGCAACTCAAATGACATGAAATGTCTTAGCTATATGCAAGTTATCGAATACTCTTCCTTTGATTTAAAATGAGTGAATTTTGAACGTCAGCCTTGGATAATTACATCACAAAGGCCTTACCATTGTCCCAAGCTCATGATTTGGAAATAGTGTAGAGAGCTAGGGCTATCAATGGATCGAATATTGGTTGAATATAACAAATTCAAAACCCTTTAACTAAATTCGATCCAATGGATATAAATAAAAATCTGCATTCGACTAATTGGATCGAATTCGAATCTTGAATTAGACACATCGACAGCCCTAGCTAGGTAAAGTTATCCAGGGTCGAGCTTAAGGCATTAACTTATCTGGGGTTGAGGTTAAGGCATTGTTGGCCCAGCTTTATGAGGGTTAGGTAGCCCTTAGTTACTAGAAGGTGTTTCATAACTAATGCTTTGATGTTTGTTGACAATACTGAAGGGTTGTTAGGATTGAAACGCTTCTTTTCAGAACAAATTTTGTTGAAATGCTTTAAATAAATATTTTTTCTCTGACCATGAACAAGTTATCTTGTTTATAACGTGAGCCTATCTGAGACACGTGAAAATATTATTTTTAGACACTGAATGGAGTCTAATCTTAAAGGGGTTCATTGCATTAGGAGACACTCTGAATGGGGTCTTAACCTAACGTGGAATAACAACATTTGAGTCACTTTGACAGTTTTTTTTACTATTTGAGTCATCATCCTCGTCGAATTCATGGTACGTTAACGTTAGAGGAGTCTCTTTCCCTAGTCTTTGCTCGTAGACTGGGTTTACTTTGAACTGGATGGGTCCGTTCAAACTTCAGATATATTATTATTATTTTTTTTGGTAATACTTCAGATATATTATGTGAACAAGTTGACTTGGAAGAGGCATTAATGAAGTCTTTCGATTATTCATCACCGTCCGATTCCGATTCTGATTCCCTCAGCTTTCGTGTTAAGACCGAGTCAACTCACCAACAAAAATGGAGACAAGACCCATATGAGAATCGTCATCGTCTTCTTTAATTTGATGAGGAAAGCAACAACACCCAGATGGTGTAAAAAGGTGAAGGCAAGCCATGGCCCTCCCTCTTCAAATTACAGAGGGGATTTGTCGTTTTCGACATCTGGTTCTCTATCCTCCCCATGGAATCCATTCATCTTTTGCTTCCAACGATCAGAACCCAAAGGCGAAAGCAACTTTACAGAAGGGTCCTAGTCACAGTTTTTTAGGGTTCTCTTCACCTTTCGAAATCATATGCACCATTAAAACTATACTGGTTAACGTGAAGATTAGGATATTTTGACTCTCATGCACTATTTAATTTGGTGGTTTATTTAATGTGAATGGATGGAAATTGTGACTTGTGAGCAATCAAATTCCTGTCCCACCTACGTCGGGCCTCATTGACCAAATTAAAAAATCAATTTCCTTTCTAGGTAAATGACTTTTTAAGGTGAATTTTTTTTTTTTTTTTTGTGGAAGACTTTTTAAGGTGAATGTACTGATCACAGCACCAACCCAAGCATTGATGATGCTTTGGGCCCTATTTGAAGTGATGTTAAGCTCAATATTTTATGTTCATTTGCTCATTATTCTATTTCTATACACAGCATTAGCCCGTGCTGGCTCAAAAACCTAGGTAATTAAGGCTGGGGCTTAGGTTTAGTAATCTATATTATTGTAACTAAAGTCAAGGGCAAAAGATTCTTACGTTTGTTTTCCTTAAAATATGTTTCTTAGGATTTTTTTTTTACAATACTCCAATATCCATTTAATAATTACACACCTAGGACTCATATAACCGTTTTGTGTTGGGTTTAGTATACGTGCACTTAATTACCACCCCTGGTATTTAAGTAAAGGTTACAATAATTGTTATGATTGAAATATTGGCTTTGATTAACCCATCCAAACTCAATTTAAGCTCATCAAAGAAAATGTTTTTTAAACAAAGGTTATATTTATTATAGGGAAAATTATGAGAAGGGTCACTTTTTGGCCTGTAAAAGAAAAATCCATCAAAAATTTCATTTTGCAGAAAATGGTCACTTTTCAAACGTAATTGGTCTGTAAGACCACTTTTAAAAAATAATTAAAAATATAATGTCACTTTACTGCAGATAAAACTGCTCGTATCCATGTATGATGTGCTCGAATCTCACTAGGATGCGCTCGTGTCCTATATAGGATGTGTTCCTATCCCACGCACAATGCGTCAGTGTCCCAAGTAAATTGATCCTCTAATTTAATTATTTTTTAAAGATGATCCTGTAATTTAATTATATCTAAAAAGTGACTCCTTGTTGGAAATAAGTTTTTCGATACCGGCCAAAACAATTGACTCTTTTTTCATAATTTTTCCTTTTATTAGACTTGTTGGTAATATGGTGACTTGGATTAAGCAATTTTGATCCTGTAAAGTTTTTGTTTGCACTTTTATTTGGAGTTTTTATCTGTATTTTTATTTGGAGTATCGTGTATTAAAAACCAAGAAACCCTTGAGTTGGCTAAACCCTAATTTTTTTAAGTAACACACCAATGCAATCCTGTGAAAGCTCCAAAATAAGAAGTGCAGCTGGGAGCTATACAGGATGTGAACTCGGCTGAGTTATCACTGAGTCAACTAGCCGATCCGACTGTTTTAACATACGATTTCCATTTTCCAACCTTGCATATACAGTCAAAATTATGGGTGGAAACGCTTCCAAAATAGTTAAGGCCGAAATACAAACAGTGTCTTTGAAAGTCAAATGGTCAAAGATAATCCTTGTGGGTCCTACCGTCAGACGATACCCCGTGGGCCACACCACCTTCAAATCAACTACGCCTTTAAATTTTCCAACCTGATAGCAAATGGTACTGTTGCGCTTTCATCTTTGGCTTTATTTACTGAGAAAACCCTGCAACATAAAGTCATAAACGAACATAACATCTGCTTATAAAATTTTAATTGCAGTTTATTCAGGCTTGGTTAGTAGAGCAAGAAAGAAATGGCAAGCCAACCCTCTCCGTCAAAACCAGACAGGAAGACCATAGAGAGGAACAGAAGAAATCACATGAAGTTTCTATGCTCCCAGCTCAATTCTGTCATCCCAAATCAAAACTCCAATGTTCTTCCCTCTCTATATCTCTCTTTCTGTCTATCTTTGTATCTATTTTTTTAATCTGGGGTAATGAACTTTGATTTGATTAGTTGCAGGAGGCAAGGCCACTGCCTGACCAACTGGATGAAGCTGCCAACTACATAGAGAGGTTGAAGAAAAGATTGGAGAAGCTGAAGGAGAAAAAGGAGAAGTTAATGAGAAGTGAAAAATCAAGTTCAAGCATGAATACTGGAATGATGGGAGAGCTAATTAGGTCACCGCGTATTGAGATTAATGAAATGGGATCTGCCCTAGAGGTGGTTTTAATTACTGGGTTGGAGAGTCAATTAATGTTCAGTGAGATTATCCATATTTTTCATCAAGAAAGAGCTGAAGTCATGAATGCCAGTTTTTCAGTCCATGACAATACATTGTTTCACACCATACATTCAAAGGTATATAGCTGATACTCACATTTTTTCTTTTCATTTACATTTTCTCCATTAAATTTGATGTACAAAATATAAAGAAAAGGATTTCCAAAAAGAGCTCCTTAGATCTATTTTGTGTGTAGGTTGGAGAATCTGCACTTGGGTTTGGAGCTGCTGCAAGGATATCTGAGAGACTAAGGAAGTATGTTCATGACTTGGGTAATGCCCTTTGAATTACATGAAATATTCCAACAGTCATACACAGCTTTAATTAAAGAAAGGGGAAAATTTCCTCAGTTTTGAATCTCGATCCTTGTCCAAATTAATTACCATAAGGGAGCTTCATGAAAACTTGCAGAAAGGTAGGTAGAAAGAAAGATATCAAAGTAGTACAGATTTTATTTTCTGATTCTGGTTGAGTAGAGATCTCTTTCATTTACTGCAACTACATACATACAGGAAAAAAAAAACTGAGAAATTCTGAAGAAGTACAATGCTCCTTGAACATGTAATCCATTAGTGAATCACAGCTTTAATGAAAGAAAGGGGAGTTTTCTCAATTTGACTGTTGATCCTTGCCCAAATGAATCACCAAGTTAACCAAAGGAAGCTTCATGCAAACTTGCTGAAAGGTAGCTAGAAAGATACCAAATTAATTATATATTTTATTTTCTGTTTCTGATTGAATTAATGAAGATCTCTTTCATTTTCCTCTAACTACATACAGAAAAAAACTGAGAAAAATTCTGAAGAAGTACAATGCTTGATCTTTGAACATTTAATCCACTAGTCATCACAGCTTTAATGAAAGAAAGGGAAAATTTTCTCAATTGGACTGTTGATCCTAGTCCAAATGAATTACCAAACCAAAGGAAGCTTCATGCAAACTTGCAGAAAGGTAGCTAGAAAGATATCAAAGTACATGTTTTAATTTCTGATTGATGATCTGGTTGCGTAAATTAAGAACTCTTTCATTTTCTCTTAACTTCATAGAGGAAAAAGACAGAAAACTCTGAAGAAATAGAAAATAGGAATCATCATACGCCAAACATATTCTCTTCGAAAAAAAACCTAATCCCCGTGTCATCAAAATTCGTCAGCCCTTTATATTGAGATGATCTCAACCACAGGTAATATCTTTGTTTCAAAGAGAAAGAACTACAATCTAAAAGTTCTCATACTTTGAGAGAAGATGAATTGGAAGAAAATTTAAGCATATTAATTATTGTCAATGTGGGAGACGCCTATATGTGTTTATTGTTTGTGGTTGTGATGGAGAGAGAGAGAGAGAGAGAGAGAGAGAGAGAGAGAGAGAGAGAGAGAGGATCATAAAGGATATTGGGAATTCAGCAAGAACCCCAAGAAAGAAACAAAAAACTGTGTAAGAATATTAGCCTAGATTTGGAAATCAGCCATGACTCCTGCTGCCATACTTAGAACTCTTGATATATATCAATTCTCTTCCAGTTCTTCCAAAAATCAAAATTCATGGCTTGTATTCTGAACAACTTCTTTTTTCTTCTTAATTTTAAGATAATATTGAGAAAATATGATTAGTGTTTAGGGTTCATAAATTGTAGATTATAGTTCACTAGATCCCACAGAAATGCTATGATCTCGGAAGAATCTATGTATATATAGCTTTCCGAGTATTTAAGGTATTGAATCGGAAGAGAGAGCATGTAAAATGAAAACAGGAAACCCCAAGGCAATTATAGAGGGTATCGCTGAAAGTGAAAATCAACTTAAGCTGATATACTGAAAACCCTTTGAAGAAGAATGAAAAAGACAAGATCCATATATAGCAGCTTCAATATGGGAATTTATCATGAGCTAGAGCCAATGCAAATCCACATATTCCTTGTGTTGATCAAGAATATAGGGTGGAATCTGAGAGCTTTGTGCAGTGGGCTGCTGGGTGTAAAGAAAGGCATTTTGAAGCTGGATCCCATGAGAAATAATACCTGTAACAAGAAAACGAGAGGCAACGGTTTGGTTTTGAGAAAAACCGAAATCGAACCGATACTTATACACTATGAACCAAAAAATAATTGGTTCTTTTAGTAAAAACAAAAGCGATTAATACAAACACAAAAACAAACCAATTCTGATTCGGTTCTGTTGATCTCTTTTAACGGAACCATTCCTAATTGCTGGTATGAGATAAACAGGTGTATAAACGTAATCGGTTTGGTTTGACTTTAAAATAGAAACAGAACCGAAAACAAATTGGTTTTATCTAGTATAAAACCGAAAATGAAGTGAAACCAATTGAGGACAACCCAGAACTAAACCCGTTAGCCTCAGAGTAACAATTGGGTTTTATTTAACCGAACCGCTGCCATCCCAAGCCATAAGCCCTCAGCCTCAAAGTTGTAATTAGGAAGAGAGAGAGACCATGTGGAAATCCTCTGGGGTTTCGCCATGCGGTTGTGCAAGCGATCAGTGAGTCCGGTTATCGTAACACCACTACCCTAGGTTATTAGGGATGAAATCTTCTGCATTGCTTTCTGATGTGGACTTGAGTTGAGATGTTACCATTTAGAGCATCTCACGGTCTTTAATTTTTTAAGTAGGCCCTATGTGAAACATTTACAATTATGAAAAACTATGAAATACTACACATAACAACATCTCAAGCTCACAGCAAAAAGCAACGTAGTAACATATTGCATAAGATTTTATCGAGAACATTTCCTCTGGTACTCGCATGAAACAGATGGATGGATGCTTGTTACAGGAGTGGGGCCCATACACCCGATCCCCATCCCAGCTAGTGGTATGGTATCACAAAACCACTGGATTATGAGACCAAAGGAAATGCATTCAATTTCAACTCCGATTACTAAATATGGGTCTTGCCTTTTAATGCCCTGATCACACCACAATGATATTGTCCGCTTTGGTCTATTAGACTTTATAATTTTGTTCTTGGCTTTTATCTCAAAAGAACCTTATTGCTTGAGGGAATTACTGACCTTCTGACCAACGTAGGATTTCGGGATCTCACACCTGTTGTCAATGTCTCTATACGGCCGCACCAGACGACCAGGGAATGTGAACCAAAAATAGACAAAAGCTAAAAATCAAACCTTGTACTTGCAAGAATGTATGACATGTTTAGGTGGAAATGCGTAACCCTAAAACGGCTCTTATAATGGTCTTTTCAGAGCTGATATCTTCTATAGCGAGTTGTTGTCGGTGTTTTAAATCAGTCCGAACCAAGTTTTAAATGAGTCCAAACCAAATCTTCGACCGCTAGCCCGCAAAAGGTGGATCGTTAGCAACTCGCGTTTCTCTTCTCTCTCCTCTTGAAATATGGAAAAAAAAATTTTAATTTTGATTGGTTGCTAATGTGGTGATCCCCTATTGGCTATGATAAATTATCAACCTAATCAAATATCATCATTATAATACTAGTAGAATTATTTTAGTCATTTTGTTCTACTATATATGTACTAATTAAATTAATTCAACGCTTTAAACTTTTAAATATACTAGAAGGGGTGCATATGCAGTACTGCACGTAGAGGGAGGTGGTTTTATAATTTTTGGGTTTTAAACAAAGATGCATATTTTTGACTGTAGAATTGAAACCCAAACAATGTAAGCAATGGGCATTTTGGGAAAGTTGCGCATGATCTTGGGCACGATTCCCAAGGGTCCTTCTCGCGTTAAATATAGTATAGATAAATGGCATGATTCAAACTTATTCAATTACTCTAACCTTTTTATATTAGAGATTGCAAAAAAAAAAAATAAAAGTAACCCATTTAAGTGAGCGTCTTGTTTCTTTGGATGGCCACAAGGTGGGCTAAATCGGTAACCAGACCTGCCCTAATGGTTTGGATTTGGTATGGCATAAATCAGGTTATGGGTAACCAGACCTGCCCCTGGGTAGAACTTGATTCACCAACTGGTCATTTGTTAGAGAGCAAGCCCATCATAAAATGAGGTTGCTTTTTTCAGCAGTTTATTTAAATGGTTTTGCATGTTTGGCAGCATTCTAAGTTCAAAACCTTACATTACCAAAAAAAAAAAAAAAGTTGAAAACCTTACAAAGAACCAGGAATTTTACCTGGAAAAAGAGGGAGAAACTTAGAAAACTACCAAGGCAAACCTTAATTAGAGGCTTTGATCCAGAAGCAAGGGATGGATTCACCTGACTGGAAGACAAACAGATATTGTAACATTTATGAGGACATAGCCCTTGTTGAAGAGGTGGTGTTGTTGACCTTAGAAAGAGTTGAGGTAGCAAACCACGCCATAGATCTGCTTCTGGGTTCCCTTGCTAAATCATGGAGAAGCTTTGGGACAGGAGGAATTCCTGTATCTGAGAGTCCCTCCAGAACCTGAACCACCTGTCCCATTGATGGCCTATCTTTCTCATCATCTTGAATGCACCAACAAGCAACTCTGCAAGCTCTAGTAAGCTCTTCCCTGTTAGTACTGCCCTGCACCTCATGATCCAATAAGGTAAGAACATCTTCCCCTTCATTTAGTTTGTATGCAACCTGAATTGGGAAGTAATCATCCATTCCATCATCCAATAGCTCCCAGTTTCTCCTTCCTGATATAATCTCAAAAAACAGCATGCCATAGCTATAGACATCAACTTTCGGTGTTATAGCCACACCTGAAATCCACTCCGGAGCAAGATAGCCTCTAGTTCCTCTTGTAGTCGTCAGAATCCGACTGAAATCCCTGCCTAAAATCTTTGCAAGACCAAAGTCCGCTATCTTGGGATGAAATTCAGCATCCAATAGTATATTTTCAGGCTTTATGTCACAGTGTATTATGCAGTCTCTGCACTTCTCGTGGAGGTAAGCGAGTCCTCTGGCAGTCCCAAGTGCAATTTCATATCTTGTTTTCCAATCTAAAAGCATGGAATTCTTCCGAAACAATTGAGATTGAAGAGAACCATTTGGCATGAGCTCATAAACCAGAAGTCTCTTTGTACCTTCCACACAAAACCCACAAAGGCGAACAAGGTTTATGTGCTGGATTGTGCCGATGGTGTTCACTTCTGATCGGAATTGCTTGTCTCCTTGATTTATGTATTTAAGCTTCTTTACTGCAATGGTGGTTGAATTGGGCAATGTCCCTTTAAACACAGAGCCAAAACCTCCTTCTCCTAGTTTTTCAGAGAAGTTCTTGGTTGCTCTTTTTAAATCTCTGTAAGTAAATACCACCAAAGTATCCTCAACTTCCTTCGATGCATCTGCCGACTGTATCCTCCTGTATCTCCAGTTGATGAAGAGGAAAATGATTAAGATTGTTACTGCACCTGCAACCACACCCATAATAACTGTAGTTTTTATTCTTCTTTTCTTAAGTCTATAGCTCATCTTCTCTAAAGGAGAGACCCGGACATACAGATTTCTTCCCATTATGTCTTCGTGTGAGAGCTGTTCTACATTCAGCAGATCTTCTTGCCACATCAAACATCCTTCATCATAAGCATAAGCAGAGCAAGAACAGTCTCTCAGGCAAGCTAATTCACACTCTTTGATGTCTCCAATTGGAGACTTTGATTTCTCTGGCCACTTCACATTTGGTATCTGCAAAAATGTGTTATTCTTACTGCATTGGATGGGGAATTTCCTTAGACAGCCACCTGAATGATCATCCAAATTCCAATCATTCAAAAATCTTGGTTCAAATCCTTGCAGACATCCACAGATGGGCATTCTCTGCTGATTGCAGACACCAAAGGGACCACAAGAAGCATAAACATCACATTGCAGTGATGGGGCTGTCCAACGCAAGCTCCACTCATTACGCACAAAATCCGTCCTCCACACCCATTGCTTGGCTTCTCCAGTCACATCTAGCGTAAATCTAGTAAGAACAGATGCAGAAGCATCAGAATAAGTGAAATAAGTCTCATTCTCGTTTGAAACAATGGTGCGGTTGGTATTATAATTATTCCTAGTAACTCCTGGAATGTTGGTGAAGATAGTTCCAGTCCAGTTTCCAGTCCTCCAGTATGTTATGGACCTGTTCCACTGTAAAATTTGACCAGTTCCGTTTGGATCTGACGTAGCAGAGAAGATCCCAGGTGCTGGATCTTCTATATTTCTCCATGAAGTGAGGAAGTATCTTCTTTTTGTGAGTTTATTGAATCCAACCTTTCCTCCAGGCAGCCATGTATTTGTTGGATAATCAAAGCTCTGCCAAATTATGTTAGAGGAAGACAATCCATCTTTCAAAACCAAATTTCCATTGTCAAGAAGCATGGCAATAGTGGCTCCTGAGGAGTTTGTGGACCAAATCTGGTTCTTGGACTCGTCTAATAGGACTAGATTACCATCTTCCAAGAGCATCAATTTGGAAGAAGATGATTTAGAGACTGGTTTATCTCTATTTGCTACCCAAACAGCTGTTTGGTTTATAATTTTTTTGTACCAAATTCCTATATAGAAGATCTGAGAGTTACCTGGGGTGAAGAAACCCAGTTCAAATATTCCGCCTGGAGATGTTATTGTCTGGTTCCCAGAAAGTGATCGTCCCTGAAGAATTGCATCAGGTCTGGTGGAGAGACAGGATTTGAAGCATAATTGGAGAAGCAGAAGAGGAAGAAAGAACCATGGCTTGATTCCGATACCCATTTTCCCAACAGAATCCCACAGGAGAGACAAATAATTTCAGGACGACAAAGATAATAGAAGGGACAGATGCTTGTCTGAAGCAGAAGAAAACTTACATAAAGAATTAAAACTTATATAAAGGATTAAGGCGGTTTAACATTTTTCAAAGCTAAGTAAAGAAATCGATTAAAAGTGAAAATCAACTAATTTACTCATCCATTTTGTAAAAGTGACTAGATGGTTAAGAATTCTGATTACCATTGCGGTCACTGTTGAGCAGAGCAGATTATAGGAATGGATCAGTGAGGAAAGATCTTAACCAATTAGATAGAGAGGAATGAAATACAAACTTCCTAATTTGGATTTAGAAAGGATTTCAAGAAAATGAGTTGATGTTCAGACCCATTAACATAATTCTGGACTGGTGCTTTTGCTAAAAGAAATCATAAAATTTAGGAAAATTTTCAATTTTAGTCCTCTGCTCAATACTTTTCCCATCTGACAGTAACCTGTTTCAATTAGGAAAAAAAATCATAAAAAATTTAGGAAAAAGTTCAAATAATCAATTGGTTCAAGAGTTGACGATGATGGAATTGTATAGATGAGGAGGACACCCAAATTAATTTTTGTTACTTGTTCCATCCAAGCTTGGACTAGTCATAACAGACAACCAAATCTACAGGGTAAGCCAACCATTTTTAATGGAAAAGAACTAATCATGCAAATGATAAATTATTGTATGGTGAACTAAAATGCTGTTCTAATGTCAAAGAAAAGCTATTGGGTTGGATGTGTCAATATCTTTCGTTTTATATACTTGTGCGGATTTCAATCCTGCAGGCGGATCTCTAATCTAACAATTTCAAGGATACCAGACTTTCAATGATCGGCATAAAAAATTTTCTCAATTGATAGTGATGGCCAGAATGGTCCTAATATGCAAATGGAAAGAACCACGAAGAAACTTCTTACTGTTTTGAGGATACCTTTCTAATAAGTATTGTGAAGGGAAATTTTAATAGTTTGGAACCCAAGACTGACTTGTTTAGTCATCTTTTTCAGCTTGAATAAGCCAAAACATGTGGGGCAAGAGATAATTTGGTTATTTTCTCATTGTTTTTTACTGCTCAGTTGATATTGACTATAGATCATCCAATTCTAATACAGATGCCTGCTCTACCTCACAATGGAGAGTAATAATTTTCTGGGTCCCAAGAAAAAATTATATCTCTTGCATGACATACAAACTGTGAAGTGGTTGTCCTCAGAGTGGAACCTGACTGATTTCTGAATTCCTATCTTTTTAAAGTTGGTTCAAATCCTTGCAAGAATTCAAAGTAATGCCTTCATAAGATCACCCTCCAGTTTCTCCATAGAAGTCCTCCAAGGTACTTTCTGAGCTTTCCACTATGAAGCTTTTGTGAGTGGGAACAGCATCACACTGTAATTTTCTTGGGGTGTTGATCTTTATACATGTCTCATCTCCAAGTGTTTTGGGTAAATGTAGAGCGCTGTGTATCCTTTGCCTTCTTTAAGGATGGCAACCTGGTGTAGATCCTGCCAAATCAGAGTCTCAGAAGGCGGAAACTAGAATTAGACTGAATCTTTAACATTTTTGTGCAAAGTTGTTGCATCCAAACTTGAACCAGCACTCTCACATTGGTGGTCTGAGGCTTAAAACTCTTACACTAAGTGATGGCCCCTTTCATACAAAGAGAAAGAAAAAAAATTTCCAAGCTTTTTCAAGCTTATGACATAGAGCTCAAGCTTGGATTTGGAATTAGCCTGAAGTCCCAAGCTAGAACTTGGCTTAACAAGAATTTTACAACCTCCATTTCATGTCAGTGCATTAGTCAGAGATTAAGCATCTCTAGGTTTGCAACGAGGTCTGCTCAAGATTATTGCTTCTCTCAATGTATTTGTTCTGAGCCTAGTCTGAAGCTCTGTAAATTTGAGATCTTTAGAGCTTGTAATTAGCCAAAGTACCAAGAAAAGATGTGATTCACTAGGTATTGTTTCCCATTACGAGTCTTCCATTAGTGTAATATGTTGGAGATCAAGAACATGAAATGAGGTCTGCTGTGGCTGCGCGTTTTGCTTGGTTTTTTAATTTGATCCTTTTCCAGCCTCAGGTAACTTACAGGCTTCAAAGTTTGAATAATAGATATGAAGCTGGTCATTTTGGCATAAACAATATTACCCCGAGTGTTGGTAGTGTGTTTCACAGCATTGAGCTGAATACCTTACAGAGATGAAGATATCTCCAGCTTAGGCCTGAGTAATAGTTTGTAGAGATTTTGTCCGTTATGAATGGTGATTCTCAGTAAGTCCATGACTTCCATTAATGAGGCGCAACACAGAATTTGCGTGCTAAAAGATTAGAACACTTGTTGATTGAAAGGATAGAATAAGAAGAGTGGAAGTAAGCCAAACAGAGGTTACAATACCAATATTTTTAGGGTAATCAGTCTCTTTGTGATACATTTATTTATTGGAGACTTTGATATAGAAGCAATAGATGAATTCACCTGACAGGAAGCTTCAGCACAATAGCACGGATCAAATAGAGATTGCTGCTATGTATCATGTTCCTAGCCATTCTTTATCTTCTTTGTTGCCTCCCTGCCTATCCAAGTAGGTCTAAACCATAACCCGATTCCTGGATTAGCAAACCTGGGGCGGATTGAGGCAGGTTACTCGATTGGCCCATCTCTTTGCCATCCCAAACCAAATATAATTTCAAATTTCAAAACTCACTTATCAAGGGTACAACATAGTTTAGCATAGGATACAACTCAACTCTTCGTGGGTACAACCCAATGTACATATTTGCATCCCTTTTCTTGTTGTTGACCGGTTAAGAAATTTCAAATTTCAAAACCTAACAGTCGTTTCTTAACATAACGTTCGGACGAAGGTTTAACACAATGAAATCAAGGCCCCGTATCTGTTGGAACCTAACACTGGAAGATCGGCTGGAGCCTCCACAGATATTTGCCATGTGTCCCTAATTTATTATTAGCTACAATCAAATTAATCACTGGGTACAACTCACTTATCAAGGGTACAACATAGTTTAGCATAGGATACAACTCAACTCTTTGTGGGTACAACCCAATGTACATATCATAGGGTACAATTCAACTTATCATGGGTACAATCCCATTCATCATGGGGTGCAACCCAACTTATCGTTGGGTACAACCCTTTCATCATGATAGGTTGGTATGATGAATGAGTAGGACAGGTGGTGAAGATCGGTGGTTGCTCCAGCCGATCTTCCACACAAGAGGCTCAAGCCGATGTGTGAGGGCTGAAATCAAAGGCATCACAAGGGGAGACTTTCTTTTCTAGTATACTAGCAAACACCCTGTGCGATGCACGGGAATGGATAAAAGTTACATATGATTTGATTGTTGCATGTTTAATCATAGACACTACATGTTTAACATTTAAACATATCATAGTTATCAGTATTAATTAATAATTGTTCATTTAAGAAATTGTGAAAATTAGAGATAAAAGAACAAATAAACATAAAATCATTAAGAGAAGTTACAAAAATGGTGGGTGGCATAGAAACATGCATTTAGTAGTCTATGGGAAATTGGGAATAGCATTACATTCCCAAAAACTATATTCTGGTGAAAAGATCTTAAAATACAATGAAAAAATGATGAAAAAAGATCACTTTTTGGCCTTTATTTATAAAAAAAAATCCACAAAAAATCTCATTTTGGTGGGAGAAACGGAATAGCCCCCAAGTAGCAGCCACTTCAAAGGACCATGTGGAGCTGTCAAAATTAAGAAATGTATGTTTGGCCTAATTTCGAGGCCTTGCCATTGAATTAATGCTCTTCCGTTAAGGAATACCGCCGGCCATAATTTCATCTAATTATTTTGTCCTCCATTAACGGTCACCAATTATTCTCTGCCATTAACAGTGGTTTTGGAGCTGTCGTGTGAATGGGAAGGAAATAAAGATCGTAAATTGAAGACACTTGAAGACAAATCGTCACGACTTCCGTTTGGGTTCCTCGCTTGGATAGTCTTGTGGGAAGGCCGACAGTCATGATTTCAACCATTCATTGTGTTTTGTTACCTCCAAATAAGCAGCCACGTCAAGGGTGATGTCGAGCTACGAGGATTGAGGGTTTGAGGTTTGAAGCTCTACGGTGACTCGGTGAGTCCTGGGAAAGGACTGATTGCTATATAGATTTTGGGGGAAACTGGTTTTTAGTGATACATTTATTTGGTATGGAATAAATTAGGTTAGGGTTTAGCCACCTGTCGGTGCCATCCCTATTTATATAAATTTTTCCCTTGCCAGATTGTAAGATTCAATGATCCTTATTTTGGGTTCTTAAGCCCTAGAATCCCCGTTGGAAAAAAAAAGGGAAAAAGAATTATCGATAGAGTTTTGCACTTTTGTTTTCTCCACGAAAGTTCTCCAAGACGTTTTCCAAGCTTTATATCGTGAGGTCTAAATAAATTAGCTTTTCAAGCTCTGACATGGAGCCGAAGCTTGTAATTAGACTGAAATGCAGAGCTGGAACTTTGGTTCAGCTAGTATTTCCTGCCCAACCTCAATTTGAGGTCAGTGCATTAGTCAGAAATCATGCCCCTGTAGCTATACAGATAATGAACTCTTCTAGAACTGATCACGTCCTCCAATGCATTTGTTCTGGGCCAAATCTGAAGATCATGAAATTTGTGAATTTTGAAGCGTGTAATTAGCCAAAGTGCCTAGCTAGAACTTGATTCACCAACTGTTCATTTGTTAGAGAGCAAGCCCATCATAAAATGAGGTTTGGCAACCATTATTTCAGCAGTTTATTTAAATGGTTTTGCATGCCTGGTAGCATTCTAAGTTAAATACCTCACAAAGAACCAGGAATTTTACCTGGAAAATAGGGAAAAACATAGAAAACTACAAACGCAAACCATAATTAGAGGCTTTGATACAGAACCAAGGAATGGATTCACCTGGCTGGAAGACAAACAGATATTGTAACATTTATGAGGACATAGCCCTTGTTGAAGAGGTGGTGTTGTTGACCTTAGAAAGAGTTGAGGTAGCAAACCACGCCATAGATCTGCTTCTGGGTTCCCTTGCTAAATCATGGAGAAGCTTTGGGACAGGAGGAATTCCTGTATCTGAGAGTCCCTCCAGAACCTGAACCACCTGTCCCATTGATGGCCTATCTTTCTCATCATCTTGAATGCACCAACAAGCAACTCTGCAAGCTCTAGTAAGCTCTTCCCTGGCAGTACTGCCCTGCACCTCATGATCCAATAAGGTAAGAACATCTTCCCCTTCATTTAGTTTGTATGCAACCTGAATTGGGAAGTAATCATCCATTCCATCATCCAATAGCTCCCAGTTTCTCCTTCCTGATATAATCTCAAAAAACAGCATGCCATAGCTATAGACATCAACTTTCGGTGTTATAGCCACACCTGAAATCCACTCCGGAGCAAGATAGCCTCTAGTTCCTCTCGTAGTCGTCAGAATCCGACTGAAGTCCCTGCCTAAAATCTTTGCAAGACCAAAGTCCGCTATCTTGGGATGAAATTCAGCATCCAATAGTATATTTTCAGGCTTTATGTCACAGTGTATTATGCAGTCTCTGCACTTCTCGTGGAGGTAAGCGAGTCCTCTGGCAGTCCCAAGTGCAATTTCATATCTTGTTTTCCAATCTAAAAGCATGGAATTCTTCTGAAACAATTGAGATTGAAGAGAACCATTTGGCATGAGCTCATAAACCAGAAGTCTCTTTGTACCTTCCACACAAAACCCACATAGGCGAACAAGATTTATGTGCTGGATTGTGCCGATGGTGGTCACTTCTGATCGGAATTGCTTGTCTCCTTGATTTATGTATTTAAGCTTCTTTACTGCAATGGTGGTTGAATTGGGCAATGTCCCTTTAAACACAGAGCCAAAACCTCCTTCTCCTAGTTTTTCAGAGAAGTTCTTGGTTGCTCTTTTTAAATCTCTGTAAGTAAATACCACCAAAGTATCCTCAACTTCCTTCGATGCATCTGCGGACTGTATCCTCCTGTATCTCCAGTTGATGAAGCGGAAAATGATTAAGATTGTTACTGCACCTGCAACCACACCCATAATAACTGTAGTTTTTATTCTTCTTTTCTTAAGTCTATGGCTCGTCTTCTCTGAAGGAGAGACCCGGACATACAGATTTCTTCCCATTATGTCTTCGTGTGAGAGCTGTTCTACATTCAGCAGATCTTCTTGCCACATCAAACATCCTTCATCATAAGCATAAGCAGAGCAAGAACAGTCTCTCAGGCAAGCTAATTCACACTCTTTGATGTCTCCAATTGGAGACTTTGATTTCTCTGGCCACTTCACGTTTGGTATCTGCAAAAAGGTGTTATTCTTACTGCATTGGATCGGGAATTTCCTTACACAGCCACCTGAATGATCATCCAAATTCCAATCATTCAAAAATCTTGGTTCAAATCCTTGCAGACATCCACAGATGGGCATTCTCTGCAGATTGCAGACACCAAAGGGACCACAAGAAGCATAAACATCACATTGCAGTGACGGGCGTATCTTATGCAAGCTCCACTCATTACGCGCAAAATCCGTCCTCCACACCCATTGCTTGACCTCTCCAGTCACATCTAGCGTAACTCTAGTAAGAACAGATGCAGAAGCAGCAGAATAAGTGAAATAGATCTCATTCTCGTTTGAAACAAAGGTGCGGTTGACTTTATAATTATTCCTAGTATTTCCGGGAATGTCGGTGAAGACAGTCCCAGTCCTCCAGTATGTTATGGAGCTGTTCCACTTTAAAATTTGACCAGTTCCATTTGGATCTAACGTAAGAGAGAAGATCCCAGGTGCTGGATCTTCTATATTTCTCCATGAAGTGAGGAAGTATCTTCTTTTTGTGAGTTTATTGAATCCAATCTTTCCTCCAGGCAGAAATGTATTTGTTGGATAATCAAAGCTCTGCCAAATTATGTTAGAGGAAGACAACCCATCTTTCAAAACCAAATTTCCATTGTCAAGAAGCATGGCAACAGTGGCTCCTGAGGAATTTGTGGACCAAATCTGGTTCTTGGTCTGGTCTAATAGGACTAGATTACCATCTTCCAAGAGCATCAATTTGGAAGAAGATGATTTAGAGAGTGGCTTATCTCTATTGGCTACCCAAACAGCTGTTTGGTTTATAATTTTTTTGTACCAAATTCCTATATAGAAGTTCTGAGAGTTACCCGGGGTGAAGAAACCAAGTTCAAATATTCCACCTGGAGATGTTATTGTCTGGTTCCCAGAAAGTGATTGTCCCCGAAGAATTGCATCAGATCTGGTGGAAAGACAGTATTTGAAGCATAAGTGGAGAAGCAGAAGAGGAAGAAAGAACCATGGCTTGATTCCGATGCCCATTTTTGCCAACAGAATCCCACTGGAGAGACAAATATATTTCAGGAGGAGGAAGAAAGAAAACTTGTATAAAAATTTAAGACGGTTTAATCCTACAGGCGGATTTCTCAATTGATAGTGATGGCCAGAATGGTCTTAATATACAAGTGGAGAGAACCATGAAGAAACTTCTCACTGATTGAGGATACGTCTCTAATAAGTATTGTGAAAGGAAATTTTAAAAGTTTGGAACCCAAGTCTGACTTGTTTGGTCATCTTTTTCAATCCTACAGGAGGTTTTTCTCATTTTCTTTTTTGGCTGCTCAGTTGATTTTGACTATAGATCATCCAATTCTAATACGGATGCCTGGTCTACCTCACAATGGAGAGGAATAATCCCAATTTGATTCCATTTTGTAAATGAAGGCTTTGATAAATTTGAATAATCCCCCAATTGGATAGATTCACGTTCAAGGCTCTTTTTTGGGTCCCAAGAAAAATTATATCTCTTGCATGACATACAAACTGTGAAGTGGTTGTCCTCAGAGTAGAACCTGACAGATTTCTTAATTCCTATCTTTTTATATTTGGTTCAAATCCTTGCAAGAATTCAAAGTAATGCCTTCATAAGATCACCCGCCAGTTTCTCCTTAGAAGTCCTCCAAGGTACTTTCGGAGCTTTCCACTATGAAGCTTTGGTGAGTGGGAACAGCATTACACTGTAATTTTCTTGGGGTGTTGATCTTTATACATGTCTCATCTCCAAGTGTTATGGGTAAATGTAGAGTTCTGTGTATCCTTTGCCTTCTTTAAGAATGGCAACCTGGTGTAGATCCTGCCAAATCAGAGTCTCAGAAGGCGGAAACTAGAATTAGACTGAATCTTTAACATTTTTGTGCAAAGTTGTTGCATCCAAACTTGAACCTGCACTCTCACATTGGTGGCCTGAGGTTTAAAACTCTTACACTAAGTGATGGCCCCTTTCTTTTGCTTTCTTTCTGATAATATTTTTGTCATCACAAGGAGAAAGAAAAAAATTTTCCAAGCTTGTTCAAGCTTATGACATAGAGCTCAAGCTTGGATTTCGAATTAGCCTGAAGTCCCAAGCTAGAACTTGGCTTAACAAGAATTTTACGACCTCCATTTCATGTCAGTGCATTTGTCAGAGATTAAGCATCTCTAGGTTTGCAATGAGCTCTGCTCAAGATTATCGCTTCTCCCAATGTTTTTGTTCTGAGCCAAGTCTGAAGCTCTGTAAATTTGAGATCTTTAGAGCTTGTAATTAGCCAAAGTACCAAGAAAAGATGTGATTCACTAGGTATTGTTTCCCATTACGAGTCTTCTATTAATGTAATGTGTTACAGGCTTCAAAGTTTGAATAATAGATATGAAGCTTGTCATTTTGGCATAAACAGTTATACCCCTAGTGTTGGTAGTGTGTTTCACAGCATTGAGCTGAATACCTTACAGAGATGAAGATATCTCCAGCTTAGGCCTGATTAATAGTTCATAGAGATTTTATCCGTTATGAATGGTGATTCTCAGTAAGTCCATGACTTCCATTAATGAGGCACAACATAGAATTTGCGTGCTAAAAGATTAGAACACTCGTTGATTGAAAGGATAGAATAAGAAGAGTGATCTGAAAATTGGGTAATCTCATTAATAAGCATGTATTTAATCTTTATTGTGTTTCTGAACATCCCATGAAACAAGCTTAGATTTAAGCCAAAATGGACTAAAATGGAAGCAAAAATAGAGTGAAAGTAAGCCAAACAGAGGTTACACTACCAACATTTTTAGGGTAATCAGTCTCTTTGTGATACATTTATTTATTGGAGACTTTGATATGGAAGCAATAGATGAATTCACCTCGTTACCAAAAAAAAAAAATAGATGAATTCACCTGACAGGAAGCTTCAGCACAATGGCATGGATCAAATAGAGATTGCTGCTAAGTATCATGTTCCTAGCCATTCTTTCTCTTCTTTGTTGCTTCCCTGCCTATCCTAGTAGGTCTAAACCACAACCCGATTCCTGGATTAGCAAACCTGGGGCGGATTGATGCGGGTTACTCGATTGGCCCACCCCTTTGCCATCCCAAACCAAATATAATTTGTGGGTTTGTAAGGGTGCACTCAATAGGGAGTCTACGGACGTGCCCGTTGTTGAAAGCCCAACAACACATAAGAGGAGGGGCCTCAACCTTAAAACCTAGGCATTAAGGTGAGGGAAATCCATCTCTTATATGGTGGGTGAAAGAATGGTGAATTCCCAATGTGGGACAAATTCCAACAGCCCCCCTCACGCTGGCAGCACAGCGTGGACACGGGTTAGGCTCTGATACCATGTTGAAAGCCCAACAACACATAAGAGGAGGGGCTTCAACCTTAAAACCTAGGCATTAAGGTGAGGGAAATCCATCTCTTATATGGTGGGTGAAAGAATGGTGAATTCCCAATGTGGGACAAATTCCAACACCCGTGCCTTAAACTAAAGCGAGGCCCTTTTCTTGTTGTTGACCGTTTAAGAAATTTCAAATTTCAAAACCTAACGGGCGTTTCTTAACATAACGTTCGGACGAAGGTTTAACACAACGAAATCAAGGCCCTGTATCTGCTGGAGCCTAACACTTGAAGATCGGCTGGAGCCTCCACAGATCTTCGCCTTGTGTCCCTAATTTATTATTGGCTATAACCAAATTAATCACTAGGTACAACTCACTTATCAAGGGTACAACATAATTTAGCATAGGATACAACTCAACTCTTCATGGGTACAATCTCATTCGTCATGATGTACAACCCAACTTATCATTGAATATAACCCATTTCATCATTATAGGTTGGTATGATGAATGAGTAGGACACGTGGCGAAGAACGGTGGATGCTCCAGCCGATCTTCCACACAAGGGGCTCCAGCCGGTGTGAGGGCCAAAATCAAAGGCGTCACAAGGGGAGACTTTCTTTTCTGATATACTAGCAATTGTGAAATTGTGAAAAGTTACATAGGATTTGATTGTTGCATATGATTTGATTGTGGATAAAAGTTACATATGATTTGATTGTTGCATGTTTATTCATAGACATTACATGTTTAACATTTTAAAATATCATAGTTATCACTATTAATTAATAATTGTTCATTTAAGAAATTGTGAAAAGTAGAGATAAAAGAACAAAAAAACATAAAATCATTAAGAGAAGTTAAAAAAATGGTGGGTGGCGTAGAAACATGCATTTAGTAGTCTATGGGAAATCGGGAATAGCATTACATTCCCAAAAATTATATTCTGGTGAAAAGATCTTAAAATACAATGAGAAAATGATGAAAAAAGATCACTTTTTGGCCTTTATTTATAAAAAACAATCCATAAAAAATCTCATTTCGCAGAAAGGGTCATCTTTCAAAAAATAAAATAATAAAAAAATAAAAATAGTGTCACTTTACTGGAGATAAAAAAAAAACGCTTGTATCCACGTATGATGTGCTCATGTCTCATGTCGGATGTGATTGTATCCCATGTAAGGAATCTTGTATCCCCGTGATTGCCACATGTAAAATGATTTATAATTTAATTATTTATGAAAAGTGATCCTATAGTTTAAATAATTTCTAAAAAATGACCTTTTTCATAATTTTTTCAAATACAATTAGAAGGAAAAGAACTAATATACATTGGAACAAATCTTGATGATATTTTATCGAAACATAGATGGAGGTAAGTTTATAGTCAAGCCATATCATGGTAATTTATTTGATGAGTTTATGCATAATATTGAGAGATTAAACAATTTTAGCTATGGTTATACGTCATGTACTTCAAATGCATCATCATCCAATTCATATCTTAAAATAGTTTTGATCCAGGTGGCGATGGACAGTATTATATATGTCCAATAGATCTTAGCCAAATCATGGTAATTTATTTAATGAGTTTATGCACCATCCAATTAAAGTCCAAGTTTATCTCGCACCTAATGGGAAGAAAGATAAATAAAAAATAAATAGACAATAGGGTTTGTTGAATGAAATGAAAATGTTTTCTCCAACTTGAAAATTTTGAAAACCTCGCAAAAAGGAAGATTTCCCTGTCAGCTATGGCAAAATCCAATCATTGTAGGATTCTTGGACTCTTCAAATAGATGCACAAATTAGATAAAAAGGAAATCAAACTGTAAACATAAACTTGGCTATTCATAATTGTTAGAAGTAGGTATAAAACAAAAAGTCGCAAACAAAAGCTCATTGAAGTCATGAAGTGTATCCTTTGGAGTAATAGAAGTCCAAACAATGTCCTTTTGAGGGTGAATTTATATCAAAAGACACAGACATACAAACATATATATAAAATATATACAAATAGCTTTCGTATGACTCCAAGGAATAACTTTCATAAGTTAAGACTCCTCTAACTTATGCTGTAGAAGAAATTGAATTCTTCCCGTATTCCAAAAACTGAGAATAAATTCGTGCCACAAATAGTGGGATGACTCCAAGGAAAAATGACACTTGCAATGAAAGAAAGTCATTAATTGCCTGTAGGAAGTCATTAATTGTAGTAGTCTTAAATATTACAAAATCCGAAAATATACGTTTCAAGTGTCATGAAATTTTATGGTTCTGTTGTCTGGTTATTAACATTTTCATCAGTCAGGTTCAAGTGAAATTCTCGCTGATTTACTAGGATTTTGAGGGTCGTTCTGATGGCGGCTCAATTAAATCAATTCTTGCACATAATCATCACAAATTATCAATCAACTTATGTTTTTTTTATTGATGATGAAGCACTGACAGCTTGGGAAAAGCTTTGGTATGATATGTAAATAAGTAAAAAAAAAAAAAAACTTATGTTTATTTTTATGTTGAAGGTTTTGGTGCATGGATCAGCGGAGGCTACTAAGCATTTGAAACAGCATTGCATAAAACATGTGTAACCACGTGTATGCTCCCCAGATTGATGAAACCATTGATGTTTCCTCAGATTTGTATGCTTACAAGGTCTGAAACCTAGGAAACTTGGATGTCTTTGTGAACTAATGTTTGTTGTTAAACCCAGATACTTACCTTGTCTGTTTTTGAACCATAGGTGCAACTCTCTGAAAAGCTGATGAGCAATGTGCCATTCAAGAAAGTAGGGACTTCAATGTTTCTACTCACCATGCAATTTGTGTGTGTGTGTATAAAGGTTAGTCCAACCCTCTTAGGGGTTAGGACCCTACTTTCGTGTGACCTAAACTATTTTATGATCTTTTTTTTTTTACGTAAGGTTACAATGCAATATTGTGTACCTAAGGTTACAATGCAATATTTTTAGACTCTCACATCCCCCTCAGTCTAAAAACAAACATGAATGAGCATATTCCCCCATGATTGTACACAACACTATCCTTTATATAATTTACAAAATTATAATTTGTTTAATAAATTTGTACAAAATGGTTCTTGTTGCAAAGTATGTATATCTGGCTCAATTGAGAACAATTTTCAAAATGTTTCTTGTTATAAAGCTAAATTTTATTTTGATGGACTGGTTTGACTGCTGGTTCAACCCCAGATCATTCGGCTGAATAATGTGGAAGCAGTAAGGGAGATTCACATTGTTCAATTGCTCTAGTCACACTGGGTAGTTTAAGTCTTTGTTCATTTTTACCTAGAGCTAGAATCGACATGGTTTGGGGTTGATGTGTTTCGTCAATCTCTTGGATTTTTTGGTTGAGTCTCTGTTTTAAAACTCAAAATTCCAGAAAAAATAAAATTCCATGGGTTTTTATTGCTTTGAACCTGATAACTCTTTTGGTGTGGGAGGTTTTTGGGACTGAGGGTATAAGCAAAGTATGCATTTTGAGATCACTCAAGATCTCATAATATAAAGATTGACGACCAATTAGAATTAGGTGAAAAGAGCATAAACATCCACCTGTCATCTTGAAGAATGCTATTTACCACTCTACCACCATGATAAGCCAAATTCTAAGCAACTAATTAAAGTAACTGAACTATTTTCAATCAGTTAGACAAGAAGAGAAAGAGACTGTTCCTAACATAAAATGAATCAGATAAGAAAAAAATTGTTCTGTGAAAAAGAAAATTGAGCTGTTGACTTAGAGCAGAGAATTACGTAGGAAATTCATTGAACATCTATCACATGAACAAAATGCTGGCTGTGTGTGAGGAACAAGTATAACAGGAAAACCAACAAATTCAAGGCTATGTGAGAGTAATTCTTCATCGTCTTTACATAGAAAATTCATCAATATGTAGTAAACATAATGAAAAAGAAACTTTTACTTTAAAAAAAAAAAAGAAAAATGCTAAGGTAGGAAACATTCTCTGTAACCCCCGTCCATCACAGAAATGCTAATCCTTTGGTCTTCCCGGTATTGGTAGGAGCATTCAATCAAAAACACTTAACATCAATAAACAAAGATGTAAACAGAAAGATAAGCACCAGACCCAAAGTCACTCTTTAAAAGTAGAATATTGGCTCAAAGAAAAGGTTCACACAGGAAATTCAGCAAACATGTAATGACAACCCAAACAAAGTAAAATTATAATTATCAAAACGAAGGAAAGTAACCAAAACAGAAGAAATCTAAGGTGAAGAGCTTCCGGCTTTACCTGATAAATAGAAGGGAATGCAACAGCTCTGCGACAAGAATACCAGCAAGAATGGACCATTGGAGAAGCAAGAGTTTAAAATAGAGATTGCATATAGAAGCCTGATGGCGAGGAACTGAATAGCCTAATATGCAAAATTGCGCCATTATTGTCTTCCGTTTTTTGGTGGGAGAAACTGAATAGCCTCCAAGTAGCAGCCACGTCAAAGGACCATGTGGAGCTTCCAAAATTAAGAAATGTATGTTTGGCCTAATTTCGAGGCCTTGCCATTGAATGCTCTTCCGTTATGGAATACCGCCGGCCATAATTTCATCTAATTATCTTGTCCTCCGTTAACAGTCGCCAATTATTCTCTGCCGTTAACAGTGGTTTCGGAGCTGTCGTGTGAATGGGAAGGAAATAAAGATTGTAGATTGAAGAAAACTGAAGACAAATCGTCATGACTTCCGTTTGGGTTCCTCGCTTGGATAGTCTTGTGGGAAGGCCGACAGTCATGATTTCAATCATTTATTGTGTTTCGTTACCCCCAAATAGGCAGCCGGTGAGTCCTGGGAAAGGACCGATTGCTATATAGATATATATAGATTCCTAGGGTTTAGCCTCCCGTCGTTGCCATCCCTATTTATATAAATTTTTCCCTTGCCAGATTTTAAGATTCAATGATCCTTATTTTGGGTTCTTAAGCCCAAAGAATCCCCATTGGAAAAAAAAAGGGGAAAAAGAATTATCGATAGAATTTTGCACTTTTGTTTTCTTCATGAAAGTTCTCCGAGACGTTTTCCAAGCTTTATATCGTGAGGTCTAAATAAATTAGCTTTTCAAGGTCTGACACCGAAGCTTCTAATTAGACTGAATTGCAGAGCTGGAACTCGCTTCACCTAGCTCAATTTGAGGTCAGTGCATTAGTAAGAAATCATGCTTGATTTCCTGTAGCTATACAGATAATGAACTCTTCTAGAACTGATCACTTCTTCCAATGCATTTGTTCTGAGCCAAATCTGATGATCATGAAATTTGTGAATTCTGAAGCATCTAATTAGCCAAAGTGCCTAGCTAGAACTTGATTCACCAACTGTTCATTTGTTATAGAGCAAGCCCATCATAAAATGAGGTTTGGCAACCATTATTTCAGCAGTTTATTTAAATGGTTTTGCATGTTTGGCAGCATTCTAAGTTGAAAACCTTACAACGAACCAGGAATTTTACCTGGAAGAAGAGCGAGAAACTTAGAAAACTACCAAGGCAAACCTTAATTAGAGGCTTTGATCCAGAAGCAAGGGGTGGATTCACCTGACTGGAAGACAAACAGATATTATACCATTTATGAGGACATAGCCCTTGTTGAAGAGGTGGTGTTGTTGACCTTAGAAACAGTTGAGGTAGAAAACCACGCGACGGATCTGCTTCTGGGTTCTCATGCTAATTCTTGGAGAAGCTTTGGGACAGGAGGAATTCCTGTATCTGAGAGTCCCTCTAGAACGCGAACCACCTGTCCCATTGATGGCCTATCTTTCTCATCATCTTGAATGCACCAACAAGCAACTCTGCAAGCTCTAGTAAGCTTTTCCCTGGCAGTACTGCCCTGCACCTCATTATCCAATAAGGTAAGAACATCTTCTCCTTCATTTAGTTTGTTTGCAACCTGAATTGGGAAGTAATCATCCATTCCATCATCCCATAGCTCCCAGTTTCTCCTTCCTGATATAACCTCAAAAAACAGCATGCCATAGCTATAGACATCAACTTTTGGTGTTATAGCCACGCCTGTAATCCACTCCGGAGCAAGATAGCCTCTAGTTCCTCTCATTGTTGTCAGAATCCGACTGAAGTCTCTGCCTAAGATCTTTGCAAGACCAAAGTCCGCTATCTTGGGATGAAATTCAGCATCCAATAGTATATTTTCAGGCTTTATGTCACAATGTATTATGCAGTCTCTGCACTTCTCATGGAGGTAAGTGAGTCCTCTGGCAGTCCCAAGTGCAATTTCATATCTTGTTTTCCAATCTAAAAGCATGGAATTCTTCTGAAACAATTGAGATTGAAGAGAACCATTTGGCATGAGCTCATAAACCAGAAGTCTCTTTGTACCTTCCACACAAAACCCACGAAGGCGGACAAGATTTATGTGCTGGATTGTGCCGATGGTGCTGACTTCTGATCGGAATTGCTTGTCTCCTTGATTTATGTATTTAAGCTTCTTTACTGCAATGGTGGTTGAATTGGGCAATGTCCCTTTAAACACAGAGCCAAAACCTCCTTCTCCTAGTTTTTCAGAGAAGTTCTTGGTTGCTCTTTTTAAATCTCTGTAAGTAAATACCACCAAATTATCCTCAGCTTCCTTTGATGCATCTGTGGACTGTATCCTCCTGTATCTCCAGTTGATGAAGAGGAAAATGATTAAGATTGTTACGGCACCCGCAACCACACCCATAATAACTGTAGTTTTTGTTCTTCTTTTCTTAAGACTATAGCTCGTCACCCGTATTACGGGATATGCGTTATAGGATCTTTTAGTACAGAATGCGTTATACGTTACTATTAATAACTGTACAGAATGCGTTACTATTAATAACTGTACATAATCCTTTCCATTGCCGATCTCTCCTCCTTTGATTGTATTTAAATACTTGTACATCTTCAATGAAAGTAACACACAGAATTTTAGCAATTGTGTCTCGTGTCTCGTTCTTAACATGGTATCAGAGCCTTGACATTGTTTGTCAACGGTTCCTTCAAAGTTTTTTTTCTTCTTTCTTTCATGGCTGCGATTCAGCCTATCAGTGATGTCTCTTCTCCCTATTTTCTTCAATCGGCAGATCATCCCAGTTCTATCCTTGTCTCCTCTCTTCTTAACGGTGATAACTACTCCACATGGCGTCGAGCAATGAAGATGGCGCTCAATGCTAAGAACAAACTTGGTTTTGTCGATGGCACACTCAACAAACCAACTACGGACGATGCGGCTATGAAGTTATGGGAACGTTGCAGTGATATGGTCCTCTCTTGGCTCCTTAACAGCATCGATAAATCACTCACCGGAAGCCTTATCTATTGCAATACACCACAAGAAGTGTGGTCTGATCTGGAGTCTCGGTTTTCTCAAAGCAACAATCCACGTATCTTTCGTCTCAAACGTGATATTGCCACACTTCGTCAAGACACCATGCCTATTGCTCAGTATTACAACACCATCAAACAGTGTTGGGAGGAACTAGCTGCCCTTCAGTCAACACCTACTTGTTCATGTGGAGGATTAAAAGAGTTGACAAATATCCAAGCCATTGAACGTGTTTTTCAATTCCTCATGGGGTTGAATGATTCATACAATCAGATAAGGAGTCAAATATTGGCTATGGATCCATTACCCCCAGTCAATCGGGTTTATTCTATCATCCACCAAGAAGAAACTCAACGACTTCTTCATTTACCTCTTCCAACTCCAGATGTTGCTGCCATGTCTGTCAACCATTTCTCTAAGGCACCCACTAATGATTCTCGCAACAAAAATCGTAGCCGCTTCATTTGTGATCATTGTGGAAAATCTGGTCACTCCAAGACTTCTTGCTACAAGCTGATTGGGTTTCCGTCACATTGGAATCAAAATCGATCTCTTCAACAGAAACAACCGGTTGCACATCAGGTGTCTAGTACCTCACTTGCTCTTGAAACAAGCAGTGCCATCCCTGGTCTCACCAGCGAGCAATATCACCAATTGATGGGCCTTCTCACACCTCCTTCTGCTAATTTTGCTGGTATTTGTTCCTTACCTTCTTCTCTTTCTGCTCTTTCTGCTAATACTGAATGGGTTATAGACAGTGGTGCGTCTGACCATATGTGTAACCATTCTTCATCTCCAAAGGCTTCTCCTTCTTGTTCTCTTAGTTCTGTTCGTCTACCCACAGGTGATGTTGCTCCTGTATCTCATGTGGGCTCTGTCTCTTTGTCTCCCACATTAACTCTGCAAAATGTCCTTTTTGTTCCAAATTTTCAATTTAATCTCATGTCAGTTAGTAAAATCACAAAATCACTTAATTGTATTGCTATCTTTTTTCCTACTTTTTGTGTTTTCCAGGACCTAGCCACGAGGATGCTGATTGGAATGGGTGAGGAGCGTAATGGACTTTACTACTTCAAGCCCTTTACCTCAACTGCCTTACAAGTGAATCGATCCTTACAATCTGATCTTTGGCACCAGCGGTTTGGGCATCCCTCTCCTTCTTGCCTGCCTCGTTTTTTGTCCAGTTCTCATTCTTCCACACATTGCGATGTTTGTGCCAAGGGAAAACATACTCGACTTCCTTTTGATTCAGTTTTGAATAAAAGCACCTTTGTTTTTGAACGTATCTATTGTGACATTTGGGGTGGATATCCCACTCCCTCCACCACAGGAGCACATTATTTCTTGACTATTGTTGACGATTATTCTCGTGTTACTTGGGTATATTTGATGCGTTACAAATCTGATGCTTTACAATACCTTAAAAATTTCTTTGCCATGGTTCACACTCAATTTCACACAAAAGTTCATCACATTCGAACTGACAATGGCCAAGAATTTTTATCCCATCAAACCCAAGCTTTCTTTCATGATCATGGTGTCTTACATGAAAAAACTTGTGTTGAAACCCCTCAACAAAATGGGGTTGCTGAACGTAAACACCGCCATCTTCTTAATGTTGCACGCTGTTTGCGTTTCCAAGCCCATCTACCAGTCTCTTTTTGGGGTGAATGCATCCTTACCGCCACCTACTTAATCAATCGCACCCCATCACCTAGTCTTGGTAATACCACTCCCTATGAGCGTCTTTTTAACCAAGCACCTTCTTATGATCATTTGAGAATTTTTGGTTGCTTATGCTATGCACAAACCTTACGCTCTCATCGAGATAAATTCCAACCCCGTGCCTCTCCTTGTGTTTTTGTTGGCTATCCTTTTGGCTACAAAGCCTATCGTGTTTTTGACTTAGCAACAAAAAAATTATTCATCTCCCGTGATGTCACCTTTGTCGAGCATGTTTTCCCTTTCCAACATCACTCATCTCCATCCCCAAACAACACTGTTATCCCTCATTCTACCCTCGATGTCCCCATCACTTCTTCTAACCCAGTCCAATCACCATCATTGGAATCTATTAATTCCTCTCTCTCTAGTGATCCACCACCGCCTACCAGACCTCGTAGGACCATCATTAGACCATCCCATCTTCGTGACTATGTATGTCCTACATTACCACCTGAGTCCATTACATCATCTCCCACTTCCCAGCATCCTACAGGTACGGTTCATTCTCTTGCTAATTATATTTCTTATCATCGTTTCACTCCCAAACATTTTGCTTTTTTATCTGCTTTGCATACTCATCCTGATCCTACTAGTTACTCTGAAGCTGCTTGTCATTCTCATTGGCGTGATGCCATGACTTCTGAACTCAATGCTTTAGAAGCCAATCATACATGGAGTCTTCAACCTCTTCCCCCAGGTAAGAAACCCATCGGTTGCAAATGGGTTTTCAAAACCAAATTCAATGCTGATGGGTCCATTGAAAGGTATAAAGCTCGCTTAGTTGCCAAGGGATACACTCAAGTCGAAGGGCTCGACTATCATGACACTTTTGCCCCGGTGGCCAAATTAGTTACAGTTCGTTGCATTCTTGCCATTGCTGCTGCTCGTCACTGGTATCTCCATCAATTGGATGTTCATAATGCCTTTCTCCATGGTGACCTCGATGAGGATGTTTATATGCATCCACCACCAGGATATTGTCGCAAGGGGGAGAACTTATTTTGCCATCTCCACAAATCTCTCTATGGTCTCAAGCAGGCATCAAGGAACTGGTATTCTAAGCTATCTTCAGTGCTTTTGACTGCCGGTTTCACTCAATCCCATGCAGATCATTCTTTGTTTACTCACTCTCAAGGCCCCTCTTTTATTGCCATACTTGTGTATGTGGATGACATTTTGATGACAGGTAATGACCTTGAAGCTCTATCTTCAGTAAAACAATTCTTGGCTACCAAGTTCAAAATTAAGGATCTTGGTGATCTCAAGTATTTCCTTGGGTTGGAGGTTGCTCGCTCACCTTCTGGAATTTTTATCAACCAAAGAAAGTACACTTTGGACATCCTCTCTGATTCGGGTCAATTAGGTTCTCGTCCTGCTCTATTTCCCATGGAGCAAAATTTGAAGTTGACTCATGATGAAGGTGCACTGCTCCCCAATCCAAGCATCTATAGGAGACTTATTGGGCGTCTTATATACTTGACTGTGACACGGCCTGATATTGTCTTCCCTGTGAATCTTTTGAGCCAGTTTATGCAACAACCTCGGCAGCCTCATTACCAGGCAGCTTTGCGTATTCTACGCTACCTCAAGACTTCTCCTGGACATGGTTTATTTTTCTCTTCTACATGTAATTTCCAGGTCTCGGCTTACTCTGATTCTGATTGGGCGAGTTGTCCTATAACTCGCCGCTCCACTACTGGTTTCTTCATCAAGCTTGGTGACAGTCCTGTTTCTTGGCGTACAAAGAAACAATCTGTTGTGTCCCGCTCTTCCGCTGAAGCAGAATATCGTGCCATGGCCAATGCCACCTGTGAACTTATTTGGCTCAAACTTCTTCTTCATGATTTGGCCGTCTCTCATCCACAACCCATGCTTCTCCTTTGTGATAATCAAGCTGCACTTCACATCACCCGCAATCCAGTTTTTCATGAGCGGACGAAACATATAGAAATTGACTGCCATCTAGTCCGTGACAAATTTCGTGACCGCCTTATTCTTCCTACTCATGTCTCTGCTTCAAATCAATTGGCCGATCTCTTCACTAAAGCTCTTGGTCGGGAAACTTTTCAAAGCTTTGTTTGCAAGTTGGGCATTACGGATCTTCATGCTCCAACTTGAGGGGGAGTATTACGGGATATGCGTTATAGGATCTTTTAGTACAGAATGCGTTATACGTTACTATTAATAACTGTACAGAATGCGTTACTATTAATAACTGTACATAATCCTTTCCATTGCCGATCTCTCCTCCTTTGATTGTATTTAAATACTTGTACATCTTCAATGAAAGTAACACACAGAATTTTAGCAATTGTGTCTCGTGTCTCGTTCTTAACACGGACATACAGATTTCTTCCCATTATGTCTTCGTGTGAGAGCTGTTCTACATTCAGCAGATCTTCTTGCCACATCAAACATCCTTCATCATAAGCATAAGCAGAGCAAGAACAGTCTCTCAGGCAAGCTAATTCACACTCTTTGATGTCTCCAATTGGAGACTTTGATTTCTCTGGCCACTTCACATTTGGTATCTGCAAAAAGTGTTATTCTTACTGCATTGGATGGGGAATTTCCTTACACAGCCACCTGAATGATCATCCAAATTCCAATTATTCAAAAATCTTGGTTCAAATCCTTGCAGACATCCACAGATGGGCATTCTCTGCTGATTGCAGACACCAAAGGGCCCACAAAAAGCATAAACATCACATTGCAGTGACGGGGCTGTCCAACGCAAGCTCCACTCATTACGCGGAAAATCCGTCCTCCACATCCAGTGCTTGGCCTGTCCAATCACATCTAACGTAAATCTATTAAGAACAGATGCAGAAGCAGCAGAATAAGTGAAATAGGTCTCATTCTCGTTTGAAACAATGGTGCTTTCCTTATTATAATTATTCCTAGTAGTTCCGGGAGTGTTGGTGAACATAGTTCCAGTCCAGTTCCAAGTCCTCCGCCAGTATGTTATGGACATGTTCCACTGTAAAATTGGACCAGTTTCATTTGGATCTAACGTAGCAGAGAAGATCCCAGGTGCTGGATCTTCTATATTTCTCCATGAAGTGAGGAAGTATCTTCTTTTTGTGAGTTTATTGAATCCAATCTTTCCTCCAGGCAGCCATGTATTTGTTGGATAATCAAAGCTCTGCCAAATTATGTTAGAGGAAGACAACCCATCTTTCAAAACCAAATTTCCATTGTCAAGAAGCATGGCAACAGTGGCTCCTGAGGAATTTGTGGACCAAATCTGGTTCTTGGTCTGGTCTAATAGGACTAGATTACCATCTTCCAAGAGCATCAATTTGGAAGAAGATGATTTAGAGAGTGGCTTATCTCTATTGGCTACCCAAACAGCTGTTTGGTTTATAATTTTTTTGTACCAAATTCCTATATAGAAGTTCTGAGAGTTACCCGGGGTGAAGAAACCAAGTTCAAATATTCCACCTGGAGATGTTATTGTCTGGTTCCCAGAAAGTGATTGTCCCCGAAGAATTGCATCAGGTCTGGTGGAAAGACAGTATTTGAAGCATAAGTGGAGAAGCAGAAGAGGAAGAAAGAACCATGGCTTGATTCCGATGCCCATTTTTGCCAACAGAATCCCACTGGAGAGACAAATATATTTCAGGAGGAGGAAGAAAGAAAACTTGTATAAAAATTTAAGACGGTTTAATCCTACAGGCGGATTTCTCAATTGATAGTGATGGCCAGAATGGTCTTAATATACAAGTGGAGAGAACCATGAAGAAACTTCTCACTGATTGAGGATACGTCTCTAATAAGTATTGTGAAAGGAAATTTTAAAAGTTTGGAACCCAAGTCTGACTTGTTTGGTCATCTTTTTCAACTTGGATAAGCCAAAACATGCGGGGCAAGAGATAATTTGGTTTTTTTTCTCATTCTTTTTTGGCTGCTCAGTTGATTTTGACTATAGATCATCCAATTCTAATAGTTAAAGGAGTAGTAGTCTTATAGCAGCAGTAATAGAAACAGATATCCAATGTGCCAATGATTGATGACCAATTAGAATTAGGTGAAAGAGCATAAACATCCACCTGTCATCTTGAAGAACGCTATTTACCACTCTACCACCATGATAAGCCAAATTCTAAGCAACTACTTAAAAATAACTGAACTATTTTCAATCAGTTAGACAAGAAGAGAAAGAGACTGTTCCTAACATAAAATGAATCAGATAAGAAAAAAATTATTTTGTGGAAAAGAAAATTGAGCTGTTGACTTAGAGCAGAGAATTACATAGGAAATTCATTGAACATGTATCACATGAACAGAATGCATGTAATGACAACCCAAACAAAGTTAAATTATAATTATCAAAACAAAGGAAAGTAACCAAAACAGAGGAAATCTAAGGTGAAGACTTTCCGGCTTTATTTGATAAATAGAAGGGAACGCAATAGCTCTGCGACAAGAATACTAACAAGAATGGACCATTGGAGAAGCAAGAGTTTAAAATAGAGATTGCATATAGAAGCCTGATGGCGAGGCCTCCCTTTTGCATGTCTTTCGTTTGTTAGTTTGCAAAACTGCGCCATTATTGTTTTCTGTTTTTTGGTGGGAGAAACTGAATAGCCCCCAAGTAGCAGCCACGTCAAATGACCAAGTGGAGCTACCAAAATTAAGAAATGTATGTTTGGCCTAATTTCGAGGCCTTGCCATTGAATGCTCTTCCGTTATGGAATACCGCCGGCCATAATTTCATCTAATTATCTTGTCCTCCGTTAACGGTCGCTAATTATTCTCTGCCGTTAACAGTGGTTTTGGAGCTGTCGCGTGAATGGGAAGGAAATAAAGATTGTAGATTGAAGACAATTGAAGACAAATTGTCATGAAAAAAAAAGGGAAAAAGAACTATCGATAGAGTTTTGCACTTTTGTTTTCTTCATGAAAGTTCTCCAGACGTTTTCCAAGCTTTATATCGTGAGGTCTAAATAAATTAGCTTTTCAAGCTCTGACATGGAGCCGAAGCTTGTAATTAGACTGGATTGCAGAGCTGGAACTTGGTTCACCTAGTATTTCCTGCCCAACCTCAATTTGAGGTCAGTGCATTAGCCAGAAATCATGCCCCTGTAGCTATACAGATAATGAACTCTTCTAGAACTGATCACTTCTTCCAATGCATTTGTTCTGAGCCAAATCTGAAGATCATGAAATTTGTGAATTTTGAAGCATGTAATTAGCCAAAGTGCCTAGCTAGAACTTGATTCACCAACTGTTCATTTGTTAGAGAGCAAGCCCATCATAAAATGAGGTTTGGCAACCATTATTTCAGCAGTTTATTTAAATGGTTTTGCATGCCTGGTAGCATTCTAAGTTAAATACCTTATAAAGAACCAGGAATTTTACCTGGAAAAATAGGGAAAAACTTAGAAAACTACAAAAGCAAACCTTAATTAGAGGCTTTGAAACAGAACCAAGGAATGGATTCACCTGACTGGAAGACAAACAGATATTGTACCATTTCTGAGGACAAAGCCCTTGTTGAAGAGGTGGTGTTGTTGGCCTTTGAAACAGTTGAGGCAGCTAACCATGCCATGGATCTGCTCCTGGGTTACCTTGCTAAATCTTGCAGAAACTTTGGGACAGGAGGAATTCCTGTCTCAGAGAGTCCCTCTAGAACCTGAACCACCTGTCCCATTGATGGCCTATCTTTCTCATCATCTTGAATGCACCAACATGCAACTCTGCAAGCTCTAGTAAGCTCTTCCCTGTTAATACTGCCCTGCAACTCATGATCCAATAAGGTAAGAAGATCTTCCCCTTCATTTAGTTTGTTTGCAACCTGAATTGGGAAGTAATCATCCATTCCATCATCCAATAGCTCCCAGTTTCTCCTTCCTGATATAACCTCAAAAAACAGCATGCCATAGCTATAGACATCAACTTTCGGTGTTATAGCCACGCCTGAAATCCACTCCGGAGCAAGATAGCCTCTAGTTCCACTCATAGTCGTCAGAATCCGACTGAAGTCCCTGCCTAAAATCTTTGCAAGACCAAAGTCCGCTATCTTCGGACGAAATTCAGCATCCAATAGTATATTTTCAGGCTTTATGTCACAGTGTATTATGCAGTCTCTGCACTTCTCGTGGAGGTAAGCGAGTCCTCTGGCAGTCCCAAGTGCAATTTCATATCTTGTTTTCCAATCTAAAAGCATGGAATTCTTCGGAAACAATTGAGATTGAAGAGAACCATTTGGCATGAGCTCATAAACCAGAAGTCTCTTTGTACCTTCCACACAAAACCCACAAAGCCGGACAAGATTTATGTGCTGGATTGTGCCGATGGTGTTGACTTCTGATCGGAATTGCTTGTCTCCTTGATTTATGTATTTAAGCTTCTTTACTGCAATGGTGGTTGAATTGGGCAATGTCCCAATAAACACAGAGCCAAAACCTCCTTCTCCTAGTTTTTCAGAGAAGTTCTTGGTTGCTCTTTTTAAATCTCTGTAAGTAAATACCACCAAAGTATCCTCAACTTCCTTTGATGCATCTGCGGACTGTATCCTCCTGTATCTCCAGTTGATGAAGCGGAAAATGATTAAGATTGTTACTGCACCTGCAACCACACCCATAATAACTGTAGTTTTTATTCTTCTTTTCTTAAGTCTATGGCTCGTCTTCTCTAAAGGAGAGACCCGGACATACAGATTTCTTCCCATTATGTCTTCGTGTGAGAGCTGTTCTACATTCAGCAGATCTTCTTGCCACATCAAACATCCTTCATCATAAGCATAAGCAGAGCAAGAACAGTCTCTCAGGCAAGCTAATTCACACTCTTTGATGTCTCCAATTGGAGACTTTGATTTCTCTTGCCACTTCACGTTTGGTATCTGCAAAAAGGTGTTATTCTTACTGCATTGGATCGGGAATTTCCTTACACAGCCACCTGAATGATCATCCAAATTCCAATCATTCAAAAATCTTGGTTCAAATCCTTGCAGACATCCACAGATGGGCATTCTCTGCAGATTGCAGACACCTAAGGGACCACAAGAAGCATAAACATCACATTGCAGTGACGGGCTTATCCTATGCAAGCTCCACTCATTACGCTCAAAATCCGTCCTCCACACCCATTGCTTGACCTCTCCAGTCACATCTAGCGTAACTCTAGTAAGAACAGATGCAGAAGCAGCAGAATAAGTGAAATAGATCTCATTCTCGTTTGAAACAAAGGTGCGGTTGACTTTATAATTATTCCTAGTAGTTCCGGGAATGTCCGTGAAGACAGTCCCAGTCCTCCAGTATGTTATGGAGCTGTTCCACTTTAAAATTTGACCAGTTCCATTTGGATCTAACGTAAGAGAGAAGATCCCAGGTGCTGGATCTTCTATATTTCTCCATGAAGTGAGGAAGTATCTTCTTTTTGTGAGTTTATTGAATCCAATCTTTCCTCCAGGCAGCAATGTATTTGTTGGATAATCAAAGCTCTGCCAAATTATGTTAGAGGAAGACAACCCATCTTTCAAAACCAAATTTCCATTGTCAAGAAGCATGGCAACAGTGGCTCCTGAGGAGTTTGTGGACCAAATCTGGTTCTTGGACTGATCTAATAGGACTAGATTACCATCTTCCAAGAGCATCAATTTGGAAGAAGATGATTTAGAGACTGGTTTTTCTCTATTTGCTACCCAAACAGCTGTTTGGTTTATAATTTTTTTGTACCAAATTCCTATATAGAAGTTCTGAGAGTTACCTGGGGTGAAGAAACCAAGTTCAACTATTCCACCTGGAGATGTTATTGTCTGGTTCCCAGAAAGTGATTGTCCCTGAAGAATTGCATCAGGTCTGGTGGAGAGACAGGATTTGAAGCATAATTGGAGAAGCAGAAGAGGAAGAAAGAACCATGGCTTGATTCCGATACCCATTTTGCCAACAGATTCCCGCCGGAGAGACAGATAATTTCAGGAGGACAAAGAAAATAGAAGGGACAGATGCTGTCCGAAGCAGAAGAAAACTTCCTAATTAGGATTTAGAAAGGACTTCAAGAAAATGAGTTGATGTTCAGACCCATTAACATAATTCTGGACTGGTGCTTTTGCTAAAAGAAATCATAAAATTTTGGAAAATTTTCAGTTTTAGTCCTCTTCTCAATACTTTTCCCATCTGACAAGAACCCGTTTCGATTAGAAAAAAAATCATAAAAAATTTAGGAAAAAGTTGTTCTCTAAGAAGCTGTTTTCTAAGAAGCTGTTATCTAATTATGCAATAAGCTGTTCTTTAATGTATATGAAACTTAATACTAAATTGAATGAACTATAATGGCAGCACACTTATTGCAAATCTGTAACTTTTTTTCCCTTGTTACATTCTGTTCCTCATTATTCACGCGCAACGCACGTGATCATTACTAGTAAAGAATTAAGACGGTTTAACATTTTTCAAAGCTAAAATGTAAAGTAATCGATTAAAAGTGAAAATCAACTAATTTACTCATCCATACTCTACAGAATTTCACTGGGGTGTCTTAGTTATCCTTTCAAGTCAATGATCAATCCCCAAATATACTTGACTTAGAATTTTGGAAAAGTGATTGGATGGTTAAGAATTCTGATTACCATTGCCGTCAATGTTGACCAGAGCAGATTATAGGAATGGCTAAGCGAGGAAAGATCTTAACCAATTAGATAGAGAGGAATGAAATACACACTTCCTAATTAGGATTTAGAAAGGACTTCAAGCACGTTAACATAATTCTGGACTGGTGCTTTTGCTAAAAGAAATCATGAAATATAGGAAATTTTTCAATTTTAGTCCTCTTCTCAATACTTTTCCCATCTGACAGGAACCCGTTTCGATTAGGAAAAAAATCATAAAAAATTTAGGAAAAAGTTCAAATAATCAATTGGTTCAAGAGTTGACGATGATGGAATTGTATGGATGTGGAGGATACACAAATTGGTTTTTGTTACTTGTTCCATCCAAGCTTGGACTAGTCATAACAGACAAAATGCCTAACTAGATTTCTTCCAATGATGAGTAATAATTTTCTGGATCATCCAATTCTAATACGGATGCCTGCTCTACCTCACAATGGAGAGTAATAATTTTCTGGGTCCCAAGAAAAATTATATCTCTTGCATGACATACAAACTCTGAACTGGTTGTCCTCATAGTAGAACCTGACAGATTTCTTAATTCCTATCTTTTTATAGTTGGTTCAAATCCTTGCAAGAATTCAAAGTAATGCCTTCATAAGATCACCCTCCAGTTTCTCCATAGAAGTCCTCCAAGGTTCTTTCTGAGCTTTCCACTATGAAGCTTTGGTGAGTGGGAACAGAATCACTGTAATTTTCTTGGGGTGTTGATCTTTATACATGTCTCATCTCCAAGTGTTATGGGTAAATGTAGAGTGCTGTGTATCCTTTGCCTTCTTTAAGAATGGCAACCTGGTGTAGATCCTGCCAAATCAGAGTCTCAGAAGGCGGAAACTAGAATTAGACTGAATCTTTAACATTTTTGTGCAAAGTTGTTGCATCCAAACTTGAACCTGCACTCTCACATTGGTGGCCTGAGGTTTAAAACTCTTACTCTAAGTGATGGCCCCTTTCTTTTGCTTTCTTTCTGATAATAGTTTTTTCATTACAAAGAGAAAGAAAAAAAAATTTCAAGCTTGTTCAAGCTTATGACATAGAGCTCAAGCTTGGATTTGGAATTAGCCTGAAGTCCCAAGCTAGAACTTGGCTTAACAAGAATTTTACAACCTCCATTTCATGTCAGTGCATTAGTCAGAGATTAAGCATCTCTAGGTTTGCAATGAGGTCTGCTCAAGGTTATCGCATCTCCCAATGTATTTGTTCTGAGCCAAGTCTGAAGCTCTGTAAATTCGAGATCTTTAGAGCTTGTAATCAGCCAAAGTACCAAGAAAAGATGTGATTCACTAGGTACTGTTTCCCATTACGAGTCTTCTATTAATGTAATGTGTTGGAGATCAAGAACATGAAATAAGGTCTGCTGTAGCTGCGCGTTTTGCTTGGTTTTTTAGTTTGATCCTTTTCCAACCTCAGGTAACTTACAGGCTTCAAAGTTTGAAGAATAGATATGAAGCTTGTCATTTTGGCATAAACAGTTATACCCCTAGTGTTGGTAGTGTGTTTCACAGCATTGAGCTGAATACCTTACAGAGATGAAGATATCTCCAGCTTAGGCCTGAGTAATAGTTTGTAGAGATTTTATCCGTTATGAATGGTGATTCTCAGCAAGTCCATGGCTTCCATTAATGAGGCGCAACATAAAATTTGCATGCTAAAAGATTAGAACACTTATTGATTGAAAGGATAGAATAAGAAGAGTGATCTGAAAATTGGGTAATCTGATTAGTAAGCATGTATTTAATCTTTATTGTGTTTCTCAACATTCCATGAAACTAGCATAGATCTAAGCCAAAATGGACTAAAATGGAAGCAAAATTAGAGTAGAATTAAGCCAAACAGAGGTTACAATACCAATATTTTTAGGGTAATCAGTCTCTTTGTGATACATTTATTTATTGGAGACTTTGATATAGAAGCAATAGATGAATTCACCTGACAGGAAGCCTCAGCACAATGGCATGGATCAAATAGAGATTGCTGCTATGTATCATGTTCCTAGCCATTCTTTCTCTTCTTTGTTGCTTCCCTGCCTATCCAAGTAGGTCTAAACAATAACCCGATTCCTGAATTAGCAAACCTGGGGCAGATTGAGGCGGGTTACTCGATTGGCCCACCTCTTTGCCATCCCAAACCAAATATAATTTGTGGGTTTGTAAGGGTGCACTGAGTCTACGGACATGCCCCTGCCTTAAACTAAAGGGAGGCCCTTTCCTTGTTGTTGACCGGTTAAGAAATTTCTAATTTCAAAACCTATCGGTCATTTCTTAACATAATGTCCGGACGAAGGTTTAACAGAATGAAATCAAAGCCCCGTATCTGCTGGAACCTAACGCTGGAAGATCAGCTGGAGCCTCCACAAATCTTCGCCATGTGTCCCTAATTTATTATTCGCTACAACCAAATTAATCATTGGGTATAATTCACTTATCAAGGGTACAACATAGTTTAGCATAAGATACAACTCAACTCTTCGTGGGTACAACCCAATGTACATATCATAGGGTACAATTCAACTTATCATGGGTAAAATCCCATTCATCATGGGGTACAACCCATTTCATCATGATAGGTTGGTATGATGAATGAGGACATGTGGTGAGGATTGGTGGATCTCCAACCGATCTTCCACACAAGAGGCTCCAGCCGATGTGAGGGCTGAAATCAAAGGCATCAAAAGGGGAGACTTTCTTTTTTGATATACTAGCAAACACCCCGTGCGCTGCGCAGGAATGGATAAAAGTTACATATGATTTGGTTGTTGCATGTTTAATCATAGACATTACATGTTTAACATTTAAACATGCCATAGTTATTAGTATTAATTAATAACTGTTCATTTAAGAAATTGTGAAAAGTAGAGATAAAAGAACAAATAAATATAGAATCATTAAGAGAAGTTACAAAAATGGAGGGTGGCATAGAAACATGCATTTAGTAGTCTATGGGAAATCGGGAATAGCATTACATTCCCAAAAACTATATTCTGGTGAAAAGATCTTAAAATACAATGAGAAAATTATGAAAAAGATCATTTTGGCCTTTATTTATAAAAAACAATCCATAAAAAATCTCATTTTGCAAAAAGGGCCATTTTTCAAAAAATAAAAATAGTGTCACTTTACTAGAGATAAAAAACGCTTGTATCCACGTATATATGATGTGCTCATGTCTCACGTTGGATGTGATTGTATCCCATGTAAGGAAGCTTTTTGTATCCTTGTGATCGCCACATGTAAAATGATCCTATAATTTAATTATGTATGAAAAGTGATCCTATAATTTAAATAACTTCTAAAAAAGTGACCTTTTTTAAACAAGTTTTTGATAAAATGTTTTTATAATTACTGACCAAAAGTGACCTTTTTCATAATTTTTTCAAATACAATTAGAAGGAAAATAACTAAGATACATTGGAACAAATCTTGAGGATATTTTCTCGAAACATAGATGGAGGTAAGTTTACAGTCAAGCCATATCATGGTAATTTATTTAATGAGTTTATGCATAATATTGAGAGATGAAACAATTTTAGGTATGGTTATACGTCATGTACTTCAAATGCATCATCATCCAATTAAAATAGTTTTGATCTAGGTGGTGATGGACAATATTATATATGTCCAATAGATCTTAGCCAAATCATGGTAATTTATTTAATAAGTTTATGCACCATCCAATTAAAGTCCAAGTTTATCTCGCACCTAATGGGAAGAAAGATAAATAAAAAATAAATAGACAATAGGCTTTGTTGAATGAAATGAAAATGTTTTCTCCAACTTGAAAATTTTGAAAACCTCACAAAAAGGAAAATTTCCCTGTCAGCTATGGCAAAATCCAATCATTGTAGGATTCTTGGACTCTTCAAATAGATGCACAAATTAGATAAAAATGAAATCAAACTGTAAACATAAACCTGGCTATTCATAATTGTTAGAAGTAGGTATAAAACAAAAAGTCGAAAACAAAAGCTCGTTGGAGTCATGAAGTGTATGCTTTGGAGTAATAGAAGTTCAAACAATGTCCTTTTGAGGCTGAATTTATATCAAGATACACAGACATACAAACATATATATAAAAGATATACAAATAGCTTTCCTATGACTCTAAGGAATAACTTTCATAAGTTAAGACTCCTCTAACTTATGTTGTAGAAGAAATTGAATTCTTGCCGTATTCCAAAAACTCAGAATAAATCCATGCCACGAATAGTGGGATGACTCCAAGGAAAAATGACACTTACAATGAAAGAAAGTCATTAATTGCCTGTAGGAAGTCATTAATTGTGGTAGTCTTATATATTACAGAATCCGAAAATATACGTTCCGAGTGTCATGAAACTTTATGATTCTGTTGTCTGGTTATTAATATTTTCATCTCTATCAGGTTCAAGTGAAATTATTGCTGATTTACATGGATTTTGAGGGTCGTTCTGATGGCCGCTCAATTAAATCAATTCTTGCACATAATTATCAATCAACTTATGTTTTTTATAAAATTACTTAATCTCAAATCATCACAACTGTTGAACTAACAACTCTTTTTTTGATTGATGATGAATCACTGACAGCTTGGGAAAAAGCTTTGGTATGATATGTAAATAAGTAAAAAAAAAAAAAAAACTTACATTTATTTTTATGTTGAAGGTTTTGGTGCATGGATCAGTAGAGGCTACTGAACATTTGAAACAACACTGCATAAAACATGTGTAACCACGTGTATGCTCCCCAGATTGATGAAACCATTGATGTTTCCTCAAATTTGTATGCTTACAAGGTTTCAAATCTAGGAAACTTGGATGTCCTTGTGAACTAATGTTTGTTGTTAAACCCAGATACTTACCTTGTCTGTTTTTGAACCATAGGTGCAACTCTCTGAAAAGCTGATGAGCAATGTGCCATTCAAGAAGGTAGGAACTTCAATGTGAAGCGGTTAGGACCCTACTTTACTGTGACCTAAACTATTTTATGATCTTTTTTTTTTTAACGTAAGGTTACAATGCAATATTGTGTACCTAAGGTTACAATGCAATATTTTTAGACTCTCACATCCCCCTCAGTCTAAAAACAAACATGAATGAGCATATTCCCCCGTGATTGTACACAACACTATCCTTTATATAATTTACAAAATTATAATTTGTTTAATAAATTTGTACAAAATGGTTCTTGTTGCAAAGCATGTATATCTAGTTCAAATGAGAACAATTTTGAAAATGTTTCTTGTTATAAAGCTAAATTTTATTTTTATGGCTGGTTTGACTGCTGGTTCAACCCCAGATCATTCGGCTGAATAATTTGGAAGCAGTAAGGGAGATTCACATTGTTCAATTGATCTAGTCACACTGGGTAGTTTAAGTCTTTGTTCATTTTTACCCAGAGCTAGAATCGACATGGTTTGGGGTTGATGTGTTTCGTCAATCTCTTGGATTTTTTGGTTGAGTCTTTGTTTTAAAACTCAAAAGTCCAGAAAAAATGAAATTCCATGGGTTTTTATTGCTTTTTATCTGATAGCTCTTTTGGTGTGGGAGGTTTTTGGGACTGAGGGTATAAGCAAAGTATGCATTTTGAGATCACTCAAGATCTCATAATATAACGAAGTTCAAAAAAGGGGGAAAAAGAAGAAGAGAAAAAAAGGAGTAGTAGTATTATAGCAGCAGTAATAGAAATAGATATCCAATGTGCCAATGATTGATGACCAATCAGAATTAGGTGAAAAGAGCATACACATCCACCAGTCATCTTGAAGAATACTATTTACCACTCTACCACCATGATAAGCCAAATTCTAAGCAACTAATTAAAAATAACTGAACTATTTTCAATCAGTTAGACAAGAAGAGAAAGAGACTATTCCTAACATAAAATGAATCAGATAAGAAAAAATTATTTTGTGGAAAAGAAAATTGAGCTGTTGACTTAGAGCAAAGAATTACGTAGGAAATTCATTGGACATGTATCACAAGAACAGAATGCTGGCGGTGTGTGAGGAACAAGTATAACTGGAAAACCAACAAATTCAAGGCTGTGTGAGAGTAATTCTTCATCGTCTTTACATAGAAAATTCATCAAATATGTAGTAAACATAATGAAAAAGAAACTTCTACTTTTAAAAAAAAAAAATGCTAAGGTAGGAAACGTTCTCCGTAACCCCGTCCACCACAGAAATGCCAATCCTTTGGTCTTCCCGGTATTGGTAGGAGTATTCAATCAAAAAAACTTAGCATCAATAAACAAAGACGTAAACAGAAAGATAAGCACCACACCCAAAGTCACTCTTTAAAAGTAGAGCATTGGCTCAAAGAAAAGGTTCACACAGGAAATTCAGCAAACATGTAATGACAACCCAAACAAAGTAAATAAAAATTGTAGATTATTCTCTGCCGTTAATAGTGGTTTTGGTGTTGTCGCGTGAATGGGAAGGAAATAAAGATTGTAGATTGAAGACAATTGAACACAAATCGTCATGACTTCCGTTTGGGTTCCTCGCTTGGATAGTCTTGTGGGAAGGCCGACAGTCATGATTTCAATCATTTATTTTGTTTCGTTACCTCCAAATAGGCAGCCACGTCAAGGGTGATGTGGAGCTGCGAGGATTGAGGGTTTAAGGTTTGAAGCTCTACGGTGAGTCCTGGGAAAGGACCGATTGCTATATAGATATACTAGCAAACACCGCGTGCGATGCACGAAGATAGGTAAAAATTATATATAATTTCATTGTTGTATGTTTGATGTTTAAAATATATATGATAGTTGTGAAGATTAACAATATTTTATTTAGGAAATTATAAAAAAGTAAAAATGAAAGATGAACTTAGATAAGCGAACTTGTTACATTGCTTTCTGGTAGTATCATGGCTACCTTATGGTAAAATTATGAAATGGGTGCATATGTAGATCCCAACTATGTGCCACGAGGCAATGCTTCAATGTATAAGACGTACCGAAAAGAAAAATTAAAATCAAGAATGATCAACAGCGTCAAGGTTAGAATGATGAGTTTTAATTTTCAGGATGAAAACCCATATATCATATTGGCAAATTCTTTCGTGAGTCCAAAATTGGTATTGATGGGGTTTTTGGAATCATCCTACGGGGTTGAGGTTGATTCCGTACATAATAGAATGACTTTAAAATACCCAATCTTTTTTTACGAAGCTCCTAGTTCTCATGAAATGGAAACACTTGGCTGAAGACCATTTGGAGGTTCAATTTTATTTTTGTATTGAAATATATGAAATTGTTTATAAAACAGGAGCTGGTTCTATTATGTTGTGTGATGTGTGCTTTCGATTATAAAGTGAAGTATATGCTGAGAGGCTTTCTTACAATACATATATTTTGTATTCCAAATCAATATAAACAGCAACTGAGAACTGAGATTTAGAACTTTTGATTATAAAAGCACTATCATAAATCACCATAAAAAAATATTTTCAAAATTGTGAAGACTAATAAGTCTAATATAAGGGAATATGAAACTAACTCCAAATATCGTATACCAAAAAAATAAAAAAATCAAATTAAAAAACTTGATACCATTATATATCAAGATATTTGATTAGAGGAGGACAATAAATGAAACTCAAAATTTCAATCTGCTGCAATAAGAGTTGCGACCCTCCATATTTAAATAATCCTTATCCTGGCAAGTCCTTCACTGGACCAGTTTCCTAGGAGAAGACCACTACCATGTCCATCTTCATAGAAAATAATATTTGTGGCTTCAGTTACCAAGGATGTGGCTTACTGTGACCTGTTTCTATTCTTGATTGCAATTTTCAATATGTATTCAGTGGGCAAACAAGCTACAAGCAAAACAAAATTATCTCCCATTCTCAAGTAACAAGGGATAAGTAAATTTTCAGAAATAAAATAAGTTAAATTAATTGAGTCAGGGTCCCAAAACCTTCATATAGCATCTCATCCTTCACCAGAAAACCTAACAGCAAAAAAAAAATTGAGGCAAAACAAAACTAAAGCAAGTCATATAATTGAAATAGATGCAAACAATAAAAAGATAACAAAACATCTCATTAAGAAGAGGGAATGTAAATTTTTTGGGAAAAACTGTGACATAAGGAAACAAAGTTTTTAATGTTTCAATTCGAATATAATATGACATTAATAACCAAAAAGTCATGTGAGGAAATATAAGTAATGATTAAACATTTAACTAAGTTAAAAACATAGAAAATAAGTTTCATTAAAATTAAAAATCATATAAAGACATAGAATTAATAACTACAGCAATAGAATTATTCATCCAATAGCATTATAACATTAAAGTGAGAAGTATTCAACAACTTAATAACACCTATAAACTCAATTTGGAGTCTTATTTGAATGGGTTTTTCCAGTTTTAAAGCACACATTTTTTGTTCCCTTCAGAAACAGGAAAAAAGGGAGAAAAAAAAACAATACTATTAATGTCAATTTGGAGTCCTATTTGACCCTTTAAAGAAAAACAGCAAAATTACAATATCCACTCTACTTGACAACCTTCTCTTATTTGGTATCTAAAGTGGCTGTTTTCAGTAATAAACAGATGAAAGAGTCCAAGATTAGACCCAAAGGGCTCAGGCAAAGGAAGAAAACAGGTAAAGTAGCCTACATGAAAGGATACAACAATTTGGAGTCTTAATTAACTGTTTAAAAGAAAACATAGCACCATTTCATACTGTAAACTCACATTTAATCTCATGCTATATCTAAATCATCAGATCTATAAATCATGTTGCAACTTGTATACTCTCCAACACATCCAGAACCCAATGGATGTCTGTACCACTTGCATTTTAGTTCTCACAACTATTTATTACTGGTAAAAGATGGGTAATTATGTCTTGAGAAGAGCCAAGAAAGTGAATGGATATTTTAGCAAAATCAAGAAAAGGTTAGTCACCATCTAAAAGGAAAGGCACCTGAATCATGGTCTAGACAGAAACATAGCCATCATAAGTATAATAAGAAACATATCATGTGATACTATTGTAAAAGGCAACACCAAATAGGCAAGGATACTTTGTTGCAATTAGTAACTTACTATTTAGTTCTTTAGTCTACAACAGAAGTTATAGCCCCACCGCCCCCTACAACAGAAGTTATAGAAAGAATTAATAGGGTATGTGGGCCATTATTTATAGCTAATGGCAATTGATTTCACCACAGAAATATTTAACAAAAAAGAAAAGAAATGGCTAGTTAGCCATTTACAGAGTATGCCCATCCTCCAATCATAACAGTGTACAAACGCAAAAAATACTCTAATTGCTTCCTTTGTAAATGGCTAGCTTTCCAAGTGTTATAAATCCTCTCATGAACAATCGTTTTTAACAGAATAAAAAAACTCAAAAAAAGATCCATGAACCAAAATTTAACAGAAAAATGGTATTCAAAAAAACAAGGTGGGTCTTTGAGCTTGGTGAACAGCTTGGGTGTTCATATGGTTCCTTGTGTTAAATAATGGAGTATATAAATAAGTAGAAGAGGATATACATAGACTATCAACTGCCCACAAGAAGAGAGAAGTAGATAAAAAATAAAAAAAAGGAGAAAAACAAGTGTTGTTGCTCACAACATGTCCGAAAAGTGTTCTCCTACCAACCGCTACCTAGAAAATGTTAGCCTAGCTAACTGATCTGCAGTAGCGTTTGCAGATCTAGGAATGTGTTGGAATGAGACGTTCCCACCAGAAACAACATACCATTCTAGACGAATAAGGTGATCCATCCTCCATGGGCAATCAATAAAGCAAAAATAGAATAGCAAGGAGACCCACATGGTAGTACAATTAAAATGAAAATGTACAGTAGCATTCAGTGATTACTCAACATCCTTTTTGCAGTTGTAAAAGCAGCAATCTTCCCAGATACTAAATTGACTGATTGACTGAACGAAGCTCAAGTATGAATGTACAACCAAAGAAAAGAAAAAAAGAAACCATTGCAGTTGTATAGAGCAGCACCTCAATAATGTTATGTTATCAATAATAAAATATAACTAAAAGAAGCCACAAAAATGTTATGTTACCAAGCATAATAGCAGTACCTCAATATTATACAGCATCCAGATCACTGCTATAATGTGTTAGTGCACCAAAAATATTTGTACTGAACTTCAATGTCAATGTTGCTAACACGCCAAGCATTCCTGTGACCAAGTGCACGGCAAAGAATGCAGATCAAAGATCCCCTACAGGAAACAGTCTGATTAGCAAATATGTAAGCGGGTGAAGTAAGTACAACTCCTAAATGACCTCGTAATGCAGCTAATCAGTTTAATATGAATTATCTAAGGGACTTGGTGCCACAATCAGACATCAAGTTTAGAATTCCAAGGTTCACCAGTTTTTCTGTCATGAACATTAGAACCGCAAACCAAGATGAAGCACTTTGTGTGGACTTTTTACTTGGCAAATCATTCCAATTAAGCACCCCCAGAAGTGCAAAAACAGTTGCTATACCGATGAGCCTCTGCATACAGATCAAGCTCTACAATTAATCCAAATCCACTAAATGGAGGTATTGAAACAGGATAAGTTGCAGTCGTGCAGTTCCTACACATATGAAGCTCAAGTACGAATGTACAACCAAAGAAAAGAAAAAAAGAAACCATTGCGGTTGTATAGAAGAAGGAATTTGTCGAACAGGAAACATGCATTGGAAAGGGAGAAAAAGCAGAGCATATAAGAAAGGGAGAAGAAGCAAGATTGGAGGAAATACAAGAGCATAACAGGACCAGGCTTGTGCATATAAGAAAGGGAGAAAAAGCAGGATTTGAGGAAATACAAGAACATACCTGAACCAGGTTTGCTATACCGATTAAGTGAGGAAGGCTTCCTTGAGACCAAATCTGTTTACCAGGAATGCCGTTTGTAGGAGAAGAGGAGATTAAAAACGTTTGGATTCCTTGCCATTGAATGCTAATCGGTTCAGGTTGAAGACAGTTAAAAACATTTGGGTTCCTCACATTCGTTTTACTTTATGGTTTGAGAAACTAAGTAGTCGATCGATGTAGGCAGCCATGTCAGAGATGACGTGGAGCTACAGGGGTTCAGAGCTGGGGGTTTGGAGCTCTCTTGTGAATCCTAAGAAAAATCCGATTCCTATATATATATATATATATATATATATATACTAGCAAATACCCCGTGCGATGCACGGGGATGAGTAAAGGTACATTGATTTGATTGTTGCAAGTTTAATCATAGACATTACATGCTTAATGTTTAAAACATATCATAGTTATCAAGATTAAAGATGGTTCATTTAAGAAATTGTGAAAAAACAAAAAATGGAAAAACAAATAAACATAGAATCAATAAGAGAAGATACAGAAATGGGGCATGGCATAGAAGCATACATGTATTTAACATGTGGGAAATTGGGATAGCCTTACATTGCCACAAAGATAGAACCTAATGAAAAGATTTCAAATTAAAAATAGACAAAAAGGAACATTAGAACAAACCTTGAGGAGTTTTTGACAAAAGATGCACAAAGGAAAAGTTTCTAGTCATTCCAAGTCATGGTAATGGATTTAATGAGTTTATACATAAGATTAAGAGATAAAATTGTTTCCACTATGCTCATATATCCTCTTCTTCAATTGCATCATTATCCAATTCATCTCATTAAAAGTTTTGATCCAAATGGTGATATACAATTTTATATTTCAAATATAGCTCGGCCATGTCAAATTTGTCATCTAATAGATGTTCCAGTTTATACTGTAACTATTGAGAAGAAAAATAAATAAATATATAAATGGAATGAAATGAAGATGTTTTATCCAACTTGAAATAAGTAAAACAACGTCGCAAAAAGGAGAATGTTGCTATCAATTATGGCAAAATCCAATCATTACAGGATCTTCAACTCGTTCATAGATACACAAACTGGATAAAAATAAAAATGAAGAGTAAATATGGACCAGGCTACCAAAACAATAGGATTGCTTTTCTGTAGTTTTGTCACATTGAGATCATCAGGTACCTGGTAGTAGAATTAAATTTTAATTCTATTTTCCTAGTAGGAGGTTTTCACTTCAAAACAACTACTAGAAATAGAAACAAGAGAAGAATACTTTACAAATATTTGGTAACAAAGAATTCTTTTCACAATCTACCGTTCTTTCTTTGGTAAAAATATTTCAAGGATCCATTAGTTATAAATTTTGCGGAAGTCATTAAAGATCCATCGGGACCATCACAAACTATACCATAGAAAGAAACAAGATTTAGATGATGCAAGGAACTTAATACCAAATCTTCCTTCTAGAAATCTACAATTTTGTCATAGATGAATATAAAGAGTCAGCTATCACACACTACAAATAAAAAGCTATAATAGCACCTGTAATTTTTACAAAATTAAGAAGTCAATTATAGTTGGATCCAAGCAATATGAATGTATAAATGATTAGAACCCATATTACAAGAGAAAAGGTTTGTGGTGAAGAGTGAAAGAAAAAGGTTGGTTTGTGAATCTAAAGAGGTAAAATTGTGGTTCTAATTTTCAAGATTGCAGATTCCCAAATTTTTTTTGTTCAATTGGAGAAACATCAAACTAAAGTGGGAAAGTTATCCTATGTAGGCAAACCTGATAAATAAAGTTAAAATTGACCAAAAACTTGTTGAAGAAACTTTTATAAGTTCTTTTATAAATGACTGATGGTATAAATTGACCTTAATAAAATCATTATCTGAAGCCAATTCAATATATTTTTCTCATGATGATTTACCATTAATTTAATAAGTTAACATATGGTTTCCAACATTATTTCATTTTTTGCATTATAGTAACAGTAAAATTAAATATTAGAACTACTTTATAAGTTAATTTAATGATTTAAAATATTATAAGCCACCAAATTGAAGTGCTCAACTTAAACATAGTAGTTTACTGGAGGATTAAAAATCCCAAACAATGATTTAAACAGATTTTGAATTGCAAAATATCTTATCTATTAATTGAGCTTGATGAATCTTGTTTCATTATACAGTTTAATCAAAAGTCAACATCTCCTTTTCCAAACACTTTCAAAGTCCATGTGTAGTCTACATATATTGGACCAAAATCTATAGATTATCTTGTGTACACAAGCCACATATGGGGAACCTAAAGTAAAAAAAAAAAGAAAAACAGATAAATATAAGGTAAAAATCTGTAGAGTATCCTATGCCCACAACCTACATGGTAACTTGGAGTTGGACCTTCTTTTTAGATGAAATATGCTAGATATGGTTGAGTAAAAGATAGATTCTAGGTAACCACCAAGAAAAATATTAAGTTACATAGGGTGATGGGTTGGTCTGCATCTGCTTAGGCTTTCTTAAACAGGGAAGAAAGAGTAAAATGGGATAGGACACATTGAACTTTTAAGAGTTCAATTTTCAAATATTATTCCTAGTCAATTTAGAAAAGAATCTATTGCAATCAAATTCAAACAATAGAAAGAGAATTACTGCACGATATAGAGCCAAACAAGTTTAAGATTCTCTCTCTACCATTATAAGATAACTCAGTTGATATTGAAAACAACTCCATTGGTTAATCGATGGAGAAAACCAAACACATCATACACAGATATCTCTATGCCTAAAGCCAAGTTTCAACAAACACCTTAATTGCAAGATTTTTCAATTATATGTTATCAATTTGGGAAATTAAAATGCCAATATCAGAAAATTTTACACCTTCAGTGAAAAATCTTTATAGATAGATGTGAATGGAACTCAACGAAGTAGGAAGAATACATATGGCTCAAGGATCATAATTTACCTAGTAAATCGTAGACCTCTGTGAGAAGAATACATATTCTCAGGCCTGCCATTTGCATGTGAAGAGGTGAAAATATATATTTCCAGGCCGTCGACTTGATCTTCCAATCCACAATGATCAGAACACTCCGCCCCACAACCCACTGGTACCATCGACGAAGAAGAAATATATAGAGAACTGTTGAATGTTTGTATAGGCTTCCAGCAATTCAACGAAAATCGAAAAATCATCTCATTCACTCGACTTAACCAAAGTCTAAACTGAGCCTAAAATCTCAGACAGAATTTATAATTAATTGAGTGAAATTACAAAACCCATTTGCTTAAGAAATAAAAATAGAGGGAAAAAAGGATTGCATATGAACAACTGCTACAAATCTCTAATTCCAAAACCCACAAATTACAGAACCGATCTGCGCAGCACAAATTTCTAAGATTTAAAAGAGAAACTCATGTCTACAGCAAGTTATTCTAGCATGGCGGCTGTCCGGCAGCGACCCGCTCTAGCTACTTGCCGGCATGTAGAAACCCAGCAATCTATGGACCAGAAACTGCAGACCAGCCGTGCTGCTCCGAGAGGTCACCTACCTCGCCTTCTTCAACAGTTTTACGAACGGAGGAGACATATACTATGGGAGACGAAGAGTTGGTTCTGGGAGTAATCTATAAGAGAACTGAGGAGACATGGGAGACGAACCGTTGGTTCTGTTAACTGAAATGAGAAGCCATGGGAGACGAAGTGTTGGTTCTGTTAATTATTTCTTTGATGACATGTACACTGCTTGAAATGAGAAGTGGGAGATGAAGAGTTCTGCTAACTGACGTTCATTATTTCTTTGATGACATGTAGGCTGGTACATCAGACGATGAGCCAAATGTTGCAGGGGTTCAGATCTTAGGGTTTGGAGGTGTGTGTGTGTAGGTGTGTGTGTGTCTATATATATATATATATATATATATATATATATATATATATATATATATATATATATATATATATATATATATATATATATATATATATATATATATATATATATATATATATATATATATATATATATATATATAGGTTGAGAGAAAATAAAATAAAGATAGCAAAAAAGGAAAGAAGGGCACCGATTCACAACCAAAAAAAAAAAGGCGCTAACTCACATTGCATGCTGTGATAGAGAGATAAGCTATCCCGAATTCCTCAAGAAAAATTTTCTTATCCTCAACCATAATTTGTTTCCAAAAAATTATAAAAATTATAATTGACAGATACAATTGGGGCAAAGTTAATAATAAACAAAAAAAAAAGGAGATGACAATTATGATTCTATTAAGCATAATTATACGAATTTAATTCAAAAAATAAATCTAAATCTTGCTATCTTAAAATGATCTTACGAGGTAGCTATGCTAGACACTAACAGCCCTTCCATGTTTTGCTAGACGTAGGTCACATTTCTTACAATATTTAATTTTAGATGGTAACTCTACCCATCATATATGGTCTATGTCATGCACCCAAGAGAATTCTGTTTCCAATTAATCAATATTAAAATTGGGTGGCAGAGAATTGTGTTTAGGATGAGCCAAATAAAAATAGAGTATTTTCTGTTGATAACATAGTAGTTTGACTTAGATGCACTTAATTAAAAAAGGATCACTTCTACAACCAATGTCTATGCTCTCCTTCCATGTTTACATATGAAGTTGATTGTCAATAGTTGAGCATTGAGAGATTCTGGTTTCATTGATGGGAAGTATTATCATCAGACCTTTATTATAGACGTCCTAGCCTAGACTCCATTCATAGCTTGACCAGCTCACCCACCTCTATAGTTTTATAGCCAACTATTCAACAAAACAAAAATGAGTCTATCAAGACTTGTGGAGGAATATTATGAGCGACTAATACCATGACAAGTTAATTAAAATATGAAATGCTTAGTCCTTAAAAAAAAAGTAGAAAAAATATCTCATGTTAAATTTAACCAAGAAAATGTATGCAACAGAGGCTATAAAGATTACAATATTTTGCTCCATGAAAAAGAAAATGGCAGTAGAGACTATGAAGATAACAATAAACAAAAAAATAATAAAGAAAGAAGTTAAATAATTCCATTGAACTATCAATGAAATCGTAGTAATTATTCTCCATGAAACGGAATTCTCACATCAACTTTAGATCAGAAAAGAAAGGAGAAAATCTCCTCTAAAGGCACGGTGGCGAAAATACAACAATTTTTAGTAAAAAATCTCTTTCCACATGATATAATCCATAAATTCTCCTATCAGAAGGCTGGATATAGACCTTGAGATTAGTAACTCATGGGAAGCAACTCGTAACTCCTGTTTTTGAAGGCCTTGGTGGAGGACTTCACCAATCACATTTCAATATATTTGTGGGAAACAAACAAAGCTCTAAGAAGTCATCTCAAACACATGGTTAGAAATCTTAAGACGGATAGCTTAGATGCCAAAGATGATGACTGGCTTCTTTCTTGGTTAAAAAAGAAAAAGAGTGGCTTCTTTCTTAGAACATGCGGCACAACTCAAGTGAATCAAGTTAAGGAATTTGATATCGCTTTCCACGGTTCCACTTTACAGTACCAAAGAAACCTTTTCCAATATGTGAGTGCCCAATCAAAGGAAAGGCATAACTTAAGAAACTTGATCAATAAACACTTACCCATTCAATTGGACGATCATGATCACATCACAACCCTAAATTTGAGTTTCCACACGCTAGTTCGTAAGATTCGTGTCACAGTGTGGACCACGGCCGCCATCCCATCTGGTGGAGGTGCTACATTTGTTCTCATCTTACTCTTTCTATCAGTTGCAGTAGAGCGTAGAAGAGCAAGAAACATTCCACGATAAAGCCTCCTCTACTGAAGGGGGTAACTAAAAACTCTCTGGTGACCGAAGTGTACGTGATCACAAGCAGAAGGGTTTCCTCTACCGCCACTACAATCACCACCAGCAACACCAAAATCTATATATTATAGGAGGGGACGTGGTATTTATTGTACGAGACGTTATGAGAGAGGAAGAGACATGTATTGCTCGGTTAATTATTTCTTGTGGTTACAACTTACAAAAGAGGAAATGGCCAGCAATGGTTACAGAAGAGGAAGAGGCAGGTGTTGGAGCAACTGGAGACGTTTTGGGTTAATTATTTTTGGTGACAAGTAAGCTGCCATGTCAACTCTGATGTGGAGCTACCAGGTTTCAGAGTCTGAAGTTTGAAGCCTTCTTGTGAGTTCATCTATTGCTATATCCTATCCTACTATTTATAAAAGTGGATTGCTCTTTCTTTGGTCGTCCCTAATTAGGGGAATTTTTTTTTAAAAAAGTCAATATAAATATAAAAGTGGATTGATTGCAAACAAAAGGAACCAAAACGTTATTTCATTAAAAGCACAAAAAGGTTCTTTCATTAAAAGCCTTACACCTTCAATTTAAGTGTAAAAAAGGTTCTTTCATTAAAAGCCTTACACCTTCAATTTAAGTGTATTGGTTCTTTGTTATAAAAGTGGATTGCTCTTTCTTTGGTCGTCCCTAATTAGGGGAATTTTAAAAGTGGATTGATTTTGCAAATAAAAGTGGATTGATTGCAAACAAAAGGAACGAAAACGTTATTTCATTAAAAGCACAAAAACGTTCTTTCATTAAAAGCCTTACACCTTCAATTTAAGTGTATTGGTTCTTTGTTTTACAAATCAAAACAAAACACATTTTTTCATTGAAGCTGGTCGTCCCTAATTATTATATTATTATTATTTAGGAGAATAAGGGGATTGGCAAATATATGCGTGTATATATTCAATGATGAAATCTTTAAGAGATTATTTCTGATAACCATATGTTTTGTTGCAAATCCTATTACATATAAAAGGGGAATTTATATTTAAAAAAAAAGTGGATTACACAAATAAAAGTGGATTGGTTCTTTTTTAGTCGTCTCTAATTAGGGGAATTTCTATTCAAAAAAAAAAAAAAGTGAATTACACAAAACAAAACGCATATCTCCATTGAACCCGGTCGTTTGGTTCTTTTTTTGGTCATCTTTAATTAGGGGAATTTCTATCAAAAAAGGTGGATTACACAAAACCCATATCTTCATTGAACCCGGTCGTTTGGTTCTTTTTTGGTCGTCCCTAATTACGGAGATTTCAATTTTTTTTTTTAAAATGTGGATTACACAAATAAAAGTGGATAGGTTTTTTTTTTTGTCATCCCCAATTATGATAATTTCTATTTAAAAAAAAGTGAATTATAAAACAAAGCACATATCTTCATTGAACTCGGTCATTCCTAATTAGGGGAATTTCTATTTAAAAAAAAGGATTACACATCAAAACAAAGCATATCTTCAAACCCTTCACAAGGTTATGCCCAACGTTGAAACACACAGAAATCGCTCATAATTATTTATGAGTGGCTTCTTATATAAAAAGGATCTAAATAAAGCACATCTTCATTGAACTCGGTCATTCCTAATTAGGGGAATTTCTATTTAAAAAGAAAAAGATTACACATCAAAACAAAAGCATATCTTCAAACCCTTCACAAGGTTATGCCTAACGCTGAAACACACAGAAATCGCTCATAATTATTTATGAGTGGCTTCTTATATAAAAAGGATCTAAATAACTTAAATGTTTCAAGTTAGCAACACATTAAGCTACCATGTGGGTAAACTTTCATATTGATCTTCACACCACAAGAAAAGTAAAATGCAACAAACTTCTAATAAGAATATTAATATAGAGACATGTAATTCCACAATGAGTATACGAGAGAAAAGGATTGTCCCATAAAAAAATATCAAATTAACCTTGTCCATGTATCATTATACAAATTCCATAATTTATTTTATTATGCTAATTCCTGTTCCGTAACGGTCGAAATGGAATTGTTCACCTTCTTCAATGTTTACGGTATGTCTTCCTCACTCTTCCATTATAAACAAATCGAGTGCAATCCACCTTGCTCATTCTTCACGGTGTGGTTTTGAGACGATTTCCATCCGATACGAACGCTTCTCCTTGGTCTTCATGTTGTGTTTGTTCTCGTTCTTGGTTCAAGCTTTACCAATTGAAGAAATTGACTTCCAATTAAGGATTACACTTGCTTCTTCCATTTTTTCCATCGCACAACTTATTTTTGATTTTTTTCCATCGCCATAGCTAATTCCAGTTGAGGAACTAGCAATTTTGTTTTTAGGAATATATTATATTGATTTCCCATTGCAATGCTCTTGTTCAATTTGTGCCAGTACATTTTTTACCCAAATGAGGACTTTTTCTCCAGTTAAAAATTCTATACAAAGTTATTTGTACATTTTGAACTCTTCTTAGTATGATATATCAAGATGGGTATGCAAAATTTTGTGTTTAGGCCTCCCAAATGACGTGTTTATTCGAGAAACAGTGTTGCTTGTTTCAGTTTGCAAGACCTTGAATATCAATTTTGCGTTAAATTGAGCTTTGGAAAATATTCTTTTGATTAATCATTTCATAAACAAGGGCTGGTTTATCTCAAATGCAGATTTGTGAATTTCCATCATATTTATTTAAGGAAAATAAATAAATACTTTTGGAAGAGCTTTCAGTCCTCAAGTATTGTTTAGTATGGGATCTCTTTTTGGGTGAAGGCGTTTTGGGAGAGCTTAGTGAGGGCGAATTTAAATTTCCTTATGTGCTCATATTGTTTATCCCTTTTTTTCCCTTTTCTTAAGCGCTTCTATAAGCATATACATCACAAAAGAAGCAGCAGCTTAACAAGCATACGACGAGTATTCCGATAAATTATAAATTATACAGCATCAACTGTATCGCTCATAGGAATTAAAAATAGACTTTATTTCAGATAATTGGCCTCTTTTATTTTGTTAGCAGCTTTGGATATAATAGACTCTTTCTTCTACTCCAAATAATAACCAAATATATACATGATTTTCATCTACTTTTAGTATACTTATCCTTTTGAAGTAATCCCAGTGAACATGCAGAATAGTTGCTTTGAGAAATGCTGAATCAATATTTTCTGTGGTTAAGGTTTTAGTTCTATTAAAAATTGCTATTAGAAATTATAGTTGTTAGCTGAAAAAAAAATTCCATGATTGTAACTCATGTATTCGGTTTTGTCAATGTTGATTACGAAATTTGGGGTATGGCAGAAAGAAAAAGTGGTGTGCAACGTAACACAGTTGATATTAGTATTGATGAAGATGATGATGGTACTTGTTAAAATTGAATGATTGTTTTATATTCGTTTATTTTATTTGTCTCGTGTTAAGTTCATTTTTTATGGTCCACTAATGTTCATTAATTATAAAATCTTAATGTTTTGTAACATATTTCTTGCTTAGTTCATTAGTTTCAAAAAAAAAAAAAGGACAATGTGAGGTTTGATGTCAAATGGTGTTTGTTCACTCTTGTCTCGTAACAGATGTCTTGCTTAGTGTTTTACTTTGCATAACTTTGAACTTTATCTATATTCTTTATTTATGTAGATGCTATGAAGAATGCATCTAAGAAGGTCATAGATGATGATGGTACAAGCGGCCAAGGCAAGAATAGCATACAACTATTGAAAAGCGCAGATGTGGAAAAAGGTCATTACCAATTCGATCTTAGTGTTTATTTGCCAATTTGTTAGTGGTATTATAAGACAATTTACCAATTTTTAGTGGTAGTATATATATCCCATATTTTATTCGTGAATTTCTTACCTGATAAGATCATTTTCAATTTCCTATGTGCTGTTGTTGCACTAAGTATTTCTACCATAATATCTAAATTTGGAATTGTTTTTTGTTGTAATAATAGTATGATAATTGAATTAAATGTGGTTTTAGTTTTACAATAGGAAAAGGCAAAGAATATCTTTTATGTAAATCATATGAATCACTATATGCATTCATTTAGTTTAAATATATCTATTATGTAAATGATTTATGCCTGTAATCTTTATTGTTTGTAAATCTATGATTAGTTGCGGTTTGAGATTTGTTTTACTTGTAAAATTAAAATGTAAAAATGATTTTAAAAAAATAAAATGGAAAAACTAATTGGGAAACCCATTAAACATTATTATTGAATTATAAAGATAATAATCAATCGAATGATTTATGCCTGCAATTAGTTCAAGGTTTTAAACCCAGTCATTGGTTATTTAGATTCATTTCTTTCACTAGGGCAATGGATAACCAAGTTGCGATTCAAGTTACACAAAATGTTCTTTTGAAAAGTTGTTAAACTCAAGTATGAGCGTCTAACTATCGATGAGATTCTAAAATTCGAGCCAATTGTGCAGGTAAATTTTTCTACATACTTAATTTGATTATTTATACTTCGATCTTCATTTTATTAATGTTTAGTGTTGTTAACAATGTTAGAACAATACGTTTGAGTGTAAACTATGAATCGTGTCAGTTAGCACTTAGCAAGACCCTTGGTATATTTCATTTTTAGATTGCAATACAAAATTAGAGCTTATCAATGGTTTGTTTATTTGTGAAGCCTTCAAGTTATCAAGAGAAACATACAAGAATAGGTTTGTCCTAATTAACCTTTGTTTGTCTTGTTGCATTTAGTGTATAAATAGTATATTCTTTTATTTATTAATGTCTTTGACTTTTTTTAGTGGTAGAATGCAAAACAAAGTTGCTGATAACACTAGATCACTTTGGGTTACATTGTTTGATGTGAGGGTTGAGAAATTGCTTGGTCTTACAATGGATTTACAACAAACGTAAAAACATATTTTATATTATTTATAATGTAACATATGTTGTTGGATTTTGATGCATTTGTGTGTAGATTTTTTTTATTTATTTATCATTTCCTTCTTTTGTTTTGATTTCATATTGGTCTAGGAAATGAACTTTGTTGAATTTGTTTGCTTGATCAAGAATGTGTATGGAAGCTTTACATAGTTACAATTTGAAAAAGTTTACGTTTGGCTAGGAATGGTCAATACAACTACAGTTGTGAAGATTTTGTTGAAATTGGTATTTATAGCATAGAGTATATTCCATCTTCAACCATCAAAGGGAAATATTGAAATGGTTAGACTAATCACTTATACATGAATATATATTTTTTATTCATAACTAATATATTTATAAAAGCATGAATAAGATGTAGCCAAAAGAGGCCTTTTGGATATTGTCTAATCAAATAAATTGTTGATATGTTTTTCTTTTATGTTCACTTTTCAGGTCATGAACTTGTTATTTTTTCTATTGAGAAGTTTGTGGACGATGAATGCCGATGCAGGAACGTTTATATATATATATATTTGATACAATTACAGACAATGGTAGTTGGTTTTGGTATATTTAAATTCTTGATATGTTTTTTTTTTGGCATGGTTAACAATTTGGTTATTTATTTATTTATTTTTTCTGTTGCGTTACTGCTTTAGTATTATAAATTATAATTTTTCCATGAGTTACTCATTCAAAGATTCAATTTTTTCAACATTAAACATTTGAGTGTTTTAGCTCTTTTATAAAAATTAAATTAAATCTATAGTTTGAAATAGGTTATGGTTGACTTTTTCCCCTCCCCTTCCTTCTAATATAACGTACTCCAAGAACTTGAGAATGAATAAGGATCATAGCAGTATCCTGTTGGAGAAGGATGGAAATGTTTTAGTCCAATCCTTATTTCAGTACTACAATTGTGAGATGATGGACATGGGTTCTTCAAATTTGACTTGGAAGTCTCTTATTCAGTCAAATTTTTGTTATGCATTTTGGCCACAAAGGTATCATTTGCATTACATTTCCTTAACTATGGTACAAGTTATATGTTTTTTTATTAATTTCATTCTTCTCTCAGGGTTATGGTAGAGGTTACTTCTCTGCAACTCCAACTCATATATGTACAGAAGACGGCAAGGCCATCATTTCATATGTAAGACCCTGATTTTTGGTAAGTTTTATTGTTTGTTTATTTATTTATTCTTATATATAACTGTGTTCTATTAGGTGATTTTGTGGTTTGAGGGCTTAGCCCATACTCGTATGTACAAGCGTTATATAGCCATTTTTCTGAAAAAAAGTCGTATTATTATCATTATTATCATTATTGTAAAGTTGTGTGCTTATTAACGTAAGTGGATGCGGAACATGTAGTATTTCCGGTGGGCGAGCATGCATAGGATCAAGGGGTTAAAAGGGTTGATCGAGCGGCATATGTATCTCGCAAGGTAATGTACAAATAGGGAAAGTAGGGTTTTAGGTTTAAGAGAATACGCGTATGTACTTACGGAAATATTGTTGTTAGTCTAATACTCAGGAGCTCAGGAGAATCGGCTGGAGAGTGTGGCGACTAGGGTTCTGTGCTCGTGAAGAACAAGTATCCCGAGGGGTAAGAGAAGGGTTTCGGAGTTGAAGTTGAGTGGGTTCTTTCTCCCTGTTCGAGACGAATTGGTTGGGTAGTTTCTGTGTTCGCGTGCGTGGCCGGAGTGGTGATCGGCCGAGGTTTTGCTATATTTTGGAATAAGCGCATTCAGGTGAGTAGCACTGATTTACAACTGGGTTTTGTATTTAATGTTTTCGTGAGCTTATTCTGATGCATGGTTTGTATATTAAGTGATGTATGAGTTTTCTGGTTTTTCTGGTTTTCTGGAAATGACATGAACAGAGTCTCCGGACTGAATTTTATCTTTAAATAAAAGTGTTTAGATTAAATCCAAATATGGTTGGGAAGTCTTCTGAGAGTATTAGGAGTGTAGTAGAACAATTACAGAGGTAAACAAACCGGCCAGTCATGTAGATCTTGAAATAACAGAGAAATGAAAATCACAGGGGGTATCCGCTCACCTCGCGCTCACTGGCGCTCACTTAAGAGGTAGGCGCCCCGTTAAAATCGACCTACCGCCGAGCTCGCGCGAACCCGGCACTCAGCTCGCGCTCACTAGGAAACCCACCGCTCATCTCGCGCGAATCTCGCGCCAACCTCGCGCTCAGCTCACGCTCACCTAGCGTCGAGTGAGCGGTAAGTACATTTATAACTGTTTTCCTACCGCCGACCGGCGCTCAGCTCGCGCCCACTTCAGGAAGTGAGCGCACACCCTATTTTTCTTACTGAAATGGAAATTCTGATTTAACCAAGAGTATTTGGGTTACTTAAGGGTTAAACCACTTCACTATTCACTTGGTTGGGAACATTGGAAACTATTTTGCCTATGAAATTATTAGAGGAAAAATTAGTGAACCTCTTAAGAGCTTTCAAGTTGAGTTTAGGTTACTTATGAGTATTGTGCCGGATACCAAACCACTAAGAGTTACCAGTTACTTTTCCTTGTTTTATACACTGTTTTGATTGAGAAGTTATTCTATTTCTGGTTTCACTTGTTGGAAACTTTAAATGTATTGAAAAGATTTCCTTGGTATGAATGCTTGAGTTTTATTTCCAAATGGCATGTGTTACGGAAATGAGAAAAATACTGAAGTACTTGAGGTACTGCTTGGTCCAGAGGGACAGGTGATGAATTGTGATGAGTTTTGCATGATGTGGAATGAATGGTTTTACTTTGATATTGGAATTGAGATTAAACGATGTTTTACTGTTTTGGTCTAGCTTGTCCTGGATCCAGATGTTTAAGCTTAGTAATGTGATGTTATTGTTGGTTGTTGGAATTGCATGGCCTTGTGTGTTGCCACGACCGGTGTAGAGCAGCCAAAAACCCTGGGTAGGCCTGGTTGTCAATGCAGAAACCCGGGGAGTAGGCCTGCATTGGATGATGAAACCCTGAGTAGGCCGTCATTTCAGAGTTTCTGAAACCCTGAGTAGGCCGGAACTGTGTACATGGAGGTGTGGAGTGTCTACTTGGCATGTTTAATTTATCAACTAAACGATAGTCATGACATTGACCAAATCGATATGTTATCGTACTTAACTGAGATGTGATTTGTTTGATTTGAACTTGGGAAATTGATGTTGGTTGTTTAACCGTATTGTAGTGTTTGTCGATGCATAGTTTTAAATTGTGATCAACTATTTCTGCATGCATGTGCTACTCGCTGAGATATTCGTATCTCACTCTGTTGTTTGTTCTGTTTTTCAGATACTCGTGGTGAGGCGTTTTCAGGGGTAGATCCTGCTGAGGCATATAGGGAGGAAGATTACTATTATCTTCCTTAGACTTGTAGGTTATCTGTTCTGAATTTGAGAACTTTGAATTAATTGAGATGTATTAAAGTTAATTGGGGATGAACCATATGATTCTAGTTCAGTTTAAATGTTACAATTTTACATAAATGGAAATGTGCACTCTGTCAGGTTATAGATTTATGATTATCCAGCGATCATAAATTGATTAACGATCCTTGCCTAACCTCCGTGAGACGTGTTATATCTTTAATGAACAGCGCGGATCCGGGGCGTTACATCATATGCTGGATTATGTCGTCAGTTTTTTTTTTCTGGATTTATACCTAAATGTTATGTTATACATTACTTATTTTTTTCCCTTGATACATTTTTTCCCTTGATACATGGTATGAAGAACACAATCTTATAATGGTATCTTGTTTATCCCAAATAAATAACTTTTGGGCAAAGATTTGGGATTGTGATAATTGAAGGGTGTCAAATGGGTTAGAAGAGAGAGGGTCTTGTTTTAATGATGCGTCGTTCTATCCAATTTTACGACTCCAGGATTTGATATAGGTTTAACATGATGTTCTTGTTCTATACCTTGCTTTGTCAAGGTAATAAATGAATGGGATCAAATGTTCTACTATTTATAATTTACAAATTGAGTGAGCTGATGATATAGATGTTGAAATGTATGAAATGAAGCGTTTGTGATTACATTTCTTTCTAAAATAAGTCTGCAAAGGAATGTAGTAATTTTAAGATTCCTACAGTTTACTGTGTCTAAGAGAATCTTTGAACATAAAATTGGACATTTGCATCTTTTTTATTCTCAAAGTTTCTTTTCACTAATTAGATTTTTTTTAATCTAATCAGATGCTATTAAAATATCTATTGAAACAAGTAAATTGTCCGCAACCATCACTGTTATGTTCCTTCAGATTTTTCAGTTTGTATCATATCCTCGTAATCAGATTGTTAATTAAAATGGTACTGTATTGTGCTTATAACCATATGGCTTTTTCTCCAATTAAAAATTCTAGAAACAGTTATTTATACATTCAGAACTCTTCTTAGTATAATATATCAAGCCTGGTATGCAAAATTTTGTGTTTCGACCTCCCAAATGATGTGTTTAATCAAGAAACTGTGTTGCTTGTTTAGTATTTCTCTTACATAACTTCAATTTAATGAAACCCAGGGAAAATGTTGCTTGGACTAGCAAAATCTCTTTTCATGGACGAAATCTCAACTGGTCTTCACGGTTCCACCACCTTTCAGATTATCAAGTTCATGAGTCGGTGGTTCATGTAATCGTGATCATCTCTCTTCTGCTACCTGCACATAAAATATTTGATTTTTTTAATGACAATATCCTGTTTTTAGAGGTTCAGATTGCCTTAAATGTTTCCACCAAAAAAAAATATTGCCTTAAATGCCCTGAAAGAAAAGGACCCGAGTTTCTCCAAAAAGGACCAACTTAGAATTATTCAAGGCGTCTCGAGGGAATGGCTACTGATGAAGCGCAACTCTTTTGTGTACAAATATATAAAACTACCTAGATAACAATCATGTCAATAATTGCTTTTACAGTGTTTTTAACATATATCATACTTTGTATAGACAAAATCAAATTTTATTTATACAATCATTTTGTCCATTTGATGTTGAAACTCCTTATAAAATTGATTTTTATGACCACATTTTACTGCAAATCTGTAATTTCTCTTTTTCTTGTTACATTCTGTTGCTCATTATTCACGCGCAACGCGCGTGATCATTACTAGTATATATAGATATAGATTCCAGGGGAAATTGGTTTTTAGTGATACACTTATTTGGTATGGCATAAATTAGGTTAGGGTTTAGCCTCCCGTCGTTGCCATCCCTATTTACATAAATTTTTCCCTTGCCAAATTTTAAGTTTCAATGATCCTTATTTTGGGTTCTTAAGCCCCTAGAATCCCCATTGAAAAAAAAAAGGGAAAAAGAATTATCGATAGAGTTTTGCACTTCTGTTTTCTTCATGAAAGTTCTCCAAGACGTTTTCCAAGCTTTATATCGTGAGGTCTAAATAAATTAGCTTTTCAAGCTCTGACATGGAGCCGAAGCTTGTAATTAGACTGAATTGCAGAGCTGGAACTTGGTTCACCTAGTATTTCCTGCCCAACCTCAATTTGAGGTCAGTGCATTAGTCAGAAATCATGCCCCTGTAGCTATACAGATAATGAACTCTTCTAGAACTGATCACTTCTTCCAATGCATTTGTTCTGAGCCAAATCTGAAGATCATGAAATTTGTGAATCTTGAAGCATGTAATTAGCCAAAGTGCCTAGCTAGAACTTGATTCACCAACTGTTCATTTGTTAGAGAGCAAGCCCATCATAAAATGAGGTTTGGCAACCATTATTTCAGCAGTTTATTTAAATGGTTTTGCATGTTTGGCAGCATTCTAAGTTAAATACCTTACAAAGAACCAGGAATTTTACCTGGAAAAATAGGGAAAAACTTAGAAAACTACAAAGGCAAACCTTAATTAGAGGCTTTGATACAGAACCAAGGAATTGATTCACACCTGACTGGAAGACAAACAGATATTGTACCATTTATGAAGACATAGCTGAAGAGATGGTGTTGTTGGCCTTTGAAACAGTTGAGGCAGAACACCATGCCATGGGTCTGATCCTGGGTTACCTAGCTAAATCTTGGAGAAACTTTGGGACAGGAGGAATTCCCGTCTCTGAGAGTCCCTCCAGAACCTGAACCACCTGTCCCATTGATGGCCTATCTTTCTCATCATCTTGAATGCACCAACAAGCAACTCTGCAAGCTCTAGTAAGCCCTTCCCTGTTAGTACTGCCCTGCACCTCATGATCCAATAAGGTAAGAACATCTTCCCCTTCATTTAGTTTGTTTGCAACCTGAATTGGGAAGTAATCATCCATTCCATCATCCAATAGCTCCCAGTTTCTCCTTCCTGATATAACCTCAAAAAACAGCATGCCATAGCTATAGACATCAACTTTCGGTGTTATAGCCACGCCTGAAATCCACTCCGGAGCAAGATAGCCTCTAGTTCCTCTCATAGTCGTCAGAATCCGACTGAAGTCCCTGCCTAAAATCTTTGCAAGACCAAAGTCCGCTATCTTGGGACGAAATTCAGCATCCAATAGTATATTTTCAGGCTTTATGTCACAATGTATTATGCAGTCTCTGCACTTCTCGTGGAGGTAAGCGAGTCCTCTGGCAGTCCCAAGTGCAATTTCATATCTTGTTTTCCAATCTAAAAGCATGGAATTCTTCTGAAACAATTGAGATTGAAGAGAACCATTTGGCATGAGCTCATAAACCAGAAGTCTCTTTGTACCTTCCACACAAAACCCACAAAGGCGAACAAGATTTATGTGCTGGATTGTGCCCATGGTGTTCACTTCTGATCGGAATTGCTTGTCTCCTTGATTTATGTATTTAAGATTCTTTACTGCAATGGTGCTTGAATTAGGCAGTTTCCCTTTAAACACAGAGCCAAAACCTCCTTCTCCTAGTTTTTCAGAGAAGTTCTTGGTTGCTCTTTTTAGATCTCTGTAAGTAAATACCACCAAAGTATCCTCAACTTCCATCGATCCATCTGCCAATTGTATCCACCTGTATCTCCTGTTGATGAAGAGGAAAATGATTAAGATTGTTACTGCACCCGCAACCACACCCATAATAACCCCAGTTTTTATTCTTCTTGTCTTAACTCTAGAGCTCATCTTCTCTGAAGGAGAGAAACGGACATACAGATTTCTTCCCATTATGTCTTCGTGTGAGAGCTGTTCTAAATGCAGATCTTTCCACATCAAACATCCTTCATCGTAAGCAAAAGCGGAGCAAGAACAGTCTCTCAAGCAAGCTAATTCACACTCTTTAATGTCTCCAAATTGAAACTTTGGTTTCCCTAACCACTTCATGTTTGGTATCTGCAAAAATATGTTGTTCTTACTGCATTGGATGGAGACTTTCCTTACACAGCCAGCTGAAGGATAATGCTCCCCATCTTTCAAAAATCTTGGTTTTTCAAATCCTTTCAGACATCCACAGATGGGCCATCTCTGCTGATTGCAGACACCAAAGGCACCACAAGAAACACCAGTATTACATTCATATAATGGGGCTGCCCGATAAGAACCCCACTCACCCACAGAATTCATGCACCACACCCATTGGTCGACATTTCCAGTCACATCTAGCGTAAATCTAGTAAGATATGCAAAATCAGCAGAATAAGTGAGATAGGTCTCATTCTCGTTTGAAACAATGGTGCGGTTCCTAGAAATTCCCAGAATTTCGGTCAAGCTAGTTCCAGTCCAGTTCCCAGTCCTCCAGTATGTTATGGACCTGTTCCACTGTAAAATATAGCCAGTTCCATTTGGATCTAATGTTGCAGAGAAGATACCGGGTGCTGGATCTTCTATAATTCTCCATGAAGTGAGGAAGTATCTTCTTTTTATGAGTTTATTGAATCCAATCTTTCCTCCAGGCAGCCATGTATTTGTTGGATAATCAAAGCTCTGCCAAATTATGTTAGAGGAAGACAATCCATCTTTCAAAACCAAATTTCCATTGTCAAGAAGCATGGCAACAGTGGCTCCTGAGGAGTTTGTGGACCAAATCTGGTTCTTGGACTGGTCTAATAGGACTAGATTACCATCTTCCAAGAGCATCAATTTGGAAGAAGATGATTTAGAGACTGGTTTTTCTCTATTTGCTACCCAAACCCAAACAGCTGTTTGGTTTATAAATTTTTTGTACCAAATTCCTATATAGTTCTGAGAGTTACCTGGGGTGAAGAAACCAAGTTCAAATATTCCACCTGGAGATGTTATTGTCTGGTTCCCAGAAAGTGATTGTCCCTGAAGAATTGCATGAGGTCTGGTGGAGAGACAGGATTTGAAGCATAATTGGAGAAGCAGAAAAGGAAGAAAGAACCATGGCTCGATTCCGATACCCATTTTGCCAACAGAATCCCACCGGAGAGACATAATTTCAGGACGACAAAGAAAATAGAAGGGACAGATGCTTGTCTGAAGCAGAAGAAAACTTATATAAAGAATTAAGGCGGTTTAACATTTTTCAAAGCTAAAAAGTAAAGAAATCGATTAAAAGCGAAAATCAACTAATTTACTCATCCATACTCTATAGAATTTCGCTGGGGTGTCTTAGTTATCCTTTCAAGTCAATGATCAATCCCCAAATATACTTGGCACATTTTGGAAAAGTGATTGGATGGTTAAGAATTCTGATTACCATTGGGGTCAGTGTTGACCAGAGCAGATTACAGGAATGGATCAGTGAGGAAAGATCTTAACCAATTAGACAGAGAGGAATGAAATCCACACTTCCTAATTAGGATTTGGAAAGGACTTCAAGAAAACGAGTTGATGTTCAGACCCATTAACATAATTCTGGACTGGTGCTTTTGCTAAAAGAAATCACAAAATTTAGGAAAATTTTCAATTTTATTCCTCTTCTCAATACTTTTCCCATCTGACAGGAACCCGTTTCGATTTTGGAAAAAAATCATAAAAAATTTAGGAAAAAGTTCAAATAATCAATTGGTTCAAGAGTTGACGATGATGGAATTGTATAGATGTGGAGGATACACAAATTGGTTTTTGTTACGTTAGTGAGTCTCTTTCCCCGGTCTTTGCCCGTAGAGTGGTTTACTTTGAACTGGATGGGTCCGTTCAAACTTCGGATATTATTATTATTATTATTATTTTTTTTGATGGAAAAGCTTCGGATATATTATGCGAACAAGTTGACTTGGAAGACGCATTAAAGTCTTTCGATTATTCATTGCCATCCGATTCCGATTCCGATTCCGATTCACGCAGCTTCCATGTTACGATCGAGTCAACTCACCAATAAAAATGGAGACAAGACCAAATCAGAATCTTCATTATCATCTTTAACTTGATGAGGAAAGCAACAACAGCCAGGTTGTGTAAAAAGGTGGAGATCAGCTCTTATGGCCACAGACTAGTCCAAGGCCAGCCATGGCCCCCTACAAATTAGAGGGGATTTGTCGTTTTCAACGTCTGGTTCTCTATCCTCCCTGTAAGGTTTATTTTATATTGGCTTCAATTCCGTGTCAAAAAGGTCGTATTAATGTTGTCAATGTATTTGGGATAGGTTATAGGTTGTGTGGTTCAAATGGGGTTTTGATCGGAGTCATATTGGTAAAGATACATCCAACGTTCGATGAACGTTCTCCGGTCGTTCGACCATTGAGGGTCCACAGAGAAACCAGAGAGCAGCGTTCGCCTCACGTTCTCTGAACGTTCGACCGTTGGTGTCCACAGACAAACCCGAGAGCAGCGTTCGCCTCACTTTCGTTGAACGTTCGACCGTTGGTGTTCCACAGAGAAACCAGAGAGCAGCGTTCGCCTTACGTTCGTTGAACGTTCGACCGTTGGTGTTCCACAGAGAAACCAGAGAGCAGCGTTCGCCTCACGTTCGACCGTTGGTGTTCCACAGAGAAACCAGAGAGCAGCGTTCGCCTCACATTCGTTGAACGTTCGACCGTTGGTGTTCCACAGAGAAACCAGAGAGCAGCGTTCGCCTCACGTTCGTTGAACGTTCGACCGTTGAGGTTCCACAGAGAGTAACGGTCGCTGAACGTTCGCTGGTCGTTCGAACGAGAAGAAGAAAAGTGAGTTGTTTTATCGAACGTTCGAGCCGCGTTCGCTGAGCGTTCGAACGTTCGTGAACAAACTTCTATTTTAGAAATCCGATCTTTTCTGATTTGTTTCCTTTTCGTTCCTTTCTTTCTCCTAACCTATTTAAGGAGTGTCTAGCCTATTGTGAAGGTTACCCAATACGTTTTTGAGAACCCTAAAACGTGTGCAAGAGAGAGAGATCTTCTTCCTCTTTCCTCTTCTTCTTTGAGCCATCAAAACCAGTCTTATTCTTTCTTTTCTACCTTGGAGTTCCGGGTTGAAGAGTTTGCTCGTGGGAGTTCCTACGGTTGCTGAGCGAGTTCGTTCGGCACTTCACTAAGGAGATATTCAGAGTTCTGAATCGTTGCAAGGATGCAAATCTGAAGAGTTCTTCAGATATTTACATTGTGAGTCAAAGTCATTGTTGGGTCGTCTGAACCACTATTGTAAGTCTTCTTCTTATAGTGATTTCCAGAGGTGGCACCTCGTAGCCCGGAGGGTTTTTCTCTTTGAGAGTTCTCTTAGAGTTTTCCCTTCGTCACCAAATTGCTTGTGTTGTCTCTTATTTATTTTGCAATTGTGTGTGATGAATTGATATGTGTTCAGACTTGTGCATGCCAATTAATTAAGAACTTGTTTTTAATTGATTGATTTTTTATTCCGCAATCGGTTTCACCTATTCACCCCCCTCTAGGTGATTTAGAGTCTAAACTGTGTTTTTCAATTGATATCAGAGCGGGTAACCAGATCCTTGACTCTGTTAGTCATAGACAAGTCCTCCACTGCCCCACCCTTCTTTGATGGCAGCAATTATGCCTACTGGAAAGTTAGAATGAGAGCCTATCTGAAGGCTATAGATGAAAAAGTTTGGGGAAGTGTTGAGAGAGGATGGAATCCTCTAACTGTGATTATAGATGGTGAGACAAAACCCAAAGACCCAGATAGCTATACTAGAGAAGAGTTAATTGATGTTAACTACAACTCTAAGGGTGTCAATGCACTTTTTAGTGCAATCTCTGCTGATGAATTCAAACGGGTGTCTACTTGTCAAACCAGCAAAGAAATTTGGGAAATTTTCCAAACCACTCATGAGGGAACTATCCTGGTGAAAAACTCAAAATTACAAATGCTTATCACTAGGTTTGAAGAACTAAAAATGGGAGAGGATGAATCCTTTGATTCCTTCTATGCTAAACTAAGTGATATAGTGAACTCTAGTTTTAATCTTGGTGAAAGAATTCATCCTAATAGAGTGGTTAGAAAAATCCTTAGGTCTCTTCCTGAAAAATATAGACCCAAAGTGACTGCTATAGAAGAAAGTAAGGATATTAATGGTATTAGGGTTGAAGATCTCATAGGATCAATTCAAACCTATGAACTCACTTTGCCTCCTACTAAGAAAAATAAGTCTATAGCTCTCAAATCTAGTAAAGAAAAGGCTTATAATGATTCTAGTGAGGAATCCATGGGAGATGAAGATATTGCCCTTTTGGTAAAGAACTTTAGGAAAATGTTTAGAAGGAGGAAACCAAGGAGTGAAAATGAGAGGTATAAATCCAAGGGGAGTTCTAGGGTTTCCTCGTAAAGATCTTGTGTCTTCTTGTGATTGTTTTGGTATAATACTTGATACTTGTTTAGAATCCTAGAGAACAGGGACCTGAGATTAGAAATCTCAATCTCATAATATAACGAAGATCAAAAAAGGGGGAAAAAAGAGAAGGGAAAAAAAGGAGTAGCAGTCTTATAGCAGCAGTAATAGAAACAGATATCCAATGTGCCAATGATTGATGACCAATTAGAATTAGGTGAAAAGAGCATAAACATCCACCTATCATCTTGAAGAATGCTATTTACCACTCTACCACCATGATAAGCCAAATTCTAAGCAACTACTTAAAAATAACTGAACTATTTTAAATCAGTTAGACAAGAAGAGAAAGAGACTGTTCCTAACATAAAATGAATCAGATAAGAAAAAAATTATTTTGTGGAAAATAAAATTGAGCTGTTGACTTAGAGCAGAGAATTACGTAGGAAATTCATTGAACATGTATCACATGAACAGAATGCATGTAATGACAACCCAAACAAAGTTAAATTATAATTATCAAAACAAAGGAAAGTAACCAAAACAGAGGAAATCTAAGGTGAAGAGTTTCCTGCTTTCCCGATAAATAGAAGGGAATGCAATAGCTCTGCGACAAGAATACTAACAAGAATGGACCATTGGAGAAGCAAGAGTTTAAAATAGAGATTGCATATATAAGCCTGATGGCAAGGCCTCCCTTTTGCATGTCTTCCGTTTGTTAGTTTGCAAAACTGCGCCATTAAGAAATGTATGTTTGGCCTAATTTCGAGGCCTTGCCATTGAATGCTCTTCCGTTATGGAATATCGCCGGCCATAATTTCATCTAATTATCTTGTACTCCATTAACGGTCGCAAATTATTCTCTGTCGTTAACAGTGGTTTTGGAGCTGTCGCGTGAATGGGAGGGAAATAAAGATTGTAGATTGAAGACAAATCGTCATGAAAAAAAAAGGGCGAAAGAATTATCGATAGAGTTTTGCACTTTTGTTTTCTTCATGAAAGTTCTCAAGATGTTTTCCAAGCTTTATATCGTGAGGTCTAAATAAATTAGCTTTTCAAGCTCTGACATGGAGCCGAAGCTTGTAATTAGACTGAATTGCAGAGCTGGAACTTGGTTCACCTAGTGGTTTCCTGCCCAACCTCAATTTGAGGTCAGTGCATTAGTCAGAAAACATGCCCCTGTAGCTATACAGATAATGAACTCTTCTAGAATTGATCACTTCTTCCAATGCATTTGTTCTGAGCCAAATCTGAAGATCATGAAATTTGTAAATTTTGAAGCATGTAATTAGCCAAAGTGCCTAGCTAGAACTTGATTCACCAACTGTTCATTTGTTAGAGAGCAAGCCCATCATAAAATGAGGTTTGGCAACCATAATTTCAGCAGTTTATTTAAATGGTTTTGCATGCCTGGTAGCATTCTAAGTTAAATACCTTACAAAGAACCAGGAATTTTACCAGGAAAAATAGGGAAAAACTTAGAAAACTACAAAAGCAAACCTTAATTAGAGGCTTTGATACAGAACCAAGGAATGGATTCACCTGACAGGAAGACAAACAGATATTGTACCATTTATGAGGACAAAGCCCTTGTTGAAGAGGTGGTGTTGTTGGCCTTTGAAACAGTTGAGGCAGAAAACCATGCCATTGATCTGCTCCTGGGTTACCTTGCTAAATCTTGCAGAAACTTTGGGACAGGAGGAATTCCTGTCTCTGAGAGTCCCTCTAGAACCTGAACTACCTGTCCCATTGATGGCCTATCTTTCTCATCATCTTGAATGCACCAACATGCAACTCTGCAAGCTCTAGTAAGCTCTTCCCTGTTAATACTGCCCTGCACCTCATGATCCAATAAGGTAAGAACATCTTCCCCTTCATTTAGTTTTTTTGCAACCTGAATTGGGAAGTAATCATCCATTCCATCATCCAATAGCTCCCAGTTTCTCCTTCCTGATATAACCTCAAAAAATAGCATGCCATAGCTATAGACATCAACTTTTGGTGTTATAGCCACGCCTGAAATCCACTCCGGAGCAAGATAGCCTCTAGTTCCACTCATAGTCGTCAGAATCCGACTGAAGTCCCTGCCTAAAATCTTTGCAAGACCAAAGTCCGCTATCTTGGGACGAAATTCAGCATCCAATAGTATATTTTCAGGCTTTATGTCACAGTGTATTATGCGGTCTCTGCACTTCTCGTGGAGGTAAGCGAGTCCTCTGGCAGTCCCAAGTGCAATTTCGTATCTTGTTTTCCAATCTAAAAGCATGGAATTCTTCTGAAACAATTGAGATTGAAGAGAACCATTTGGCATGAGCTCATAAACCAGAAGTCTCTTTGTACCTTCCACACAAAACCCACAAAGGCGGACAATATTTATGTGCTGGATTGTGCCGATGGTGTTCACTTCTGATCGGAATTGCTTGTCTCCTTGATTTATGTATTTAAGCTTCTTTACTGCAATGGTGGTTGAATTGGGCAATGTCCCAATAAACACAGAGCCAAAACCTCCTTCTCCTAGTTTTTCAGAGAAGTTCTTGGTTGCTCTTTTTAAATCTCTGTAAGTAAATACCACCAAAGTATCCTCAACTTCCTTCGATGCATCTGCCGACTGTATCCTCCTGTATCTCCAGTTGATGAAGAGGAAAATGATTAAGATTGTTACTGCACCTGCAACCACACCCATAATAACTGTAGTCTTTATTCTTCTTTTCTTAAGTCTATAGCTCATCTTCTCTAAAGGAGAGACCTGGACATACAGATTTCTTCCCATGATGTCTTCGTGTGAGAGCTGTTCTACATTCAGCAGATCTTCTTGCCACATCAAACATCCTTCATCATAAGCATAAGCAGAGCAAGAACAGTCTCTCAGGCAAGCTGATTCACAATATTTGATGTCTCCAATAGGAGACTTTGATTTCTCTGGCCACTTAACATTTGGTATCTGCAAAAATGTGTTATTCTTACTGCATTGGATGGGGAATTTTCTTAGACAGCCACCTGAATGATCATCCAAATTCCAGTCATACAAAAATCTTGGTTCAAATCCTTGCAGACAGCCACAGGTGGGCATTCTCTGCTGATTGCAGACGCCAAAGGGACCACAAGAAGCATAAACATTGCATTGCTGTGCTGGATCTTCTATATTTCTCCACGAAGTGAGGAAGTATCTTCTTTTTGTGAGTTTATTGACTCCAAGCTTTCCTCCAGGCAGCAATGTATTTGTTGGATAATCAAAGCTCTTCCAAATTATGTTAGAGGAAGACAACCCATCTTTCAAAACCAAATTTCCATTGTCAAGAAGCATGGCAACAGTGGCTCCTGAGGAGTTTGTGGACCAAATGTGGTTCTTGGACTGATCTAATAGGACTAGATTACCATCTTCCAAGAGCATCAATTTGGAAGAAGATGATTTAGAGACTGGTTTTTCTCTATTTGCTACCCAAACAGCTGTTTGGTTTCTAATTTTTTTGTACCAAATTCCTATATAGAAGTTCTGAGAGTTACCTGGGGTGAAGAAACCCAGTTCAAATATTCCGCCTGGAGATGTTATTGTCTGGTTCCCAGAAAGTGATTGTCCCTGAAGAATTGCATCAGGTCTGGTGGAGAGACAGGATTTGAAGCATAATTGGAGAAGCAGAAGAGGAAGAAAGAACCATGGCTTGATTCCGATACCCATTTTCCCAACAGATTCCCGCCGGAGAGACAAATAATTTCAGGAGGACAAAAAAAATAGAAGGGACAGATGCTGTCCGAAGCAGAAGAAAACTTCCTAATTAGGATTTAGAAAGGACTTCAAGAAAATGAGTTGATGTTCAGACCCATTAACATAATTCTGGACTGGTGCTTTTGCTAAAAGAAATCATAAAATTTAGGAAAATTTTCAATTTTAGTCCTCTTCTCAATACTTTTCCCATCTGACAAGAACCCGTTTCGATTAGAAAAAAAATCATAAAAAATTTAGGAAAAAGTTCAAATAATCAATTGGTTCAAGAGTTGACGATGATGGAATTGTATAGATGTGAAGGATACAAAAATTGGTTTTTGTTACTTGTGTGGATTTCAATCCTACAGGCGGATCTCTAATCTAACAATTTCAAGATACCAGGCTTTCAATGATCGGCATAAAAAATCTTCTCAATTGATATTGATGGCCAGAATGGTCCTCATATGCAAATGGAGAGAACCACGAAGAAACTTCTTACTGTTTTGAAGATACGTTTCTAAAAAGTATTGTGAAGGGAAATTTTAAAAGTTTGGAACCCAAGACTGACTTGTTTGGTCATGTTTTTCAGCTTGAATTAACATGTAGCGTGTAAGAGCCAATTCATATAAGAAGCTGTTCTCTAATAAGCTGTTATCTAATTATGCAATAAGCTGTTCTTTAATGTATATGAGACTTAATACTAAATTGAATGAACTATAATGGCAGCGTACTTATTGCAAATCTGTAACTTTTTTTCCCTTGTTACATTCTGTTCCGCATTATTCACGCGCAACGGGCCTGATCATTACTAGTAAAGAATTAAGACGGTTTAACATTTTTCAAAGCTAAAATGTAAAGTAATCGATTAAAAGTGAAAATCAACTAATTTACTCATCCATACTCTACAGAATTTCACTGGGGTGTCTTAGTTATCCTTTCAAGTCAATGATCAATCCCCAAATATACTTGACTTAGAATTTTGGAAAAGTGATTGGATGGTTAAGAATTCTGATTACCATTGCCGTCAATGTTGACCAGAGCAGATTATAGGAATGGCTCAGCGAGGAAAGATCTTAACCAATTAGATAGAGAGGAATGAGATACACACTTCCTAATTAGGATTTAGAAAGGACTTCAAGCACGTTAACATAATTCTGGACTGGTGCTTTTGCTAAAAGAAATCATGAAATATAGGAAAATTTTCAATTTTAGTCCTCTTCTCAATACTTTTCCCATCTGACAGGAACCCGTTTCTATTAGGAAAAAAATCATAAAAAATTTAGGAAAAAGTTCAAATAATCAATTGGTTCAAGAGTTGACGATGATGGAATTGTATGGATGTGGAGGATACACAAATTGGTTTTTGATACTTGTTCCATCCAAGCTTGGACTAGTCATAACAGACAACCACATCTACAGGGTATGCCAACCATTTTGAAGCTTGTAATTAGCCAAAATGCCTAACTAGAACTTGATTCACCAACTGTTCATTTGTTAGAGAGCAAGCCCACCATAAAATGAGGTTTGGCAACCATTATTTCAGTAGTTTATTTGAATGGTTTTGCATATTAGGCAGCATTCTAAGTTGACAACCTTACAAAGAACCAGGAATTTTACCAGGAAGAAAACTACAAAGGCAAACCTTAATTGGAGGCTTCGATACAGAAGAAAGGGATGTACCGTTTATGAGGACATAGCACTTGTTGAGGAGGTGGTGTTGTTGGCCTTAGAAACAGTTTAGGCAGCAAATCATGCCATGGATCTGCTCCTGGGTTACCTTGCTAAACCTTGGAGAAACTTTGGGATAGGAGGAATTCCTGTCTCTGAGAGTCCCTCCAGAACCTGAACCACCTGTCCCATTGATGGCCTATCTTTCTCATCATCTTGAATGCACCAACAAGCAACTCTGCAAAGCTCTAGTAAGCTCTTCCCTGTTAGTACTGCCCTGCACCTCATGATCCAACAAGGTAAGAAGATTTTCCCCTTCATTTAGTTTGTTTGCAACCTGAATTGGGAAGTAATCATCCATGCCATCATCCAATAGTTTCCAGTTTCTCCTTCCTGATATAACTTCGAAAACCAGCATGCCGTAGCTATAGACATCAACTTTCGTTATAGCTACACCTGAGATCCATTCCGGAGCAAGATAGCCTCTTGTTCCTCTCATAGTAGTCAGAATCCGACTGAAGTCCCTGCCTAAAATCTTTGCAAGACCAAAGTCCGCTATCTTGGGATGAAATTCAGCGTCCAATAGTATATTTTCAGGCTTTATGTCACAGTGTATTATGCGGTCTCTGTACTTCTCGTGGAGGTAAGCGAGTCCTCTGGCAGTCCCAAGTGCAATTTCGTATCTTGTTTTCCAATCTAAAAGCATGGAATTCTTCTGAAACAATTGAGATTGAAGAGAACCATTTGGCATGAGCTCATAAACCAGAAGTCTCTTTGTACCTTCCACACAAAACCCACAAAGGCGAACATGATTTATGTGCTGGATTGTGCCGATGGTGTTCACTTCTGATCGGAATTGCTTGTCTCCTTGATTTATGTATTTAAGCTTCTTTACTGCAATGGTGGTTGAATTGGGCAATGTCCCTTTAAACACAGAGCCAAAACCTCCTTCTCCTAGTTTTTCAGAGAAGTTCTTGGTTGCTCTTTTTAAATCTCTGTAAGTAAATACCACCAAAGTATCCTCAACTTCCTTCGATGCATCTGCCGACTGTATCCTCCTGTATCTCCAGTTGATGAAGAGGAAAATGATTAAGATTGTTACTGCACCTGCAACCAGACCCATAATAACTGTAGTTTTTATTCTTCTGTTCTTAAGTCTATAGCTCATCTTCTCTAAAGGAGAGACCCAAACATACAGATTTCTTCCCATTATGTCTTCGCATGAGAGCTGTTCTACATTCAGCAAATCTTCTTGCCACATCAAACATCCTTCATCATAAGCATAAGCAGAGCAAGAACAGTCTCTCAGGCAAGCTGATTCACAATCTTTGATGTCTCCAATAGGAGACTTTGATTTCTCTGGCCACTTAACATTTGGTATCTGCAAAAATGTGTTATTCTTACTGCATTGGATGGGGAATTTTCTTAGACAGCCACCTGAATGATCATCCAAATTCCAGTCATACAAAAATCTTGGTTCAAATCCTTGCAGACAGCCACAGATGGGCATTCTCTGCTGATTGCAGACGCCAAAGGGACCACAAGAAGCATAAACATTGCATTGCTGTGATGGGGCTGTCCAATACAAGCTCCACTCATTACACGCAAAATCCATCCTCCACACCCAATGCTTGACCTCCCCAGTCACATCTAGAGTAAATCTAGTAAGAACAGATGCAGAAGCAGCAGAATAAGTGAAATAGGTCTCATTCTCGTTTGAAACAATGGTGCGGTTGGTATTATAATTGTTCCTAGTAGTTCCGGGAATGTTGGTGAAGATAGTTCCAGTCCAGTTCCCAGTCCTCCAGTATGTTATGGACCTGTTCCACTGTAAAATATGACCAGTTCCATTTGGATCTAACGTAGCAGAGAAGATCCCAGGCGCTGGATCTTCTATATTTCTCCACGAAGTGAGGAAATATCTTCTTTTTGTGAGTTTATCGAATCCAATCTTTCCTCCAGGCAGCCATGTATTTGTTGGATAATCAAAGCTCTGCCAAATTATGTTAGAGGAAGACAATCCATCTTTCAAAACCAAATTTCCATTGTTAAGAAGCATGCCAACAGTGGCTCCTGAGGAGTTTGTGG